>OZ012736.1:179872269-181261019 GCA_963859935.3 Lathyrus sativus | reverse complement strand
TTACAAATGAGCTTTGCACTTAAACAGAAAAGAAACTACAAATGCAAAGAAATGACATGATAAAAAAAAGATTGCCAGCTTCTGGGAACCGGGCTTTCAGATCTTGACTTGCGGCGGGATCATCCATCTTCAAACTCAATCAGATGAGAGGTCGACATGCACAACCAAATTTCCTTCGGGAAAGGAAATGTACTCTTTATCCATCAATTGTTGAACTTTGGCCTGAAAGGCTTTGAAGTCCTCAGTTGCGTGCCCCATGGATCCTGCATGATATTTGCATTGAGCGTTGGGATCATACCCGGGAGGGTATGGCTCTGGAAATGGTTTGAGAGCCTTAGGCTCCACCAAAGAGTTCTGAATCAACTGTGGAAGAATATCACTATATGGCATAGGTACCTGATGGAGAGGAGCATTCTTTCTTTCCAAATTATTGCGCGGCCTATTCTGATTCTGGCGCCGAGAGTTTTGCTGCCGAGGAGCATGAGGTTGTTGGTACCGGGATGACTGTTGAGCCGCAGCTGGAGCATACACATCATTAGTTTCTCCTTCTTTCCCAACATAAGGCTTCTTTGTATCTTTAGAAGAGCCAGGAGCAACTTGGATCTTTCCCAGTTTGATACCGCTTTCAACTCTTTCTCCTGTTGTCACCAGATCTTAAAAACTTGCAGACATGCAACCTATTAGCTTCTCATAGTACACTCCGGGAAGTGTGGCCATGAACATGTCAGTCAGCTCTCTCTCCATCATGGGAGGTTGTACTCTCGCTACTAAGTCTCGCCATCTCTGGGCGTACTCCTTGAAGCTCTCAGTACTCTTTTGCGACAGACTCTGCAACTGTATCCTGTTCGGTGCCAGATCACTATTATACTGATAGTGACATACGAAAGCTTTGGCCAATTCTCTCCAGCTGCGGATATGAGTTCTCTCGAGCCCCATATACCATTCCAAAGATGCTCCTGCCAGGCTATCTTGGAAGCAATGCATTAACAACTTTTCATCATCTGAGTACACAGACATCTTCCGGAAGTAGGCTCGGATGTGCACTCTAGGACAAGTTGTCCCTTTGTACTTTTCAAAATCTGGTACCTTGAACTTGGGAGGAATCTTGACCCCAGGGACTAGTCCAAGATCTGCCATATTAAGGCCCAAAGATTTCGGATTCTCGAAAGACTTCATCTTTTCCTTAATCAGTTTAAACCTTCGGTCAACTTCATTTGATAAACCGCCCTCCATATCCTTCATGGAAAAGATATCATTCTGGTAATCTTCCCACTGAGGGCCAGCAACCGGGTGCACAACGCCTATACTTCCACCAGCAACACTACCATTTCCATTCGCAGCACCTCCGCCCGGAGGTATGACAACAGTAGGAATACCCTGTGGAACAGATCCACCAACTGGAGGGACAACACCAGCAACTCCATTGTTATTGACTTGGGGAGCGTCGATGAGAGGCTGAACTAGAGTTCTCAGCTGCTCCTGCCCACTGGCAACATTCTGCATCAACTCCATGAATTGGGACATGCGAGTTCTGAATTCTTGCAATTCAGCTTGAACCTAATCCATTACTTTTAGCTGATTCCCTCGTCGGATACTTGTAGAAACTCAACTCTGCAACTTCCTCAATCCTGAACTGAAGAAAACCAAGCAGAGTTAGGAACAGAAGGCCACCGAGAACACCTGCTATGCAAATGAGAGTGCAAGATGAAAAATGAAAACACGTCTATGTATTCACAGGGAGATCTCCCCCTTGATTCCAGTTTCAATAAAAAAGAACAGCAGGGATGGCTACGAACACCACAATAATCTTCTCCTACCTCAGGTAAAATTCTCTCTGAAGATTTCAAAGACGCCAGGCTCATCCATGGAGATCAGACCAAATAAAGGCCATAACTCGGGTGTTAGAAACTTATATACAACCCCTTCTCTTCAGAAAACCAGTACCAGAATCAAAGGAGAGACGAGAACCTTTCAAACACATAGACATGCAATGTTAAATGCAGGATGATTATGCAGATGCAAATGCAACAGGGGATCAAGATATCCAATGCTCAGTTTTGCTGCTGTGCCGTTGACTGAACTCAACCAGAGCTCCGCTCTAATCAGAACACTGAGATAACAGAAAACCGGAGTACTCGGGATCAAAAATCCGCACTGACAAGAAAACCAGGGCTGGTGGAAGGCCAGATTTCCAGCAAAACCCATCCCCTCTCACATGTGGGTTCTAGTCTTGAAATGTATGACATCCTATGCGGGTGATCAGCGTCACAGACTTTCGAGAAACGATGATATGTTCACCATTTCTGGTTTGACATCATAGTCTAACGAAGCGGCCTCACTTAGCTGATTCCCCAAATGAACGGTCTCTAGAGTCGACAGTTTCTCTAAGTCAATATTCCCTCAACTGCACCAGACGCGCATGATATAATATTTCCAAAGAAAAACCTCGTCAGAATGTGAATTTCACGTGAGCTATTGCGCAACCAAACGCCACACAAGCTCCTGCTAATCTCCACTCTAATCCTGTGTGTATACTCAAGCCCAGGTTCGACTTATCTCTCAATAAAATAACCCAACCCATAGCACAGCAGCAACAAGAATGTAAATGCAATAATATACAACAGATAATGTACATAAAGCAAAATAACTGCACAAAAATAAACACCCAAAGACGCAACAAACAAGCGCTAGGATTGACTCGCATAGGGAACCATCGCATCTCCCCAGCAGAGTCGCCAGTTGTCGCAACTGCGAAAAACACCCGGCGAAAAACAGAAGAGTCACCACCTTTCGTTATTTATCCCAAAGAGAGGGAAAGGAAACGATCAGAAAAACCTAACGAAAAAGGGAAAAGACGAGGTCATCGCAACTAAGTCCTGGATTCGGGAGTTGGTTATGCAAGGGGAAGGTATTAGCCCCCCTCACGTCCTTCGTACTCAATGGTATCCATGCTTGTTGTCTATCTAAGGGTGTGTTTACTATCTACACTAAAGGCCAAGGGACAAAAGAAAAACAAAGGAGACTCGGCAGAGCATCGCCACTCTGTGCCTACGTATTTCCTCGTGCAATGAGAAAGTCAGAGTCAATGTAGTCCGGCTAACTACGGGTGAAAGGGGGGAAGGTTGCTCGCCAAGACATCGCAC
The DNA here is from genome assembly GCA_963859935.3 of Lathyrus sativus. Classification (NCBI taxonomy): domain Eukaryota; kingdom Viridiplantae; phylum Streptophyta; class Magnoliopsida; order Fabales; family Fabaceae; genus Lathyrus; species Lathyrus sativus. Next base: position 181,257,876 of record OZ012736.1, on the reverse strand, counting down.
CTTGTGCCTACGTACTCTCAACAGGTATGAGGGATCAGAGCAAATGTAGTTCAGGCTGACACGAAACCACATACTGATTAAGTGTTTTAACCGAGTAGGGTTAAACATCTGTTCCAGTAGTTAGGGACTAAGCCTGTTTGCGGTAGAACTGAAGCTTAACAACACTCTTTTCTGAAAAAAGGTTTTCCGATTAATCCCGAAGGAAAAAGGTTTGAAATTTGTTTGTGTTTTTTTAGTGAAGTGAATTAATTCGGTTTGTGATTCACGTTGCACTAAAGACTATGACATGGAGGCAAATGCGTCGTGTATCGCCCCCAAACGGGATGTACACTAAACACTCTAGAGAAGCGAGAGGAAACCCCTCACTCATCATTCCCCATGTAGCTTAAGGCTCGTAGCGCACAACGTTTATCGCATTTATTAGATGAGTTAGAATTGTTGTGATGTGAGAAGAGAGACACACGGAAGGTCTAAGAGAAACTCGGCCCTAACGTTGTCATGCAAAATGGTCCTAAGGTTAGGAAGAAAAAGGGAAACAACTACCCTAATGTTTGCATACTTGGGTTGAACACCTAATGTCTCTCCTACTCCCATCCTAAACGGAGGGACTAGGAACCTTTTGGGGATCATGGCAAAAAGCACAAGAAAACACCAAGTAAATTCAATCACAAGTAAGAGATGCACACATGAAAATGCAACACTTAGAATGGTGGGAGGGAGGAAAAAATGTGTGGGGCAGCAGCCGCCATAAGCACGTCTCGACATCAACATCGATGCAAGAATGATGCAAACATGAAGGAAGCGCAAAACATGAAAGCAAACGAACATGCAAAAATCATCACCTTGAACCACATCCATAAGAATGCATTCAAGTGGAAAAGAAAACGAATGTCGGCGAAATCTTGACTAAACAACCAAAACAGCGACATATATCCAGAAATATTCCATCCCTAATACATCACACTGATCTATGATGATTCGAGATGAAACGATATGCAAACATTCAAACAAAGTAGCAAAACAGGTCTGCCAGCACAATGTTAATCGGTTAACCCCAGGGGTTAATCGGTTAACACACTATTAACGTTTAAAAAATTTGAAAATTTGGACTGGTTAATCGGTTAACCATATGCGTTAACCGATTAACACTATGCTGACAGCAGAAAACAGCAAAGTAGAATCACTTTTCAACAACTTATCACTTCTCCAAACATGCCAATGATCACATAATCACTTAATCACGAAATTAAACCAGCAAATCATGATTCAAACATGTAAACAGATCCAAACAACAACATCCATAATCATGTCAACCAAAATTCAATCGAATATGAAAATCATCATGAACATGCAAATAAGCTCAAAAATGCTATGGATCTAGGATTCCAACCTTCAAAGCGGAGATTTGCTTCAGTTAATGTTGAATTAACTAGAATTGAACAGATCTGATGCTAGAAGTCCGGAATACTTCAAGATCCACACCAATTCTTGTTGTAGTAATGGAGATCCTTCAAGATTAATCCAAAATAAGCCAAATAATCACTTCCATATTTGGATTCAATTGTGCACGAAAATTGGATGGAGAAATCACTTCAATGGAGATGATGGATGGAGGTTTGAGCTCAAGAATTCATTGATTCCAATGAAGAATCAAGAATTCAATGAAAAAGAGCATTGAGTGAGGGTTTTGGAATTGGAAAGTTGAGAGAATTTGAGAGAATTGAGATGAATTCTGAAAAATGAATGTGAGAAATGAAAATTTGATCCCTTTGGTTTGGAGTGAATCATTTAAATATCACCTAGGTTTGGATCCAAATGAGAGGCTTGGAAATTGGCTTGTGAATTTTGGTTTGGCACTAGGAATGGGATTTTGGAGGGAATTGAAATTATGAAATGATTCTAGATCCTTCGCAAGTGTAAAATTGGAATTCAAGTGATCAAAATTGGACCCCAAATGACTCTGCATTGAAAAATCACGTACAGAGGCAAAAATTACACTAGTTAATCGGTTAACCATATGCGTTAACAGATTAACGCCTTCAAAAATTCAAATCTGGCCTGATTTTTCTTTGGTTAATTGATTAACCATATATGTTAATCGATTAATACCTTTAAAAATTTGAATTTGGCGCCTTTTGGAGGGAAATCTGTCCATTTTCCCTACTTTGACTATTTGGAGCTCTGTTAAGCTTCCGAATCTTGTTCTTGAACGTTATCACTGTAAAAATGCTTGACATGAGCCTGAGTGCTGCTTTTTGAACTACTGTCATCCTACAAAATAAAATAAAATCGGCCGCCTGAGCGCCGGGCAAAATAAATGTCAGGGACTCTGACACTCGTTGTTCAAGTTTATGCACTGAAATGAAAACTGAGCCACAGAAACCTTGATCCCCTGTCTCAAGAACGAATGCTATGATATGCAGGAATGCGAAAAATGAAAAATGCAAAGAAACAAAATTCGGCTAAGGTTGAGAAAATTTTGGGGTGCAACACATTCTACTTGTTATGATGTTGTGAATCAAAATGAATATAAACATGGCATGTAAATGACCCAAAACCATTTCAATTGAAAATTTTATGACTTTAATGTCCATTTTCACTTGATTTTCTTCACCAATCTCCACATCCTTGCATAATTCATGACAATTTGGTGTTCCATGATGAAATTGAGATAATTTGGAGAAATTTTCATGTTGGGGAAAGTTTCATTTGAAGTGCATAAGATCATAAAAATGACCTATAATGAAAATGACCTATAATCTCACTTTCCCAAAATACCGCTGCGTTGCAAACTTCATAGCTTGAGTTATACAAATGAGATGAAGGACTTCTAGGACTTTTTGGAAAGCTAAGATCATGAGGAACAACTTTAATATTCATCAAAAGTTGAGGATAAACATGATTCTAGGTCAAAAGTTTCTTGGAAGTTGGTTGACTTTTGTTGACTGAAAATATGGTTCATCTGAGACCTCTAACTTGCCAACATCGTAACTTGAGTTCCACAAACCCAATGGATGAGTTCTAGTACTCAAAAGAAATCTAAGAACATGCTCTACAAGTCTCATGTTTGCAATAAAATGAGATTCCAATTGTATCTTGAGATATGTGGTCTTGAAGTTAGGCACTAAACATGGGACTTTACACTAACAAACCTCTGAAACCCTAATTTAGTAACTTCTCACACTCTTGACTCTCCTTGATTTGAACTTGAAATGACATCCTAGATGTCTCAACACAACTATCCATGACTCCAATGACTTGGAATTGAGTCTCAAACACCTTCAAGTCTCCAGTTGACTTTGCACTAGGCAGATGAAACCCTAAGGATGCAACCCTTGACTGTGGCTTCTTGCACATGATATCACCACTTAGATGAGCTCCACAATGGATTAAAAAATACTCAATGAGCTTCTCCATCATATCATATCTATATCCATGAGCTTATGATTCTCTGATGATCCTCAATTGACTTCCAAGATAGAAGGTGAGCAACACATCCATCCATTCCCTCAAAGAGTTTTGACTCCTTCATGATGATAATAAGCACTTGATAACTTGAGTAAAAACTATTACTTGAGCTTGGAATCCTTGATACTATTCTCTTGAGATGCACACCTTTCTTGATCCCCTGCAAACAATCATGCTATGCAATGCAAGGATGCTAGAAACATGATATGAAACACAAGCCAAGTAAAGAAAGTGGTTGGGCAAATTTTGGGGTACAACGGTTGTCCCTATTCAAGCGACTTGGACCTGAATGAGTGAAATACAAACGACTTTCAAGCAATCAAGGTAAAAGGAGGTTGAATACCAAAGAACCCGGAAATTTGCCAACTGCAGAAATAGAACTGCAAACCCCTTGGGGACAAAATCTCTAGAAATAGTTGCATAATAGTTGCAACAACAATAAGATAACTGATTACCAATCAAAAACCTCGACACGCAGTCGGGAGAAACATCTGCTAACGCGCAGCAATGACACAAAGTCAGAAAGAATCATCTGATATTACCATCAGGCATCCAAACAACTCTGCTTGGGGAGCAAGGAGAAACTTAAACAAGTAACTCTGGCGGGGAAACAAAAGAAACTTAACCAAGTAACTCTATTGTGACTTCAACTGGGGAACACATGATAAGATGAACACACCTATCAAAGGGATTCTGCGGAGGTCTGGATACCTGTACGGACATAGAGAAACAATATCACGTTGCCATGTGTTGCACCCCTAAATTTGCCCAACCTTTTTTCTTTAACTAGCTTTTGTTTCTTTGCATTGTTCTAGCATTTGCATTGCATATCATGTTCATTTATCAAGGGATCAAGATGTTTTGCATAGAAAGAGGAGGTTACCAAGAGCGTTGAGCCTAAGTAAGGGGTTTTACTCAAGCATGAATGGTCATAAAGTCACCAAGAAGTGGTCAAAGTTTTGTGAAAGAGTTGATGGATGTATTTGGATTAGCTCCTAACTTGGAGGCCAGTTGAAGATCATCAGAGGATTGTGAATTCATGATTATGGATATGGGATGTTGAGAAAGCTCATTGAGTTTTTTGAGATCCATGTTGGAGCTTATTCAAGTTGTTGTGTTATGTGGAAGAAGCCACAGTCAAGAGTGGTGCATCTAGGTTTTTCATCTGGTCAACCCTCAGTCCACTGTGAAATTGAAGGAGATTAAGACTCAATTCAAAGTCTCTATGGTCATGGAATTTTTTGTTGAGATGTATAATATATCATTTCAAGATCAAATCAGGAAGAATCAAGAGTGTGAGAAGTTACTAAATTAGGGTTCTCATTGTAAAATCCTTTATTTAGTGCCCAACTTCAAGACCACCTATCTCAAGATACAAGTGTCATCACATCTTGACCCCAACATGAAACTTGTAGAGCATGTTTCTAGATTTATTTTGAGTACTAGAATTCATTCATCTGATTTCTAGAACTCAAGTTATGATGCTGGCAAGTTACAGGTCCTCAGATGAATGTGATTTTGGTCAACAAAAGGCAACCAACTTCCAAGACACTTTTGACCTAGAAGGATGTTTCTCCTCACTTTTACCCAAACATTAAAGTTATTCCTCATGATCTTAGCTTTCCAAAGAGCACTAGAAGTCCTTCATCTGATTTCTAGAACTCAAGTTATGAGGCTTGCAAGGCAGAGGTATTTTGGGAAAGTAAGATTACAGGCCATTTTCATTATAGGTCCATTTCACCGCTTTACACACTTCAAATGAACATCTTTCCAACATGAAACTTGCTTTAAATGGGTTCATTTGCCCAACCAAACATCATTTTGTCATTGATTTGGCTTGAATTGAAGAATTGGTGTGAAACTTTTCCATGAAGAAAGCTTAAACTCATAAAATGGAATTAATTAATTTTGGATCATTTTGTACCAACCTTATACATTTTTTGAGTGCCAAAGATATAACAAACAAGATGCCAATTTTCGATTTCATTTTTGGTGCCATTTTCATGTGTTTCTCAAATGCCATTTCAAGTGAAAATTTGACAATCCAATATCCAACATTGGATCAAACCAAGGCTTGAATACCATCCATTTGATCAATATGAGATCCCAACAAGCTGAATGAGTGAATTCCCAAGCCTAACAGCTCCATTTTTGTGTGAATTTTGAAGGCTCCATGTGCATTTTTTTGGATTTCCAATTGGGCTAGGCAAACTTTAATTGGGCTTCAAAGTGATCAGGATCCATCATATTTAACTTCAGGATCATTCACAATGCATCAGAGGAGATTTTGGATGGAGAATTGAAGGAATTCAGCTACAACAAACTCAAGAAAAGTTGAAAATCAAATATCACATTTCAAGCCATCTCAAGAAAAATTAAGAGTTGTAGAAGCTCCATTGGAGGTCACTGATTGTTTCTGGGCGTTTTACTGCAAGAATCAACATAAGAACAAGACTCAGTGGAAGTTCTCCACTAGGTAATTACATTTCAACTTTCCTCTTCGTCCATGATGAATTAGCACTCTATTTTCATATGATTATGTTCCTTGAGATGCCTAGAGTGATTCTGGATAAATTTTAGGTCTGTTTGTTGTAATTCTTGAAATGGTGCATGAACTTTAGGTCTTCGATTTGGTTTATTCTTGGACTGAAAATGAAAATGAATGTTGTATTCATGATGTATGTAGCATGAGGATTTGATTGGTGTAATTAATTGCAAGTTTCATGGAGTTTTTGGAAATGGCACTGTTCATAACCAGAGGTTGAAGACGACCAGAGCTCTCTCCGGCCGCCGTCTGCAAATCCCTCATCACCGTCTTTACTTTTCCCTCTTGTTTCATGTTTAAATAATGATGATGTTGTGGCATGCTCATGGCCCTTAGATCCCGTTTGAAATTTGGACTTGGACCTGATCTCACAGTTGAGATCATTTTGTTATTTTATGCTGAATTGGTTTAGCTGGCGTGGCATCACCTCACCCTTTGGATGGCTTGACTTTGAGTGTATTGTGTGGTCAAGATCTCATTGACCTGGCTTTAATAAAACGGTGCGTTCCATGTGCGCGCCCCACAACCATCAGATCATGGACTAGTCTTTGGATTGGAAGGCTGAGATTCATTTTTGTTTTATGTTAAAATTATGATGCACGCGTGTCACGGTTTTAACCATTAGATCGTTGACTGGTCTTGTGAATGTGTGGTTGTGATTGGGTTTTTCTTGGTTGAATGAATAGATTTGGACTTGGCCCTTCAGTTGTTATTTGCACCCCCTTGCTTGAGCCCATTTGATTTTACACGCTATTGGGTTACTTTCTGCACCTTAGTTTTGTCCATTTTATTTTCTTTTTTCTTTTATTTTATTTTGTATTGTTTAGAATTAATTCAATTAAAAATAGTACTCCAATTAATAAAATTCATCAAAAATATTTTATGGGCAATTTGAAATGTCCTTTTATTTTTAGAATTTTTATTTTATTTTTTGGTTTATTTTTCATTTAAAAAAGAATTTATTAATTGGAGGTATTTTGGTTTGGATTAATTCTTAACATGTCTTGTTTCTTGATTTGTTTCTTCCACCTCCTTTTGATCCAATGACTGAAAATTCACCCTCATGTCCATGATGAGTTGATGAATTTTTTAGGACCATTTTGCCCCTGTTGGTTGACTTTTGTTGCATTTCATTTGACCCTCGACAATCCTCATTCACAATGGAACACCCTTGTGAATCAATTTCTTTGGTGGTGTTTGTCGCTACTGCGAAAATTGGCGCCGGCTGAACAGAAGAGTCGCCACCGTGCGTTATTTATCCCAATGGAGGGAAAGGAAACGCTCGAAGTAAACCTCGCAAAAACGGGGAATGGTATGGTCATCGCAACCAAAACCTGGATTCGGGAGTCGGTTACGCAAGGGGAAGGTATTAGCACCCCTCACGTCCGTCGTACTCGACGGGATCCACGCTTGCTTGGTTTGTCTGAAAGATGCAAAAACAATCTATCTATGGCTGCTAAATCTAAACGGAAGGGAATTGACTCGATAGAGCGTCGCGCTCCATGCCTACGTATTCTCAAGAGAGAAAGTCAGAGTCAACGTAGTTCGGGACTACGGGGAAATTGGCTCGCCAAGACTTCGCGTCTTGTGCCTACGTACTTCCACACAGCATGGAAGATCAGAGCTTTCGTAGTTCAGGCTAACTACGGCTAAGCAGGGTGTTCTCACACACAGAAAGTGAGAAATTCATCTGGTTTGAGAGGTACGGGAACCTATGGGAACTAAAACTACGGTCTGGTCTCAAATGCACTCGGGCAAGAGAAAAGGATACAATCAGTCGTCAGCGGGAAGGTCTCGATCGCACAGCAGCGAGAGAACAAAGGGTTAGTTGTTAGTGTGCTCGCTAGGATATCGCATCCTATGCCTACATATTCTCGTCTGGTACGAGAAATCAGAGCAGCTGTAGTTCAGCTACTTTCGGGACCACAACTCAAATCTCTTTTTATTGATCTTCTAAAAAATGGTTACAATGATTGAGAACTGAAAAATAAACTCCTAAAAAATACTATCCTATCCATCTATAATGGAAAATCAAATGAAAAATAGTCCCCTAACAAGTGGACTTCTAAAACTACCTCTAAAAAGGTGAAATAAACTCTATGAAAAATTGTATCCTAAAAGAAAAATATTAAATCTACAAACTAATATTTTTATACTCTTTTTTACTATTTTTTCTTCTATTCTTTTCATATTTCTTTTTCAATATTTTCTCCCAATATTCTTTTTCAATTCTTTTTCAAATATTCTTTTTCAATTCTTTTTCCTCAATATTCTTTTCTATATTTCTTTTCAATATATTTTTTCACATACTCTTTTCTTTTTTTTTTAAACTAATCAAATGGAAAAAAATGATAAAAGAAAATACAAGAGGGAGGAGGGTACAGTCTGTTACAAAGGGAGTACAAGCTTGCAGAAAAAACAATGGGCCCAGCCCAGAAAAAATAAACAAAAAAAAAAATCGGGGAGGGGTGTGAAGTAACTGAAACGGGGGGTGTGTGCCAGCAATCTCGTTGGGCCCGTTACATCAGCCCAAAACACAAGCGACGGGGGGTGCAGTGTGAAGTGTAGGCGTACAGATCAGGAAATTCATTTGGGCCCAAAAAAAGTCAGCCCAATCCAGTCTCAACCTTTCCTCTCTCAAACCCTATTCTGCAACCCTAACTTCTTCCTCTCTTCTCCCCAACCACTGTTCACGGCCGCCCAACCTTCAATCTCCGTTCAGCCTTCTTTCTCTCACCGTCCCTCCTATCTCCGTTCATCATCATCACTCGCTCAATCTTCCTTTCCTTTCGCTTCACCTAACTCTCGTTCAAAACTTGTAAACAGAAATGAATAACCACACAAAACCCTACAAATTAACACAGTCGGGAAACAACTCCATCGTTGAAGGTCTTGAAGGCGTTTACACGCGAAAATCAACGGACTAAGATGCTAGGTGATGTTCGCTTGATAGATCCCTGGAAGGCGTTTATCTGAAGTTGATAATGGATGTGAAGACCTTGATGAAGCGATGAAGAATCAGCAACACGAATCTGGAAAAATTTGTTGAAGAAATGATGAATATGAACGGATCTCATGAAGATTTGGACGTCTCGTAAATGTTCTTTCTGGAGATGCGAAACTTGCTGGATCTTGGATGTTCTTGCTGAAGGGAATGAATCTTTGATGATTCGCTGAAAAAAAATGATGAACATGCGATGCTGATTTAAGCTTTCTGGAAAACTATGATGAAGAACGACGATTGTTGAAGATTTCTGGAAAACTTGTTTGTGGAGATTTGAATATCGATGATGACGAACATCACACGTTCTTCAATATTCTGGAAATGGCTGATGACGATCAACACGAGTTCGAGGATTTCTGGGAATCGTTGATTACTGATGATGACATGGTAGAATCTATGAACATTGAGGCCTTCTGGTGATTGCTTGAAGAATCTGATGAACTTCAGATGAAGAATTCTAGACAAAACGATTATTGATGATGAAGATTGGACGGAGAAGTGAAGAGATGAATTTCTGGTGATTTTATGTGTTCCGGCGGAAGTTACGGCGGCCAGAGGTAATTGGGAGTCTGTTAGGGCTGCCGGAGTTGGGTTGGGTGGTGGTTGCATGGCCGACGGCCATGCAACCGGTGACGCTCCGGTGAAGACAAATGGCTAGGAGGAGTGGTGTATGGATGACGCGTGTGAGGTGGTGAGTGATAGAGAGTGCCAAGTGGCACTCATGCATGAACAAAAAAATGAAGTGGACCCACCTAGTGGTTTACACGTGGTGATCAGTTATATATGAACATGCAATGCTGGACTCTGTAACATGGGCTTTTTGGAATATGCTGGATAAAACGGCCCAACACAAAAATACTGAAGATAATGGCCAATTTGAACTAGGTTGAATGAAATTAAAATGGACTTAAACATGGATTAGCTTGGACTAAACGTGGACAAATGATGGTTAATGGAAAGATTAAATGGCTAATGAATTAATGATGGATTATTAAATCTGTATCTAATTAAAACTTAAAATAATCTAACAATTAAATCTACAAATTAATATTCAGAACAATCTATTAATATCTAACTATATTCTAACATTCTAAAAACTTATTAAAAGCTATCTACAGAAATCTATATTAAAAATAAGATCTATATATAAAATCTATATCTAAAACCTATATTAATTCTTATTTAAAATCTAGAACAACCATATTAAAATCTATATCTAAAAGAAAATAATGTCTAAACCTATTAAAAATATTAAAAGAATCTACTTAAATTCTAGAAAATGCTAATAATATCTAATAAAATCCTAATAATTCCAGAGGGAACAAAAATAATCCAAAACGATCAGTAACACCGCGAGAACGCACCAGAATAACCGGTAAAAATAAACGGTCACCGAAATATCCCTAAAAATAACAGCGTGAGCTGAAAACACCGAGAATAGCACGACTTCCCAAAAATACGATCCTGCTTATCTAACTGAGTAAAAAACACCTGAAATGCGAGGAGAGGGTTGTGATCCCGATAAAATCAAAACAACTGAAAAAATGCACTGTATGCGATATGCGAATGCGAATGCGAACATGCATCGAAACATAGGGCCAGATACGGGACCCGGTTGGTCAAATTTTAGGGTGCAACAGCTGCCCCTATTCAAGCGGCTTGGACCTGAATGGGTGAAGAGCGCTCAACCTTCAAACATTCAAAGGTAGATGACGGTTGAATACCAATGAAACCCTGAAATTTGCCAACCGTGGGAATATACTGCAAAACTGCCTGAGGGATAGCCTCCAATAAACTGAAGTTTGGTTGTCACGGCAATAACTGGTCAATTATCTGATAAAAAATTTCCTTTTCAACATCAATCACCTGTGTGACGCCACAAGTATTGAAATAATGCTTCAGACAACAAACACCTTGATTCCCATCTTACTTATGGGATCAAATCCTGTCATCTCATAGTTCACGGTGAACTTGAGGACAATTCTCCTGAGGAACTTCTGAATCGACTGCTCGGCACCCATTCTGTCAACAGGACGCAGCTTCAGAAATCTGATATATGTCAATCTTTTTTCAGTGCCGACGTAACAACCAAATATGAAGAAATCACTCCACTGAGGGAGAAGAGAAGCTTAACCAAACAACTCTGCAAGGGAACATACTCGAAAGCCATGAGGTAACCAACCTGGTCCATGTTTCGAAATGCGTATGTCTGAGAATGATCCAATGTCCCATACGGCATGGAAATGCTATGCCTTTGTAAATGCAATGCCTCATACGGCCTGGATATGCTATGCGTTTGTATAAATGCTATGACGATATATGCAAATGTAAATGCAGGCTCGAGCTGCCAGAGAACACCAGGTCTGCAACCACTTGGAAAAATAGATGCCGAAGGCAACGTCAACTCCACTGAAGGTAACCTGATATCACAGAATCATCTCAGCAAGATAAATGCTGGAAAAAGGGAAACCAAATCCGCTGGGGATAACCATCCTGCTGGAGAAATGGAAAGGCAAACCTGCTTGGGGAGAAAGAAAAAACAACCCTGCTTGGGGGATGCTCTCTTCAAACCATTGGCAACTGATTATGCTTTGTGGGGATTGACCCAAACTGGGGTTGATTGCGCGCAGCACGCTGCTGGAAATGCCCCTACTATCAAGGATATCAATCTTAATCTGCTGGGGATACTCCTGATCCTACTCTGATACGGGGTAAAATGCAATCTCAACTCTTGCGGGGATAATAAGCAACTTCCATCTGCTGAAGAGTAGCAATCAACATCCACAAGGAATTCAAACATTAATCGGAGCACTGGTATCCGTCGAGCTTCGTATCGGGGGAACCTGACAACCTGCGAGTCATTGGGAATTACTGTGTCAGATACCTTTAGGTTTTTATTTTTCTGGTTTTAGGATAAACATGGACTATGTACACAGTGGAAGATATGGAAAATACTAGATGAGAACTAGCATTCAAGGATAGACTACCAGGCGAGAACTGATAGCAAAATTGATTTTTGTGTTTTGAACGTCAGACGGGGCTGACTGGAAATAGGCTAAGAAAAAGACAACCAGGCGAGAACTGGCTGAAAGCTGACATGTACCAGACGAGAACTGGTATAACACATAGGTTAAAACACACGATGACCAGACGAGAACTAATTACGCAATGACATGTACCAGATGAGAACTGATACGACACTTGAAGAAACGGTGACCAGACGAGAACTGGTTACAATAAACTACACCAGACGGAAACTGATGCTTACGGAGAGATTGAAACAACGATGACCAGACGAGAACTGGTTACCATAAACTACACCAGACGAGAACTGATGTTTACGGAAGTGTGGGCCAGACGAGAGCTGGTTACCGGTTTGCCAGGCGAGAACTGGACTTTGGAAATAACTGGTTACTGACACGTAACAGGTTTAGACTGCAGGTCAATGATCCGACGACAGCGAGGCTTTTTTCGAAATGTTAAGGTTTTCCGATAAGAGTAATGACATGATTCCCCGATACTCAACTCTGGCTGGGGGTAAACAGACTGGCTTGAATAACTTGCACCAGTGTACTCAACTTGCCCCAATCTAACTCTTGGGAGTAATGCTCTGAACAGCTTGCTACGAGACGACCTCGAGATTATTTGCCCCGGTATCTGTACGACAAAAGGATTCACCCTCAATCAAACAATTGCCAACCTAGTTGGTCTTCACTATCTCTGCAGTGACTTTGCCCCTGAATGAGCGTACAAGCGACTTAACCTGATCTGATCTCACACTGGAAGAATCTGCTTTCAAATCTCCACGTTCTGTATAATTGCCCCTGATTGGCTCTCGAGAAGACTCACTTCTGATCAGCTGCTTCTCAAGCAAACTGCCCCTGATCAACTGAAGCTTCGGGACTTGTCCTCAGACTAACTGATTCCGAACTCACTGGAAGTCAATGCCCCTGATTCACTGGGTTTCACAACATACACCATCCTGGTTCAGACTGCTGAATTACTCAGTCCTGCTTGACAATTCCCTGTTGGAATCTCCTTCATGTCAGCTACTAACCTGCAAGTAAAATTGTCTATTCACGAATGGTAATCTTAATGCAGTGTTTATGCAGATTTTTTTGAAAAAATTTGTGTTGTCACTCATTTACATGTCATGATTGTGAGTGACAAATGAACCAGAGTTCAAACGTAGTGCTTACGTGGTCAGTGAAAAACACAACAAGGATGTGACTAGCAAGTCACGAAGGAGTCAGGTTACTCAACCTTATCGTAATGCGCTTTCAGAATAAACCCTGCCTCAATTAGGTCTTTTAAGGGTTGTATCGTGGTCGGGTTCACGGTTCGTGAAACAAAGGATATTTGGCTCAAATTTTGATTTGTACCCACCCCTTCCAAGTGATGATCTCCGATCCTAAGGTTCAGTTAACCTGGCACAAGCGCTCGCCTCTTCGAGAGGTATGTTGAATGGTAAGAACCACAATTAAGGAACTCACAGGGCTTTTCCGGAGTGATAGTGTCGCTACGCGAAAAATGACACAGAGTCGCCACCGGATTTTATTTATCCCACGGGGGGAAAGGGAAATAGCGATAAAACCTTTGGGAAAAGAGCATGGTCATCGCAACCAAGTCTTAGGGTTCGGGAGTCGGTTATGCGAGGGGAAGGTATTAGCACCCCCTCGCATCCATCGTACTCGATGGGAACCTCCTAGGTTATTTCGCGTGAATGGGTGTTTTATTCTAAAAGTTTGCTTGTTTAAGGAAAAGAGGGATTGGTTTATTTATTTTAATGCTCGCCAAGGATTGTGGCCCTTGTGCCTACGTATCCTCACTTAAAAGAAGTGAAGAATCAGAGCTCCGTAGTTCGGAGGCTTTATGAAATTGTTGTTTGTTGGTTGATTTTATACCTTGAAAAAGGTTTTTTTTGGATTGACGCCCTAAGGCAAAAATAGTTTGATGAGTTGATGTTGTTTTTAGTTTTTTTTGAAGAAAATGTGTTCTTGACTAGGATTATACAAAAGACTTTGGATAGAGATGAATGTCTCGAATAACCAAGTCGAGCGCCTTGTATTCGAAACATTCGGAATGAGTGTAGGAGGGTTCCATTCTCATTCCTTCTCCACCACTTTAAAGTTCATGGTGCATAATTCCAATCATATATTTATTGTGTTTTTTTTTGTATTTTTATGCGAAAAGAGAAACACTTGACGTTGGATCAAGATTTATTGCTTGTAAAGATATTTGAAGTGATGCGATTTAGGTCGATGGCGGTGCACAAGGCATCCGACTTACATGGTCAAAATGGCTCGATAAAATCGAGAGTTTACTTTTAAAAATAGTTTTTGGAAACAAAGGTCAACAAGGGCCATAACAATATTCACATACAAACATCATACAAACATAAGCCACACGGCTCAAAAAAATCGAGACACACAAAAAAAACGGCACGAAGTGCCATCAAAGAGTTCGCACGGCGAACTCTTTGAAAAAATTTTTTTAAGGTAAAACCGGTAAAAAAATATGGAGGAAACAGTGGTGTGACACGGGTGAAAAAAGTTGAAACAGTGATGCAACACGCCCGGTCGTGTTGTGTGATATGGCCCGTGTTGCAAGGCCTGGGGAAAAAAACTTCATACTGTAGCGTGACACGGTCGGCCGTGTCGTGTGACACGGCCCGTGTTGCTGGTCCAGGTCGAAATCTCACATTTTTTTTATGTTTTCGTTTCGTTTTCGTGGTTCCTTGAGGATGGTTTCTTAGTCCCTTAGGGGATCTTACATGATATACAGTTCAACAACACATAAAAGAGTGAATGAAATGAATATAAAAGCAAAGAATAAAAGGAGAAAGATTTGAAGAAATGGATACCAAGAGCTTTCTATCCTTCTTGCAAGTACTCCAATGACCTTTGTTGGATGTGCTCTCCCCTCTTCACTCTATGTTGTGAAGGTTTGGTTTCTCAATGATCCTCTTGTGTCTCTATCTCACTCTCTTTTTTTCTGTTTTTTTTGGGGTTTCTTGCTAACTATTTTCTGGTTTTTTTGCTCTTACTCTTTGCTCTCTATGTGTAGTCTCTCCTCTGTTTGCTTCTTGTGTTCTGTTCTCCTTTGATAGTAAGGAATACTATGTTTTCTATGCTTGCTTGCAGCCCATTTTCCACCTTTTCTGTCAACTTTTTCTGCTGTCCTAAAGCCACACACTTTGCACACCTTTTCATCACCAACTTTCCATTCTTGGCAATGCCTTTTTCTTCTTTTGTGCAGCCCCACTTTTCCCTTCTATTTCTAGTATGACTTGCTGCATTTTTCTGCTGTAGCATACTATACTACTATCCCTCTTTTTGCCCATTAGTCTCTTGGATGGTATTGCTTTGTATCTTGCCATGTAGCCAATTGTTACCACTCTTTGACAGCATTTGCAAACTGATATTTAGCAAGTAAATATATCATTTGCATGCTATTTCCTTGACTTTGTGACATAAAAAATGATCTTGTAACATAGTACATGTTGTCCTCTTGATTTTGTGACATGTAGTATTTCTTCAACTCTTGCATGGGGCTGTTTTGCCTATGATTGAACATGCATAATCTTGGCCCATAAACATTCCAATGTTGATTTAATTCTTGCATATTTCTTGGATGTTTGTGAGCATAATGTAGCACATGAAAAAAAATGGTGTAGTATGAAGAGTACCATATCATAGATTTGATTAAAGACTTGAATGAAGATTTAGAAATAGATTAATTTCTAAACATTATCTAGAGTTGGAATTTTTTGTAACAAATTACATGATTGTAATGTCACAAAATTCCTCTTAGTATTATTTTTATCTCCATTCATGAATCTTGAATTTTGGATGATGGATTTCCTCATGTGCTTAAAAATGAAATCTTGAATTATGCATTGATGATCTTGATTCATGCCTTAATAATTTGCACTCCACTTATGCCATAAAAATAAACATGTATGAAGGAGCTTTGGATTTGGCCTAGCATTCATGTCTATTAATATTTATCTTGAATATCCTTGTATTTTGTCAAGTAACTTCCCCTTGCCAAAATTTTCATGAGTACAATTTTTCCTCAGATCAAACCTTAGGTGATGAACCTTTTTTCATGTAGTCCGAAAATAGACAAGTTACAACCAAATGGCCTAGTTCGTACCTTGTGAACCCGCATGCTCGATACACAATAGAATGATGTATGATATGCCGAATGTAGGGTATAAAAGGCTAACGGTGAAAATGAGGGTGTGACAGCTGCCCCTATTTAATCCTCTTGGACCTGAATGTCTGAAGGATAAAGGTGCTCGAGCATTCATGGTAGAAGAGAATTAAATACTAGAATACCCGGGATTTTCAACTTTGAGACGTGTGGAAAGTAGACAATTAGTGATATGGTTTGAAAAAGGTAAGGTGTTTGTCAGCGCAAGAAGGTATGAGGGATATGATGCTATGTTTGAGATGCAATGCGGAATGGACGTGAGTGCTTTGCCAGCCGGGAGAGGAAGCACCTCGTGACGGGGAATCATAATTGGCTAAGAGATATTCCTTCTACAAAAGATAGAGAGGACTCTAGAAATTGGATTGTGAGATATTCCTTCTACAAAAGATAGAGAGGACTCTAGAAATTGGTTTTCCCCTTGCAAAAGGCAAAGGAGACTCCAGAACAAAAGGTTTGGAAAAAATGCTTCCTTCTACGAAAGGTAGGAAGGACTCCGAAATAAAAGGTTTGAAGATAAACATAAACTCCTTCTGCATCATGTAGAGGAGACTCCCTTGGGAGAATACGATCGCATTTCCTTCTGTCACGACAGAAAGGACTCCAGAACAAAAGGTTAGGAGAAAAAGTTTCTTCTACAAAAGGTAGATAGGATACTCCCTTAGGAGAGGATGATCGTATTTTCTGGCTGCAAAAAGCAGAACAGGCCCCTGAACAAAAGGTTAGGAGAAAATATTCCTTCTACAAAAGGTAGCGAGGATACTTACGAAAGGTAAGCTGACAACAAACTGGTACAAAAGGTACGAGATATCTTACTAAAGGTAAGTTGAATCAGTTGCAAAAGGCAAGCTGGAGATACTTCGAGAAGACTTACAAAAGGTAAGTTGAGGGCAATAACCATCCTTAAAGGATCCTGCCAAGATGTTCGCAGGGAAAATCGCGTATTTTTGAGAATGATTGGCTAAGCACTCATGAAATGATGCAGCATGTTATGCAAAAATGCTAAGGACGTAAGCATTATGTAGGTTATGGGTGATGATTTATGCCAAGTGATCGGGCTTTTGGTTTGGGGCGTCAAGTTTAGCTTCCCGACTTCCTTGTGATCATTTTCGGATGATCTCATTAGACAAGCTGTGCTGGTCAGTCAGGCTGCCCCTGGCTTGGTCAAGTCCCGATGAACTTTATGATCAGACGATGTTTTGTGTACACATGCGCCTATTAGACATCACATTTATGCTTCATACACCTTAATCGGAGAGCAACTTTATGTTTCCCTTTGTGTTTAATATCAACCCATAAATTCACAATGCAATATTTGTCAAGAATGAAAATTCCACTTTTTGCAAACAACAATAAAAAATAAAAGAAATGCAAAGCACGAATTGATGAAAGATATTTTATTGATGATTAAGGGACCCGTAAATGGGTAATCTTACATAAGGACACAATTCCTAAAAGAGGTAATTGCAAAAATAAACAATGACAAACGTACAATGGCAATGAGAAAAACGGATTTCCATTGAGTTTCAACTCTACTATGATCCTTATGAACTTGATGCTCCTCGTACATTGCCTCTAAGGAATGAGATTGGATTGATCCTTCCCGTCTGTAGCTCCACTTGTTCTGATGATGAACTCACAGATTTTTCACAGGCCGCAGTCTTTTCTTTTAAGTTCCCTAACTTTTGCCTAGACCGCCCTTTCGGGTTTTCAGTCTACCGGGATACCTTTTTTGCCTAAGTTGCCCCTAAGGGTTTTCAACTTATCGGGTATTATTTTTATTTTAACCCTAACTTTTGCCTGGACTTTTCTTTTTGTTGTCCACCGGGTTTGCTTTCAAGCATAGTATTTTTTGACTGCGTCTGCGTTTACGGGGGATGATAGATCTTCACCGTCCATGTTGGATAATATCAAGGATCCTCCAGAGAAAACCTTCTTCACAACATATGGGCCCTCATAGTTAGGTGTCCATTTGCCCCTTGGGTCTGTGTGGATTGGCAGAATCTTCCTTAATACCAAGTCTCCTACTTCAAAATCTCGAGGGCGAACCTTCTTATCAAACGCCCGTTTCAACCGCTTTTGGTAAAGCTGGCCATGACAGATGGCTGTCATGCGCTTTTCATCGATGAGATTAAGTTGATCAAATCTCGCCTGTATCCATTCTGCTTCATCAAGCTTAACATCAGTCAGAATTCTCAGAGATGGAATTTCGACCTCAACAGGTAGTACTGCATCCATGCCGTATACAAGAGAAAAAGGAGTTGCCCCAGTAGAAGTGCGTACTGAAGTGCGGTAGCCATGCAAAGCAAATGGTAGCATTTCGTGCCAGTCTTTGTATGTTTTCACCATTTTCTGGACGATCTTCTTGATATTTTTGTTCGCTGCCTCAACAGCACCATTCATCTTTGGGCGATATGGTGATGAGTTATGATGCTCGATCTTGAAACTCTCACATAATTCCTTCATCATCTTGTTATTGAGGTTTGAACCATTATCAGTAATGATTTTATTTGGGACCCCATAACGACAAATGATTTCTTTCTTGATAAAGCGAGTGACCACTTGTTTGGTGACATTGGCATAAGACGCGGCTTCCACCCATTTAGTGAAGTAATCAATGGCCACTAAGATGAAACGATGACCGTTTGAAGCAGTTGGCTCGATGCGTCCGATCATATCTATGCCCCACATGGCGAAGGGCCAAGGCGATGTCAAGACATTTAAAGGAACTGGTGGCACATGAATCCTATCTGCATAGATCTGACATTTATGGCATGTTTGCACGTGACGGTAGCAATCGGTCTCCATTGTTAACCAATAATAACCAGCCCTCAAAATCTTCTTAACCATCGTGTGTCCACTGGCATGCGTACCAAAAGATCCTTCATGGATTTCATTTATGATTCGGTCAGCTTCGTGTCTATCCACACATCTGAGCAGGACCGAGTCATAGTTCCGCTTGTAAAGCACATCTCCGCTTAAGAAGAATTTGGAGGAAAGCCTCCTTAAATACTTCTTGTCTGTGATGGAAACATTTTCTGGATATTCTTGTTTTTCTAGATACCTTTTGATATCATAGAACCAAGGTTGATCGTCGATTATTAGCTCTGCTTCCAGACAGTGGGCAGGCTCGTCAAGATATTCAATGCGGATAGAGGGTGCCTCGTTTTTCCATTTAACTTTGAACATGGATGACAATGTGGCAAGAGCGTCTGCCAATTGATTACTTTCCCTAGGGATGTGGTTGAAAGTAATCTCGTCAAAGTATGGGATTAACTTCAACACGTGATCCCGATATGGAATCAGTTTGCTATCACGTGCTTCCCAATCACCTTTGACTTGACTGATTACTAATGCGGAGTCCCCATACACTTCCAAAATCTTGATTCCATGATCAATAGCGGCTTCAATTCCGAAGATACATGCCTCATATTCTGCCATATTGTTGGTACACTCGAAACATAACCTTGCGGTGAATGGAATATGGAAACCAGTAGGAGATGTGATGATTGCCCCTATTCCATTGCCTTGAGCATTTGCGGCGCCATCGAACACGAGCGTCCATCGCGATCCTGGTTCGGGTCCGTCATTTGGTCCTAATGTTGCATAGTCTCTGACAAACATGATGTCTTCATCAGGGAATTCAAAACGCATGGGATGGTAATCTTCCATAGGTTGGTGAGCAAGATAGTCAGATAGCACACTCCCTTTGATAGCTTTTTGTGAGACGTACTGGATGTCATATTCAGTTAGTACCATTTGCCAACGAGCCACCCGTCCGGTGAGAGCAGGCTTTTCAAAAATGTACTTGACCGGATCCATCTTTGATATCAACAATGTGGTATGGGTCAACATATATTGCCTTAGGCGTTTGGCAGCCCATGCAAGTGCGCAACATGTCTTTTCCAACATTGAGTATCTCGTTTCGCAGTCGGTGAACTTCTTGCTTAGGTAGTAGATAGCGTGCTCCTTTCTACCTGTTTCGTCATGCTGCCCCAACACACATCCCATGGATTCTTCCAGAACAGTTAAGTACATGATGAGAGGTCTTCCTGGAACGGGAGGCATCAAGATCGGTGGCTCTTGCAGATATTCTTTAATTCTCTCAAATGCTTTCTGGCAGTTGTCATTCCACACGATTGCTTGATCCTTGCGAAGCAACTTGAATATTGGCTCACATGTGGCTGTTAGGTGAGATATGAATCTAGCGATGTAGTTTAATCTCCCTAAGAAACCACGAACCTCCTTCTCAGTCCTTGGAGCTGGCATATCTTGGATAGCTTTTACTTTGTCAGGATCGACTTCAATTCCTTTTTGGCTCACGATAAAACCTAGCAATTTACCAGATCTTACCCCAAAAGTGCATTTATTCGGATTGAGCCTTAGCCTGAACTTTCTTAGTCTTGTAAACAGCTTTTCCAAATGGATGAGATGTTCCTCTTCAGTTTGGGATTTTGCAATCATATCGTCGACGTACACTTCGATCTCTTTATGAATCATATCATGAAAGAGAGTTACCATCGCTCGTTGATATGTTGCGCCAGCGTTCTTTAGACCAAATGGCATAACCTTATAGCAGAAGGTTCCCCAAGGGGTGATGAAGGTAGTCTTCTCCATATCTTCCGGAGCCATTTTGATTTGGTTGTATCCGGAGAAACCATCCATGAAAGAGAATACAGAGAATTGGGCCGTATTATCTACTAACACATCAATATGTGGCAGCGGAAAGTCATCTTTTGGGCTGGCTCTATTCAAGTCTCGGTAGTCGACACACATCCGTACTTTACCATCTTTTTTAGGAACAGGTACAATGTTGGCGACCCATCGAGGATATTTTGATACGGCCAAGAATCCGGCATCAAGCTGCTTTTGCACTTCCTCCTTAATCTTAAGGGCCATGTCAGGTCGAGTTCGTCTCATCTTTTGTTTTATAGGCGGGCAATCCTCCTTGAGTGGCAGTTTATGCATCACAATGTCAGAATCCAATCCAGGCATGTCTTGGTATGACCAAGCGAACACATCTGCATATGTGCGTAGGAGCTCGATCAGTCGTCTCTTCACACTCTCTTCTAGAGCAGCGCCTACCTTGATCTGTTTCTTATCTTCCTCAGTTCCGAGATTGACAACTTCTACTGATTCCTGATGCGGTTGAATGACCTTGGATTCTTGCTTTAATAATCTGGCCAACTCTTCGGGGAGCTCACAATCTTCTTCACCATCCTCATCGGCGTGGTAGATTGGGTTGTCAAAGTCATATGGAACCGTAGCAGTATCATTATCAATGGAATCCAGGGTTGATCTGCATGATTGGTGATTTTATGCTTTTATTTTTTTTTTTGAGAAAAATGAAAAGAATGAAAAATGCACGAAAACATTGCCATTTATTTATGCAAAAATAAAATAAAAGAAAGACATGGAACACAATTGAATGCAAAAGTTTACTTCATTCATGATAAAACATTGATTGAAAACATGGGGGCCCTACAAAATAATCCTTATGCCTTGGGCAGAGCATAGGATTTGAAAGGAAAACAAAGAAAATTACTCCTCAATCAAAGTGACCTCCGGTATCTCCACAACAGTCCAATTGTTGATTTGTTGATTTGGTGCCTTGGGGTACACCATGCAGACCTCCTTTAACGCATCATCTTCAGCCTCCACGACAGCTACATGATCATCCACCATATGTCCACCGCTTACAAAGGAAAGCGGAGGGATGAGACCTTTGCCTTTGTCCATGATTGTCTTCTGCTGCACTGTATGATTGCCAGAATAACCCAAACCAGTTCTGTTTTTGTTGACGGGAAGTTCCAATACTCTACCCCAACCTTCAGGGTGACCAGCCTCGATTACAGTCTTCGCATCTTTCCATGTGACCATAGGGGATCCGAACCTTTCTGATTTCTTTTCCTCCTTCTTAGCAGGAATCATCTCCACGCTTATCACATCAAACGCTTGGAATGGGGTCTCGTGAACCTCCCCTCCTATCTCAATATAGCGGAAAGAAGCAAGATGGCTTATAAGAACATCGGATTCGCCCTCAATGACGACCATCTGATTGTTAATCATGAACTTAATCCTTTGATGCAGGGTTGAAGTTACAGCGCCTGCTGAATGAATCCACGGACGGCCAAGAAGGCAGCTATAAGCGGGGTAGATATCCATTACATAAAATGTAATGATAAAGGTATGAGGTCCAATCTTGATTGGGAGATCAACCTCGCCTATCACAGTTCTTGTAGCTCCATCAAAAGCTTTTACAATGGTTTGACTTGGCTTCATCACAAGTCCTTCAATTGATAGCTTGTTCAACGAGCTCTTTGGTAACACGTTCAATGACGATCCAGTATCGACAAGTACTCTAGAGAATACAACATCTACACATTCAATGGTAATGTGTAAGGCCTTGTTATGGTTCTTACCTTCGGGAGGTAGTTCACTATCATTAAAGCTCAAGATATGGGCCGATGCTATATTCCCCACCACTTCTTCAAACTGCACCACTGATATCTCTTCTGGCACATGAGCAGTCTTCAAGAACTTTAACAGTGCTTCTTGATGGGCTTTTGAACACATTAACAATGATAGCATGGATATCTTTGAGGGAGTCTGATTGAGCTGATCGATCACTTTATAATCACTTTTCTGAATGATTCTTAAAAATTCCTCTGTTTCATTGGTGCTTGGTTCAACAATATTTTTCCCTGTATTATCACCGCTATTGACAGGTGGTGGAGCAAATATTCGACCACTTCTAGTGATACCGCCGGTTCCCACAATGTTTTCTATGGAGCTGCCAGCTTTCACAACATCTTCATCCACTTTCTCACCCTTAATGTAAACAGTCGGCTCATATTTCCAAGGGACAGCCTTGGTGCTCTCAAAAGGAAAAGGAGCAGGTGTTGATATCACTAACGGAGCAAGTGAAGGAGGAGACAACGGAATTTCTACTTGATCATACAATATCTGCAATGGTTTACGAACTTGATTGTACGGGGTTTGAACAGAATGCCAGTCATAATCACAAGGGATTTCTAACAGCGCATACGGCTGATCACACGGAATTTCATACGGAATTTGCATCGGAATTTGGGTAGAATACCAATCTTCATCACAATTAATTGTTAGAGGGACACGTGTTTGTTCATACGGAATGTTCAATAGCTCTTCGTCATAAGAGAACTCCATCGGATCATAGGGAATATCAAGCGTTGCTACTTCTTCAGCCTTAGATATTTGTTCCACTAACAGGACGCCTTGATCTATCAAGCTTTGAATGCCCATCTTCAATTCGAGACAGCTTTGGGGATCTTTCAAACAGTGTCGACAATCCTTGGTACATCTTAGGATAATGTTCCTCAACAACAACTGCTCTTTCACGACTGCTAATGGGGTTTTCAACTCATCAACATTTGATACCAGCTTCTTCCCTTTTTATTCTTCGACCATGTTAGTAGCATGGTGAGGCATTGGATTATGAGTCACGTTGGGAGTATTTTTGGTAAAGTTGATGGCCCTTGAGTCGATGAGATCCTGCACCACATATTTCAAGGCTTTACAATTTTCAATGTTATGCCCGGGAGCGCCCGAATGAAACTCGCATCGGGCGTTCGCGTCATATCCGGGGGGTAGGATAGCAGGGGGAGCCTTCATCTCCCTCAATTGCACCAATGAACCCTTTAGTAAGAGTGGAAGCAACCGAGCGTATGTTGTTGGAATGGGATCAAATCTTTTTTCGGGTCTCCTCTGTCTTGGGGGACCTTGATAATAACCTTGTCGCTGTTGTTGGTAGGGGACTTGAACAGTTGGTTGACTTGCGGATATAGCAAGAGGTTGACTCGGAGTAACAGCAGCCACATGATGATAAGGGCCTTGGTATGCTTTGGCCTTCCCCTTATCCATCAAGGCAGCACTCGTCTCGCCTTCTCTCTTTCTTGCAAAACCTTGGTATGGCTTTTTCGATCCGCCAGAAGCTCCATCAGAAATTTGAATCTTTCCGATCTTTATCATATTTTCGATCCTCTCACCGGCCATCACTAAATCTGAAAACACAGAAGATGTGCATCCAGCCAATCGCTCTAGGAATGGTCCTTGAAGAGTCCCCATGAACATATCGGTCAACTCTCTCTCGAGAAGAGGAGGCTGGACTCTAGCAGCTAAGTCCCTCCACCTTTGCGCGTAATCCTTGAATGCTTCGCCAGATTTTTGGGTCAACCCTTGGAGCTGTGTTCGGTTAGGTGCCATATCAGAGTTGTACTGATAATGTTTTAGAAACGCCTCAGCCAACTCCTTCCACGTCTTGATGTACGTGCCCTCCAATTGCATATACCATTCAAGAGATGCCCCACTGAGGCTATCTTGAAAGAAATGCATCAGCAATTTTTCATCGTCAGAGTAGGCAGCCATTTTCCTACAATAAGATCTGATGTGAGTCCGGGGACAGCTGGTCCCTTTGTACTTTTCAAAGTCGGGGACTTTGAATTTGAGAGGAACCTTCACACCGGGTACCAAACACATATCCGCAGCATCTAGCCCAAAAGTGCTTGGGCCTTGTAATCCTTTGACCGTCTCTTGCAAAGCAAGTACTTTCTTTTCCAGATTGCTAGTTGGTGCTCCAGAAGTATCTATATCCAAGAATTCAGGAGGGTTGTAGAAACCTTCGTGGCCATCCACGTGGATTGGGGTAGTAGCTGTTCCACTACCAGGAGTGTGGACCGCGCCTGTGCCAACAGGAATAGGGATTGTTCCACCAGGAACGGGAATTGCAACCACAGGGGTTGGAATGGCTCCATCAGGAGTGGGGATTGAGCCAACAGTAGTAGGAGTAGGAGTATTGGTAGCATTTTTCTCCATAGCTTGCTTCATCTCTTCTTGACCTTTAGCCATGGCTTGAATGACTTCCATCAGCTGGCCCATCTGAGCCTTCATGTGGACCATCTCTTCCTTGAAAGCGGCTTGATCCTGCTCGATTCGATCCATTAGTAATCTTTGTTTTCCGCGAGTGTAGTAAGGATGCCGGGAAGTCAGCTTGTTTACTGCGAATGGAGGTCAAGTCTTTTTGTAAGTTTTGGGTTTTTTATGAGATGCAGAATGATGCATATGAAATAAAAATGTTATGCGCAAAGCTCTTAGTAACCTTGTTAATTATCGTTTAAGAATATAAACATTTTCCATTGCAATTAATCAGAAGAGACATAATGGAACAAACAACTTTCATTTCATTAAGGCTCTAGGCCAAATTCAAATACAAAATACAAAAGATACACTTCTTAAACAAATTACAAATCGACTCTAAAAGTGACTCCTTGAGCTCTACGAACCGCTTCCAAATCTGTAACAAGTTCTCCCATCATTTCCACGCAAAACTTCACAAAGCCGAACACAGGGATAGGAGTGTTTTCAAGAGTCATCACTTGATCAGCTATCTTCAATTTTTCGGGGATTTGCTGAAGCACAAAGTTGGAGAATCCCGCCAAGTTCACAAATTTGTTCTTCCACTCCTCATAGAGAATTTGGAGATCATGGATGATGTCATCTCTTTGAAGTACAGCAGCTTCGGCTTGACGACAACTTTCTTCCCAATAATGACAACTATCTTGTAGTGCTAAGTACTGCTCATCATAGATTCCGTCTTTCAATCTTTTGATTTCCTCGATAGCTCTACCCAACTGATACTCCGCTTGTACAAAATCTCGTTGTGCACTTTCTTTCTCCAATAGTGCGTGAGCTAACTGATCTTCACAACCTTTGATAACGCCTTTCAACTGGTGAATCTGAGCTTCAAATTTTTCCCTTTCATCTTTCTTCATCTGGTTGGCGATCCTTACATCGTTTTCTAAGTCTCTAACCTTTCGCCACACTTGGTCTAATTTTTCATTTCGGTGATCCAAGTCGGCGTTGGCGCTTCTGAGTGCTCCACCAACCCATTCTTTCTTTCCTTTCTCTTCTCTAGCCCTTTTCTTGCTATCCTCGAACTTCTCTTTCAACTCTTTGCTTTTGTCTTCCCAAGCTTCACTTTTCTGCTTAGTCTCGTTGAGTCGAATTCGAAGCTGAGTGTTCTCATCTTCGAGTTCTTGGATCTTAGTCTTAAGTTTCTCTATATCTTCGGGTAAGATAGGCTCGGGTTCAGGATGAGATGGGAAAACAGATGCATCAAAGATAAAAGGTAATCTGACCTCTTTCACTCTCTCTTTCACCCATTTGACATAAGGTTCACGAGCAAGGATGTTCTTCCGCCCATTGTCTGGATTGCCTCTTTGGATGTTTACCCATGCTCTTCTTGCTCTTCGTACAGACGGATCACTTGGATCGGCCGTATTGACAAGGAATGGCACCAAATCTTCTTCCTTAGGAGGGCCATCCATGGAGTGTCCAAACTGTCTCTTGAGTAACACCGGGTTGTAATTGATGCAACCTCGTGTCCCCACAAGAGGCACGTTGGGAAATTCTCCACAAGAAAAGATAATATCTTTTGTTTCCCATTCCCTCTTGTACCATGTGATGGAACTAGCGGTGAGTGAAGCGAATCTTTGAGGCCATGAGAGTTCCTTGGAAGCAAAAGGACCTTTTTCGGGCATGTGGGTCCTTAGCCACTTATGCAGGAGTGGGGCGCAACAAAGGAACATTCCACCTCCTTTTGTATGTCTTGTATGGAGTGTGTGGTAGAAGTCACCTAAGAGGAAAGGCACAGGATTCTGGGTCAAGAAGATTTCCACAGCTACTTGGTCCACAAAATTTTCCCCATTTGGAAACATCACAATTCCATAGACCAAGAGTGCCAGAATTGCACCACATATTTCCCATTTCTCTTCCTTGGCATACTTCCATGCTTGTTCTTCCAAGAATTTCCTCGAGAAACCCCTAGCTCCTTTGGGTGCCCAATTGGCTATCACATCTGATGTAGGAATCCCTAAAGCAGAAGCCACTTTCTTCAACGTGAACTCTTCTTCGAGCTTGGGAAAAGGATTGCGATCTTTGATGTAGAGGTTCAAAATCTTCTCAAATTCTTCCAAAGTAGGAGCTATCTGAAAATCGGCGAAGGTGAAACAACGGAAAGACGTGTCATAGTACTGAGCCAAGGCTGTGAGAGCTTCAAACTCCACCTTCTCTGTCAATAGATCCAAAATTCTCCCATAAGAAGAGTGAAATTTGTTGTGCTTGATGGGAGTGATCTTGGCACTTAGAGCTTTTAGACTGTCGATTGAAGGATCTTTGTATTTGAAAGTGAAAGTGCTCTTTCGGTCGGTTTTCTTGTTTAGCTTCATTGTTCCTAAATTCACATTCATCATGACTGCTTCTGAAAAATGCTTATATCTGCAACAAGAACAAGACACTAAGAGCTTTGTTTTATTTATTTATTTATGAAGTATGTATGTATGAACGGATGCAGAATTCGAGCATATGGGTTCATAAGTCCGTGGTATGGATATGGTCGATACTGTCTGCTTTATGGAAAAGGTTCTCACAAGGTGTGATCTAGGTTTTAAAAGGGATCCCAAAGTCATGGATTCATATGACTGTTCATCATACATGACATGAATATGTCAGAGGATGACTCCATCACATGAATCTCTTTTGGGTGAGGTCCTCGTATCGACCCACATGAGAAGAACTTCTAGGGGGCCCATACTACGAGACACATCGACATTGGGTTCTAGACAAGGATTTCAGAGTCATGGACTTTCTTGACTGTTTGTTACGTATGTCAGTCATTGCCAGGCAACAACTTCATCAAGAAAGTCTCTTCTGAACGAGGTCTTCGTATCGATCCACACGAGAAGAGCTTCTCGAGGACCCATACTACGCGACCATCAATCTTAGTTGGCCAAAGGTTTAGGGTTCTAAAAGGTCCTTAGAGTAATGGATTCTTGAGAAAACGTTGATCAAACACGCCAAGAGCTTGACGGTTCTCATCATTCTCAAACGAATCTACTCTAAGCGAGGTTCTCGTATCGACTATCACAAGATGAGCATCTCGGAAGCCCATACTACTCAACCTCTCCTATCTCAATTTTAACACTCTAGACTCGGGTATAGAGTCTTTCCCTCAAGGTTTGCCACCAAAGTTTTCAATCCATACCAAGAACCAATGAAGCCAAAACACGGTGAGATACAATTGAAAAAACAAGGAAAGCGATAAACAAGCAAAAAGGAAAGAACCCAAACACGCAAAAACAACTTAGGTTAGGCTTGACTCGCTTAGGAAAAAAGTCCCCAGCAGAGTCGCCAGCTGTCGCTACGCGAAAAATGACACAGAGTCGCCATCGGATTTTATTTATCCCACGGGGGGAAAGGGAAATAGCGATAAAACCTTTGGGAAAAGAGCATGGTCATCGCAACCAAGTCTTAGGGTTCGGGAGTCGGTTATGCGAGGGGAAGGTATTAGCACCCCCTCGCATCCATCGTACTCGATGGGAACCTCCTAGGTTATTTCGCGTGAATGGGTGTTTTATTCTAAAAGTTTGCTTGTTTAAGGAAAAGAGGGATTGGTTTATTTATTTTAATGCTCGCCAAGGATTGTGGCCCTTGTGCCTACGTATCCTCACTTAAAAGAAGTGAAGAATCAGAGCTCCGTAGTTCGGAGGCTTTATGAAATTGTTGTTTGTTGGTTGATTTTATACCTTGAAAAAGGTTTTTTTTGGATTGACGCCCTAAGGCAAAAATAGTTTGATGAGTTGATGTTGTTTTTAGTTTTTTTTGAAGAAAATGTGTTCTTGACTAGGATTATACAAAAGACTTTGGATAGAGATGAATGTCTCGAATAACCAAGTCGAGCGCCTTGTATTCGAAACATTCGGAATGAGTGTAGGAGGGTTCCATTCTCATTCCTTCTCCACCACTTTAAAGTTCATGGTGCATAATTCCAATCATATATTTATTGTGTTTTTTTTTGTATTTTTATGCGAAAAGAGAAACACTTGACGTTGGATCAAGATTTATTGCTTGTAAAGATATTTGAAGTGATGCGATTTAGGTCGATGGCGGTGCACAAGGCATCCGACTTACATGGTCAAAATGGCTCGATAAAATCGAGAGTTTACTTTTAAAAATAGTTTTTGGAAACAAAGGTCAACAAGGGCCATAACAATATTCACATACAAACATCATACAAACATAAGCCACACGGCTCAAAAAAATCGAGACACACAAAAAAAACGGCACGAAGTGCCATCAAAGAGTTCGCACGGCGAACTCTTTGAAAAAATTTTTTTAAGGTAAAACCGGTAAAAAAATATGGAGGAAACAGTGGTGTGACACGGGTGAAAAAAGTTGAAACAGTGATGCAACACGCCCGGTCGTGTTGTGTGATATGGCCCGTGTTGCAAGGCCTGGGGAAAAAAACTTCATACTGTAGCGTGACACGGTCGGCCGTGTCGTGTGACACGGCCCGTGTTGCTGGTCCAGGTCGAAATCTCACATTTTTTTTATGTTTTCGTTTCGTTTTCGTGGTTCCTTGAGGATGGTTTCTTAGTCCCTTAGGGGATCTTACATGATATACAGTTCAACAACACATAAAAGAGTGAATGAAATGAATATAAAAGCAAAGAATAAAAGGAGAAAGATTTGAAGAAATGGATACCAAGAGCTTTCTATCCTTCTTGCAAGTACTCCAATGACCTTTGTTGGATGTGCTCTCCCCTCTTCACTCTATGTTGTGAAGGTTTGGTTTCTCAATGATCCTCTTGTGTCTCTATCTCACTCTCTTTTTTTCTGTTTTTTTTGGGGTTTCTTGCTAACTATTTTCTGGTTTTTTTGCTCTTACTCTTTGCTCTCTATGTGTAGTCTCTCCTCTGTTTGCTTCTTGTGTTCTGTTCTCCTTTGATAGTAAGGAATACTATGTTTTCTATGCTTGCTTGCAGCCCATTTTCCACCTTTTCTGTCAACTTTTTCTGCTGTCCTAAAGCCACACACTTTGCACACCTTTTCATCACCAACTTTCCATTCTTGGCAATGCCTTTTTCTTCTTTTGTGCAGCCCCACTTTTCCCTTCTATTTCTAGTATGACTTGCTGCATTTTTCTGCTGTAGCATACTATACTACTATCCCTCTTTTTGCCCATTAGTCTCTTGGATGGTATTGCTTTGTATCTTGCCATGTAGCCAATTGTTACCACTCTTTGACAGCATTTGCAAACTGATATTTAGCAAGTAAATATATCATTTGCATGCTATTTCCTTGACTTTGTGACATAAAAAATGATCTTGTAACATAGTACATGTTGTCCTCTTGATTTTGTGACATGTAGTATTTCTTCAACTCTTGCATGGGGCTGTTTTGCCTATGATTGAACATGCATAATCTTGGCCCATAAACATTCCAATGTTGATTTAATTCTTGCATATTTCTTGGATGTTTGTGAGCATAATGTAGCACATGAAAAAAAATGGTGTAGTATGAAGAGTACCATATCATAGATTTGATTAAAGACTTGAATGAAGATTTAGAAATAGATTAATTTCTAAACATTATCTAGAGTTGGAATTTTTTGTAACAAATTACATGATTGTAATGTCACAAAATTCCTCTTAGTATTATTTTTATCTCCATTCATGAATCTTGAATTTTGGATGATGGATTTCCTCATGTGCTTAAAAATGAAATCTTGAATTATGCATTGATGATCTTGATTCATGCCTTAATAATTTGCACTCCACTTATGCCATAAAAATAAACATGTATGAAGGAGCTTTGGATTTGGCCTAGCATTCATGTCTATTAATATTTATCTTGAATATCCTTGTATTTTGTCAAGTAACTTCCCCTTGCCAAAATTTTCATGAGTACAATTTTTCCTCAGATCAAACCTTAGGTGATGAACCTTTTTTCATGTAGTCCGAAAATAGACAAGTTACAACCAAATGGCCTAGTTCGTACCTTGTGAACCCGCATGCTCGATACACAATAGAATGATGTATGATATGCCGAATGTAGGGTATAAAAGGCTAACGGTGAAAATGAGGGTGTGACAGCTGCCCCTATTTAATCCTCTTGGACCTGAATGTCTGAAGGATAAAGGTGCTCGAGCATTCATGGTAGAAGAGAATTAAATACTAGAATACCCGGGATTTTCAACTTTGAGACGTGTGGAAAGTAGACAATTAGTGATATGGTTTGAAAAAGGTAAGGTGTTTGTCAGCGCAAGAAGGTATGAGGGATATGATGCTATGTTTGAGATGCAATGCGGAATGGACGTGAGTGCTTTGCCAGCCGGGAGAGGAAGCACCTCGTGACGGGGAATCATAATTGGCTAAGAGATATTCCTTCTACAAAAGATAGAGAGGACTCTAGAAATTGGATTGTGAGATATTCCTTCTACAAAAGATAGAGAGGACTCTAGAAATTGGTTTTCCCCTTGCAAAAGGCAAAGGAGACTCCAGAACAAAAGGTTTGGAAAAAATGCTTCCTTCTACGAAAGGTAGGAAGGACTCCGAAATAAAAGGTTTGAAGATAAACATAAACTCCTTCTGCATCATGTAGAGGAGACTCCCTTGGGAGAATACGATCGCATTTCCTTCTGTCACGACAGAAAGGACTCCAGAACAAAAGGTTAGGAGAAAAAGTTTCTTCTACAAAAGGTAGATAGGATACTCCCTTAGGAGAGGATGATCGTATTTTCTGGCTGCAAAAAGCAGAACAGGCCCCTGAACAAAAGGTTAGGAGAAAATATTCCTTCTACAAAAGGTAGCGAGGATACTTACGAAAGGTAAGCTGACAACAAACTGGTACAAAAGGTACGAGATATCTTACTAAAGGTAAGTTGAATCAGTTGCAAAAGGCAAGCTGGAGATACTTCGAGAAGACTTACAAAAGGTAAGTTGAGGGCAATAACCATCCTTAAAGGATCCTGCCAAGATGTTCGCAGGGAAAATCGCGTATTTTTGAGAATGATTGGCTAAGCACTCATGAAATGATGCAGCATGTTATGCAAAAATGCTAAGGACGTAAGCATTATGTAGGTTATGGGTGATGATTTATGCCAAGTGATCGGGCTTTTGGTTTGGGGCGTCAAGTTTAGCTTCCCGACTTCCTTGTGATCATTTTCGGATGATCTCATTAGACAAGCTGTGCTGGTCAGTCAGGCTGCCCCTGGCTTGGTCAAGTCCCGATGAACTTTATGATCAGACGATGTTTTGTGTACACATGCGCCTATTAGACATCACATTTATGCTTCATACACCTTAATCGGAGAGCAACTTTATGTTTCCCTTTGTGTTTAATATCAACCCATAAATTCACAATGCAATATTTGTCAAGAATGAAAATTCCACTTTTTGCAAACAACAATAAAAAATAAAAGAAATGCAAAGCACGAATTGATGAAAGATATTTTATTGATGATTAAGGGACCCGTAAATGGGTAATCTTACATAAGGACACAATTCCTAAAAGAGGTAATTGCAAAAATAAACAATGACAAACGTACAATGGCAATGAGAAAAACGGATTTCCATTGAGTTTCAACTCTACTATGATCCTTATGAACTTGATGCTCCTCGTACATTGCCTCTAAGGAATGAGATTGGATTGATCCTTCCCGTCTGTAGCTCCACTTGTTCTGATGATGAACTCACAGATTTTTCACAGGCCGCAGTCTTTTCTTTTAAGTTCCCTAACTTTTGCCTAGACCGCCCTTTCGGGTTTTCAGTCTACCGGGATACCTTTTTTGCCTAAGTTGCCCCTAAGGGTTTTCAACTTATCGGGTATTATTTTTATTTTAACCCTAACTTTTGCCTGGACTTTTCTTTTTGTTGTCCACCGGGTTTGCTTTCAAGCATAGTATTTTTTGACTGCGTCTGCGTTTACGGGGGATGATAGATCTTCACCGTCCATGTTGGATAATATCAAGGATCCTCCAGAGAAAACCTTCTTCACAACATATGGGCCCTCATAGTTAGGTGTCCATTTGCCCCTTGGGTCTGTGTGGATTGGCAGAATCTTCCTTAATACCAAGTCTCCTACTTAAAAATCTCGAGGGCGAACCTTCTTATCAAACGCCCGTTTCAACCGCTTTTGGTAAAGCTGGCCATGACAGATGGCTGTCATGCGCTTTTCATCGATGAGATTAAGTTGATCAAATCTCGCCTGTATCCATTCTGCTTCATCAAGCTTAACATCAGTCAGAATTCTCAGAGATGGAATTTCGACCTCAACAGGTAGTACTGCATCCATGCCGTATACAAGAGAAAAAGGAGTTGCCCCAGTAGAAGTGCGTACTGAAGTGCGGTAGCCATGCAAAGCAAATGGTAGCATTTCGTGCCAGTCTTTGTATGTTTTCACCATTTTCTGGACGATCTTCTTGATATTTTTGTTCGCTGCCTCAACAGCACCATTCATCTTTGGGCGATATGGTGATGAGTTATGATGCTCGATTTTGAAACTCTCACATAATTCCTTCATCATCTTGTTATTGAGGTTTGAACCATTATCAGTAATGATTTTATTTGGGACCCCATAACGACAAATGATTTCTTTCTTGATAAAGCGAGTGACCACTTGTTTGGTGACATTGGCATAAGACGCGGCTTCCACCCATTTAGTGAAGTAATCAATGGCCACTAAGATGAAACGATGACCGTTTGAAGCAGTTGGCTCGATGCGTCCGATCATATCTATGCCCCACATGGCGAAGGGCCAAGGCGATGTCAAGACATTTAAAGGAACTGGTGGCACATGAATCCTATCTGCATAGATCTGACATTTATGGCATGTTTGCACGTGACGGTAGCAATCGGTCTCCATTGTTAACCAATAATAACCAGCCCTCAAAATCTTCTTAACCATCGTGTGTCCACTGGCATGCGTACCAAAAGATCCTTCATGGATTTCATTTATGATTCGGTCAGCTTCGTGTCTATCCACACATCTGAGCAGGACCGAGTCATAGTTCCGCTTGTAAAGCACATCTCCGCTTAAGAAGAATTTGGAGGAAAGCCTCCTTAAATACTTCTTGTCTGTGATGGAAACATTTTCTGGATATTCTTGTTTTTCTAGATACCTTTTGATATCATAGAACCAAGGTTGATCGTCGATTATTAGCTCTGCTTCCAGACAGTGGGCAGGCTCGTCAAGATATTCAATGCGGATAGAGGGTGCCTCGTTTTTCCATTTAACTTTGAACATGGATGACAATGTGGCAAGAGCGTCTGCCAATTGATTACTTTCCCTAGGGATGTGGTTGAAAGTAATCTCGTCAAAGTATGGGATTAACTTCAACACGTGATCCCGATATGGAATCAGTTTGCTATCACGTGCTTCCCAATCACCTTTGACTTGACTGATTACTAATGCGGAGTCCCCATACACTTCCAAAATCTTGATTCCATGATCAATAGCGGCTTCAATTCCGAAGATACATGCCTCATATTCTGCCATATTGTTGGTACACTCGAAACATAACCTTGCGGTGAATGGAATATGGAAACCAGTAGGAGATGTGATGATTGCCCCTATTCCATTGCCTTGAGCATTTGCGGCGCCATCGAACACGAGCGTCCATCGCGATCCTGGTTCGGGTCCGTCATTTGGTCCTAATGTTGCATAGTCTCTGACAAACATGATGTCTTCATCAGGGAATTCAAAACGCATGGGATGGTAATCTTCCATAGGTTGGTGAGCAAGATAGTCAGATAGCACACTCCCTTTGATAGCTTTTTGTGAGACGTACTGGATGTCATATTCAGTTAGTACCATTTGCCAACGAGCCACCCGTCCGGTGAGAGCAGGCTTTTCAAAAATGTACTTGACCGGATCCATCTTTGATATCAACAATGTGGTATGGGTCAACATATATTGCCTTAGGCGTTTGGCAGCCCATGCAAGTGCGCAACATGTCTTTTCCAACATTGAGTATCTCGTTTCGCAGTCGGTGAACTTCTTGCTTAGGTAGTAGATAGCGTGCTCCTTTCTACCTGTTTCGTCATGCTGCCCCAACACACATCCCATGGATTCTTCCAGAACAGTTAAGTACATGATGAGAGGTCTTCCTGGAACGGGAGGCATCAAGATCGGTGGCTCTTGCAGATATTCTTTAATTCTCTCAAATGCTTTCTGGCAGTTGTCATTCCACACGATTGCTTGATCCTTGCGAAGCAACTTGAATATTGGCTCACATGTGGCTGTTAGGTGAGATATGAATCTAGCGATGTAGTTTAATCTCCCTAAGAAACCACGAACCTCCTTCTCAGTCCTTGGAGCTGGCATATCTTGGATAGCTTTTACTTTGTCAGGATCGACTTCAATTCCTTTTTGGCTCACGATAAAACCTAGCAATTTACCAGATCTTACCCCAAAAGTGCATTTATTCGGATTGAGCCTTAGCCTGAACTTTCTTAGTCTTGTAAATAGCTTTTCCAAATGGATGAGATGTTCCTCTTCAGTTTGGGATTTTGCAATCATATCGTCGACGTACACTTCGATCTCTTTATGAATCATATCATGAAAGAGAGTTACCATCGCTCGTTGATATGTTGCGCCAGCGTTCTTTAGACCAAATGGCATAACCTTATAGCAGAAGGTTCCCCAAGGGGTGATGAAGGTAGTCTTCTCCATATCTTCCGGAGCCATTTTGATTTGGTTGTATCCGGAGAAACCATCCATGAAAGAGAATACAGAGAATTGGGCCGTATTATCTACTAACACATCAATATGTGGCAGCGGAAAGTCATCTTTTGGGCTGGCTCTATTCAAGTCTCGGTAGTCGACACACATCCGTACTTTACCATCTTTTTTAGGAACAGGTACAATGTTGGCGACCCATCGAGGATATTTTGATACGGCCAAGAATCCGGCATCAAGCTGCTTTTGCACTTCCTCCTTAATCTTAAGGGCCATGTCAGGTCGAGTTCGTCTCATCTTTTGTTTTATAGGCGGGCAATCCTCCTTGAGTGGCAGTTTATGCATCACAATGTCAGAATCCAATCCAGGCATGTCTTGGTATGACCAAGCGAACACATCTGCATATGTGCGTAGGAGCTCGATCAGTCGTCTCTTCACACTCTCTTCTAGAGCAGCGCCTACCTTGATCTGTTTCTTATCTTCCTCAGTTCCGAGATTGACAACTTCTACTGATTCCTGATGCGGTTGAATGACCTTGGATTCTTGCTTTAATAATCTGGCCAACTCTTCGGGGAGCTCACAATCTTCTTCACCATCCTCATCGGCGTGGTAGATTGGGTTGTCAAAGTCATATGGAACCGTAGCAGTATCATTATCAATGGAATCCAGGGTTGATCTGCATGATTGGTGATTTTATGCTTTTATTTTTTTTTTTGAGAAAAATGAAAAGAATGAAAAATGCACGAAAACATTGCCATTTATTTATGCAAAAATAAAATAAAAGAAAGACATGGAACACAATTGAATGCAAAAGTTTACTTCATTCATGATAAAACATTGATTGAAAACATGGGGGCCCTACAAAATAATCCTTATGCCTTGGGCAGAGCATAGGATTTGAAAGGAAAACAAAGAAAATTACTCCTCAATCAAAGTGACCTCCGGTATCTCCACAACAGTCCAATTGTTGATTTGTTGATTTGGTGCCTTGGGGTACACCATGCAGACCTCCTTTAACGCATCATCTTCAGCCTCCACGACAGCTACATGATCATCCACCATATGTCCACCGCTTACAAAGGAAAGCGGAGGGATGAGACCTTTGCCTTTGTCCATGATTGTCTTCTGTTGCACTGTATGATTGCCAGAATAACCCAAACCAGTTCTGTTTTTGTTGACGGGAAGTTCCAATACTCTACCCCAACCTTCAGGGTGACCAGCCTCGATTACAGTCTTCGCATCTTTCCATGTGACCATAGGGGATCCGAACCTTTCTGATTTCTTTTCCTCCTTCTTAGCAGGAATCATCTCCACGCTTATCACATCAAACGCTTGGAATGGGGTCTCGTGAACCTCCCCTCCTATCTCAATATAGCGGAAAGAAGCAAGATGGCTTATATGAACATCGGATTCGCCCTCAATGACGACCATCTGATTGTTAATCATGAACTTAATCCTTTGATGCAGGGTTGAAGTTACAGCGCCTGCTGAATGAATCCACGGACGGCCAAGAAGGCAGCTATAAGCGGGGTAGATATCCATTACATAAAATGTAATGATAAAGGTATGAGGTCCAATCTTGATTGGGAGATCAACCTCGCCTATCACAGTTCTTGTAGCTCCATCAAAAGCTTTTACAATGGTTTGACTTGGCTTCATCACAAGTCCTTCAATTGATAGCTTGTTCAACGAGCTCTTTGGTAACACGTTCAATGACGATCCAGTATCGACAAGTACTCTAGAGAATACAACATCTACACATTCAATGGTAATGTGTAAGGCCTTGTTATGGTTCTTACCTTCGGGAGGTAGTTCACTATCATTAAAGCTCAAGATATGGGCCGATGCTATATTCCCCACCACTTCTTCAAACTGCACCACTGATATCTCTTCTGGCACATGAGCAGTCTTCAAGAACTTTAACAGTGCTTCTTGATGGGCTTTTGAACACATTAACAATGATAGCATGGATATCTTTGAGGGAGTCTGATTGAGCTGATCGATCACTTTATAATCACTTTTCTGAATGATTCTTAAAAATTCCTCTGTTTCATTGGTGCTTGGTTCAACAATATTTTTCCCTGTATTATCACCGCTATTGACAGGTGGTGGAGCAAATATTCGACCACTTCTAGTGATACCGCCGGTTCCCACAATGTTTTCTATGGAGCTGCCAGCTTTCACAACATCTTCATCCACTTTCTCACCCTTAATGTAAACAGTCGGCTCATATTTCCAAGGGACAGCCTTGGTGCTCTCAAAAGGAAAAGGAGCAGGTGTTGATATCACTAACGGAGCAAGTGAAGGAGGAGACAACGGAATTTCTACTTGATCATACAATATCTGCAATGGTTTACGAACTTGATTGTACGGGGTTTGAACAGAATGCCAGTCATAATCACAAGGGATTTCTAACAGCGCATACGGCTGATCACACGGAATTTCATACGGAATTTGCATCGGAATTTGGGTAGAATACCAATCTTCATCACAATTAATTGTTAGAGGGACACGTGTTTGTTCATATGGAATGTTCAATAGCTCTTCGTCATAAGAGAACTCCATCGGATCATAGGGAATATCAAGCGTTGCTACTTCTTCAGCCTTAGATATTTGTTCCACTAACAGGACGCCTTGATCTATCAAGCTTTGAATGCCCATCTTCAATTCGAGACAGCTTTGGGGATCTTTCAAACAGTGTCGACAATCCTTGGTACATCTTAGGATAATGTTCCTCAACAACAACTGCTCTTTCACGACTGCTAATGGGGTTTTCAACTCATCAACATTTGATACCAGCTTCTTCCCTTTTGATTCTTCGACCATGTTAGTAGCATGGTGAGGCATTGGATTATGAGTCACGTTGGGAGTATTTTTGGTAAAGTTGATGGCCCTTGAGTCGATGAGATCCTGCACCACATATTTCAAGGCTTTACAATTTTCAATGTTATGCCCGGGAGCGCCCGAATGAAACTCGCATCGGGCGTTCGCGTCATATCCGGGGGGTAGGATAGCAGGGGGAGCCTTCATCTCCCTCAATTGCACCAATGAACCCTTTAGTAAGAGTGGAAGCAACCGAGCGTATGTTGTTGGAATGGGATCAAATCTTTTTTCGGGTCTCCTCTGTCTTGGGGGACCTTGATAATAACCTTGTCGCTGTTGTTTGTAGGGGACTTGAACAGTTGGTTGACTTGCGGATATAGCAAGAGGTTGACTCGGAGTAACAGCAGCCACATGATGATAAGGGCCTTGGTATGCTTTGGCCTTCCCCTTATCCATCAAGGCAGCACTCGTCTCGCCTTCTCTCTTTCTTGCAAAACCTTGGTATGGCTTTTTCGATCCGCCAGAAGCTCCATCAGAAATTTGAATCTTTCCGATCTTTATCATATTTTCGATCCTCTCACCGGCCATCACTAAATCTGAAAACACAGAAGATGTGCATCCAGCCAATCGCTCTAGGAATGGTCCTTGAAGAGTCCCCATGAACATATCGGTCAACTCTCTCTCGAGAAGAGGAGGCTGGACTCTAGCAGCTAAGTCCCTCCACCTTTGCGCGTAATCCTTGAATGCTTCGCCAGATTTTTGGGTCAACCCTTGGAGCTGTGTTCGGTTAGGTGCCATATCAGAGTTGTACTGATAATGTTTTAGAAACGCCTCAGCCAACTCCTTCCACGTCTTGATGTACGTGCCCTCCAATTGCATATACCATTCAAGAGATGCCCCACTGAGGCTATCTTGAAAGAAATGCATCAGCAATTTTTCATCGTCAGAGTAGGCAGCCATTTTCCTACAATAAGATCTGATGTGAGTCCGGGGACAGCTGGTCCC
Organism: Lathyrus sativus; assembly: GCA_963859935.3. Classification (NCBI taxonomy): domain Eukaryota; kingdom Viridiplantae; phylum Streptophyta; class Magnoliopsida; order Fabales; family Fabaceae; genus Lathyrus; species Lathyrus sativus. Next base: position 181,218,262 of record OZ012736.1, on the reverse strand, counting down.
TTTGTACTTTTCAAAGTCGGGGACTTTGAATTTGAGAGGAACCTTCACACCGGGTACCAAACACATATCCGCAGCATCTAGCCCAAAAGTGCTTGGGCCTTGTAATCCTTTGACCGTCTCTTGCAAAGCAAGTACTTTCTTTTCCAGATTGCTAGTTGGTGCTCCAGAAGTATCTATATCCAAGAATTCAGGAGGGTTGTAGAAACCTTCGTGGCCATCCACGTGGATTGGGGTAGTAGCTGTTCCACTACCAGGAGTGTGGACCGCGCCTGTGCCAACAGGAATAGGGATTGTTCCACCAGGAACGGGAATTGCAACCACAGGGGTTGGAATGGCTCCATCAGGAGTGGGGATTGAGCCAACAGTAGTAGGAGTAGGAGTATTGGTAGCATTTTTCTCCATAGCTTGCTTCATCTCTTCTTGACCTTTAGCCATGGCTTGAATGACTTCCATCAGCTGGCCCATCTGAGCCTTCATGTGGACCATCTCTTCCTTGAAAGCGGCTTGATCCTGCTCGATTCGATCCATTAGTAATCTTTGTTTTCCGCGAGTGTAGTAAGGATGCCGGGAAGTCAGCTTGTTTACTGCGAATGGAGGTCAAGTCTTTTTGTAAGTTTTGGGTTTTTTATGAGATGCAGAATGATGCATATGAAATAAAAATGTTATGCGCAAAGCTCTTAGTAACCTTGTTAATTATCGTTTAAGAATATAAACATTTTCCATTGCAATTAATCAGAAGAGACATAATGGAACAAACAACTTTCATTTCATTAAGGCTCTAGGCCAAATTCAAATACAAAATACAAAAGATACACTTCTTAAACAAATTACAAATCGACTCTAAAAGTGACTCCTTGAGCTCTACGAACCGCTTCCAAATCTGTAACAAGTTCTCCCATCATTTCCACGCAAAACTTCACAAAGCCGAACACAGGGATAGGAGTGTTTTCAAGAGTCATCACTTGATCAGCTATCTTCAATTTTTCGGGGATTTGCTGAAGCACAAAGTTGGAGAATCCCGCCAAGTTCACAAATTTGTTCTTCCACTCCTCATAGAGAATTTGGAGATCATGGATGATGTCATCTCTTTGAAGTACAGCAGCTTCGGCTTGACGACAACTTTCTTCCCAATAATGACAACTATCTTGTAGTGCTAAGTACTGCTCATCATAGATTCCGTCTTTCAATCTTTTGATTTCCTCGATAGCTCTACCCAACTGATACTCCGCTTGTACAAAATCTCGTTGTGCACTTTCTTTCTCCAATAGTGCGTGAGCTAACTGATCTTCACAACCTTTGATAACGCCTTTCAACTGGTGAATCTGAGCTTCAAATTTTTCCCTTTCATCTTTCTTCATCTGGTTGGCGATCCTTACATCGTTTTCTAAGTCTCTAACCTTTCGCCACACTTGGTCTAATTTTTCATTTCGGTGATCCAAGTCGGCGTTGGCGCTTCTGAGTGCTCCACCAACCCATTCTTTCTTTCCTTTCTCTTCTCTAGCCCTTTTCTTGCTATCCTCGAACTTCTCTTTCAACTCTTTGCTTTTGTCTTCCCAAGCTTCACTTTTCTGCTTAGTCTCGTTGAGTCGAATTCGAAGCTGAGTGTTCTCATCTTCGAGTTCTTGGATCTTAGTCTTAAGTTTCTCTATATCTTCGGGTAAGATAGGCTCGGGTTCAGGATGAGATGGGAAAACAGATGCATCAAAGATAAAAGGTAATCTGACCTCTTTCACTCTCTCTTTCACCCATTTGACATAAGGTTCACGAGCAAGGATGTTCTTCCGCCCATTGTCTGGATTGCCTCTTTGGATGTTTACCCATGCTCTTCTTGCTCTTCGTACAGACGGATCACTTGGATCGGCCGTATTGACAAGGAATGGCACCAAATCTTCTTCCTTAGGAGGGCCATCCATGGAGTGTCCAAACTGTCTCTTGAGTAACACCGGGTTGTAATTGATGCAACCTCGTGTCCCCACAAGAGGCACGTTGGGAAATTCTCCACAAGAAAAGATAATATCTTTTGTTTCCCATTCCCTCTTGTACCATGTGATGGAACTAGCGGTGAGTGAAGCGAATCTTTGAGGCCATGAGAGTTCCTTGGAAGCAAAAGGACCTTTTTCGGGCATGTGGGTCCTTAGCCACTTATGCAGGAGTGGGGCGCAACAAAGGAACATTCCACCTCCTTTTGTATGTCTTGTATGGAGTGTGTGGTAGAAGTCACCTAAGAGGAAAGGCACAGGATTCTGGGTCAAGAAGATTTCCACAGCTACTTGGTCCACAAAATTTTCCCCATTTGGAAACATCACAATTCCATAGACCAAGAGTTCCAGAATTGCACCACATATTTCCCATTTCTCTTCCTTGGCATACTTCCACGCTTGTTCTTCCAAGAATTTCCTCGAGAAACCCCTAGCTCCTTTGGGTGCCCAATTGGCTATCACATCTGATGTAGGAATCCCTAAAGCAGAAGCCACTTTCTTCAACGTGAACTCTTCTTCGAGCTTGGGAAAAGGATTGCGATCTTTGATGTAGAGGTTCAAAATCTTCTCAAATTCTTCCAAAGTAGGAGCTATCTGAAAATCGGCGAAGGTGAAACAACGGAAAGACGTGTCATAGTACTGAGCCAAGGCTGTGAGAGCTTCAAACTCCACCTTCTCTGTCAATAGATCCAAAATTCTCCCATAAGAAGAGTGAAATTTGTTGTGCTTGATGGGAGTGATCTTGGCACTTAGAGCTTTTAGACTGTCGATTGAAGGATCTTTGTATTTGAAAGTGAAAGTGCTCTTTCGGTCGGTTTTCTTGTTTAGCTTCATTGTTCCTAAATTCACATTCATCATGACTGCTTCTGAAAAATGCTTATATCTGCAACAAGAACAAGACACTAAGAGCTTTGTTTTATTTATTTATTTATGAAGTATGTATGTATGAACGGATGCAGAATTCGAGCATATGGGTTCATAAGTCCGTGGTATGGATATGGTCGATACTGTCTGCTTTATGGAAAAGGTTCTCACAAGGTGTGATCTAGGTTTTAAAAGGGATCCCAAAGTCATGGATTCATATGACTGTTCATCATACATGACATGAATATGTCAGAGGATGACTCCATCACATGAATCTCTTTTGGGTGAGGTCCTCGTATCGACCCACATGAGAAGAACTTCTAGGGGGCCCATACTACGAGACACATCGACATTGGGTTCTAGACAAGGATTTCAGAGTCATGGACTTTCTTGACTGTTTGTTACGTATGTCAGTCATTGCCAGGCAACAACTTCATCAAGAAAGTCTCTTCTGAACGAGGTCTTCGTATCGATCCACACGAGAAGAGCTTCTCGAGGACCCATACTACGCGACCATCAATCTTAGTTGGCCAAAGGTTTAGGGTTCTAAAAGGTCCTTAGAGTAATGGATTCTTGAGAAAACGTTGATCAAACACGCCAAGAGCTTGACGGTTCTCATCATTCTCAAACGAATCTACTCTAAGCGAGGTTCTCGTATCGACTATCACAAGATGAGCATCTCGGAAGCCCATACTACTCAACCTCTCCTATCTCAATTTTAACACTCTAGACTCGGGTATAGAGTCTTTCCCTCAAGGTTTGCCACCAAAGTTTTCAATCCATACCAAGAACCAATGAAGCCAAAACACGGTGAGATACAATTGAAAAAACAAGGAAAGCGATAAACAAGCAAAAAGGAAAGAACCCAAACACGCAAAAACAACTTAGGTTAGGCTTGACTCGCTTAGGAAAAAAGTCCCCAGCAGAGTCGCCAGCTGTCGCTACGCGAAAAATGACACAGAGTCGCCACCGGATTTTATTTATCCCACGGGGGGAAAGGGAAATAGCGATAAAACCTTTGGGAAAAGAGCATGGTCATCGCAACCAAGTCTTAGGGTTCGGGAGTCGGTTATGCGAGGGGAAGGTATTAGCACCCCCTCGCATCCATCGTACTCGATGGGAACCTCCTAGGTTATTTCGCGTGAATGGGTGTTTTATTCTAAAAGTTTGCTTGTTTAAGGAAAAGAGGGATTGGTTTATTTATTTTAATGCTCGCCAAGGATTGTGGCCCTTGTGCCTACGTATCCTCACTTAAAAGAAGTGAAGAATCAGAGCTCCGTAGTTCGGAGGCTTTATGAAATTGTTGTTTGTTGGTTGATTTTATACCTTGAAAAAGGTTTTTTTTGGATTGACGCCCTAAGGCAAAAATAGTTTGATGAGTTGATGTTGTTTTTAGTTTTTTTTGAAGAAAATGTGTTCTTGACTAGGATTATACAAAAGACTTTGGATAGAGATGAATGTCTCGAATAACCAAGTCGAGCGCCTTGTATTCGAAACATTCGGAATGAGTGTAGGAGGGTTCCATTCTCATTCCTTCTCCACCACTTTAAAGTTCATGGTGCATAATTCCAATCATATATTTATTGTGTTTTTTTTTGTATTTTTATGCGAAAAGAGAAACACTTGACGTTGGATCAAGATTTATTGCTTGTAAAGATATTTGAAGTGATGCGATTTAGGTCGATGGCGGTGCACAAGGCATCCGACTTACATGGTCAAAATGGCTCGATAAAATCGAGAGTTTACTTTTAAAAATAGTTTTTGGAAACAAAGGTCAACAAGGGCCATAACAATATTCACATACAAACATCATACAAACATAAGCCACACGGCTCAAAAAAATCGAGACACACAAAAAAAACGGCACGAAGTGCCATCAAAGAGTTCGCACGGCGAACTCTTTGAAAAAATTTTTTTAAGGTAAAACCGGTAAAAAAATATGGAGGAAACAGTGGTGTGACACGGGTGAAAAAAGTTGAAACAGTGATGCAACACGCCCGGTCGTGTTGTGTGATATGGCCCGTGTTGCAAGGCCTGGGGAAAAAAACTTCATACTGTAGCGTGACACGGTCGGCCGTGTCGTGTGACACGGCCCGTGTTGCTGGTCCAGGTCGAAATCTCACATTTTTTTTATGTTTTCGTTTCGTTTTCGTGGTTCCTTGAGGATGGTTTCTTAGTCCCTTAGGGGATCTTACATGATATACAGTTCAACAACACATAAAAGAGTGAATGAAATGAATATAAAAGCAAAGAATAAAAGGAGAAAGATTTGAAGAAATGGATACCAAGAGCTTTCTATCCTTCTTGCAAGTACTCCAATGACCTTTGTTGGATGTGCTCTCCCCTCTTCACTCTATGTTGTGAAGGTTTGGTTTCTCAATGATCCTCTTGTGTCTCTATCTCACTCTCTTTTTTTCTGTTTTTTTTGGGGTTTCTTGCTAACTATTTTCTGGTTTTTTTGCTCTTACTCTTTGCTCTCTATGTGTAGTCTCTCCTCTGTTTGCTTCTTGTGTTCTGTTCTCCTTTGATAGTAAGGAATACTATGTTTTCTATGCTTGCTTGCAGCCCATTTTCCACCTTTTCTGTCAACTTTTTCTGCTGTCCTAAAGCCACACACTTTGCACACCTTTTCATCACCAACTTTCCATTCTTGGCAATGCCTTTTTCTTCTTTTGTGCAGCCCCACTTTTCCCTTCTATTTCTAGTATGACTTGCTGCATTTTTCTGCTGTAGCATACTATACTACTATCCCTCTTTTTGCCCATTAGTCTCTTGGATGGTATTGCTTTGTATCTTGCCATGTAGCCAATTGTTACCACTCTTTGACAGCATTTGCAAACTGATATTTAGCAAGTAAATATATCATTTGCATGCTATTTCCTTGACTTTGTGACATAAAAAATGATCTTGTAACATAGTACATGTTGTCCTCTTGATTTTGTGACATGTAGTATTTCTTCAACTCTTGCATGGGGCTGTTTTGCCTATGATTGAACATGCATAATCTTGGCCCATAAACATTCCAATGTTGATTTAATTCTTGCATATTTCTTGGATGTTTGTGAGCATAATGTAGCACATGAAAAAAAATGGTGTAGTATGAAGAGTACCATATCATAGATTTGATTAAAGACTTGAATGAAGATTTAGAAATAGATTAATTTCTAAACATTATCTAGAGTTGGAATTTTTTGTAACAAATTACATGATTGTAATGTCACAAAATTCCTCTTAGTATTATTTTTATCTCCATTCATGAATCTTGAATTTTGGATGATGGATTTCCTCATGTGCTTAAAAATGAAATCTTGAATTATGCATTGATGATCTTGATTCATGCCTTAATAATTTGCACTCCACTTATGCCATAAAAATAAACATGTATGAAGGAGCTTTGGATTTGGCCTAGCATTCATGTCTATTAATATTTATCTTGAATATCCTTGTATTTTGTCAAGTAACTTCCCCTTGCCAAAATTTTCATGAGTACAATTTTTCCTCAGATCAAACCTTAGGTGATGAACCTTTTTTCATGTAGTCCGAAAATAGACAAGTTACAACCAAATGGCCTAGTTCGTACCTTGTGAACCCGCATGCTCGATACACAATAGAATGATGTATGATATGCCGAATGTAGGGTATAAAAGGCTAACGGTGAAAATGAGGGTGTGACAGATAGTTACTCCTTTTCGTTTTCGGTGTCTGTGTACACGACTTTGTGACTTCACTGGATTTTTCTATTGGTATCCTTTCTTTCTTTTTCTTTTTGATTCCCTAATTTTTTCCTGGACTGACTCCTTTTGAGTTCTTTTCGATTTTTCTTTTTGAAGTCCAGCGGGATGCCCTGATTTTCGCCTAAGTATTAGCTTTCCAGCTTTTTCTTTCTTTTTACTTAGCGGGCTTTCTTTTTCTTTCTTTTGGAACAAAGTCGTGTGACACTAGTTGTCTTGATTGCTCCGAAAGGATTGTAACTGTCTCACTCCTGATTGGTGAGGTTTAACCACTGTGGTTGACGAGGTACGACCTCTTGAGAGGCATAAACTGTAATTGGTCCTCGAAAGACAACACTCCTCTGTAAGACTTGAATGCTCGGTCAAGCTAACTGACAACTACCCTACCCCGGGTTAAGATGTGAGGGTTTAAAAGTCCGAAAAAACTTCTACTTCCTGGCTAGAAGTGGTTAACAAGGGACTAACTCCTTATATCTCCAGTGTTTGGGGGATTTGAAACAATGCCTTGTACGTCATCGGTAAGGTCTTATCTGAAAGCATACGATCATCGGTCATGAGTCTATTTCGTCATCCTCCCTCCGATCTTTGCTAATCATGTGGCAAAGTGGAGTGAATAAAATGCAAGTGTCAATGCAATGCAGTAAATGAGCGACAGCGACATGATTAATTCAGAAAAATGCATAGTCACTTTATTATTATTACCATTCGAAACAAACAATGTTTACAGCAAGTAGTAACTGACAGAAAGAAAACTACAAATGCAAATGATATAAAGTCTGAGGACTGCCAATGCTGAGGGCGCCTGCCTGTCTGGACCACTGGCTTCTGCTGGGGAATACTTTCCGAGTCTACGAGCTTAGACAGCTGAGCGGTTGGTATGAACAAACAGAAATCCTTCTCGAAAGGAAATGCAATCCTGGTCGATCAACTGCTGTACCTTCGCCTAAAACGCTTTACAATCTTTAATTGAATGCCCCGATGATCCGCCATGATAATCACACTGAACATGGGGATTATACCCAGGAGGGTAAGGTTCTGGCACGGGCTTGAGAGCTTTAGGTTCCACCAAAGAACTCTGGACCAACTGTGGCAAAAGCTGACTGTACGACACAGGAACTAGGTGGGAAGGACCATTCCTTTGTTCCGAGTTGTTACGAGGTCGATTCTGAATCTGATGCTGATTCCGATAACCTCGGCCACGAGTTCGCTGATTTGCAAGGGAAGCGACGTGACGTTCCTGATATGGTGCTCTAGGCACAGCTGTCTGTCCAGCATAACAAGGCACAGGAGATACTGATCCAACAGATTTCACCGATTCATCTCGAGGATACCCAACATCTGGCATGACTGCATTGATCACAACTCCCTCTTCATTCTGATAGTCATGAAGAGATTCAGTTTCACTAGCCTGGCTGCTTGAATCAATCTGGATTTTTCCAATCTTTATAGCATTCTCAATACGTTCCCCAACTCCCACTAACTCGGAGAAGTTCAGCGAAACTTCAAGCAATCTCTCAAAGTACGGGCTTTGCAAGGAGTCTACGAACATGCCTGCTAACTCTCGGTCAGGGATCAGTGGTTCCACTCTGGAAGCAAAATCCCTCCATCTCCGAGCATACTCTTTGAAAGGTTCATTGATCCCCATAGACAAAGATTGCAACTCCATGCGATTGGGAGCTATGTCCATATTGTAATCATACCGCTTCAGGAAAGCTCTGGCTAAATCCACCCATGATCGAATCTGATCCTTCTCTAACTGCATATACCAACGTAGAGATGCCCTAATCAAACTGTCCTGAAAACAGTAAATCATCAAATTGTCGTTTTGCACAAACGAAGTCATCTTTCTGCAGAACATCACCAAATGTAGCCTCGGACAGCTATCTCCTGTGTACTTTTCAAACTTCGGCGCTCTAAATTTAGGAGGTAACACTAGGTCAGAAACCAAGCACATGTCTGAAGCATTGAGACCAACATCGTTCTTAACTTCCAGGGCTTTGACTTGTTCCTCCAATGCGTGCAACCTCTTAGCTTGCACAAGAGCTAATGGATTATTAGTCCTCACTATCGGAACTTCTCTTCGGGAGATCAAACCAGCAGGAATAACATTCTAATAATTCGCGGCATCAGAAGAAGAACGCTCACTTGGGATGACAAACTGCTGGTGCAGATTTTGGCCTCTAACAGAAGTCTGCACAAGTTGAGCTGCAGTAAGGTTATTCACTTGCGGAAAGCCTTCGTCAGACGTGGAATCATACAAAGGATTGGTCGTCATAATAAAGCCTGACAAGGCATCCGCAATCTGGAAGTCGTTTCTTGACATGACTATCAGCAACTTTCAACTGACGGCACTGCTTGATTCTGCTTGATCTGTTTCAACCCCTTGGTCGTCTTCTAACAATCCACACTTGCCTCGAACAATTCCCCGAGAATCACCCTCTGAATCAAAACAAAGGTTGGATAAGAGCTCTGGCCAGCTAGAGAAATGCTATGCAATATGATGCAAAGATGCTTATGCAAATGCAATGCAATGCAGCAAACACGGGATCACAGCTCCCACAGCACGCTCTAAATGCTGCTGTACTATTGACGGAGTACGTTCTCTCTAAAAGAGAACGCCAAGATAGCGGGTAGGCTGGAAGTCAAGTTTCTCGCAAAAAACCCCCCACTCACGGGTATGGACCTAAGGTACGACATCCTATGCGGTCATCAGCGTCATAGACTTTCATAAGCGACGATACGATTCTCGGAAGGAGTGGCACCATCATCTCATGAAGAGGCCTCACATAGCTGACTTCCAATTGATCGGTCCCCAGAGTCGACAATCCTCACGTCTGGACTCCCCTCAGATCCTCAGGATCGGAAAGAAGCACCTCGGAGAGAACCTCGTCTGAGCGTGAATTTCGTGGGGAACTTGTGTCTGCTCAACAAACAGGTTCGTCCACTAATCTCCACAACTACGTCTAAATGCATACTCAAGCAGCCCAGGTCTGGCTATCACTCAAAGTATCACCCTCCCCAGTATAACAGCAACAGATAATAGCAATGAAAAAATAAACACCCAAAAGACAAGCAAACAAGCGCTAGGATTGACTCTCTTAAGGGATGTTGGATCCCACATGCATAGGGAACTATCGTAGTCCCCAGCAGAGTCTCCAGCTACTGGGGATGACCCCAAACAGCTAGGAAAAAAACCTAAGGCGTAGGGAACCGTTGGAGTCCCCAGCAGAGTCGCCAGCTGTCGCTACTGCGAAAATCGGCGCCGGCTGAACAGAAGAGTCGCCACCGTGCGTTATTTATCCCAACGAAGGGAAAGGAAACGCTCAAAGTAAACCTCGTAAAAACGGGGAATGGTATGGTCATCGCAACCAAAACCTGGATTCGGGAGTCGGTTACGCAAGGGGAAGGTATTAGCACCCCTCACGTCCTTTGTACTCGACGGGATCCACGCTTGCTTGGTTTGTCTAAAGGATGCAAAAACAATCTATCTATGGCTGGTAAATCTAAACGGAAGGGAATTGACTCGATAGAGCGTCGCGCTCCATGCCTACGTATTCTCAAGAGAGAAAGTCAGAGTCAACGTAGTTCGGGACTACGGGGAAATTGGCTCGCCAAGACTTCGCGTCTTGTGCCTACGTACTTCCACACAGCATGGAAGATCAGAGCTTTCGTAGTTCAGGCTAACTACGGCTAAGCAGGGTGTTCTCACACACAGAAAGTGAGAAATTCATCTGGTTTGAGAGGTACGGGAACCTATGGGAACTAAAACTACGGTCTGGTCTCAAATGCACTCGGGCAAGAGAAAAGGATACAATCAGTCGTCAGCGGGAAGGTCTCGATCGCACAGCAGCGAGAGAACAAAGGGTTAGTTGTTAGTGTGCTCGCTAGGATATCGCATCCTATGCCTACATATTCTCGTCTGGTACGAGATATCAGAGCAGCTGTAGTTCAGCTACTTTCGGGACCACAGCTGAAATCTCGTTTTATTGATCTTCTAAAAAATGGTTACAATGATTGAGAACTGAAAAATAAACTCCTAAAAAATACTATCCTATCCATCTATAATGGAAAATCAAATGAAAAATAGTCCCCTAACAAGTGGACTTCTAAAACTACCTCTAAAAAGGTGAAATAAACTCTATGAAAAATTGTATCCTAAAAGAAAAATATTAAATCTACAAACTAATATTTTTATACTCTTTTTTACTATTTTTTCTTCTATTCTTTTCATATTTCTTTTTCAATATTTTCTCCCAATATTCTTTTTCAATTCTTTTTCAAATATTCTTTTTCAATTCTTTTTCAACTATTCTTTTTCCTCAATATTCTTTTCTATATTTCTTTTCAATATATTTTTTCACATACTCTTTTTTTTTTTTTTTAAACTAATCAAATGGAAAAAAAATGATAAAAGAAAATACAAGAGGGAGGGGGGTACAGTCTGTTACAAAGGGAGTACAAGCTTGCAGAAAAAACAATGGGCCCAGCCCAGAAAAAATAAACAAAAAAAAAAACCGGGGAGGGGTGTGAAGTAACTGAAACGGGGGGTGTGTGCCAGCAATCTCGTTGGGCCCGTTACATTAGCCCAAAACACAAGCGACGGGGGGTGCAGTGTGGAGTGTAGGCGTACAGATCAGGAAATTCATTTGGGCCCAAAAAAAGTCAGCCTAATCCAGTCTCAACCTTTCCTCTCTCAAACCCTATTCTGCAACCCTAACTTCTTCCTCTCTTCTCCCCAACCACTGTTCACGGCCGCCCAACCTTCAATCTCCATTCAGCCTTCTTTCTCTCACCGTCCCTCCTATCTCCGTTCATCATCATCACTCGCTCAATCTTCCTTTCCTTTCGCTTCACCTAACTCTCGTTCAAAGCTTGTAAACATAAATGAATAACCACACAAAACCCTACAAATTAACACAGTCGGGAAACAACTCCATCGTTGAAGGTCTTGAAGGCGTTTACACGCGGAAACCAATGGACTAAGATGCTAGGTGATGTTCGCTTGATAGATCCCTGGAAGGCGTTTATCTGAAGTTGATAATGGATGTGAAGACCTTGATGAAGCGATGAAGAATCAGCAACATGAATCTGGAAAAATTTGTTGAAGAAATGATGAATATGAACGGATCTCATGAAGATTTGGACGTCTCGTAAATGTTCTTTCTGGAGATGCGAAACTTGCTGGATCTTGGATGTTCTTGCTGAAGGAAATGAATCTTTGATGATTCGCTGAAAAAAAATGATGAACATGCGATGATGATTTAAGCTTTCTGGAAAACTATGATGAAGAACGACGATTGTTGAAGATTTCTGGAAAACTTGTTTGTGGAGATTTGCATATCGATGATGACGAACATCACACGTTCTTCAATATTCTGGAAATGGCTGATGACGATCAACACGAGTTCGAGGATTTTTGGGAATCGTTGATTACTGATGATGACATGGTAGAATTTATGAACATTGAGGCCTTCTGGTGATTGCTTGAAGAATCTGATGAACTTCAGATGAAGAATTCTAGACAAAACGATTATTGATGATGAAGATTGGACGGAGAAGTGAAGAGATGAATTTCTGGTGATTTTATGTGTTCCGGCGGAAGTTACGGCGGCCGGAGGTAATTGGGAGTCTGTTAGGGCTGCCGGAGTTGGGTTGGGCGGTGGTTGCATGGCCGGCGTCCATGCAACCGGTGACGCTCCGGTGAAGACAAATGGCTAGGAGGAGTGGTGTATGGATGACGCGTGTGAGGTGGTGAGTGATAGAGAGTGCCAAGTGGCACTCATGCATGAACAGAAAAATGAAGTGGACCCTGTTGCACCCCAAAATTTGACCAACAATTATTTATTCACTGAGTGTTTGAAAGTTGATACCTTCATCAGACAGTTCAAGAGATCCTCAGAGGAATTGGTTGAAACCAGGGTTGTGTGCTTCATAGCTTGAGAGTTGTGGGTGCTCCTCAGATGATTCTGAGACTTTGAGAATGAACTTGATGTTTTGAGAAAGCCTATGAGATGTCTTGAAAGCCATCATGAAGCCCAGAGAGGTCATTATGCAAGAATTTAGAAGATTCACCCATGAATGGTAGAATTAGGGTTTTGACTGGGTCAACCCTAGGATAACTGAAAATTTGGAGAAGGTTGAGACCTAATCCAAGGGCCATGAGATCATGGAATGATGCAGAGAGATGTTATAAGGATGATTCCTAGACCAACTCATCATGATTGAGGAGTTTGAGAAGTTTCAAGTCAGGGTTTCCAAGGATTGTCAGTGAAAAAACCCTAATTTGATCCCTATCTTCCAGGCAGTTTTAGCTCTAGATTTGATTGATATCTCATCTTCCCCACAACATGAATGTTGTAGAGCTTCTTCTTAGCTTTAATTTGAGTGGTGGAAGTCCTTGATAGGAGTTGCAGAGCTCAAGTTATGGTTTTGACAAATTATAGGTCAGCAGAGGTGTGTGAATCTGGGTCCTTGAAAGTCACCCAACTTGCAGACAACTTTTTCCCTAGTAGGATGATTCCTATGATCTCTTGGTCAACATGAATGTTGAAGAGCATCTTCTTAGATTTAATTTGAGTGGTAGAAGTCCTTGATAGGATTTGTAGAACTCAACTTATGGTTTGAACAAGACAGGGGTATTTTGGTCACTTGGCAGTTATAGGTCATTTTAAGCAAAGGCCATATCTCCTCTTTCCAAGCCTCAAATGGAAAAACTCAAAACATGAAAGTTGTTCAAAATGGCATTTTAAGCCTAGAAAAGAGGGTGTGAAAGTTTGGAAAATCTTAGAGCATGGATTATCAAAGTTTGGTAAATTTGAACTAAAAAGGGCTTATAAGTTGAAAAAGTTGAAATTTAAAATTGGTTTGGAAGATCTATGAATCCAAAATAGGTCATCCAATATATCATTTTGATTGGAAACATCATTTTGAGAACATTGGTTTAAACACAATTTTCATTTGAGGCTTTAAAATGGGACATGCTTTGTAATATTGAAACTTGCATATTAAGGTACCTTTGCAAAACTCAACATAAGCCAAGGGTAAGCATGTTTTTCACTCATTCCTTCTTAATATCTCACATAAGGAGAATTTGACACAAAGTATGCAAGGCATAAGGCATGATACATGAGAGATACCACTTATCATCACATGAGATTTTCAAGCACTTTCTAGCTCATTCTAGAAAGATCTAGGAGTTTCCATTGATGGTTATATAAAGAGTGAATCATGATGAGTAAGAGGTTGGTGAAAGTTGGAGAATTGAGTGGAGAAGAGTGAGGTTAGAGCAATGTTTTCAAGAGGTTCCATTATTGCAATTCAAGCTCGAGTTCACCATTGGAGGCTTCTTCCATCCAAGTTTTTGCAAACAGAATCATTTCCACCATTGGAGGATCATCTGGGAGAAGAAGCAAGCATTGAATCGTGCCCTACATCATTCTACCATAACTTCTTGACAGGTTGGTAAATGCATTCATACCTCTTTAATTATGCATAGATAGCTTAGATTCTAGGTGTAAATTGGTTAAGATAGGATAGATGATCAAATCCTGAGAATTAGAGGGCATTCCATGGAGTTTCATAACAGGGTGTAGAATCTTTCATGATCAAGAATGAGCTGGATTAGTGGTTTTAAGGCACGTGTTAGGGTTTATTGCAATCAGGATAACATGTAGTACAAGATTGGGTCGTTAATTGAGAGTGTTGATAAGGTTGATCTCAGTGCAATCATGGTGGTACCAAGGTTTCGAGCATTCTGTTTGCGCGTTCTAAGAGGATTCAAAGGGAAATATGGGCATGGTTGGATTCCTGGGATTTAGTAGTGTGATTTTGGTTTTGGAATTTTTGAAAATCATCAAGAGATGAGAGAGCAAGAGACGAGGGAAGTTTCGTGCATGGGAGGAGGGAAACTGAAACCCTAGATGTCTATTGGGGACGATGAACCACAACCGTCAGATCGTCGCTAAAATTTGACTAAATCATCTCATCTAACGGCCAGCATTCAAACTTAAAACGGAGGGAACCCTAGCATCTAAACGCGGCGTTTAGTTAAGTGGAAGACCATGGGCTCAGCAATGAATTGCTTTCCACACACCCCTCGTTAGGCCCATTAGGAAATAACGCATGATATCCTTACTATCCTCACCCCCTCGCGCGTTTTTTATTTTTTCTTTTATTTCTGATTGATAATGGGCTTTAACCCAGTTTCTATCCGCACCCCACCATCATAGCCCAATCCCCAAAATAAACTGAGGCGCCTTGCTTTTCTCACCCCCCAGCCCATTTTAATTTCATTTCTTGTATGTTGATTTTCTTTAATATTTCTTGCTTTTATAAAATTCATAAAAAATCCAAAATTGAATATTTTTCAATTCTTGTTTTTTCTATAAGTTAGTGAATTTGTCTAGAAAAATAAAAATAAATAAAACTTCCATTTTATTTTTTTTTTCATTTTAATAGCTTTTTAATATGTTTAGTTTGGTATCCAATTTTGTAGAATTTGTTTTAGGGCCTTCCTTTAGTCTTTTTAATTCATTCTTTTTGGTGTGATTAGATATTGAATCATAGTTCCCCATAGGATTTAATTCTTGATTTTTAGATTAAAGTTTGATTAGTGTAATAAGGTTAGCATTAGGGTATCATAATTAGGGTCTATGCTATGCATAGGTAAGGAAATTCATTTTCTTTAGATAGTCTTGTCTTGATTTTTGGGTAAGGGCATATGTGGATGTTATGGGTAGGTGTTGTAGACCTTTGTGAATAATTGATAGATGTTTCCCTCTTGTTTTAGTATTTTAGGTATTTTCTGAAGTTGGCTGATGATTTTGTCTGTTCTGTGGTTATCTGTTCATCTCTGGGGTTTATTTTGGGGAATTTGTTGTGGGGCTTAGTTTGTTTTGAAGATCTTGTTGAGGAGCATGATGAAGAGAAGATTGTAGATCAAGACTCAGAGACCCAGAGCTTGGAGCTTATTCCCTGTCTGTGAGGTTTGAGATCCTGAAGTTTGAAGGAAGTTCATGGTACTTTCCTGAGGAAGGCACTATGAATGACTTTCATTCTTTCTTCTCACCTCTTTCTTAAGTATCCAATGATGTTGGAGCCAACTTGTGAGTTTAATTTCTCCTGAGGAGGAATGTAAACTGATCACCTGTTGTTGAGCCACATGGGATACAATTCCTAAGTGTAAGCCTCCTAGTACTTTCCTGAGGAAGGTCCTATGGGTCTATTCACTTAGTTCCATTAGTTTATCTAGGATTTCTTAAGTATCCAATGATGTAGGAGCCAACTTGTGAGTTTAATTTCTCCTGAGGAGGAATGTAAACTGATCACATGTTGTTGAGCCACATGGGGTACAATTCCTAAGTGGAAGCCTCCTAGTACTTTCCTGAGGAAGGTCCTATGAGTCTATTCACTTAGTTCCACTAGTTCAGATAGGATTTCCTAAATATACAGTGATGTTGGAGCCTGCTTGTGAGTTTAATTTCTCCTGAGGAGGAATATAAACTGATCACAGTGGTTGAGCCACATAGGATATGACTCCTGAGTATACACCTCCTAGTGCTTTCCTGAGGAAAACACTATGAGTCTGCCTACTTAGCTCCCTTTCTTTGGTAAGCTTGTTCTGAAGCTTGAAGACTGGGATTGATTCCTTTTGGTTAGGTTTTGCTTTAGGGCTTTGCTTAGATTTGATTAAGATTCTGTGTTAGGGTTAGGATTGGAGAGTAGATGATTCATTCTCAAGCATGTGTTTTGTTTGCCTGATGGCACTTCATTTCTTTTATCTGTATATTGCTTGATAGCATGTTGTTTATCTTTAGTATGATTACTGTTATTTCATGACTGGCTTGAGGTCGAGACGAGCTTGTGGAGGTTGAAGCCCCACACACATTTCCTCCCTCACTTGCATTGCATGCATTTTACTGTTAAAGCTGATGCTTTTGTCTGTTTTGGTGTATCATTGACATGATCCCTTAGGACTCTCATTTCCTCTGATGAGGATCTGATGATAGACTCTTAGGTTGAAACCTATGCATGACAACATCTAGGAGTTCCCTGTTCAAACCTCAACCATAGGATGAATCCATGGCATGACAACAGTAGGACTTGATAGTCTCCCTCCTAGTTGGGCCTGTTCTCTTCTCATCTCGAAACAGTTTAAGATACAGTAATCATGAATGATTTCTTTCGTACGTTACGAGCCTTAAGCTATCTGAGAAAGGACGCATTCCCTCTCAGGTCATAGTCTCTAGTGCGGTTGAGATCGCAAACACAATAAAAAACACTTCTTTTAGGAGATAACCCGTAGTTTCCCGAACTACATTTGCTCTGATCTTCCATACAGTGTGGAAGTACGTAGGCATAGGATGCGACGTCCTAGCGAGCAACCTTTCCCCCGTAACCCTTCGTAGGCCGAACTACGTTGACTCTGATTTCTCATTCTCTGATGAGAATACGTAGGCATAAAGCGCGACGCTTTGTCGAGTCATTTTTCTTTTCTTTTTCAGCCAGCCTTGATAGGTCGATAGATTATAACCAACCCGTCCAAGTAAGCAAACAAGCGAGGATCCCGTCGAGTACGACGGACGTGAGGGGTGCTAATACCTTCCCCTTGCATAACCGACTCCTGAACCCAGACAATGGTTGCGATGACTTTGTCTTACCCCTTTTTCGTCAGGTTTTTCCGATCGTTTCCTTTCCCGCTCTGAGGGATAAATAACGAAAGGTGGCGACTCTTCTGTTCAGCTGGCGCCGATTTTCGCAGTAGCGACAGCTGGCGACTCTGCTGGGGACCGAACCTAGAATCTCTGGTTCTTCGGTTCCCTATGAGAGTCAATCCTATCGTTTGTGTGTTTGTTTGTCGGGTTGCGTTTATTTATCGCATTTTTACTTCCCGCATTTTATTTCCCGCATTTTATTTCCAGTTCGATATGATTATCTGTGCTGCTGTGGGAGAGGGATGTTACTATGAGTGAGAAGCCGGGCCTGGGCTTGAGTGTACACCTAGATATAGTTGCGGAGAAGTAGTAGACGAACCTGTCTGCTGAGCAGGCACAGTTCCCTACGAAAATCTGCGCTCAGACGAGATTCTTGCAGAGGTGCTCCTTTCCGGTCCTGAGGATCTGAGGGGAGTCCAGACGTGAGGATTGTCGACTCTGGGGACCGATCATTTGGAAGTCAGCTAAGAGAGGCCTCTTCATGACTTGATGATGCCACTCCTTCTGGGAATCGTATCGTCACTCATGAAAGTCTGTGACGCTGATGACCGCGTAGGATGCTGTACCTTTGTCCGTGGATTAGGTCTATCATACCTGTGAGTGGGATTGGGATATTGCATGAAACTTTGACCTCCAGACTACCTGGTTTTCTTGACAGTGAATCAGTTATGTTGGGTTCTCAGTTGCAGATATGTTCTTGATAGAGCAAGGGTTTGATCAGAGGATTTTATCATCGGGTGCATGTTTGTTCCTGATGGAGCAGGTTTCGATCAGAGTGTTGTCATCAGAGGTTTGTTCTTGATAGGGCAGATTTTGAGTGGGGTCTGGAGATCTCATCAGCAGTTGTTGTTTGTTCTTGATAGGGCAGATTTTGAGTGGGGTCTGAAGATCTCATCAGCAACTGTGTGGTTGTTCTTGATAGGGCAGATTTTTGATTTGGGGTCTGAAGACTTCATCAGCAAACGTTTTCTGATCATACATCCCGGGTCCTTATTATCAGGCACTTACTCTTGGCAGAGCAGAATTTTGATCTCGATCCCATCAGATGGTTATTCTCAGCAGATCAGATCAGTGGTTTTACACCGGGGTTTCCTTCTCATCAGTGACTGTTGATACCGAATCTCCACAGCAGCCACCTGGATATATTGTTGCATACCTGCATTTTGCATTAGTTTGCATGATCATTCGCATTCCATTGACGTGTGTCTGTGGCAGGTACCGTTTCCCCGATCCAGGATTTCTCGCCTCTTATTGTATTACTGCAGCCTCTCTCAAAAAGACTGTTGCGTACGGGTTCTCGATTCCTGATGTGTCGAAGTCGGCTATCGCTGGTACTATGTATATGTGAGGTTGCTGTTTCCATGATTGGGCCCAGATTCCCCTCCTTATTATTGTCAGCATTGGTACTAAGGTGCCAGGATCGGGGGAAACCTCTCAAGCACACAGACACGCGCATACATCTGCATGAAGCATTTTGCATGACATACATTCTGTTGCTTTTCCTAACCTTTAATGTTGACAGGTTTTCAAGTACACAGGTTCCGAGCTGCTTTCGATCTCCAGGATTGATCAAAAACTCATCCACCGCTACTCAACTCGCGCTAATCAGACAAGGATAATGGACCAGGTACAGTCATATGTTCAAGAGCTCCGTGAACGGATGGATCGTTTTATGGAGCTGATGCAAGTAGTCGCGAATGGTCAGGACCAGCTTCGCACTTTGGTTCAACCTCTGATCTCCAGGGTTGACAGTAATGGCATACTTCACGGCGGGGTCGTGCCTACTCCTCCTCCAGTGGATGCTCCACATAATGGTGTTCCTGTTGCCGGGGGCAACGACAGTGCTAACGGCAATCTGATGACCAATCTCGGACTCAACGCGGCAGGCGTCGGCAATGGTAGTCTGGGAGCCAATGTTAACATAGGGCCGGTCAACGGCAATGCTGGTGCAGGAAATCTGTTGGTGCCTCAACCGTGGCTGGAGGACCATCAGGATGACATATTTTCTCAGAGAGGTGTAGAAGCAGAGTTGAATGCTGAAGCTTGACTCAGGTTCAAGGCGCTGGAAGACAAGATGAGAGACATCGAAAATCAGAACACATTGGGCGTTGACATGTCCAAGCTCGGGTTGATTGCTGACTTTAAAGTACCTCACAAGTTCAAGGTGCCTACCTTTGAGAAGTATAAGGGTACTACTTGCCCCCGCGTCCACCTCCGATCTTATTATAGAAAGATGTCCGCCTATTCTGACGATGAGAAGTTGCTGATGCACTTCTTTCAGGATAGCCTTTCTGGTCCATCACTCGAATGGTATATGGGCCTGGAGCCGGCTACTGTGCGCACCTGGAAAGACCTCGCAGAAGCGTTCGTCCTCCACTATCAATACAATAGCGACTTGGCTCCCAACCGAGTTCAGCTTCAGAATCTCTCACAGCGGAACAATGAAAGCTTTAAAGAATACGCCCAGCGGTGGCGTGAATTGGCTGCTCGGGTTCAACCGCCGATGGTTGAGCGTGAGCTAGTGCAAATGTTCGTGGCTACCCTTCCTGGAATCTATTATGAAAAGCTGGTCAGTGGCATGTCTGGAACATTCTCGGCTCTCATCACTCTGGGCGAGCATGTTGAGAACGGTATAAAGATCGGAAAAATTCAGGGCGAATCATCCTCAGTTGGAGGAGGTAGTAAGAAACCTTACGCTGGCAAGCATCGAGAGGGAGATGCCAGCGCTGTCACTAATGCTCGGAGAAAGGGCAAGGGCCCTCAGCCTCAGATTGCTAGCATAAATATCCCAGCTGCTCCGCAGCAGCAGCAACAGCAGAATAATCAGGGGTACAGGAAATATCATAATCGGGCTCCTATGGCAAACCGTCATTTTGAAACTCCACCTATGTCGTATGCGCAGCTTTTGCAAACGTTGCTTCAGCTCCAATTGGTTCAAAAGAGGACGTTGGCTCCCTTAACAGGGGCACCACCACCGGGGTATGATGCCAGTGCTACTTGTGAGTTCCATACTGGGGCACCAGGCCATACGATTGAGAATTGTAAAGCTTTTAAGCACAAAGTCCAGGACTTGGTGGACGCCAAGGTTATCAACTTTTCTGACAACGTGCCCAACGTTACCAAAAACCCCATGCCTCATCATAAGGGGGGCGGAGTGAATGCTGTCATCACTGAAGAGAGTGCGGACTTGCTGACTGATGTCAAAGATTTGAAAACGCCGTTGAGTTTTGTCAAGGCTAAGTTGCTGAAGAAGGGCTTCTTCCCTGGATGCGGAGAGTTATGTATGGCTTGTGCTACACTTCCTGATGGGTGTGAGCAACTGATCGAAGGTATCCAAAGTCTGATGTCCGAGGGTATTTTGCAGTTCAGCCGGAGTGTTGAGAGTGCATCAGGGGAGGTCGTGCTAAAGCAGGCAGATGAAGTTGCTACCATTACTATTCCTCGTCACCCTATTACTATTTTTGCGCCCCGTCCGCCTACAATCACTATCACCAGGGCCGGACCAATCCCATTCGAGAGTACTAATGCCGTTCCATGGCATTACGGTGCCGAAGTCTACTGCAATGGTCAGAAGATAGAGCTTGAGCCGTGCGGATCGACCGTGCAGAATCTTACCGGAGTCAGTGGCATCACTCGAAGCGGTAGAGTGTTTGCGCCAGCAGATGTTGCAGCAGAGAAAGTGGTCCGAGCTGACGCTGTGGATAAGGGTAAAGGTAAAGATGTCGAAGAGAGCCCTGCAGGGGCAGAAAAAGATTTGCTAGTTAAAGATGCTGAAGAGTTCATGCGACTAATCAAGAAGAGCGACTACAAGATTGTAGATCATCTTCATCAGACTCCGTCAAAGATCTCGATTCTTAACTTGTTGCTGTGTTCTGAGGCGCACCGCAACGCATTACTGAAAGTATTGAATGCTGCATACGTGCCGCAGGAGATATCAGTAAATCAGCTGGAAGAGGTGGTGGCCCATGTTAACGCTGGTAATGGGCTGGGTTTTACGGATCTAGAGCTGACTTCTAAAGGAAGAGATCACAACAACGCCCTGCACGTCTCGATAGAGTGCAGAGGTACTGTCATGTCACATGTCTTGGTGGATACGGGCTCATCCCTTAATGTGCTTCCGAAGAAAGCACTGATGAAGTTGGACACCCATGGATTGCTTTGCACGCCCAGTGATCTGGTCGTGAAAGCCTTTGATGGGACTAAGCGCCACATCTTTGGAGAGTTGACCCTGCCAATTCAAGTTGGTCCAGAGACGTTCAATACGGTTATCTACATCATGGATATCATGCCCGCCTATAGTTGCCTCTTAGGTCGGCCATGGATCCATTCTGCTGGTGCCGTGACGTCCACGCTGCATCAAAAGCTTAAATATGCTGTCGGGGGCAGCATAGTAACAGTCTGTGGTGAGGAGGACATCATGGTGAGCCACCTGTCGTCCTTTAAATATGTTGAAATGGATGGCGAGATCCATGAAACGCTCTGCCAAGCATTTGAAACCGTCAGGGTAAAGGAGGTAGCTCCTGTCGTCGCAGAGAAGCAGGAGATGAATCTCTCCTCGTTTAAGGAAGCTCGGGCCGTTGTCGAAGCCGGTTCCACCCCAGGCTGGGGGCATGTTCTGGATATACCAATCAAGCAGGATAAGTTTGGATTGGGATATTCTCCTGAAGCTGAAGCTTCATCTTCTTCTGGCAGCTCGTCTCGTGGGAAAGGGCCGATCCTATTCACCAAGGGGGGAGTAATTTTCGAGAGCATCAACGCTGCGTCGGAGGACAGCGGGGACAGTGATTGCGATCTTGACGCCTGGATTCAACCGAGCAAGCCGGGCGAGCGCCTCCACAATTGGACCATCAAGGAGATTATCAAGCTGACAAGTGAAGAGTAATTATTTGCTTTTTGGAATCTTTGTACAACCCTATGCCCTGCCCGGGGCATAGTGGTTTTACTGTCAGGGCCTTGTTGGATTATGTGTATGCATTTTGTTAATAAATAAAAGGTGTTTTCTTCGTAATCAAATATTGTGTTCTCTGTTATTCCTGTTTTATGTTTATTTCGAAAAAACAACAAAATGGCAACGGGGTTTGTGCTAACCTGCATATTCTTGCTTTAAACTTAACCCTTGTTATTGCAGGATCCACATGACAGACGGCATCGACTCTAGACCCTCTACGGCCCACTACGACTTTGATTGCCCGATCTATCAAGCCGAGGATGAGATTGATGAAGACGAAGACCTTCTGGAAGAGTTGGCCCGCCTGTTGAGACAAGAAGAAAAGGTCATTCTGCCTCACGAGGAAGATATTGAGGTTGTAAATCTGGGTTCTGAGGAGCTCGTCAGAAATGTCAGAGTAGGGGCTGCGCTGCAGAATGATGTCAAGCATAGACTGGTCGAGATGCTTCGAGAGTATAGTGACGTCTTTGCTTGGTCATATGAGGATATGCCCGGACTTGACACTGATATCGTGGTTCATCGCTTGCCGTTGCGAGAAGATTGCCCTCCAGTCAAGCAGAAGCTTAGGAGGACGAGACCAGACATGGCTGTAAAAATCAAAGAAGAGGTCCAGAAGCAGTTGGACGCAGGATTTCTGGCCGTTACCACTTACCCTCCGTGGGTCGCCAACATAGTGCCTGTACCGAAGAAGGACGGTAAGGTACGCATGTGCGTCGATTATCGGGATTTGAATAGGGCAAGCCCTAAGGATGATTTCCTGTTGCCTCATATCGATGTGTTGGTCGACAACACAGCCCAGTTTTCCGTGTTTTCGTTCATGGATGGCTTCTCCGGTTACAATCAGATTAAGATGGCACCGGAGGACATGGAGAAAACGACGTTCATCACCCCCTGGGGAACATTTTGCTATAAGGTAATGCCCTTCGGTCTGAAGAACGTAGGGGCCACTTACCAGCGAGCAATGGTCACTTTGTTTCATGATATGATTCATCATGAGATCGAGGTCTATGTTGATGACATGATTGCAAAGTCCCAAACGGAGGAAGAGCATCTGGTCAACCTACTGAAGCTTTTTGAAAGGCTTAGGAAGTTCAGGCTGAGGCTGAATCCTAACAAGTGCACCTTCGGAGTGCGGTCCGGAAAGTTATTGGGGTTTATCGTTAGTGAACGAGGTATTGAAGTTGATCCTGCGAAAATAAAAGCTATCCAAGAAATGCCAGCGCCGAAAACAGAGAAAGAAGTTCGTGGATTCCTGGGCCGGATAAACTACATTGCAAGGTTTATCTCTCAGCTCATGGCCACTTGTGAACCGATGTTCAAGCTCTTAAAGAAAAATCAGGCGATTACTTGGAATGAGGGTTGCCAGAAGGCATTCGACAAAATAAAGCAATATCTTCAAGAACCTCCAATCTTGATACCCCCAGTGGCTGGACGGCCATTAATCATGTACCTGACGGTTCTGGAGAATAGTATGGGGTGTGTTCTCGGTCAGCACGACGAGACGGGCAGAAAGGAGCATGCCATTTATTATTTGAGTAAAAAGTTCACTGAGTGTGAATCTCGATACTCGATGTTGGAGAAGACGTGTTGTGCACTAGCTTGGGCCGCCAAACGTCTACGACAGTATATGCTCAATCACACCACTATGCTAATTTCGAAGATGGATCCGATCAAGTACGTCTTCGAGAAGCAGGCTCTTTCAGGCAGGATTGCCAGATGGCAAATGGTGTTAACGGAATATGATATTCAGTACGTCTCTCAGAAGGCCATTAAGGGAAGCGTATTGTCTGATTACCTTGCCGAACAGCCAATCGAAGACTACCAGCCGATGAAGTTCGAATTCCCTGACGAGGATATTATGTTTCTCAAAGCGAAGGATTGCGATGAGCCATTGCCCGATGAGGGGCCAGATAGGAAGTCTCAGTGGAAGTTGATATTCGACGGAGCGGTTAATTCCTACGGAAGTGGTATCGGGGCTATCATCACGACTCCTCACGGATCCCACATCCCGTTTACTGCGAGACTGACGTTTCCAGTTACCAATAATGAAGCAGAGTATGAAGCATGTATTATGGGTCTAGAAGAGGCAATTGATTTGAGAATCAAGAATCTAGACATATATGGTGACTCAGCGCTTGTAATCAATCAGATTAAAGGGGAGTGGGAAACTCGTCAAGCGAATCTAGTGCCGTACATGAATTACGCCAGGAGGCTGCTTCCGTTCTTTACCCGAGTGGAACTTCATCATGTACCCAGGGCTGAAAATCAGATGGTTGATGCCTTAGCCACGTTGGCTTCAATGTATAAATTCAATTATTGGAATGAGGCTCCAATAATTGTACTTTCGCGTCTAGATAGACCGACATTTGTGTTTGCAATCGAGGATGCCAATGACGGCAAGCCATGGTTCCACGACATCCAGACCTTCCTTATGACTAAGGAGTATCCTGCGGGTGCGTCAACCCATGATAAGAAGACTCTGAGGAGGCTATCTGGAAACTTTTATCTCAATCCTGATGGAGTGCTGTATAAGAGAAACCACGATCTTGTGCTACTCAGATGTGTAGATGAGAAAGAGGCAAGTATGCTCATGGAAGAAGTCCATGAGGGCACATTTGGTACGCACGCCGGCGGGCATGCCATGACGAGAAAGATCCTGAGAGCAGGGTATTACTGGCTGACGATGGAGTCGGATTGCTTCAGATTCGCGAAGAAATGTCACAAATGCCAGATTTATGCG
This sequence comes from Lathyrus sativus, assembly GCA_963859935.3. Taxonomy (NCBI): domain Eukaryota; kingdom Viridiplantae; phylum Streptophyta; class Magnoliopsida; order Fabales; family Fabaceae; genus Lathyrus; species Lathyrus sativus. The sequence goes on along the minus strand of OZ012736.1, from coordinate 181,193,288 downwards.
GATAAAGTTCATGTGCCGCCGTGCCCATTGAATGTCATGTCCTCCCCTTGGCCGTTCTCCATGTGGGGCATCGACATGATAGGCAAGATCAAGCCCACTGCGTCTAATGGTCATCGTTTTATTCTGGTAGCTATCGACTACTTCACCAAATGGGTGGAGGCAGCCTCGTACGCTAATGTGACCAAGCAGGTGGTAGCTAAATTCATAAAGAGGGACATCATCTGTCGCTATGGAATTCCCGAGCGGATCATTACTGATAATGGTTCGAATTTGAATAACAAGATGATGAAGGAGCTGTGCCAGAGCTTCAAGATTGAACACCACAACTCGTCTCCTTACCGGCCGAAGATGAATGGCGCTGTTGAAGCGGCCAACAAGAACATCAAGAAGATTGTTCAGAAGGTGGTTGTGACGTACAAAGATTGGCACGAGATGTTGCCGTTTGCCTTGCACGGTTACCGTACGACGGTGCGTACGTCGACCGGGGCAACTCCTTTCTCCTTGGTATACGGTATGGAAGCTGTCCTACCGTTAGAAGTGGAGATTCCTTCTTTGTGGGTTTTGGTTGATGTAAAACTCGACGAGGCAGAATGGGTTACGAATCGCTTGAGCCAACTCAGCCTGATGGACGAGAAGAGGTTAGCATCGATTGCATTTGGTCGCCTGTACCAGAGCCGAATGAAGAAAGCTTATGATAAGAAGGTGCGTCCTAGAAGCTTTCAGACGGGTGATCTCGTCCTGAAGAAGATTCTTCCGCCACACTCCGATCACCGGGGCAAGTGGACTCCGAATTACGAAGGGCCGTATGTCGTCAGCAAGGTCTTCTCGGGAGGAGCTTTGCTGTTATCCACGATGGATGGTGAAGATTTTGCATCCCCGGTGAACGCGGACGCAGTTAAAAAATACTTTGCTTGAAAGAGACCCGCTGGACAAAAAAAGAAAGAGTCCAGGCAAAAAAGGGCATCCCGGCGAACCAAAAACAGAATAAAAGGTTCGGGCAAAAATTAGGGATATATTGAAAAAAATGTACACCCGCGAAGTCGAAAACCTACACTGGGTGGCTTCGGCAAAAAAGGGTATCCTGGTGAACTGAAAACCCGTAAAGGGCGGTTCACGCAAAAGTTAGGGATTTGAATAAGCAAATGACTGCGTTCCGCGTGTGGACTTTCATTGTTTAGTGGTTTGGAAGACCTGAGGGCCGTTTATCTGAATCAATCTCTTCCGAAGCTGAAGCATCGGAGAAGTATCGAAGTCGAGTGGGTCTTAGAGGGATCAACTCATGGTGCTCGTCTACGCCTCGTTGCCGACATTTGTATATACTGATGTATATTTATGTTTTATTTTTGCGCGGCTTCCTCATTCCAGGAGCTTGCCTCTGTTGTAAAACATTTTTGCCCATTCAGGGGTCACCATCAATAAAATGCACATTATTCAGCAATTCTCCTTGTCTGTTTAGCATTTGTCTGTTTTGTTTGCGAATGAAAGCGCCGATGTTTTTGATAAAATGCGCATACATAAACTCACGGGCCTAGGCCCATTGATTGTTGAAACAATTAATTAACTGAATATTGTCACGAGATAATAACCTGGATAGGCCCCTTTGAGGAGGGTATCTTCTCTGTTTGTTTGTGTTGTTGCAGGTGTAGCACCTTCCAGAAGATGTGCCGTACGCATCCCCGAAGCAGGGCGAACCCTCCTTCTCCAGCAGAGTTCAGTAGTTTCTCCTCCGCGGAATCTGAGCGCAGAATAGTGAGCACCGACATGTTTCCCCGGGTAGAGATGATCTCTTTCCCAAGCAGACGCATCCTGAAGGAGCGTCACCTCATCAGCTGAGTCAAGGGCCGAAGCTCATGTCCCCAGCACCGGGTCACAAGTGCAAATCTCGTAGAAAGATGTTCGTATACCGAAATATGCAGCAACTGATGGTGCCAGGCTAAAGCCTTCTAGCGGAATTGAGATTCCCCACCAGAGCCGTATTCTTTCCCGAAGTCGGATGATTCCTTCTTCCCCAGCGAAATTGAAGTTCCTCATCAGAGTTGTACTCTCCGGTGAAGCAGAATGATTTCTCCTTCCCCGGCTGAGTCCGCAAATCCCCAGAAGAGCCGCATCCTTGGAAGCAGTTGGGACCTCGAGTGGATGTTCCCTAGCAGAGCGTGGGGCAGCTGATGCTGTATTTCCCCGGAGTCGCACTCTCTCCAGCGAAGCAGAATGATTTCTCCTTCCCCAGCCGGGTTTGCAGATATCCACGAGAGCCGAATCCTTGGAAGGTGATCAGACCATGTTTAGTTGTTTCCCCACAGAGTTGTTATCCCCAGAAGATTAGCCGAGAAGGCCACGCAGTTTATTCTCGCGATTGGTATCGCGTTCCCTCAGCAGGTCCAAGTTCTCGTAGAGCTTCGACCCCCCGCAGCAGATTAACTGAAGTTGCTTTCCCTGCAGCAGTCAATGGAAGATCGTTTCCCCAGGCAGAGTCCGATTGATATTGGCGCGTCTACGATCCTCTATCGGAGCAGTTCTTTCTCCTTGACAGGAGAACTTACCCCCGGCATTTACTTTGCCGACGGGATCGCATCATTGTGCATGAGTGCATGGCATTTAACACTGCAGAGCATTTAACGTTGCACAGCATTGTGCATGATTGCATGGCATTTAGCATAGACGCGTATCATTCCCACCATGTGGGGCATAGCGCAGAAGCATACGCATCATAAGCATGATCTAGGTTACTACCCTTCTTGTCTTACAGATGTTCCACCAAGAGACCAGTTGCTCAGGACGATTCCTGATGTTCTCTCCAACAAGGTCGCTTTCCTAAGGTGATTCTTAAGACCCCGGTGTAATCCTCACAGTCGCTCGCTCAAGATGATTTTTGGGATCCCCAACGAAGTCTTCAGTTTGAGATGATTCTTGAATTCCTCAGCAGGGTCGTATGCTTAAGGTGATTCTTAAGATCTCGGTGCAGGTTCCCGAATGGTTTGCTTAGGATGGTTCTTGAGCTCCCTAGTAGCGTCCCCCAGCAAGAGTTGCCCAGGAAGATTCCTGGAATACCCAGCAGAATAAAGTCTCCAGAATGGTTATCGGTTCAGGATGATTCTTGAAGGTGCCCGACGGATTTGCTTGTTCAAGATGATTCTTGAAGTCCTTAGCAACGTGATATGTTTGCTCCAACAACGATGTCTAATCTGAAGATGGATTTCGTAAGCGCCTGAAGACGGTACCAGAATGTTCCTGTGGATTCAGATTTCCATGTTGATGAATCAGCGTGTGTCTGAAGACAGAGTTCAAGAGTTCGTAGATCCAACTTGTGTATGCAAGATGATCCGCGTTGGTCTGAAGACCAAGTCAGTTGTCCTGAGTTGATGATTGATTGCGATCAAGTGAATGATATTTCTTCTGACTGAAGTCGAAGATGTTTCTCCAGCTGAAGCGGAGTTTTGCCTGAAGGCAAAGTGTTTGGATCCCCGTAGAGTCATGAATGGCTCAGGATACCATTTCTCTGACTGAAGTCACAGATTTCCTAAGCTGAAGCGAAGGTGCCTAAGGGCAGGGTTATCCCCAAGGTCATGAATGACCTAGGATTATTTTTTCGGACTGAAGGCCGAAGTATATCCCTGACTGAGGTCACGGATGCTCTATAGCAGAGGTGGAGTTGCCTGAAGGTAGACCCATGTATCCTTGAAGGCCAAGGACCATTTCTTCAGACTGAAGTCGAAGATGCCTCTTGCAGAGTTGTCGACGGACAAAGTTTACATCCTTGAAGGTCAAGGATGTGTATCTTCAGAAGTACTTGAAGATCTTTTCTAGCTGAAGCTGGAATCGCCGACGGGCAGGGTTTCATCTATCTTCAGAAGAACTTGAAGATTCTCCAGCGGATCTGGAGTGGCCAGGGGCCAGGGTTTCAAATATCTTTAATGTTGAAGTTCTACGATGGGCAGTGTGCAGTAGTATTCCGATGTTCGTTATGGTTCTGAGGGTGAACCCCAGATCAGAGTGTGCTCGGTTAGGTCTCTCATTACCAGCGGAGTGGTTTCAAATACGCAAGTGTACCTTTTGTTCCACTTACCAGGGGTAAACCCCAGGTCAGAGGATGTTTGTTCGACAGCGAGGTTGAACGTTTGGATTTGACGGCGAGGTCAGATCATGTATTGTCCGACGGCGAGGTTGTATGATTGGTTCGACGGCGAGGTTGAACGTTTGGATTTGACGGCGAGGTCAGATCATGTTTTGTCCGGCGGCGAGGTTGGATGTTTGTTCGACGGCGAGGTTGAACGTTTGGATCTGACGGCGAGGTCAGATCATGTTTTGTCCGGCGGCGAGGTTGGATGTTTGTTCAACGGCGAGGTTGAACGTTTGGATTTGACGGCGAGGTCAGATCATGTTTTGTCCGGCGGCGAGGTTGGATGTTTGTTCGACGACGAGGTTGAACGTTTGGATTTGACGGCAAGGTCAGATCATGTTTTGTCCGGCGGCGAGGTTGGATGTTTGTTCGACGGCGAGGTTGAACGTTTGGATTTGACGGCGAGGTCAGATCATGTTTTGTCCGGTGGCGAGGTTGGATGTTTGTTCAACGGCGAGGTTGAACGTTTGGATTTGACGGCAAGATCAGATTATATTTTCTCTAGCGGCGAGGTTGGATATTTGTTCGACGGTGAGGTTGAATGTTTGACGGCGAGGTCAGACTCTTTAAATCCCCAGCAGAGATGATGTCTGTGCGACGGCGATGTCCAGTGTCTCCAAATGATGTGTGCTTCCGACGGCGATGTCAGATTCAGTTCTCCAGCGGCGAGGTTGGGTGTTGCGGTTGTCTGAAGGCAATGTCAGAAGAATTTAATGTGGATAACTGACGGTGATGTTAGGTCGATATTTCTCCAGCTAGTTGTTGAGCAACTAGTGTTGCAGTGTGCGAAGGTGTGTTTCCCGCAGAGTATCGTGTGCTCGTGCAGTTGGCAAATTTTCGGGTTTACCGGTATTCAACCGTCTCGCACCTTGATTGGCTGAGAGCCGTTCGCTTCTCACCCATTCAGGTTCAAGCCGTTTGAATAGGGGCAGCTGTTGCACCCCAAAATTTGACCAACAATTATTTATTCACTGAGTGTTTGAAAGTTGATACCTTCATAAGACAGTTCAAGAGATCCTCAGAGGAATTGGTTGAAACCAGGGTTGTGTGCTTCATAGCTTGAGAGTTGTGGGTGCTCCTCAGATGATTCTGAGACTTTGAGAATGAACTTGATGTTTTGAGAAAGCCTATGAGATGTCTTGAAAGCCATCATGAAGCCCAGAGAGGTCATTATGCAAGAATTTAGAAGATTCACCCATGAATGGTAGAATTAGGGTTTTGACTGGGTCAACCCTAGGATAACTGAAAATTTGGAGAAGGTTGAGACCTAATCCAAGGGCCATGAGATCATGGAATGATGCAGAGAGATGTTATAAGGATGATTCCTAGACCAACTCATCATGATTGAGTAGTTTGAGAAGTTTCAAGTCAGGGTTTCCAAGGATTGTCAGTGAAAAAACCCTAATTTGATCCCTATCTTCCAGGCAGTTTTAGCTCTAGATTTGTTTGATATCTCATCTTCCCCACAACATGAATGTTGTAGAGCTTCTTCTTAGCTTTAATTTGAGTGGTGGAAGTCCTTGATAGGAGTTGCAGAGCTCAAGTTATGGTTTTGACAAATTATAGGTCAGCAGAGGTGTGTGAATCTGGGTCCTTGAAAGTCACCCAACTTGCAGACAACTTTTTCCCTAGTAGGATGATTCCTATGATCTCTTGGTCAACATGAATGTTGAAGAGCATCTTCTTAGATTTAATTTGAGTGGTAGAAGTCCTTGATAGGATTTGTAGAACTCAACTTATGGTTTGAACAAGACAGGGGTATTTTGGTCACTTGGCAGTTATAGGTCATTTTAAGCAAAGGCCATATCTCCTCTTTCCAAGCCTCAAATGGAAAAACTCAAAACATGAAAGTTGTTCAAAATGGCATTTTAAGCCTAGAAAAGAGGGTGTGAAAGTTTGGAAAATCTTAGAGCATGGATTATCAAAGTTTGGTAAATTTGAACTAAAAAGGGCTTATAAGTTGAAAAAGTTGAAATTTAAAATTGGTTTGGAAGATCTATGAATCCAAAATAGGTCATCCAATATATCATTTTGATTGGAAACATCATTTTGAGAACATTGGTTTAAACACAATTTTCATTTGAGGCTTTAAAATGGGACATGCTTTGTAATATTGAAACTTGCATATTAAGGCACCTTTGCAAAACTCAACATAAGCCAAGGGTAAGCATGTTTTTCACTCATTCCTTCTTAATATCTCACATAAGGAGAATTTGACACAAATTATGCAAGGCATAAGGCATGATACATGAGAGATACCACTTATCATCACATGAGATTTTCAAGCACTTTCTAGCTCATTCTAGAAAGATCTAGGAGTTTCCATTGATGGTTATATAAAGAGTGAATCATGATGAGTAAGAGGTTGGTGAAAGTTGGAGAATTGAGTGGAGAAGAGTGAGGTTAGAGCAAGGTTTTCAAGAGGTTCCATTATTGCAATTCAAGCTCGAGTTCACCATTGGAGGCTTCTTCCATCCAAGTTTTTGCAAACAGAATCATTTTCACCATTGGAGGATCATCTGGGAGAAGAAGCAAGCATTGAATCGTGCCCTACATCATTCTACCATAACTTCTTGACAGGTTGGTAAATGCATTTATACCTCTTTAATTATGCATAGATATCTTAGATTCTAGGTGTAGATTGGTTAAGATAGGATAGATGATCAAATCCTGAGAATTAGAGGGCATTCCATGGAGTTTCATAACAGGGTGTAGAATCTTTCATGATCAAGAATGAGCTGGATTAGTGGTTTTAAGGCACGTGTTAGGGTTTATTGCAATCAGGATAACATGTAGTACAAGATTGGGTCGTTAATTGAGAGTGTTGATAAGGTTGATCTCAGTGCAATCATGGTGGTACCAAGGTTTCGAGCATTCTGTTTGCGCGTTCTAAGAGGATTCAAAGGGAAATATGGGCATGGTTGGATTCCTGGGATTTAGTAGTGTGATTTTGGTTTTGGAATTTTTGAAAATCATCAAGAGATGAGAGAGCAAGAGACGAGGGAAGTTTCGTGCATGGGAGGAGGGAAACTGAAACCCTAGATGTCTATTGGGGACGATGAACCACAACCGTCAGATCGTCCCTAAAATTTGACTAAATCATCTCATCTAACGGCCAGCATTCAAACTTAAAACGGAGGGAACCCTAGCATCTAAACGCGGCGTTTAGTTAAGTGGAAGACCATGGGCTCAGCAATGAATTGCTTTCCACACACCCCTCGTTAGGCCCATTAGGAAATAACGCATGATATCCTTACTATCTTCACCCCCTCGCGCGTTTTTTATTTTTTCTTTTATTTCTGATTGATAATGGGCTTTATCCCAGTTTCTATCCGCACCCCACCATCATAGCCCAATCCCCAAAATAAACTGAGGCGCCTTGCTTTTCTCACCCCCAGCCCATTTTAATTTCATTTCTTGTATGTTGATTTTCTTTAATATTTCTTGCTTTTATAAAATTCATAAAAAATCCAAAATTGAATATTTTTCAATTCTTGTTTTTTCTATAAGTTAGTGAATTTGTCTAGAAAAATAAAAATAAATAAAACTTCCATTTTTTATTTTCTTTTCATATTTTTAGTATATTTTTCATTTTAATAGCTTTTTAATATGTTTAGTTTGGTATTCAATTTTGTAGAATTTGTTTTAGGGCCTTCCTTTAGTCTTTTTAATTCATTCTTTTTGGTGTCATTAGATATTGAATCATAGTTCCCCATAGGATTTAATTCTTGATTTTTAGATTAAAGTTTGATTAGTTTAATCAGGTTAGCATCAGGGTATCATAATTAGGGTCTATGTTATGCATAGGTAAGGAAATTCATTTTCTTTAGATAGTCTTGTCTTGATTTTTGGGTAAGGGCATATGTGGATGTTATGGGTAGGTGTTGTAGACCTTTGTGAATAATTGATAGATGTTTCCCTCTTGTTTTAGTATTTTAGGTATTTTCTGAAGTTGGCTGATGATTTTGTCTGTTCTGTGGTTATCTGTTCATCTCTGGGGTTTATTTTGGGGAATTTGTTGTGGGGCTTAGTTTGTTTTGAAGATCTTGTTGAGGAGCATGATGAAGAGAAGATTGTAGATCAAGTCTCAGAGACCCAGAGCTTGGAGCTTATTCCCTGTCTGTGAGGTTTGAGATCCTGAAGTTTGAAGGAAGTTCATGGTACTTTCCTGAGGAAGGCACTATGAATGACTTTCATTCTTTCTTCTCACCTCTTTCTTAAGTATCCAATGATGTTGGAGCCAACTTGTGAGTTTAATTTCTCCTGAGGAGGAATGTAAACTGATCACCTGTTGTTGAGCCACATGGGATACAATTCCTAAGTGTAAGCCTCCTAGTACTTTCCTGAGGAAGGTCCTATGGGTCTATTCACTTAGTTCCATTAGTTTATCTAGGATTTCTTAAGTATCCAATGATGTAGGAGCCAACTTGTGAGTTTAATTTCTCCTGAGGAGGAATGTAAACTGATCACATGTTGTTGAGCCACATGGGGTACAATTCCTAAGTGGAAGCCTCCTAGTACTTTCCTGAGGAAGGTCCTATGAGTCTATTCACTTAGTTCCACTAGTTCAGATAGGATTTCCTAAATATCCAGTGATGTTGGAGCCTGCTTGTGAGTTTAATTTCTCCTGAGGAGGAATATAAACTGATCACAGTGGTTGAGCCACATAGGATATGACTCCTGAGTATACACCTCCTAGTGCTTTCCTGAGGAAAACACTATGAGTCTGCCTACTTAGCTCCCTTTCTTTGGTAAGCTTGTTCTGAAGCTTGAAGACTGGGATTGATTCCTTTTGGTTAGGTTTTGCTTTAGGGCTTTGCTTAGATTTGATTAAGATTATGTGTTAGGGTTAGGATTGGAGAGTAGATGATTCTTTCTCAAGCATGTGTTTTGTTTGCCTGATGGCACTTCATTTCTTTTATCTGTATATTGCTTGATAGCATGTTGTTTATCTTCAGTATGATTACTGTTATTTCATGACTGGCTTGAGGTCGAGACGAGCTTGTGGAGGTTGAAGCCCCACACACATTTCCTCCCTCACTTGCATTGCATGCATTTTACTGTTAAAGCTGATGCTTTTGTCTGTTTTGGTGTATCATTGACATGATCCCTTAGGACTCTCATTTCCTCTGATGAGGATCTGATGATAGACTCTTAGATTGAAACCTATGCATGACAACATCTAGGAGTTCCCTTTTCAAACCACAACCATAGGATGAATCCATGGCATGACAACAGTAGGACTTGATAGTCTCCCTCCTAGTTGGGCCTGTTCTCTTCTCATCTCGAAACAGTTTAAGATACAGTAATCATGAATGATTTCTTTCGTACGTTACGAGCCTTAAGCTATCTGAGAAAGGACGCATTCCCTCTCAGGTCATAGTCTCTAGTGCGGTTGAGATCGCAAACACAATAAAAAACACTTCTTTTAGGAGATAACCCGTAGTTTCCCGAACTACGTTTGCTCTGATCTTCCATACAGTGTGGAAGTACGTAGGCATAGGATGCGACGTCCTAGCGAGCAACCTTTCCCCCGTAACCCTTCGTAGGCCGAACTACGTTGACTCTGATTTCTCATTCTCTGATGAGAATACGTAGGCATAAAGCGCGACGCTTTGCCGAGTCATTTTTCTTTTCTTTTTCATCCAGCCTTGATAGGTAGATAGATTATAACCAACCCGTCCAAGTAAGCAAACAAGCGAGGATCCCGTCGAGTACGACGGACGTGAGGGGTGCTAATACCTTCCCCTTGCGTAACCGACTCCCAAACCCAGACAATGGTTGCGATGACTTTGTCTTACCCCTTTTTCGTCAGGTTTTTCCGATCGTTTCCTTTCCCGTTCTGAGGGATAAATAACGAAAGGTGGCGACTCTTCTGTTCAGCCGGCGCCGATTTTCGCAGTAGCGACAGACCCACCTAGTGGTTTACACGTGGTGATCAGTTATATATGAACATGCAATGCTGGACTCTGTAACATGGGCTTTTTGGAATATGCTGGATAAAACGGTCCAACACAAAAATACTGAAGATAATGGCCAATTTGAACTAGGTTGAATGAAATTAAAATGGACTTAAACATGGATTAGCTTGGACTAAACGTGGACTAATGATGGTTAATGGAAAGATTAAATGGCTAATGAATTAATGATGGATTATTAAATCTGTATCTAATTAAAACTTAAAACAATCTAACAATTAAATCTACAAATTAATATTCAGAACAATCTATTAATATCTAACTATATTCTAACATTCTAAAAACTTATTAAAAGCTATCTACAGAAATCTATATTAAAAATAAGATCTATATATAAAATCTATATCTAAAACCTATATTAATTCTTATTTAAAATCTAGAACAACCATATTAAAATCTATATCTAAAAGAAAATAATGTCTAAACCTATTAAAAATATTAAAAGAATCTACTTAAACTCTAGAAAATGCTAATAATATCTAATAAAATCCTAATAATTCCAGAGGGAACAAAAATAATCCAAAACGATCAGTAACACCGCGAGAACGCACCGGAATAACCGGTAAAAATAAACGGTCACCGAAATATCCCTAAAAATAACAGCGTGAGCTAAAAACACCGGGAATAGCACGACTTCCCAAAAATACGATCCTACTTATCTAACTGAGTAAAAAATACCTGAAATGCGAGGAGAGGGCTGTGATCCCGATAAAATCAAAACAACTGAAAAAATGCACTATATGCGATATGCGAATGCGAATGCGAACATGCATCGAAACATAGGGCCAGATACGGGACCCGGTTGGTCAAATTTTAGGGTGCAACAGCTGCCCCTATTCAAGCGGTTTGGACCTGAATGGGTGAAGAGCGCTCAGCCTTCAAACATTCAAAGGTAGATGACGGTTGAATACCAATGAAACCCTGAAATTTGCCAACCGTGGGAATATACTGCAAAACTGCCTGAGGGATAGCCTCCAATAAACTGAAGTTTGGTTGTCACGGCAACAACTGGTCAATTATCTGATAAAAAATTTCCTTTTCAACATCAATCACCTGTGTGACGCCACAAGTATTGAAATAATGCTTCAGACAGCAAACACCTTGATTCCCATCTTACTTATGGGATCAAATCCTGTCATCTCATAGTTCACGACGAACTTGAGGATAATTCTCCTGGGGAACTTCTGAATCGACTGCTCGGCACCCATTTTGTCAACAGGACGCAGCTTCAGAAATCTGATATATGTCAATCTTTTTTCAGTGCCGACGTAACAACCAAATATGAAGAAATCACTCCACTGAGGGAGAAGAGAAGCTTAACCAAACAACTCTGCAAGGGAACATACTCGAAAGCCATGAGGTAACCAACCTGGTCCATGTTTCGAAATGCGTATGTCTGAGAATGATGCAATGTCCCATACGGCATGGAAATTCTATGCGTTTGTAAATGCAATGCCTCATACGGCCTGGATATGCTATGCGTTTGTATAAATGCTATGACGATATATGCAAATGTAAATGCAGGCTCGAGCTGCCAGAGAACACCAGGTCTGCAACCACTTGGCAAAATAGATGCCGAAGGCAACGTCAACTCCACTGAAGGTAACCTGATATCACAAAATCATCTCAGCAAGATAAATGCTGGAAAAAGGGAAACCAAATCCGCTGGGGATAACCATCCTGCTGGAGAAATGGAAAGGCAACCCTGCTTGGGGAGAAAGAAAAAACAACCCTGCTTGGGGGATGCTCTCTTCAAACCATTGGCAACTGATTATGCTCTGTGGGGATTGACCCAAACTGGGGTTGATTGCGCGCAGCACGCTGCTGGAAATGCCCCTACTATCAAGGATATCAATCTTAATCTGCTGGGGATACTCCTGATCCTACTCTGATACGGGGTAAAATGCAATCTCAACTCTTGCGGGGATAATACGCAACTTCCATCTGCTGAAGAGTAGCAATCAACATCCACAAGGAATTCAAACATTAATCGGAGCACTGGTATCCGTCGAGCTTCGTATCGGGGAACCTGACAACTTGCGAGTCATTGGGAATTACTGTGTCAGATACCTTTAGGTTTTTATTTTTCTGGTTTTAGGATAAACATGGACTATGTACACAGTGGAAGATATGGAAAATACTAGACGAGAACTAGCATTCAAGGATAGACTACCAGGCGAGAACTGATAGCAAAATTGATTTTTGTGTTTTGAACGTCAGACGGGGCTGACTGGATATAGGCTAAGAAAAAGACAACCAGGCGAGAACTGGCTGAAAGCTGACATGTACCATACGAGAATTGGTATAACACATAGGTTAAAACACACGATGACCAGACGAGAACTAATTACGCAATGACATGTACCAGACAAGAACTGATACGACACTTGAAGAAACGGTGACCAGACGAGAACTGGTTACAATAAACTACACCAGACGGAAACTAATGCTTACGGAGAGATTGAAACAACGATGACCAGACGAGAACTGGTTACCATAAACTACACCAGATGAGAACTGATGTTTACGGAAGTATGGGCCAGACGAGAGCTGGTTACCGGTTTGCCAGGCGAGAACTGGACTTTGGAAATAACTGGTTACTGACACGTAACAGGTTTAGACTGCAGGTCAATGATCCGACGACAGCGAGGCTTTTTTAGAAATGTTAAGGTTTTCCGATAAGAGTAATGACATGATTCCCCGATACTCAACTCCGGCTGGGGGTAAACAGACTGGCTTGAATAACTTGCACCAGTGTACTCAACTTGCCCCAATCTAACTCTTGGGAGTAATGCTCTGAACAGCTTGCTACGAGACGACCTCAAGATTATTTGCCCCGGTATCTGTACGACAAAAGGATTCACCCTCAATCAAACAATTGCCAACCCAGTTGGTCTTCACTATCTCTGTAGTGACTTTGCCCCTGAATGAGCGTACAAGCGACTTAACCTGATCTGATCTCACACTGGAAGAATCTGCTTTCAAATCTCCACGTTCTGTATAATTGCCCCTGATTGGCTCTCGAGAAGACTCACTTCTGATCAGCTGCTTCTCAAGCAAACTGCCCCTGATCAACTGAAGCTTCGGGACTTGTCCTCAGACTAACTGATTCCAAACTCACTGGAAGTCAATGCCCCTGATTCACTGGGTTTCACAACATACACCATCCTGGTTCAGACTGCTGAATTACTCAGTCCTACTTGACAATTCCCAGTTGGAATCTCCTTCATGTCAGCTACTAACCTGCAAGTAAAATTGTCTATTCACGAATGGTAATCTTAATGCAGTGTTTATGCAGATTTTTTTGAAAAAATTTGTGCTGTCACTCATTTACATGTCATGATTGTGAGTGACGAATGAACCAGAGTTCAAACGTAGTGCTTACGTGGTCAGTGAAAAACACAACAAGGATGTGACTAGCAAGTCACGAAGGAGTCAGGTTACTCAACCTTATCGTAATGCGCTTTCAGAATAAACCCTGCCTCAATTAGGTCTTTTAAGGGTTGTATCGTGGTCGGGTTCACGGTTCGTGAAACAAAGGATATTTGGCTCAAATTTTAATTTGTACCCACCCCTTCCACGTGATGATCTCCGATCCTAAGGTTCAGTTAACCTGCCACAAGCGCTCGCCTCTTCGAGAGGTATGTTGAATGGTAAAAACCATAATTAAGGAACTCACAGGGCTTTTCCGGAGTGATAGTTACTCCTTTTCGTTTTTGGTGTCTGTGTACACGACTTTGTGACTTCACTGGATTTTTCTATTGGTATCCTTTCTTTCTTTTTCTTTTTGATTCCCTAATTTTTTCCTGGACTGACTCCTTTTGAGTTCTTTTCGATTTTTCTTTTTGAAGTCCAGCGGGATGCCCTGATTTTCGCCTAAGTATTAGCTTTCCAGCTTTTTCTTTCTTTTTACTTAGTGGGCTTTCTTTTTCTTTCTTTTGGAACAAAGTCGTGTGACACTAGTTGTCTTGATTTTTCCGAAAGGATTGTAACTGTCTCACTCCTGATTGGTGAGGTTTAACCACTGTGGTTGACGAGGTACGACCTCTTGAGAGGCATAAACTGTAATTGGTCCTCGAAATACAACACTCCTCTGTAAGACTTGAATGCTCGGTCAAGCTAACTGACAACTACCCTGCCCCGGGTTAAGATGTGAGGGTTTAAAAGTCCGAAAAAACTTCTACTTCCTGGCTAGAAGTGGTTAACAAGGGACTAACTCCTTATATCTCCAGTGTTTGAGGGATTTGAAACAATGCCTTGTACGTCATCGGTAAGGTCTTATCTGAAAGCATACGATCATCGGTCATGAGTCTATTTCGTCATCCTCCCTCCGATCTTTGCTAATCATGTGGCAAAGTGGAGTGAATAAAATGCAAGTGTCAATGCAATGCAGTAAATGAGCGACAGCGACATGATTAATTCAGAAAAATGCATAGTCACTTTATTATTATTACCATTCGAAACAAATAATGTTTACAGCAAGTAGTAACTGACAGAAAGAAAACTACAAATGCAAATGATATAAAGTCTGAGGACTGCCAATGCTGAGGGCGCCTGCCTGTCTGGACCACTGGCTTCTGCTGGGGAATACTTTCCGAGTCTACGAGCTTAGACAGCTGAGCGGTTGGTATGAACAAACAGAAATCCTTCTCGAAAGGAAATGCAATCCTGGTCGATCAACTGCTGTACCTTCGCCTGAAACGCTTTACAATCTTTAATTGAATGCCCCGGTGATCCACCATGATAACCACACTGAACATGGGGATTATACCCAGGAGGGTAAGGTTCTGGCACAGGCTTGAGAGCTTTAGGTTCCACCAAAGAACTTTGGACCAACTGTGGCAAAAGCTGACTGTACGGCACAGGAACTAGGTGGGAAAGACCATTCCTTCGTTCCGAGTTGTTACGAGGTCGATTCTGAATCTGATGCTGATTCCGATAACCTCGGCCACGAGTTCGCTGATTTGCAAGGGAAGCGACGTGACGTTCCTGATATGGTGCTCTAGGCACAGCTGTCTGTCCAGCATAACAAGGCACAGGAGATATTGATCCAACAGATTTCACCGATTCATCTCGAGGATACCCAACATCTGGCATGACTGCATTGATCACAACTCCCTCTTCATTCTGATAGTCATGAAGAGATTCAGTTTCACTAGCCTGGCTGCTTGAATCAATCTGGATTTTTCCAATCTTTATAGCATTCTCAATACGTTCCCCAACTCCCACTAACTCGGAGAAGTTCAGCGAAACTCCAAGCAATCTCTCAAAGTACGGGCTTTGCAAGGAGTCTACGAACATGCCTGCTAACTCTCGGTCAGGGATCGGTGGTTCCACTCTTGAAGCAAAATCCCTCCATCTTCGAGCATACTCTTTGAAAGGTTCATTGATCCCCATAGACAAAGATTGCAACTCCATGCGAATGGGAGCTATGTCCATATTGTAATCATACCGCTTCAGGAAAGCTCTGGCTAAATCCACCCATGATCGAATCTGATCCTTCTCTAACTGCATATACCAACGTAGAGATGCCCCAATCAAACTGTCCTGAAAATAGTAAATCATCAACTTGTCGTTTTGCATAAACGAAGTCATCTTTCTGCAGAACATCACCAAATGTAGCCTCGGACAACTATCTCCCGTGTACTTTTCAAACTTCAGCGCTCTGAATTTAGGAGGTAACACTAGGTCAGAAACACAGCACATGTCTGAAGCATTGAGACCAACATCGTTCTTAACTTCCAGGGCTTTGACTTGTTCCTCCAATGCGTGCAACCTCTTAGCTTGCACAAGAGCTAATGGATTATTAGTCCTCACTATCGGAACTTCTCTTCGGGAGATCAAACCAGCAGGAATAACATTCTGATAATTCGCGGCATCAGAAGAAGAACGCTCACTTGGGATGACAAACTGCTGGTGCAGATTTTGGCCTCTAACAGAAGTCTGCACAAGTTGAGCTGCAGTAAGGTTATTCACTTGCGGAAAGCCTTCGTCAGACGTGGAATCATACAAAGGATTGGTCGTCATAATAAAGCCTGACAAGGCATCAGCAATCTGGAAGTCGTTTCCTGACATGACTATCAGCAACTTTCAACTGACGGCACTGCTTGATTTTGCTTGATCTGTTTCAACCCCTTGGTCGTCTTCTAACAATCCACACTTGCCTCAAACAATCCCCCGAGAATCACCCTCTGAATCAAAACAAAGGTTGGATAAGAGCTCTGGCCAGCTAGAGAAATGCTATGCAATATGATGCAAAGATGCTTATGCAAATGCAATGCAATGCAGTAAACACGGGATCACAGCTCCCACAGCACGCTCTAAATGCTGATGTACTGCTGACAGAGTACGTTCTCTCTAAAAGAGAACGCCAAGATAGCGGGTAGGCTGGAAGTCAAGTTTCTCGCAAAAAAAACCCCACTCACGGGTATGGACCTAAGGTACGGCATCCTATGCGGTCATCAGCGTCACAGACTTTCATAAGCGACGATACGATTCCCGGAAGGAGTGGCACCATCATCTCATGAAGAGGCCTCACTTAGCTGACTTCCAATTGATCGGTCCCCAGAGTCAACAATCCTCACGTCTGGACTCCCCTCAGATCCTCAGGATCGGAAAGAAGCACCTCGGAGAGAACCTCGTCTGAGCGTGAATTTCGTGGGGAACTTGTGTCTGCTCAACAAACAGGTTCGTCCACTAATCTCCATAACTACGTCTAAATGCATACTCAAGCAGCCCAGGTCCGGCTATCACTCAAAGTATCACCCTCCCCAGCATAACAGCAACAGATAATAGCAATGAAAAAATAAACACCCAAAAGACAAGCAAACAAGCGCTAGGATTGACTCTCTTAAGGAACGTTGGATCCCAGATGCATAGGGAACTATCGCAGTCCCCAGCAGAGTCGCCAGCTGCTGGGGATGACCCCAAACAGCTAGGAAAAAAACCTAAGGCGTAGGGAACCGTTGGAGTCCCCAGCAGAGTCGCCAGCTGTCGCTACTGCGAAAATCGGCGCCGGCTGAACAGAAGAGTCGCCACCGTGCGTTATTTATCCCAACGGAGGGAAAGGAAACGCTCGAAGTAAACCTCGCAAAAACGGGGAATGGTATGGTCATCGCAACCAAAACCTGGATTCGGGAGTCGGTTACGCAAGGGGAAGGTATTAGCACCCCTCACGTCCGTCGTACTTTACGGGATCCACGCTTGCTTGGTTTGTCTAAAGGATGCAAAAACAATCTATCTATGGCTGCTAAATCTAAACGGAAGGGAATTGACTCGATAGAGCGTCGCGCTCCATGCCTACGTATTCTCAAGAGAGAAAGTCAGAGTCAACGTAGTTCGGGACTACGGGGAAATTGGCTCGCCAAGACTTCGCGTCTTGTGCCTACGTACTTCCACACAGCATGGAAGATCAGAGCTTTCGTAGTTCAGGCTAACTACGGCTAAGCAGGGTGTTCTCACACACAGAAAGTGAGAAATTCATCTGGTTTGAGAGGTACGGGAACCTATGGGAACTAAAACTACGGTCTGGTCTCAAATGCACTCGGGCAAGAGAAAAGGATACAATCAGTCGTCAGCGGGAAGGTCTCGATCGCACAGCAGCGAGAGAACAAAGGGTTAGTTGTTAGTGTGCTCGCTAGGATATCGCATCCTATGCCTACATATTCTCGTCTGGTACGAGAAATCAGAGCAGCTGTAGTTCAGCTACTTTCGGGACCACAGCTCAAATCTCGTTTTATTGATCTTCTAAAAAATGGTTACAATGATTGAGAACTGAAAAATAAACTCCTAAAAAATACTATCCTATCCATCTATAATGGAAAAACAAATGAAAAATAGTCCCCTAACAAGTGGACTTCTAAAACTACCTCTAAAAAGGTGAAATAAACTCTATGAAAAATTGTATCCTAAAAGAAAAATATTAAATCTACAAACTAATATTTTTATACTCTTTTTTACTATTTTTTCTTCTATTCTTTTCATATTTCTTTTTCAATATTTTCTCCCAATATTCTTTTTCAATTCTTTTTCAAATACTCTTTTTCAATTCTTTTTCAACTATTCTTTTTCCTCAATATTCTTTTCTATATTTCTTTTCAATATATTTTTTCACATACTCTTTTTTTTTTTTAACTAATCAAATGGAAAAAAAATGATAAAAGATAATACAAGAGGGAGGGGGGTACAGTCTGTTACAAAGCAAGTACAAGCTTGCAGAAAAAACAATGGGCCCAGCCCAGAAAAAATAAACAAAAAAAAAATACCGGGGAGGGGTGTGAAGTAACTGAAACGGGGGGTGTGTGCCAGCAATCTCGTTGGGCCCGTTACATCAGCCCAAAACACAAGCGACGGGGGGTGCAGTGTGGAGTGTAGGCGTACAGATCAGGAAATTCATTTGGGCCCAAAAAAAGTCAGCCCAATCCAGTCTCAACCTTTCCTCTCTCAAACCCTATTCTGCAACCCTAACTTCTTCCTCTCTTCTCCCCAACCACTGTTCACGGCCGCCCAACCTTCAATCTCCGTTCAACCTTCTTTCTCTCACCGTCCCTCCTATCTCCGTTCATCATCATCACTCGCTCAATCTTCCTTTCCTTTCGCTTCACCTAACTCTCGTTCAAAACTTGTAAACAGAAATGAATAACCACACAAAACCCTACAAATTAACACAGTCGGGAAACAACTCCATCGTTGAAGGTCTTGAAGGCATTTACACGCGGAAATCAACGGACTAAGATGCTAGGTGATGTTCGCTTGATAGATCCCTGGAAGGCGTTTATCTGAAGTTGATAATGGATGTGAAGACCTTGATGAAGCGATGAAGAATCAGCAACACGAATCTGGAAAACTTTGTTGAAGAAATGATGAATATGAACGGATCTCATGAAGATTTGGACGTCTCGTAAATGTTCTTTCTGGAGATGCGAAACTTGCTGGATCTTGGATGTTCTTGCTGAAGGAAATGAATCTTTGATGATTCGCTGAAAAAAAATGATGAACATGCGATGATGATTTAAGCTTTCTGGAAAACTATGATGAAGAACGACGATTGTTGAAGATTTCTGGAAAACTTGTTTGTGGAGATTTGCATATCGATGATGACGAACATCACACGTTCTTCAATATTCTGGAAATGGCTGATGACGATCAACACGAGTTCGAGGATTTCTGGGAATCGTTGATTACTAATAATGACATGGTAGAATGTATGAACATTGAGGCCTTCTAGTGATTGCTTGAAGAATCTGATGAACTTCAGATGAAGAATTCTAGACAAAACGATTATTGATGATGAAGATTGGACGGAGAAGTGAAGAGATGAATTTCTGGTGATTTTATGTGTTCCGGCGGAAGTTACGGCGGCCGGAGGTAGTTGGGAGTCTGTTAGGGCTGCCGGAGTTGGGTTGGGCGGTGGTTGCATGGCCGGCGGCCATGCAACCGGTGACGCTCCGGTGAAGACAAATGGCTAGGAGGAGTGGTGTATGGATGACGCGTGTGAGGTGGTGAGTGATAGAGAGTGCCAAGTGGCACTCATGCATGAACAGAAAAATGAAGTGGACCCACCTAGTGGTTTACACGTGGTGATCAGTTATATATGAACATGCAATGCTGGACTCTGTAACATGGGCTTTTTGGAATATGCTGGATAAAACGGCCCAACACAAAAAGTACTGAAGATAATGGCCAATTTGAACTAGGTTGAATGAAATTAAAATGGACTTAAACATGGATTTGCTTGGACTAAACATGGACTAATGATGGTTAATGGAAAGATTAAATGGCTAATGAATTAATGATGGATTATTAAATCTGTATCTAATTAAAACTTAAAACAATCTAACAATTAAATCTACAAATTAATATTCAGAACAATCTATTAATATCTAACTATATTCTAACATTCTAAAAACTTATTAAAAGCTATCTACAGAAATCTATATTAAAAATAAGATCTATATATAAAATCTATATCTAAAACCTATATTAATTCTTATTTAAAATCTAGAACAACCATATTAAAATCTATATCTAAAAGAAAATAATGTCTAAACCTATTAAAAATATTAAAAGAATCTACTTAAATTCTAGAAAATGCTAATAATATCTAATAAAATCCTAATAATTCCAGAGGGAACAAAAATAATCCAAAACGATCAGTAACACCGCGAGAACGCACCGGAATAACCGGTAAAAATAAACGGTCACCGAAATATCCCTAAAAATAACAGCGTGAGCTGAAAACACCGGGAATAGCACGACTTCCCAAAAATACGATCCTACTTATCTAACTGAGTAAAAAACACCTGAAATGCGAGGAGAGGGTTGTGATCCCGATAAAATCAAAACAACTGAAAAAATGCACTGTATGCGATATGTGAATGCGAATGCGAACATGCATCGAAACATAGGGCCAGATACGGGACCCGGTTGGTCAAATTTTAGGGTGCAACAGTGTTGTGAATTGATTTTGATTGTGATTTATTGGCCTCTGTTTGACAACATGTTTGGGTGCTTTGTGCATTTTATTTGATCATTTTTGAATCATTTTCCTAATTTTGAGGTAACTTGCAAATCAAGTTACCTCCAAGGGAGGTTCATACATACACATTGACCTAGTTTGTCTTGGAGATGACGTTTTTGGATCCTTTGAGTCCTCAATGCCTTTTGATTCATGTTGTTAACATGTTAAGGATGATGCTTGCTCATTTTTAGGTCACGATATTGTGTTATGCTTGATCATTTGTGTGCTTCTTTTGTTGCTTCCATTTAAGGTTTCCATATGTGACTTGTTTGCATCCTTTTGTGTGATTGCCTCTTGTGCTTTTCTTCTTTTCCTTTCTTCTTTGCATATGCATGCTTGGTTGAGATGAGCTTGTGGAGGCTACTGCCCCACACTATTTTCCTCCCACTTTCGTTGTTACTTATGCATTCTATGTTTGCATTCTTGCATTTTCATGTTCTTTCTTCTTCTTCTTCTTTTGCTTTTCTTTGCCATGCTCCCCATAAGTTCTCTAACCTATTGAGGTTATGATAGAATTTAAGTTCAAACCATGCATGCTAACATTAGGTAGTTCCATTTTGTATCCCAACTTTAGGTCCACTTTGCATGATAACTTTTAGGATTGATTAGTCTCTCATTAGTGGTCCTTTCTTCTCTTCCCATCTTCATACAATCTTAACACACTTAATAAAGATAATGGATGTTGTGCCATGAGCCTTGTACTTGGGAAATGGTGATTGAGCGGTTACCTCTCAATTTCCTAGAGTGTTTAGTATATGTCCTTAGGACGATATGCGATGCATTCGATCCTAGGTTTTAGACTTTAGTACAACATACATTATGACCACTCAAATTCAAAACACTTCTTCTCTAAAAAACACAAAAACACTTCAAACCTTTTTCATCCTTCGAGATCTTAATCAGGAAAATATTTTCAGATAAAAAGAGTGTTGTTAACTCTTAGTTCTACCGCAAACGGTAATGCCTAAGTCTCCAATGGTCCAGCTGCATACACCAACTACTAGAACTACTTGTTAACCCTACTCGGGCCTAAAAACTTTTGAACCAACCTGTGGTCTCTTTAGCCCGAACTACGTTTGCTCTGATCTTTCATGCCAGATGAAAGTACGTAGACACAACACGTGACGTCTTGGCGAGCAACCTTCCCCCCTTCATCTGTAGTTAGCCGAACTACGTTGACTCTGACTTTCCCATTGCACGAGGGAATATGTAGGCACAGAGCGGCGATGCTCTGCTGAGTCTCTCTTCTTTTTCTTTTGTCCCTCGACCTTTAGCTAGATAGATAATCACCCTTTTAGATAGACAACAATGAATGGATCCCGTCGAGTATGACGGACGTGAGGGGTGCTAATACCTTCCCCTTGCATAACCGACTCCCGAATCCGGACTTGGTTGCGATGACCTTGTATTTCCCTTTTTCGTTAGGTTTTTCCGATCGTTTCCTTTCCCTCTCTTTGGGATAGATAACGAAAGGTGGCGACTCTTCTATTTTCCGCTGGGTGTTTTTCGCAGTTGCGACACCATTGTCTGAACACCATACAAGCAAGATAAATCCATGCTAGCCAGGGTCTGGATACCACATGTGCTAATGGGGAAAACTAGTATGAGCCAGGGTCTGGATATCACACGTACTGGGAATAATGTCACTAGCCAGGACCTGAATGTCGCACATACTAATGGAATAATCACTAGCCAGGGCCTAAATGTCGCACATGCCAATGAAACACACGGTGTGAGCCGGGGTCTGGATACCATACGGGCTTAAGAAATAACCAGAAGAAGTCGGGGTCTGGATATCGCACGAGCTTGAGCAAAACCGGTGCGAGCTAGGGTCTGGATACAACGTGAGCTCAAGAAAACATCATTAGTCAGGATCTGAACATCACATATACTAATGGAATAATCACTAGCCAGGGCCTAAATGCCGCACATGCCAATGAAACACACGGTGTGAGCCGGGGTCTCGATACCACACGGGCTCAAGAAATAACCAGAAGAAGCCGGGGTCTGGATATCACACGAGGATGAGTGGAACCGATGCGAGCCAGGGTCTGGATACCATGTGAGCTTAAGAAAATATCATTAATCAGGGTTTGAATACCACACATACTAATGAGACAGCCATCAGCCAGGGCCTAGATGCCGCACATGCTAATGAACGCAACGGCGGGAGCTAAGGTCTAGATACCACGTGGGTTAATGAGACGTAAGAAAACATCATCAGTCAAGGTATGAATACCGCACATACTAATGAAACCAAACGGTGTGAGTCGGGGTCTGGATACCTCACAGGCTCAAAGAAACATCACTAGCCAGGGTCTGAATACCGCACATGCTAATGAACAATCATTAGCCAGGGCCTGGATGCCGCACATGCCAATGGGATAAATCAATGCGAGCCAGGGTCTGGATACTACATGGGCTCAAGAAAAAACATTAACCGGGGTCTGGATACCACACGGGTTAATAAGAATATCACTGACCACAGTCAGGCGACACCGTTGGGGAATAACGTAAGCCGGGGTCTTGATACCATGCGGGCTAGCGGGAATTGCCATGGTCTGAACACCATACAGGCACCGAAACATCAATCACCGGTTGGAGAAACACCTGAAAGCAAAGAGGTAACAACCTGACTTATGCTTCACAAGCATATGTTTGAATATGGCGTAATGCTCCATACGAAATGGAAATGCTACACATTTAGGAGGATGCTATGCACGAATGCAGATGCGACGGAACCGAATCAGCAAAATAAATGCTGAAAAGAAAATACCACCCTGCTAGGGAAAGACAGAGCATGCCAATCATGATTGGACTTAAGCTGGGGGAAATAAACCCTGAATGGCTTCCTGAAAAAGGAAATCCATGAGCAACAATGTTCTAACAAGGACGGAAATCCACTCCGCTGGGAATTCAAATCATAATCTGCTGAGAAAAAGAGCCCTGAACGGCCATCCAAAATACTAACCTTCTGGGGGATAGACAACCCTACTGGGAACCACCGCAAGCTCTACTGGAGAAAACGCCCTGAACGGCCAACCAGAAAACAACTCTGCAGGGAACAGACGACTCGGTTGAGGAAAGACAACCAGACGTTGGAAACGAGTCTAACCTTGTTGGGGAATCAACGACTCTATGGGGAAAGTACAATCAAATGCTGAGGTTGATCGTACTCTACTGAGGAAATCAGCCCTGAACGGCCTGCCAGAATATAACATTCTGGGGAACATACAACTCTGCAAGGGATGGCAATTAACCTCTAAAATCAACTTCGCTTTATCAGGGCCCTGAATGGCTTCCCAGAATGCAACTCTGGGGAAACAGATGACTCTACTGAGGAGATAGAGTTTATTGCTGAGGAATAAACTACCTTCTGCCGGATATTCCACTCTGCTGGAGATAAAAATCCACCCTGCCAGGGATACTCAGCTGGGGAAAATAACTTTCCCTCCAGACTCCACTAGGGATTAGGGAAATGAGGGAGACAAACAATTGCCTTATGCTTGGGGACTGAATCACCACTTCTGGCTGACTTCGCTGGGGATAGAGGATCAACCTTCTTCTGCTAGGAATTAGCACTACTCTGCTGAGAAAAAGGCAAACTCTGCCAACTTTGCTGGGGAATAAGTAATAGGGGAAACAATCTCGAGCTATGCTCGGGGATTAAGTTAGCAATCTGAATTCTGAGGGGATATAACATCACCTGATTAAGCTTTGTGGAGAGAAAATCTGTCTCGAATCACTGAGGAGGAAGCACGTACCTATCACCTGCTAGGGATAGAGGCACATACCTGACCTGCAAGGGGGATATCAATCTGTAGGAGACCTCGGCCTAAACTGATGAGGAATGAGTGCATACATACACTCTGCTGGGGATAAGTGTACACACTCAACTACTCATTCAACCTGTATATTTGACCCTGTCTGGGGCTATGGAGGTGTACGGCCACCACCCGTTGGGGACTAATGAGTCTCTACTACACACTTTCTTTCTGTGGGGATTTCATTAGGAAGGTGGTGATTCTACCGGAGACACACCTCTGGAAAACATGCCCCGAGGGTAACGACCCTGCAAAATGAACAAACAACAAGATATCCTACACAACGGGAACTATCTCGGTCATCATCCATGACATTGTTCAAATAAATCAAAGTTTTACTGATTATTGACTAAGGCCTGCAAGTTTATGTATGCGCAGTTTTATCAAAAACATCGGGCGTTTTTCACAAACAAAACAGTAAATATTCAAGCAATGCAAACAAATGACTGGATAGTATATGTTTATTGACAAAAGGCATGTAAATAGGCAGATTTTACAACAGATGCAACCCCTGAAAAGAGGAAGCTGCACGAAAATTTACAGAAATGTACAGAAATATACAGAATGTTGGCAATCTGGCACAGACGAACACCATGAGCTGATTCCTCTATGACTCGCCTGGCTTTGATGATTCCCCGATGCTCCGTCCTCTGAAAAGATTGATTTGGATAAACAGCCCTCAGGTCCTCCCTAAATCCACTAGTCTCTGAAGGATCAAAACACAGACCGCAGTCATTTGCTTTTTAAAAATTCCTAACTTTTGCCTGAATCGCCCTTTCGGGTTTACAATTCACCGGGATACCAATTTTTGCCAAAGTCGCCTTTCCAGGTTTTCAACTTTGCGGGCTTACATCTTTTTATCTTTATCCCTAACGTTTGCCCGAACCCATTCTTTTTATGGTTCGCTGGGATACCCAATTTTTTCCTGGATATTCTTTTTTCATTCCAGCGGGTCTCTTTAAGCATAGTATTTTTTAACTGCGTCTGCGTTCACAAGGGATGTGAAATCTTCACCATCCATGGTTGATAACCGCAAGGCTCCTCCAGAGAAGACCTTTTGCACGACATATGGACCTTCATAGTTAGGAGTCCACTTGCCCCTGTGATCTGTTTGTGGCGGGAGGATTTTCTTCAGCACTAGGTCGTCCGTCTGAAAGCTTCGAGGGCGCACCTTCTTGTCAAAAGCTTTCTTTATTCGGCTCTGATACAATCAACCATATGTAATAGATGCTATCCTTTTCTCTCCCATCAGGATGAGCTGATTCAATCTGTTTCTTATCCATTCTGCCTCATCGAGCTTAACGTCAACCAGGACTCTCAAAGGAGGGATCTCGATTTCTAATGGCAGGACTGCTTCTATACCATAACCAGCGAGAAAAGAGTTGCCCCTGTTGAGGTGCATACCGTAGTACGATATTCGCGCAAAGTGAAGGGCAACATATCATGCCAATCCTTATAGGTTACAACCATCTTCTACACTATCTTCTTGATATTCTTGTTGGCCGCCTCAACAGCGCCATTCATCATCGGACGATAGGGAGATGAGTTGTGATGCTCAATTTTGAAATTCTGGCATAATTCCTTCATTATCTTGTTGTTCAAGTTCGAACCATTATCAGTAATTATTCTCTCAAGTATTCAATAGCGACAGATGATGTCCCTCTTTATGAATCGGGCTACCACTTGCTTAGTGACATTGGCATACGAAGCTGCTTCGACCCATTTGGTGAAGTAATCAATGGCTACCAGGATGAAGCGATGTCCGTTGGATGCGGTGGGCTCGATCTTGCCGATCATATCAATGCCCCACATGGAAAAAGGCCATGGGGATGCCATAACATTAAACGGACTCGGTGGCACATGAATCTTGTCTGCATAAATCTGGCATTTATGGCACTTCTTTGCATACTTGAAGCAATCTGACTCCATAGTTAACCAATAATGCCCTGCACGTAACAACTTCCGAGACATGGCATGCCCACCAGCATGTGTACCAAAGGCTCCTTCGTGGACCTCTTCCATAAGCAAGCTAGCTTCTTTTTTGTCCATGCACCTTAGCAGCACTAAGTCGTAATTTCTCCAGTAGAGTACTTCATCCTGATTCAGATAAAAATTTCCAGCCAACCTCCTCAGAGTTTTCTTATCCTGGGTCAACGCCCCTGGCGGATACTCTTGGTTCTTAAGGAAATTCTGAATATCATAATACCATGGCTTGTCGTCCTATCAAGGCGAGAGATGACTATTCTGGGAGCATTATTCTAGAAGTTCACCTTGTACATCGAGGACAGCGTCTCCAGAGCGTCTGCCATCTAGTTCTCCGCTCTAGGAACGTGATGGAACTCCACTCGATCAAAGAAAGGTAATAACCTCCTTACATAGTTCATGTAAGGTATCAGATTAGGCTGTCAGGTTTCCCATTCTCCCTTGATCTGATTGACCACTAGCGCTGAACCGCCGTATACATCTAGATTTTTGATCCTTAGATCAATAGCTTCTTCCAAACCCATAATGCACGCTTGGTGTTAACCTGGCAGCGAATGGGATGTGAGTACCATGGGGAGTCGTAATAATTTCCCCAATTCCATAACCATAGGAGTTAACTGCACCATCGAATATCATTTGCCATTGAGAACCCTTCTCCGGACCTTCATTGGGTAATGGCTCATCGCAATCCTTCATCCTTAAGAGGATGATGTCTTCGTCGGGAAATTCAAACTTCATAGGTTGATAGTCATCAATCGGCTGTTTCGCAAGATACTCTGACAGAATACTCCCCTTGATAGCTTTTTGGGAAACATATTGAATATCATACTCTGTCAAAACCATCTGCCACCTAGCAATTCTCCCTGAAAGTGCCTGCTTTTCAAAGACGTATTTAATCGGATCCATCTTCGAAATCAGCATGGTTGTATGATTTAGCATATATTGTCTTAAACGTTTGGCAGCCCACGCGAGTGCGCAACACGTTTCTCCAACATTGAGTACCTGGGTTCACAATCTATGAACTTCTTACTCAAGTAGTATATTTCATGCTCTTTTCTTCCAGTCTCGTCCTGTTGACTGAGAACATAACCCATGATGTTCTCAAGAACCATTTAATACATGATCAATGGCCTTTCAGCTACTGGAGGTATCAATATCGGAGGATCCTGCAAATATTCTTTTATTTTCTCAAATGCCTTTTGGCAGTTTTCATTCCAGACAACCGCCTGATCTTTCTTTATCAATTTGAACATGTTTTCACAAGTGGTTGTGAGATGAGATATGAACCGAGCAATGTAGTTTAATCTACCCAAGAAACCACAAACCTCTTTACCCGTTTTCGGCGCTGGCATATCTTGAATAGCTTTTATCTTTACAGGATCGACCTCGATTCCTTTTTCACTGACAATGAATCCCAACAGCTTTCCGGACCTGACACCGAAAGTGCACTTATTCAGATTCAACCTCAGTCTGATTTCCTTAGCATTTCAAACAACTTCAGAAGGTTTACTAGATGTTCCTCCTCCGTTTGCGACTTTGCTATCATGTCATCAACATATACCTCAATCTCGTGATGAATCATATCATGAAACAAAGTGACCATTGCCCGCTGATAGGTTACCCCTATGTTTTTCAACACAAAAGGCATTACATTATAACAGAAAGTTCGCCACGGTGTAATGGATGTTGTTTTCTCCATATCCTCCGGTGCCATCTTAATCTGATTATATTTGGAAAAACCTTCCATGAAGGAAAACACGGAATACTGTGCAGTATTATCCACCAATACGTCAATATGAGGGAGCGGGAAATCTTCCTCCGGGCTCGCTTTATTCAAATATCTATAATCAATGCACATCTGTATCTTACCGTCCTTCTTTGGTACAGGTAAGATTTTAGCGACCCACGGAGGGTAAGTTGTTACGGCGAGAAACCCTGTGTCCAACTGCTTCTGGACTTCTTCTTTGATTTTCACAACCATATCTGGTCTGGTCCTTCTGAGCTTCTGCTTGACTGGCGGACACTCTTTACGCAACGACAAGTGATGAATGTCGCTACTGCGAAAAAAGGTGTCGACAAAGACAGAAGAGTCGCCACCTTTCGTTATTTATCCCATAGGAAGGGAAAGGAAACGATCGGAACAAATCTAGGGAAAAGGTATAAGACAAGGTCATCGCAACCAAGTCTGGGTTCGGGAGTCGATTACGCAAGGGGAAGGTATTAGCACCCCTCAGGTCCGTTGTACTCAACGAGATCTACGCTTGTTGTGTTTATCTGACGGGTTGTTTATCTATCTACCTATCAAGGCTGGTTCAACAAGAAAAGAAAGGAAAAAAAAGTGACTCGGCAAAGCATCGCGCATCGTGCCTACGTATTCCCGTGTGGAACGAGAAATCAGAGTCAACGTAGTTCGGCAATCTACGGGTGAGGAGGAAGGTTGCTCACCAAGGTATCGCATCTTGTGCCTACGTATCCTCATTAGAGAAATCAGAGCGAACGTAGTTCGGGCTAAAACGAAGCACAAGTTGATTCATCTGTTTTTTCCTGAGTAAAGTTAAACAACAGTTCCAACAGTTAGGGACAAGGCCTGTTTGCGGTAGGACTGAAGTTTAACAGCACTCTTTTCATCAGAAAAGGTTTTCCTTGAATTAATAGCCCACGGGGCAAAAAGAGGGTTTAAGTGTTTGTTTTTAGTCTTTTACGAAAGAAGTGTTTTTTTTATGAAAGTTTGTAGTTCGTACTGCACTAGAGACTATGACTTAGGAGTGAATGCGTCGCATGTCACCCAAAGGGTACCATACTAAACATTCTGATTACTGGAAGGAAACCCTCCAATAACCATTTCCTAAGTGGCTTAAGGCTAGTAACGTACTGTACCAACTTGCCTTTATTATGTGTTTTACTGTTGTTGTGGAGATGAAAAAGAGACAAGAGGAATCTACAGGGGAGACTATCAAGCATCCTACTGTTGTCATGCAATGGATTCATCCTATTGTTTAGTTTGAAACAGGGAACTCCTAGATGTTATCATACAAAGGTTTCAACCTAAAAGTCTATCATCACTTCCTTAAACAAGGAAGTGAGAGTCCTAAGGGAACATGTGAGTGGGAAACAAAACAAACTGCTAAAGTCAATAAAGCAGATAAAACAGAAAAGCAAGTAGTAAAGATGCAAATGTAATACAGTAATACAAGCAGAGAGAGAAACTCAACCTCTAAGCAAACAAGCAAAGGGAACAAACAAAAATAGACAAGCAAATGGAGGGTCACCTCAACCTTTCAATGCAAACACAACACCTACAAAAAGGGAAAATAACATACAAGCAGAGGGAGAACACTCAACCACTAAAGCAGTCAAGCAAAGGGAACTCAGCTCAACCTTTCAGTGCAGTCATGCACCTAGCCTAAAATACTCTACACATGAGACTATCCTAATGCATCAAGCAATGTTCAAACAATCATGATGAAAGAAGAAGAACTGGATGAACAAGATGACATGTAAGGAAATCATTCAAAAATAATCAAACAAGGCACCTAACCTAGTGAGGAGGAGATTGATGGATGGATGCATGCATGATGTAAACCAAAGGAATACATCAAGGCATTCAACCAAAGATGAAATTGGATGATGGGAAGCATGGTGTATACCAAGGGTATCCATCATGACACTCAACCATTCATGGGAGAATTGAATCATGGGAAGCATGATGTAAACCAATGGAATATATCATGACACTCAACCATTCACATAAGGAATTGGATTAAGATGGGAAGCATGATGTATACCAAAGGTATCCATCATGACACTCAACCAATCATGGATGATAATGAATGAATGCAAAGCATTCAAGGAAGAGTCATCCATCTAAAGGTTCTAATGAAAACCTAATGATTAGTTCTAAAGATTAAAAATCTAAATGAATTTAGAAGCTCTATCAAGGCTTAGCAATTGTTCTAAATAGGTTTCAACATAAGCTTAATTCTATCAAGAAGAAATTAGAAGCCTAAAGTTAGCTAAAGTTCACTTTAGAAGCTAAACTATGAGGTAGGCTAAATTAGGATCACCCTAAACACAATCAACTTGTAAAATCTAGGAGAAATACTAAAATCAATCCTAAAAGGCTAGGAAAAATTCTAAGGCTTCCTAAGTGTGTTAAGGAATCATGGTACAAAATCCAGAGCCAAGACCTAAGTCTAAAGGTTCTAAACAAATTCTACACTTAAAGGTATGCTTAAGAGAATCCACAAGGGAAAGGTCCAAGAAGTCTATCTCAAACCTATACCTAAAAGTTTCTAAAAAACAAAAGAAAAATCATACAACTCTATCAAGATGTCTAAAGAAATCATGCAAAAATTTAGATCCTAAATCATACCCATGATCTAGTACGATAATCAGAAAGGAAATCGTGCATTTTTTACATTTTTAATCAACCAATTAAAATGAAAAAATAGCAATAAATGGAAAATGAACCAAAAATGCAATTAAATGGTATGGAAAATGCTAAACATGTCAGGGATATTTCATGATTTTTTCATAATTTTCTAGCAATTCTAAGTATTTTTAAAGCATTAAAAATGATAAAATGAATAAAAGAAAATACAAAAATTAATTAAATTATTAAAAACTGCAAGAAAATATCACAGCCACAAGATTCAGAGACTGGTCAAACCATCCAAGGGCCATCAGGCGCGCCACATATGTGTTGCCCCCCAAAATTTGCCTAACCTTTCTTTACCTAGCTTGTGTTTCATTGCATTCATTTTAGCATTTTCATTTGCATTGCATTGACATGTGTGCAGGAGATCAAGAGGTATGACTACCAATCAAGGGCTACACAAGGCTATGAAGCTAGCTGAGAGCCTTATTCAAGTGTTCAAGGGTTGATATCCTCATCAATGAAGTTAAACATTCCCAGAGAGAGTGGTTGAAGCCAAGTGTGTACATCTCCTAACTTGAGAGTTGAGGGAAGCCATCAGATGATTTTGAAGCCATGAGGTTGGACTTGAGACCTTGAGAGAGCTCATGAGAAGTATTGGAGATCATTTTGGAGCCTAGACAGGTCAATATGCAAAGGATAAGGAGCTACTATCAAGATTGGTACAACTAGGGTTTCATCTGGTCAACACTAGGTTGACTGATAATTTGAAGAAGGTTGAGACCTAATTCCAAGGCCATATGATCATGGATTTATATATTAAGATGCCTAAGGTATGATTCCAAGGTCGACTCATCATGAATCAAGAGTGTAAGGAGTTCCTAGGCTAGGGTTGCTATGCTTGATAGTGTAAAATCCCCTGGTTTAGTGCCTAACTTCAAGACCACAGAACTCACGATTTAATTTTCATCTCACCTTGACCCCAACATCATTGTTGTAGAGCATGATCATAACTTTAATTTGAGTACTAGAAGTCCTTGATAGGGTTTATAGAACTCAAGTTATGAGCCAGACAAGTTATAGGTCATCCGAGGAATGTGAATTTGGAGCTTGAAAAACAACCAACTTGCATGACACTTTTGCCCTAGAAGGATGATTCTCATGAACTTTAGGCCAACATGAATGTTGTTCCTTGTCTTCTTAGCTTTCTAGAAAGTACTAGAAGTCCATGATTGGATTTGTAGAACTAAAGTTACAAGCTTTGCAAGACAAGGGTATTTTGGGAATTTAGAATTATAGCTCATTTTGGATTATGGGTCCATTTCTCTATCTTGCATGCCTCAAATGGAAATTTGTTCAACTTAAAAGTTTCTAAAAATGGCATTTTATACTCAACCAAGCATCAAGGGTTCATTGAAATGGCCTAGAGTGAAGATTGTGTGAAGAAAATTTGAAAAAAAGATTATTAAAGGCATTAAAAAGGAAAAATTCAAAATAAATCATAAGTGTTCAAGATATGTCAAGTGGGTGCATATTTTGACTAGAAATCACATTTGGAACACAATGGCATTGCTAGAAATCCATTTTTACACATAATTCATGGACTTTCATTTGGTTGCTTCATGATGAAGTTACACATCAAAGATTGCCCATTGGATGAAATCAAGGAAGCAATATGATCCATTCATACTCATGAGGTGTTATGCAAGCCATCTGAGTGAAAATGAAGTTGAAATAGAGCCAGAATACACGACTTCCATGAGAGGAAAGTGAGGAAAATCAAAATTTTGGATTGAGTGAATTGGGCCACAATTGGGCCAAGTAAGGATCCAAAACAAGTCTATATAAGTTTCTGGAAGATTTCAGAACAAGTTTGGTGATTGGAGAAGCTGAAAAGAGGTAAGAAGCACTTGAAAAAGTTGGTTAGAAAGTGAAAACCGTTTTCCATCTTAGAGGCCATTGCAGAGGAAATTGAAGCTCCAAAATTCTTCAGCAAGCATCTCTGAACGATTCTGAGCAAGATTCACCAAGAATTGGAGGCTGTGGCATTCTCTATCAAAGCTCAAAACAGGTTTTCGTCTTTTCATTATTCTGCTTGATTGAGACTGAATTAAGTTAAAAATTGCATGTGGTTAGGCTATAGATGAACCCTAGATGGATTTAGGTATGATTTGGAGAGGTTTTGAGATGATTCTTGATCATGGATGAAAAGTTTAGAGATTCAATTAGGCTTGAATCTTGATGGATTTCAAGAATTGGATACATGTAATTGATCAGGGAGAAGATTATAATAGATTGATGAAAAGAATTCGACGATTGGTGATGATTTTCCAAGATGCATATTTTCTGTTCATGGCTGTATCTGGTGATTCTTTGAGAAGATGAGGAAATGAAGGTTGTCATGTTATTCCTTGAGAGAAAACGAGTGGATCTGGAGTTTTTGGTAAGGTTTGGTGGTGTCTGATGACCTAGCCACCGTGAACCCGCCGGAGAAAACGACCGGAGTCTTCTCCAGCCACCCTGGTTTTCCCCCTCCCTTTCAGTTTTAAATTAGAGAAGATGAACCAGGCACCGTTGGATTGGTTTGAGATGATTGACTAGGTCTGAAGATCTAACACATGGGAATCATTATGAAGGTTTACTGACTTTGACTGCTGAGGTGTCATCATATTGAACATTGGATGAGCATACTTTTGTATTACAAGGCCAGGATTAGGGACTACCTTGTGCGTTAGTCAATGGAAAGCACCTGAACATCATCAAAACGAATCGTTTCATTTAATTGGACTCTGGGCTACGTGGCGTGCATCATTCCCTTTGGATCTGTTGACTAGTATTGACATCTAGTGGCTGTGGTTTTTTGTTATTTTCTGAATTTAGTTAATTGATTTTCTTTATTCTTTTAATTCATTTTATCATATAAAATGCATAAAAATAGTTTTATTGATCAGAAAATAGTTTTTAGATGATTCTAAGATTAGTTTTGGATTAGGTTTATAGGGCTTTCCCCCATTTGGCCTTTCCTTTGACACCTTTTAGTTTAGCCTTTAGAAAGGGGCCATAAACTTTGAATTAGGATCTGATATTTTTACCATAGGTTCTTAATAAGTTTAGGACCTCTTAGAATTTTTTATAGATTCTTAGTAGTTGATTTACTATTTTAGTTAGATTTTACATCTAGGTTGTTTGTAGGATGCCTCTAGCATAGTACCTCCCATAGTTGAACTTCAAAAGTGACCTTTAGTTCATGATAGGTTTCCAAACCTTTTCTGATGGTTTAGTAGACATGTTGAAGCCTCTTTAGATTGAATCTTAAGGTTTAATTTGGTGCATTAGTTCCCTTTAGAGAGTTGCTTTTAGAGCTTGTGGAATTAGGGTTTTTAGAGCCTTTAGGAGTTTCTTCCTTGTTCATAATTCTGGTTTGCTTTGGTTTGCATTCCATTTCCTATCCAATGATGCAAGGTTCCTTTGTGGGAGCCTTGTCCCTCCTTTGGAAGGACTAAAGGCCTACCAAAAAAGGTAAAACCTTTGAGGATACCAATCTTAGATGAGTGGTTGAGTGCCATGATGGATTCCCTTGGTTTCCATCATGCTTCCCTCATCATGCAATAATCTTTGTGTTGATTCATATCATCTCTTAATGGATCAAGTTGAAGCTTGAAGATGAAGTCCTTATTCCCTTCTCTCTTGATGGATAGCTTGGACAGATAGCTTGGACTAGAAGACAGACTGTCAGCCTGTTGGAGTGTTGGTGTGCTGCTCTATTGTGTTTGATGTTTAACTGTATTTATGTGACTGTTTCTTTGGTGTGTTGCATTAGAATAGGCTTTCATGTAGTTGATTCTAGGCCTAAGTGCATTGAAAGGTTGAGCTTGCCTCCCTTTGCTTGTTTGCATTAAAGGTTGAGTTTGTCTCCCTTTGCTTGTCTGTTACTATTTGGATTTGCTTGTTGGCTGAAGGTTGAGTTTGTCTCCCTTGCCTGTGCATTGTATTGCTCTTGCTTGTTTGCTCTAGAAGTTGAGTTTGTCTCCTTCTGCTTGTATTGCTGCATTGCATTTGCATCTTTAATGTTTTCTTTTCTGTTTATCTGTTTTACTGATGTTTAGCTGATACTTTATCTGTTGTCTGTTTCCCATTGACATGATCCCCTAGGATTCTCACTTCCTTTGATAAGGAAGTGATGATAGAACTTTAGGCTGAAGCGTTTGCATGATAACATTAGTTAGTTCCCTGTTTCAAACCTCAACCATAGGATGAATCCATGGCATGACAACTGATAGGACTTGATAGTTTCCCCTTAGTTGTGCCTTCTCTCTTCTCGTCTTCAAACAAATCAAAATACAGTAATAAAGGTTAATTGATATCGTGCGTTACGAGCCTTAAGCTACTTATGAAATGGTTATTGGATGGTTTCCTTCCAATAATTAGGATATTTAGTATGGTACCCTTTGGGTGACATGCGACGCATTCACTCCTAGGTCATAGTCTCTAGTGCGATATTAGTTGCAAACATCCATAAAAAACACTTCTTCCGTAAAAGACATAAAACAAATCTCAAACCCTTTTTGCCCCGTGGGCCCTTAATCCGAGGAAAACGTTTTCAAAAAAAAAGTGTCGTTAACTCTCAGTTCTACCGCAAACGGTAACGCGCGAGTCTCCGATGAGCAAGCTGCATACACCAAACTATTGGAACTGTTTGTTAACCCTACTCGGAAATACAGATGAATCTGAACCCGTAATCTGTAATATCTCGAACTACGTAAACTCTGATCTCTCACATCGGTTGAGAGTACGTAGGCACAATACTGGCGTATTGGCGAGCCACCTTCCCCCGTCTGTTACCCGTAGTTAGATGAACTACGTTGACTCTGATTTCTCGTTCTCTGACGAGAATAAGTAGGCACCAAGCACGATGCTTTGCCGAGTCAGTTTTCTTTTTCTTCAGACCAGCCTAGATAGGTAGATAGATTAAACCAACCCGTCAGATAAACACAACAAGCGTGGATCCCGTTGAGTACAACGGACGTGAGGGGTGCTAATACATTCACCTTGCGTAACCGACTCCCGAACCCAGACATGGTTGCGATGACCTTGTCTTATACCTTTTCGTCAGGTTTTTCCGATCGTTTCCTTTCCCTTTCTATGGGATAAATAACAAAATGTGGCGACTCTTCTGTTTTTCCAGCACCTTATTTTCGCAGTAGCGACAATATGCGTTAAGGGGGATTAATGAAATGGAGCGTTTTGCTCCTGATCACGTGTGGTTGTGTTGACTTCAGCCCATGCTACATTTTAATCTCACACATTCTTCTCAAAAGTATTCTTATCTAACAGCCTATGCAATGCCACATCATCTGGTCAATAGTCAACACTCTTTAGAATGATTCACACGCCTTGGATCTTAATACTAAGTCTTCCTAGTCAAAGGGATCAAACAGTCCTCGCATCATCTTCTTCATTTCAAACTGGTAAGAGAGGAGGGAAATCTCATGGTGGCCGGAGAAGACTCCAGTCGTCTTCTCCAGCGAGGGGGAAATAACCAGAGATCTAAACTTCACCAAACTCAATGATTCTTACATCAATATACTCCTCTCTCCACACTGTTGCACCCTAAAATTTGCTCAACCTACTTCACTTGGTTTATGTTTCAATTGCATTAGCATTTGCATATTAGGTCATGTACATAATTAATTTATCTGCATAGCATAGCATGGGCAAGCCATCCAGCAAGGGACCAAATGCAATTCTTATCTCTATGAGCCTATCAAGAGATTCTTATTCAAATTCAATCTCATCCAAGTCATCAGAAAGAAATTGAAAGCTGAGAAGTCAGTGGACCAAGCAGTGGGTTTCTCTCCTATCTTGAGAGTATTTGAAGATCATCAGAGAAGTTGTGAGCTAGGAATTGAGGTCATGGAGTGCATGTAGACATCATGGAAGACCTAGAGGGTCATTTCGAAAATGAGACAAGTCATTGATGTGATTACAAGAGCTGCAGTTGAAGACAGTCAACTAGGGTTTCATCTGGGTAAACTCTGGGTCAACCCTAGGTCAATTGTTTGATTGAAGGTCATCAAGGTCTATTTGAAAGATGTGGGGTTCATCATTTAACATGTATATGTGGATGTTGTGTTGTTCCAAGGAGGAATCAAGAAAAATCAAGAAGGAGAGGAGTTTCTAAATTAGGGTTTCTGGGTAAAATCCCCTGATTTAGGTCAAACTTCCAAGCAAGATAATTCAAAATGCAAGCTTCAAATGGATCCTTGGCCAACATAAAACTTGTAGAGGATCTCAAGACCTTTAATTTGAGTGGTGGAAGACATCAAGGATATTTATAGAACTCAAGTTATGGTCCTTGCAAGTTACAGGTCATCAGAGGCATCTGAAATTTTGTCTGTGAAGGTTACTCGTCTTCCAAGCAACTTTTACCCTTCAAGGAGCTTTCAAATGGATTTATGGCCAACATGAAAGTTGTTCCTCATGATCTTAGCTTTCTAGAAAGGTATGGTATGCCTTCATCTGATTTGTGGAACTCTACTTATGACTTTGGCAAGCAAAGGGTATTTTGGTCATTTTGAAATTACAGGTCATTTCAAGCATATGCCTAAAACTCATACTTGCAAGTCTCAAATGAAAAAATGTTCAACATCAAAGTTGCTCCAAATGACATTTTGATTCTGGAAAAGTGGTCATGGGAGTTGGCAAATGCTCATAGCTCAAGGTTGCAAATTTGGTCAAATAAAGGTGAATTTAATGAATAAAAGTGACTTAAAAAATGAGATTTTGCAATACTTGTCCAAATGGGATGAAATTATAGGTCATTTTGATTGGAATTAATGTTTTGAGAACATTGGCAATAGTGGATTTTTGAGCTTAGTTCAAAATTTGAGAGTTATCATGGCTTGCTTATGATTAAAGTAACATATGCCAAATCACAAGGGATTTGTGTACAATAAACTTCCAGCAATTTCTAGATGATTCCATGGGCATCTATATAAACCCTAGAGCTGATCCATGAAGGGGTTGCACTTCATTTTGATCCAAAACACATAGTTTCATGCTCTCTTGCATTTTTGCAAATGCATTCAAACTCTCCCAATTCTTCATCATTCTGCAAAATTATTGATCCTACCATACTCCATGATCATCATTGATCACATCCCAAGCAAGATCTGAGTGTATTGAAGTCATAATTGTGTGCTGCGAATTTTCACATCAAATTGCAAGAAGAGTTGGTTACAAGAATCCAAGGCATCTGAGCAAGAACAAGTGCATACAGAACCAAGATCCATAGCCATTGATCAAGTCTAGAGCATTGCTAGCTGTAAATCCAAGAGTTCATCCATCTGTTTTCAGTTTTGCACCAGGTTGGTATTTCTTTCGAATTGACCTAGAATAGATAGCAT
Source organism: Lathyrus sativus (assembly GCA_963859935.3). Classification (NCBI taxonomy): domain Eukaryota; kingdom Viridiplantae; phylum Streptophyta; class Magnoliopsida; order Fabales; family Fabaceae; genus Lathyrus; species Lathyrus sativus. Next base: position 181,155,086 of record OZ012736.1, on the reverse strand, counting down.
GATGTAGATTGGTTAGGATAAGCATGACCTAGGTTGTTAGATGAACATTTCTGGAGATTTTGACTGAATTTGGTGAAGGTTGATATTGGAGTACACCAACTATTTGGACTTAGAACTCTCTTAATATTGAGTGTTAGCATTAGTTCTTTGGCTTAGGGTAGTCAGTGATCCAAGGTGAGTATTTTGATAACAAGAAACTGGAAAAAGAAGAAGTTGGAAGTTTGAGTATCCATGGAAGTGTACCATCGGGTTTCTTGATTCAGGTGGTTTCAGTGAGAACTATTAGCATGGTTGTATTCTGCTCGAGAAATAGAGCATCTTTGCTTTTTACGGATTTGAATTTTATGGAGAAATGAAGCTATATGAGTGTGTTGAAGTCTGGTGCAACAAAGCTCGTTCATGGTGTTCATGGTAGAAACCCTAGGTCCATTGGAGAAGACGACTTGGCATACGTTGGATCATTCACGGACTTTTGACCACGGGCTTAATTGGACGGCTCATGTTTAAACTAAAGATTGAGAGGGAATCAGCAATTACGCAAAACGTTGCGTTTCATTTAAGTGCCCTTCATGGGCTTAGTGGATCAGACTTGCTTCCAACACCCCCCACGCGAGCCCAACCAAGAATTGAACTGAATCTCGTTACTTTTTGCACCGTCGTTTTCTTTATTTTCTTATGATTTTCGCAATTAATTCTGATTGTTAACTGGGCTTAGCACCAATTGATAGTCACACCCCACCTGAGGCCCATCATGGATATTACACTGGAAAAGATCACTACCTACACCGCGCGTTTCCCTTTTTTTTGTTGATTTATTCATTTGTTTTTTATGAATTGGTCTGGGCCTAAACAACAATGCTACGCGCACCTCCAGCACAAGCCCACCAGCAATTTACTTGTGATATCACTGCTGCTTGCACCCCCCTGGGCTTCTTGCTTTTATTTTGTTTTTAATTCATTTTCTCATCATTTTATAAAATACATAATAAATCAAAAAATGAGAATTTTGACATGAGAGTTTTTGCAATAGTTTAACATAGACTTGGAGAAAAATAAAATGATTAAAAAAATAATAGTTTAGCTATTTTTTCTATTTTTGCTTATATTTTACATTTTAATTATTTTTAAATAGATATAGTTTGTATATAGTTTTTGTAGAATTTCTTTTAGGTATTTCCCATGATCTTTTTTTAGGCCAATTTTTTTAGTATAACTAGATACATATATTAGGTGCCCCCTTGATTTTTATACCAATTTTTTAGGAGTTATTTTAGGTATTTTGGTTAGAAAACATTAGGCTAATCATTTAGGGTTGTGAATATAATATAGGTCTAACAAAGCAAGTTTCGTTTGGGCTTTCTTTAGGACAAATTAAATGATGGGACTATAGGGGTATTAAGGGTAAGTAATAGATCCCTTAGAAAATGCTAGGAGTTCCCCTATTATATTATTACTATTAGTATATTTCTTGTGATTGATTGATTGTGTGGTGTGCCCTCTCTAGGGTTATTTGTTTGATTGTGTGGGGTATTGGGCCTGCTTGGGGTTTGGGTTTGAGCTGAAGACTTTCCTGATGAAGCCCATTGAAGACAAGGAATGAAGACTCAGTTCAGGAGTTGATGAAGAGTATACCTTGCTGGCAGCTGTTGAAGGTTATAGGATCTAGGAGTTAGGTAGAGCTCTAGAATAGCAACTTGATTCACAAACATGGAAGGTCTTGTTTGCCTCCATCCCTCTCTATGATGCAGAGTCTCTCTAGGACACTCACCCCCTTCCTTTGGAAGGCTTGGTGACAGTGTCTAAGAGATAGAACTCTTGAGAGAAACATTCCATATGTTGTTAACAGTCTATTTGCCACCTTTGGTGGTCAACTAACTGTTTAACATTCCAGTTCATCCTCTTAACTGCTGCTCATCTTGGAGAGTGAGACTTGAAGAAAAGCCCTGAAAGATTGAAGATAGAGACCTTGCTTGAAGGCTGTGAAGATGAAGACTGATGCTTGCTTGAAGCCTGTAGATGGTTGAAGATGACTTGAAGACAGATGTTGATGAAGATTGCTATTTGCTGTTTATTTTTGCTGCTTATAATTTTTGATGTATTGTTTGAATTTCCCTGATTGTATTGTTTGCCATTTAACCTGTTAGGTTGAAAGTGAATTTTGTTCACTTTTGCCTGTTGTTTTCTAGGTTCGAGGTTGAGTGAGACTCCCTTGCCTCGCTTGTATTGCTGCATTCATGCATTTTATTGCTTTACTGTATATATGCTATTGCTCTGTTTCCGTTTATCCCTTAGGATCTCTGTTTCTCTCTGTGCAAGAGAGGAACATGATAGACGTTAGGTCTTAACCCATGCATGATAACACTAGGTTAGTTTGATTCCCTTTTCAACTATAGGTTAGAGTTTTGTCTCTTCTTTCTCGAAACAAACAGAAAAACACAATAAGATTTCAAACACAATAAAAGACACTTCTTCCGTAAAAGAATGTGAACTCATCAAAACGTCATTTTTGTCCGCTTGGACTGTTAATCAGAAAAACCCTTTTTCAGAAGGGGATAAAAGCAATCAAAACAGACTTGTGTCGTACGTGGCCCGAACTACGTTTGCTCTGATCTTTCATGCTGTATGAAAGTACGTAGGCATAGGATGCGATATCCTAGCGAGCAACCTTCCCCTCCTTTCCCGTAGGTAGGCGAACTACGTTGACTCTGATTTCTCGTTCCAGACGGGAATACGTAGGCATAAAGTGCGATACTTTGCCGAGTCCCTTTCTTTCTTTTTTAACCCTTAACCCTTAGTTTAGATATAAATAACAATCTGTACCAGAAAACAAGCGTGGATCCCGTCGAGTACGACGGACGTGAGGGGTGCTAATACCTTCCCCTTGCGTAACCGACTCCTGAATCCAGGATTTGGTTGCGATGACCATTCTTTTCCCGTCTTTGCGGTAGGTTTACTTCGAGCGTTTCCTTTCCCTCTGTTGGGATAAATAATGCACGGTGGCGACTCTTCTGTTCAGCCGGCGCCGATTTTTGCAGTAGCGACAGCTGGCGACTCTGCTGGGGACTCCAACGGTTCCCTACGCGAGTCAATCCTAGCGCTTGTTTTCCCGTCGAGGATTTTGTATGGATTTACTTTTTCTGTATTTTACTTTCAGCATTATATTATTGTTATTATTGCTGTATTGGGGTGTGACGGGTGTTCTATGATTGAGAGATAAGCCGGACCTGGGCTTGAGTGCACCTAGAATTAGAGTGGAAAGTAGTGGGCGCGCACATGCTTTGCATGTCCTAGTGTCCCGCGAAATCCACACTCAGACGAGGTTCTTCTGGTTGGCCTCCTGTCCTACCCTTTGGGTGGCTCGGGTTGCTGGTTAGTTGAATTGTCGACTCTGGGAACCGATCATTTGGAAGTTGGCTAAGTGAGGCCTCTTCAGGATTTGATGATGCCACTCCTTCTGGGAATCGTATCATCAACCCTGAAAGTCTGTGACGCCGACGACCGCATAGGATGCCATACCATTGTCAGTTGCTAGGACACCTACCTATGAGAGGGTTTGGGTTATGCAGGTAACTAGACCTTCAGATACCGGTTTATTCTTGATTTGAGATTCATGATACTTATGGACAGTTATTGGGGTCTGTCAGAGACCAAGTTGGAGTGATTATGGGGTCTGAGGCTTGATTGGAGCTTATGTATGAGGTCTGTCAGAGACCAAGTTGGAGTGATTATTGGGTTGGAGGCTTGATTGGAGCTTATGTATGAGGGTTGTCTGAGACCGTGGTTTGAAGAATATTGGAGGGTCTGTGGGAGACCTTGCTCTTGATGTGGTTCTGGCTTCTCAGCCATGGCATTTGGTCCCTGTTGCATTTTATTTGCATTGCATTATTTGCATAACCATTATCATTGCATTCCATTAACGTGTGTCTGTGTTGCAGGTGCATTTGCATATTCCCTGGTTCTAGTGTCCGGACTTCTGAGTATTGATCATGGCCTGTTTGAGGATGACAGTTGCCTACAAGTTACATATCCCTGATATTACTCCCCTCCTGGGTCTGATTTCTCTTGCTGATGAGGATGTCCGTAGAAGCTTCAGGCAGAGTTACAGAAGGCTGTTGAGATTGGTTCGCAAACCAACTGGTGATGAACTGAATGGGCTATATACACTGATGCAATTCTATGACCCTGCTTTGAGATGTTTCACATTCGCCGACTTTATTTTGGGGCCTACCATAGAAGAGTCTGCAGAGTTTATTGAGCTGCCAGTACAGAATAGGGTTCCTTTTATTCACTCTGGCGCTGAGCCCAAGCTGAAGGACTTAGCTAAAGCCTTGCACGTGAATGCTTCTGAGCTGTTGATGACTTCTTGGCGCAGGGTTCCAGGTTTCTCCCTCCAGTTTCTGATTGGTAAGGCTCAGGAATATGCCAAGAATGGATGCTGGGTAGTCTTTAACGCTGTTTTGGCTCTATGCATTTATGGGATAGTGCTGTTTCCCAATTTCCCGAACTTCGTGGACATGGATGCGTTTCATTTGTTTGCTGCTGGCAACCCTGTACCCACATTGATCGGGGACTTCTACCATTCGATGCACTACAAAAATGAGAATAGGAGAGGCAAGAACGTCTCTTGTTGTGTGCCTTTGCTGTACATGTGGTTTAAAAGCCACCTCCCCCTGAAAGGACCTTTTGTGGATAGTGCAACTACAACCGACTGGCCAGAGCGCCTGATGAGACTATCTTCTGAAGACATCGAGTGGTTTGACCGAGACTTGTTGGGGTCTGAGCTTATTTTCAGTTGTTCTGGGTATCCTAATGTTCCTTTGATAGGAAGGAAAGGGTGCATCAATTATAACCCATCTCTGCTCGTTCGCCAGTTTGGATACGCGCTGAAGAACCCACCTAGGGAGGAAGAAGTACAGGAATCTCTGTACTTCACTGGTGATTTGAATGGAGAGTTACTAGCCAAGCTTCAGCATGCTTGGATGCGCATCAACAGAAGAGGGAAACCACTGTTGGGGAAGAATGATTGTCAGGCTTATGTACCATACAAAGTTTGGATCCAAGAGAGAGCAAGACAGTTGCTGATGCCATTTCCAGCTGCACCAGTCCCTGTTCATATTCCGGTGGAGGAACCAACCACTGTTACTATGGAGGTCTACGAGCGAGTTGTAAAAGAAAAGGAAGCCTTGATGAGGATCAATGAAGAGTTAGAAAAGGAACTGGCTCAGATGCATAGTGAGAAGAACAAGGATGTGCATGCTTTCCAACAGCAGATTGAATTAGTAAACAGGCTAGGTGCTGAATTGACTGAAGAGAAAAAGAAGCGTGAACGCCTGGGGAAAGAATTCAGAAGCTCTCATGATATGTTGGAGTCAAAAAAGAAAGCACTCCATGCCGCCCACCGGGAAATCTCTTCTTGTAACAAAACATGGAATGCTACGCTAACCAACAACAAAAAGAGGGAAGACAAATTGAAGCAGCAAATTTCTGAACTCGAAGAACAGTTGAAGGCTAGCACTAAGAAGTATGAAGAGGAGGTAATGGCAAGATATAGTCTCCAGAATGCATTGAACAAGGCCATCGAGGGCAAGAAAGAAGCTGTGTCTCAGAAGCGGAAGCTAGAGGATCGCTTCGGAGAAGGGGCATGGGAGGAATTTGCTGGTGATTTGCAACGTGTTCTCAAGCGAAGAGATCTACTTGTTGAGGGTTTGCTTTCCCGACCAAGTCATCCAGAGACTAAGAGGTTACTAGAAGAATACCAGGCATATGGGAGCACTTGACCATTTCATGTACTAATGTGTATGCTTTATTTGCATAGCGCTGACCATCACCAGGATTGTTGGTTGAGGTCATGCCTCCTTATTGTACATTCATTGATATTGTATTCTTGGCTTAATGGATTTCTCTGCAATATATGAGGTGTTTTCTATGATTCGGCTCCGAACTTCGTATTGCTGTCACTGTCACTACACTGGCACATTCGCACTAGAATCGGGGAATGATATTCCCTAATGCACAGACACATATTGCACCGCATTCACATTCATATTGCATTACAGGTGATTATTGAACTGTATCTCACTTCCTGCACTGTACAGGTCTTTTCAGGATTGAAAGTCAACGCCCGCACCGATACTCCACTCGCACCAACTGTAGAAGAGTTATGGATCAGATGCAGAATGAAATGCAGGACATGCGTGAGAAGCTGGTGCTATTCATGCAGACAATGGAGACCATTGTGAAAGGCCAGGAGAACTTGCAAGCTTTGGTGCAGCCCTTGTTGGTGAGAAATGCTGGGCACGGAAATGAAGACCATAATTATGTGCGAGTTGACACTATTCAAGGGGATGGTACCCCCACACCGGTAGCTCCACCTGTGGTAAACATACCTGCTGTCAATGGGAACAACGGCGCTGCCGCCGGGAACGGTAACACAGGAATCGGTAACCAGACTGTCGTCAACAACGTTGGGTTCGGAGATGTCAATCTGGGTGGTGATAATATGGGAGGTAATGGCTTCGGTAATAATGGATTCGGCTTCAATGACCAGGGGTTTGATCATGCTGGGAAGTACGGCTTCAACGCTCAGGGCTTCGGACAAGACGGATTTGGTATGACTAATCAAGGTTATGGCGGATTCGGAAATAGAAATGGTGCCGAGATAATGTCTTTTGGACTTGCTGGGGTCGCTCCGGGGTATGGTAACAGGGGGCAAGGCCCTGTAATGAATCAGACTAGAGTTGGCTGTAACAACGGGTACGATGGATACGGAACTGGGAACGGTAATTGGCTAGAAGATCAGCAAGAGGATGCTTTCTCCGGTGGAGGTTTCGAAGGTCCTATGGATGACTCTCAGAGAATCAAGATGCTCGAGGAGCAGATGAAGGGGGTCGTGAATCAAAGCGCTGTTGGCTTAGATATGACCACAATGGGTCTGGTGCCTGGCCTGAGGGTACCAATAAAATTCAAAGCTCCCACATTCGACAAATATAAGGGGGATACCTGTCCAAAGGTGCACGTGCGGTCATACTACAGAAGGATGTCGACGTATTCAAACAATGAGAGGATGCTGATGCATTTCTTTCAAGATAGCTTGTCTGGTCCTTCCCTTGAATGGTATATGGGGTTGGAGCCAACACAGATAAAGACATGGAAGCAGCTGGCTGAAGCGTTTGTGGCTCACTATAAGTACAACAGTGACTTGGCACCCAACCGGGTCCAATTGCAGGGATTGTCCCAGAAGAAGGGCGAGAGCTTCAAAGAGTATGCACAGAGATTGCGCGACATGGCTGCTCGAGTTCATCCTCCTTTGGAGGACAAAGAAATGAATGATATGTTCATAGGAACATTTACCGGTATGTTTTATGACAAGCTGTTTCACACGTCCTTAGGCAGTTTCTCAGACTTAATCCTGATGGGTGAGAAGATTGAAAGCAACATTAAACAGGGAAGATTCCAAGCTGAGGAATCCACTTCAACTGGCAGTAACAGAAGGGCTTTCGGTGGGCGCCGTCAAGGTGATGCAAGTGCAGTGTTCGGGGGCCGAGGCCGAGGCCGGGGCAGAGGTCGAAACCAGTACAACCAGCCGCAGCAGGTGGCAAGTGTCACTATTCCATTTTAGCAACAACCAATACAACAACAACAACAACAACAACAGCCACAACAGGGGGTACATCCTGCCCAGCGCAGAATCCAGGGGGGCAAACCAAGGAGGGTGTTTGAAGCGCCTCCTTCAACGTATGCCGAATTGCTACAGACGTTACTGGGCTTGAACTTGGTGGAAAAAAGGACTATGGCGCCAATAACAGGCACTCCTCCGTACGGTTTCGACGCGAACAAGCACTGTGAATTCCACTCCGGGGCTCCTGGCCACGACATAGAGGGTTGCCACGCGTTCAAGCATGTGGTGCAGGATCTATTGGATAGTAAGGCTATCAATTTTGGACAGGCAGGTCCGAACATAGTACAAAAGCCCATGCCCAATCATGGGGCAAATGCTGTTTTAACCGAGGAGGGTTTGAATTTGATTATGAATATTGATGACCTAAAGACACCGTTGTGTGAGATAAAGAGAAGGTTATTGCAAGGAGGTGTGTATCCGGGCTGCGATGAGTTTTGTTTAGAGTGTTGGACCCAAGCTGAGGGTTGTGCTGAATTGAAGAAGGGTATTCAGACCTTAATAGATGGAGGCACATTGCAATTCGACAGAACGGCAGTTGAGGAACCTGCAGAGGTATTAGCAGACGGGCGAAGTGATGTAGCTACTGTGATGATTCCCCGAAAAACAATAACTATAACGGCGCCAGCCAGGCGACCGCCGATCACTATCACCAAGGCAGGACCAATCCCTTACGAGAGCACTAAGGCAGTCCCCTGGACCTATGGGTTGGAAGCATACTGTGACGGGGTGAAAATTGATGTTAGTAAGCAGCCAGTTGAGGTTGTAGACAACGTCGTCGGTACCAGAGGGATGACAAGAAGTGGGAGAATCTTTATATCGCCTGAGGTAGAGGCTGAACGACTGGCGAAGGGAAAAGGAAAGATGAATGAGACTGTCCCTGTGCAGAGGAACGAAAAGGAAACGTCATTAAAGGATGTGGAAGAGTTTATGCGCCTTATTCGTAAGAGTGATTATAAGATTGTTGAGCACCTTCAACAGACGCCGTCAAAGATATCCATACTGTCGTTGCTATTGTGTTCCGAAGCTCACAGAAATGCGTTGCTGAAAGTGTTGGATACGTCCTTCGTACCCCAAGATGTTTCCGTGAATCAGCTGGAGGGGGTGTTAGCGCATGTGAACGCAGGCCATAGCTTGGGATTTACAGACTTTGATTTGACCCCGAAGGGGAGGGAGCATAACATGGTGTTGCACGTCTGAGTTGAGTGTAGGGGCTCAGTCATGTCTCATGTACTGGTAGATACCGGATCTTCCTTAAACGTGCTGCCTAAGAAGGCAATGATGAAATTGGACGTCAGGGGAATCCTTTGTACGCCTAGTGACTTAGTGGTCAGGGCATTTGATGGTACACGGAGGACAGTCTTTGGATCCATAACGTTACCTCTACAGGTGGGGCCGGAGGTTTTCGCAACTGAATTTTATATTATGGACATCCAGCCAGCATACAGCTGCCTTCTCGGACGACCCTGTATCCATGGTGCTGGGGCAGTCACATCTACCTTGCACCAAAAGCTGAAATACATGGTAGGGGACAGTGTGGTCACAGTCTGTGGAGAAGAAGATATATTGGTTAGCCATCTGTCATCATTCAAGTATGTAGAAGTCGACGGCGAGATTCATGAAACACCCTGTCAAGCCTTTGAAGGGTTGCGCATCAAAGACAAAGTTCCGGGGCCGAGTAAAGCATCAGAGGTGGCCGTTTCGTCATACAAGGAAGCTCAGGCTTTAGTGGAGACTGGCGAGACAAAGGGCTGGGGCAAGGTGCTGGATATTCCCGTGAAGATGGACCGATTTGGGCTGGGATATCAACCGTCGTCATCAACGCCTGCTGCAGGGGCACCCCGTTTCAAAGGACCGATAACCATCATCGCTAGTGGAGTGTGTCACGAGGCCATCAACGCTGTTTCAGATTCTGAAGAAGGAGACAGTGATTGCGACATGGACGCCTGGATTCAGCCAAGCGTGCCAGGACAAGGATTATGCAATTGGTCTATTCAGGAGATTGTGCCTGTGACTCACAAACAGTAATGCTTTGTTTTCTTAATTGTTGAACAATCTGGTGCCTTACCCGGGGCATCGTGATTTTGCTTAGGGTCGTGCCGTTATGTACATTGCGTTGTTTAATCATTAAATAAAAGGTGTTTTTCATGTACAAATATTGCGATCTCTGTTTTTCTTGTTTTTGTGTTTTACAATAAAATGGCAACGTGGTTATTCGCTTTATACATGTTTTGAAGCATTTAACCGTTCCTTTTGCAGGATAATATTTACAGATGACATCATTGAACCGCCTATGACTCGTCTCGACTTTGAGCACCCGGTATTTCAGACCGAAGAAGAGATTGTTGAAGATGGTGACGTGCCCGAAGAATTGTCTTGGTTGGTAAAGCAAGAAGAACGAGTCATTCTGCCTCATGAGGAGGTCATTGAAATTATTACATTGGGGTCAGAAGGGGTTGAAAAGAACATCCGTATAGGAGCCGCGCTGCAGAGCGACGTCAGGCGAAGACTGGTTGAAATGCTTAGAGAGTACAGTGATGTGTTCGCTTGGTCGTATGAAGACATGCCTGGGCTGGATACGGATATGGTTGTGCACCGTCTGCCGCTAAAAGAAGAATGCCCGCCGGTTAAGCAGAAGCTTCGCAGAACTAGACCTGATATGGCAGTGAAAATTAAGGAGGAGGTTCAAAAACAGTGGGATGCTGGTTTCCTAGCTGTTACTAAATATCCTTCATGGGTCGCTAATATCGTGCCAGTGCCAAAGAAAGACGATAAAGTGAGAATGTGTGTAGATTACCGTGATTTGAACAAAGCGAGCCCGAAAGATGATTTTCCGCTCCCTCACATCGATGTGCTGGTTGACAACACTGCTCAATTCTCCGTATTCTCCTTCATGGATGGCTTCTCGGGCTATAATCAGATTAAGATGGCACCAGAAGACATGGAGAAGACTACTTTCATAACACCTTGGGGAACATTTTGTTACAAAGTGATTCCCTTCGGATTGAAGAATGCTGGGGCAACGTATCAGCGTGCAATGACGACTCTTTTCCATGATATGATGCATAAGGAGATTGAGGTTTATGTCAATGATATGATTGCCAAATCCCAGACGGAGGAAGAGCATTTGGTGAATCTGTTGAAGTTATTCAAAAGGCTTAGGAATTTCAGGCTGAGACTGAACCCTAACAAGTGCACCTTCGGGGTGAGATCGGGTAAACTGCTAGGTTTTATCGTGAGCGAAAAAGGAATAGAGGTTGATCCTGCAAAAATAAAAGCAATACAAGAGATGCCGACGCCTAAAACAGAAAAAGAGGTGCGCGGGTTTTTAGGGAGGTTGAACTACATCGCCCGGTTCATGTCTCACCTAACCGCTACGTGTGAGCCGTTATTCAAGCTGTTGAAAAAAGACCAAGCTGTAACATGGAATGAAAATTGTCAAAAGGCGTTCGATAAAATAAAACAGTATTTGCAGGAGCCTCCTATTTTGATACCCCCAGTGGCAGGGAGACCCTTGATTATGTATTTGACAGTTCTTGAGGGAAGTATGGGTTGTGTTCTCGGTCAACACGACGAGACAGGAAGAAAAGAGCATGCAATATACTACTTGAGTAAGAAGTTTACTGAATGTGAATCTCGATATTTAATGCTCGAAAAAACTTGTTGCGCGCTAGCCTGGGCCGCCAAGCGTTTGAGGCAATACATGCTGAACCATACAACCATGCTCATCTCGAAGATGGATCCTATCAAATATGTATTCGAAAAGCAGGCATTATCGGGGAGAATTGCCCGTTGGCAGATGGTTTTGACCGATTATGACATCCAGTATGTCTCGCAGAAGGCTATAAAGGGGAGTGTATTATCTGAGTACTTGGCAGAGCAGCCTATTGAGGACTACCAGTCGATGAGGTTTGATTTTCCTGACGAGGATATCATGTACTTAAAGATGAAAGATTGTGAAGAGCCGTTGCCAGACGAAGGACCAGAATTGGGTTCCAAATGGAAGTTGATCTTTGACGGAGCTGTAAACGCCTACGGTAGCGGAATAGGGGCAATCATCACTACTCCACACGGGTCGCACATCCCGTTTACCGCTCGATTGACCTTTCCAGTTACCAATAATGAAGCCGAATACGAAGCTTGTATCATGGGGCTTGAAGAAGCTATTGATTTGCGAATCAAAAATCTGGATGTATACGGAGACTCAGCTCTGGTGGTGAATCAAATAAAAGGGGAATGGGAGACACGTCAGCCTAATTTGATACCGTACATGAATTACGCAAGGAGATTGTTGCCTTTCTTTGACAAGGTTGAATTGCATCATGTGCCGCGAGCAGAGAATCAGATGGCTGACGCCCTGGCCACTTTGTCTTCCATGTACAAAGTCAACTTCTGGAATGAGGCTCCCAGAATTGTTATCTCTCGGCTTGACAGACCTGCCTTCGTGTTTGCCATTGACGAAGCATCTGATGATAAACCATGTTATTTTGATATCCTTAATTTCCTGAAAAATAAAGAGTATCCGACTGGGGCATCCAGTCACGATCAGAAGACTCTCAGGAGATTGGCGGGTAATTTCTATTTGAATCCGGACAGTGTCTTATACAAGCGAAATCACGACTTGGTGCTACTACGTTGTGTAGATGAGAAAGAGGCGAAGCTGCTCATGGAGGAAATACATGAGGGTACATTTGGTACGCATGCTGGTGGGCACGCTATGACGAGGAAGCTGCTGCGGGCAGGTTATTACTGGCTGACTATGGAAACTGATTGTTTCAAGTTTGCGAAGAGATGTCATAAGTGCCAAATCTATGCAGATAAGATCCATGTGCCTCCGAGTCCTCTGAACATGATGTCGTCGCCATGGCCATTCTCGATGTGGGGAATCAATATGATTGGAAAGATCGAGCCGACGGCTTCTAACGGACATCGGTTCATTCTGGTAGCAATCGATTATTTTACCAAATGGGTGGAAGCGGCATCTTATGCAAATGTGACCAAGCAGGTGGTAGCCAGGTTTATCAAGAGAGATATCATTTGCAGATATGGAATCCCCGAGCGGATAATTACTGACAACGGTTCGAACCTGAATAACAAAATGATGAAGGAGTTGTGTCAGAGTTTCAAGATTGAGCATCACAACTCCTCCCCTTATCGACCCAAGATGAATGGCGCTGTTGAAGCGGCCAATAAGAATATAAAGAAGATTGTTCAGAAGATGGTGGTGACCTATAAGGACTGGCATGAGATGCTACCTTTCGCTTTGCACGAATATCGTACGACGGTGCGCACATCAACCGGGGCAAACCCGTTCTCGTTGGTATATGGAATGGAAGCAGTGTTACCACTGGAAGTTGAGATTCCTTCACTAAGAATATTGCGAGACGTCCAACTAGACGAGGCAGAATGGGTGAAAGACAGGTTGAACCAGCTGAGTTTAATGGATGAGAAGAGGCTAACTTCTCTAGCATACGGTCGTTTGTACCAGAGCCGAATGAAGAAAGCATATGACAAAAAGATACACCCTCGGAGCTTTCAGACGGGTGACCTTGTGCTAAAGAGGATTCTCCCGCCGCAGGCAGATCACAGGGGCAAGTGGACCCCCAACTACGAAGGGCCATACGTTGTCAGAAAAGTATTTTCAGGAGGAGCTTTGTTGTTGTCCACCATGGACGGTGAAGACTTTACGTCGCCTGTGAATTCGGACGCAGTTAAAAAATACTTTGCTTGAAATTGACCCGCTGGACAAAAAAAGAGTCAAGGCAAAAATGGGGCATCCTGGCGAACCAAAAAAACAGAATGAAAGGTTCGGGCAAAAGTTAGGGATAAAATTGAAAAAAATGTACACCCGCGAAGTTGAAAACCTACACTGGGCGGCTTCGGCAAAAAAGGGTATCCCAGTGAACTGAAAACCCGTAAAGGGCGGTTCACGCAAAAGTTGGGGATTCGAAAAGCAAATGACTGCGGTCCGAATTTGATACTGCAGTGAGCATTGGTGCGGGAGAATATATCTGAGGGGCCGATTATTAGATACAATCTCTCTGGAATTGTGAATACCAGGAAAGCACTAGAGTCAGGCGAGTCATAGGAGGATCAGTTCATGATGTTCGTCTGCATCCCGTTGCCGACATGTGTACAAATTTGATTTGTCATTATATTTATGCTTCTTGTGCATACTTGTATATTTGTTGTACGTAGCTTCCTCTTTTCAGGAGTTACATTCCGTGTATAAAACTCCGCCCATTTAGGGGCCCAATTAATAAAACATGTTATTCAGTATTTGATGCTGGTTCTTTACTGTTTTGTACATGACAACGCCAAGGTTTAATAAAAATAGCAAGTATATAACATCACTGGCCCTTGCCAATAATTGCTAAAACTTTGAATTAACTGAAAATAATGTCAATAACACTAACCTGAATAGATTTGGTTGCATAGACTTGGCTTGTCTTGTTTGTGGTGTTGCAGGATTCGTAGCCGTATGAAGTGGACGATCAAAAGATTGCAGTACTGACCAGAAGCTCGTAAAGGAAAGACTCGATCCCCACGCAGGTCGCGCTTCTGAGATGACAATGTTCCTTACTAAAGAAGGATCAAATTCCCCAGCTAGTCGTAGCTTATCCAAAGGATATTCTCCAGCAAGGTCGTTTATCCTCAGCAGAATTAAGGATTCCCAGATCAAAGGCTGTATTCAGACAGTGCGGTGTCCCCCAACAGGATTCCCCCATCCCGAGCGGAGTGGTTTAGCCTCAGAAGATTAACATTTCCAACTTGTGAGCTGCACTCAGACAGTTTACCCTTCCCAGTAGGGTCATTTACTCTGCCCCAGCGGAGTCAGTTGATTTTCCCCAAGAGAATCGTTTCATCCCCAGCGGAGTTCTCTTTCCAGCAAGTGTTTTCTTCCCTCCCAGTGGAACTCGAGGATTAAAACTCTTCCCAACAGAGTTGGCTGTGTGTCCTGGCATTTATTTTGCCAGAATACCGTGTGATACCCGTTCACTTCCCAGCAAAAAGTCCAATCATGATTGGCGCATTCAGTTATTCCTCAGCGAAGCAGGCTTCACTCTTCCAGCATTTATTTTGCTGGAATAATTCTATAACGCCCGGTTACCCCAGCGGAGTTGGCATTGTCTTCAGCATTTATTTTGCTGAAGCGGTTTTCTGTATCCCAGCAGTTCGAGCTTGCATCTGCATTGGCATATAGTGTCATATTTGCATCTACCAAATAAAAACGCGTAGCATTTCCATGTCGAATGGAGCATTACGCCATTGTCAAACATATGCATTCTGAAACATAAACCAGGTTGGTTGACCGTTTGTTTTCAAGTATTGTTTCCCTTGCAGGTGGAGAGAGCTCTTGCTCAAATTAATTACCAAACATTCAAGATCTCGGCGTGAGACATTCAACGATAATATCAGTTGTGGCATTATTCCCCACAGAGTTGCTTGATTAAGTTTCTCTTACCCCTCCAGCGGAGTATTTCTTCAAGGTTGTTTTTGTGACAATATCAAAAGATTTCGTGAATCGACTTTTGGAGGTGGTCTGGCAGTGTGGATTCAGAAAATCCCCAGTAGAGTCCTTCTCAGATTTGCTGCCATGTCAACACTGAAAATTGGAAGACTAGACTCATATTGTGTTACCCATATGATTGATAGAGCTAGCTGCTGCAAAGATAGGCAGAAAAGCTGTATCAGAGTTATTTTCCCACAGTGGTGGCAGAGTTATTTCCCGTAGTGGTGACGGAGTTATTTCCCGTAGTGGTGACGGAGTTATTTTCCCGTAGTGGTGACGGAGTTATTTTCCCGTAGTGGTGACAGAGTTATTTCCCGTAGTGGTGACGGAGTTATTTCCCGTAGTAGTGATGGAGTTATTTCCCGTAGTAGTGACAGAGTTATTTCCCGTAGTGGTGACGGAGTTATTTCCCGTAGTGGTGACAGAGTTATTTCCCGTAGTAGTGACAGAGTTATTTCCCGTAGTGGTGACGGAGTTATTTCCCGCAGTGGTGGCGGAGTTATTTCCCGTAGTGGTGACGGAGTTATTTTCCCGTAGTGGTGACGGAGTTATTTCCCGTAGTGGTGACGGAGTTATTTTCCCGTAGTGGTGACGGAGTTATTTCCCGTAGTGGTGACGGAGTTATTTTCCCGTAGTGGTGACGGAGTTATTTCCCGCAGTGGTGGCGGAGTTATTTCCCGTAGTGGTGGCGGAGTTATTTTCCCGTAGTGGTGACTGAGTTATTTCTCGCAGTGGTGGCGGAGTTATTTCCCGCAGTGGTAGCAGAGTTATTTCCTGTAGTAATGATAAATTAGTACCTGTAGCGGTGGCGGTGTTGTTATTTTTTTCAGATCATCTTCCCGCAGTGGTGGCGGAGTGATGACGGTGTTATTTTTCTGTAATGGTGACAAAGTGATTTTCGTGTATCGTTGGTAGGGTCATGTTGTGTTGACAGAAGTACTTCTCCCAGTGAAGACAATAAGTTCATTCCAGTATTGACAAGATAATGCTGAAATCAGATTTGTAGATAATGTTCCCCAAACAGTCGTGCAGTTTATTTCTGCGGTTGGCAAATTTCCGGGTTCTTAGTATTCAACCGTCTCGTACCTCGAATGTTTGAAGGCTCCGAGCGTTTCACCCAGTCGAGTCCAAGTCGCTTAAATAGGGGCAGCTGTTGCACCCTAAAATTTGCTCAACCTACTTCACTTGGTTTATGTTTCAATTGCATTAGCATTTGCATATTAGGTCATGTACATAATTAATTCATCTGCATAGCATAGCATGGGCAAGCCATCCAGCAAGGGACCAAATGCAATTCTTATCTCTATGAGCCTATCAAGAGATTCTTATTCAAATTCAATCTCATCCAAGTCATCAGAAAGAAATTGAAAGCTGAGAAGTCAGTGGACCAAGCAGTGGGTTTCTCTCCTATCTTGAGAGTATTTGAAGATCATCAGAGAAGTTGTGAACTAGGAATTGAGGTCATGGAGTGCATGTAGACATCATGGAAGACCTAGAGGGTCATTTTGAAAATGAGACAAGTCATTGATGTGATTACAAGAGCTGCAGTTGAAGACAATCAACTAGGGTTTCATCCGGGTCAACTCTGGGTCAATTGTTTGATTGAAGGTCATCAAGGTCTATTTGAAAGATGTGGGGTTCATCATTTAACATGTAGATGTGGATGTTGTGTTGTGCCAAGGAGGAATCAAGAAAAATCAAGAAGGAGAGGAGTTTCTAAATTAGGGTTTCTGGGTAAAATTCCCTAATTTAGGTCAAACTTCCAAGCAAGATAATTCAAAATGCAAGCTTCAAATGGATCCTTGGCCAACATGAAACTTGTAGAGGATCTCAAGACCTTTAATTTGAGTGGTGGAAGACATCAAGGAGATTTATAGAACTCAAGTTATGGTCCTTGCAAGTTACAGGTCATCATAGGCATCTGAAATTTTGTCTGTGAAGGTTACTCGTCTTCCAAGCAACTTTTACCCATCAAGGAGCTTTCAAATGGATTTCTGGCCAACATTAAAGTTGTTCCTCATGATCTTAGCTTTCTATAAAGGTATGGTATGCCTTCATATGATTTTTAGAACTCTACTTATGACTTTGGCAAGCAAAGGGTATTTTGGTCATTTTGAAATTACAGGTCATTTCAAGCATATGCCTAAAACTCATACTTGCAAGTCTCAAATGAAAAAATGTTCAACATCAAAGTTGCTCCAAATGACATTTTGAGTCTAGAAAAGTGGTCATGGGAGTTGGCAAATGCTCATAGCTCAAGGTTGCAAATTTGGTCAAATAAAGGTGAATTTAATGAATAAAAGTGACTTAAAAAATGAGATTTTGCAATACTTGTCCAAATGGGATGAAATTATAGGTCATTTTGATTGGAATTAATGTTTTGAGAACATTGGCAATAGTGGATTTTTGAGCTTAGTTCAAAATTTGAGAGTTATCATGGCTTGCTTATGATTAAAGTAACATATGCCAAATCACAAGGGATTTGTGTACAAGAAACTTCCAGCAATTTCTAGATGATTCCATGGGCATCTATATAAACCCTAGAGCTGATCCATGAAGGGGTTGCACTTCATTTTGATCCAAAACACATAGTTTCATGCTCTCTTGCATTTTTGCAAATTCATTCAAACTCTCCCAATTCTTCATCATTGTGCAAAATTATTGATCCTACCATACTCCATGATCATCATTGATCACATCCCAAGCAAGATCTGAGTGTATTGAAGTCATAATTGTGTGCTGTGAATTTTCACATCAAATTGCAAGAAGAGTTGGTTACAAGAATCCAAGGCATCTGAGTAAGAACAAGTGCATACAGAACCAAGATCCATAGCCATTGATCAAGTCTAGAGCATTGCTAGCTGTAAATCCAAGAGTTCATCCATCTGTTTTCAGTTTTGCACCAGGTTGGTATTTCTTTCGAATTGACCTAGAATAGATAGCATGATGTAGATTGGTTAGGATAAGCATGACCTAGGTGGTTAGATGAACATTTCTGGAGATTTTGACTGAATTTGGTGAAGGTTGATATTGGAGTACACCAACTGTTTGGACTTAGAACTCTCTTAATATTGAGTGTTAGCATTAGTTCTTTGGCTTAGGGTAATCAGTGATCCAAGGTGAGTATTTTGATAACAAGAAACTGGAAAAAGAAGAAGTTGGAAGTTTGAGTATCCATGGAAGTGTACCATCGGGTTTCTTGATTCAGGTGGTTTCAGTGAGAACTATTAGCATGGTTGTATTCTGCTCGAGAAATAAAGCATCTTTGCTTTTTACGGGTTTGAATTTTATGGAGAAATGAAGCTATATGAGTGTGTTGAAGTCTGGTGCAACAAAGCTCGTTCATGGTGTTCATGATAGAAACCCTAGGTCCATTGGAGAAGACGAATTGGCATACGTTGGATCATTCACGGACTTTTGACCACAGGCTTAATCGGATGGCTCATGTTTAAACTGAAGATTGAGAGGGAATCAGCAATTACGCAAAACGTTGCGTTTCATTTAAGTGCCCTTCATTGGCTTAGTGGATCAGACTTGCTTCCAACACCCCCCACGCGAGCCCAACCAAGAATTGAACTGAATCTCGTTACTTTTTGCACCGTCATTTTCTTTATTTTCTTAAGATTTTCGCAATTAATTCTGATTGTTTACTGGGCTTAGCACCAATTGATAGTCACACCCCACCTGAGGCCCATCCTGGATATTACACTGGAAAAGATCACTACCTACACCGCGCGTTTCCCTTTTTTTTGTTGATTTATTCATTTGTTTTTTCTGAATTGGTCTGGGCCTAAACAACAATGCTACGCGCACCTCCAGCACAAGCCCACCAGCAATTTACTTGTGATATCACTGCTGCTTGCACCCCCCTGGGCTTCTTGCTTTTATTTTGTTTTTAATTCATTTTCTCATCATTTTATAAAATCCATAATAAATCAAAAAATGAGAATTTTGACATGAGAGTTTTTGCAATAGTTTAACATAGACTTGAAGAAAAATAAAATGATTAAAAAATAATAGTTTAGCTATTTTTTCTATTTTTGCTTATATTTTACATTTTAATTGTTTTTAAATAGATATAGTTTGTATATAGTTTTTGTAGAATTTCTTTTAGGTATTTCCCATGATCTTTTTTTAGGCCAATTTTTTTAGTATAACTAGATACATATATTAGGTGCCCCCTTGATTTTTATACCAATTTTTTAGGAGTTATTTTAGGTATTTTGGTTAGAAAACATTAGGCTAATCATTTAGGGTTGTGAATATAATATAGGTCTAACAAAGCAAGTTTCGTTTGGGCTTTCTTTAGGACAAATTAAATGATGGGACTATAGGGGTATTAAGGGTAAGTAATAGATCCCTTAGAAAATGCTAGGAGTTCCCCTATTATATTATTACTATTAGTATATTTCTTGTGATTGATTGATTGTGTGGTGTGCCCTCTCTAGGGTTATTTGTTTGATTGTGTGGGGTATTGGGCCTGCTTGGGGTTTGGGTTTGAGCTGAAGACTTTGCTGATGAAGCCCATTGAAGACAAGGAATGAAGACTCAGTTCAGGAGTTGATGAAGAGTATACCTTGCTGGCAGCTGTTGAAGGTTATAGGATCTAGGAGTTAGGTAGAGCTCTAGAATAGCAACTTGATTCACAAACATGGAAGGTCTTGTTTGCCTCCATCCCTCTCTATGATGCAGAGTCTCTCTAGGACACTCACCCCCTTCCTTTGGAAGGCTTGGTGACAGTGTCTAAGAGATAGAACTCTTGAGAGAAACATTCCATATGTTGTTAACAGTCTATTTGCCACCTTTGGTGGTCAACTAACTGTTTAACATTCCAGTTCATCCTCTTAACTGCTGCTCATCTTGGAGAGTGAGACTTGAAGAAAAGCCCTGAAAGATTGAAGATAGAGACCTTGCTTGAAGGCTGTGAAGATGAAGACCGATGCTTGCTTGAAGCCTGTAGATGGTTGAAGATGACTTGAAGACAGATGTTGATGAAGATTGCTATTTGCTGTTTATTTTTGCTGCTTATAATTTTTGATGTATTGTTTGAATTTCCCTGATTATATTGTTTGCCATTTAACCTGTTAGGTTGAAAGTGAATTTTGTTCACTTTTGCCTGTTGTTTTCTAGGTTCGAGGTTGAGTGGGACTCCCTTGCCTCGCTTGTATTGCTGCATTCATGCATTTTATTGCTTTACTGTATATATGCTATTGCTCTGTTTCCGTTTATCCCTTAGGATCTCTGTTTCTCTCTGCGCAAGAGAGGAACATGATAGACGTTAGGTCTTAACCCATGCATGATAACACTAGGTTAGTTTGATTCCCTTTTCAACTATAGGTTAGAGTTCTGTCTCTTCTTTCTCGAAACAAACAGAAAAACACAATAAGATTTCAAACACAATAAAAGACACTTCTTCCGTAAAAGAATGTGAACTCATCAAAACGTCATTTTTGTCCGCTTGGACTGTTAATCAGAAAAACCCTTTTTCAGAAGGAGATAAAAGCAATCAAAACAGACTTGTGTCGTACGTGGCCCGAACTACGTTTGCTCTGATCTTTCATGCTGTATGAAAGTACGTAAGCATAGGATGCGATATCCTAGCGAGCAACCTTCCCCTCCTTTCCCGTAGGTAGGCGAACTACGTTGACTCTGATTTCTCGTTCCAGACAGGAATACGTAGGCATAAAGTGCGATACTTTGCCGAGTCCCTTTCTTTCTTTTTTAACCCTTAACCCTTAGTTTAGATAGAAATAACAATCCGTACCAGAAAACAAGCGTGGATCCCGTCGAGTACGACGGACGTGAGGGGTGCTAATACCTTCCCCTTGCGTAACCGACTCCCGAATCCAGGATTTGGTTGCGATGACCATTCTTTTCCCGTCTTTGCGGTAGGTTTACTTCGAGCGTTTCCTTTCCCTCCGTTTGGATAAATAACGCACGGTGGCGACTCTTCTATTCAGCCGGCGCCGATTTTCGCAGTAGCGACACACACTGATCATCATGATGCAATTCTTTTTCATTTTTTCTCAAGGAACAAGCTAACACGAAGCCTAACAGAAAAAGCACACTTCCAAGAATCATCTCCAAACTCTAAATTATTTCTACTAATCTCTTCTACATATCACACTGATCATAAACCTAGGTTCAAATCTTGATATCAACCAAGAAACAACCATAACTGATCCATCAAAGTTTTTGCTCATCATTAAGAAACCTCACAAACAGTTTCAAGATCAACCCTAAATCCATCTAGGACCTAAGTACTACCTAACCACATACAAAAACTACTCTAATTCATCATCAATTGAGAGTAATCGTGAAAAGAAGAAAACCTAATAAATGCTTCAACAGTGGATAATTCTTCAGCCACAAATTCTTGACCAAAGCTATGCAAAATCACTCAGTGTTGATGGTAGATGCTTCTTGGACCTTCAATTTCTTCAGAAATGGCTCCAATGGTGAAACTCGAATTTCAATTCTAACTAACTTTTTTCAACTGTGTCTTACATGTGCTAGCTCAATCCATCGCCAACCTTCATCTGGATTCATTCATGAGCTTATATAGAGTTGATATGGGTTGAAATGAGGGCCCAAAATTGACTGAAAGTCTAATTTCAATTTTTCACTTTTCCTTCACTTTTTGCTTGTAACAGTCCATGAAAATGGCTTTGTTTGCCCTTCAAATGTGCTCAAATTCACTGCTGGTATTGCAAGGAGGATGAAGGGCTAAAATTCACTCCTTAATTCCAATCAATGGATGATCTTGATTATCTAACTTCCTCTTGAAGTAACTTCAAATTTGACCATGAAATATGCTTCAATTTGGAAATATAAAAATGCCAATGTGTTCCAAATATCATTTACACTACAAACTTGCAATATTTTGAACCAATATGAATTATTTTGCAATTTTCTCATTTTAATGCCTTTTAAATCTCTTTTGTCAAATTTTCTTCAACCAACTCTCATTCTAATCCATATCAATGAACTCTTGATGCTTGGTGGGGTAAATAACCCCATTTTGAGCAACTTTCAAGTTGAACAAAATTTCATTTGAGGTGTGTAAGATGGTGAAATTGACCCATAATCCAAAATGACTTGTAATTTCAACATCCCAAAATGCCCTTGACTTGAAAGCAATTTATCTTGAGTTCTACAAATCCAATCATGGACTTCTAGTACTCTTTCGAAAGCTAAGAAGATAAGGAATAAAATTCATGTTTCCCTGAAGTTGAGAAGAAGCTTCCTTATAGGTCAAAAATGGCATGGAAGTTGGTTGACTTTCAAGTACCAAAATCACATTCATCTGATGACCTGTAACTTGTCTGCTTCATAACT
The DNA here is from genome assembly GCA_963859935.3 of Lathyrus sativus. Classification (NCBI taxonomy): domain Eukaryota; kingdom Viridiplantae; phylum Streptophyta; class Magnoliopsida; order Fabales; family Fabaceae; genus Lathyrus; species Lathyrus sativus. Next base: position 181,132,560 of record OZ012736.1, on the reverse strand, counting down.
TGAGTTATATAAACCCTATCAAGTACTTCTAGTACTCAAATTAAAGCTATGATCATGCTCTACAACAATCATGTTGGGGTCAAGGTGAGATGAAAATCACATCTTGAGTTATGTGGTCTTGAAGTTAGGCACTAAATTAGGGGATTTTACATTGTCAAGCTTTGAAACCCTAGCCTAGGAACTCCTCACACTCTTGATTCATGATGAGTTATTCTTGGAATCATTTCTTGTGTGTCTCAAAACATCAATCCATGGTCACATGGCCTTGAAATTAAGTCTCATCCTTCTTCAAATCATCTGTTGACCTAGGGTTGACCAGATGAAACCCTAGTTGCACCAATCTTGGTAGTAGCTTCATATACTTTGCATATTGACTTGTATAGGCTTCAAAATGACTTTCAATACTTCTCATGAGCTCTCTCAAGGCTTCAAGTCCAACTCCATGGATTTAGAATCATCTGATGGCCTCCCATAACCTTCAAATTAGGAAATGTGCACATTTGGTTTCAGCCACTTCTCTGGGGATCTTTGACTTCTTTGATGAGGATATCAACCCTGGGATACTTGAATAAAGACTCTTAAATAGCTTCATAACCTTGGTATCCTTCTGTTGGTAGTCATACCTCTTGATCTCCTGCACACCTGTCAATGCAATGCAGATGATAATGCTAAAATGAATGCAATGAAACACAAGCTAGGTAAAGAAAAAGGTTAGGCAAATTTTGAGGTGCAACAATGAACCACGATATAAGTGTCAATACCGGGCATGTCTTCATATGACCAAGCAAAGATATCACTATACTCTCAGAGCATTTAAACCAATCTCTGCTTGATGTCACTCTGCAATGCAGCCCCTATCCTGACATTTCTCTTGACTTCCTCAGAACCCAAGTTGATGATCTCAATTTTCTCCTGATGAGGCAGAATGATTTTCTCTTCTTGTTTCAAAAGTCTGGCTAGCTCTTCTGCTAAGTCTTCATCTTCATCAATCTCTTCTTCAACTTGAAATATCGGATTATCAAAGTCAAAGCGAGTCATAGACGATTCTGGAGCGGTGTCATCTACAATGTGAAACCTGCAATGATGATGATTAACTGCTTAAAATGATATGAAAACAAGCATAAAACCACATTGCCATTTTAGTGTTAAAATAAAACATGAAAGACAATGATCACAATATTTGAATGCAGAAAACGCCCTTTGATTGATTGATAAAAGATTGTTCAAGAATAAACAATTAGGCCCTGAAGACAAAGACCACTATGCTCCGGGTAGAACACAGGGCTATATAATAATAATAAAAAAACAAGTCATTACTCTTTTATCGTCACTTGGATGGATTCCTCGACAGACCAGTTGTTGAGGCTTTATCCTAGGATGCATGGCCGAATCCAAGCGTCCATATCGAGTCGTTGTCATCGTCTTCATCTGATATGGCATTAATCTGCTCGAAGATTACACCCCCGCTAATAAACTTGATAGGCCCCTTATAGCGCGGCGCGCTCTAGAAGTATGACGATGGGTTATATCCCAAACCAAATTTGTCCTGCTTGTTGGGTATATTCAGCACTTGACCCCAACCTAGTGCTGCCCCAGCCTGTACCACTGCCTGGGCTTCTTTGAATGACGACATGGCCACTTCGGGCGCCTTGCTCAGAACCGGTGCTTTATCTTTGATATGCACAGTTTCAAAGGCCTGGCACAGAGTCTCATGGATTTTGCCGTCGACTTCGACATACTTGAATGAAGATAAGTGACTAATCATTATATCTTCCTCCCTACAGACAGTGACGACGCTTCCACCCACCATGTATTTCAACTTTTGGTGCAGCGTGGATGTTACGGCGCCCGCCGCATGAATCCAGGGACGTCCAAGCAGACAGCTGTAAGCTGGCTGAATATCCATGATGTAGAATACAACATCAAACACTTCAGGACCAACTTGAATAGGCAATGTCAACTCTCTGAATACAGACCTACGAGTCCCATCAAAAGCACGTACTACCAAGTCCCTTGGCGTACACGTTATACCACGGGTATCCAATTTCATCAGCACCTTCTTCGGAAGTAAATTCAAGGATGACCCTGTATCAAACAGCACGTGTGACAGAACAACTCCTCGGCATTCAATAGATATGTGCAGCGCACAGTTATAGTTCCTCCCCTTCGGGGTCAAGTCCAAATTTGTGAATCCCTGCCCATTACCTGCATTTACATGTGCTACAACCCCTTCAAGTTGATTTACCGAAATCTCTTGGGGTACATAAGCTGTATTTAGGATTCTCAACAAAGCATTCCGGTGAGCTATCGAACACAACAACAAAGACAAGATGGATATCTTGGAGGGAGTTTGCTACAAGTGATCAACAATCTTGTAATCACTTTTTCTTATCAATGTCATGAACTCCTCCGCTTCCTTCTCCAAAGAATTCTTCTCTCCCGCTTGAGAAGTTTCTTCAACCACTACTTTCTTCCCCTTGTCAGCTCTGTCAGCGACCACTTCAGGTGACGAGAACACTCTTCCACTTCGAGTAATTCCCCCAGCTCCAACTAGATTATCCACAGAATCAGTCGGTAAACTCTTCAATTCCTGTTTCTTCCCATTACAATATACCTCTGCTCCATAATTCCACGGAATTGCTTTGGTACTCTCATATGGCACAGGACCAGCTTTGGTAATGATAATGGTTGGCGGCCTTGGTGGCGCAGAAATAGTAATAGTTTTGTACGGAGTCGAGATTGTCGCAACCTCATTCCTCTCTTCAGTCACTATTTCCTCAGTCTGTTTCTCAGCAACCATGTCAAATTGCAAGACTCCATCATTAATCATCTTTTGAATGCAGCTCTTTAGCTTGTCTCATCCCTCGGGATGACTCAAACATTCAGCACATAACTCATCACATCCCGAGAACACACCTCCCTTTAGCAACTTGTCTTTTACAAAGCTTAGCGGTGTTCTCAACTCATTAACATCTGACACTAGATTCAAACTTTCATCTAATGATAGCACTGACTCCGGCTGCCCCATGATTGGGCATGGGGTTCTGCACGACATTGGGCGCGTCGTGAGAAAAGTTTATGGCTTTGCTATCCACCAAGTCTTGAACTTTGTGCTTAAACGCCTTACAATTGTCAATATTGTACCCCGGTGCACCTGAATGAAACTCACAACGAGCATTGGCATCGTACCCAGGTGGTGGTGCACCTATCACCGGAGCTAAGGTTCTCTTCTGTATCAACTGCAACTGTAACAAGTGCTGAAGCAAATGAGAATATGGCATTGGAGGCGCGTCAAACGGCCTATTGACAGTTCTCCTGCGATCCAGAAATTGTCTGGGCGCATAGTTTTGCTGATTTTATTGCTGTTGTGGCTGTTGTTGTGGTACGGTTGGTATTGAGATACTTGCAACCTGCTACTGCTGACGATATTGCTGACGTTGATTTCTGTTTTTGTTCCGAGAACTAGACATTGCGTTAGTCTCACCTTCCTTCTTTTTATCGCCAAACGGCTTCCTTCCTCCTCCAGCTGAGGATCCTTCGCCAGTATGAATTTTACCAAACTTAATGCCATTCTCCACCCTCTCCCCAGTAATAATCAGATCAGAAAAGCTACCTGACATACTACTGATCAACTTCTCATAATATACGCCCGACAACGTAGCAACGAACATATCAATCAGTTATCGCTCCACCATGGGAGGCTGCACCCTAGCTGCTAGCTCACGCCACCTCCGGGCATACTCTTGGAAACATTCGTTGTTCTTCTGGGAAAGATTCTTCAGCTGGATCCTGTTTAGCGCAAGGTCGCTATTTTACTGATAGTGTTTCACAAAGGCTTTAGCTATGTCCCTTAAACTACGGATATTAACCGGTTCCAAGCTCATATACCACTCAAGAGAAGGTCCAGAAAAGCTGTCTTGGAAAAAATGCATCAGCAATTTTTCGTCATCTGAGTAAGTGAACATCTTATGATAATAAGAGCGCAGATGAACCCAATGACAAGTCGTGCCTTTGTATTTATCAAATTCGGGAACTTTGAACATCAGCGGTACCTTCAAGTCTTGGATCAGCCCCAGATTGGCCATGTCCAGTCCCATGGAGTTCTGATTTTCAAAAGATTTCATCTTCTCTTCAATTAGCTTAATCCTCTTATCAGCCTCAGACGGCAACCCAGCACCAACATCACGCAGAGAGAACGCATCTTCCTGCTGATCTTCCTCCCATTGAGGAACATTGTTGCCATGCATATCACACACCCCCTCAGGGATTCCACCTACATTACCTCCGCCCGGAGGGATAATTGTTGTAGGAATAGCATGAGCATGTGGTGTACCATCACCACGAGGAGGATTAGCAGCAGTTCCTCCGTGAAGCACACCATTATTATTAACTCTGGCAATCAATGGATGCACCAAGGTCCTTAGTTGCTCCTGGCCATTTGCCACACCCTGCATTAAGTCCATAAACTGGGCCATCCTGTCCCTAAGATCCTGCATCTCAGCCTGCATCTGTTCCATGACCTTGCATTCATTCCCTCTGGTACCATAACGGTGAACTGTCTGATTATCTATCTTGAAACAAACTAACAAACCACATGAAATAAGGTTAACGGTTCTGATGCACCTGCTATTCAAAAATGCAGAATGATGCAAAAATGTAGACATGTATATATGCATTAGGGAGATTTCCCCCTCGATTCTAGTTCCGAGATGACAACACACCACTAGAGAACCCATAGACAAGCATATAACAAAACTCCTCATACATAAACAAGAGCCCAACAGGCAATGTATAAGTACAACACTGAGTACAATAAAATCAATAGTGACCTCAACCAATAAGTCTGGTGATGGTCAACATACAACAATATAGCAACAGACTACAAAGAGAATGAAAAGCATCAGGTACGGTGACGAGACTAAAAATCATCTAGCAGCTCCTTCGTCTCGGGATGATCTGGCCTGACGAGCAATCCCTGAATGAGTGAATCTCTCTGGCTAATAGTAGCCTGCAAACCCTGAGTGTAATCCTCCCAGGCCCCCTCTCCAAAGACCTCCTCGAGTTTGCACCTCTTCGTATCAGCTCTAGCCCTGTAATCCTCCAAGGTTGCAATAGCTTCAGTCAGTCTACAATCACTGTCACGTCGCAGTGAGGCTTCTGATGCATTTTTCTCATCCTTCAAAGTAAGTTGATTCATCAACTTAGAAATTTGCACCTTCACTCCATCCTCACACTCCTTGTTGTTGGTAAGAGTAACATTTCACTGCGCATTGAACTTGGAGATCTCCAGATAATCTCTATCCAACTCCTTATTCTTAGAAGTAAGAACGTCACTAACAACCTTCATATCTAAACCCAAATGTTCTCGAGCACGAATCTCTTTGGTCAAATCTGTACCCAACTTATTCACCAGCTCAATTTCCTTCTTAGCTGCATAAGTAGCATCATTCTTCTCACTCCGGAGCTGAGTAACCTCTTTCTCCAACTCTTCATTAGCCTTGCACAACTCTTCTTTATCGGCCCACAACTGATTGTACCTCTGGACGTCGACAGTAGTAGGCTCCTCAATCATCAGAGGATACAAAGGCTCACGAGATGGAAAAGGAATCAATACTCTCTCTGCTCTATCATGGATCCAAGTGACATAAGGGTCATAAGCTCGACTGTTACTCTTTCCCAGTGAAACTTTCCCTTTCATGTGAATACTACTCCAAGCATGCTCCACTCTAGCCAAAGTATCACCCTCTAGCAAACCTGTGAGATACAGAGATTCCTGTATCTCCTCTTCCTTAGGAGGATCTCTCAAGGCGTACCCAAACTGTCTGACTACCAAGGATGGGTTATAGTTGATGCATCCTTTCCTTCTGACCAACGGGACATTAGGAAATCCACCGCAACTGTAAACGATCTCAATACCCAGCATGTCTCTATCAAACCAGATAATGTTATCAGCAGTCAATCCCATCAATCTTTGTGACCCGTCAGAAGTACCTGCAGCATCAACAAATGGACCTGATTTGGGAAGGTGACTAACAAACCACCTGTACAACAAAGGTGCGCAACAAGATACGTTCTTCCCTCTCCGGTTCTCATTCTTATAATGAACATAATGATAAACGTCGCCTAGAAGCCTAGGTACAGGATTCCCTGAAGCAAATATTACGCATCCAAATCTACAAATTCTGGAATATTAGGAAACAACATGATACCATAGACACACTGTGCTAAGATAGCATTAAACACAACCCAACAACCATCTTTGGTGAACTGCTGAGCTTTGTCAACCAGAAAAGATAAAGGAAAACTAGACATCCCATTTCTCTTAGCCACTTTCCCCTTCAGCTCAGAAACATCCAAATGTAGAGCAGCAACAAGCTTAACCAAATCAGGTTCAGTGTCAGTGTGATAGAACAACATCTGATCCAATATAGGTACCCCCAACAACACAGAGAACTCTTCTAGGGTAGGTGCCAACACATAATCTGGAAACAAGAAACACCTCAGCAGAGGTTCATAGAACTGAAGCAAAGTCTAGAGACAACCTAACTCATATACTGAAGGCTTGTAGACATAACTCAGGAGCTTCCCATAAGAATCTTTGAAATCTTCCATCACCTTCCTGTCTATCACAGAAATCAAACTTAGTAAAGATCCAATATCCGGAGTAGGGAACTTGTATGCCACTGTCTTCTTCAAGGTATGCTCCATGTCTGAGGAGAAGTAAGATCACTAGAATCGAGGAAAAAATATACACCTGCAACATAAATACATGTTAATGAAAATGCAATATGAAAATGCAAATGCAAATGCCACAGGGGATCAAGATTGATGTGTTGTTGATCGAGAAGAACCAGTGCTCCACTTTAGCAACAACATAGCACCATCATAAGGACCCACTGTATCAAGTTCACAAGTTTGTTCTGACAAGAAAACCAGGTAGGTTGAAGGTCAAAGTTACCTGCATAACCCTCCCAACTCACAGGTAGGAACCTATCACTGATAGAGGTACGACATCCTATGCGGTCGTCAGCGTCACAAACTTTGAGAAACGATGATACGTTCACCATTTCTGGTTTGGCATCATAGTCTCACGAAACGGCCTCACTTAGTTGACTTCCAAATGATCGGTCCCCAGAGTCGAAAATCCTAAGATCAATCCTCTCAACGGTCCAATGGACTGGAAAGGAAGTCATCAAAGAGAATCTCGTCTGAGCGTGAATTTCATGGGAACTAGTGCATGCCAAACATACAGGTTCACCACTACATTCCACTTCCAATGTTATGTTGTATTCAAGCCTGGGTTTGGCTTCTCACTCAATGGAACATTCCCACCCAACAGCCTAGCAAAACTGATATATACAATGCTGAAAGTAAAAATGCAAAAAAGATAAAGTACAACACATATATACACGCCCAAAAGATAAATAAACAAGCGCTAGGATTGACTCACATAGGGAACCAGAGAACCAAAGACTCTGAGTTCGATCCCCAACAGAGTCGCCAGCTATCGCATTGCGGCGAAGAGGGGCCGACAAGGACAGAAGAGTCGCCACCGTTCGTTATTTATCCCAAAAAAGAGAAGGGAAACGATCAGAGAAAACCTAACGAAAAGGGAGAAGACAGGTCATCACAACCAAATCTTTGGGTTCGGGAATCGGTTACGCAAGGGGAAGGTATTAGCACCCTTCACGTCCGTCGTACTCGACGAGATGCACGCTTGTTATCTATCTAAAGGGTGTTGAACTATCTAAACTACAGGCCACAGGGACAAAAGAAAAGAAAAGAGACTCGATAGAGCATCACTGATCTATGCCTACGTACTCCCTCGTGCAATGGGAAAGTCAGAGTCAACGTAGTTCGGAAAACTACGGGTGAAGGTGGGGGAAGGTTGCTCGCCAAGACATCGCCGTCTTGTGCCTACGTATCCTCGTCTGGTACGAGAAATCAGAGTAAACATAGTTCGGGCTAACAAGACCACAGGTTGGTTCAAGTGTTTTACCTGAGTAAGGTTAAAACTTAGTTCTAGCAGTTAGGTATATGCAGCTCGACCATTGGAGACCTAAGCGTTACCTATTTGCGGTAGAACCAAGAGTTAACAAAACTCTCCTTTTGAAAATGGTTTCCAATTAATCTTGAAGGATAAAAAAGATTTGATGTTTGTTTTTAAAGTCTTTTAGAGAAGAAGTGAATTGAATTTGGTTTGTAATTCATGTTGCACTAAAGACTATGACTTATGAGCGAATGTGTCGCATATCGTCCAAAGTGTGAGGGCAAGCAGTCACATAACATATATTCTCAAGTTTCAATGATGACAAAGTTCAACCTCAGATCAATAAGGAGCTGTCAATTTAACCCAAAAGACAATTTCAATATTTAACATATCATATCCTTCCTATATTTCTTTAATTCATCATATCATCATTGGAAAAACACGTGATAAATATTCAGTCGTGACAAAACGCACGAAACAACAAATGATGATTTTTTGTAGGTTTTAAAGCTCTGAGTCAACCATACCAGTCAGCGCACACCCAGTCAATTTTCCATGGGTCAGTGCATGGACACCATGAGTCGACCATCAGTCGGTGCATGAAGTCTTCACAATTCTCACAGGTCAGCGCGCGCCGACCTCTGGTCGACGCATACTGTTGAAATTTTAACATTACTGAAATCTGCAGGTTATGCGTCGACGCATGGACCTGTTATGGGCGACCGTTCGCACGTTGTTAAGTAGTTTCTTCACTGTTTGAAATCCTATTGTGTTAGTTATTTGTCTTACTACTATAAATAGAAGGTTGCTCATTTTTAACAACTAACAATTACATTTTTGAGTATATTGTGAAAACAAGAAAAGTGAAATAGGTGCTACATTTCTCTTCATCTTCATCCTCAAACAACACACAACACTGCAACTACACACAACCATTTTTGGAGTGCTTTGTGTCTCGTTTAAGGTGATAAGGTTCGAATCCGTTGAGGGAAAGTCCGTTTCGGGTGGATATTTGTTGTAGGTTTTTCTTGAATAAAACCTTGAAGGTTTTGCCCTCCAAGATTCTACAAATCTGGGGGTTTTTGGTACGGTTATTCTTCATCAACATTCAGCGGTGCGAAGGTGATTGTGAAACAGAAGATTTCATAAATCTAGTAGCTGGGGCTGTGAAGTTTTGAAGGGAGTTCCGGGTTTGATTCGTTGATGTCTAAGACCCGTCGGGCCGTGGGTTTGAAGAACTGAAAGTTATTCAACAAAGGGGCTGGAATCGGAGGTCAATTCACAACGATCAGAGGTCTTGATTCAACTCGAATCAAGGAGCAAGAAGTGATAGCAACTTCAACATCTATAGAGATTGTTTGTATTATTGCTTATCAATTGTTGTATAAACTACTACAACTTTTCAGGCGATATCTATTATAAATTATCTCAATTCTGTTTTTAGAATTGAGGGCAGACGTACCCCGAAGTGAGGACGACGGGGGAACTGCCTCAACAAATCTTTATTTTTCAGCATTTTCAATTTCAGCTTAAAAATTAAGTGATTTTAGTTTAAGAAATTTTATTGATTCGAGCATTGAATTTAGCAAGTAACTGGAATTGTTTTAACTTGTGTACAATAAACAATTGTACAAGGATTTTAAAGTTACTTGCTTAAGTCAAAAATTCACTTGGAGTGTGTTGCACACCAAGTGTTCGATAAATTGTCTGAACTAAAACTTACTTGGTTTACTTGCTATATTTTGGTGGGCTGTGTTGAACATTGGAACTAGCACTACTAAATTGTGTGAAAGCAATTGATTAGTGTGACTAGTGTATCGAATCTACTTTTCTTTTATTATCATATCCATTAGCTTAACGCATATCCGATCCTCCAATAACGGTTCGTTTTAGACGTGTTTTTCCAAGGCCGCTTCCGCATTTTAAAAACATTTTTAAAACCAATTTTAAATTGGTAAGCGCCGAATCAAATTTTAATTGGGATCTATTCAACCCCCCTTCTAGATCCTAGCCATCGTCTAACAAGTGGTATCAGGAGCACCGGTTCACTCCGTGCTTCAAGTATAACTTTGATAGAAAATGGCAAACGAACCTAAAAGGGCTTATAATAGAGCTCTCGTTTTTAACGGTGAAAATTATGGTTATTGGAAGGATTGGATGCGGGTGCACATAAACTCCATAGAAATTACTATGACCAATGCGGATAATGTGGTTGTGCCTAAGCCCGAAGCACAATGGACCGAAGATGATGAAAAGAAATACAATTATGATTGGAAAGCTAAAAACATCTTAATATCCTCATTAGGAGTTAATGAGTATTACCGTGTGTCTCATTGCCCTACGGCGAAAGACATGTGGGATGCACTCCAAATCGCACATGAGGGGACAAACATTGTGAAGTTAGCTAGAATCAATACACTAATACAAGAGTTTGACCTTTTCTACATGGAGCAATGGGAAACCATTGTAGACATGCAGAAAAGGTTTACTCATCTCATCAATAGGTTACATTCACTTGGTAGGCCAGTGGCCAATGACGTTGCTACTAATAAAATTTTAAGATGTTTAAACAGGGAATGGCAGCCCAAGGTGACCGCCATAAAAGAAGCAAACGATCTTACTATTTTGGGCCTAAAAATGTTATTTGGAAAGCTACAAGAGCACGAACAAGTGCTCCTAAGCCTTGACCAGCATGAAAAGAAAGAAAAAAAGGATAAAACAAAGAATGTTGAGAAGAAATCAATCGCTCTTAAGACTTCTTCCTCGAAGTCTCAATCCAATGAGTATAGTGATTATTCATCTAGCGACGATGAAGAAGAGGACAAGGTTGAGGATATGAGGCTGTTTGTAGAACGATATAATCAGTATGTGAGAAAGAACGACATTCAACACTCAGAAAAGAACCTTGTCAACTTCAGAAAACAATCAAGGAACTCTCGCAATAGCGACACCAAAGGAAGTAAAACCAGAGGATCGTGCTATAAATGCGGAAAGCCCGGTCACTACAAGCCTTATGTCCTTTAAACAAAAAGGGCAAAGAAAAGGAATCTATTAAATCACACAAGAAGTCTTCAAAACCAAGAAAAGTGTATATAGCTTGGGAAAGTGATAGCGACTCCTCCTCCTCTGATGAAAGCTCTAGTGATGAAGAAGAGTCCGTGAACCTATGCCTTTCCGCACATCAGAAAAATAAGAAAAAGCAGGTACATCACTCTAAATATGAGAATTCCTCAAATATGTCGCATTTAGAATTACAAGCCGCATTTAATACTTTACACAATGAAGCAATTGAAGCCTTTAAGAGACTTGCCTCTAATAAAAGAATTTTTACTAACTTAGAGCATAAAATTAAAGAGTCCGAAAGGAAACTTGAGGAACTTAAGGCTTCCATTGTGGAAAGTAATAAATCGGATTGTGAGGACCATAGAAATCCTTTCAACTTTGGATGTGCTACTTGTTATATTTGGCAAGGTGAAGTTAGAAACCTTAAGGCCAAATTAAACAAGGTTCTTGAGCCTAAAATTACATTTGCTATTGATAGAACGAATTTTAGAAAAAGTATGGTGAACCCATATCAAAAATATACATATGTAATTAGACATCAAGAGAGTAAAAGTAATTCTAAAGTCGATTTTGCATGCTTATATTGTTGCAAGAAAGGCCACTCCATTGCTAAATTCCGATTTAGGAGATTTTTGGTTCCTAAAGGCATCTATCAATGGTTGCCCAAATGCAACCACCTTGTCACTAACATATTAGGACCCAATATGCCATTGGGTACCTCCTCTTGCTAATTATGTTTTAATAGGTACAATGTGTCGAGACCACTGAGAGAAGATGGGTTCTCGACAGTGGATGTTCAAGACACATGTCCGGAGACATATCCCTATTCATAGACTTCGTGGCTAAGAAGAAAGGGTATGTAACATATTTTGATAAGAATCATGGAGAAATACTTGGCAAAGATAGTGTAGGTAACCCCTCTTCCACTACGATTTCCGACGTGTTGCTTGTCGAGGGTCTTAAACATAATCCGCTTAGCATTAGCCAATTATGCGACAAAGGATACAATGTATCATTTTCAAAAGAATGTTCCAAAATTGTGCATAATGATGACAAGAAGAATATGTTTAATGGCCTAAGAGTGAATAAAGTTTATATGCTTGACTTAAATGAAGTATCGTTAACAAGTGACAAATGCCTCATAACAATGAGTGAAGATTCATGGTTATGGCATAGGCGCTTAGCACATGTTAACTTTGACCTGCTAAATAAATTAGTCTCAAAATATCTAGTCATAGGTCTTCCCAAGATAAAATTCACCAAGGATTATCTTTGTGATGCTTGCCAAATGGGAAAGCAAACGAGAATATCTTTTAAATCTAAAAATACTGTTTCTACCACAAGACCTCTCGAGCTTCTCCATATGGATCTATTTAGGCCTTCTAGAATCAAGAGCCTAGGCGGAAACTATTACGGTTTTGTAATAGTGGACGATTATTCTAGATTTTGTTGGACTATATTTTAGGCTAGCAAGAGCGATACATTCGCCGCCTTTGAAAATTTTGCCAAACTTTCCCAAAATAAGTTAAGTACAAACATCATGTCAATTAGAAGTGACCATGGAGGTGAATTTAAAAACCATTTATTTGAAGAATATTGTGGTAACTATGGTATCGATCATAACTTCTCCGCTTCACGAAATCCTCAACAAAATGGGGGTGGTGGAGCGCAAAAATCGTATTTTAGAAGAATTGGGAAGGACAATGATCAATGAAAGAGGACTACCAAAATATTTTTGGACCGACACCATAAGTACGGCGTGTTATGTTTTGAATAGGGTGCTCATCCGCCCCATTCTAAACAAAACACCCTACGAGCTTTTAAAAGGGCGCAAGCCAAACGTATCTCACCTTCATGTTTTCGGTTGCAAGTGTTTTGTCTTAAATAATGGAAAGGAAAATTTGGGTAAATTCGACTCTAAGGCTGACGAAGGTATCTTCCTTGGATACTCTCAGTCGAGTAAAGCATATAGGATTTACAATAAAAGATTACTTATTGTCAAAGAATTGGTACATGTAACATTTGATGAATCTTATCCGAGAAATGTCAGAAAAGGTAGTGTGCTTCATGGTGCAGGTACATCTACTGAAGACATACTCAAGGATGCAGAGCCGGAAATTGATAAGTCCAACAAAGCAAAAGTTGAGGAGGAAAAAAATGTCCAACATGAAGAAACTAAGGTAGATCATCCATCTACAAGTGATGCTCTCCCTCAAGCTTAGAAGTCTTCTAAAGATCATCCAATAGACAAGATTCTCGGAGACATATCAAAGGGTGTTACTACCCGATCTAAGATAAGTAATTTTTGTTATCACTTCGTGTTCGTTTCACAAATGGAACCTAAAAACCCTAAAGAGACCTTACTCGACGAAAACTGGTTTTTGTCAATGCAAGATGAACTTAATCAGTTCACGAGAAATGAGGTATGGGACCTTGTCCCTCCTCCGCGAGGGCATCGAGTAATTAGCACCCGATGGGTGTTTAGATATAAGTTGGACGAAAACGGAGTAATAACTCGCAACAAGGCGTGTTTAGTCGCGCAAGGGTATAACCAAGAGGAAGGCATCGACTATGAGGAAACTTATGCGCCGGTTTCCTGACTCGAGGCTATACGCCTTTTGCTTGCTTTCGCTTGTGCGAAGGATTTTAAGTTATTTCAAATGGACGTTAAGAGTGTGTTCCTTAACGGATACATAAATGAAGAAGTCTATGTTGCGCAATCTTCTGGTTTTGAGTCTCATGAGTATCCTGATCATGTTTACAAACTGAAAAGGGCTTTATATGGTCTCAAACAAGCTCCTAGAGCTTGGTATGAGGGACTAAGTAAATTTTTACTTGATCAAGGTTACTCAAGAGGAAAGGTTGACACTACTCTCTTTATTAAACATCAAGGAAATCACTTAATTCTTGTACAAATTTACGTTGACGATATCATATTTGGATCTACTAACATGAATCTCGTAAGAGAGTTTTCTGACCTTATGCAGGGTGAATTTGAAATGAGTATGATGGGTGAACTCACATACTTTCTCGGATTGCAAATCAAGCAACTGAAAGAAGGAACATTCGTGAGCCAGACAAAATACTGTTTGGAGCTTCTCAAGAGATTTGACATGGCAAATTCGAAGGCCATTGACACTCCTATGCCAACATGTGTAAACCTGAGTAAAGATGAAAGCGGTAAGGACGTTGAGGTAAAAAGGTATAGAGGTATGATTGGCTCTCTTCTCTATCTTACTGCCTCTCGTCCCGACGTTATGTTTAGCTTGTGTATGTGCGCAAGATACCAATCATGTCCTAAGGAATCTCATCTAAAATCTGTCAAACGTATACTTCGATACCTATCTGGTACTCCTAAGTATAGATACCAATGATGAAAGGCTGAAGGAAAGTGTAGAGACTATTGGAAGAAGAGTTAGGGCAATTGAAGGAAACAACATCTTTAGTACTGATGCTAGATATATATGCCTAGTGTCTGGGTTGGTAATCCCTCCAAAGTTTAAAATTACCAATTTTGAGCAATACTCAGGTGCAACTTGTCCAAAGACGTACTTGAGTATGTACTATAGAAGAATGGCCGCCCATGTAGATGATGATAAGTTAATGATCCACTATTTCCAAGATAGTTTGAAAGGGGCATCTTCCAAGTGGTATCTAAGCTTAGATCAGTCCCACATTCATAGCTTTCAAGATTTGGCTGATGCTTTTGTGAAGCATTACAAATATAATATGGATTTGGCTCCAGATAGAAGGCAACTTTTAAGCATGTCGCATAAGGGTTCTGAGTCCTTTAAAGAATATGCACAATGTTAGAGGGAGACTACCTCTCAGGTAGAGCCTCCTCTGATTAATAAAGAACTGACTGATTAGTTTGTAAACATGGTGAGACCAGAATTTTATAAGAAGATAATCAGCAGTGTGTCAGCCAACTTTTCTGACATTATGGCTGTAGGTGTAAGGGTGGAATTGGGAATGAAGAATGGAAAAATGACCAATGCTTCTAGAAGTTCAAGCAATAATAATGCCAAGAAGTCTGGTAGCAGTTTTCACAAAAAAAAGGAAGGAGAGACAAATGCTATATCAGCAGGAACAAGAAACTAGTATTGGAAACAACCTTACCAACAATATTAGCAACCTTAACAAAGTTATGTTCAGCAACCTCAACAAGGTTATATTCAGCAACCGATGTATCCTGTGTAGTATGCCCAACAACCATGTAAGGCAGCTGTCACACCCACATTCAACAATCTAGTTCTAGCTTATCAGACAGTGCAGCAGACCCTGATCTATCAACCAGTACAACAACAACAAAGCTATCAACAAGCACCCAACCCTCTAGCTTATCAACAATAACAACAACTCTGAGCTCAAGCTCCCAAATAGAATTTCCAAAATAGAACAACAGCGGGAAAGCCTCCTATTCATCCAATCCTGATAACTTATACTAAACTATACCCATCTCTAGTGCAACAAGGGCTGATAACAACTAGACCATTGGGACCACCCTCAGATACTTCACCTCCTTACTATAATCCGAACGCTCATTATTTATTTCACGAGGGTGCTGTCGGACACGATTTGGAGGGACGTCTTGCTCTAAAACATATCATAAGGGAATTAAAAGAGAAAAGATCTTATATTTCGGTGATGTTCAACCAAATGTGAAGAATAATCCTTTTCCTAACCATGGAGGAGTCCATGCTATAGAAGAGGCATCTGATGAGAAGGTAATCCTTGATGTGTAAAAAATCAGAATGTTGTTGCAATCTTTCCATGAAAAGTTAGTAGAGGTTGGTCTGATTGAAGATGTTCATTCTGATTGTGAAGAGTGTGATGTCGACCCCAAAGGGTTTTTTGTGGTCCAAAGAAATGTTCAAAGGTTGATCGATGATGTATTTTTGCAGGTGTGCAGTAAAATGAGAAGGGAGGAGGTATCGGTGGTTGAGCGCATTTTCAACCTACCGAAAATTGGTGAAGAAGTGCCAGTGTTCAATGTGCCTGACCCTAGTTTGGTGACTCCAGTCTTCAATATTGCTAGGCCTATTTTCAACATCCCTAAGCCTGCTATCTCAATAATTGGTCAACCTAGACCTATTATCATCTAATAGTTGAGTATGTTCCACTTTGAAGATACAAAGGCTATACCTTGGAAGTATGACATGACTGTGATCGACAAAGAGTCAAGAAAGGTTGTTCAGAATGAAGAAGTGAATGGTAATCAGGCAAGTGTAATGAATATTGTTGGGACTAGCAAGATGACCCGTAGTGGTCGAATTTATAAGCCCAAGATAATTGTGGTTCCTAAAAAAGAAACAACTCCTGTTATGCTTACCAAAGATAAAAAGTAACTTCGAACGAAGAAGATGCTAAATTTCTGAGGATCATTCGAAAATGTGATTATAAAGTCATCGATCAGCTTCACCAAACTCCTTCCAAGATATCAATTATATCTCTCCTAATGAATTCCCCTGCTCACAGGGAAGCTTTACAGAAGGTGTTATCACAGGCGTGTGTGATGCAGGACATAATGATTGGTCAATTTGATTTTGTAATTGCCAATATTACTGCTTGCAACACTCTGAGCTTCAGCAATGAGGAGTTTTCTAGAGAAGGATTTAATCACGATTGTGCGCTACACGTATCTTTTAGGTGTCAAGAAGATGCTCTGGTGCATGTTTTGGTTGATACTGGATCTTCTTTGAATGTTTTGCCTAAGAGAACGATTGCCAAACTGGCATATAAAGGGGCATACATGAGACCAACATCGTTGATTGTTAAAACTTTTGATGGTTCGAGGAGGACTGTTGTTGGAGAGGTAGAGCTACTAGTTATGATAGGTCCTCATGTGCTTGACATTACGTTTTAAGTTATAGACACTAATCCAGCTTATAGTTGCCTGTTCGGATGACCATGGATTCACGCAGCCGGTGCGGTAACTTCTACCCCATATCAGAGGATGAAATTCATTGTGGATGATGAACTGGTAATTATACATGGTGAAGAATACTTGATGGTGAGCAACCTATCATCGTTTAGATATATTGAAGCTGATGAAGATGCGTCAAAAACTTCTTTCCAGGTGCTTGAGATAACTAATGTTATGATGGTTGAAATGGAAGAAACAGTGGTTAAGAGTGGTCTATCCTTCGTGTCTACTAAAATTATAAGGTCTATGTTGGAAGAAGGTACTCCTGTAGGCTGGGGAGAGGTTATTAAAGTGGAAGCAAGATTAGGTCGCCAATGATTGGGTTACAAACCAACTCGTTATGGAACATCAACTTTTGTCAAGGGACGCCCGAAGACCATTCAAGAAGTGTTTATCAGTGGGGGTTTCCAAATCAACACCGTTGAGGAGGATTTTGAAGATGAAGATGCGGATCACCTGGTGTATCATTGCGAAGCTGCTTTGGACAATTGGGAAGCTGTCGAGATTCCCGTTATCTTTCCTATGCTGAAGTAATTTATTGTTTTTTTGTTTTGTTGTTTTCAAATTTCCATAGCCATTCCCAAGGCTATAGGATCATTTTGTAGGGCCTCGTGCTTTCAAAGTTATTATGATTAATGAAGATGTTTTTTTAAACTTCTCATTTTGTTTCATTTATTTTTTTTTGCTTTTACTTTAAAGAAAATGGCAATCTTTTGAAAACCTACCAAAAATATTTCTTTTATTCTGTTGCATTTATCTTTGTGTGTTTCAATAAGTTAAGTCATTTAAAACATGCAGAGAAATTACCAAACCCATAGAATCCAACGACTTTGTTTTCCCTCCTGACTTTGACACACCCATATACCAAATCGAAGGCGAGGATGATGAAGATTTTGAGATACCAGATAAACTGGCAAAGATGGTCGAATATGAGTACACGACCCTTCAACCTCACAAGGAGCAAGTGGATGTTATTAATCTTGGCACCGACGAAGACAAGAAGGAAGTCAAGATTGGGGCAACACTTGGGGAAGAAATCAAGCAGAGACTGGTGAAGCTTTGATAAGAGTATGTTGACATCTTCGCTTGGTCATACCAAGACATGCCTAGCTTAGATACTGACATAGTGGTTCACAAACTACCGCTTAGACCAGAATGTTCGCTCATCAAACAGAAGCTCCAAAGGACTAGGCCCGACATGGCTATCAAGATTCAGGATGAGGTTAAAAAGCAAATTGATGCAGGTTTCGTGACAGTGTTAAAATATCTAGAATGGGTGGCCAATATTATACCTATGCCAAAGAAGGATGGAAAAGTCAGAATGTGCGTGGATTACAGGGATCTGAACAAAGCTAGCCCGAAGGACGATTTCCCTCTGCCACATATTGACACATTGGTAGACAATATAGCTCATTTTGCAGTCTTCTCACTTATGGATGATTTTTCGGATTACAATCAAATCAAGATGGACGTAGATAACATGGAAAAAACTACCTTCATCACTCTATGGGGACCTATTGTTATAAGGTCACGACCTTTGGTCTGAAGAATGTTGGGGCCACTTATCAGAGATCTATGGTCACATTATTTCATGACATGATGCACAAAGAGATAGAAGTGTATGTCGATGATATGATCGCCAAGTCTTAGAGCAAAGAGGATCATCTTTTGGATTTGTTTGAGAGGCTTAGAAAATATCGGTTGAGGCTGAATCCTACCAAGTGCACTTTTGGGGTGAGATCTGGAAAGTTGCTCGGTTTCATTGTTATTCAATGAGGGATTTAGATGGATCTAGACAAGGTTCGAGCTATTCAAGAGATGCCTGCTCTGTACACCGAGAAACAAGTTAGGGGTTTCCTTGGAAGGTTGTTTATATCTCCAAATTTATTTCCAATATGACTCCTACTTGTGAACCAATTTTCATGCTATTGCACAAAGATCAGACGGTTGTTTGGAATTTAGATTGTTAGCACGCTTTTGATGAGATAAAGGGTTACCTTTAAGAGCCTCTGATCTTAATTCCTCTTGTTCTTGGAAAGCCTCTTTTCATGTACTTAATTATGCTTGAAGGATCAATGGGTTGCGTGTTGGGCCAACATGACGAGTCTGGTCGCAAAGAGCACGCCATCTATTATTTGAGTAAGAAGTTCACTAATTGTGAAAGTGGATATTCACTTTTAGAGAAAATTTGTCGTGCTTTGCATGGAATGCCGAACGTTTGAGGTAATACATGATATGTCATACTACTTTGTTGATCTCGAAAATGGATCCGATAAAGTATATTTTTAAGAAGCCTACTCAGATAGGAAGACTCGGCCGTTGACATATGTTATTATCAGAATATGACATCCAGTGTGTTGCTCAGAAGTCTATCAAGGGTAGCATCTTGTCAGATTACCTTGTAGATCAGTCGGTAGAAGATTATGAACCTTTAAGGTTTGACTTCCCCGATGAAGATATTATGTTGATAAAGAAGGATTATGAAGAGCTAGGTCCAGATGAAGGTCCCAAGCCCGGTTCCCGGTAGAAGATGATGTTCGACAGTTCCTCCAACTACAACGGGCATGGCATAGGTGCCATTTTGATAAATCCAGATGGTGGTTACACTTCGTCCACATCCAGGTTATGCTTTGAGTGTACCAACAATGTTGCCGAGTATGAAGCTTGTATTTTAGGCCTCGAAGCAGCAATTGACCTTCGAATCAAAATTCTTGAGGTGAGTGGTGACTCATCCTTGGTGATTTATCAGGTCAAAGGATAATGGGAGACCCGAGACGAGAAGTAAATTCCGTACAGAGCGTACATTGTGGAAATGATCGAATACTTTGATGAGATCACTTTTAAACATGTCCCGAGGGCTGAAAATCACATCCTTGGTGCATTGGCCATGCTAGCCTCAACGTGGAAGCTCAGATTTGTTAATGAAGTGACACTCATCCGAATCGAGAGAAAGACTGAGCCTACTTACTTTCAGATGGTGGAAGAAGAAACAGATGGAAAATCGTGGTTTCACGATATTAAAAGATATCTTCAGACACAGGAATACCCAATTGATGCTACATCTCTTGACAAGAAAAATTTGAGGAGTTTGGCATCCAAACTATTTCTCAATAATGATGTGTTTTACAAAAGAAATCATAAAATGATCTTGCTTAGGCGTGTTTACAGACGAGAAGTGGATCTGTTAATGCAAGATATTCATGAAGGAACTTTTGGAACTCATTGTTAGAACACAGACTGATTCTTAATAATATCTCTATGTTTTGATGATAACTATTATGAAATTTTGTAATTAAGAATTATATACTCTAAAATTTGCTTAAGAATGTTTGCTGCAGATATTAAAGTAAATATCACTCCAGAAGCAAATCAGAGCTGAACATAAGAAATATGCAAGGCTCTGAAGCGTCAGAAGCATTCCTTAGAAGATTCTGAACGCTGCCATCAGAAGATTCTGAGCGTTGCCTCCAGAAGAATCTGAAGCAAGTCAGAAGCATATGAACCAATGAAGAATTATGTATGAAGAGTTTTCAAGCATAGTTACTTCAGAAGACTCTGATAGTACTAACGCTGCCAGTACTGAGGATCTGACCCAAAACTCTGCTCTGAACTTATACACGCTAAAAGCACCCTTGTTGCAAAGACTCTGATTCAGCAAAACTCTGATCAACATCAGAAGGCTCTGATCAAAATTAGACTCTGATGATTCTTGCTGAAAATTGTTGAAGAAGAATTCAAAGATTATGTCCGTTGGAATATCCAAACGACTCTTTCCTTATTTATGCCAAACACAAGAACACAAACAAAAAGGATTCTATGTGCTTTCTTCTTCTAGGAAAGGTCACTTGATGTGAGGACAAAAAGGCTTAGAGCTTTTGGTACACTCTTATCAACGTGAAAAACTGTTGGATCACTGTGCCTATAAAAGCAAGTCTCCACTCATCTTCTTCAGTTGACGAAATACTTGAAAAGAATTCATTATCAAAGCTCTCATACAACTCATATACTCTTGCTAGAATTAATTCTTTGTTCTTAATATTAAGTGAAAAATCACAGTTGTGATAAAGCTTTATTAGAAGCATTTTAACACTTGTATTTATTATTACATTTGATTGTAAGAAAACCTTAAGAAGATCCAGTTAGGATCAATAGTTCTTGAGAAGACATTGAACAGTTGTTCTTAGTGCTTACTATTGTAATCAGTTGATTAAATAGTGGATTAAGTCCTTGTTTGAGAAAGGAAAATCACTCTAGAAAGGGTGGACTGGAGTAGTTGAGTTCAACGAACCAGGATAAAAATACTTGAGTTTTTACTTCTATGTTTTTATCTTCATACTTATTCAACCCCCCTTCTCACCTTTAGTTGGCATCAGAGCTCCGGTTCTGTGTGTGCTACCACTTCACAGTGACAGAAAAGATCCAGTGAGAAAAACTTTGATATATATTTGGTTGTTACTATGGCTGATACTTCAATATCTAACATTAACAACAAATATGAAGAAAGGGACAGAATCAGCATTAAACCCCCTATGTTTGATGGAGAGAAATTTGATTATTGGAAAGACAGGATTGAAAGTTTTTTCCTTGGTTATGATGCTGATTTATGGGATTTGGTCATAGATGTATATGTTCATCCCACTGATGGGGATGGCAATAAAGTAGATAGAAAATCTAAGACAGAAGCCCAAAAGAAGGAATTTAGAAATCACCACAAGGCTAGAACAATATTGTTAAATGCAATATCTCACACTGAGTATGAAAAGATCACAAATAGAGAAACTGCATTTGACATTTTTGAGTCCTTAAAGATGACTCATAAGGGAAACTCTCAAGTCAAGGAAACAAAGGCTCTGGCTCTAATTCAGAAGTATGAAGCCTTCAAGATGGAAGAAGCTGAATCTGTTGAAGCCATGTTCTCCAGATTTCAAATACTTACAGCTGGTCTAAAGGTTCTGGATAAAGGATACTCTACTGCTGATCATGTGAAAAAGATCATCAGAAGCTTACCTACCAGATGGAGACCTATGGTGACTGCGTTGAAAATGGCTAGAGATCTGAACAAGATCTCCTTGGAGGAACTAATCAGTTCACTGAGGAGTCATGAAATTGAACTTGAGGAAGATGAACCTCAAAAGAAAGGTAATTCAATTGCCTTAAAATCTAATAAATCTGCTAAAACATTGCAGGTAATAGAGGAAAGCTCGGGAAGAATAAACAAACTATGGAAGCATAAAGGAAAGAAGTTCAGAAACTTCAGGAAGCCTGACCAAAGAAAAGAATCTTCTGGACATAGAAGATCTGGCAAAAAGGAGGTTGCCTGCTACGAATGTAAAGAACCTGGGCATTACAAAAATGAATGTCCAAAGTTGTTGAAAGAAAAGCCTAAAAGAAAATCTGATAAGAAGAAGAAGGTTCTAATGGCAACCTGGGATGATTCAGATACATCTGAATCTGAATCTGAGTCAGAAGAGGAATGTGCCAACGTAGCATTGATGGCAGACATAGAAGATCAGGAGGAAGGAATTTCAGGATATGAATCTGACTCTGAATCTGACTCTGATGCTGAAGAGGTAATGGCTAAACTCACTAAAGATGAACTTATCAAAGTGTTATCAGAAGTTCTGAAGAGTTATAACAATATTAAGCTCAAATACAAGAAGCGTCAAAGCAATCTTGTATCTGAGAATAATATTCTCAAATCAGAAGTAGCTGAGCTAAATGAAAAGAACTTAAAATTGAAAAATGATTCTGAATTAGCTCTACAAGACTCTGATTCTGAAGCTGAGTCTGAATGCAAAAATATTTTGGAAAAATATGACTACAACTTTCAGAAGTTTCTTGCTAAAAGCATAGACATAAGCAAAATGGCTTCTATGGTCTATGAAGTTAGCAGAAATAACAGAAAAGGAATTGGATATAAATCTTCCTCTAGAAAGGATTTAAATCCAAAACCTGGTGATAAAATTATCATCAAGAAGACTCCTTTATATTCCCACTTTAAATTTGGTCACTTGAATGATATTGAACACACTCGTTCTGAAAAGAACATTCATGTGTTTAAATCTAAGGCTAGTCAGAATAAACCTTATGTTGAAAAACAGAAGTTTAGAGAAACCTTCAGAACAACTAACCCAAAAGGACCCAAGAAGATCTGGGGTACCTAAAAGTAAAATAATTCCTGTTGCAGATGTTCTTAGCAGCAAGGTCAGGACGCCAATCATGGTACCTGGACTCTGGATGCTCACGACACATGACAGGAGAAAGGTCTATGTTCCAAAGTCTGGAGCTTAGATCTGGAGGTGATGTGAAATTTGGAGGGAATCAGAAGGGCAAGATCATTGGAT
The DNA here is from genome assembly GCA_963859935.3 of Lathyrus sativus. Taxonomy (NCBI): domain Eukaryota; kingdom Viridiplantae; phylum Streptophyta; class Magnoliopsida; order Fabales; family Fabaceae; genus Lathyrus; species Lathyrus sativus. The sequence continues at coordinate 181,109,237 of OZ012736.1, read as the reverse complement.
CTGGCACTATTGGAAATGGTAATCTTCCCTCTATTACTAATGTTTTACTTGTAGAAGGATTAAAGCATAATCTATTGTCCATAAGTCAATTAAGTGACAATGGTTATGACATAACCTTTAATCAAAAATGTTGTAAAGCTATTAGTCAAAAGGATGGCTTAATTCTATTTAGTGGAAAGAGGAAGAACAACATTTATAAAATAAATCTTTCAGAACTTACGGTTCAGAATGTTAAATGTCTCTTGTCTGTTAATGAGGAGCAATGGGTCTAGCACAGAAGATTGGGGCATATTAATATGAGACGTATATCTCATATTAATAAGCTTAATCTTGTCAGAGGACTTCCTAATTTAAAGTTCACCTCAGATGCTCTTTGTGAAGCATGTCAAAAAGGGAAGTTTTCAAAATCATCTTTTAAATCAAAAAATGTTGTTTCTACTTCCAGACCACTAAAATTACTTCATATTGATCTGTTTGGACCAGTGAAAACTGCATCCATCAGAGGCAAGAAGTATAGATTAGTCATTGTTGATGACTATAGTAGATGGACATGGGTAAAGTTCTTAAAACACAACGATGAGTCACATTCTGTGTTCTTTGACTGCTGCAAACAAGTCCAGAATGAAAAAGATTTCAAAATTATAAAAGTCAGAAGTGATCATGGTGGTGAATTTGAAAATAAATATTTTGAAAAATATTTTAATGAAAATGACATTGCTCATGATTTTTCCTGTCCTAGAACTCCACAACAAAATGGGGTTGTAGAAAGGAAAAATAGAACTCTGCAAGAAATGGCCAAAACCATGATAAATGAGACTAATCTAGCAAAGCACTTTTGGGCAGAAGTAATTAACACAGCTTGTTATATTCAGAACAGAGTTTCTATAAGACCTCTTCTGTAGAAGACTCCCTATGAATTGTGGAAGAACAGAAAGCCCAACATTTCATATTTTCATCCTTTTGGATGTATTTGCTATATGTTGAACACTAAAGAAAATCTGAACAAGTTTGATTCTAAAGCACAGAAGTGTTTCATGCTTGGGTATTCTGAACGCTCTAAAGGCTACAGAGTATACAATACTGAAACACAGATTGTGGAAGAATCTATTCATGTTAGATTTGATGATAAGCTTGGCATTAAAAAGCCAAAGCAGTTTGAAAATTCTGCAGATAGAGAAGTAGTCTTCACAGACTCTGAAGGCTCAGAGGCATACAAAGCTCAAGTGAAGAAACCAGAAGCAACGCCAGATGCAATTCCTTTAACTTCTCAGATGAACAACTTAAATATTTCTGAAGAATCAACTGTTAGAGGATCATCTTCTAGAATCAAAGCTTCTCATCCAGAGAATGTTATCATTGGAAAGAAGGATGACCCTATTAGAACAAGATCCTTCCTCAGATCATCTGAAGCATCATTATTTGGATTGGTGTCAGTAATTGAACCAACTTCTGTAGATGAAGCTCTGCAAGACAATGATTGGATTATTGCCATGCAAGAAGAGCTAAATCAGTTCACCAGAAATGATGTGTGGGATTTAGTTCCAAGACCAAAAGGATTCAACATAATTAGAACTAAATGGGTCTTTAGAAATAAGCTTAATGAGAAAGGAGAAGTTGAAAGAAATAAGGCAAGGCTTATTGCTCAAGGGTACAGTCGACAAGAAGGTATTGATTACACTGAAACTTATGCTCCAGTGGCAAGGTTAGAATCTATACGCCTTCTTATTTCATTTGCTGCACAATATAACATCACTCTATATCAGATGGATGTTAAAAGTGCCTTTCTAAATGGTATTATAGAAGAAGAAGTTTATGTTCACCAGCCTCTTGGTTTTGAGAGTGAAAAATTCCCAGAACAGGTTTTCAAACTAAAGAAATCTCTGTATGGTTTAAAACAAGCTCCCAGATCTTGGTATGAGAGATTAAGCAATTTTCTTCTAGAGAAAAATTTCATCAGAGGCAAAGTGGACACAACACTCTTTTGTAAATCATTTAAGAAAGATCTTCTAATTTGTTAAATATATGTGGATGATATCATATTTGGATCTACCAATACTATGCTGGGAAAGACGTTTGCTCAATGTATGCAGGCAGAATTTGAAATGAGCATGATGGGAGAATTGAGATTCTTTCTGGGAATTCAAGTCAACCAAACTCCAGAGTGCACTTACATTCATCAGACCAAATATGTTAAAGAACTTCTGAAGAAATTTAACATGACTGATAGTAAGATGGCAAAGACTCCCATGCATCCAACTAGTTCACTAGGCAAGGAAGAGGTAAGTAAAAAAGTAGATCAGAAACACTACAGAGGTATGATAGGATCTCTTCTCTACTTAACTGCTTCTAGACCTGAAATTTTGTTCAGTGTATGCTTGTGTGCAAGATTCCAATCAGATCCTAGAGAATCACACTTAACAGCTGTTAAGAGGATTCTAAGGTATCTGAAAGGTACTTCTAATGTGGGCTTGTGTTACAGAAAATCTAATGATTTCAAATTAGTTGGATTCTGTGATGTTGATTACGCTGGAGACAGAGTGGAAAGAAAAAGTACTTCTAGAAGTTGTCAATTTCTAGGAAGAAATTTAATCTCTTGGTATAGCAAGAAGCAACCCACAATTGCACTATCAACTACAGAGGCAGAATACATTGCTGCTGCTGGATGTAGTACGCAGATGCTCTGGATGAAAAGTCAGCTAGAAAACTATCAGATATTTGAAAGTAACATTTCTATATTATGTGATAATACTTCTGCTATATGTTTGTCTAAAAACCCCATTTTACACTCTAAGGCAAAACATATAGAAATTAAACATCATTTCATCAGAGACTATGTTCAGAAGGGAAATAAACTTAGCCTTTGTTGATACAGATCATCAATGGGCAGATATTTTCACAAAACCCCTTGTTGAAGATAGATTCAAATTTATTCTAAAAAATATTGGTATGGATTTGTGTCCAGAATAATATTTGTCAGAAGCAAATTTTACAGATGATAAATGTTTATCACTCTGAAGTATTTCATCTATTGCTTATTAAATTTATGTTTATTTGTGTGTATCTGAACTAACCAATCTCAGAGGATCTGAACGTTGTTTAACGTTTCATTTCTCAAGAGAATTCAGAAGCACATGCAAGCAAACATGTGTCACTCTAAATCTGCAAAGATGGTGTGTACACTACTGAAGAGACGTTTGAGGTATGGTTTGAATAGTGAAAATCTTGATTTCCCCCCCAATTTGTCAGAATCAATTAATGCTTGAAATGATTTTTATTCTCTTTCATTAATTGACATTAATTGCTTTGTGAAAATGTGCTTTGATTGTCTTTTTGTATGCCTAATTGTTTTCTATAAATACCACATCAGTCACCACTTTCACACTTTTCACAACTCAAGCAAGTTTATGCATTTCTGTCTTCTTTTCTCTCTTCACAAAAACCCTAAACCCTTGTCAAAATCATCTTCAATGGCAACCTCATCTTCTACAGCAGCTCAGTTTCAATCAACCATGGCTGCAGTTACTTCTGCAAATATGGGTGTGGCTCCATACACGACACCTAAAAGGACTTTGTTAACTCCTGTTGACAAACTTGAAGTTCTCTATGAATCAATGGTGGAATTTGATTCGTTAGCTGAAAATGGATTTGAATTTCGTTCAATAGTTGATGCTCAAGGCTGGGTAAAGTACTTTGACAGATTATTTGGACCAGTTTACCCTCATCTGGTGAAAGAATTCTGGATACATGCTTCTGTATATTCATCTTGTCTTCTGTTCTAGGTAAGGAGATTATAATTACAGAAGATCTAATCAGGAAACTCATAGGATATGAGGAGACTGATGGAGTATCTCATCTGCCAGCTGGGCGTGTAGACATGGAAGAAGTTTATGAGGAAGTCATGACTGCTGGATAGGCCTCTAACAAGTTTAAAGATCTGAAGCCTGACTACAAAATCTAGGAAAAGATTTTTATGGGATGCATTCATCACAGAAAATCTACAAATTCTCCAGACTATGTGAACAATAAACAGCTCTACTTCATGTACTGTTTAAGTCAGAGTACCAAGGTAGATCTTCCTTACATTCTGTTCATGCACTTATGGAATCATATTAATGCTTCAAGAGAATCTGTAAAAGATAAGGGTCAGAAGATCAGAACATGGATTCCCTTTGGAAGGTTAATTTCAGATATTCTGACAAAAAATGGACCGGTGACTGCTCTATATGCTGCTGGAGTCAAGGATGAACTTGAATCTATTGTTGGAAAACCTCTGAATGCCAAGAGTCTTCAGAGACTAAAAATTGTAGAGGAACTCACATCAGCACCCAAGAAGCTGAATATCTCTGAACTTAGTCAGAAGCGAATTCCAGTTGAAAACTATCCACTGTTCTATGCTGAAGAACCAAGGGAAATAATTGTAAGGTATATTGATTCTTGCAAGGCAGATGGAACCCCAGTTCCTGCAGATATTCTGAAAAGAGCAAAGGAACCAATGTCTGATGGAGGAAATGAGCACACAAGGAAAAGAGGTCAATCAGAGGCAGAAGAAGTTGCTGCTCAGAAGAAGCCAAAAGTTGCTGACAAGCCTCAAAAGCTGATCAAGAGGAAAGCATCTGGAGACGCTCCCTATGTTCCCACAAAGCGTATCAAGATTAAAGGTACCAAATCTTCTGTATCCTCTTTCAATAATATTGTTTTAAATGAATCAACATTCAAGTCTATTCCAAAACCACCTCCTACTCAGAAACAATCTGTTCCTGCTCCATCTCATAATTCTGAACCATTAAAAATTCCTTCCCCACAAAAATCATCTGATCCTGTTTCCACCACTCCTGTAAAACCTTCTACTAATCAATCATCTGCACCAACACCAACAACAACAACACCAGCAAATCAAACTCCACCACCTATAACAAAACCAACAGAACAATCTGAACAACAACAACAACAACCAGAAAAACCACAATCAAACACATCTGAACCTATTGCATCTGCACAAGTTCTTTATGAACCTATACAATCTAATCAAGCGGCATTTGATCCACCTACATCTGATCCACCTACATCTTATCCACCTACATCTTATCCACCTACATCTGTTCCACGTACATCTGTTCCACCTACATCTGAACCACCTACATCTGAACCTCCATCAAAACATTCTGAGAATCCATCAGAATCAACCAACCCATCTGAAACAAATATCCCTGAGACAGAGGTACTAAACGTTACACCTCTCAAAACTGTTTTTGAAGTGTCCTCTACGTCTTATACTCCAACCACATCCTCAAATTCATCAGAATCTGATATACACCCAGATTTTCTGATATCTCCCTCTCTCAGAAATTCTGAAGTTAACCAACCAAAACCACTTGTTTCTTCTGAAATTCTCATTCCCAATCCTATCCCAACACCTAAGCCAAGGACATCTGAGTGTGTACCCTCTGCTTCATGTAAACTGTTTTCATCTGACAAACTTCCCTCTGGTTTCAAATTCAAAAATTTCTACACCAGAATTGAACCATCTGATAGTATAACTCCTCTTAAACCCAAACTTACCATCATTCTACCATCTGTTCTTCAAACGTATATTAAAGAACTGCCAGAAGTGATTTCAGCAGAACCTATTTTATCTGATAAATCTGCATTCACTCCTTACTCTGATACCTCATTTGATGTTGTTTCCTATGCATCAAATGTAAAACCATATCTATTGAATGCGTTAACCAGATCAAAAACTGACAATTCATCTGATCCTCCATTCATACCCTTCTACCCTCGTCCTCTGATCACCATTCCAAAATTCATCATTCCACCTTGACCCCAACCCAAACCAATCACATTGAAAACTTTTCTAAACCCAAAACCTAGGCTGAATGTTGATCATTTATTTACAAGTTTTTTGAAAGAAATAGAGATGTATTTAGGCTCTGTACAGAGGAAGTGTTCATCAACAATGGATGCAAATGAATCTGATGCTATTTGGAATAGCTTCATAAACAGATTTAATACTGTAGCATCAAATCTGAAGAATGTATGTTCTGATGATGCGAAGCTCAGATTTGCTGAAACCGCTAGAAGTTTGTTCTGGACTGTTAAAAGATCTGCACCATTGCTTCTTAAAGATGCTCCTTCATCATCAGAAGAGAATACTGAATCTGCATCTGAAGACAACCCTCTGGCTATGACTCTTGTAGAACATCCCTCTGGATCTGCTGCTCCTGACTCCAAATCCCCTATGGAAATTGACTCTGCTCATGCTTCAGAATCTGTCCCACCTTCTTCATCTGAGATCAAGAAAGAGTATCCAGATCTTGAAGATAAGATTGCAGTTCTGGAAGCTGGTCAATCAGAGATTAAGTCATGGATAGCTAAGCAAGATAAGAAGTCTGAAGACATGGCTCAGTGGATGTCATCAGAAGAATGAAACCATGGCTAAGTGGATGTCAAAACAAGAACAGTCCTCTTCTGAGATCACTGATCTGTTGAAGATGATTTTGTCAAAACAATCTTAGTTTATTTTTTTCTGATGTTTGCATCTGTTGATTGCACACGTACTTGAATATTTTCTGATGTTTGTATTTTCTGCTCTGAATGAATGAATGTCTCAATGTTTTCTCTACTTGATTTATCTTGTTTGTTTTTCCTTTTATTTGTCTTATTAAAAGTTCTTACTTTTTGCTTATGACAAAAAAGGGGGAGAAAATAGATCTGAACTGTTTAATTAAACTCTACTAAAATGAAACTTCAGACATATCAATTTTATCTAACATAAAATCTGAGTGTTTCAGAACATTTGATAAATCTGATATACTCTTCAAAAGAAACTCTGAGACTTCCAGATCACATTTATCTTATCAGACTCTAACTCTGAAACATGCAAGATCAAATGGTTAGAACAATCAAGCTCTAATTCTGAAAAGAATACTCAAGACAAAAAGGGAAGTTTCTATTCCTTATTAATATTTAATTCAAGGGGAGATTCATCATCTCATGGGGAGTTATAATTATTCTCTTTACAATTAAACAAAATTTCTTATGTTTTTGTCATCGTCAAAAAGGGGGAGATTGTTAGAACACAGATTGGTTCTTAATAACATCTCTATGTTTTGATGATAACTATTATGAAATTTTGTAATTAATAATTATATACTCTAAAATTTGCTTAAGAATGTTTGCTGCAGATATTAAAGTAAATATCACTCTAGAAGCAAATCAGATATGAACATAAGAAATATGCAAGGCTCTGAAGCGTCAGAAGCATTCCTTAGAAGATTCTGAACGCTGCCATCAGAAGATTCTGAGCGTTGCCTCCAGAAGAATCTGAAGCAAGTCAGAAGCATCTGAACCAATGAAGAATTCTGTATGAAGAGTTTTCAAGCATAGTTATTTCAGAAGACTCTGATAGTACTAACACTGCCAGTACTGAGGATCTGGCCCAAAACTCTGCTCTGAACTTATACACGCTAAAAGCACACCTACTGTAAAGACTCTGATTCAACAAAACTCTTATCAACATCAGAAGGCTCTGATCAAAATTAGACTCTGATGATTCTTGCTGAAAATTGTTGAAGAAGAATTCAAAGATTATGTCCGTTGGAATATCCAAACGACTCTTTCTTTATTTATGCTAGACACAAGAACACAGACAAAAAGGATTTCTTTGTGCTTTCTTCTTCTAGGAAAGGTCACTTGATGTGAAGACAAAAAGGCCAAGACCTTTTGGTACACTCTTATCAACGTGAAAAACTCTTGGATCACTGTGCCTATAAAAGCAAGTCTCCACTCATCTTCTTCAGTTGATGAAATACTTGAAAAGAATTTATTATCAAAGCTCTCATACAACTCATATAGTCTTGCTAAAATTAATTCTTTGTTCTTAATATTAAGTGAAAAATCACAGTTGTGATAAAGCTTTATTAGAAGAATTTTAACACTTGTATTTATTATTACATTTGATTGTAAGAAAACCTTAAGAAGATCCAGTTAGGATCAGTAGTTCTTGAGAAGACTTTGAACAGTTGTTCTTATTGCTTACTATTGTAATCAGTTGATTAAATAGTGGATTAAGTCCTTGTTTGAGAAAGGCAAATCACTCTAGAAAGGGTGGACTGGAGTAGTTGAGTTCAACGAACCAGGATAAAAAATACTTGAGTTTTTACTTCTAACTTTTTATCTTCATACTTATTCAACACCCCTTCTAAGTATTTTCTCACCTTCACTCATGCCAATGGATATGCCATGTCCAAAAAGATTCTAAGAGTTGGATACTACTGGTTGACTATGGAAACTGATTGCATCCAATATGCCAGGGAATGTCATAAGTGTCAGATTTACGTAAACAAGGTGCATGTACCTCCAACATTGCTAAATGTGTTGTCATCACCATGGCCATTTTCTATGTGGGGCATCAACATGTTTGGGGGCCGAAGGCTTCCAATGGACACCAATTCATCCTTATTGTTATTAACTACATCACAACTCTTATCCCCATCGTTTAAAGATGAATGGAGTTGTGGAAGCTGCGAAAAAAAACATCAAGAAGATTTTGCATAAAATGGTGAAGACTTACAAGGATTGGCATGAGATGTTGCCATTCGCCTTGCATGGATATAGGACATCTGTTTTCACTTCAACAAGGGAAACCCCCTTTTCATTGGTATATGGGATGGATGCAGTTCCTCCCATTGAAGTTGAGATACCATCTCTGAGGGTCCTGATGGAAGCCAAACTTGATGAAGCAGAATGGAATAGAGAAATATTTGATCAACTGAACCTTATTGACGAGAAGCGCATGACCACGACGTGTCACGGTCAATTGTATCAAAAGAGGATTAAGAGAGCTTTTGACAAGAAGGTTCGTATCCGAGAGTTCCAAGATAGGGAGCTTGTACTCAAAAAGATCTTGTCAGTTCATAAGGACATGCATGGGAAATGGATGCCTAGTTATGACGATACATGGAGCTTTGCCATTTGCAAGCTACCATTCTTGAACAAAATCATATTTTGGGTCATTCAATTGTTTGCAATTTACTATTTTCTCTACTTTTTCTTTGTTATGCAAAACATCATTTATTCGTTAATAATGATTTTGAGAGCAAAACGTTTTAAATTTAAAACAATTTTTGAAAACTTAACCAAACATAAAGTTGCTTTGGCTCGTGGAAAGATTTAGTGGAAATCATGTGTTCCCCAGGAAGTCCTAAGGTGGTAGAAGCCTTGATGTGCTATGTCAGCATATTTCCCCATTGAAACTCAGGCTAACTTTATTTATCGGGTTGTTCCTTTGATTGTATGGTTACCAAGATTGAAGACAGTTTCCCAATATTCTCTATACAATGGAATTTTTGATAGTGTGATGATCCATCCTCAGTGGAGTCACCCCGTGTCTCTACTAAAGAAACACTACCATTTCCAGCAAGCTTGCTTGAGCTTTATATTTACCAAGTTGAGTGGGTTTATTTTTCGGTAGGCATTTGGACACCTTTTTCCCTTGAATTTAGTGTGATTCCTTGTTTCCATAGTGAAGTAGATATGTTTATCTATCTTCCCCTTTGAGTTTCCAGATTCCTTGTCTCTTGTTAGAGTCAGCTTTGGCATATCATTAACCATTTAGCATGCCAGTGAAGTAGATATTACATCATGCCATATCATGTGCATTTAGCATGCTTCCAGATCTTTGGTTATCACCAACGTCTTGCTTGTTAAGTCTAGTTGTCACTAGCACCCTCATTTGGTTACCCTACATTATTGTTATCGTTTGTCTAGTCATTACCTGTCGGTTTCCCCTTGAAGTCTAGTCGTTGCTAGAAATCTCCTGTGAAAATCTGATTGTCTTTGACATTCTTTTAAATTTCAATCATTATTGGTACTGTTATGTGGTCGTTACCAATATTTCCCTGTGAGGCTAGTTGTTACTAGTTCCTCGGTTTGATTTGTTATTTGGTTGCCACCAGCGTTTCCTCATGAAGCTTAGTTGTTGCTAACTCTTTTGTTTATAGTACAATGGTTATTCACATTCTTTTAAAGTCCAGTGATCACTAGTATTGTTTAAAGTCCAATGGTTATTAGCATTCCTTTAAAGTCCAGTCGGTACTGGCATTGCTTAAGTCCAATGGTTATTGGCATTATCTAAAGTCCAATGGTTACTGGCATTGTTGAAAGTCCAATGGTTATTGGCATTCCTTTGAAAGTCCAGTGGTTATTGGCATTGCTTAAAATCCAATGGTTATTGGTATCTAAATTCCAGTGGTTACTGACATCCCTTAAATCTAATTATTATTGGTATTGTTAATCTGGTCGTTACCAGTCTATTCCAGTCCAGCCGTTACTGGCATCTCTTAAAACCAATTGTTATTTGTATCGTTAATCTGGTCGTCTCCAGTCCTTAGTTAAAAGTACAATAGTTATTGGCATTACTTTAAAGTCCAATGGTTACTGGCATTGCTTAAAGTCCAATGGCTATTGGCAACTTTGCTCAATTCTGTTACATTTTGATTGTTGATTGTCACCAACGTCCCCGTGATATCCAGAGCTTATGGGTGTTTTCTAAGTCCAACTCACTTGACATACTCCAAATTTAATTTTGTCCTATTTTTATTTCTTGTCGTTTCCTGAAGATTCCGTTTGAACTCTTCACTTTGAGGAAATTTATGGTTTTGTTTGATCACTCGTTAGAAGATTGTTCCTGTCTTGGTTGTTCCTCTTGTCAGAAGTCAACTCTTTGTTTAACTTGATCCCAAGTGAAGATCATGTTTCTTTATGGTTTTGTTCCCAGTAAAGATTTATATTCTGTCTTTTTTTTACTTACCAGTTTGTCTGCCAATCATGTTTGAATCTGTTGACTCTGTTTTTCCCCGGTGGAGACCACCTGTTTGGTTCTATATTTAGTGGAGAATTTCCCCTCTAGATTATTATCCTGGTCATTCCTGAACCTGTGTTTGATCACTTTAGATTTACCTAGTGTTGTTGTCATCCCTAGTGAGTGGTTACTTATTATGGTGACTCTATCATTATTTTCCTATGTTGTTGTCTGGATTTTTGCATTTATCATCTCATCATTGCCATCATGTTAGAGTTCATGGCATGTCAGCATTTGTATGGTTCTCTTTGTCCTTAGCATTGTGTTGCATCTAAGGGCAAATTTTTTGGTTATCTGTATTTAAATACCTTTCACCATGGTTTTATGAGGATTGTCATCACTCACACCATCCGGTAAAGATATTTAAATAGTGGTAACTTTCATACCCTAAATTTTACCCTTTAGATGTCATCTTCTTTTGCATATCATTCTAGGTCAATCATTCATGCACGACTAACCAATTTTTAGACTTCATTTGTTTTGTTTCACTTATGGATTAGGGTTTGCTTCAAAGATTCAAAGGCTGGATCAATCAAGGTTTGGGATTTAATCAAGGATCAGACAAGGTTATCAGGTCAAGGGTGTGTACAATGTGGTTCGAATTCAGTGGAAGTTTGACCTAATCTTGGTCAAACAAGTGGTTTGCTTCATTACCAAGTTACCAAGGTTGTGTCAGGCACATTACTATTCATTTGGTTCATAATGAAAGAATTGGTTTAGCATTACTCAAGTAGCAAGATCAGATGAATTCATGTTGATTCAAAACTCCAATTCATTCAAAGTGCAAGGCTGGTTTTTGAATGTTCTTATTTCTCAGGGATCAATTCCAGATTTTATTTGGTTTTGTCGCAACTGCGAAAAAAATCCGGTGGAAAAACAAAAGAGTCGCCACCGAATGTTATTTATCCCAAAGAGAAGGAAAGAAAATGATCGAAGAAAACCTGAAGAATGGGAAAAGACAAGATCATCGCAACCAAATCTTAGGTTCAGGAGTCGGTTACGCAAGGGAAGGTATGAGCACCCCTCATGTCCGTTGTACTCAACGGGATCCACGCTTGTTGTCTAATCAAAGGGTGTGTTATCTAAAGGCCATTACTAAATAGAAAAGAGAATGAAGAAAAAAAGAAAGAGACTCGATAGGACATCGCCGCCCTATGCCTACGTATTCCCTCGTGCAATGGGAAAGTCAGAGTCAACGTAGTTCGGAAAACTACAGGTGATGGGGAAGGTTTCTCGACAAGACATCGCTGTCTTGTGCCTATGTATCCTCATCTGGTATGAGAAATCAGAGAAAACATCGTTCGGCTAACTACGAAACCACGGGTTAGTTAAGTGTTTTTTTATGAGCGACGTTAAGCTCCCATTCCAGCAGTTAGGGTCAATGCCTGTTTGCGGTAGAATGGAAAAGTAACGTACTCTTTTTGAAAATGAGTTTGAAAAACAATCCCGAAGGATAAAAGGTTTGACTTTTGTTTGTGAGTTTTAGTGAAGTGAATTAGTTTTCTTTGTGATTCACGTTACACTAAAGACTATCATATAGGATCGAATGCATTTCATATCGCCCACAGGGCGTACACTAAACACTTTAGACAAGTGAGGAGAAACCCCTCACTGATCATTTCCCATATGCTTAAGGCTCGTGGCGTATAATGTTCATCGTCTTTATTATGTGTGTTAGCATTGTTTAGAGATGAAAATAGAGAAATACGCATAGAAGGTCTAAGGGAAACTCGGTCCTAAATTTGTCATGCAAAGTGGCCCTAAGGTCGGGATGCGAAAGGAAATTCTATCCTAATGTTAGCATGTAAAAGATGGATCTAAGGTTAAGTTTAAAAGGGACTAACCTACTTGTTATCATGCATGGCAGCACGCATGTTTCAATGCAATCAACATGAGCAAGCATCAATCATGAACAAATATCATAAAAGAATGTACATGCATCAACAATCAAACACAAATGTTCAACAAGAATGCATCATCAAGAGCCAACAAGATCAAAATGCTTTTCAAATCAATTCAAGAAATTAAACAATCATGCGAAAAACAGAATTGGAAGCAAACACACACATGCATCACAAGTCCAGCAAGATAATCATCAATAATTAATCATTAACATGATACAAACAAGCACATCATATGATCGTCACATCGAGCAAGCAACATAAGCATGTTAAGCATTCAAACGGAAACCAAAAGTCACGCGTCAAAAAATCGAGATCAAACAATCAAGCATGATGAAACAAGTTAAAAACAGTTTACACAAGTGCATCATATCAATCCATGAAGGTTATAGGTGGAAAGAAATCAAAACATGCTTCAAAACAACCAAATCTCACATTCTGGTCCAGTGTTAATTGATTAACCATTTGCTAGTACAAACTGATTAATCGATTAACCACTTGAAAAATTTAGAAATGCACTGGTTAATCGATTAACCAGTTTTGTACTGCAAATGGTTAATCGATTAACACTGCACCAGAAGGAGAAAAACAGAAATTCAAAAGCATTTTCAGCAATTAATTTAATGTGCAATCATCCAAATGATCATGTAATCGATTATGCACGAATTTAACACCAAAAATAAGTGATCAAACATCAATCAAACTTAATCAAGCACTGATATCATAAATCACAAAGATCAAAATCACCAAAATCAATCAAAACTTGAAGATCTACATTGTGATTATTCAAATAAGCTCAAAACAGAATTGGATCTAGAATTAACCAACCTTAAAAGCTGAGATTTGCTTTGGTAAGTGTTGATTCATTGCATATTGATATATCCAAGCTAGAAACTGAAGAAATCTTCAAGATCCAAAAGCTTTCTTGCAGTAGAAGTGAATAACAAGCCAAAATAAGCCAAAATTGATCCAAGAATCACTTATAAGCTTGCTTCCAAAATCAGATCCAAGTCCAAATGAAAATCAAATGATGAATTGAAGATGATGGAGGTTTAGCTCTAGAATTCAATGAATCCAATGAAGAATCAAAGAACTCAAGAAAAAAGCTCTAATGGAGTTTTAGAGTGTAGAAAAGTTGAGAGAATTTTGAGAGCGAATTCTCAAGAATGAGAGAGCGTGAAATCTGAAGTTGGAAATTATGGTGAATTGTGTGGAGGTTTGGAGCAAATTCATTTAAATATGCTCTTGGTTAGGAGTAGAATTATGGTTTGGAGTGAGGTTTTGAAAATTGGAATGGGATTAGGAATGAAAAATTAGAGGAAAATGGAATTGATTTTGAAAGTCAATCCAAATTTAGAGTGATTCTAGATCCTTCTTTTGGTGTAAAATCAAATTCACAAGTGATCAAAATAGACCCCAAAAGTGACAGCATTGAAAACACACATTACTAGGAAAAATTTACTATGGTTAATCGATTAACCATTTGCTAGTGCAAATTGGTTAATTAGTTAACCACTCACAAATTTTGAAAAATTGCGCCATTTGGAGGGAAACTTGCACATTCGCCAGTTTTCACCCGTTATGAACCCTGTTAAGCCTTTGAAACCTACCCTTTGGATATTATAACAGTGAAAATTCCTGAGATAACCTATGACCTGTCTTCTATGCTGAAAATAACCTGCTAAATAAAATAAAATCGACCACTCGATTACTGGGCAAAATAAATCTGAAGCCTCTGACGCTCGTTGTTTAAACTCTTGCAATTAAAGAGAACCCTGAGCCATAGGAACACCTTGATCCCATGTCTAGAGAACCAATTCCATGATATGCAGAAATGCAAAAATACAGAGAAACATAAGCCAATAAAAAGAAACGATGAGGCAAATTTTGAGGTGTTATAGCAAAGGATAAACATTAGGAGTGCAATCGATGCACGATAACATGTAGGATAGTCCATTTTAACCTCAACCTTAGGTCCATCTTTTGCATGCTAACATTAGGATATAATTTCCTTTCGCATCCCGACCTTAGGGCCACTTTGCATGACGACACTAGGAATGAGATTCCCTTAGACCTTTCGCGCATCTTTCTCTCTTCTCATCTCAAAATAATGCTAACACACTTAATAAATACGATGAACTTTGTATGCCACGAGCCTTAAGCATATGGGAAATTATGAGTGGGGGATTTCTCTTCACTTGTCTAGAGTGTTTAGTGTACGCCCCGTGGGTGGTATGCGACGCATTCGCTCCTAATCATAGTCTTTAGTGCAACGTGAATCACAAAGAAAACTAGTTCACTTCACTAAAACTCACAAACAAAAGTCAAACATTTTTATCTTTTGGGATTGTGTTTCAAACTCATTTTCAGAAAGAGTACATTACTTTTTCGTTCTACTGCAAATAGGCATCAACCCTAACTACTAGAATGGGAGCTTAACGTCGCTCATAAAAAACACTTAACCAATCTGTGGTTTCGTAGTTAGCCGAACTATGTTTTCTCTGATCTCTCATACTAGATGAGGATACGTAGGCATAAGTAGACGATGTCTTGGCGAGCAACCTTCCCCCATCACCCGTAGTTTTTCGAACTATGTTGACTCTGACTTTCCCATTGCACGAGGGAATACGTAGGCATAGGGCAGTGATGTCCTATCGAGTCTCTTTCTTTATTTTCCTTGTTCTCATTTCCGTTTAGCAGTAGCCTTTAGATAATACACCATTTGATTAAACAACAAGTATGGACCCTATTGAATACAATGGACATGAGGGGTGCACATACCTTCCCCTTGCGTAACCGACTCTGAACCTAATATTTGGTTGTGATGACCTTATCTTTTCCCATTCTTCAGGTTTTCTTTGATTGTTTCCATTCCCTCTCTTTGGGATAAATAACATTCGGTGGAAACTTTTCTGTTTATCCACTGGGTGTTTTTTGCAGTTGTGACAGCTGACAACTCTGCTGCGGACTTTGGTTCCCTATGCGAGTCAATCCTAGCTCTTGTCTATTTCTGTTCTTTGGGTGATTACTTTTGTTCAGTTATTTGCTTTCATGTACATTATCTGTTGTATATTATTGCATTTGCATTTTATCATTGCATACTATATTATGTTGCTGTTGTTGTGGTGTTGGGTAGGTTGTTCCATGAGATATAAGCCCAATACTCAGGCTTGAGTATACACACAGGATTAGTGTGGAGAGTGTTGCACCCTAAAATTTGCTCAACATTTCTTTACCTAGCTTGTGTTTCATTTCATTCACATTAGCATTATCATTTGCATTTCATTGACATGTATGCAGGAGATCAAGAGGTATGATTACCAATTGAGAGCTATACAAGACTATGAAGCTAGCTAAGAAGGTTATTCAAGTGTTTCAAGGGTTGATATCCTTGTCAGAGAAGTTAAAGGATTCTCAGAGTGAGTGGTTGAAACCAAGGTTGTGTGCCTCCTAACTTGAGAGTTGTGGGAGCTCCTCAAATGATTCTGAAGCCAAGAATGTGGACTTGAAGCCTTGAGAGAGCTTATGAGATGTCTTGAAAGCCATCATGAAGCCTAGACAGGTCATTGTGCAAGAATGAGAAGCCTCAGCCATGATTGGTACAGCTAGGGTTTGACTGGGTCAACCCTAAGTCAACTAAAGACTTGGAGGAAGTTGAGACCTAATCCAAGAGCCATGTGATCAGGGATTGATGCATTGAGATGCTATAAGGATGATTCCAAGGTTAACTCATCATGATTGAAGAGTTTGAGAAGTTTCAAGCTAGGGTTTCTAAGGCTTGACAGTGTAAAATCCCCTAGTTTGACCCCTATCTTCATGGCAGTTTAGCTCAAGATGTGGTTGTTATCTCATCTTGCCCCCAACATGAATGTTGTAGATCATGATTAGCTTTAATTTGAGTACTAGAAGTCCTTGATAGGATTTGTAGAACTCAAGTTATGACTTTGACAAGTTACAGGTCATCTGAGGTATGTGAATTTGGGAGCTTGAAAGTTGTCCAACTTGCATGAAACTTTTTCCCTAGAAGGAAGATTCCTATGAACTTTTGGTAAACATGAATGTTGTTCCTTATCCTCTTAGCTTTCTAGAGAGTACTAGAAGTCCTTGATAGGATTTGTAGAACTCAAGTTATGGCTTTATCAAGTCAAGGGCATTTTGGTTATTTGGAGATTATAGGTCATTTCAAGCATAAGGCCATAACTCCTATTTCCAAGCTTCAAATGGGAAAATGTTCAACATCAAACTTGTTCAAAATGATTTTTTAAGGCTAGTAAAGAGGTCATGAGATGATGAAATTGCTTTTAGCTCAAAGTTACAAAAATGACCTAAAATAAGGGTATAAGTTAAATGAACCAAAGTTGGAAATTGATATTTTGGATCTACATATCCAAACAAAGGCATGTAATAGGTCATTTTGATTCTAAAAAGCATTTTAAGAACATTGGTTTAGCCACATTTTTGAATTGAAGTTTAATTTATGGACTTGCTTTGAAAAGTAGTTACTTACATCTTAAGTAACCATTGCCAAACCCAAATTCAAGGCATGATCAAGGTACCTTGCAAGCCAAACACTTCCAAAATGTCATGAGGGGAGAAATTGGAAGAAATTGAGAATGATTTCAAGTTGTTAGCAGCAGGGAGCATACCATGGCATGTGATTGAAATTCTCATGACATGAGAGATTGAACTTCTCATTAAAAGGATCTAGAGGTTTCTAGATCATCCACACATGGTCTATATATTGATTAGAGGTGATCCAAGGCCAAGGTTGGTGATGATTGAAGGAGAGAGCAGAGATTGAGTTTGGAAAATTCTTGCTTGCAACTGAATTCGATTACATCATTTCACTCACCTTCTATCCATTTTCTTGATTGCAATCTCTTCCATGGATGCTAGGGATTGATTCCAGATCATAATCAAGGGAAATTCGTGGCTGATTGGTGTTCTTGAGCTCAGATTTTTCCACCTGTAACTCAGATTCGAATCCTAGAATTGAAGCCATTTCAATCAATTCTATTGCATACAGAAGCTTGGAAGTGATTCATTGAAGGAGTCTGGAGCATTTGAGGGCTTGATTTGAGGTCTTGCTACTTCTGTGCACGCGAAATTTTCAGGTTGGTAACCTTCAATCTCTGGCTTGTTTTAGTTAGAACTAAGAGGAATTAGGATGTTAGATGCATTGTAGAATGGTGTAGGAAGGATTTCAGATCATTGATTTGAGAATTAGTGACCAATTAGGGATGTTACCATTTTCGGTTGAGAGTTGGTTTTTGAGAATCTTGAGGATTTAGGTTGAATTAATGGTATGAGTGTGTTCCTTGTGAAATTTGAGACATGTTTCATTAAGGGATCGTGGCCAATGGTGGACTCTATGGCAAACTAGGGTTGTGAGAAGATGACCGGAGAAAGTCATCGGCGGTGGTTTTGGGCGCGCAGGTGACCTAAGTTGCAGAGATTTGAAACGAGGAAGATGACTTGATAGCCATCAGATCAAGGTTGGACTTTGACTGGGAACCTCATCCAACGGCCACGCGTGCGTCTCATTTTGTGAAGAGGTCTGAATTAATTGAAACGATGTGTTTCATTAATCAGTGGTTTTTGGGCTTAAGGATCCAAGCGCTACTCACACCCCCTTGTTGGGCCCAACCCTGAAATGAACTGCTTTTGCTTACTATCTGCACCGTGTGTTTATCATTTTAGTTTGATTTTCTTTATTTTTTTCATTATATTCATGGTTCTTGATAAAATCATAAAAAATGGAAAAATAATTCAATTAACCCCATTCTTTTTGCATTAGATTCATGATAGGGTCTAGTATTTTTTTAGATAAGAAATATTTTTATTTCATGCATTTTATGATTTTATGGGATTTTTTACATTTTTATTGATATTAAATCATGTTTGATGCTTGATTTTGTGGAATTTGGTTTGATCATGTGATGATGATTTTGGCCTTGATTTTTTGTGAGTAGTTAGCATAGATATGCATGCTCCCCATAGATTTTTCTCACATTTTTGTGATGAACATAGGTGGTAGTTTAGGTTGAAACCTTTAGATGCTCCATTTTAGGGTTTATGGTTGATGCCTTATGGTTTAGATTTTATTTGTAGAACTTGGTGGATGATTCAACCTCTGATTTTTGTATGGTATATTCATGATTGAATTGGGGTCCCTTAGGAGTTTTTATAGGAATTTACAATGAAGTTTACTATTTTTGTTTGATTTTAGTTTAGGTGCTAGCTTTAGATGATTCTGAGGCACCATTTCAACTAGATTAACTTCTTTAGTTCCCTTAGATTAGGGTTTTTCTTTGCTTGCTCTTGGATGATGATGAAGACAAGTTGAAGATGCATTGGATTGCTTGAAGAGGCTTGGATTTGAAGATCTTCCCTTATTTTGGTGTAGTTTTGATTAGGTATTAAGATTAGGGTTTTGTAGGCAGAGCTGCTAGATAGATTCTCTTCCTTCATAAACATGGAAGATGTTGATCACTTCCATTCTTCCCTATGATGTAAGGTCCCATTGTAAAGGCCTCATCCCTCCTTTGGTAGGATGTGTGGCTCTTTACAAGTTGGTAGAACCTTTGAGGGTCCCTTCACTCTGCTACCAATCATCCAAACTTTGCTCTTGATAGATGGATATTTCTCCCTTGTTAGAGGATGGAGTCCCTTGCTTGAAGAAGATGGAATGATGGAGTTGATACTTCTTTGTGTTTGGAGATTACCTTGAGAAGCTGAAGCTTATAGGTGAAGAAGACCAAGTTGATAAAGCAAAGAGAGTTGAAGCTTATAGATGAAGAGAACAAGTTGACACTTGTGAAGAAGACCAAGTTGATAAAGCAAAGAGAGCTGAAGCTTATAGATGAAGAGAACAAGTTGACACTTGTGAAGAGGATCAATTTAAGAATGAGTAAATAGCTGAGGCTTGAGGAATAAAGGATAAGTGGATACTTATGTTGATACACTGAGTCCCTGAAAGAACAAGTTGAGGCTTGTAGTTAGGAGTGGAGCCTGAAGGTGGAATTGACTGGAGAGCTGAAGCTTGAAGAAGAAGGATCAGTTGATACTTATGTTTAGTAATCTTGGAGAAACAAGTTGATACTTGCTATTGAAGATGATAGCCCTGAAAAGCTGTTGAAGACTGATGACTGGACTGTTGTCAAAGTTGGTTTAGTTGTAGGAGTGGTTGATCTGTTTTATTTTCTGTACTAATGTGCCTTGTTTGACTTGCTTGATGCATTAGAATAAGTTCATATTTAGATTCACCTAAGCTAGGAGCATGATTGCACTAGAGGTTGAGTTGCTCCCTCTGCTTGTATTTTTACTGTGTGGCTTTGCTTGCGGGTATTCGGTAGAGCCCTGCTCCCTTGCCTATGTGGTTTGAGTTTGCTTGATAGCATTTCAGTTCCTCTGTATGATTGCAGTTACTCTATTTTGCTTGATAGCATGTTATTTCTTCTGTATGATTGCAGTTATTCATATCTGGCTTGAGGTTGAGATGGCTTGAGGCTGCTGCCCCACACACATTTCCTCCCTCACTTGCATTGCATGCATTTTGCAGTCGTTTACTGTTTACCGTTTAAGCTGATGCCTTATCTGTTTCTGTTTATCATTGACATGATCCCCTAGGAATCTCACTTCCTTTGATAAGGAAGTGATGATTAGAACTTTAGGTTGAAACCTATGCATGATAACTTCTAGGAGTTCCCTGTTTCTAACCTCAACCATAGGACGAATCCTTGGCATGACAACATTAGGACTTGATAGTCTCCCCTTAGTTGAGCCTGTTCTCTCTTCTCATCTCAAAACAAACTAAAAAACAGTGATAAAGGTTAACTGACGTCGTACGTTACGAGCCTTAAGCTATCTGAGAAAGGATTGTTGGAGAGTTTCTTTTCAACAGTCTGGATGCTTAGTATGGCACCCTTTGGGTGACATGCGACACATTCATTCTCAGGTCATAGTCTCTAATGCGATACTAGTTGCAAACATCCCTAAAAAACAGTTCTTCCGTAAAAGACAGAAAAAAAACTTCAAACCTTTTTGCCCCGTGGGCCCATAATTCAAAGGAAGCTTTTCTGAAGAAAAGAGTGTTGTTAACTCCTAGTTCTACCGCAAACATGCTTTGTCCCTAACTGCTGGAACTGTTTGTTAACCCTACTCGATAAAACAGATGAATCTGAATCCCCGTAATCCGTATTAGCCCGAACTACGTAAGCTCTGATCTCTCAATCCTGTTGAGAGTACGTAGGCACAATACTGACGTATTGGCGAGCCACCTTCCCCCGTCACCCGTAGTTAGCCGAACTACGTTGACTCTGAATTCTCATTCTCTGATGGGAATACGTAGGCATAAAGTGCGACGCTTTGCCGAGTCATTTTCTTTTCTTTTTAAGCCAGCCTTGATAGGTAGATAGATAAAACCAACCCGTCAGATAAACACAACAAGCATGGATCCCGTCGAGTATGACGGACGTGAGGGGTGCTAATACCTTCCCCTTGCGTAACCGACTCCCGAACCCAGACAACGGTTGCGATGACCTTGTCTTATACCTTTTCATCAGGTTTTTCCGATCGTTTCCTTTCCCGTTCTAAGGGATAAATAACGAAAGGTGGCGACTCTTCTGTTTTGCCGGCACCTTATTTTCGTGGAAGCGACAGCTGGCGACTCTGCTGGGGACTTGATAGTTTCCTGAGATCCAACGTCCCTTATGCGAGTCAGTTTGGGGATCCAATGTCCCCTGAGAGAGTCAATCCTAGCGCTTGTATGATTACTTGTTGGGTTATGTTTACTTATCGCATTTTATTTCCCGCCCTTTATTTTCAGTATGATATGATTATCTATGCTGTTGTGGGAGGGGCATTCTGATGAGTGAAAAGCCAGACCCAGGCTTGAGTGTACCTAGCATTAGTTGTGGAAATTAGTGGGCGCATGCTTGCTTTGTAGGCACTAGTGTCTCATGAAATCCACGCTTAGAAGAGGTTCTCCCGGTTGACTTCTTTTTCAACCCTTTGGGTTGAGGGTGTTGTTGGTTTGGAGGATTGTCGACTCTTTGGACCGATCATTTGGGATTCAGCCGAGTGAGGCCGCTTCATGAGCCGGTGATGCCACACCTTCTGGGTATCGTATCACCCCTCTGGAATGTCTGTCACGCTGATGACCGCATAGGATGCCGAACTTATGTCAGTTTAGGTCCATACCTGTGAGCAGGGTTGGGTTTGTTGCAGGAAACCTTAACCTTCAGATTACCTAGTTTTCTTGATAGTGAATCAGTTTTGTTGGTGTCAGAGGTTCTCATCATCAGATGTATATGTTGTTCTTGACAGAGCAGGTTTATGGTTGGGATCAGAGGATCTCATCAGCAGATGTATGTTTGTTCTTGACAGAGCAGAGTTTTGGTCCTGCATCAGAGGTCCTTATTATCAGATGTTTGTTCTTGACAGAACAGGTTTTGGTCATGTATCAGAGGTCCTTATTATCAGATATGGGTGTTCTTGACAGAGCAGATTTGTGGTCCGATACCAGGGTTTTCTTCTCATCAGAGATAGTGGATGTTCTTGACAGAGCAGTATTGTGGTTTTGTTGATACAGAACCTTCATATCTTCAACATCCCAGTTGTCTCGATCTCCTGCTGCATGATTGCATTTTGCATCGCTTTGCATACTCATTTGCATTTCATTAACGTGTGTCTGTGTTGCAGGTACCGTTTCCCCCAATTCAGGTTTTCTTGCCTTCTATTGTGCTATCATGGGTTCTCTGAGGAAGACAGTGGCTTACAAGCTCCCTACTCCTGATGTTGTTCAGCTGACTGGTTTGATTGCTTTGGCAGATGATTCTGTGAGAGAGGAATTCATAAAGTCTTACGGTAAATTGCTCAGTTTGGTTCGTAAACCCTCTGTGTTTGAGTTGAATGGGTTGTACGCCTTGCTACAGTTCTACGACCCTCCGTTGAGATGATTTACTTTCCAGGATTTTGTTCTCGCGCCCACACTAGAGGAGTATGTTGATTTGTTAGGTGTGCCTATCAAGAGTCAGATGCCCTTTGTTCATATGGATGCAGAGCCTAATCTGGCTAGTCTAGCTCCTTCACTTTACCTAGATGCCTCTGAGTTGGTCTTGTCTAGTTGGAACAGGGTTCCCGGTTTCTCCTTGCAGTTCTTAGTGGGAAAGGCTCAGCAGTGCGCCAAAGACGGATGCTGGGTTGTGTTCAATGCCATCCTCGCTCTATGCATATATGGCATCATTCTGTTCCCCAACATGCCCGACTTTGTAGACTTCGACGCCTTCCACATCTTTGCATCAGGGAATCCAGTCCCTACCTTGATAGGAGATGTCTACCATTCCGTCCACTACAAGAACGAGAACAGAAGGGGCAAGAATGTCTCGTGCTGTGTGCCCCTGCTCTATAGATGGCTTGATAGTCACCTACCCAAGAAGGGTCCCTTTGCTTCGTCTGCAGCCACAGCTGAGTGGTCTGAGAGCTTGATGAGTCTATCAGCGGAGGACATTACCTGGTTTGATAGAGATAGGTTGGGTGCTGAGATTATCTTCAGCTATAGTAGGTTTCCAAATGTGCCTTTGATAGGCAGGAAGGGTTGTATTAACTATAATCCATCTCTGCTGGTCCGACAGTTTGCTTATGCTTTGAGAGCTCCGCCGAAGGATGAAGAGGTGCAGGAATCTCTGTACCTCACTGGTCTTCTAGAGGGGGATATGTTATCTAAGCTCCAGCGCGCTTGGAATGGTATCTGTAAGCGGGGAAAACCATTGCTGGGAAAGAGTAATAGTCAGGCCTACGCTCCATATGTGACTTGGATTAGAGCCAGAGCAGATGCTATAGGGATGCCGTTTCCTCCTGCCAAGCCAGAAAGCCCTCCAGTGATTGAAGAGCCTACCACCGTGCCTATCCAGCAACATAATCAGGTGTTAGCTGAGAGGGATGAGCTGAAGAAGGCAAACGAAGAATTGGAGAAAGAATTGGCTCAGCTCAGAAGCGAGAGAAGCGAAGCCGTTCATTCATTCAAGAGGCAGACCGAGCTGGTGAACCAGCTGGGGACAGATTTGACTAAGCAGATAGCTGAGCGCGAGCGCATGGGTCGAGACTTCAAGGCTGTCAATAATGTACTGGCCACTAAGAAGCAGCACTTGGATGAAGCGTACCGGAGGATTTCCAAGTTTAATCGGCATTGGAAGGCCACCCTAGCCAACGGGAAAGAACGGGAGGATAAGCTGAAGCAGCAGATCTCCAAGCTGAAAGCCCAGGTGAAGGCCAGTGAGAAGAGGTTTGATGAAGAAACCGCTCACAGATATGCCGCTGAAGGCTGGCTCAACAAGGCTCTTGCTAACCTGAAGGAGTGTAAACTGACGTTTGAATCCAAGAGGCGGAAGTTAGAAGATTGTTTCAGCGAAGGAGCATGGGAAGATTCGGTTGAAGGTCTTCAATACACCATTATGCAGAGAGAGTTACTCGTCGAAGGGTTGCTCACTCGGCCTGATCATCCAGAAACGAAGGGGTTGTTAGAAGAGTTTCACGCCCGTGGCCGTGCTTGACTATTTGTAATCCTTTTGTTTTGATCGTTGTTGTATGCTGACCATCACCAGGCTTGTTGGTCGAGGTCACGCTATTGATTCTGCTTGTACTCAGTGACGTTGTGTACTGCCTTGATGGGCTTTATTTATATATGAGATGTTATTTCCATGATTGGACTCGGACTTCTTATTATCAGCACTGGCACTCAGGCACTAGGATCGGGGATAACTCCCTAACACACAAACACACGTTTGCATTTGCATGAAGCATTTGCATAACGAGCACTTTGTCATTTTTCCTAACCCTTTTAAAATTTTCAGGTTGTTTCAGGTTGTTCCAGGATTGATCAGAGACATATCCACCGCTATCCGACCAGAGCAAACCAAACCAGAGTTATGGAGCAAGTGCAAACTGATGTTCAGGAACTCCGCGAAAGGATGGACCGCTTCATGGAGCTCATGAAAGCGGTCGCCAATGGCCAGGATCAGCTCAGAACCCTAGTTCACCCTCTGATTTCAAGGGTTGATAGCAATGGCGTACTCCATGGTGGGGCTGTCCCGACCCCTCCACCTATTGAAACTCCTCAGAATGGCGTCCCCGTGACCGGGGGGAATGGCAGTGCCAACGGCTATGTGATAGCTAATATGGGACCCAGTGGTAATACGACGGGCGTCGGTAATGGGAATTTTGAAGCTAACGTCAATGTTGGGCTGGGCAACGGCAATGCAGGTGTTGGAAATCTGTTTGGGCCTCAGCCATGGTTAGAAGATCGTCAAGACGATGTGTTCTCTCAGAGAGGTGCTGAAGGTGAGCTGACTGCTGAAGCATGGCTTAGGTTCAAGGCACTCGAGGACAAGATGAGGAATATCGAGAACCAGAACACCGTGGGTGTTGATATGTCCAAGTTGGGACTGATCGCTGATTTCAAGGTGCCTCCCAAGTTCAAGGTACCTGACTTTGAAAAGTACAAGGGGACCACTTGCCCTCGCGTCCACCTGAGATCATACTACCGGAAAATGTCCGCTCATTCTGAGGACGAGAAGTTGCTGATGCACTTCTTTCCGGACAGTCTGTCCGGACCCTCCCTCGAATGGTACATGAGTCTGGAACCTGCCAGTGTGCACACGTGGAAGGAACTTGCTGAAGCATTCGTGCACCACTACCAATATAACAGTGACTTGGCTCCGAACCGAGTCCAACTGCAGAATATGTCGCAAAGGAACAACGAAGGGTTCAAGGAATACGCCCAGCGGTGGCGTGAATTAGCAGCCAGGGTTCAGCCGCCGATGGTTGAACGCGAGCTTGTGGAAATGTTCGTAGCCACCCTCCCAGGGGTTTACTATGAGAAATTGGTCAGCAGTATGTCTGGAACCTGGTCAGATCTCATTATCACGGGTGAGCACATTGAAAATGGGATCAAATTGGGGAAAATTCAAGGTGATTCATCCTCAGCTGGAGGAGGCAAGAAACCTTATGGTGGCAAAAGACGGGAAGGAGAGACGAGCGTTGTGTCCAACGCTTGAAGGAAGGGTAAAGGCCCTCACCAACAGGTGGCCAGCATAACTATCCCAGCCACAGCAGTAGCAGCAGCAACCGAATCAACAGGGGTACAGAAAGTATCAGAACAGGGCACCTCTGTCGAGCCGTCACCTCGAGACACCGCCCATGTCCTATGCTCAGTTGTTACAGACTTTGCTTCAGCTACAGCTGATCTAGAAGAGAACCTTGGCTCCCTTGACAGGGGCACCTCCGCCAGGTTATGATGCGAATGCGACTTGCGAATTTCACTCGGGGGCACCAGGCCACACGATAGAGAATTGCAAAGCCTTCAAGCATAAGGTGCAGGATATGATGGACGCTAAGATCATCAATTTCTCAGATAATGTGCCAAACGTCACGAAGAACCCTATGTCGAATCATAGGGGAAGTGGAGTAAACGCCATTATTGAAGATGAGCGCTTGGATTTATTGACTGACGTCAGAGATCTGAAGACACCACTTAGCTTCGTTAAAGCTAAGCTGATGAAAAGGGGTTTCTTTCCAGGTTGTGGAGAACTATGTATGGTTTGTGCAACAAGTCCTGATGGATGTGAACAGTTCATAGAGGGGATCCAAAGTCTGATGACCGAGGGAATCCTGCAGTTTAGCCGAAGGGCCGAAAGCAGATCAGGAGAGGTAATGCTGAAGCAAGATGATGAGATTGCCACCATCACCATCCCTCGCCGGACGATAACTATTTCTGCACCCAGGCCGCCCACGATTACCATCACCAAAGCTGGGCCGATACCGTTCGAAAGCACTAATGCTGTCCCATGGCATTATGGGGCAGAGGTCTACTACAACGGACAGAAGTTGGAATTGGAACCATCAGGGTCATGTGCGGAGAACCTAGCGGGCGTTAGCGGAATTACTCGCAGCGGGAGAGTGTTTGCACCACCTGAGGTCGTGGCGGACAAAGCGGACAAAGCTGATGCAACTGATAAAGGGAAGAGTAAAGTCGTTGAAGAGATCCCTCGTGGGGTAGAAAAAGACTTACTCGTTAAAGACGCCGAGGAGTTTATGAGGTTGATTAAAAAGAGTGACTACAAGATCGTGGACCATCTCCATCAAACACCCTCGAAAATTTCCATCCTGAATCTGTTACTGTGTTCTGAGGCACACCGCAACGCACTGCTGAAGGTGTTGAATGCCACGTATGTATTGCAGGAAATATCGGTAAACCAGTTGGAAGGGGTCGTAGCCCACGTGAATGCTGGAAATGGGTTAGGGTTCACTGACTTGGAGCTGACGTCGAAGGGGAGGAACCACAATAGTGCTCTGTACATCTCGATAGAGTGTAGGGGAAGATTATGTCTCATGTGTTGGTGGACACAGGGTCATCGCTCAATGTCCTTCCGAAGAAAGCATTGATGAAGTTAGATACTCGTGGAGTGATTTGCACACCCAGTGATCTGGTTGTGAAGGCGTTCGATGGAACCAAACGTCATGTTTTCGGGGAAGTGATGTTGCCAATCCAAGTCGGGCCGGAAACATTCGACGCGGTTTTTTACATTATGGACATCATGCTTGCCTACAGCTGTCTCCTAGGCCGGCCATGGATCCACTTTGCTGGCGCCGTGACCTCCACGTTGCACCAGAAGCTCAAGTATGCTGTCGGAGGTAGCATCGTGACTGTATGTGGCGAGGAAGATATAATGGTGAGCCATTTGTCCTCCTTCAAGTATGTCGAGATGGATGGGGAAATCTACGAAACCCTATGTCAAGCGTTCGAAGCTGTTAAAGTCAAGAACGTAGCTCCTGCGATCACTGAAAAGCCAGAGATGACTCTCTATTCATTAAAGGAAGCCCGGGCCGTTGTTCAAGCCGGATCTACCCCAGGCTGGGGGCGAATTTTAGAGACACCTAACAAGCAAGACAAGTTTGGGTTGGGATACTCTCCTACGGCTGAAGCCTCCTCTTCTTCTAGCAGTGCGTCGCGAGGTAAAGGGCCGATCGAGTTTACCTGTGGCGGGGTGATATTTGAAAGTGTCAACCCAGTGTCTGAAGACGGCGAAGACAGCGACTGCGATCTAGACTCTTGGATCCAGCCAAGCAAGCCAGGCGAGAGCCTCAACAACTGGTCCGTCAAGGATATCATCCAAGTGGCAGGAAAAGAGTAATGATTTACTTTTTCCAATCATTGTACAACCCTATGTCCTACCCGGGGCATAGTGGTTTTATTGTCAGGGCCTTGTTTGATTATGTACATGCATTTTAACAATAAATTAAAAGGCGTTTTTCTTCGTATTCAGATATTGTGATCTCTGTTATTCCTGTTTTATATTTATATTTAAAATAAATAAAATGGCAATGGGGTTTGTGCTAACCTGCATATCCTTGTCTTAAGCTTAACCCTTGTTATTGCAGGATCCACATAGCAGATGCCATCGACTTTGGACCTTCTACGACTCACTTCGACTTCGATCGCCCGATATATCAAGCCGAAGAAGAGATTGATGAAGACGAAGACCTTCCCGAAGAGTTGGCCCGCTTGTTGAAACAAGAAGAGAAAGTTATTCTGCCTCACGAAGAGGAGATCGAGATTGTGAATCTGGGTTCTGAAGAACTTGTCAGGAACGTCAGGATAGGGGCCGCATTGCAGAGTGATGTCAAGCAGAAATTGGTCGAGATGCTAAGAAAGTATAGTGACGTCTTTGCTTGGTCATACGAAGATATGCCCGGACTTGATACTGACATCGTGGTCCATCACTTGCCGCTGCGAGAAGATTGTCCTCCCGTTAAGCAGAAGCTTAGGAGGACACGACCAGATATGGCCGTTAAGATCAAAGAAGAAGTGCAGAAGCAGCTTGATGCTGGCTTCTTAGCGGTCACTACTTACCATTCGTGGGTCGCCAACATAGTGCCTGTACCGAAGAAGGACGGTAAGGTGCGAATGTGCGTCGATTATTGGGATTTGAATAGGGCGAGCCCTAAGGATGATTTCCCGCTCCCTCATATTGATGTGTTGGTCGACAATACAGCTCAGTTCTCCGTATTTTCGTTCATGGATGGCTTCTCCGGTTACAATCAGATTAAGATGGCGCCGAAGGACATGGAGAAAACTACGTTTATCACTCCTTGGGGAACATTCTGCTACAAGGTAATGCCTTTCGGTCTGAAGAACGCAGGGGCCACTTACCAACGAGCAATGGTTACTTTGTTTCATGATATGATTCATCATGAGATTGAAGTCTATGTTGATGACATGATTGCAAAGTCCCAAACGGAGGAAGGACATCTGGTCAATTTGCTGAAGCTTTTTGAGAGGCTTAGGAAGTTCAGGTTGAGGCTAAATCCTAACAAGTGTACTTTCGGAGTACGGTCTGGAAAACTACTGGGGTTTATTGTGAGCGAAAGAGGCATCGAGGTTGATCCTGCGAAGATAAAAGCGATACAAGAGATGCCAGCGCCAAAAACTGAAAAAGAAGTTCGTGGTTTCCTGGGCAGAATAAACTACATTGCAAGGTTTATTTCTCAGCTCACCGCCACGTGTGAACCGATGTTCAAACTGCTAAAGAAAGATCAGGCAATTATCTGGAACGAGGATTGCCAGAAGGCATTTGATAAGATAAAACAGTATCTGCAGGAACCTCCGATCTTGATACCCCTAGTGGCCGGACGACCCCTAATCATGTACTTGACAGTTCTTGAGAATAGTATGGGGTGTGTTCTCGGTCAGCACGACGAGACGGGCAGAAAGGAGCATGCCATTTACTATTAGAGTAAAAAGTTCACAGATTGTGAATCTCGTTACTCGATGCTGGAGAAGACGTGTTGTGCACTAGCCTGGGCTGCCAAACGTTTACGACAGTACATGCTCAACCATACAACCATGCTAATTTCGAAGATGGATCCGATCAAGTACGTCTTCGAGAAGCAAGCGCTTTCGGGCAGGATTTCCAGATGGCAAATGGTGTTGACGGAATATGACATTCAGTACGTTTCCCAAAAGGCCATCAAGGGAAGCGTATTGTCTGAGTACCTTGCCGAACAGCCAATCGAAGATTATCAGCCGATGAAATTTGAATTCCCTGATGAGGATATCATTTTTCTCAAAGCAAAGGATTGTGACGAACCATTGCCCGACGAGGGGCCAGATAGGAAATCCCAGTGGAAATTGATATTTGATGGGGCGGTTAATTCTTATGGAAGTGGTATTAGGGCGATCATCACGACTCCCCACGGATCCCATATCCCGTTCACTGCGAGACTGACGTTTCCAGTCACCAATAACAAAGCGGAGTACGAAGCATGCATCACGGGTCTAGAAGAGGCAATTGATTTGAGAATCAAGAACCTAGATGTGTATGGTGACTCGGCGCTTGTGATTAACCAGATTAAAGGGGAGTGAGAGACTCGTCAATCGAATTTGGTGTTGTACATGAACTATGCCCAGAGCTGAGAATCATATGGCTGATGCCTTAGCCACGTTGGCTTCGATGTATAAAGTCAATTTTTAGAATGAAGCTCCAAGGATTGTCATTTCTCGTCTTGATAGACCGACATTCATCTTTGCGATCGAGGAAGCCTCCGATGGCAAACCATGGTTCCATGACATCCTGACCTTCCTTATGACTAAGGAGTATCCTGCGGGAGCGTCAACCCAGGATAAGAAGACTCTAAGGAGGCTATCTGGAAATTTTTATCTCAATCCTGATGGAGTTTTGTATAAAAGAAACCACTATCTCGTGCTACTCAGATGTGTAGATGAGAAAGAAGCAAGTATGATCATGGAAGAAGTCCATGAAGGCACATTTGGTACGCACGCTGGCGGGCATACTATGGCAAGGAAGATCCTGAGAGCAGGATATTACTGGCTGACGATAGAATCGGATTGCTTCAAATTCGCGAAGAGATGTCATAAATGCCAGATTTATGCTGATAAGATTCATGTGCCGCCGTGCCCGTTAAATGTCATGTCCTCCCCCTGGCCGTTCTCCATGTGGGGCATCGATATGATAGGCAAGATCGAGCCTACTGCATCTAACGGTCATCGCTTCATTCTAGTAGCTATCGACTACTTCACCAAGTGGGTGGAGGCAGCCTCATATGCTAATGTGACCAAGCAGGTGGTGGCTAAATTCATAAAGAGGGACATCATCTGTTGTTACAGAATTCCCGAGGGGATCATTACTGATAATGGTTCGAATCTGAATAACAAGATGATGAAGGAGCTGTGCCAGATTTTCAAGATTGAACACCACAACTCATCTCCTTACCGGCCGAAGATGAATGGCGCCGTTGAAGCGGCCAATAAAAACATTAAGAAGATTGTACAAAAGATGGTCGTGACCTATAAAGACTGGCACGAGATGTTGCCATTCGCATTGCACGGTTATCGTACGATGGTACGTACTTCAACCGGGGAAACTCCTTTCTCCTTGGTGTACGGTATGGAAGTTGTCCTACCGTTAGAAGTGGAGATCCCTTCTTTGCGAGTTTTGGTTGACGTGAAACTCGATGAGGCAGAATGGATTGAGAACCGACTAAACCAACTCAGCCTGATGGACGAGAAGAGATTAGCGTCGATTGCATATGGTCGTTTGTACCAAAGCCGAATGAAGAAAGCTTATGATAAGAAGGTGCGTCCTAGAAGCTTTCAGACGGGTGATCTCGTCCTGAAGAAGATTCTTCCTCCAAACTCCGATCACCGGGGCAAGTGGACTCCTAATTACGAAGGTCCGTACGTCGTTAGCAAGGTCTTCTCGGGAGGAGCCTTGTTGTTATCCACGATGGATGGCAAAGATTTTGCATCCCCGGTGAACACGGACGCAGTTAAAAAATACTTTGCTTAAAAACAACCCGCTGGAAAGAAAAAGAATATCCAGGCAAAAAATGGGGCATCCCGGCGAACCATAAAAAAGGAAAAAGGTTCGGGCAAAATTTAGGGATATAAAAGAAAAGAATGTACACCCGCAAAGCCGAAAACCTGGAAGGGCGACTTTGGCAAAAAAGGGTATCCCGGTGAATCAAAAAAGGGTATCCCGACTCAGGCAAAAGTTAGGGATTTGAAAAAGCAAATGACTGCGTTCCGCGTGTGGACTTTCATTGTTTAGTGGTTCGGAAGACCTGAGGGCCGTTTATCCGAATCAATATCTTCTGAAGCTGAAGCGTCGGAGAAGTATCGAAGTCGAGTGGGTCATAGAGGGATCAACTCATGGTGTTCGTCTACGCCTCGTTGCCGACATTTGTGTATATACTGATGTATATTTATGTTTCAGTTTTGCGCGGCTTCCTCTTTCCAGGAGCTTGCATCTGTTGTAAAACATTTTTACCCATTCAGGGGTTCGTTATCAATAAAATGTATACTATTCAGCCATTCTGTTTGTCTGTTTAGCATTTATCTGTTTTGTTGGCGAAAAAGAACGCCGATGTTTTTGATAAAATGCGTATACATAAACCTACTGGCCTAGGCCACTGATTGTTGAAACAGTGAATTACTTGAACATTGTCACAAGATGATAACCTTGATAGGTCCCGTTGAGAAGGGTATCTTGTCTGTTTGTTTGTGTTATTACAGGTGTAGCATATACCAGGAAGTACGCCGTATGCGTCCCCAGGCAGGATGATTCCTTCTCCTCCAGCAAAGTTCAGCAGCCTCTCCCCACAGAGTTTGAACATGAGATCGTAAAGCATTGATATGTCTCCCCAGGCAGAGAAGATTCTCTCCCCAATCAGATGTATCTTGAAGGATCACCATCCCCCAGCTGAGTCATATACTGAAGTGTGCAGCAATTGACAGTTCAGACTGAAATCTCCAGCGGAATTGAAATTCCCTACAGAGTTGTATTCCCCCCCGGCATGCAGGACGATTCCTGCGTCCCCAGCCGAGTCTGCAGTTCCCCAAGAGAGCCGAGTCCTTGGAAGCCATTCAGGCCATGATTGGTTTTCCCCAAGTAGAGAAGATTCTCTCCCCAATCAGATGTACCCTGAAGGACGTCGTCTCCCCAGCTGAGTCATATACTGAAGTGTTCAGCCGTGATAGTGCAGACTGAAGTCTCCAGGAGAATTGAAGTTCCCCACAGAGTTGTACTCTCCCCAGCAAGCAGGTTGATTCCTTCTTCCTCAGCCGAGTACGCAGATCCCCAAGAGAGCCGAGTCCTTGGAATCCGTTTGGGCCATGATTGGTTTTCCCCAGTAGAGTGTTGAATGGCTGATGGTGTATCTCCCCCACCGGAGTCGTTATCTCCAGGAAAGTAGTCACGAAGGCTGCGCAGTTTATTTCTGCGATTGATATCGTGTCCTCAGCAGTTGTGGTTTGAATACCCAGTCGAGCGGGTTCAAGGTTTCGTAGAGCTTTTTTCCCCTGCAGTAGTCGACCGGAGTTCGTCTCCCCAGGCGGAGTCCAATTGATATTGGCGTGACTTCTTTTCCTCAGCAGGAAGATTCCTTTCCCCACCAGAGTGGTTCTTTCTCCTTGACAGGAGGATTCTCCTTTCGGCATTTATTTTGCTGATGGGGTCATAGCATCTTGCATGATTGCATAACATTTACCTTAAACGCGTAGCATTTCCACCGTGTGGAGCATGGCGCCATTGTCAAAGCATATGCATACTAAACATGAGCTAGGTCGTTACTGTGCTTGTTTTGCAGGTGTTCCTTCGCAGAGTCGCTTGCTTAAGATGATTCTTGAATCCCCCAGCAAAAGTCGTTTGCCCAAGATGATTCTTGAATTCTCCAGCGAAGGCGCTCGTTTAATATGATTCTTAAAATCCCCAGTGAAGTCGCAAGAGTTGGTTGCTCAAGTGGATTCTTAGAGTCCCCGGCAGAGCATTTGCTCAGGATGATTCCTAAAATCGTCCGCAGAGTTATCGGTTCAGGATGATTCTTGAAGCACCTGGCGAAGTTGTTTGTTCAAGATGATTCTTGATTACCTCAGCAAAGATGATTCACCCAGAATGATTGCTGGATCCCCGAAGCAGAGTTACTTGATAGTTCTCTAGAATCCCCAGCGGAGATGTGTCATCCCCAGCAGGTTTCTGAACAGCGAAGTTGAAACTTCCCTCGAAGACTTGATGATTGAAGTCCAATCGTATTGACGAAGAAGTTCTCTCAGCTGATGCGGAGTGCCTGATGGCAGAAGTTTGGATATCCCCAATTGTTTCATGATTGACTGAGAATTCTATTCCCGACTTAGTGATGAAATCCGGCTGATGCCCGAAAATTTCTTTGAATGCCTGATGGCATGATTAAATTGATGGATGACTTGATGAGTCCCAAGGAATCTTGATGCCTGACGGCATGATCGACCGTGTAACATCGGTTACCGTGCGACCAATTCCCCAGCTAGTTACCGTGCAACTATTATTTCAGTTTACGAATATTTGTTCTCATCAGAGTACCGTGTACTTGTGTAGTTGGCAAATTTATGGGTTTGTTGGTATTCAAACGTCTCGTACCTTGATTGTTTCAGAGGCGTTCTCTTCTCACCCAGTCAGGTCCAAGCCGTTTGAATAGGGGCAGCTGTTGCACCCCAAAATTTGCTCAACATTTCTTTACCTAGCTTGTGTTTCATTTCATTCACATTAGCATTATCATTTGCATTTCATTGACATGTATGCAGGAGATCAAGAGGTATGATTACCAATTGAGAGCTATACAAGACTATGAAGCTATCTAAGAAGGTTATTCAAGTGTTCAAGGGTTGATATCCTTGTCAGAGAAGTTAAAGGATTCTCAGAGTGAGTGGTTGAAACCAAGGTTGTGTGCCTCCTAACTTGAGAGTTGTGGGAGCTCCTCAAATGATTCTGAAGCCAAGAATGTGGACTTGAAGCCTTGATAGAGCTTATGAGATGTCTTGAAAGCCATCATGAAGCCTAGACAGGTCATTGTGCAAGAATAAGAAGCCTCAGCCATGATTGGTACAGCTAGGGTTTGACTGGGTCAACCCTAAGTCAACTGAAGACTTGGAGGAAGTTGCGACCTAATCCAAGAGCCATGTGATCAGGGATTGATGCATTGAGATGCTATAAGGATGATTCCAAGGTTAACTCATCATGATTGAAGAGTTTGAGTAGTTTCAAGCTAGGGTTTCTAAGGCTTGACAGTGTAAAATCCCCTAGTTTGACCCCTATCTTCATGGCAGTTTAGCTCAAGATGAGGTTGTCATCTCATCTTGCCCCCAACATGAATGTTGTATATCATGATCTTAGATTTAATTTGAGTACTAGAAGTACTTGATAGAATTTGTAGAACTCAAGTTATGACTTTGACAAGTTACAGGTCATCTGAGGTATGTGAATTTGGGAGCTTGAAAGTTGTCCCACTTGCATGAAACTTTTGCCCTAGAAGGATGATTCCTATGAACTTTTGGTAAACATGAATGTTGTTCCTTATCCTCTTAGCTTTCTAGAGAGTACTAGAAGTCCTTGATAGGATTTGTAGAACTCAAGTTATGGCTTTGATAAGTCAAGGGCATTTTGGTCATTTGGAGATTATAGGTCATTTCAAGCATAAGGCCATAACTCCTGTTTCCAAGCTTCAAATGGGAAAATGTTCAACATCAAACTTGTTCAAAATGATGTTTTAAGGCTAGTAAAGAGGTCATGAGATGATGAAATTGCTTGTAGCTCAAAGTTGCAAAAATGACCTAAAATAAGGGTATAAGTTAACTGAACCAAAGTTGGAAATTGATATTTTTGATCTACATATCCAAACAAAGGCATGTAATAGGTCATTTTGATTCTAAAAAGCATTTTAAGAACATTGGTTTAGCCACATTTTTGAATTGAAGTTTAATTTGTGGACTTGCTTTGAAAAGTAGTTACTTACATCTTAAGTAACCATTGCCAAACCCAAATTCAAGGCATGATCAAGGTACCTTGCAAGCCAAACACTTCCAAAATGTCATGAGGGGAGAAATTGGAAGAAATTGAGAATGATTTCAAGCTGTTAGCAGCAGGGAGCATACCATGGCATGTGATTGAAATTCTCATGACATGAGAGATTGAACTTCTCATTAGAAGGATCTAGAGGTTTCTAGATCATCCACACATGGTCTATATATTGAGTAGAGGTGATCCAAGGCCAAGGTTGGTGATGATTGAAGGAGAGAGTATAGATTGAGTTTGGAAAATTCTTGCTTGCAACTGAATTCAGTTACATCATTTCAATCACTTTCCATCCATTTTCTTGATTGCAATCTCTTCCATGGATGCTAGGGATTAATTCCATATCATAATCAAGGGAAATTCGTGGCTG
The DNA here is from genome assembly GCA_963859935.3 of Lathyrus sativus. Taxonomy (NCBI): domain Eukaryota; kingdom Viridiplantae; phylum Streptophyta; class Magnoliopsida; order Fabales; family Fabaceae; genus Lathyrus; species Lathyrus sativus. The sequence goes on along the minus strand of OZ012736.1, from coordinate 181,073,204 downwards.
ATTGGTGTTCTTGAGCTCAGATTTTTCCACCTGCAACTCAGATTAGAATCCTAGAATTGAAGCCATTTCAATCAATTCTATTGCATACAGAAGCTTGGAAGTGATTCACTGAAGGAGTCTGGAGCATTTGAGGGCTTGATTTGAGGTCTTGCTACTTCTGTGCATGCGAAATTTTCAGGTTGGTAACCTTCAATCTCTAGCTTGTTTTAGTTAGAATTAAGAGGAATTAGGATGTTAGATGCATTGTAGAATGGTGTAGGAAGGATTTCAGATCATTGATTTGAGAATTAGTGACCAATTAGGGATGTTACCATTTTCGGTTGAGAGTTGGTTCTTGCGAATCTTGAGGATTTAGGTTGAATTAATGGTATGAGTGAGTTCCTTGTGAAATTTGGGACATGTTTCATTAAGGGATCGTGGCCAATGGTGGACTCTATGGCAAACTAGGGTTGTGAGAAGATGACCGGAGAAAGTCACCGGTGGTGGTTTTGGGCGCGCAGGTGACCTGAGTTGCAGAAATTTGAAACGAGGAAGATGACTTGATAGCCATCAGATCAAGGTTGGACTTTGACTGGGAACCTCATCCAACGGCCACGCGTGCGTCTCATTTTGCGAAGAGTTCTGAATTAATTGAAACGATGCGTTTCATTAATCAGTGGTTTTTGGGCTTATGGATCCAAGCGCTACTCACACCCCCTTGTTGGGCCCAACCCTGAAATGAACTGCTTTTGCTTACTATCTGCACCGTGTGTTTATCATTTTAGTTTGATTTTCTTTATTTTTTTCATTATATTCATGGTTCTTGATAAAATCATAAAAAATGGAAAAATAATTCGATAAACCCCATTCTTTTTGAATTAGATTCATGACAGGGTCTAGTATTTTTTAGATAAAAAATATTTTTATTTCATGCATTTTCTGATTTTATGGGATTTTTTACATTTTAATTGATATTAAAATAATCATGTTTGATGCTTGATTTTGTGGAATTTGGTTTGATCATGTGATGATGATTTTGGCCTTGATTTTTTGTGAGTAGTTAGCATAGATATGCATGCTCCCCATAGATTTTTCTCACATTTTTTTGATGAACATAGGTGGTAGTTTAGGTTGAAACCTTTAGATGCTCCATTTTAGGGTTTATTGTTGATACCTTATGGTTTAGATTTTATTTGTAGAACTTGGTGGATGATTCAACCTCTGATTTTTGTATGGTATATTCGTGATTGAATTAGGGTCCATTAGGAATTTTTATAGGAATTTACAATGAAGTTTACTATTTTTGTTTGATTTTAGTTTAGGTGCTAGCTTTAGATGATTCTGAGGCCCCATTTCAACTAGATTAACTTCTTTAGTTCCCTTAGATTAGGGTTTTGCTTTGCTTGCTCTTGGATGATGATGAAGACAAGTTGAAGATGCATTGGATTGCTTGAAGAGGCTTGGATTTGAATATCTTCCCTTCTTTTGGTGTAGTTTTGATTAGGTATTAAGATTAGGGTTTTGTAGGCAGAGCTGCTAGATAGATTCTCTTCCTTCATAAACATGGAAGATGTTGATCACTTCCATTCTTCCCTATGATGTAAGGTCCCCTTGTAAAGGCCTCATCCCTCCTTTGGTAGGATGTGTGGCTCTTTACAAGTTGGTAGAACCTTTGAGGGTCCCTTTCTCTGATGATAGGATGCTTAGTGGTGACCTTTGGTCTTCACTCTGCTACCAATCATCCAAAATTTGCTCTTGATAGATGGATATTTCTCCCTTGTTAGAGGATGGAGTCCCTTGCTTGAAGAAGGTGGAATGATGGAGTTGATACTTCTTTTTGTTTGGAGATTACCTTGAGAAGCTGAAGCTTATAGGTGAAGAAGACCAATTTGATAAAGCAAAGAGAGCTGAAGCTTATAGATGAAGAGAACAAGTTGACACTTGTGAAGAAGACCAAGTTGATAAAGCAAAGAGAGCTGAAGCTTATAGATGAAGAGAACAAGTTGACACTTGTGAAGAGGATCAATTTAAGAATGAGTAAATAGCTGAGGCTTGAGGAATAAAGGATAAGTGGATACTTATGTTGATACACTGAGTCCCTGAAAGAACAAGTTGAGGCTTGTAGTTAGGAGTGGAGCCTGAAGGTGGAATTGACTGGAGAGCTGAAGCTTGAAGAAGAAGGATCAGTTGATACTTATTTTTAGTAAGCTTGGAGAAACAAGTTGATACTTGCTATTGAAGATGATAGCCCTGAAAAGCTGTTGAAGACTGATGACTGGACTGCTGTCAAAGTTGGTTTAGTTGTAGGAGTGGTTGATCTGTTTTCTTTTCTGTACTAATGTGCCTTGTTTGACTTGCTTGATGCATTAGAATAAGTTCATATTTAGATTCACCTAAGCTAGGAGCATGATTGCACTAGAGGTTGAGTTGCTCCCTCTGCTTGTATTTTTACAGTGTGGCTTTGCTTGTGGGTATTCGGTAGAGCCCTGCTCCCTTGCCTATGTGGTTTGAGTTTGCTTGATAGCATTTCAGTTCCTCTGTATGATTGCAGTTACTCTATTTTGCTTGATAGCATGTTATTTCTTCTGTATGATTGCAGTTATTCATATCTGGCTTGAGGTTGAGATGAGCTTGTGGAGGCTGCTTCCCCACACACATTTCCTCCCTCACTTGCATTGCATGCATTTTGCAGTCGTTTACTGTTTACCGTTTAAGCTGATGCCTTATCTGTTTCTGTTTATCATTGACATGATCCCCTAGGAATCTCACTTCCTTTGATAAGGAAGTGATGATTAGAACTTTAGGTTGAAACCTATGCATGATAACTTCTAGGAGTTCCCTGTTTCAAACCTCAACCATAGGACGAATCCTTGTCATGACAACATTAGGACTTGATAGTCTCCCCTTAGTTGAGCCTATTCTCTCTTCTCATCTCAAAACAAACTAAAAAACAGTGATAAAGGTTAACTGACGTCGTACGTTACGAGCCTTAAGCTATCTGAGAAAGGATTGTTGGAGAGTTTCTTTTCAACAGTCTGGATGTTTAGTATGGCACCCTTTGGGTGACATGCGACGTATTCATTCTCAGGTCGTAGTCTCTAGTGCGATAGTAGTTACAAACATCCCTAAAAAACAGTTCTTCCGTAAAAGACAGAAAACAAACTTCAAACCTTTTTGCCCCGTGGGCCCATAATTCAAAGGAAGCTTTTCTGAAGAAAAGAGTGTTGTTAACTCCTAGTTCTACCGCAAACAGGATTTGTCCCTAACTGCTGGAACTGTTTGTTAATCCTACTCGATAAAAAAGATGAATTTGAATCCCCGTAATCCGTATTAGCCCGAACTACGTAAGCTCTGATCTCTCAATCCTGTTGAGAGTACGTAGGCACAATACTGACGTATTGGCGAGCCACCTTCCCCCATCACCCGTAGTTAGCCGAACTACGTTGACTCTGATTTCTCATTCTCTGATGGGAATACGTAGGCATAAAGTGCGACGCTTTGCCGAGTCATTTTCTTTTCTTTTTAAGCCAGCCTTGATAGGTAGATAGATAAAACCAACCCGTCAGATAAACACAACAAGCGTGGATCCCGTCGAGTACGATGGACGTGAGGGGTGTTAATACCTTCCCCTTGCGTAACCGACTCCCGAACCCAGACAACGGTTGTGATGACCTTGTCTTATACCTTTTTGTCAGGTTTTTCCGATCGTTTCCTTTCCCGTTCTGAGGGATAAATAACGAAAGGTGGTGACTCTTCTGTTTTTCCGGCACCTTATTTTCGCGGAAGCGACAGAGAGTAGTGTGGACTTTTGTGGCATCTTAACACGCAAAAGTCTGCGCGAAAGCCGCGTCTGACGAGGTTTTCTTCAGAGACATCCTATCCTGCACATCTTGGGCATGATGTATTGAATTAGAAAGCTAACGACTCTGGAGACTGCTTATTGGAAAGTAAGTTGATCCCTCTTTGATTGACCATGATGCCAAACCAGAAATGGTGAACGTATCATCGTTTCTCGACCTGAGAGTCCGTGATACTGATGACCTACATAGGATGCCATACCATCCAAGAATGGAACCCACATGTAAGAGTGTTGGTTTTTGCAGGAAACTTTGACATTCAACCAACCCATTTTTTTGGTTTTCTTATCAGAGCGGACTTTTGATCTTGTGCATTCTGGTTTTCTATCACCTCGGTGTTCTGGTTTTCTGAGTTTTCTTATCAGAGCAGAATTCTGGTTATATTCAGTCAACATCACAACAGTAGTCTTGAGCATTGGATACCTTGATCCCGTGTTTGCATCTACATAACCATCTTGCATTGAACATTGCATGTTTATGTGTTTTACATGTTCTTGTCTCTTCTTTGATTCTAGTTATCTGATTTTAGTTTTCTATAGAGATGGAGGCTGAGAAGAAGAAGATCATTATATACAAGTTTTTGTCACCTGAGTTGGAACCTTTATTTGGTCTGATTGTTATGGCTGATCCTGGCGTTCTTGAGGTATTCAAAAGGGATTATGGGAGGATTTTGTGTCTTGTCCGTAAGGTCATAAACTATGATCAAGGAGTCATTAATGCTTTATTATAGTTTTATGACCCTCCACTACCATGTTTCACTTTTCCAAATTATGTTTTGGTTCCGACTTTAGAATAATATGCTTTTATTTTAGGAGTTCCGGTCCAAGATGAGGTGCCATTATTTCGTTCAGAGGAAGAACTCGATCTCGAGAAGTTGGTCGCCGCTCTTTATTTGAACGCATCTCAGTTGGTTGATCATGTCGTCAGTAGAAATTGAGTTTCTAGTTTTACTTTATCTTTCTTGGTGGATAAAGCCCCGAAGTATGTTAAAGTTGGCTATTGGATGGTTTTATAGCGCTATCCTGGCTTTTTGTATCTATGGCATTGTGTTGTTTCCCAACATACCAGATTTTGTTGATATGGAAATTTTTCGTATCTTTGTTTCCAGGAATCCTGTACCTACTCTCCTAGGGTACTTATACCATTCAGTACATTACAAGAACGAGAAGAGGAGGGGAAAGACTGTTTCTTGTTGTACACCGCTATTTCATAAGTGGTTTTTGGATCACCTCCCTCGTACCAGAGTTTTCTTCGATTCAAGAAATTCATCTAAATGGCCAAAGAGACTCATGGGTTTGACAGCCAAGGATATTTTTTGGTTTAGTAGAGATCTGCTTGGTAAGGAGATTATCTTCAGTTGTGGTAGCTTCCCCAATGTACCATTGATGGGGAGGAAATGGGGAATTAACTACAACCCTTCTCTCGCTGTCAGAAAATTTGGATATGCTTTGAGGGGACCTATGAAGGATGGAGAAGTGCAGGAATCCCTGTACTACACTGGTGCAACTGACCCTGACATTTTGGCGAGATTCGTTGATGCGTGTAGTAAAATCCACAAGAGGGAGAAGCTTTCTTTATGGAAGAGTGATTGTAGAACCTACGATCCATACATGGAGTGGATTCAGAAGAGGGTTGAGGAGATACTATTGTCTTTCTCTATTGAGGAACCCTTGTATCCTTTATTGATTGAGAAACCTACAACAATTGATATCCTAAGATACAACAAGCTTTGGGTAGAGAAGGAAGAGTTACACTAAGATAACGAAGAGTTGAAAAAGGAAATCAGTCAGTTGAAACATGACAAGAATGAGGCTTTCCACTTGGTTAAAATGAAGACATAAGCATTAACCAAGTGGAAGAAGGAGCTATCTGAGGAAATCAGGGTGCGAGAAAGGATTGGTTAGGATCTAAAGAGTACTGATAGCATTTTGAAACCTAGAGAGAAGGATTTAGACAGAGCATATCTGGAGATATCCAAATTTAATGAGCAATTGAATGCTAGAGTAACTGCTAACAAGAATATGGAAGACCAGCATCACAGTCAGATTGATAAGCTGAAGGCGCAACTCAAGGTCAAAGAAAGAGATGTGATGGTAGAATCATCCCATAGATGCAAAAGTGAGCAGAAACTCCATGAGACTCTATCAGCGCTTGAAGAGCTCAAGATCTTAGCAGATTTGAAGAAACCCAGGTTGGAAGATGCCTTCGGTGAAGATGCTTGAGAAGAGTCTTATCATTGTCTCAGAGATGTTATACACAGAAAGGACACCCTCATCATAGAATTGGTCGCTAGACTAGATCATCCAGACACGAAGACGATGCTCAAGGAGGCTCAGACTTGGAGCAAGAAGCATGGTTGCTATGGAGGATCATCTTCTGATATGTCATAGTAGTTTCTCTTCTTTTGTATCTTGATCATCACCAGATTAGTTGGATGGGATCAATACCTTTTTATATTCAGATCTTTCTCATTTGTTGTTATCTATTGACTCAACTTTACTTCATTTATGAGTAGATTCTTGTGGTATTCTTATCCATCTCTACTGTTCATGTATTTTGAAATCGGAATTAAGGGGGAGATCTCCCTGTAAATACATAGACATGTTTGCATTTTTCATTTTCATTTGAATCACAGGTGTCTACAGTGGCCTTTTTCTATCTCTGCTTGATTTTCTGTAGTAACAGGATTGAGGAATGTAGTTTCCATAGATACTCAACTCGAGGGAATTAGCAAAGGATTATGGATCAGGTTCCGGATAAATTGCAGGAAGTCAGGGCTCGCATGGCCCAATTTATGAAGGTAATGTAGAATGTTGCCAACGGACATGAACAATTAAGGACTCTGGTCCAACCTCTGATAGCACGGGTTGATGAAAAGGGTGTCTTGCATCGAGGATCTGGTGTTATTCCTCCATCTGTTGGTGGTTCTGTTCCACAAGGCGCTAATATTCCTACTGTTGTCATACCTCCGAGCGGAGGTGTTGTTAATGAAACTGGTAATGTTGCTGGTGGAAGTGTGTGCGCTGTACATGGGGCTGCTAGCCCTCAACGGGAGGATCACCAGGACGATGTCTTTTCTATGAGAGATATGAAGGGTGGCTTGCCTTCTGAGGCTGACAAAAGGTTTAAGTTGGTCGAGGAAAATATGAAATCTTATGAGAATCAAAATTCTTTGGGTCTTGATATGTCAGATCTTGGTCTAGTGCCCGGGGTCAGAATTCCCCCGAAGTTCAAGGTGCTAGATTTTAACAAGTACAAAGGGACGACCTATCATAGAGTACATATCCATACATACTTTAGAAAAATGTCTGCATACTCTGACGATGAGAAATTGTTAATGCATTTTTTCCAAGACAGTCTGGCAGGAGCATCTTTGGAATGGTATATGGGGCTTGAGAGAACTCATATAAAAAACTAGAGAGAATTGGCAGAGGCCTTTGTCCGCCACTATCAGTACAACAATGATATGGCGCCGAACAGGGTGCAATTACAAAGTTTGTCGTAGAAGAATAACGAGAGCTTTAAAGAATATACCCAAAGGTGGCGGGAGTTAGTAGCAATAGTGCAACTTATTCAGAAGAGAACTTCGGCACCTTTAACTGGAGCTCCTCCTCCAGGTTATGATGCCAATGCAAGATGCAAGTTTTATTCAGGCACCCTAGTGTCGTATCGCTGCGAAGAGGGCCCGACAATGACAGAAGAGTCGCCACCGTTCAATATTTATCCCAAAGGAGGGAAAGGAAACGATCAGAGAAAACCTAACAAAAAGGGAGAAGATAGGTCATCGCAACCATATCTCAGGTTCGGGAGTCGGTTACGCAAGGGGAAGGTATTAGCACCCCTGACGTCTGTCGTACTCGACGGGATCCACGCTTTGTTGCCTATCTAAAAAAGAGGGTGTTTACTATCAAAGCTAAGGCTCAGGTACAAAAGAAAAGAAAAGAGACTCGATAGAGCATCGCCGCTTTATGCTTACGTATTCCCTCGTGCAATGGGAAAGTCAGAGTCAGCGTAGTTTGGCTAACTACGGGTGAAAGGTGGGGAAGTTTGCTCACTAAGACATCACCGTCTTGTGCCTACGTATTCTCATCTAGTATGATAAATCAGAGCAAATGTAGTTCGGGCTAACAAGAACACCGGTTGGTTCAAAAAATTTTACCCGAGTAGGGTTAAAACTTAGTTCTAGCAGTTAGGTGTATGCAACTCGACCATTAGAGACTTAGGCGTTACCTGTTTACGGTAGAACCAAGAGTTAACAAAACTCTCCTTATGAAAAAGGTTTTCCAAATTAAGATCCCGAAGGATAAAATGATTTGAAGTTTGCGTTTGTGTTTTTTAGAGAAGAAGTGCATTGATTATTGTTTGTAATTCATGTTGCACTAAAGACTATGACCTAGGAGAGAATGCATCACATATCGTCCAAAGGACATACGCTAAACACTCTAGATGATTAAGAGGAGGCCCCCCAATCACCATTTCCCAAGTACTTAAGACTCGTAACGCACAACAATCCTTAACCTTTATTAAGTGTTTTGAAGATGAGAAGAGAGACACACTCTAAAGGGAGACTAAGACTCAACGTAATGTTCTCATACAAATGATTGGGATGAATGGGAATGATACCTAATGTTATCATGCATGGTTCAAGCCTAAGGTCTATCATAATCAATCTTGAACAAGAGAGATTAGAGGTCCTAAGGGAACATGGTAAAGGAAGACAAAAGAAGAAGAAGAAGAAGGCATAAGAAAATGAAAGTATGCAGACATGTAATGCACAATTAGAATGAAAGTGAGGGAGGAAAAAAGTGTGGGGTAGTAGCCTCCACAAGCACATCTCAACCTCAAACATGCATATGAGAGATGCAAAGAAGAAGGAAGAAAGAAGGCAAGCAAACATGAACATGCAAGCACATCATCACCTTGAACAACAACTACGAAAGTGTGCATTCAAGTGGAAAACAGACACGCGTGTCGATAAAATCATGATTAAACAATCAAGAGCAGTGACATATATCCAAAACATCTCACTCCTAATGCATCATACTGATATATGAAGATTCAAAGTGAGTGAGCACCAAAATAAGCAAGAAAAACAGCAAAACAGGCCTGCTGGCACAGTGTTAATCGATTAACACCAGGGGTTAATCGATTAACCATTGAAAAATGCTTGAAAATTTGAATATTTGTATTGGTTAATCGGTTAACACTGTGCCAGAAGCAGAAAAATAGCAACAGAACAACATTTTCAGCACATAAGCACTTATCCAATGATCTGGATCATCACATAATCAATTATGCATGAATTTAAACCAGCAAACAGTGATCCAATCGACATGTAAACACATTATACCAACAAGATCACAGATCATATGAATCAAATTAGCAAAATCAATCGAAAATGAAGATCCACATGAGAATTATGCAAATAAGCTCAAAATCAAAATCAGATAAAAATTTCCAACCTACGAAGCAGAGAATTCTTCGGTTAGTGTTGATTTACACCAATTAAGAAGATCCAAGCAAGAAACCCGGAGATTCTTCAAGATCCAAGTGTGTTCTTGTTGTAGGAGTGATGATCAACCAAAATTAAGCAAGATCCACTCAAATAAGCTACTCCAAACCAACTTCAAAATTCAGATCCAAACTTGCACGAAAATTGGATGAAGAAATTGATTCAATGAGGATGATAGATGAAGGTTTAGCTCTTAGAAATCAACGATTCCAATGGAGAATCAATGAATTCAAATAAAGAAGAGCTTTAGTCAAGGTTTTGGGAATGGAGAAGTTGAAAGTAAATTGAGAGAATGAGAGTGAATTTTGAAGTGAGAATAAAATTATGAGGATTAGATGTGTGAGGTTTGGAGTAGATCATTTAAATACCCCTTAGGTTAGGATCCAAATGAGGTTTGGAATGTGGTTTGTGAAAAATGGCATGGAATTAGGAATGGGAATTTGGAGGGAACGTGAAATGATTTGAAAGTTAACCAAAATTTAAAATGGTTCTAGATCCTTCCTTTAGTGTAAAATCAACTTCAAGAATGATTAAAATGGACCCCAAAGTGAATTCTCTTGAAAATTCACGTGCAGAGAAGAAATTTGCACTAGTTAATCGGTTAACCATATGGTTAATCGATTAACACCCTTGAATATTTGAATTTGACCTATGTTTGACTTGGTTAATCGGTTAACCAATTGGTTAATCGATTAACACCTTCAAAAATTTGAATTTGGTGCCTTTTGGAGGGAAACCTGCACAATGGTCTGTTTTAAACTGTGAGAATGCTTGATATATTCTGCATGATGTTTCCTGCACTAAAAATAACCTGCAAAACAAAATAAAATCGACCGCCCGATTGCTGAGCAAAATAAATGTCGGAGCCTCTGATGCTCGTTGTTTAGTCTTTTGCGCTAAACAGAGCCCTGAGCCACAGGAAAACCTTGATCCCCTGCCTCAAGAATAAAATGCTATGCTATGTAAAAATGCAAAAATGCAGAGAACAAATGCAGTGAAAACATAAGCCGAGTAAAGAAATGGTTGGGCAAATTTTGGGGTGCAACACCCAGGCCATCACATTGATAACTGTAAAGCCTTCAAGCACAAGGTTCAGGACTTACTTGACTCAAAGACTATCAAATTTACCAATGAGGGGCCTAATGTGAACCAAAACCGAATGCCAAATCATGGTGTGGCAAGAGCGAATGCTGTTATTGACAGAGAAAGATTGAATCTAATTATGGATGTTGAGAATTTGAAGACTCCTTTCAGTTTCATGAAGGACAAGTTGTTGAAAGGGGGAGTATTCCCATAATGTTCTACTGACTGTTCAAAGTGTGAAGTGCAACCTGAGGGTTGTGATATTTTGAAGAATGGTATTCAGAGGATGGTTGATGATGGTTATCTATAGTTTGACAGAGTTGTTAAGAAAGATATTGATGATGGTAATGACAGAAGAGATATCGCCATAATTTTCAATTCCTTACCGGGCCATTAGTATTTCAGCGCCTACTAGGCCAACACCAATATTCATTACTGTTCCAAGACCCATGCCATATGAGAGCACCAATGCCATCCCATGGAACTATGGGGAAGAAGTGTTCTGTAACGGGTAGAAACAAGAGTTGACTAGTTCATCATATGGTGGTTCTACTGTTGAGAACATAGTTAGTGCAGGTTGGATCACTCGAAGTGGAAGAGTATTTTCCCCACCAGAGGCTAATATTGACAAGACTAACAAGGGAAAAGGAAAGGAAGTGGTTGATGATGATACACAACATTAGGCTGGTAGTGTTTCTTTCTCTAAGGATGTCGAGGACTTTATGAGGCTCATTCGCAAAAGTGACTACAAAATTATGGATCACTTAAATTAGATTCCTTCGAAGATTTCTATTTTGTCTTTGCTGTTATGTTCTAAGGCACACCAAAATGCTTTGTCGAAAATATTGAATTCAGCTTATGTACCGCATGAAATTTCAGTTAACCAATTAGAATGGGTTATGACACACGTCAACGCTGGCAATGGTTTAGGTTTCACCGACTTAGATTTGACTTCTGCTAGGAGAAATCACAACCATCCTTTGCATATTTCCATGGAGTGAAGAGGATAATTATTGTCTCATATCCTAGTTAACACAGGATCGTCGCTCAACGTGTTTCCCAAGAAGGCATTAATGAAATTGGACACCTGGGGGTTAATTTGTACACCAAGTGATTTGGTGATGAGAGCATTTGATGGCTCAAAAAGGTCTGTGTTTGGAGAGATTAGCATGCCAATTCAGGTGGAACCTGAGACCTTTGATGCAACTTTCTACATAATGGATATCCAACCTTCATACATCTTCTTGCTTGGCCGACCATGGATTCATGTTGCGGGAGCAGTCACGTCAACCTTGCATCGAAAGATAAAATACATGATGGAGGGGAAGGTTGTTACGGTGCACAGTGAAGAAGATATCATGGTTAACCATTTGTCATCCTTCAAGTACGTTGAGGGGGATGGGAAAATCCACGAAACACTTTATCAAGCCTTTGAAGCAGTACAAATTTAAGAGAAGCCTCCTGTCAAAGTCAAAGGCCCAGAGGTTTCAATGTCATCTTTCAAAGAAGCTCGTGCTATTGTTGAGTCTGGACCTTTGCAGAGGTGGGACCAAGTTCTTGATATTCCTGTCAAATAAGACAAATTCGTCCTAGGGTTCAAGCCCTCTAGTTCTTCTTAAGACCTTCCAAGATACAGAGGACCCATTCAATTCACCAGTGGTGGAGTCATATTTGACAGAATTCATGCCATAGGGGACGATGAAGGTGATAGCGACTGCGATATGGATTCTTGGATTCGTCCATGTGCTCTTGGCTAGAAGCTGTGCAACTAGACCATCGAGGAAGTCATTCATGTTACTACTGCAGAGTAATTTTCACTATTTTGATTATATTCAGTCCTACGTTTTGCCCAAGACGTAGTGACCCAATCTTTAGGGCCTTTTGTTATTTTCACTTTATATAAACATCAATCATGCACTTTATCATAAATATTGTGATCCCTGTTTTTCCCTTTTCTTGTTTTTGCATTTTATTAACAAAAAAATGGAAATGTGTTTTGTTTGTTTGTATTTCATAGTAAACATAAACATCAATCATGCAGGTCTTTTCTCTCAGATACCATCGATTCTGATTTATCTATGACTCAGTATGACTTTGATAATCCTATATATCAAGTTGAAGAAGAGACTAATGAAGATTGTGAACTACCCGAAGAGTTGCCCAGACTTCTGAAGCAAGAGGAAATGGTCGTTGTGCCTCATCAGGAGGATATTGAAGTCATCAATCTGGGTATCGAAGACAATAAGAAAGAGGTTAGAATTGGGGCTGCATTAAAAGACGGTGTCAAGAGAAGATTGGTTGAAATGCTCCGTGAGTATAAGGATATCTTGGCTTGGTCTTACGAAGACATGCCCGGGCTGGATACAGATATAGCGGTACACTAGTTGCCTCTTCGAGAAGAATGTCTGCCAGTTAAACAGAAGTTGAGAAGGACAAGGCCTGACATGGCAGTTAAGATTAAATAAGAAGTTCAGAAGAAAGTAAACGCTGGTTTTCTTGCTGCCACCAATTACCCTCTGTGGATCGCTACTATTTTTCCTATACCTAAGAAAGATGGAAAGGTCAGGATGTGTGTTGATTACAGAGATCTGAACAAAGCAAGCCAGGAAGATGATTTCCCACTCCCTCACATTGACGTGTTGGTTGATAACACTGCTCAATATTATGTGTTTTCCTTCATGGATGGCTTCTCTGGGTATAACCAAATCAAGATGGCCCCAGAGGACATGGAGAAGACTACTTTCATTACACAGTGGGGGGCTTTTTGCTATAAGGTAATGTTTTTTGGGTTGAAGAATTCTGGGGCAACCTATCAACAGGCAATGGTGACTCTCTTTCATGATATGATTCATAAAGAGATCGAGGTCTACGTTGATGACATGATTGCAAAGTCACGGACGGAGGAAGGACATCTGGTCAATCTTCTGAAGCTATATGCAAGGTTGAGGAAACTCAAGCTGAGGCTGAATACTAACAAGTGCACCTTCAGGGTGAGATTTGGAAGACTACTGGGGTTCATTATCAGCAAAAAGGGTATTAAGGTAGATCCTACCAAAATAAAAGTTATTCAAGAAATTTCTGAGCGGAGGATGGAAAAAGAGGTTCGTGGTTTCCTAGGGAGGTTGAACTACATTGCAAGGTTCATATCTCACCTTACATCCACTTGCGAGCCAATATTCAAACTGTTAAGAAAAGATCAAGCAGTCATGTGGAATAAAAATTTCCAGAAGGCATTTGAAAAAAATAAAAGAGTATATGCAGGAGCCTCCAATACTCATGCCTCAAGTTGCAGGGAGACCTCTGATCATGTATCTCATGGTTCTTGAGAATTCAAAGGGATGTGTGCTCGGTCAACAGGACGAGACCGGTAGAAAAGAGCACACCATCTACTACCTGAGTAAGAAATTCACTGATTGCGAGTCGAGGTACTCGATGCTAGAAAAAACATGTTGTGCACTCACTTGGGCTTCTAAGCACTTGAGACAGTACATGTTAAACCACACAACCCTGTTGATTTCAAAGATGGATCCGATCAAATACGTGTTTGAAAATAAAGCACTCTCCGGAAGGATTTCCCGATGGCAAATGGTTTTAACAGAGTATGATATTCAGTATGTTTCCTAAAAAGCCATTAAGGGAAGTGTTATGTCAAAATATCTCACTGAACAACCAATTGAAGATTATTAGCCAATGAAGTTTGAATTTCTAGATGAAGATGTTATTTTTCTGAAGATGAAAGATTATGATGAACCTTTTCCTGACGAGGGTCCTGATATTGGATCTTAGGGTAAGTTGGTTTTCGACGGTGTTGTTAATTCATATGGCAATGGAATCGGGGTGATCATTACAACTCCTTATAGTTCCCACATACCGTTCACTGTCCAATTAACATTCTCTTACACCAATAATGAAGCTGAGTATGAAGCATGCATTATGGGTTTGGAAGAGGCCATTGATCTGATGATCAAGAATCTTGATATGTATGGCGATTTAGTGCTAGTTGTTAATCAGATCAAAGGAGAATGGGAAACTCATCAGGCCAACTTGGTTCTATACAAGAACTATGCTAAAAGACTGCTACATTTCTTCGACAGAGTCGAGTTTCATCATATGCCTAGAGCTGAAAATCAGATGGTAGACGCCTTGGCAACACTTGCGTCAATGTACAAAGTGAATTTCTAGAATGAAGCTCCAATGATCACCATCATGCATCTCGATAGACCTACCTTCGTGTTTGCAGTTGAAAAGGCATCAGATGGAAAGCCTTGGTATTTTGAAATCAAGCATTTCCTCAACACTCAAGAGTACCCATCTGGGGCATTCGACAAAGATAAGTAGACTCTGAGGAGGCTATCCGATAACTTCTACTTGAACAAGGATGATGTGTTGTACATGAGAAACTTCGAAATGGTCTTGTTGCGGTGTGTTGATAAACACAGAGCAGACCTGTTGATGGAAGAAGTTCACAAGGGTTCCTTTGGTACACATGCCGATGGACATGCAATGGCCAAAAAGGTTTTGAGAGGTGGGTATTATTGGATGAACATGGAATCTGATTGTTTCAAATACGCCAGAAAGTGCCATAAATGCCAGATTTACGGTGATAAGATGCATGTGCCACTAGCACCTCTGAACGTGTTGAAATCTCCTTAGCCCTTTGCTATGTGGGGCATTGATATGATTGGAAAGATTGAGTTGACTACTTTCAATGGGCATCGCTTTATTCTGGTTTTTATTGATTACTTTATGAAGTGGGTAGAAGAAGCCTCGTTTTCTAATGTCACGAAGCAGGTGGTCTCCCAATTTATAAAGAAGGACATCATTTTTCTTTATGGAATCCTAGAGTGAATCATTATTGATAATTGTTCAAATCTAAACAATAAGATGATGAAGGAATTGTGCCAGAGTTTCAAGATTGAACATCACAATTCTTCTCCATATCGTCCGAAGATGAATGGCGCTGTTGAGCCAGGAAACAAGAATATCAAGAAGATTGTGCAGAAGATAGTTGTAACCTACAAAGATTGGCATAAGATGTTGCCCTTTACTTTACACGATTATCATACTTCGGTGCGTACCTCAACCGGCGCAAACCCTTTCTCACTAGTGTATGGTATGGAAGTAGTCCTACCATTGGAAGTTGAGATTCCTTCTTTGAGAGTTTTGTTTGACGTAAAGCTTGATGAAGCTAAATGAGTGCAAGCTAGGTTGAACCAGTTGAGCCTTATCGACGAGAATTGATTGGCAGCCATTGCTCATGGCCGGTTGTACCAAAGCAGGATGAAGAAAGCCTTTGATCCGAAAGGTGATTTGGTTTTGAAAAGGATCCTTCCTCTTCAAACAAATTACAAGGGCAAATGGACTCTAAACTATGAAGGTCCATATGTGGTAAGAAAGATTTTCTCTGGTGGAGCCTTATTACTATCTACTATGGATGAAGAAGATTTTACGTCCCCTGTGAATGCAGACGTAATCAAAAAATATTTTTCTTAAAAGAGACCCGCTAGACCCAAAAAGAAAAATCCAGGAAAAAATGAGGCATCTCGGCGAACCATAAAAAGAAAAGAATCGGGCAAATATTAGGGATAAAAAGAAAAAAAGAAAAAACCCGCAAAGTTGAAAACCTGAAAAGGAAACTTTGGCAAAAATGGGTATCCCAGTGGATTGAAAACCCGAAAGGGCGATCCAAGCAAAAGTTAAGGATTTAAAGCAAATGATTGCGCTCTGCGTTCGATCTGTGCGCTTATGTCCATACATGGTTATCCCGAAGGAAAGAAATCAGTCCAATCAGTCTTTTCAGAAGGCAAATCATTGGTGAACATTGAAGACATACAGGTCATAGCTAAATCGAGACATGGTAGATATTTGTTCCCACATTGCTGACATTTGTATATTCTTTTGCTTTTTGCGTAATGACCTCTTTTCAGGAATCACATCCAAATTGTAACTTGCCTATTTACAGGCATTTCGTCAATAAAGTATTCATTTTATTCAGAGAGTTTTTCATTCTTGTTTTTACTTTTACTGTTTTGTTTGCAAAAACGTCTGATATTTTTGATAAACATCATAGGTGAAAACATAAGGCTTTACAAAGCACAATGAAGACAATGAATTTACTTGAACGAAAGGTATCATGAATGGTGATTGAGGTGGCCATTTCGCATGTAGAATATCTTATTGCTTTTTGTTCGTTTTTAGGATGACGTGATCCTCTCCCCAGTAGAGCTTTTCTCCCTAGCGGTGAAGTTCTAACAGCAACGCATGATGAATCATTCCTTCCTTAGCAAGAGTCCATAAGGTTTTGTATTCTCCAGCTGAGTATGATATGTACTCCTCAGCGAGTGTTCATGGGTTGTCTGCTTCAGGTAGAATGGTGTTGATGTGCAGTCATACATTTGTTCAGCAGGGACTTGACCTTGGTCTTCCTACAACACATATTTTATCTCTCCCCATAGAGTTCAATTGTCGGATCAGAAGTTTTGTCACCAGCATAAGTGTACTCTAATCCCCAGCAAAGTGGATTCCTCTTTAGCAGGATTGACGTTCTTGACATCTTTCCTCAGCAAGGTCGGTATTCCTTGACTTCTCTCTCTAGAAAGAGTTTGGTGTTGATTCCCTTGACAGGTAAATCAAGGGCAGGTTGATATCTCCAGCAAAGTCGAATGGTCATTTGCATCTTTCATAATCAGGCTTTTGGGACAATCTCCCAGCGGATGTTATTTTCATTTCCCCTTAGAATGGAATCCTCAGTAGAGTCTATCACATCCCCAACAGGGTGGATTGTTTAATAGGTGCTACTTTTGATTCCCAGCAGAGTGGAATTTTCAGCAGATTTCGTTTGTCCCCAGTAGGGTGGCATCCCCAGCAGATGTTCCTCGTTATCCCCAATAGGGCGAATTTCTCAACATGCATTATTCATAATTTCCCACTGAATGGAGTTTTTTTTTTCACATTCAGAATGGAATTTCCCTAGAAGAGATATATTCAGGAAGGTCGTTCAGGGCATATTCCTCAGCAGAGTTTGTTTGTTGATCTTTTCAGCACTTTTCCAAGTGGTGTTCCTTTGCATTTGTATTTTGCATAGCATCCTCCCAAATGCGTAGTATTTCCATTTCGTATGGAGCACTACGCCATATTCAAACATATGAATCGGAAGCATAAGCTAGGTTTGGTATCTTTGTTACCATTCGTTTCTTCGACAAATAATAGCATGATTTAGGAGATTTTTGTGCTACTTTATCCTGAACAGAAATCATTGACAGATGTGTTCATTTCACTTGATTCTCCTCGGCAGAGTCGTTTATTTAAACCTCTCCTTCCCCGTTGGAGTATTCTTTTTAGGTTGTGATTCGGTTGATTCTACTTCCTTATTATCTTGGATGTTATTCCAACTTTTGGTTGGTAGTTCTGCTTTTCTTTGATGTTATCCCAACTTTTGGTTGGTAGTCCTATTTTTCTTGGATGTTATCCCAACTTTTGGTTGGTAGTCCTCTGTTATTCCAACTCTTGGTTGGTATTGTTTCCATGTGGAATCGTTATCCCAACTTTTAGTTGGTAGTCTTTGTTGTGGTGAGTTCGCCTTTGTTCGGCGTTCCGGTGATCCTAACTCTTGGTTAGTAGACGTTTATCCCAACTTTTGGTTGGTATCTTTTGTGAGTGTTATTACAAATTTTGGTTGGTAATATTCATTTCCTTGTTGACGATTCCAAATTTTTGTTGGTAGTCTTCATTTTCTTGTTGACGTTTCTAACTTTGGTTGGTAGTCTTCGTTCGCTTAATGACGATTCCAACTTTTGGTCGGTAGTCCTCGTTTCCTTGTTGATGATTCCAACTTTTGGTTGGTAGTCTTCGTTTCCTTGTTGACGATTCCAACTTTTGGTTAGTAGTCTTCATTTCCTTGTTGACGATTCCAACTTTTGTTGGTAGTCTTTGTTTCCTTGTTGATGATCCCAACTTTTGGTTGGTAGTCTTCATTTCCGTGTTGATGATACCAACTTTTGGTTGGTAGTCTTCCCTTGTGGCTTCAACTGTTGGGGTTGGTATCTTCCCCCGCAGAGTTCTCCTTCGATCGGTGTTCTAGTGATTCTAACTTTTGGTTAGTATCCTTGTTTTCCAACTTTTGGCTAGATATTATTCCGTGCAAAGTCGTCATCCCAACTTTTGGTTGGTAGTCTTCGTTTGTGGATCCAGTTTTGTTTGGTGTTCAAGTGATTCCAACTTTTGGTTGGTAGCTTGTGTTTATACTTTTGTTGTGTTCCAACTTTTGTTTGGTATTCTTTGGGTTATTCCAATTTTTGGTTGGTAGCCTTTGCTTTTCATTCCAACTTTTGGTTGGTATTCTTCCCCATCAGATCACCTTTGATCAGCGTTCGGGTGATTCTATCTTTTGGTTGGTAACCTTTATTTATCCTGACTTTTGGTTGGTATTCTTGTTTGTTTGTTCCCCAGGGAGTGGCCTTTATCCCAACTTTTGGTTGGCACCTGTTGCACCCCAAAATTTGACTAACCCCTTTTATTAATCTCTGGCTTATGTTTCATTGTTCTAGCATGTTGCATTGCATAGCATTTTGCATTTACAGGGGATCAAGTGTCTGTCTATGTACCACCATAGAGGAAAATCTTTATTGGCTTCGAGCTCAAGCAAAGGCACTAGTATAAACCATCAGAAGATTGTCAAGCGGTCCATAAGGTCTTATCACTAGTGTGAAAATGAGGTAGAAGTTTTTGAATACCTCAGAGGTTTTAGTGAAGTGGAAGGGTTACTCAGTTCATTTGCACAATGCCCAGGCCAAAAGGGTTGGAATTAGGGTTTCAATTTTAATCAGGATAAAATTTGTTTCTTGGAGCAAACTTGGTTCCATGGCCCTCCATATGTCCTAAGATGTTTGAGGATGAGAGATCGATCATAAATTTTAATCAGAAGAGCTCCAATTGATCAGTTGATTGAAAATCGGGAGATTTGGAGAAAATTCAACTGTGCAGCGAAAAAGTCAATTCCTGACTTTTTGAGGTCAAGATCATGATCCTCAATTTCAATATTACCAATGGGTGGAATTTGATCAAGAAAAGTCAAGGAAATCATGAAAAATCAAAAGTTGTTATAAGTTGCTATTTTGGGACTTAGGGTTTTAGAAACCTTCCATTTTTGGAAAATTTTATGTTTGGAACAACCATCTTCAAAGCCATTTTTCTTCATGATAAAGGTTTCAAATGAACCTTTGGCTAACATCAAAGTTGTTCCTTGTATCTCAAGCTTTCTTTTGAGTACCAATTCATAATCATATGACATTTGGAGCTCAAGTTATGATCGATTAAAGTTGGAGATTTCAATGGTTTCAAAAGTTGTTAAATTTGGGCAGATTTTTGCACCACTTTGCAAGCCAATTTTCATCACCTTCTTGATGTCAAATGAAACTTTGTCCCAAATTAAAGTTGTATAGTGTGTTCCAAGCTTTCCAAAGAATCCAAGAAGTCTTCAATTGGATTTGAGAACCTCAAGTTATGGATGCGCAAATTTGGAAAGAAATAAGACAATTTCATAACTTAGAATTTTTTTCTAAGTTGATCATGGGCAGTTTGCTTGCCACGATTTTCAACCACGAATTTCATGGTCTTCCAATGGTCCAATGGAACTTTCATCAACATGAAACTTGTTCTACTCCATGCCCTCTTTCATTTGAGCACACGATCAAAACAATTGGATTTGTGTGCACAAAGTTGTCATGACTCAAAGTTGGTACATTGAACATTTTTGCCAAAGTTTGAAATATGGATTTTTGCTGATGCATTTTTCTTTATCAGCTCTAGCATTCTTCCAGTCGCATGGGAGGCTATGTTTGTTGCTCCCAAACTTTGCTAAAACTAGCCAAACATCCATTTTGTCAATTTTGCTCATTTTCAAATAAATTGCCCAAATGAGCTATGAGTCAAAATCAACACAACCCAATCCCCTACCTATGTTGTGAAAGCTGAACAAGAAAGCTACTGATGCATAACCCTAGTAGCAGCAGCTGTGCAATTTCTGCATCCACCCTTTGATTCAATAAGTGACCATGGAGATGAAAATCTGTCCATTCACTTTCTTGCCTTGGTCAAGCCCTAAAAACCTGATTTAGTTCAGTATTTAAGCTAAGCATCAGTCCACACAAACCCTAATCAGTGGTAGCCTCCATTTTGTAAGAAATACCAACTTGCATTTTTGCTCTTCTCTAAGATATTTCCACGAAAATCACTCATTTCCTCACTTTTTTTTAACCCTTCATCACAAACTTTTCACCCCAACACTTCTTAGAATTTATTGGTAAAAGGAGGTGTGGTGGTTTTGTTCTCTCTAGAGCTGTTTCTGGAACCAGTTGTTGGTTTGCAAAGGCTAGGAGCTTTAAAACTTTGAGCTTTGCTGCTAGTTTGCTTTGGAGGCTGCAAGAGGTAAGCATCACAAAACTCTTTTTATTGCATCAACATCATTAAAACATGTTTGAGCTTAAATGTGTTCTTGGAATTGGTTGATTTTCATTTGAAATATTGTTTTGTTATCATGACAAGTTTGCTGGTTTTGTTGTGTTTAGTTTGCTAGCTGTTATCATTGGAAGATACAGTTTAGTTTTGTTTAATTGATGCTTGATATTTTCATTGTTAAGTTTGTCTCTGTTTGGTTTGAGTCTTTATGTTGTGTTGGCTTTGGTATGCTTTAGAGAAAAAGAAGCTGTCATTAAATAAGCAAGTTTTGATTGTTGAACTTTGTTATGTCTTTGAACTTACAAATATGTTAGTTTTGCATTCAAACTTTAAAAATGGTTTTGAAACCATCCAACTGTTTTGAAAACTTTCACTGAAGTTTGCTTGAGGGCTGCTTTTGGGTTGTGTGTGGAGTTTAGACCTGTCAGCATGTTTGAGATGTGTAGAGTGGATGGCTCATTATGTTGTGGCATTGTAATGACAGTTTGTGGAGCTGCCTAGGTTTAGCTTAATATCTTTATTGGAACTATGATCGTGTGATTGGCAACTTGCTAGGCAAGTGAGGTTCATGAGTTGGTTTTGGCCTGTGCGGCCTCTGATGTTTAAGTGGTACTTTAGACTGGTTTATGTTGTTTTGTTATCAGCATTTATCAACAAAAACTGTAAGAAATGCCAAGTACTGGCTTGCTTTTACTATGTTTGTTTTGAGTATGTTCAACCCACATGTTCTTAGATGCATATGTGTTTGCATTGTGGTGTATTTTTCTTTGCCTTGTTCAAATTGCCTTAACATGATTAAAAGTGGTTTGATATTCTGATCGTTATCTGGTCCAGCCAAAGACTTGGCTTTCATTATTTACTTTTGAAAGGATTGTTAGCATTTTAAACTCATGTACTTTGCTGTCAAATTTATTTTGGATTGGAGTTTGTCAACTTTTTGGTTCATTGTTGTCCCAAAGCTGTCTTTCACACTAAAACCTGTTGTTGCTATTGTTTAAGTTATGTGCTGAAAGTTAATGTTTGTTTGCTTGCTGAAATGAACCTTTTTGAATTTTAGCATTGTGATGACCAAAATGTTGTTGTCTATAGCAGCTTGTGTCTTATGTGATTGCGAGTACGTTTTGTTGAAACTTATCATAAATGTTGTTGAGGCATGTTGCATTGGTCTGCTCATTTCTTTATACCAGCTGTTTTAAACACATATTTGCCTTGGACTTGCTTTTATCTTGGTGTGCTTATGTTTCATGAATGTTGAGTCAATTGCTGTCATTGAATTATATTTAAGTTATTACTTTGTTTACATCAAACAAGCATTTGCATTAAGATGACAGTATTGTGGTTGATGCTTCTCATTGATGAACACCAAACTTTGCTCATTTCTGGACCTGTTTAGCTCAATAGGATTTGCTTTGAGTTGTCATAAGAGTTTTATAATGGAGAGTTGAGTTGTTGCTTCTGTTTTCAAAAATCAATTTCTTTCTGGACCGTTCATCTTGCATAGCACTGTTATTGGACAATGATGCATTGAGATTTGCTAGTCATGCTCCAATGTTGCCATATCTGTTGTTGCTCCAATCTACTATGTTCATTTGGCTGCTTTTTGTTTGTTCATGCTTAAATTTGGGTTGTGTTTATTTTAACAAGAGTGTTAGCTTTCATCTAAGAAACAATTTTTGATTAGTGTGTGAGTTTGACATTATGTAAACAAGCTCTTACTGTCATTGAAATGTATGGTTGGATTTTTGTCACTTGGTGGATATGTCATGTGCAGTAGGGTTTACTAATCATGATATCAGTTTTTAAATAGTCTAGGTAGTGTCTAGTTCAGTGCTTAGAGGTTTCCTTTGTGTGAGTATTGTTGTTCTAGCTTGCTGTTATGAAGTGCCTTGTTGAAACCATAACAAGACTGAGATTTCAAACACTGTCCAGTCCTTGTGGAGAGAAAAACCAACTCAAATGTCCATTAGAACTTTGTTTAGGTTCCTTTGTTTTAGCTGATGCTTGATGGAAGGAAGGCAAGGCTTCAACTGTGCAGTTTGAGCATGTGGATATCATTGTTTGAGGGTAGGTTCAACAGTTAGTTTTTCATTTGAAAAACTAGAACTTATTGATTAGGATGAACTGCTTTAACTCATTTGATCAAGCCGTGTCATTCATGTTGCTAAATCAGTGTGGCATTTGTGCTTGTACGTTGATTGGAATTCATCAATTTGCATTGAAATACCAATGATACTTTGTCGTAGCCATGCTGTTTTGTTGGTAGCCAACTCTTGCTTTTCATAGCAGCTCACGTGCCAACTTTTTGTTTCGTTGTTTTTAGATCAAGCTTTCTGCTAGAACTTACTCAGTTTGATATTTGTAACTTGCTCAAACCATCCTTGGTCTTTAATTATGCCTGTCTCAGTTTCATTAACTTAAAATGCATTTCCTAGCTCCATTATGCATGTCCCTTCAAATTTTAGTGTGTGAGAATTATTTGAGACAACCAACTGCACCACTGTGTTCCTTGTGAAAAATTAGTCAAGTTAGACAAAAAGTTTGCTCAATTTGGTTGAGATTTGAAGAAGTTAGAGCGAAACCGTTTTGAAATGTTCTTGCCTTGCTTGCCTTTGTTTTTGCCCAGCCATGCGCATGTTTAGGTACATATATTTACGGGGTGGAATTAATACACGGATGTATCGCCACCCCAGTGGTTAAAAGCCTTGGCATAAGTATCTTGCCATGGCATGAAACCCCGGTTCGAGCCCAGCTTGGGGCGTTTTTTCTTTTTTCTTTTTTTCATTTTCCATGTTTTATATTTAATTTTTCTTTTCCTTTCCTTATCACATGCGTGCAGTGGTAGAGATGGTTGTGTTTTGGGCTTGCAGCCTTGAGGTCAAGGGTTCAAACCCTTATGGCAGCATTTCTTATTTTTTAGCACTTATTTGTTTTACTTTAATTCTTTTCCTTTTTTATTGTTATTTATTGACAAAATATCCTTCTTGGTCCCTTAACTATACCTCGGGGTTCATTTTGGTCCCTTAACTTTAAAAAGTTCCATATTGGTCCCTTAACTCTTCAAATGTTCCATATTAGTCCTTTTTGACCTATTAGCGACGGAAAAAAAATCAAAAAACTGTCGCTATTAGGTCAAAAAGGACTAATATGGAACATTTGGAGAGTTAAAGGACCAATATGGAAATTTTTAAAGTTAAGGGATCAAAATGAACCCCGAGGTATAGTTAAGGGACTAAGAAGGATATTTTGCCTTATTTATTTTTAAGTAGCTTTTTTTTAATATTATTAAAAAACCCAAAAAAATCATCTTTTACTATTTTAATGTGTTATTTTATTTTCCATGTTTTTTTTACTTTATTTTCTATTTTATTTTATCATTTTTTATTTATTTTGAATTTGTCATTTTATTTCTTTCTCATCTCACTGGCGATTGATTTATTTAGTGTTTACTTGGCCTTGTGCCATGATCCCCCTAGGATTCCTAGCTGTTGCACTCCAAAATTTGCCCAACACATCTTCACCTAGCTTATGTTTCATTTCATTCACATTAGCATTATCATTTGCATTTCATTGACATGTATGAAGGAGATCAAGAGGTATGATTACCAATCAAGAATTGTACAAGACTGTGAGGCTAGCTAAGAAGGTTGTTCAAATGTTCAAGGGTTGATATCCTTGTCAGAGAAGTTAAAAGATCCTCAGAGAGAGTGATTGAAGCCAAGTGTGTAGGTCTCCTAACATGAGAGTTGTGGGAAGCCATCAGATGATTCTGAGGTCATGGAGATGGACTTGAGGTCTTAAGAGAGCTCATGAGAAGTGTTGAAGATCACTTTGAGGCCTAGATAGGTCGTTGTGCAAGATTAAGAAGGCTCAGCCATGATTGGTGCAGCTAGGGTTTGACTGGGTAAACCCTAAGTCAACTGATGATTTGAAGGAAGTTGAGACTTAATTCAAGAGCCATGTGATCATGGATTGATACATTGAGGTGTTATAAGGATTATTCCAAGGTTAAATCATCATGATTGAGGAGTTTGAGGAGTTTCAAGCTAGGGTTTCTAAGACTTGACAGTGTAAAATCCCCTAGTTTGACCCCTGACTTCAAGGCAATGTAGCTTAAGATATGATTATCATCTCATCTTGACCCCAACATTATTGTTATAGGGCATGATCTTAGCTTTAATTTGAGTACTAGAAGTCCTTGATAGGATCCATAGATATCAAGTTATGAGCCAGACAAGTTACAAGTCATCTGAGGTATATGAATTTGGAGCTTGAAAGTGACCCAACTTGCATGACACTTTTGCCCAAGAAGGATGATTTCTATGAACTTTTGGTCAACATGAATGTTGTTCCTTATTCTCTTAGCTTTCTAGAGAGTACTAGACGTCCTTGATAGGATTTGTAGAACTCAAGTTATGGCTTTGACAAGTCAAGGGCATTATGGGAAGTTGTGATTATGGGTCATTTTTGGTTATAGGTCATTTTCACCAACTTAGACATCTCAAATGAAATTTTTTTCAACTTGGAAGTTGCTCAAAATGGGGTTTTAACCTTGAAAATGCATCAAGGAGGCATTGCAATGGCTCAAGGAGAGACTTGGTTTAAGAAATTATGAAAAAGGAAGGATTAAAAAGGCATAAATGACCAAAAATTCAAATAAATCATTTTGTGTGCAAATGAAGCAAAATAATATCAATTTTTGAATGGAAAATTCGTTCTAGAAACTTTGGCAATATTAGAATTTTGATTTGAGTCCAATATCATGCCCTTTTTCTTTGTTTCTTCATGATGAAGTAACATATCAAACATGAGCCATTAGATGAAAACAAGGAGTGAATCATCACCATTCATATTCAATATCTCATGTGGAGTGCAAAGCAAGCATTTTGAAGCCAAAACAGAGTGCATATCGTGACTGGTGTGGAGGAGATTTTGGTGAGAATTTGAAAATCCAATTTCTCATTCTGAAGCTTTGGGAAGGTTCTAGATGATCCCAATGAGTTCTATATAAGGTGTTGAGTGTGTTCAGACATTTTTTGGAAGAGTTTGAAGCTGGTAGCAAAGAGAGCCATTGAAAACTTAGAGTTGCAAGAGGAAATCGATTTCTGAGTTCCAAGCCAAATAAAGAGAAATTGAAGGTTGCATTAGCTTCAGAAGGTGTTTTGGAGTGTATCTGCATCATCTTGGAGGTTGAAGTGATCAAGAACTGCTTCTGTTACACCTCTGAACACAGGTTGGTACATTTCGTTTTTGTGCTTGATTCAGGTAGAAATAGATAGAAACCTATAGGTGGTTAGGATCCTTGTGATGTGTAGATGGATTTAAGATGAATAATTCGTAGAATAGAGACAAGTTAGGATGATGACCAATTTCTGTTGAGGCTGCATTCTAGAGATTCTTGGATTGATAATCAAGATTAGATAGGGGAAATTGATCACCATGAGATGAGGATTGGATTGATGCCCTTAATTTGGAGAATGGTGAGATTCAAGATTTTGACAAATTCTGAAGATGCTATCGTGTTTTGAGTTAGAGAAGGAACTAGATGATTCTAGTGGTAGATTCGTGATCAGCATTAAAAACTGGACAAGATGATGTAGGGTTATGTGTTGTTTGATGACCTGTGTATTTGTCTTCACCGGAGAAGACGGTGGCGCCACTACTCAGGCCACCGTCTGTAAATTCCCTCCATCTGAACATTTGAATGGGGAAGATGCACAAGAAGCGTTGGATTGATATGAAACTTTGACCAAGTAACCTCAATGCACGGCCACGATTGCTTTGAGAAAGTCAGACTTTGACCCTGAAGCTTATACGCACCGTTTCATTAATTGTAGACAATGGGCTTAAGACTCTGAATGATATTCACACCCCCACTTTGGCCCAACCCAAGGAATTGAACTGATCAGAATTGCTATTTGCAACGCAAGTTTTGTTATTTTTCAATTGTTTTTCTTTATTTTCTTCATTTCATATTAGTTTGATAATAATTCATAAAAAAATAGAAAAATAGGTCAATTAATTCCAGGTTTTTTCCCCCTGATTCATGATTGAATCTAGAATTTTATTGAATAAATATATTAGGCAAACCATGCATTTTTATTTTTTGTGCATTTTTTACATTTTATTTGATAATAAAATTACCATGGTTGATACCTTTGTTTGATGAATTTAGTTTGATCATTTGGTGATGTGTTATTGCTTGAGAATTTGTTTGTGATTAGCTTAGTCATGTATGCTCCCATAGTATTTTTCTCACATTTTTGTGATGAAATTAGGTGTTGCTTTTAGGTTGAAACTTTAGGTGCTTCCTTTTAGGGTTTAAGTTTAGTACCTTGTAGTGTAGAATTTACTTCTAGGTCTTATTTGGGGATTTGATCTCTGGGATTAACATGGTAGAGTCATGATTGACATAGGTTCCCATAGTTATTTTTGTAAGATTTTATAATTGATTTTAGTATTTTAGTTAGCATTAACTTTAATACTAGGTTTTAGGTGATCCTAACTTGCTAACTCAACTAGAATGACTTCATTAGTTCCCTTAGACTAGGGTTGTGCTTCTCTTTCTTTTGGATGATGATGAAGACTTGTGTGGGCTGCTGTGGAATGCATGGTGGAGCTTGGACTTGCAGATTGCTCTCCCTTTGGTGTAGTTTGTTTAGGGTTAAGGATTAGGGTTTTTAGGAAGATCTCTTAGAATAGATTTTCTTCCTTCATGAAACATGGAAGGTGTTGACCCCTTCCATTCCTCCCTATGATGTAAGGTCCCATTGTGAAGGCCTCGTCCCTCCTTTGGTAGGATGTGTGGCTCTTCACAAGTTGGTAGAACCTTTGAGGGTTCCTTTCTTTGATGGTGGAGTGCTTAGAGGTGACCTTTGGTCTTCACTTTACTTCTCCCTATCCCCACCTTGCTCTTGTTAGATGAATCTTTCTCCCTTGCTAGAGGATGGAGTTCCTTGCTAGAAGATTGAGGATGCTAGAGGTTGCACTTCCCCTTTGTTTGAAGACTGCCATTGGAGCTGAAGCTTGAAGATCAAGAAGAACAAGTTGACACTTGTGTGAAGCAGATCAAATTGAGATTGAAGAAAGAGCTGAAGCTTGAAAAAGATGAAGAACAAGTTGATACTTGTGATTGATGCATTGAAAGCTTGAAGAAGCAAGTTGAAGGTGGAGTCTACCATGAAGATGGAAGCTTGAAGATGGAGTACCTTTCATTCTCTTGAACAGGATAGACTTGAAGAACAGTTACAGACTGAGGACTGATCTACTGTCAGAGGATTGCTTTGCTGTGAAGCTGTGGAAGCTGTTGATTTGCTTTCTTTCTAGTCTGTTTGTTTTCTGTGCAACTGTATTGATGTGACTTGTTTGATTTGCTTGATGCATTAGAATAAGTTCATGTTTAGATTATGTTAAGCTAGGAGCATGATTGCACTAGAGGTTGAGTTTCTCCCTCTGCTTGTATTTTTACTGTATGGCTTTGCTTGCGGGTATTCGGTAGAGCCTTGCTCCCTTGCCTATGTGGTGTGATTTGCTTGATGGTATTTTATTTTTCCTATATGATTGCAGTTATTCATATCTGGCTTGAGGTCGAGACGAGCTTGTGGAGGCTGATGCCCCACATAAATTTCCTCCCTCACTTGCATTGCATGCATTTTACAATCGTTTACTGTTCACTGTTTAAGCTGATGCTTTATCTGTTTCTGTTTATCATTGACATGATCCCCTAGGAATCTCACTTCCTTTGATAAGGAAGTGATGATTAGAACTTTTGGTTGAAACCTATGCATGATAACTTCTAGGAGATCCCTGTTTCAAACTTCAACCATAGGATGAATCCTTGGCATGACAACATTAGGACTTGATAGTCTCCTCTTAGTTGAGCCTGTTCTTTCTTCTCATCTCAAACAACAGTAAGAAACGTAATAAAGGCAAGTTAGTATAAGCGCGTTACAATCCTTAATCTACTTAGGTAATGATAATTGAGCGTCCTCCTCTCAATCGTCTAGAATGTTTAGTATACGTCCTTTGGACGATATGCGACGCATTCCTTCCCAGGTCTTAGTCTCTAGTGTTGTACGAACTACAGACAAACATAAAAAACAGTTCTTCCGTAAAAGACAGAAAACGAACTTCAAATCTTTTTTCCCCGTGGGCCCATACTTCAAAGGAAAGCTTTTCTAAAAAAAAAAGTGTCGTTAACTCCCAGTTCTACCGCAAACGGTAACGCCTGAGTCTCCAAAGGTCGAGCTGTGTACGCCAAACTGTTGGAACTGTTTGTTAACCCTACTCGATAAAACATATGAATCTGAATTCCCGTAATCCGTATTATCCCGAAATACGTAAGCTCTGATCTCTCATGCATGTTGAGAGTACGTAGGCACAATACTGACGTATTGGCGAGCCACCTTCCCCCGTTTACCCGTAGTTACTCGAACTACGTTGACTATGATTTCTCATTCTCTGATGAGAATACGTAGGCATAAAGTGCGACACTTTGCCGAGTCATTTTCTTTTCTTTTCAGACTGGCCTTGATAGGTAGATAGTAAGTAAACCCATCAGATAAACACAACAAGCATGGAACCCATCGAGTACGATGGACGTGAGGGGTGTTAATACCTTCCCCTCGCGTAACCGACTCCCGAATCCAGACATTGGTTGCGATGACCTTGTCTTATACCTTTTCGTCAGGTTTTTCCGATCGTTTCCTTTCCCGTTCTGAGGGATAAATAACGAAAGGTGGCGACTCTTCTATTTTTCCGGTACCTTATTTTCGCGGTAGCGACAGCTGGCGACTCTGCTGGGGACTTGATAGTTTCCTGGGATCCAACGTCCCTTATGTGAGTCAATTTGGGGATCCAACGTCCCCTGCGAGAGTCAATCCTAGCGCTTGTATGTTTACTTGGTGGGTTGTGTTTATTTATCGCATTTTACTTCCCGCACTTTATTTTCAGTATGATATTATTATCTATACTGTTGTGGGAGGGGCATTCTGATGAGTGAGAAGCCAGACCCAGGCTTGAGAGCTACATAGTATTAGAGTGGGTTAGTGGAGGACGTGCTTGCCTTGCTTGCATTTGTTCCCATGTAATCCACACTCAGACGAGGTTCTCTTTGATGGCTTTCTATCGGTCCTTTGGACTCGAGGGGTTGTTGGATCTGAGGATTGTCAACTCTGGGAACCGATCATTTGGAATTCAGCTAAGTGAGGCCGCTTCAAGAGATGATGATGCCACACCTCCTGGGTATCGTATCATCATTTCTTGAAAGTCTGTGATGCTGATGACCGCATAGGATGCCGAACCTTTTTCGTGGTTAGGTCCATACCTGTGAGCAGGGTCGGGTTATTGCAGGAAACCTTAACCTTCAGATTACCTGGTTTTCTTGATAGTGAATCAGTTTTGTTGGTATCAGAGGTTCTCGTCATCAGATATGTGTGTTCTTGACAGAGCAGATTTATGGTCTGGTATCAGGGTTTTATTCTCATCAGAGATATGGTTGTTCTTGACAGAGCAGTATTGTGGTTTTGTTGATACAGAGCCTTCATCTCCTCAACAGCACAGTCATCTTGATCACCTGCTACATGATTTCATTTTGCATTGCTTGCATCCTCATTTGCATGTCATTAACGTGTGTCTGTGTTGCAGGTGCATATTTCTCCCCTGGTTCTAGTGATCTTGATCCTCATGGCAGATATGACATCTCTAAAGAAGACAATGGCTTACAAGCTACCAACACCAGACATTCGAGAGTTACGGACTTTGATTTCTTTGGCTGACAAGACAGTGATGGAGAGTTTCAGAAAGTGTTATGGGAGACTTCTGGGTATTGTGTATAAGCTTCCTACGTACGAGTTGAATGGCCTCTATGCTCTTCTGCAGTTTTACGACCCACAGCTCAGATGCTTTGTGTTCCCAAACTATGTCCTAGCTCCAACCCTGGAGGAGTACTCTGACCTGTTAGGGGTGCCTTTGATGAATCAAATGCCTTATTACCGTGTTGAGGGTAAATCCAAATTGAGTAAGCTGACTGACGCTCTTCATGTAGATGAGTCTGAGTTGGAAGGGATGGTATCCAGGAAGATTGGAGTTCATGGTTTCCTTTTGCACTTCCTGATGGAAAAAGCCCAAAAGTTTGACGAGAAGGGTCACTGGGATGTATTCAATGCCTTCTTAGCCCTTTGCATTTATGGGATCGTGCTATTCCCAAGTCATCCGGACATCATAAGCATGGATGCTTGCCACATATTTTCCTCCGGGAATCCAATACCCACTCTCCTCGGAGACGTCTACCATTTAGTTCACAGCAAGAACGAAAACAGAAAGGGGAAGAACGTGGCATGTTGTGCTCCTTTACTGTATAAGTGGTTCGCTAGCCATCTTCCTAAGTCAGGGCCGTTCATTGATTCTGTTGAGTCTTTACCTTAGTCTGCACGTTTGATGGGTTTGACTGCTGACAATATCATCTGGTTTGATAGAGATCTGCTGGGCAAAGATATTGTGTATAGCTGTTGTGGCTTTCCGAATGTCCACTTGGTTGGAAGGAATGGATGTATCAACTACAATCCATCTCTGCTAGTACGACAATTTGGGTATGCACTACGAGGTCCTCCTGAAGAGGAAGAGATACAGGAATCTCTGTATCTCACAGGGTTGCTTGAAGGTGACACTTTGGTCAAGGTACAAAATGCTTGGAGCAAAATTCACCGAAAGGGGAAAGTCCTGCTGGGAAAGAGCAACAACAAGGCCTTTGGTCCGTATGTGACTTGGGTTCGAGAAAGGGCCACCAAGTTTCTAATGCCGTTTCCTACCGTGGAACCATTATATCCTCCCGTGAACAAAGAGCCTACCACAATCGATATTCAGAAATTCAACCAAGTACTCCAAGAGAAGGAAGAGCTATGAAAAGCCAACGAGGAGTTGGAGAAAGAGATCGCTCAACTTCGGAGTGAGAAAAGTGAAGCCGTTTATACCTGCAAGAAGCAGACTGAGATGATCAACCGTATGGGCGCCAATCTGACCAAAGAAACTGATGCTAGGGAACGTCTGGGATTGGACCTGAAGTCAGTGCATGGCGTGTTGACAACCAAGAAACAGGATCTGGACAGAGTGTACCAGAAGTTGACCCAATACGAGAGGGTCTAGAGCAACACCTTAGCCAAATACAAAGAGCGGGAAGAAAAGCTGAAGCAGCAAGTAGCGAGCTAGAAGCTCAGGTTATAGTCAAAGACAAGAAGATAGAGGCTAAAGCCTCACTGCAATGAGACGTCCAGTATAGATTGGCTGAGGCCGAGGTGAATTTGCAAGATTTTCAACTCCGGGCTGATGCTAAAAGGAGTAGAGTCGAGAACCATTCTGAAGAAGGTTTTTCTAGGAGCGTTGCCGAAAACCTCCCAGAGTCCATCA
Source organism: Lathyrus sativus (assembly GCA_963859935.3). Lineage (NCBI taxonomy): Eukaryota > Viridiplantae > Streptophyta > Magnoliopsida > Fabales > Fabaceae > Lathyrus > Lathyrus sativus. The sequence goes on along the minus strand of OZ012736.1, from coordinate 181,040,918 downwards.
GGCAGAGGGACCTGCTGGCCCAGGGCTTGCTTACTCAGTCAGATCATCCCGCTACAAAGAAGTTGGTAGAAGATTCCCGTGCCCGTGGCCGCATCTGATCTTTTTGTATTCTCTTTGTACATTTTATGCATTGATATGCTGATCACCGCCAGGTCTGTTGGTTGGGGTCATGCCTTATTGCTTCAGTTGTATGTGATTACAGTTGTACGCTACCCGAGCGGGCTTTTCAGATGAATATATGAGAATTTCTTTTCCATGATTGGGTGATAGACTTTATTTGTCTTGGAAACTAGGACCGGGGGGGGGGGGGATCTCCCCAAGGCACAGACACACGTTTGCATTTGCATGAAGCATCTGCATAATGAGCACCTTGTCGTTCTTCTTCTAACCCTTTGTGTATGCAGGTTGTTCCAGGATTGATCGAAGACCGATCCACCGCTATCCGACCAGAGCGAATTAAGCTAGAGCAATGGAACAAGTGCAAACTGACGTCCAGGAACTCCGAGAGAGGATGGACTGCTTCAAGGAGCTCATGAAAGTGGTGGCCAACGGCCAAGACCAGCTCAGAACATTGGTCCAACCTCTGATCTCAAGGGTTGACAACAATGGTGTGCTTCATGGTGGGAGCGTTCCAGTCCCTCCTCCTGTTGAAACTCCTCAGGGTGGCATCCCCGTGACCGGGGGGAATGGAAGTGGTAACGGCAATGTGATCACTAACATCGGGCTCAATGGTAATACGACTGGCGTCGATAATGGAAACTTTGAAGCTAATGGCAACGCTGGACTAGGCAATAGCAACACAGGTGCTGGAAATCTGTATGGGCCTCAGCCATGGCTAGAAGATCGTCAAGAAGATTTGTTCTCACAGAGGTGTGCTGGAGGAGAACTGGATGCTGAAGCACGTCTGAGGTTTAAGGCACTCGAGGACAAAATGAGGAATTTCGAGAACCAGAACACTATGGGTGTCGACATGACTAAATTGGGATTGATTTCTGATTTCAAGGTGCCTCCTAAATTCAAGGTACCCGACTTTGAGAAATACAAGGGCACCACCTGCCCTCGTGTCCACTTAAGGTCATACTACCTGAAGATGTTCGCTCACTCTGAAGACGAGAAGCTGCTGATGCACTTCTTTCAGGATAGCTTGTCCAGGCCATCCCTGGAATGGTACATGGGTTTGGAACCCACCAGTGTGCGCACATGGAAGGAACTGGCTGAGGCCTTTGTACACCATTATCAGTATTACAGTGACTTGGCTCCGAACCGGGTTCAACTGCAGAACTTGTCACAGAGGAACAACAAGGGGTTCAAAGAATACGCCCAGCGATGGCGTGAATTAGCAGCTAGAGTTCAGCCCCCGATGGTTGAACGAGAGCTTGTTGAGATGTTTGTAGCCACTCTCCCGGGGGTCTATTACGAGAAATTGGTCAGCGGTATGTCAGGGAGTTTCTCAGATCTCATCATTACTGGCGAGCACGTTGAAAATGGGATCAAATTGGGGAAAATTCAAGGTGTTGATCTGTCCTCAGCTGGAGGAGGAAAGAAACCATACGATAACAAAAGGCGTGAAGGAGAGACAAGCGCCGTGTCTAACGCTCGAAGGAAGAGTAAAGGCCAGCGCCAGCAGGTTGCTAGCATAACCATCCCCGCAGCCCAACAACCCCAGCCGCAGCAGCAGCAGCTAAATCAGCAAGGATACAAAAGGTATCAGAACAGGGCATCTCTGTCAAGTCGTCACCTTGAGACACGACCCATGTCCTATGCTCAGCTATTACAAACTCTGCTTCAGTTACAGCTAGTCCAGAAAAGAACCCTGACTCCCTTGACAGGGGCACCTCCGCAGGGTTATGATGCGAATGCAACATGTGATTTTCACTCAGGGGCACCCGACCACACGATAGAAAACTGCAAAGCCTTCAAGCACAAGGTGCAAGATATGGTGGACGCTAAGATCATCAATTTCTCAAATAATGTGCCGAATGTCACAAAGAATCCTATGCCGAACCATAGGGGAGGTGGGGTGAATGCCATTATTGAAGAAGAGAGCTTAGATTTATTGACTGATGTCAAGGATTTGAAGACACCGCTTAGCTTCGTCAAAGCCAAGCTGATGAAGAGAGGCTTCTTTCCGGGCTATGGAGAACTGTGTATGGGCTGTGCAACTCGTCCTGATGGATGTGAACAGTTGATAGAGGGGATTCAGAGTCTGATGACTGAAGGAATCTTGCAGTTTAGCCGAAGGGCCGAATGTGGATCTGGAGATATAATGCTGAAGCAGGATGATGAGGTTGCCACCATCACCATCCCTCGTCAGACGATAACCATTTCTGCACCCAGGCCGCCCATAATTACCATCACAAAGGCTGGGCCGATACATTTTGAAAGCACCAACACTGTCCCGTGGCACTATGGGGCAGACGTCTACTGTAACGGACAGAAGTTGGAACTAGAACCATCTGGGCGGTCTGTGGATAACCTAGTGGTAATTGACGGAATCACGCGCAGCGGAAGAATATTTGCTCCACCTGAGATTGTAGTGGACAAAGCAGAGAAAGCTGAGGAAACTGATAAGGGAAAGAGTAAAGTCGTTGAGGAAACCCCTCGTGGGGTAGAGAAGGACTTACTTGTAAAGGACGCTGAAGAGTTCATGAGGTTGATCAAAAAGAGTGATTACAAGATCGTCGATCACCTCCATCAAGCACCCTCGAAAATTTCCATCCTGAATTTGTTGTTGTGTTCGGAGTCACACCGCAACGCGCTGTTAAAGGTTTTGAATGCCACGTATGTACCACAGGAAATCTCGGTCAACCAGTTGGAAGGGGTAGTAGCACATGTGAATGCTGGAAACGGGTTAGAGTTCACTGACCTGGAGCTGACGCCGAAGGGGAGAAACCATAATAGCGCCCTGCACATCTTGATAGAGTGTAGGGGAACAGTTATGTCTCATGTGTTGGTAGACACCAGGTCATCGCTCAATGTTCTTCTGAAGAAGGCATTGATGAAGTTAGACACAAGAGGATTGATTTGCACACCCAGTGACCTGGTTGTGAAGGCTTTCGATGGAACCAAGCGTCATGTCTTTGGAGAGGTAACTCTGCCAATCCAAGTTGGGCCGGAAACTTTTGACGCCGTCTTCTACATCATGGACATCATGCCAGCCTACAGCTGTCTCTTAGGTCGACCATGGATCCACTCTGTCGGTGTCGTGACCTCCACGTTGCACCAGAAGCTCAAGTATGTTGTCGGAGGTAGCATTCTAACTGTATGTGGCGAGGAAGACATAATGGTGAGCCATTTGTCGTCCTTCAAATATGTTTGGATGGATGGGGAGATCCACGAAACCCTATGTCAGGCATTCGAAGCTGTTAAGGTCAAAGACGTGACTCCCGTAATGACTAAGAAACCAGAGATGACTCTCTCTTCCTTCAAGGAAGCACGGGCTGTTGTTCAAGCCGGATCTACCCCAGGCTGGGGGCAGGTTCTAGAAATACCTAACAAACAGGACAAGTTTGGGTTAGGATACTCTCCTACGGATGAAGCCTCCTCTTCTCACAGTGCGTCGCGAGGTAAAGGGCCGATCCAGTTTACCAGTGGCGGGGTATTATTTGAAAGTGTCAACGCAGTGTCTGAAGACGGCAAAGACAACGATTGTGACTTGGACTCTTGGATCCAGCCAAGCAAACCAGGCCAGAGCCTCAACAACTGGTCCATCAGGGATTCCATCCAAGTGACAGGAAAAGAGTAATGATTTACTTTCTCCAATTATTGTACAACCCTATGTCCTACCCGGGGCATAGTGGTTTTATTGTCAGGGCCTTGTTTGATTATGTACATGCATTTTACCAATAAATCAAAAGGCGTTTTTCTTCGTATTCAAATGTTGTGATCTCTGTTATTCTTATTTTATATTTGTTTTGAAAAACAATAAAATGGCAATAGGGTTTGTGCTAACCTGCATATCCTTGTCTTAAGCTTAACCCTTGTTATTGCAGGATCCACATCGCAGAGGATATCGACTCTGGACCTTCTACGACTCACATCAAATTCGATTGCCCGATCTATCAAGCCGAAGAAGAGATTGATGAAGACAAAGACCTTCTCGAAGAGTTGACCCGCTTGTTGAAACAAGAAAAGAAAGTTATTCTGCCTCACGAGGAAGAGATTGAGATTGTGAATCTGGGTTCTGAAGAGCTGGTCAGGAACGTCAGGATAGGGGCTGCATTACAGAGTGATGTTAAGCAGAGATTAGTCAAGATGCTGAGAGAGTATAGTGACATCTTTGCTTGGTCATACGAAGATATGCCCGGACTTGATACTGACATCGTAGTCCATCACATGCCGTGGTGAGAAGATTGTCCTCCCGTTAAGCAGAAGCTTAGGAGGACACGACCAGATATGGCCGTTAAGATCAAAGAAGAAGTGCAAAAGCAGCTTAATGCTGGCTTCTTAGCGGTCACTACTTACCCTCCGTGGGTCGCCAACATAGTGCCTGTACCGAAGAAGGACGGTAAGGTGCGAATGTGCGTCGATTATCGGGATTTGAACAGGGCAAGCCCTAAAGATGATTTCCCGCTCCCTCATATTGATGCGTTGGTCGACAATACAGCTCAGTTCTCCGTATTTTCTTTCATGGATGGCTTCTCCGGCTACAATCAGATCAAGATGGCGCCGAAGGACATGGAGAAAACTACGTTTATTACACCTTGGGGAACATATTGCTACAAGGTAATGCCTTTCGGTCTGAAGAATGCAGGGGCCACTTACCAATGAGCAATGGTCACTTTGTTTCATGACATGATTCATCATGAGATTGAAGTCTATGATGATGACATGATTGCGAAGTCCCAAACGGAGGAGGGACATTTGGTCAATTTGCTGAAGCTTTTTGAGAGGCTTAGGAAATTCAGGTTGAGGTTGAATCCTAACAAGTGTACTTTCGGAGTACGGTCTGGAAAACTACTGGGGTTTATCGTGAGTGAAAGAGGCATTGAGGTTGATCCTACAAAGATAAAAGCAATACAAGAAATGCCAGTGCCAAAAACCGAAAAAGAAGTTCGTGGTTTCTTGAGCAGAATAAACTACATTGCAAGGTTTATCTCTCAGCTCACGGCCACGTGTGAACCGATGTTCAAACTGCTAAAGAAAGATCAGGCGATTATCTGGAACGAGGATTGCCAGAAGGAATTTGATAAGATAAAACAGTATCTGCATGAACCTCCCATCTTGATACCCCCAGTGGCCGGAAGACCCTTAATCATGTACTTGGCAGTTCTTGAGAATAGTATGGGGTGTGTTCTCGGTCAACACAACGAGACGGGCAGAAATGAGCATGCCATTTATTATTTGAGTAAAAAGTTCACAGATTGTGAATCCCGTTACTCAATGCTGGAGAAAACATGTTGTGCACTAGCCTGGGCTGCCAAACGTTTACGACAGTACATGCTCAACCACACAACCATGCTAATTTCGAAGATGGATCCAATCAAGTACGTCTTCGAGACGCAAGCGCTTTCGGTCAGGATTGCCAGATGGCAAATGGTGTTGACAGAATATGACATTCAGTACGTCTCCCAGAAGGCCATCAAGGGAAGCGTATTGTCTGAATACCTTGCCGAACAGCCGATCGAGGATTATCAGCCGATGGAATTCGAATTCCCTGATGAGGATATCGTGTTTCTCAAGGTGAAAGATTGTGATGAACCGTTGCCCGACGAGGGTCCAGATAGGAAATCCCAATGGAAGTTGATATTTGACGGGGCAGTTAATTCTTATGGAAGTGGCATTGGGGCGATCGTCACGACTCCCCATGGATCCCACACCCCGTTCACTACTAGACTGACGTTTCCGGTCACCAATAACGAGGCAAAGTACGAAGCATGCATCATGGGTCTAGAAGAAGCGATTGATTTGAGAATCAAGAACCTAGATGTATATGGTGACTCGGCACTTGTGACCAACCAGATTAAAGGGGAGTGGGAGACTCGTCAATCAAATTTGGTGTCGTACATGAACTATGCCAGAAGGCTGCTTCCGTTCTTTGATCGAGTGGAACTCCATCATGTACCCAGAGCTGAAAATCAAATGGCTGATGCCTTAGCCACGTTGACTTCGATGTATAAAGTCAATTTTTGGAATGAAGCTCCAAGAATTGTCCTTTCTCGTCTTGATAGACCTGCATTCATCTTTGCGATCGAGGAAGCTTCCGATGGCAAGCCATGGTTCCATGATTTCCAGGCCTTCCTTATGACTAAGGAGTATCCTGTGGGAGCGTCAACCCAGGATAAGAAGACTCTGAGGAGGCTTTCTGGAAATTTTTATCTCAATCCTGATGGAGTTTTGTATAAAAGAAACCACGATCTCGTGCTACTCAGATGTGTAGATGAGAAAGAGGCGAGTATGCTCATGGAAGAAGTCCATGAAGGCACATTTGGTATGCACGCCGGCGGGCATGCTATGACAAGAAAGATCCTGGGAGCAGGATATTACTGGATGACGATGAAATTAGATTGCTTTAAATTCGCGAAGAGATGTCATAAATGCCAGATTTATGCTGATACGATTCATGTGTCGCCGTGCCCGTTGAATGTCATGTCCTCCCCGTGGCCGTTCTCCATGTGGGGCATCGACATGATAGGCAAGATCGAGCTCACTGCATCCAACGGTCATCGCTTCATTTTAGTAGCCATCGACTACTTCACCAAGTGGGAGGATGCAGCCTCGTATGCTAACATGACCAAGCAGGTGGTGGCTAAATTCATAAAGAGGGACATCATCTGTCGTTACGGAATTCCCGAGCGGATCATTACTGATAATGGTTTGAATCTGAATTACAAGATGATGAAGGAGTTATGCCAAAGTTTCAAGATTGAACACCATAACTCATCTCCTTACCGGCCGAAGATGAATGGCGCCGTTGAAGCGGCCAATAAAAACATTAAGAAGATTGTACAGAAGATGGTCGTGACCTATAAAGACTGGCATGAGATGTTGCCATTCGCACTGCACGGTTATCGTACGACAGTACGTACATCAACCGGGGCAACTCCTTTCTCACTGGTGTACGGTATGGAAGCTGTCCTACCGTTAGAAGTTGAGATTCCTTCTTTACGAGTTTTGGTTGACGTGAAACTCGATGAGGCAGAATGGATTAAGAACCGACTAAACCAACTCAGCCTGATGGACGAGAAGAGGTTAGCATCGATTGCATATCGTCGTCTGTACCAAAGCCGAATGAAGAAAGCTTATGACAAGAAGGTGCGTCCTAGAAGCTTTCAGACGGGTGATCTCCTCCTGAAGAAGATTCTTCCTCCACACTCCGATCACCGGGGCAAGTGGACTCCCAATTATGAAGGTCCGTATGTCGTCAACAAGGTCTTCTCGGGAGGAGCCTTGTTGTTATCCACGATGGATGGCGAAGATTTTGCATCCCCGGTGAACGCGGACGTAGTTAAAAAATACTTTGCTTAAATGACCCGCTGGAAAGAAAAAGAATATCCAGGCAAAAATGGGGCATCCCGGCGAACCATAAAAAAGGAAAAAAGGTTCGGGAAAAAGTTAGGGATATGAATGAAAGAATGTACACCCGCAAAGTCGAAAACCTGGAAGGGCGACTTTGGCAAAAAAGGGTATCCCGGTGAATCGAAAACCCGAAAGGGAGATTCAGGCAAAAGTTAGGGATTTAAAAAAGCAAATGACTGCGTTCCGCGTGTGGACTTTCGTTGTTTAGTGGTTTGGAAGACCTGAGGGTCGTTTATCTGAATTAATCTCTTCTGAAGCTGAAGTGTCGGAGAAGTATCAAAGTCGAGTGGGTCATAGAGGGATCAACTCATGGTGTTCGTCTACGGCACATTGCCAACATTTGTGTATATACTGATGTATATTTATGTTTTTATGTTTGCGCAGCTTCCTCATTCCAGGAGTTTGCATCTGTTGTAAAACATATTTTCCCATTCAGGGGTTCGTTATCAATAAAATATATACTATTCAACAATTCTGTTTGTTGGTTTAGCATCTATCTATTTTGTTTGCGAAAGAACGCCGATGTTTTTGATAAATGCGCATACATAAACTTACTAGCCTAGGCCACTAATTGTTGAAACAATAAATTACTTGAACATCGTCACAAGATGGTAACCTTGATAGGTCCCTTTGAGAAGGGTATCTTGTCTGTTTATTTGTGTTGTTGCAAGTATAACATATTCCAGGCACTACGCCGTATGTGTTCCCAAGCAGGATGATTCCTTCTTCCCCAGCAAGTTCAGCAGCGTTTCCCCACCGAGTCTGAATAGGGATCGTGAGCACTGATATGTCTCCCCAAGCAGAGAAGATTCTCCCCAACCAGATGTATCCTGAAGGATCGTCATTTCCCCAGCTGAGTCATACACTGAAGTGTATGTTCATTCCCAGCACTGAGCCGATGTGCGATTGTCTCGTAGAAAACTAGTCGCAAGTGTGCCGCTTCCGATAGTTCAGACTGAAGTCTTCCAAGAGAATTGAAATTCCCCACAGAGTTGTACTCTCCCCAGCGGGCAAGATGATTCCCTCTTCCCCAGCCAAGTTGGCAGTTCCCCAAGAGAGCCGAGTCCTTGGAAGCCGTTTGGGCCATGATTGGTTTTCCCCAGTAGAATGTTGAATAGCCGATGCTGTATTTCCCCATCGGAGTCGTTATCTCCAGGAAAGTTTTAGCCGCGAAGGCCGTGCAGTTTATTTCTGCGACTGATATCGTTTCCTCAGCAGTTTGTGTGTTGTATACCTAGCTGAGCAGGTCCAAGTTCTCGTAGAGCTTTATTCCCCTGCAGCAGTCGACTGAAGTTCGTTTCCCTAGGCGGAATCCAATTGAGATTGTGTGACTTCTTCTCCTAGGCAGGATGATTCCTTCCTCCACCAGAGTGATCCCTTCTCCTTGACAGGAGGACTCTCCCTTCAGCATTTATTTTGCTGATGGGGTCATAACATTTTGCAAGATTGTATAGCATTTACCCTAAAAATGTGTAGCATTTCCACCGTGTGGAGCATTACGCCATTGACAAAGCATATGCATACGAAACATGAGCTAGGGCGTTACCGTTCTTGTTTTGTAGGTGTTCCTCCGCAGAATGGTTTGATCAAGATGATTCTTGAATTTCCCAGCGAAGTTATTTGTCCAAGATGATTCTTAATAGCCCCAGTGAAGTCGCCAGAGTTGGTTGCTCAAGTTGATGCTTAGAGTCCCCGGCAGAGTGTTTGCTCAGGATGATTCCTGAAATCTCCAGCAGAGCTATTAGTTCAGGATGATTCTTGAAGTCCCCGGCGGAGTTATTTGTCCAAGACGATTCTTGAAGTCTTCAGCAGAGTTGATTCACCCGAAATGATTTCTGGATCCCCGAAGCAGAGTTACTTGATAGTTCTCCAGAACCCCCAGCAGAGATGTGTCATCCCCAGCAGGTTCTAAACAGAGAAATTGAAATTTCCTTGAAGACTTGAGGATTGAAATCCGGCAGTAGTGCCAAACAACCAAGACTTACCGATGAAGTCCAACTGCGACGTCGAAGCAGTTTGCCTAGCTGACGCAGAGTGCCTGACGGAAAAAGATTGTGTATCCTTATTGATCCGTGAATGATTAAGGATCCCATTTCAAGACTTACTGACGAAGTCCAACTGCGAGGTCAAAGTAGTTCTCCTAGCTGATGCGGAGTGTCTGAATGAAAAAGAATGTATATCCTTATTGGTCCGTGATGGAGGATTCCATTTGAAGACTTACTGATGAAGTCCAACTGCGATGTCGAAGCAGTTTGCCTAGCTGATGCAGAGTGCCTGACGGCAAAAGATTGTGTATCCTTATTGATCCGTGAATGATTAAGGATCCCATTTCAAGACTTACTACGGAAGTCCAACCGCGATGTCGAAGCAGTTATCTCAGCTGACCCGGAGTGCCTGATGGCAATGGTTTAGGTATCCCTATTGGTTCATGATTGACCGAGGATTCTATTTCAGACTTGCTAACGAAGTCCGTTTGACGCCCTAGATATTCTTCGAATGCCTGATGGCATAATTATAGAGATTGTCAAAAGTTCCTAAATGACCTGATGAGTCCCAAGGAATTCTTCTGTCACAGTGTCGCAGAATGCCTGACGGCAATATCAGCTATGTATCGCCGGTTACCGGGTGACCAGTGAGCCCTTGATGATTTAAGGAAGAAGCTGAAGCGAAATCTGATAATCATCCCGACAGAGATTTGAGAGTAGCCATTCACCAGTTACTGAGTAACCGGTGATCCCTTATTGACTTACTAATGAAGTCCGACAAAGATGTTGTCGACGTGCCTAGCGACACGATGAGTCCATAGGTGACGATAAGAAATCGTTTCTGCAGTGGCGCAGGATGCCCGACGGCATAATCAACCATCATTCACCAGTACCAAATAACCAGTGATCCTTTATTGACTTACTGATGAAGTCCGACGGAGATGTTGTCGACGTTCCTAGCGACATGATGAGTCCATAGGCGACGATAAGGAATTCTTCTGCAGTGACGCAGAATGCCTGACGGCATAATTGATCGTCCATTACCAGTTACCGTGTAACCGGTGACCCCTTAATGACTTGAGGACGAAGATCTACGGCAAAATCAGATGATCATCATGAAGGAGATTTGAGATTAGACCCTTCACCAATTCCCGTGTGACCAATTCCCCAGCAGAGTTGCCGTGCAACTGTCATGCTCAGTTTCAAAGATGTTCCTACCAATCAGAGTATCGTTTACCTGTACGGTTGGCAAATCATCAGTTCCCGTGTAACCAGTGATCCCTTGATGATTTGAGGATGCAATGACATCAGATAAATCAGAGAATCATCCTGACGGAGGTTCAGATCAGTATTTCTCCAGCTAGTTGTCGTGCAGCTATTATTTCAATTTCCGAAGATTTGTCCCCATCAGAGTACCGTGTACTTGTGCAGTTGGAAAATTTCCGAGTTTGTTGGTATTCAACCGTCTCGTAGCTTGATTGTTTGAGAGTCGTTCGCTTCTCACCCAGTCAGGTCCAAGCCGTTTGAATAGGGGCAGCTGTTGCACCCCAAAATTTGCCCAACACTTCTTCACCTAGCTTATGTTTCATTTCATTCACATTAGCATTATCATTTGCATTTCATTGACATGTATGCAGGAGTTCAAGAGGTATGATTACCAATCAAGAGCTATACAAGACTATGAGGCTAGCTAAGAAGGTTTTTCAAATGTTCAAGGGTTGATATCCTTGTCAGAGAAGTTAAAAGATCCTCAGAGTGAGTGATTGAAGCCAAGTGTGTAGGTCTCCTAACTTGAGAGTTGTGGGAAGCCAACAGATGACTCTGAGGTCATGGAGATGGACTTGAGGTCTTGAGAGAGCTCATGAGAAGTGTTGAATATCACTTTGAGGCCTAGACAGGTCATTGTGCAAGATTAAGAAGGCTCAGCCATGATTGGTGCAGCTAGGGTTTGACTGGGTCAACCCTAAGTCAACTGATGATTTGAAGGAAGTTGAGACTTAATTCAAGAGCCATGTGATCATGGATTGATACATTGAGGTGTTTTAATGATGATTCCAAGGTTAACTCATCATGATTGAGGAGTTTGAGGAGTTTTAAGCTAGGGTTTCTAAGACTTGACAGTGTAAAATCCCCTAGTTTGACCCCTGACTTCAAGGCAATGTAGCTCAAGATATGATTATCATATCATCTTGACCCCAACATGATTGTTGTAGGGAATGATCTTAGCTTTAATTTGAGTACTAGAAGTCCTTGATAGGATCCATATAACTCAAGTTATGAGCCAGACAAGTTACAAGTCATCTGAGGTATGTGAATTTGGAGCTTGAAAGTTACCCAACTTGCATGACACTTTTGCCCAAGAAGGATGATTCTTATGAACTTTTGGTCAACACGAATGTTGTTCCTTATTCTCTTAGCTTTCTATATAGTACTAGAAGTCCTTGATAGGATATATAGAACTCAAGTTATGGCTTTGACAAGTCAAGGGTATTTTGGGAAGTTGTGATTATGGGTCATTTTTGGTTATAGGTAATTTTCACCAACTTAGACATCTCAAATGAAATTTTGTTCAACTTGAAAGTTACTCAAAATGGGGTTTTAACCTTGACCATGTATCAAGGAGGCATTGAAATGCTCAAGGAGAGACTTGGTTCAAGCAATTGTGAAAAAGGAAGGATTAAAAAGGCATAAATGACCAAAAATTCAAATAAATTATTTTGTGTGCAAATGAAGCAAAATAATATCATTTTTTGAATGGGAAATGCATTCTAGAAACTTTGGCAATATTAGAATTTTGATTTGAGTCCAATATCATGCCCTTTTTCTTTGTTTCTTCATGATGAAGTAACATATCAAACATGAGCCATTGGATGAAAACAAGGAGTGAATCATCACCATTCATATTCGATATCCCATGAGGAGTGCAAAGCAAGCATTTTGAAGCCAAAACAGAGTGCATATCATGACTAGTGTGGAGGAGATTTTGGTGAGAATTTGAAAATCTAATTTCTCATTCTGATGCTTTGAGAAGGTTCTAGATGATCCCAATGAGTTCTATATAAGGTGTTGAGTGTGCTCAACCATTTTTTTGGAAGAGTTTAAAGCTAGTAGCAGAGAGAGCCATTGAAAATTCAGAGTTGCAAGAGGAAATCGATTTCTAAGTTCCAAGCCAAATCAAGAGAAATTGAAGGTTGCATTAGCTTCAGAAGGTGTTTTGGAGTGTATCTGCATCATCTTGGAGGTTGAAGTGATCAAGAACTGCTTCTGTTACACCTCTGAACACAGGTTGGTACATTCGTTTTTGTGCTTGATTCAGGTAGAAATAGATAGAAACCTATAGGTGGTTAGGATCCTTGTGATGTATAGATGGATTTAAGATGAATAATTCGTGGAATAGAGACAAGTTAGGATGATGACCAATTTCTGTTGAGGCTGAATTCTAGAGATTCTTGGATTGATAATCAAGATTAGATAGGGGAAATTGATCACCATGAGATGAGGATTGGATTGATGCCCTTAATTTGGAGAATGGTGAGATTCAAGATTTTTACAAATTCTGAAGATGCTATCGTGTTTTGAGTTAGAGAAGGAACTAGATGATTCTAGTGGTAGATTCGTGATCAACATTAAAAACTAGACAAGATGATGTAGGGTTATGTCTTGTTTGATGACCTATGTATTTGTCTTCACCGGAGAAGACGGTGGCGCCACTGCTCAGGCCACCATCTGTAAATTCCCTCCATCTGAACATTTGAATGGGGAAGATGCACATGAAGCGTTGGATTGATATGAGACTTTGACCAAGTAACCTCAACGCACGACCACGATTGCTTTGAGAAAGTCAGACTTTGACCCTGAAGCTTATACACACCGTTTCATTAATTGGAGACAATGGGCTTAAGACTCTAAATGATATTCACACCCCCACTTTGGCCTAACCCAAGGAATTGAACTGATCAGAATTGCTATTTGCAACGCAAGTTTTGTTATTTTTCAATTGTTTTTGTTTATTTTCTTCATTTCATATTAGTTTGATAATAATTCATAAAAAATAGGAAAATAGGTCAATTAATTCCAGGTTTTGTCCCCCTGGTTCATGATTGAATCTAAAATTTCATTGAATAAAAATATTAGGCAAACCATGCATTTTTATTTTTTGTGCATTTTTTACATTTTTTTTGATAATAAAATTACCATGGTTGATACCTCTTTTTGATGAATTTAGTTTGATCATTTGGGGATGAGTTTTTGCTTGATATTTTGTTTGTGATTAGCTTAGACATGTATGCTCCCATAGTATTTTTCTCACATTTTTGTGATGAAATTAGGTGTTGTTTTTAGGTTGAAACTTTAGGTGCTTCCTTTTAGGGTTTAAGTTTAGTACCTTGTAGTGTAGAATTTACTTCTAGGTCTTATTTGAGGATTTGATCTCTGGGATTAACATGGTAGAGTCATGATTGACATAGGTTCCCATAGTTATTTTTGTAAGATTTTATAATTGATTTTAGTATTTTAGTTAGCATTAACTTTAATACTAGGTTTTAGGTGATCCTAACTTGCTAACTCAACTAGAATGACTTCATTAGTTCCCTTAGACTAGGGTTGTGCTTCTCTTGATTTTGGATGATGATGAAGACTTGTGTGGCCTGCTGTGGAATGCATGGTGAAGCTTGGACTTGCAGATTGCTCTCCCTTTGGTATAGTTTGTTTAGGGTTAAGGATTACGGTTTTTAGGGAGATCTCTTAGAATAGATTTTCTTCCTTCATGAAACATGGAAGGTGTTGACCACTTCATTTCCTCCCTAAGATGTAAGGTCCCATTGTGAATGCCTCATCCCTCCTTTGGTAGGATGTGTGGCTCTTCACAAGTTGGTAGAACCTTTGAGGGTTCCTTTCTTTGATGGTGGAGTGCTTAGAGGTGACCTTTGGTCTTCACTTTGCTTCTCTCTATCCCCTCCTTGCTCTTGTTAGATGAATCTTTCTCCCTTGCTAGAGGATGGATTTCCTTACTAGAAGATTGAAGATGCTAGAGTACCTTTCATTCTCTTGAAGAGGATAGACTTGAAGAACAGTTACAGACTGAGGACTAATCTGTTGTCAGAGGATTGCTTTGCTGTGAAACTGTGGAAGCTGTTGATTTGCTTTCTTTCCTGTCTGTTTGCTTTCTGTGCAACTGTATTGATGTGACTTGTTTGATGTTCTTGATGCATTAGAATAAGTTCATGTTTAGATTGTGTTAAGCTAGGAGCATGATTGCACTAGAGGTTGAGTTGCTCCCTCTGCTTGTATTTTTACTGTATGGCTTTACTTGCGGATATTCGGTAGAGCCCTGCTCCCTTGCCTATGTGGTGTGATTTGCTTGATGGCATTTTATTTTTCCTGTATGATTGCAGTTATTCATATCTGGCTTGAGGTCAAGACGAGCTTGTGGAGGCTGATGCCCCACACACATTTCCTCCCTCACTTGCATTGCATGCATTTTACAGTCGTTTACTGTTCACTGTTTAAGCTGATGCTTTATCTGTTTCTGTTTATCTTTAACATGATCCCCTAGGAATCTTACTTCCTTTGATAAGGAAGTGATGATTAGAACTTTAGGTTGAAACCTATGCATGATAACTTCTAGGAGATACCTGTTTCAAACTTCAACCATAGGATGAATCCTTGGCATGACAACATTAGGACTTAATTGTCTCCCCTTAGTTGAGCATGTTCTCTCTTCTCATCTCAAACAACAGTAAAAAACGTAATAAAGGCAAGTTAGTATAAGCGCGTTACGAGCCTTAAGCTACTTGGGTAATGATAATTGAGAGGCCTCCTCTCAATCGTCTAGAATGTTTAGTATACGTCCTTTGGATGATATTGGATGCATTCGTTCCCAGGTCATAGTCTCTAGTGCTGTACGAACTACAGACAAACATAAAAAACAGTTCTTCCGTAAAAGACAGAAAACGAACTTCAAATCTTTTTGCCCCGTGGGCCCATACTTCAAAGGAAAGCTTTTCTGAAGAAAAGAGTGTCGTTAACTCCCAGTTCTACGGCAAACGGTAACGCCTGAGTCTCCAAAGGTCGAGCTGCGTACGCCAAACTACTGGAACTGTTTGTTAACCCTACTCGATAAAACAGATGAATCTGAATTCCCGTAATCCGTATTATCCCGAACTACGTAAGCTCTGATCTCTCATGCATGTTGAGAGTATGTATGCACAATACTAACGTATTGGCGAGCCACCTTCTCCCGTTTACCCGTAGTTAGTCGAACTACGTTGACTATGATTTCTCATTCTCTGATGAGAATACGTAGGCATAAAGTGTGACGCTTTGCCGAGTCATTTTCTTTTCTTTTCAGACTGGCCTTGATAGGTAGATAGTAAATAAACCCGTCAGATAAACACAACAAGCATGGATCCCATCGAGTACGATGGACGTGAGGGGTGCTAATACCTTCCCCTCGCGTAACCGACTCCCAAATCCAGACATTGGTTGCAATGACCTTGTCTTATACCTTTTCATCAGGTTTTTCCAATCGTTTCCTTTTCCGTTCTGAGGGATAAATAACGAAAGGTGGCGACTCTTCTGTTTTACCAGCACCTTATTTTCGCGGTAGCGACACTAGTCCCTCCATTTAGGATAGGAGTAGGAGAGACATTAGGTGTTCAATCCTATGCATGATAACATTAGGATAGTTTCATTCCCTTTCATCCCGACTTTAGGAGCATTGTGCATGACAACTTTAGGTTTGGATTTAGTCCCCCTTTTGGTGCCCTTTCTCTTCTCATCTCAAAACAATCATAAAACACTTAATAAAGATAATGGATGTTGTGCCACGAGCCTTATACTTGGGAAATGGTTATTGAGGGGCCACCTCTTGATTGCCTAGAGTGTCTAGTATACGACCTTAGGGCGATATGCAACGCATTCGATCCTAGGTTCTAGACTTTAGTACAACATACATTATGAACACTTAATTTCAAAACATTTCGTCTCTAAAAAACACAAAAAACACTTCAAACCTTTTTCATCCTTCAGGATTCTAATCAGGAAAATCATTTTCATCCCATGCTCAAGTTGCATACACCAACTGCTAGAACTACTTGTTAACCCTACTCAGGCCTAAAAAAAAAGTTGAACAAACTTGTGTTCCCCGTAGTAGCCCGAACTACGTTTGCTCTGATCTTTTATACCAGATGCAAGTACGTAGGCACAAGACGCGGTGTCTTGGCACGAGGGAATACGTAGGCATAGAGCGGGGATGCTCTATCGAGTCTCTTTTCTTTTCTTTTGTACCTGAGCCTTAGCTTAGATAGTAAACACTCTCTTTTTTAGATAGACAACAAAGCGTGAATCCCATCGAGTACGACGGACGTGAGGGGTGCTAATACCTTCCCCTTGCGTAACCGACTCCCTAACCTGAGATTTTGTTGCGATGACCGATCTTATCCCTCTTTTCGTTAGGTTTTCTCTGAGCTTTTCCTTTCCCTCTCTTGGGATAGATAACATACGGTGGCGACTCTTCTGTCATTTCCGGCCTCGATTTTCGCAGTAGCGACAGCTGGTGACTCTACTGGGGAATAGAAATATCCCCTATGCGAGTCAATCCTAGCGCTTGTTTGTTTATTTTTGGGGTGTGTACATATTGTGCTTTATCTTTATTTGCTTTCCGCATTTTATTTTCCGCATCATATATCATTATTACTGTGCTGTGGGGAGGGAAGTTCCAAGGAGTGATAAGCCAGACCCAGGCTCGAGTATGTACCTAGCTTTAGTAGTGGAGATTAGTGGGGGACCTGTTTGCTTAGCAGATACAGTTCCCCATGAAATTCACACTCGGACGAGATTTTCTTTGATGATTTTCCTTCAGATCCTTAGGATCGGTTGGGATTTTGAATTTGAGAATTGTCGGCTCTGGGAACCGATCATTTGTGAGTCAGTTAAGTGAGGCCTCTTCAGGAGATGATGATGCCCAAACCAGAAATGGTGAACGTATAATCATTTCTAGAAAGTCTGTGACGCTAATGAATGCATAGAATGCCAAACCTTGTCAGTGGATAGGTCCTTACCTGTGAGAGGGATGAGGGTTGTGCAGGAAACTTTAGCTTTCAGATTACCCGGTTCTTTACAGTTTGGATTTTATGTTCTTGATATTAAGGGGTCCTAATGTTAGTGTTTGGTTACGACTAAAGTGAAGCGCTGGTCTGTCTCCGTCAGCGACACTGCAGCCTTGATCCTCTGTTGCATTTCATATTGCATTGTATGGCATTTACCATTCCATTTGCATAACAGGTGTTCGAGATTGGGTTTTGTTATCCTGATCCATTTTTCTTTGCAAGAGACATTAGCTTTTCAAGGAAGACATAAGTGACTATGGAGCAGGTTCAAGCTGAATTGATTGAAGTCCGAGGCCAGCTAGGGCATATTATGATGGACATGCAAGAGTTGCGTCTGAATCAGAAGTCACTCAGAGAAGAAAACCATCAGCTGAAGACCCAGGTGGGCTTGATCATGGAGGTGATAAAGAATGTGCTCAGAAAAGAAGGTGATCAGCTACCTGAGGCCGCAGCAAAAATGCTTGTTTCGCTTGTGCCTGTGGAACCTGTGCCAAGGCGTGATAAGCCTCAGATATCTCATGCACGACAGAGAGCTCTAGAATTTTCTCATCAATGTTTTGCTTCTCAGGATAATCATATGCCTAGGAGGTATCAGAAGACAAGGCCATGTAACAGAGTTTTCGATCAGATTCCTACAACGTTTGCTCAGCTGTTGCAACCTTTGCTTCAACGCCAGATGATTAAGCTTCGGACAATGAATCATTTGACTACTGAGCCTCCATCAGGTTTTGATGTGAATGCCCATTGTGATTTCCACTCTGGGGCACTAGGGCATAGCATTGAGGACTGTAAAGCTTTCAAGCATAAAATCCAGGACTTGATTGACTTAAAGGCAATTAAATTCACGCCGGGCGGCGCAAACGTATCAGATGGTCCTGTCCCAGTTTCTGCAAAAGAGATGGATGTTCCTATCCCCTCACCTGAAGTTGCAGTAGGTCAGGAGTATATCCTGCAATCTTTGGTGTCTAAGTCCCCTTGCCCACAACTGTTGCCTGTTCCTGGGCCAAGCCTGAGGATGAAAGTACCGGAACAAAGGGAGTCCCCGATACCTTAGGCTCAGTCTCCAGACGTTGTAATTGTTCATAGTCAACAATCTTTTGGGTCTTTGCATCAGATATTTGTTCCCCTCCAGAGTCAACGGTCGTACCGCCATCAGCCACGTCAGCACACTCGACAAAGACCAAGGAAGCCAAAGAGGTGTTTCACTCAGTTTCCAATGTCATACAGTCAGATGTTGCCGGATTTGATCAGAGGTGGATTGATACTGCCGAAGAAGAGTAATCCAGAGATTCATCCACCTCCGCCAGGTTTTGATGTGAATGCCCATTGCGATTTCCATTCTAGGGCACAAGGGCATTCAACTGAAGACTATAAGGTGCTTATAAGCCAGGTTCAGACTCTGCTGGACTCCAACAGATTTTAAATCACGCCTCAGGGTATTCAGATCAACAATCCTCCATCATCCAGTAATGTGAGTTCCGCAATTAACGTTATGGAGGGATCCACCGAGAGCAGATGTTCAGAAGAGTATCAAACTGACTTCGACGAGCAATTCTGAAGATGGTTGTTTCACCAGCAAATCAAGACTTGAAAGCCCAGTTCCCTAAAGTTGGCAGCTTTTTTTATCATGTCATTTTCTTGCATTTGTAGTTTCTTTTCTGTTTAAGTGCAAATTTCGTTTGTAAAACGTGTTTGTTTTTTATTGATAATGATAATGAAATGAATATGCATGTTTTGATTAAATCCATTCGTTTTCACTCAATGCTTTTCTATTGATGTCAAACGCTTGTTTAAGCGGAACTTGAGGGAGGATGACGAAATTGAAAGACGCGCAAGCTTCTGATTGTATGCTTTTGAATAAAACCTGCTGATGATGTACAGGCATTGTTCCAAATTCCTAAACACCGGAGATATAAGGAAGATAATCCCTTGTCAACCCCTTTGAGCCTTGTAGTAGGAGTTTCTTTCTGAAAACGAAAAAAAACCCTCAATCTTAACCTGGGGCAGGGTATATGTTAGCTAATTTGACCGAGCATCCAAATTACAAAAAGCGTCACCATTCGAGGAATAATCACACCCCTAGAGGTCGTGCCTAAAAAAACCACAATGGTTAAACTTTAGGAGTGAGACAGTCACATTATTCCCCAAAGAGTCAGGCAACCAGTGTCACACGACTTGTCAAAAAAACAGAGAAGCAAAAAGAATCAAAAGCCCGCTGAGTCGAAACTGGAAAACAAGTGGCTTAAGCAAAAATTAGGGCATCCCGCTGGACTTGAAAATCAAAAGATATACTCAAAAGGGTCAGTCCAGGCAAAAATAGGGAAATATCGGAAAAATGACGAAGAGCAAGTCGTGTGATTCCAGGCACCAAAGACGAAAAGTGAGTGATTGTCACTCTGAAAACTTGTGGTTTCCTGAACCACCACTCCTGTCATTCAACCTTTGAAAGGTGAACGCTTGTGTCGAATTAGCTGAACATAGGATTGAAGAACATCAAGGAGAATGGGTGGGTTAAAACAAACTTAGAGCCTTATATCCTTTCCTTCTATAATCATGAACCTGACCAATTTACAACCTTCAAAAATCCTAATTGAAGCAGATTTGTTTCGAAAGCATACTTCGGTAAAGATCGCGTCGAAACTGACTCCTAAAAGGATTATTCTTACCTTGTGGGTATTGATATTGACATTCTAATAAGTGATTCATTTACTATGTTACAACTTTTTTCCAGTGCACAGACATGGATTTCAAAACTGTCATATGCATTGCATTAATATTATCATTTGCAAAACGAATTGTTTTACTTGCGAGTAAGCACTTGACATCAGGAGAGCTTCTACAATGCGAAGTTTGATCGAGCTAAGATGCAAAACGCCAGAGAGCTCCGTCGAGCAGGGGAATGCCAAAGGATCACAAAAGAGGAGTCATTCGTTCCTAAGGTCCATTAATCTGGGGCAATCAGGTCGAGATTCGACGAATCTCTCGAAGTCAAAGGCACTTCTCCAAATCAGCCAGTCAGGGGCAAAGTCATTGCAAGGCTGGGGCAAGCTACCCCAAGAGCACGAAAGCTCCCCTTATCCAGCAGACAATAAACTTGAAGAGGCTTAAAATGCTGAGGCAGTTCATATCAAACCGTCAGGGTACAGAAATCTCAGGTTTCCTTTCAAGGAGGGTTTTATAGAAGTCCCACAGACTAGGGAAAAATTGGAAACAAAGGAACTGCTTCTCTCCATATCTTCAGAACTTATCAGAGTTATTCAAGCAGATAGAGCATTTCTCAACCTCAGCTGTACTTGACCTTTCACGGAAAACTTAAAGCCCAATCACACTTGGCATATCTAGTGGAGTTGCTACGTCTCTATACCTACAAAGTGAAGACATCAGACCAAAAGTATCTCACCAGCAATAATATACAGTCGAGATCAGTCTTTCCCCAGCAGGTTGGAACTCCGTACAATTAAGGTTATCCTCAGCAGGTTGAGATTGATATCTCCAGCAGGGTAGGGTCATCTCCAACAAGGAAGCGTGGGATTATCCCCAGCAGTGGAACAAAATCGGAATTTCATTTTCCCCACAGAGTCTGAATGGATGGTTCCTTTCCCCTCAAAAGTCTAGGTTATTGACTCATTCCCCAAGCGGAAGTTGTTATTGTTGAGTTTATTTCTCATCTTCCCCAAGCAGAGGTCGGTGTTGATTCCCTCCTTATCTAATCCCCGGCCAAGTCAGTGGAGCAGTTTTCTTCCCCGAGATTGTTTATTCTCCACCCTCAACGGAGAGAGAGCTTGGGACGATTCCCCAGTAGATCTTATTCATAATTCATAACAGATAGCGGATTAAATCTTTAGCAGAGCGGAACCTCTGACAGATTAAAGCCATCCTTCAGCAGTCTGCCTTGATTCCCAGCGGAGTTGTCTGTTCCCCGGAATGTCATATTCTGGCAGGCCATCCAGGGCGCTTTCCTCAGCAGAGTTTGATTTTGATTCCCAGCGGAGTGGATTTGTGCTTAGCAGAGAAATTTTACCCAGAAATCTTTTCTCGGAGGCCATCTAAGGCTTGTATTC
Organism: Lathyrus sativus; assembly: GCA_963859935.3. NCBI lineage: Eukaryota > Viridiplantae > Streptophyta > Magnoliopsida > Fabales > Fabaceae > Lathyrus > Lathyrus sativus. The sequence continues at coordinate 181,019,246 of OZ012736.1, read as the reverse complement.
CCCATCATGAGTCTGTAGGAACTAGACGTGCCTAGTTTTCCCCCAGCGGAGTTGTTTTCCTCTTTTTAGCATTTATTTTGTTGAAGTGGTTCTTTTGCATTTGCATCGTGCATAACATCCTCCCAAACGCGTAGCATTTCCATTACGTATGGAGCATTACGCCATTTTCAAACATATGCATTTTGAAACATAAACCAGGTTGTTACCTCTTTGCTTTCGAGTATATCTCGCAGGTGATTATCATCCTGGCCTGTGCGGACTGCGTTTTTGTGAAGCTCTTCTCTCTAGATATTTGTTCTCTGACGGTGAAGTTAGATGTTTGTTTGTCTTCTGACGGTGAAGTTAGATGTTTGTTCTATGACGGTGAAGTTAGATGTTTGTCTTCGGACAGTGAAGTTAGATATTTGTTTGTCTTCTGACGGTGAAGTTAGATATTTATTTGTCTTCTGACGGTGAAGTTAGATGTTTGTTTGTCTTTGGACGGTGAAGTTATATGTTTGTTTGTCTTCTAACAATGAAGTTAGATGTTTATTTGTCTTCTGACGGTGAAGTTAGATGGTTGTCTGTCTTATGACAGTGAAGTTAGATGTTTATTTCTCTTATGACAGTGAAGTTAGATGTTTGTTTGTCTTCTGACGGTGAAGTTAGATGTTTGTTCTCTGACGGTGAAGTTAGATGTTTGTCTTCTGACGGTGAAGTTAGATGTTTGTTTTCTGACGGTGAAGTTAGATGTTTGTCTTCTGACGGTGATGTTAGATATTTGTTTGTCTTCTGACGGTGAAGTTAGATGTTTATTTGTCTTCTGACGGTGAAGTTAGATGTTTGTTTGTCTTCTGACGGTGAAGTTAGATGTTTGTTCTCTGACAATGAAGTTAGATGTTTGTCTTCTGACGGTGAAGTTAGATATTTGTTCTCTGACGGTTCAGTTAGATGTTTGTCTTCTGACGGTGAAGTTAGATATTTGTCTTTTGACGGTGAAGTTAGATGTTTATTTATCTTCTGACGGTGAAGTTAGATGTTTGTTTGTCTTCTGACGGTGAAGTTAGATGTTTGTTCTCTGACGGTGAAGTTAGATGTTTGTCTTCTGACGGTGAAGTTAGATGTTTATTCTCTAACGGTGAAGTTAGATGTTTGTCTTCTGACGGTGAAGTTAGATGTTTATTTGTCTCTTGATGGTGAAGTTAGATGTTTGTTTGTCTTCTGACGGTGAAGTTAGATGTTTGTTCTCTAACGGTGAAGTTAGATGTTTATTCTCTGACGGTGAAGTTAGATGTTTGTCTTCTGACGGTGAAGTTAGATGTTTGTTCTCTGACGGTGAAGTTAGATGTTTGTTCTCTGGCGGTGAAGTCAGGTGTTTGTTCTCTGACGGTGAAGTCAGATGGTTGGTTTTCTGATGACGAAATCAGATGTTTAGTTACTTGACGACAAAGTCAGATGTTTGATTTGCTGGCTGTGATGTCAGAATTTTTTATTCCCCGCAGATGTTTAGTTTCCGATGGCGGAATCAGATGATGGGTCTGATGGTGAGGTTAGAACATGTTTATCCCCGACAGAGATTTAACGGCGAAGTCAGACTTTTTTAAGTTGACGGCGAAGTCAGATTATTATTGAGAAGTTGATGGTGAAGTCAGAGTATTTTAGGAAATAACGGCGAGGTCAGATTATTATTGAGAAGTTGATGGCGAAGTCAGATAGTTTTGAGAGCTGACGGCGAAGTGAGATTATTTTGAGAGCTGACGGCGAAGTCAGGTTATGATTGAGAATTGACGACGAAGTCAGATGGTTTTGATGACTGACAGCGAGGTCAGATGTTTACTTGATTGAGGATTGATAGCAAGGTCAGATCTTTTTACCGACTTGATGTCGAGGCCTGACGATGATGTCAGGTGCTTTTACCAATTTGATGTTAATGATTGACGGCGAGGTCAGATGTTCTTACCGACTTGACATCGATGTTTCCTATTTTGGTTATGAGTTAGCTCGCTGTCCTTGCAACCATCAGATACAGTTATTTCTGGGGACTTTATTCCAGTGAACAAGTTTATTCGGTTACTGTTTCGTTTTGCGGTTGTCAAATTTCCGGGCTCTTTGGTATTCAACTGTCTTTTACCTCGAATGTTTGAAAGTCGTTCGCTTTTCATCCCTTCAGGTCCAAGACACTTGAATAGGAGCAGTTGTTGCACCCCAAAATTTGACCAACCCCTTTTCTTAATCTCTAGCTTATGTTTCATTGTTCTAGCATATTGCATTGCATAGCATTTTGCATTTACAGGGGATCAAGTGTCTGTCTGTGTACCACCTTAGAATAAAATCTTTATTGGCTTCGAGCTCAAGCAAAGGCACTGGTATAAACCATCAGAAGATTTTCAAGGGGTCCATAAGGTCTTATCACTAGTGTGAAAATAAGGTAGAAGTTTGTTTAATACCTTAGAGGTTTTAGTGAAGTGGAAGGGTTACTCAGTTCATTTGCACAATGCCCAGGCCAAAAGGGTTGGAATTAGGGCTTCAATTTTAATCAGGATAAAATTTGTTTCTTGGAGCAAACTTGATTCCATGGCCCTCCATATGTCCTAAGATGTCTGAGGATGAGAGATCGATCATAAATTTTAATCAGAAGAGCTCCAATTGATCAGTTGATTGAAAATCGGGAGATTCGGAGAAAAGTCAATTGTGCAGCGAAAAAGTTAATTCCTGACTTTTTGAGGTCAAGATCATGATCCTCAATTTCAATATGACAAATGGGTGGAATTTGATCAAGAAAAGTCAAGGAAATAATGAAAAATCAAAAGTTGTTGAAAGTTGCTATTTTGGGATTTAGGGTTTTAGAAACCTTCCATTTTTGGAAAATTTTATGTTTGGAACAACCATCTTCAAAGCCATTTTTATTCATGATAAAGGTTTCAAATGAACCTTTGGCCAACATCAAAGTTGTTCCTTGTATCTCAAGCCTTCTTGTGAGTACGAATTCATAATCATATGATATTTGGAGCTCACGTTATGATCGATCAAAGTTGAAGATTTCAATGGTTTCAAAAGTTGTTAAATTTGGGCAGATTTTTTCCCCACTTTGCAAGCCAATTTTCATCACCTTCTTGATGTCAAATGAAACATTGTCCCAAATGAAAGTTGTAGAGTGTGTTCCAAGATTTCCAAAGAGTCCAAGAAGTCTTCAATTGGATTTGAGAAGCTCAAGTTATGGATGCGCAAAGTTGGAAAGAAATAAGACAATTTCATAACTTAGAATTTTTTTCTAAGTTGATCATGGGCAGTTTGCTTGCCACGATTTTCAAGCACGAATTTCATGGTCTTCCAATGGTCCAATGGAAATTTCATCAACATGAAACTTGTTCTACTCCATGCCCTCTTTCATTTGAGCACAAGATCAAAATAACTGGATTTGTGTGCACAAAGTTGTCATGACTCAAAGTTGGTACATTGAACATTTTCCCCAAAGTTTGAAATATGGATTTTTGCTAATGCATTTTGCTTTATCAGCTCTAGCACACTTCCATGCGCATGGGAGGCTGTGTTTGTTGCTCCCAAACATTGCTAAAACCAGCCAAACGTCCATTTTGTCAATTTTGCTCATTTTCAAATAAATTGCCCAAATGAGCTATGAGTCAAAATCATCACAACACAATGCCCCTACCTATGTTGTGCAAGCTGACCAAGAAAGCTACTGAGGCATAACCCTAGCAGCAGCAGCTGTGCAATTTCTGCATCGACCCTTTGATTCAAAAAGTGACCATGGAGATGAAAATCTGTCCATTCACTTTCTTGCCTTGGTCAAACCCTAAAAACCTGATTTCATTCAGTATTTAAGCTAAGCATCAGTCCACACAAACCCTAATCAGTGGTAGCCTCCATTTTGTAAGAAATACCAACTTGCATTTTTGCTCTTCTCTGAGATATTCCCACGAAAATCACTCATTTCCTCACTTTTTTTTAACTCTTCATCATAAACTTTTCACCCCAACACTACTTGGAATTTATTGGTAAAAGGAGGTGTGGTGGTTTTGTTCTCTCTGAAGCTGTTTCTGGAACCAGTTGTTGGTTTGCAAAGGCTAGGAGCTTTAAAACTTTGAGCTTTGCTGTTAGTTTGCTTTGGAGGCTGCAAGAGGTAAGCATCACAAAACTCTTTTTATGGCATCAACATCATTAAAACATGTTTGAGCTTGAATGTGTTCTTGGAGTTGGTTGATTTTCATTTGAAATATTGTTTTGTTATCATGACAAGTTTGTTGGATTTGTTGTGTTCAGTTTGCTAGCTGTTATCATTGGAAGATACACTTTAGTTTTGTTTCATTGATGCTTGATATTCTCATTGTTAAGTTTGCCTCTGTTTTGTTTGAGTCTTTCTGTTGTGTTGGCTTTGGTATGCTTTAGAGAAAACAAAGTTGTCATTAAAATAAGCAAGTTTTGATTGTTGAACTTTGTTATGTGTTTGAACTTACAAATATGTTAGTTTTGCATTCAAACTTTAAAAATGGTTTTGGAACCATCCAACTGTTTTCAAAACTGTCACTGAAGTTTGCTTGAGGGCTGCTTTTGGGTTGTGTGTGGAGTTTAGACCTGTCAGCATGTTTGAGATGTGTAGAGTGGATGGCTCATTGTGTTGTGGCATTGTAATGACAGTTTGTGGAGCTGCCTAAGTTTAGCTTAATATCCTTGTTGGAACAATGATGGTGTGATTGGCAACTTGCTAGGCCAGTGAGGTTCATGAGTTGGTTTTGGCTTGTGCGTCCTCTGATGTTTAAGTGGTACTTTAGACTGGTTTATATTGTTTCGTTATCAGGATTCATCAACAAAAACTATCAGAAATGCCAAGTACTGGCTTGCTTTTGCTATGTTTGTTTTGAGTATGTTTAACCCACATGTTCATAGATGCATATGTGTTTGCATTGTGGTGTATTTTTCTTTGCCTTGTTCAAATTGCCTTAACATGATTAAAAGTGGTTTGTCATTCTGATTGTTGTCTGGTCCAGCCAAAGGCTTGGCTTTCATTGTTTACTTTTGAAAGGATCGTTAGCATTTTAAACTCATGTACTTTGCTGTCAAATTTATTTTGGATTGGAGTTTGTCAACTTTTTGGTCCATTGTTGTCTCAAAGCTGTCTTTTACACTAAAACCTGTTGTTGCTATTGTTTAAGTTATGTGCAGAAAGTTAATATTTTTTTTCTTGCTGAAATGAACCTTTTTGAATTTTAGCATTGTGATGACCAAAATGTTGTTGTCTATAGCAGCTTGAGTCTTACGTGATTGTGAATATTTTTTTGTTGAAACTCATCATAAATGTTGTTGAGGCATGTTGCTTTGGTTTGCTCATTTCTTTATACCAGCTGTTTTAAACACATATTTGCCTTGGACTTGCTTTTATCTTGATGTGCTTATGTTTCATGAATGTTGAGTCAATTGCTGTCATTGAATTATATTTAAGTTATTACTTTGTTTACATCAAACAAGCATTTGCATTAAGATGACAATATTGTGGTTGATGCTTCTCATTGATGAACACCAAACTTTGCTCATTTCTGGACCTGTTTAGCTCATTAGGATTTGCTTTGAGCTGTCATAAGAAGACTGAGATTTCAAACATTGACAGTATAGTATTTAAGTGCTTGGCTTCTCATTCAGCACACTGTCCAGTCCTTGTGGAGAGAAAAACCAACTCAGATTTCCATTAGAACTTTGTTTAGGTTCCTTTGTTTTTTCTGATGCTTGATGGAAGGAAGGCAAGGCTTGAACTGTGCAGTTTGAGCATGTGGATATCATTGTTTGAGGGTAGGTTCAGCAGTTAGTTTGTCATTTGAAAAACTAGAACTTATTCATTAGGATGAACTACTTTAACTCATTTGATCAAGCCGTGTCATTCATGTTGCTAAATTAGTGTGGCATTTGTGCTTGTACGTTGATTGGAATTCATCAATTTGCATTGAAATACCAACGATACTTTGTCGTGGCCATGTTGTTTTGTTGGTAGCCAGCTCTTGCTTTTCATAGCAGCTCACGTGCCAACTTTTTGTTTTGTTGTTTTTAGATCAAGCTTTCTGCAAGAACTTACTCATTTTCATATTTGTAACTTGCTCAAACCATCCATGGTCTTTAATTATGCCTGTCTCAGTTTCATTAACTCAAAATGCATTTCCTAGCTCCATTATGCATGTCCCTTCGAATTTCAGTGTGTGAGCATTATTTGAGACAACCAACTACACCACTGTGTTCCTTGTGAAAAATTAGTCAAGTTAGAATAAAAGCTTGCTCAATTTGGTTGAGATTTGAAGAAGTTAGAGCGAAACTGTTTTGAAATGTTCTTGCCTTGCTTGCCTTTGTTTTTGCCCAGCCATGTGCATGGTTAGGTACATATATTTATGGGGTGGCATTAATACACAGATGTATCGCCACCCCAGTGGTTAAAAGCCTTGCCATAAGTATCTTGCCATGCCATGAAACCCCGGTTCGAGCCCAGCTTGGGGCGTTTTTGCTTTTTTCTTTCTTTCATTTTCCATGTTTTATATTTAATGTTTCTTTTCCTTTCCTTATCACACGCGTGCAATGGTAGAGATGATTGTGTTTTGGGCTTGCAGCCTTGAGGTCAAGGGTTCAAACCCTTATGGCAGCATTTCTTATTTTTTTTAGCACTTATTTGTTTTACTTTAATTCTTTTCCTTTTTTTATTGTTATTTATTTTTAAGTAGCTTTTTTTTAATATTATTAAAAAACCTAAAAAATCATCTTTTATTATTTTAATGTGTTATTTTATTTTCCATGTTTTTTTTTACTTTATTTTCTTTTTTTTTTTTATCATTTTTTTATATTTTAAATTCGTCATTTTATTTCTTTCTCATCTCATCGGCGATTGATTTATTTAGTGTTTACTTGGCCTTGTGCCATGACCCCCCTAGGATTCCTAGTTCCTCCGTTTAGGATGGGAGTAGTGTCGCTACTGCGAAAATCGGCGCCGGCTATGACAGAAGAGTCGCCACCGTGCGTTATTTATCCCAACGGAGGGAAAGGAAACGCTCAGAGTAAACCTAACGGAAAACGGGAAAGGAATGGTCATCGCAACCAAATCCTGGATTCGGGAGTCGGTTAAGCAAGGGGAAGGTATTAGCACCCCTCACGTCCGTCGTACTCGACGGGATCCACGCTTGTTTTCTAGTACGGATTGTTACTCTATCTACCCTACAGGTCTGGGTTAAAGGGAAAAGAAAATGACTCGGCAAAGTATCACACTTTATGTCTACGTATTCCCGTCTGGAACGAGAAATCAGAGTCAACGTATTTCGCCTAACTACGGGTTAGGGGGGAAGGTTGCTCGCTAGGATACGGCATCCTATGCCTACGTACTTTCATACAGCATGAAAGATCAGAGCAAACGTAGTTCGGGCCACGGAAGACACAAGCTTGTCTGACTGTTTTTTATTACCTTATGAAAGGGTTTTTCTGGATTAAGAGTCCAAGCGGACAAAAATGACACTTTGATGTTGGTTTTAAATCTTTTACGAAAGGAGTGTTTTTTAGTTTGTGTGCAATCTCTGACGTACTAGAGACTATGATTTGAGAGTGACTACGTCGCATGTCACCCAAAGGGTGCCACACTAAGCAGCCAGACTACTGAAAAGAAGCTCCCCAGCAACCCTTTCTCAAATAGCTTAAGGCTCGTGACGTACGACATCGATTGACCTTATTACTATACTTTTGAGTTGTTTTGAGATAAGAAGAGAAAGAAGCTCTTAAAAGCCTAGGGTTGAAAGGGGAATAAAAGTAACCTAATGTTGTCATGCATGGATAAGAATCCTAATGTTTGTCATAATTCCCTCCTGCACAGAGGAAATGAGAGATCCTAGGGATAAACAGAAAAGAAAGCAAGCAAGTACAGTAAAATGCATGCAATGCAGCAATACAAGCGAGGCAAGGGAGTCCCACTCAACCTCGAACCTGGGAAAACAACAGGCAAAGTGAATCAACATTCACTTCAAACCTAGGGGGCAAGCTACACAAGCCAACAAACAATACAGAAAACAAAACCCTAAAGCAGAGGAGGCAGCCCAAGCAGCAGCACCAAACTCCTACAGCAAACAGCAGCTCTGACAGCAACAGTTGGTTAAACAGCAAGAAGTTGACAGCAACAACCTTCATCTTCATGAATAACTCCCATCTTCAAGCTTAAGTAAACTTCAATCCCCAATAGACACCATGCTTCAACAAGCTCTCAGCTTAAGCAAGCAACAAACTTCAGCAGCAAACAGCTTCACCAAGTAGACAACCTCAACAAGCAGACAGCTTCAACAAGCAAGCAACTTCAACAAGCAACACTCCTAGCTTCAACAAGCCCAAACTTCATCTTCAACAAGCTCCAACAAGCAATCTCAAAAAGGGAATCCATTAACAAGATCAAGTTTGTTATGTTAAAAAAAAGCTTAACGGCTACCAAGGGAAACCACTAAGGTCTTAACATGATAATTGAAAGATATCCTCAAGGTTCTACTGAACCAAAGCATGCTCTACATCTCTCCTAAGGAGAGATGGAACTTCTTTGGGAGGACCTTGTGTTATAGGATTGAGTAGAGGCACAAGAAGCTCTCTATGTTTGAAAGAGAGAAGCAAAACTACTCTGAGGCTCTTCCTAAACCCTAGTTTCCTTAAACTCCTGACAAGCACTCCATAAGATGAGAGAATATTCACATCCAAGCTCCCTCAAGCTCTCTAAAGCATCTTCAATTGGCCTTCATGATCACCCAAGCTCAAAAACAACACCATCCTAATCTAAGGGGAACTATTGAATTAAACTAGCCAAGTTAGTTCATCAAAAAACACCTAAAAGTTAGCCTTAAAACTAATTCTACTTAAAATACCAAAATTGATTGTAAAATCCTACAAAAACTACTAAGGGTTCCTAAACCTCTTATGAATCTCTCGTACAAAAACCAGGGGGTTAACCATTCATTTGGACCCTAAACTATGCCCTAAACCTAAAGGTATCACCTTAAAACCCTAATTCTAAACCACCTAATGTCCATTGCTCAAACTAACCTAAACATCTTTCACAAAAATATGAGAAAATTACTATGGGTACATGCATATCTAAGCTAGGTAGTCCAAAAAGAATCAACTTAAAATTCATCACCAGTTATTCACAATAAAATCAGCAAAAACACATGTCAAACAAATTAAAAATAAAACCAATTAAAATACAAAAAATGCAAACAAAATAAAAAATGCATGAATTAACTATTTTTCAGTCCTATTAAATTCTACATTTTTTAAGGAGTTAGGGAAATAAAATCTAGCTTAAAAATGATTATTTTCCTATTTATTATGAATTTTAGAAACAAAATGGATTAAAAATAAAAGAAAATCAAATAAAAGAAATTAAAATGCTGAATTAAATGAAGGCCATTAGATCTGTTGACTGGTAAGCGAATCCAAGGCTTCAGAACGTGTCCACGCGTGCATCCCTGTCACACGCTGACTGGGATTAGTTAAATGGTGCGTTTTGCTCAAAGGGAGGCAAAGCTGAATTCAAATCTCAGCCATACGATCTGTGTACTAAGTCTAATCTGGAGATTGATCCAACGCCCTAGCCTTCATCTTCCCCAATAGCTCAGGTGACTTGAGACATTTCCAGGCGGTGGTCCACGGTGGAAACCACCGTCTTCTCCGGCGAAACAACCTCAAAACCTCACCAATCTGTGCAACCAAAAACCCTATTCCACCTAGTTTTTCACCCTGATCACGAATATCAACTCCATTTCCATTGATTCTCACTACAACTTCAAACCCGATGGTAGTTGCAGAAAATTCATCCAATCTTGATTAACTCAATTCTTGAAATTAAGGACCCTAACATGAACTACACTTCTCCCTGATCAATTCTCAATATTCAACCACCATTAAAGCTTCAAGAACAAGGAGATTCAAGCTCAAACAGAAAATGGCAACACCCTAATTTTGTCTCTAAACCTCCATTTTTCCTACCAGAATCCATCTAGGCATGATCTACAACCTATCTACACCTCAAATTGTGATCAATTTCATCTAATCTAAGCTATAGAGTGAAAGTTGCATACCTGGTAAAAGTGGATGAACAGAGTGAGAAATCCTTCAATTCAGCCTCCAATTCTTTCCGGAATCACTCAATAACACTTCCTCAAGCTTCTGAAACAGATGATTTGCCCTGAATCCTCACCAATCTCCAAACCCGATTTCTGTTGCAGATGAAGAAATTTCAATGGCTCCTTTTCTTTTCAAGCTCAATCCTTCCCAAAAAATCATCTGAATCCAATGCAATGCTTATATAGAATATGTTGGAAACCTCTAGAACTTTCTGGAGCTAATAGAATGAGATTTTCTATTTCTCTTTCTCCTCCAATTTCTCATATGTGCAGTCAGTGAATTACTCTGCCATAGCTCTTGATTTTGCTTGAAATTCTCACCTCCTGATACTCAGAATTGAATGGCTATGATATCTCCCTTGTTCTTGATCCCATGGCCATGTATTGATGTGTTACTTCATTCTTAAGCAACAAAAGGAAAGTGCTTGAAAATGGCCTCATTTGCAAAATGTAATATTGCCATCATCCTCAAAATACATTTTCTGATCAAAATGGTATATCACATGGACTTGTTTTGACCTATAACTCAAAAATCAAAATTTTGCCTTTTTAAATGACTTTAAATTCTTCATTAAAAAACCACTTCAAACCAACTTCTCATACAAGCCAATTCAAACCCTCCTTGATGCATGGCCAATGTTAAAACTCTATTTTGAGCAACTTTCTAGTTGGAAAAGTTTCCATTTCAGGAGTGGAAGATGGAGATTTTGGCACAAGCTTGAAAATGACCTATAATCACAAATTCCCAAAATACCTTTGGATTGCCAAGATCATAACTTGAGTTCCACAAATTCCCTTGAGGACTTCTAGCACTCAGTGGAAAGCTAAGATCAAGATATAAAACTCTTATGTTGGCCAAGAATCCATTTGAAAACTCCTTGAGGGGAAAAAGTTGCTTGGAAGTCAAGTGACTTTCACAGATAAATTTCAGTGTCCTCTAGTGACCTGTAATTTGCAAAGACCATAACTTGAGTTCCCCAAACTTGCTTGAAGACTTCTAGTACTCAAATTAAAGGTATTGAGAAGCTCTACAAGTTTCATGTTGGCCAAGGATCCATTTGAAACTTGTATTTTGACTTATGTGGCCTTGGAGTTAGGCACTAAGTAGGGGATTTTACACTGAAACCCTAATTTAGCAACTTCCCACATTCTTGATCTTTCTTTGCTTAACCTTGGCACAACACCACACATGTATCAACATACCAACTCATGAATCCCATGACCTCAAGGTAGGCTTTGATGCTATCCCACTACCCAAATGAATTAGGGTTGACCCAGATGAAACCCTAGTTGACTGCACCTCAACTGTGGCTCTCATACTTGAATCAATGACTTGCCTCAGCTTCAATAAGGCCCTCTAGACATCCCATGAGATCCATACACACCTCACATTCACATCCCATGCTTCTCATCCCACTGATGATTCTCAACATTCCTCAAGATAGGAGCAAAACCCACATGTAGGCACTCAAACTTCTCAAGACTTCAAATCCCTTCTTGATGGCCTGGATGACTTCTCCTCTTGGATAACACACCTTTCTAGGTTATTCTCTTGATAGACACCCTTATCCTTGTTGGATGCATGCTATGTTATGATATGCAAATGGTTAAGCTATGTATATGATGTGACTATGCAAATGAAATGCAATGAAACATAAATCAGGCAAGAAGAGGTTGAGCAAATTTTGGGGTGCAACAGCTGCCCCTATTCAAGCGGCTTGGACCCGACTGGGTGAAGAGCGAACAGTCTTCAAACAATCGAGGTACGAGGCGGTTGAATACCAAGAAACCCAAAAATTTGCCAACCGCGGAAATAAACTGCACAACTGCTTGGGGAACGACATCCCCCCAACTGAATCTGGTTGTTACGGCAACAACCACTCAAACTTCTGATAATGATTCTGGTTTCAACTTCAACCACCTATGTGAAACCCCAGGTACTGAACAATTTTCGCAAAAACACCTCCGCCCACAACTAGACTGACCTTATCAACACAAGAAGAGAAAAATTCGTCAACACAAATAGAGATTTTGTCGTCACAGGAGTAACCTTATCCACATCTGGACCCAAATTTCGTCGAATCACGAATAAACACAAATCTGTCCCCATCAGGACTCATATTACGGAAAACTTCCGGCGCTTTCACTGGGGAAACATTTCTGTCTAATCACAGGAAACTCCATCCGTATATCCCTACGGGCAAATCATCTGTCTAAACACAGGAAACTCCATCCGCCTATCCATACGAGAAAATCATCTGCCTAAACACAGGAAACTTCACCCGCCTTTCCATACGGGAAAATCATCTGCCTAAACACAGGAAACTCCATCCGCCTATCCATACGGAAAATCATCTGCCTAAACACAGGAAACTTCATCTGCCTATCCATACAGGAAAATCATTTGCCTAAACACAGGAAACTTCATCCGCCTATCCATACGGGAAAATCATCTCCATGGGTCCCAACCCACAAAACCTTTTAGTGCTGACGTGACAATGACTTTGGGGAGGACTCTACTGGGGTATAACATTTCGTCAACACGAGAAAATCATGGCGGCTTCATTTGAGGTAGAACTCTTCCCCCCGATAGGAATTCAAATCTGTCAACCATACTGGACAATAACTCCGCCTTATCTCTGCAGTAGCCAAACCCACTTGGGATGCTCTGCAATTAACTGCCAGGCACCTATTTCGACAACAGGCGACAACTCCTGAAAATTTGATTATGAAACCCTGCGACGCTGACGGAATAGCAAACTTGAAGAAAATACTCCGATGGCCGGATAAGAGAAACTTCGACAAGCAACTCTATGGGGAAAGATCTGCCAACAACTTCAAAGTCTACTTATGAAGCTATTCCATGTGGACAGAACCTTCGGACAACAACTCCAAAGTCTAATCAGGAAGATGCGGTACCGCTGAAGAACTCCAAAGTCTAATTACGAAGTCGTTTGATGTTGACGACAACTCCAAGGTCTAATTATGAAGCAGTATGATGCTGATGTAACAACTGCTAGAGAAAACTTTGTTGGGGAATTGCTAATGACGACCCCAAAGTCTAATTAGGAAGCCATGTAACGCTGACGTAGCAGCCACTCGAAGGAAACTACGCCGACCTCCAAAGTCAAATCATGAAGTCCGCAATGCTGACATAACAGCTACGCGAGGAAAACCCGCTAGGGAACTCCTAACAGCAACTCCAAAGTCTAGTTACGAGGCTGTTTAACACTGACGAACTCTAAGGTCGAACTCCAAGGTCTAATTATGAAGCCATAACAGCGAACTGGGGAGAACTCTGCCGGGGAAATTCTGGCGTCAACTGTCAGACATCCAACTTGACGACGAGTAATGACTTCAGACGTCTAATCCCTGAAATCTTTTCTGAAAATGCTGACATGACAGCAATCAGGGGGAACACTCCGCCGGGGGATTTTTGACAATAACTCCAAAGTCCAATTATGAAGCCGCGTAAAGAACACTCCACTGGGGCAGAAGAGAAACATATCCCATATCTCATGCCGCAAATCCGGATATCTGAAAACAATCCTGAACAAGAATTCCAATTACCTGCAGGGAAGACCACCTGAAACAAAGAAGTAACCAACCTGACTTATGTTTCAGTATGCACATGTTTGAAGATGGCATAATCCTCCGCACGGCACGGAAATGCTACGTGTTTGAGTAGATGCAAATATGACGATATATGCAAATGCAAATGCAAGATTAAGCTACTGGGGAACTCTGGTAGTGTTGTCTTAACAACATTAATGCTGAGGATACAGCCAACTCCGCTGAGGAGAGATTAAACACCAATTTCCACTGGGAGGAAATAACAAACCACCCTGCTGGTGAACAAACTTAGCTGAGAAAGAAGCGACCCTTCTAGGAAAAGCACACTGTCTGGGCATAGTTTACAAACTCGGAGCCTCGGACTCTGCTGACGATCAACATCCTGTCAATGGAATGACGACCTGTGGGGAGAAGGGAAACCGTCCTCCGGGTATAATCCTTCTGAACCAACGACTTGGTTAAACTTTGCGGGAACCTCCCATGCTGGGGATATCCTGTGGACAACTTCCCTGAGAACACTCTTCTGGGGAAGAATCCCTCATTCGGTAAGGGATAATGTCATTTCAACTCTCTGGGAATAAGTTGCGACTAGCTGGGGAATGACCTCGACTGGAGTCAAGTCTTACGTCAAGAGATTTTGGCTGGGGAATATAATCCTTGACTGTTTGCTCCAAAGGTAAGAACCCTGCAAAACACATACGAGACAAAACAGGCCTATACAACAGAATCTATCCGGGTTATCATCCGTGACATTACTTCAGTCAAATCGAAGTTTTAGCAATTAATGGCAATGGCTAGCAAGATTATGCGAATGCAAGTTTATCAAAACATTGGCGTCTTTCACAAACAAAACAGTAAAGAACAAGCATCAAGTACTGGATAACATGTTTTATTGATAACGGGCCTCTGAATAGGCGAAGTTTTGTACACTGGAGGCAACTCCTGAAAAGAGGAAGTTACGCACAAACACACATACATATATGCTCAAGAAGCATAAATAAAATACAAAACAATATTTGAATACATGTCGGCGACGTGGTACAGACAAACACCATGAGCTGATCCTCCTATGACTTGCCTGACTCCGCGCTTTCCCGGTACTCGCTCTTCGGAAGAGATTGTCTTTGGATAGACGGCCCCAGGAACTCCCAAACCACTAAGCAATGCCGTATCAAATCCGGACCGCAGTCATTTGCTTTTCCAATCCCCAACTTTTGCGTGAACCGCCCTTTGCGGGTTTTCAATTCACCGGGATACCCTTTTTTGCCGAAGTCGCCCTTTTCAGGTTTTCGACTTCGCGGGTGTACATCTTTTCAATTTTATCCCTAACTTTTGCCCGAACCTTTTATTCATTTTTATGGTTCGCCGGTGTCGCTCGCGCGAAAATAAGGTGCCGGCATGACAGAAGAGTCGCCACCTTTCGTTATTTATCCCTCAGAGCGGGAAAGGAAACGATCGGAAAAACCTGACGAAAAAGGGTAAGACAAGGTCATCGCAACCATTGTCTGGGTTCGGGAGTCGGTTACGCAAGGGGAAGGTATTAGCACCCCTCACGCCCGTCGTACTCGACGGGATCCTCGCTTGTTTGCTTACTTGGACGGGTTGGTTATAATCTATCTACCTATCAAGGCTGGCTGAAAAAGAAAAGAAAAATGACTCGGCAAAGCGTCGCGCTTTATGCCTACGTATTCCCATCAGAGAATGAGAAATCAGAGTCAACGTAGTTCGACTAACTACGGGGGAAGGTGGGGAAGGTTGCTCGCTAGGACATCGCATCCTATGCCTACGTACTTTCATCTGGTATGAAAGATCAGAGCAAACGTAGTTCGGCTGGCTACGGGGAAAAATGGCTCAACTAGGAGGGAGACTATCAAGTCCTACTGTTATCATGCCATGGATTCATCCTATGGTTGAGGTTTGAACAGGGAACTCCTAGAAGTTGTCATGCATAGGTTTCAACCTAAAAGTCTATCATCAAATCCTCATCAAAGGAAATGAGAGTCCTAAGGGATCATGTCAAGGATACACCAAAACAGACAAAAACATCAGCTTTAACAGTAAAATGCATGCAATGCAAGTGAGGGAGGAAATGTGTGTGGGGTTTCAGCCTCCACAAGCTCGTCTCGACCTCAAGCCAGTCATGAAATAACAGTAATCATACTGAAAATAAGCAACATACTATCAAGCAATGAACAGATAAAGGAAATGCCAACAGGCAAACAAACACACCTGCTTGAGAAAGAAAGAATCTACTCTCCAATCCTAACCCTAATCACAGAATCTGAATCAAATCTAAGCAAAGCCCTCAAGCAAAACCCCAACCAAGAGAAATCAATCCCAGTCTTCAAGCTTCAGAACAAGCTTACCAAAGAAAGGGAGCTAAGCAAGCAGACTCATAGTGTCTTCCTCAGGAGAACACTAGGAGGTGTATACTCAGGAGTCATACCCTATGTGGCTCAACCACTGTGATCAGTTTATATTCCTCCTCAGGAGAAACTAAACTCACAAGCAGGCTCCAACATCACTGGATATTTAGGAAATCCTATCTGAACTAGTGGAACTAAGTGAATAGACTCATAGGACCTTCCTCAGGAAAGTACTAGGAGGCTTCCACTTAGGAGTTGTATCCTATATGGCTCAACAACTGTGATCAGTTTGCATTCCTCCTCAGGAGAAATTAAACTCACAAGTTGGCTCCAACATCACTGGATACTTGAGAAATCCTAGACAAACTAATGGAACTAAATGAACAGACTCATAGGACCTTCCTCAGGAAAGTACTAGGAGGCTTCCACTTAGGAATTGTATCCCATGTGGCTCAACAACATGTGATCAGTTTACATTCCTCCTCAGGAGAAATTAAACTCACAAGTTGGCTCCAACATCATTGGATACTTAAGAAAGAGGTGAGAAGAAAGAATGAAAGTCATTCATAGTGCCTTCCTCAGGAAAGTACCATGAACTTCCCTCAAACTTCAGGATCTCCAACCTCACAAACAGGGGACAAGCCAAGCTCTGGGTCTCTGAATCTTGATCTACAATCTTCTCTTCATGATGCTCCCCATCAAGGTCTTCAAGGCAACACAAGCCCCTCAACAAATTCCCCACAATGAACCCCAAAGATGAACAGATAACCACAGGGCAGACAAAATCAACAGGCAACTTCAGAAAATACCTAAAAATACTAAACCAAGGGGGAAAAATCTAACAATTATTCACAAGGGTCTACAAAGTCTATTCATAACATCTACATAGGCCTCTACCTAAAAAATCAAGACAAAACTTAATCAAAGAAAGATGATTCTTCACCTAAGCAAAACCTAAACCCTAATTAGGATACCCTACATCTACCCTAATTAAACTAATCAAAATTTAATTCTAAAATTCTAGAAAAACTCCTATGGGGAACTATGATTCATCATCTAATTGCACAAAAAAGAATGGATTAAAAACCCTAAGGGAAGGTCCTAAAACAAATCTTGCAAAATCATGATACCAAATTAAACATTATAAAAGCTATTTAAAAGAAAAATATATTAAAAATACTAAACTTAAAAATAAAATCCCATTTTTATTTTTAATATTTTCTACACATTATTATCTACTCATAGAAAAAAGAATGGACAAAAAAGAGTTATTTTTCAATTTTTAATGAATTTTCAAAGACAAGAAAAATATTAAAAGAATATAAAAGAAACTAAATCAAATAAAAGGGAGGGGGTTGGAATAGCAATACACGCTAGTTGAAATCAGATGGGCCAGATAAAAGGGGGGTGGGGATAGGAATTAAGCCCACAGCGCACTTAAATGAAACGACCGCGTTTCATTCTTTTGAATCTTTCCCTCCCTTTCTCAGATTGAATCACGGCCGCACGATGAGGTGAACAAGTCAGACTTGGAGACTAATCCAATGGACCACCTTCATCGTCCCAAACATATCTAGGGTTTTCAGAAACCCTCTCCTCCATGCACTCATCTTCCTCTCCCTCGTTCTCCCTCCACACGCCATGATTTAACACGATTCAAAAATGAAAATTGCAGTACTCAATGAGAGGAACAAGATGGTACGCGTGGATTTCCCTAATTCATCCTCAATAATTCCAACAGAGGACTTCAATGTCATGGTCCAACTAAACATCACTTGTTATCAACTGGTATCAACCTTCACTAAGCTTCAATTTAATGGTTTACAGAACTTCTACAAGTTAGCCTAAGGATTCTAAACCAATCTTTACTCGTTAAAACTAACAAACTAACTAAATCTTGAAGATCAAAGATTCTTGGCTCTGCTATGAACCTTCACAGATCGTGCCCTAATTCATGGGAAAGAGTCATCTACCCTAGTGCATCAATTATCTACCTAGAAAGCTATCTAAAACTGCATAATTTAGGAGATAGAGAGAAGAAAAGGAACCTGTCAAAGAGGTGTGGAGGGAACTCGTGTGGGTGGATTCAGAGCTTGTAATGGCTGAAATGTGATCCTTAGGGGGTGTGCAAGCTTCTGTTTGCACTTGTATGGAAGGAGAATGCTTGTAGTGAATGAAATTCAGAGTTGCTTGAAGTTGAAGGAAGTGCTTCAATGGATGCTTCTCTCTCTCTCTCTCTCTTGAAATCTCTCTCTATCACCAACCTTGAACTCTCTTCATGGCCCTCTTCTTATAATGATCATTAGATGCTTCTAGATTCATCTAGAATATGGTGGAAATTTCTTTAAAATCTCATGTGGTGACATATTGAAAATCTCACATTCCATGCCTCATGCCTTGCAATGTGGTCTTAAAATATCTTTACATGAGATATTGAGAAGGAGTGCATAACTACAAGTCTTGGTTTTGCCTTGTGTAAGGTTTTTTCAAGTTGCCTTCTTTTTCAAGTAACAACTTTTCAAAGCATCACCCATTTTAAAGCTTCAAATCAAAATTCTAGCTAAACCAATGTTCTCAAAATGATGTTTCCAATCAAAATGATATATTGGATGACCTATTTTGGATTTATGGATCTTCCAAACCAATTTCCAAATTCAACTTTTCAAACTTATATGCCATTTTTAGTTCATTTTTGACCAATCATGTAATCTCATGCTATGAGCTTTTCCAACAATTTGTGACCTTCTTTCTAGACTTAAAATCACATTTTGAACAACTTTCATGTTTTGAGTTTTTCCATTTGAGGCTTGGAAATAGGAGTTTTAGGCATTGGATAAAATGACCTATAATTGACAAATGACCAAAATACCCCTGTCTTGTTCAAACCATAAGTTGAGTTCCACAAATCCAATCAAGGACTTCTACCACTCAAATTAAAGCTAAGAAGATGCTCTTCAACATTCATGTTGACCAAGAAATCATAGGAATCCTCCTACTAGGGCAAAAGCTGTCTGCAAGTTGGGTGACTTTCAAGGACCCAGATTCACACACCTCTGCTGACCTGTAATTTGTCAAAACCATAACTTGGGCTCTGTAACTCCTATCAAGGACTTCCACCACTCAAATTAAAGCTTAGAACAAGCTCTACAACATTCATGTTATGGGGAAGGTGAGATATCAATCACATCTTGGGCTAACCTGCCTTGAAGATAGGGTTCAAACTAGGGGATTTTACACTATCAAGCCTTAGAAACCCTAGCTTGAAACCTCTCAAACTCTTCAATCATGATGAGTTAACCTTGGAATCATCCTTATAGCATCTCAATGCATCAATACATGATCACATGGCTCTTGGTTTAGGTCTCAACCTTCTCCAAATCATCAGTTGACCTAGGGTTGACCCAGTCAAAACCCTAATTCTACCATTCATGGTTGAATCTTCTGAACTCTTGCATAATGACTTCTCTGGGCTTCATGAAGGTTGTCAAGACATCTCATAGGCTTTCCCAAAACATCAAATTCATTCTCAAAGTCTCAGAACCATCTAAGGGGCACCCACAACTCTCAAGCTATGAAGCACACAACCCTGGTTTCAACCCATTCCTCTGAGGATCTCTTGAACTTTCTGATGAAGGTATCCACTTTCAAACACTCAATGAACAAATAATTGTTGGTCAAATTTTGGGGTGCAACAGCTGCCCCTATTCAAACGGCTTGAACCTGACTGGGTGAGAAGCGAACGGCTCTCAACCAATCAAGGTGCGAGGCGATTGAATACCGGTAAACCCGAAAATTTGCCAACTGCACGAGCACATAGTACTCTGCGGGGAACAAACCTTTGAATCCTGCAACATTAGCTGCTCAACAACTGGCTGGAGAACCACAGCTGACATCACCGCTGGAGAAACATCTTCGACTTCAATCAGAAGACATATCATTCATTTGATCGCAATCAATCATCACCTCAGGATAACTGACTTGGTCTTCAAACTCACACGGATCACCCTGTTGTATCTACAACCCTGGAACCTTGCCTTCAGCCACCCGTTGATTCTTCAACACGGAAACCTGGACTCACAGGAACCTTCTGATATCGCCTTCGGGCGCTTACGAAATCCATCTTCAGATTAGACATCGTCGTTGGAGAAACCTCTTCGACCTCAATCAGAAGACGTATCATTCTCTTGATCGCAATCAATCATCACCTCAGGATAACTGACTTGGTCTTCAGACTCACACGGATCACTCTGTTGTATCTACAACTCCGGAACCTTGTCTTCAGCTACCCGTTGATTCTTCAACACGGAAATCCGGACTCACAGGAACCTTCTGATATCGCCTTCGGGCGCTTACGAAATCCATCTTCAGATTAGACATCATGGTTGGAGCAGACATATCATGCTGCTCTGGACTTCAAGAATCAACTTGAACAAACAGATCCGTCGGGCATCTTCAAGAATCGTCCTGAACTGATAACCTTCCCGGAGCAAACCTTCTGGTTGGGTATTCCAGGAATCTTCCTGGGCAACTCTTGCTGGAGACGCCATTGGGGAGCTCAAGTATCATACTAGGCGAACCACTCGGGAAGCTGTACTGAGGTCTTAAGAATCGTCTTAAGCCAACGGCCCTGCTGAGGGACTCGGGAATCATCTCGAACTGAAGACTTCACTGGGGATCTCAAAAATCATCTTGAGCGAGCGACCGTGGGGAATCACACCGGGGTCTTTAAGAATCATCTCGCAAGCGATCTTGCTGGGGAGAACATCAAGAATCGTCCTGAGCAACCGGTCTTTTGGTGGTACACCTGTTCAACAAGGATGATGATGACCTAGATCATGCTTACGATGTATATGCTTCTGCGCCATGCCCCATACAGTGGGAATGATATGCGTTTATGCTAAATGCTATGCAATCATGCTCAATGCTATGCAATCATGCTCAATGCTATGCAATCATGCACAATGATGCGATCCCGTCAGCAAAATAAATGCCGAAGGGGGAAATCCTCCTGTCAAGGAGAAAGAACCACTCAGGTAGAGGAATCATCCTGCTGAGGAGAACGTGAACACGCCAATATCAATCAGGCTCTGTCTGGGGAATTGATCTCCCGTGAACTGCTGCAGGGGACGAACTTCAGCTGACTGCTGCCGGGGACGAAGCTCTACGAGAACTTAGATCTGCTGATATCAATTGCGAGAATGAACTGCGCGGCCGTCTCGGCTACTCTTCCGGGGATGACCACTCCGAGGGGAACCAACTTCAGCTGCTCAACACTCCGCTGGGGAAAAACCAATCATGATCTGATCAACTTCCAAGGATTCAGATCTCTTGGACATCTGCAACCTCGGCTGAGGAAGGAGAAATCATTATGCGTCGATGGAGAGAGTGCGATTCTGGGGAAACACAGCATTAGCTGCCCCACGCTCTGCTGGGGAAAATCAATCATGATCTGATCGACTTCCAAGGATTCTGCTTTTCTGCGGACTCAGCCGGGGAGAGAAATCATTCTACTTCGCTGGAGAGTGCAACTCCGATGAGGAAACTCAATTTCGCCGGGGAAGAAGGAATCATCTGACTTCGGGGGAAGAGTACAACTCTGCAGGGGAATACAACATCAGTTGTTCCAACACTCTACTGGGGAAGAGGGAATCATCGAACTTCAGGAGAGAGCCTGACTTTGGTGAGGAATCTCAACTCCACTGGAGACTTCAGTCTGGCACCATCAGTTATTGCATCCTTCGGCTAACGAACGGCCTCCTGCGAAACCTGCACTTGTGACCCGGTGCGGGGGAGAATCCTGCTTCGGCGACTTTACTGGGGAAGGCACGAGCTTCGGCATCCGAACACTTCTCTGAAATCTGCACTTGTGACCCGGTGCTGGGGAGAGACGACATCATTCTTCGGTGCTTGATTCAGCCGATGAGGTGACATTCCTTCAGGATGCGTCTGCTTGGGGGAAGAGAATCACCTTTACCTGGGAAAGACATATCAATGCTCACTATCTTGCGTTTCGATTCTGCGGAGAAGAGACTACTGAACTCTGATGGGGAAGGAGGACTCGTCCTGCTTCGGGGATACGCACGACACATCTTCTGG
Organism: Lathyrus sativus; assembly: GCA_963859935.3. Lineage (NCBI taxonomy): Eukaryota > Viridiplantae > Streptophyta > Magnoliopsida > Fabales > Fabaceae > Lathyrus > Lathyrus sativus. Next base: position 180,997,096 of record OZ012736.1, on the reverse strand, counting down.
CAAGTGCTACACCTGCAACAACACAAACAAACAGACAAGATACCCTCCTCAAAGGGGCCTATCCAGGTTATTATCTTGTGACAATATTCAGTTAATTAGTTGTTTCAACAATCAATGGGCCTAGGCCCGCAAGTTTATGTATGCGCATCTTATCAAAAATATCGGCGTTTTCATTCGCAAACAAAACAGATAAATGCTAAACAGACAAGCAGAATTGCTGAATAATGTGCATTTTATTGATGATGAACCCCTGAACGGGCAAAAATGTTTTACAACAGAGGCAAGCTCCTGGAATGAGGAAGCCGCGCGAAAAAGGAAAACATAAAAATACATCAGTATATACAAATGTCGGCAATCGAGGCGTAGACGAACACCATGAGTTGATCCCTCTAAGACCCACTCGACTTCAATACTTCTCCGACGCTTCAGCTTTGGAAGAGATTGATTCAGATAGACGGCCCTCAGGTCTTCCGAACCACTAAACAATGAAAGTCCATACGCGGAACGCAGTCATTTGCTTATTCAAATCCCTAACTTTTGCGTGAACCGCTCTTCACGGGTTTTCAGTTCACCGGGATACCCTTTTTTGCCGAAGCCGCCCAGTGTAGGTTTTCGACTTCGCGGGTGTACATTTTTTCAATATATCCCTAATTTTTGCCCGAACCTTTTATTCTGTTTTTGGTTCGCCGGGATGCCCTTTTTTGCCTGGACTCTTTCTTTTTTGTCCAGCGGGTCTCTTTCAAGCAAAGTATTTTTTAACTGCGTCCGCGTTCACCGGGGATGCAAAATCTTCACCATCCATCGTGGATAACAACAAAGCTCCTCCTGAGAAGACCTTGCTGACGACATACGGCCCTTCGTAATTCGGAGTCCACTTGCCCCGGTGATCGGCGTGTGGCAGAAGAATCTTCTTCAGGACGAGATCACCCGTCTGAAAGCTTCTGGGACGCACCTTCTTATCATAAGCTTTCTTCATTCGGCTTTGGTATAGGCGACCAAATGCAATGGATGCTAGCCTCTTCTCGTCCATCAGGCTGAGCTGATTCAAGCGATTCGTAACCTATTCTGCCTCATCTAGTTTCACATCAGCCAAAACTCGCAAAGAGGGAATCTCCACTTCTAGCGGTAGGACAGCTTCCATACCGTACACCAAGGAGAAAGGAGTTGCCCCGGTCGACGTACGCACCGTAGTACGATAACCGTGCAAGGCAAACGGCAGCATCTCGTGCCAATCTTTGTATGTCACAACCATCTTCTGAACAATCTTCTTGATGTTCTTGTTGGCCGCTTCAACAGCGCCATTCATCTTCGGCCGGTAAGGAGACGAGTTGTGGTGTTCAATCTTGAAGCTCTGGCACAGCTCTTTCATCATCTTATTATTCAAATTCGAACCATTATCAGTAATGATCCGCTCGGGAATTCCATAGCGACAGATGATGTCCCTCTTTATGAATTTAGCCACCACCTGCTTGGTCACATTAGCATACGAGGCTGCCTCCACCCATTTGGTGAAGTAGTCGATAGCTACCAGAATAAAACGATGACCATTGGATGCGGTGGGCTCGATCTTGCCTATCATGTCGATGCCCCACATGGAGAACGGCCAAGGGGAGGACATGACATTCAATGGGCACGGCGGCACATGAACTTTATCAGCATAAATTTGGCATTTGTGACATTTCTTCGCGAATCTGAAGCAATCCGACTCCATAGTCAACCAGTAATATCCTGCTCTCAGGATCTTTCTCGTCATGGCATGCCCGCCGGCGTGCGTACCAAATATGCCCTCATGGACTTCTTCCATGAGCATACTTGCTTCTTTCTCATCCACACATCTGAGTAGCACGAGATCGTGGTTTCTCTTATACAGCACTCCATCAGGGTTGAGGTAAAAGTTTCCAGATAGCCTCCTCAGAGTCTTCTTATCCTGGGTTGACGCACCCGCAGGATACTCCTTGATCATAAGGAAGGTCTGGATATCGTGGAACCATGGCTTGCCGTCAGTGGCATCCTCGATTGCGAACACATATGCTGGTCTGTCAAGACGCGAAAGAACAATGCTTGGAGCTTCATTCCAAAGATTGACCTTATACATTGAAGCCAACGTGGCTAAAGCATCAGCCATTTGATTTTCAGCCCGGGGTACATGATGAAGTTCTACTCGGTCAAAGAACGGAAGCAGCCTCCTGGCATAGTTCATGTACGGCACTAAATTTGCTTGACGAGTTTCCCACTCCCCTTTGATCTGATTGATTACAAGCGCTGAGTCACCATATATGTCTAGATTCTTGATTCTCAAATCAATTGCCTCTTCTAGACCCATGATGCATGCTTCATACTCGGCTTCGTTGTTGGTAACTGGAAACGTCAGTCTTGCAGTAAACGGGATGTGGGATCCGTGAGGAGTCGTAATGATAGCCCCGATACCACTCCCATAGGAATTAACCGCTCCGTCGAATATCAATTTCCACTGAGACTTCCTATCCGGCCCCTCATCGGGCAATGGCTCATCGCAATCCTTCGCTTTGAGAAACATAATGTCCTCGTCAGGGAATTCGAACTTCATCGGCTGATAGTCTTCGATTGGCTGTTCGGCAAGGTAGTCAGACAATACGCTTCCCTTGATGGCTTTCTGAGAGACGTACTGAATATCATATTCTGTTAACACCATCTGCCACCTGGCAATCCTGCCCGAAAGAGCCTGCTTCTCGAAGACGTACTTGATCGGATCCATCTTCGAAATAAGCATAGTGGTGTGATTGAGCATATACTGTCGTAGACGTTTGGCAGCCCAAGCTAATGCACAACACGTCTTCTCCAGCATTGAGTATCGAGATTCACACTCAGTGAACTTTTTACTCAAATAATAAATGGCATGCTCTTTTCTGCCCGTCTCGTCGTGCTGACCGAGAACACACCCCATACTATTCTCCAGAACTGTCAAGTACATGATTAATGGCCGTCCAGCCACTGGGGGTATCAAGATTGGAGGTTCTTGAAGATACTGTTTTATCTTATCGAATGCCTTCTGGCAATCCTCATTCCAAGTAATCGCTTGATCTTTCTTTAATAGCTTGAACATCAGTTCGCAAGTGGCCGTGAGCTGAGAGATAAACCTTGCAATGTAGTTTATTCGGCCCAAGAAACCACGAACTTCTTTTTCTGTTTTCGGCGCTGGCATTTCTTGGATAGCTTTTATCTTTGCAGGATCAACTTCAATACCTCGTTCACTAACGATAAACCCCAATAACTTTCCGGACCGCACTCCGAAAGTGCACTTGTTAGGATTCAGCCTCAGCCTGAACTTCCTAAGCCTTTCAAACAGCTTCAGCAAATTGACCAGATGCTCCTCCTCCGTTTGGGACTTTGCAATCATGTCATCAACATAGACCTCGATCTCATGATGAATCATATCATGAAACAAAGTTACCATTGCTCGCTGGTAAGTGGCCCCTGCGTTCTTTAGACCGAAGGGCATTACCTTGTAGCAAAACGTGCCCCAGGGGGTAACAAACGTCGTTTTCTCCATGTCCTCCGGCGCCATCTTAATCTGATTGTAACCGGAGAAGCCATCCATGAACGAAAACACGGAAAACTGGGCTGTATTGTCGACCAACACATCGATATGAGGCAACGGGAAATCATCCTTAGGGCTCGCCCTGTTCAAATCCCGATAATCGACGCACATGCGTACCTTACCGTCCTTCTTCGGTACAGGCACTATGTTGGCGACCCACGGAGGGTAAGTGGTAACGGCTAGAAATCCTGCTTCTAGACTTCTTCTTTGATTTTTACAGCCATGTCTGGTCTCGTCCTCCTGAGCTTCTGCTTGACTAGAGGGCAATCCTCTCGCAACGGCAAGCGATGAACCACGATATTTGTGTCAAGTCCGGGCATATCCTCATATGACCAAGCAAAGACGTCACTATACTCTCGAAGCATCTCGACCAGTCTATGCTTGACATCATTCTGCAGCGCAGCCCCTACTCTGACATTCCTGATAAGCTCCTCAGAACCCAGATTTACAATCTCAATATCCTCCTCGTGAGGCAGAATAACCTTCTCTTCTTGTCTCAACAAGCGGGCCAACTCTTCCGGAAGGTCTTCGTCCTCATCAATCTCATCCTCGGCTTGATAGATCGGGCAATCAAAGTCGTAGTGAGCCGTAGAGGGTCCAGAGTCGATGTCATCTGTTACGTGGATCCTGCAATAACAAGGGTTAAGTTTAAAGCAAGAATATGCAGGTTAGCACGCACCTCGTTGCCATTTTGCTGTTTTTCGAAACAAACATAAAGCATGAATAACAGAGAACGCAATATTTGATTACAAAGAAAACGCCTTTTATTTATTTAACAAAATGCATACACATAATCCAACAAGGCCCTGACAGTAAAACCACTATGCCCCGGGCAGGACATAGGGTTGTACAAAGATTGTAAAAAGCAAATCATTACTCTTCACTTGTCAGCTTGATAATCTCCTTGATGGTCCAATTGTGGAGGCACTCGCCTGGCTTGCTCGGTTGCATCCAGGCATCAAGATCACAATCACTGTCCCCGCTGTCCTCCGACGTAGCGTTGATACTCTCGAAGATTACTCCCCCCTTGGTGAATAAGATCGGCCCTTTCCCACGAGACGAGCTGCCAGAAGAAGATGAAGCTTCAGCTCCAGGAGAATACCCTAATCCAAACTTATCCTGTTTGAATGGTATATCCAGAACATGCCCCCAGCCTGGGGTGGAACCAGCTTCGACAACGGCTCTAGCTTCCTTAAACGAGGAGAGGTTCAACTCTTGCTTCTCTGCAACGACGGGAGCTACCTCCTTCACCCTGACGGTTTCAAAAGCTTGGCAAAGAGTCTCATGGATCTCACCATCCATTTCGACGTATTTAAAGGACGACAGGTGGCTTACCATGATGTCCTCTTCTCCACAGACTGTCACTATGCTGCCCCCAACAACATATTTAAGCTTCTGATGCAGCGTGGACGTTACGGCACCAGCAGAATGGATCCACGGCCGACCTAAGAGGCAACTATAGGCGGGCATGATATCCATGATATAGAAAACCGCATTAAACGTCTCTGGACCAACTTGAATTGGCAGGGTCAATTCTCCGAAGACGTGGCGCTTGGTTCCGTCAAAGGCTTTCACGACCAGATCACTGGGCGTGCACAGCAGTCCACGGGTATCCAACTTCATCAGTGCCTTCTTCGGAAGCACGTTAAGCGAGGAACCCGTATCCACTAGGACATGTGACATAATCGTGCCTCTGCACTCTATTGAGACGTGCAAGGCGCTGTTGTGATCTCTTCCCTTAGGAGTCAGCTCCAGATCTGTGAATCCCAGCCCATTACCAGCATTGACATGGGCTACTACTTCCTCGAGTTGATTTACTGATATCTCCTGTGGCACGTATGCAGCATTCAACACCTTCAATAATGCGGTGCGGTGCGCCTCAGAGCACAGCAACAGGTTAAGAATCGAGATCTTTGACGGAGTCTGGTGAAGATGATCTACAATTTTGTAGTCACTTTTCTTGATTAGTCGCATGAACTCTTCAGCATCTTTAACCAGCAAGTCCTTCTCTGCCCCTGCAGGGACCTCTTCAACAGCTTTACCCTTACCCTTATCCACAGCGTCAGCTCGGACCACTTTCTCTGCCGCAACCTCTGCCGGTGCGAACACTCTTCCGCTTCTAGTGATACCACTGACTTCAGCAAGATTCTGCGCAGTCGATCTGGACGGCTCAAGCTCTATCTTCTGACCATTACAATAAACTTCGGCGCCATAATGCCATGGAACGGCATTGGTACTCTCGAATGGGATTGGTCCGGCCCTGGTGATGGTGATTGAAGGCGGACGGGACGCAGAAATAGTAATAGGGTGACGAGGAATAGTAATGGTAGCAACTTCGTCTTCCTGCTTCAGCACGACTTCCCCTGACGCATTCTCAATGCTCCGACTGAATTGCAAAATACCCTCGGACATCAGACTTTGGATACCTTCGATCAACTGCTCACACCCATCAGGAAGTGTAGCACAAGCCATACACATCTCTCCACATCCAGGAAAGAAGCCCTTCTTCAGCAACTTAGCCTTAACAAAACTCAACGGCGTCTTTAAATCTTTGACATCAGTCAGCAAGTCTGAACTCTCTTCAGTGATAACAGCATTCACTCCGCCCCCCCTATGATGAGGCATTGGATTCTTGGTGACGTTGGGCATGCTGTCAGAAAAGTTGATAACCTTGGCGTCGACCAAGTCCTGGACTTTGTGCTTAAAAGCTTTACAATTCTCAACCGTATGGCAAGGTGCCCCAGAATGAAATTCACAAGTAGCATTAGCATCATACTCTGGTGGTGGTGCCCCTGTCAAGGGAGCCATTGTCCTTTTATGAACTAATTGGAGCTGAAGCAACGTCTGCAGAAGCTGTGCATACGGCATAGGAGGAGTTTCCAAATGACGGTTTGCCAGGGGACCCTGATTCTGATATCTCTTATATCCCGGATTATTCTGTTGCTGGGGCTGCTGCTGCGGCTGCGGCTGAGGCGGAGCAGCTGGGATGTTTATGCTAGCGATCTGAGGCTGAGGGCCCTTGCCTTTTCTCCTAGCATTAGTGACAGCACTGGCATCTCCCTCTCGACGCTTGCCAGTATAGGGTTTCTTGCTAGCTCCTCCAGCTGAGGATGATTCGCCCTGAATTTTTCCGATCTTTATACCGTTCTCAACATGCTCGCCCAAAGTGATGAGGGCCGAGAATGTTCCAGACATGCCACTGATCAGCTTTTCATAATAGACTCCAGGAAGGGTAGCCACGAACATTTGTACCAACTCACGCTCAACCATCGGTGGTTGAACCCGAGCAGCCAATTCACGCCGCCGCTGGGCGTACTCTTTGAAGCTTTCATTGCTCCGCTGCGAGAGATTCTGAAGCTGAACTCGGTTGGGAGCCAAGTCGCTATTATATTGATAGTGGAGGACAAATGCTTCTGCAAGATCTTTCCAGGTGCGCACGGCAGCGGGCTCCAAACCCATATACCATTCGAGCGATGAACCAGAAAGACTATCCTGAAAGAAGTGCATCAGCAGCTTCTCATCGTCAGAATAAGCGGACATCTTTCTATAATAAGATCGGAGGTGAACACGGGGACAAGTAGTGCCCCTATACTTCTCAAAGATAGGCACCTTGAACTTGTGAGGTACTTTAAAGTCAGCAATCAACCCGAGTTTGGACATATCAACGCCCAATGCGTTCTGATTTTCTATATCTCTCATTTTGTCTTCCAGCGCCTTGAACCTGAGTCGAGCCTCAGCAGTCAATTCAGCCTCTGCACCTCTCTGAGAGAAAATGTCATCCTGATGGTCCTCCAGCCACGGTTGAGGCACCACCAGATTTCCTGCACCAACATTGCCGTTGACCGGCCCCACATTAACATTGGCTCCCAAACCACCATTGCCGGCGCCTGCCGCATTAAGTCTGAGATTAGTCATAAGATTGCCGTCAGCACTACCGTTGCCCCCGGCAGCGGGAACAACGTTCTGTGGAGTATCCCCTTGAGGAGGAGTGGGCACGGCCCCGCCGTGAAGTATTCCATTACTGTCAACCCTGGAGATGAGAGGTTGAACCAAGGTACGAAGCTGGTCTTGCCCATTCGCAACTACTTGCATCAGCTCCATAAAACGATCCATCCGTTCACGAAGCTCTTGAACATCTGACTGTACCTGGTCCATGATTCTCGTTTGATTGGCGCGAGTTGAGTAGCGGTGGATGAATCTTTGATCAATCCTGGAGATCGAAAGCAGCTCGGAACCTGAGTACCTGAAAAACCTGTCAACATCAAGGGTTAGGAAAAGGTAACAGAATGTGTGTCATGCAAAAATGCTTTATGCAGATGCATGCGTGTGTCTGTGTGCTTGAGAGATTTCCCCCGATCCTGGCACCTGCTGACAATAATAAGGAGAGGCATCTGGGCCCAATCATGGAAATAGTAACCTCACATAGCAATAGTCAGATTCGACACATCAAGGACCGAGAACTCATACGCATCAGTCTTCCTGAGAGAGGCTGCAGTAACACAATAAAAGGCGAGAGATCCTGGATCGGGGAAACGGTACCTGTCACAGACACACGCTAATGGAATGATTATGTAAGCTAATGCAAAATGCAGGTATGCAACAATATATCCGGGTGGCTGCTGTGGAGATTCGATGCCAACAGTCACTGATGAGAAGGAAACCCCGGTGTAAAACCACTGATCTGATCTGCTGTGAATAACCATCTGGTAGGATCGAGATCAAAATTCTGCTCTGACAAGAACGAAGGCCTGATAATAAAGACCCCGGATGCAAGATCAAGGAATATCTGTTGATGAAGTCTTCGGACCCCAAATCACAGATCTGCCCTCTCTAGAACAAACACACAGCTGCTGATGAGATCTTCAAACCCCACTCAAGATCTGCCCTATCAGGAACAAATAACAACCGCTGACGAGATCCTCAGACCCCACTCAAAAACCTGCTCCATCCAGAACAAACCTCTGATAACAATACTCTGATCGGAACCTGCTCTATCAGGAACAGACAAACACCCGATGATAAGATCCTCTGATCAAACTTTCGCTCTGTCAAGAACATCTATGCAACTGAGGACCCAACATAACTGATTCACTGTCGAGAAAACCGGGTAGTCTGGAGGTCAAAGTTTCCTGCAATATCCCAACCCCACTCACAGGTATGATGGACCTAATCCACGGACAAAGGTACGGCGTCCTATGCGGTTGTCAGCGTCACAGACTTTCATGAGTGACAATACGATTCCCAGAAGGAGTGGCATCGTCAGGTCATGAAGAGGCCTCTCTTAGCTGACTTCCAAATGATCGGTCCCCAGAGTCGACAATCCTCACGTCTGGACTCCCCTCAGATCCTCAGGACCGGAAAGGAGCACCTCTGCAAGAATCTCGTCTGAGCGCAGATTTTCGTAGGGAACTGTGCCTGCTCAGCAGACAGGTTCGTCTACTACTTCTCCGCAACTATATCTAGGTGTGTACTGAAGCCCAGGTCCGGCTTCTCACTCACAGTAACATCCCTCTCCCACAGCAGCACAGATAATCATATCAAACTGGAAATAAAATGCGGGAAATAAAATGCGGGAAGTAAAGATGCGATACATAAACGCAACCCAACAAGCAAACACACAAACGATAGGATTGACTCGCGTAGGGGATGGGAAACGGTCCCAGCATAAGGGATGGGAAAAGTCCCTAGATGCTATAAGTCCCCAGCAGAGTCGCCAGCTGTCGCTCGCGCGAAAATAAGGTGCCGGCATGACAGAAGAGTCGCCACCTTTCGTTATTTATCCCTCAGAGCGGGAAAGGAAACGATCGGAAAAACCTGACGAAAAAGGGTAAGACAAGGTCATCGCAACCATTGTCTGGGTTCGGGAGTCGGTTACGCAAGGGGAAGGTATTAGCACCCCTCACGTCCGTCGTACTCGACGGGATCCTCGCTTGTTTGCTTACTTGGATGGGTTGGTTATAATCTATCTACCTATCAAGGCTGGCTGAAAAAGAAAAGAAAAATGACTCGGCAAAGCGTCGCGCTTTATGCGTACGTATTCCCATCAGAGAATGAGAAATCAGAGTCAACGTAGTTCGACTAACTACGGGGGAAGGTGGGGAAGGTTGCTCGCTAGGACATCGCATCCTATGCCTACGTACTTTCATCTGGTATGAAATATCAGAGCAAACGTAGTTCGGCTGGCTACGGGGAAAAATGGCTCAACTAGGAGGGAGACTATCAAGTCCTACTGTTATCATGCCATGGATTCATCCTATGGTTGAGGTTTGAACAGGGAACTCCTAGAAGTTGTCATGCATAGGTTTCAACCTAAAAGTCTATCATCAAATCCTCATCAAAGGAAATGAGAGTCCTAAGGGATCATGTCAAGGATACACCAAAACAGACAAAAACATCAGCTTTAACAGTAAAATGCATGCAATGCAAGTGAGGGAGGAAATGTGTGTGGGGTTTCAGCCTCCACAAGCTCGTCTCGACCTCAAGCCAGTCATGAAATAACAGTAATCATACTGAAAATAAGCAACATACTATCAAGCAATGAACAGATAAAGGAAATGCCAACAGGCAAACAAACACACCTGCTTGAGAAAGAAAGAATCTACTCTCCAATCCTAACCCTAATCACAGAATCTGAATCAAATCTAAGCAAAGCCCTCAAGCAAAACCCCAACCAAGAGAAATCAATCCCAGTCTTCAAGCTTCAGAACAAGCTTACCAAAGAAAGGGAGCTAAGCAAGCAGACTCATAGTGTCTTCCTCAGGAGAACACTAGGAGGTGTATACTCAGGAGTCATACCCTATGTGGCTCAACCACTGTGATCAGTTTATATTCCTCCTCAGGAGAAACTAAACTCACAAGCAGGCTCCAACATCACTGGATATTTAGGAAATCCTATCTGAACTAGTGGAACTAAGTGAATAGACTCATAGGACCTTCCTCAGGAAAGTACTAGGAGGCTTCCACTTAGGAGTTGTATCCTATATGGCTCAACAACTGTGATCAGTTTGCATTCCTCCTCAGGAGAAATTAAACTCACAAGTTGGCTCCAACATCACTGGATACTTGAGAAATCCTAGACAAACTAATGGAACTAAATGAACAGACTCATAGGACCTTCCTCAGGAAAGTACTAGGAGGCTTCCACTTAGGAATTGTATCCCATGTGGCTCAACAACATGTGATCAGTTTACATTCCTCCTCAGGAGAAATTAAACTCACAAGTTGGCTCCAACATCATTGGATACTTAAGAAATAGGTGAGAAGAAAGAATGAAAGTCATTCATAGTGCCTTCCTCAGGAAAGTACCATGAACTTCCCTCAAACTTCAGGATCTCCAACCTCACAAACAGGGGACAAGCCAAGCTCTGGGTCTCTGAATCTTGATCTACAATCTTCTCTTCATGATGCTCCCCATCAAGGTCTTCAAGGCAACACAAGCCCCTCAACAAATTCCCCACAATGAACCCCAAAGATGAACAGATAACCACAGGGCAGACAAAATCAACAGGCAACTTCAGAAAATACCTAAAAATACTAAACCAAGGGGGAAAAATCTAACAATTATTCACAAGGGTCTACAAAGTCTATTCATAACATCTACATAGGCCTCTACCTAAAAAATCAAGACAAAACTTAATCAAAGAAAGATGATTCTTCACCTAAGCACAACCTAAACCCTAATTAGGATACCCTACATCTACCCTAATTAAACTAATCAAAATTTAATTCTAAAATTCTAGAAAAACTCCTATGGGGAACTATGATTCATCATCTAATTGCTCAAAAAAGAATGGATTAAAAACCCTAAGGGAAGGTCCTAAAACAAATCTTGCAAAATCATGATACCAAATTAAACATTATAAAAGCTATTTAAAAGAAAAATATATTAAAAATACTAAACTTAAAAATAAAATCCCATTTTTATTTTTAATATTTTCTACACATTATTATCTACTCATAGAAAAAAGAATGGACAAAAAAGAGTTATTTTTCAATTTTTAATGAATTTTCAAAGACAAGAAAAATATTAAAAGAATATAAAAGAAACTAAATCAAATAAAAGGGAGGGGGTTGGAATAGCAATACACGCTAGTTGAAATCAGATGGGCCAGATAAAAGGGGGGTGGGGATAGGAATTAAGCCCACAGCGCACTTAAATGAAACGACCGCGTTTCATTCTTTTGAATCTTTCCCTCCCTTTCTCAGATTGAATCACGGCCGCACGATGAGGTGAACAAGTCAGACTTGGAGACTAATCCAATGGACCACCTTCATCGTCCCAAACATATCTAGGGTTTTCAGAAACCCTCTCCTCCATGCACTCATCTTCCTCTCCCTCGTTCTCCCTCCACACGCCATGATTTAACACGATTCAAAAATGAAAATTGCAGTACTCAATGAGAGGAACAAGATGGTACGCGTGGATTTCCCTAATTCATCCTCAATAATTCCAACAGAGGACTTCAATGTCATGGTCCAACTAAACATCACTTGTTATCAACTGGTATCAACCTTCACTAAGCTTCAATTTAATGGTTTACAGAACTTCTACAAGTTAGCCTAAGGATTCTAAACCAATCTTTACTCGTTAAAACTAACAAACTAACTAAATCTTGAAGATCAAAGATTCTTGGCTCTGCTATGAACCTTCACAGATCGTGCCCTAATTCATGGGAAAGAGTCATCTACCCTAGTGCATCAATTATCTACCTAGAAAGCTATCTAAAACTGCATAATTTAGGAGATAGAGAGAAGAAAAGGAACCTGTCAAAGAGGTGTGGAGGGAACTCGTGTGGGTGGATTCAGAGCTTGTAATGGCTGAAATGTGATCCTTAGGGGGTGTGCAAGCTTCTGTTTGCACTTGTATGGAAGGAGAATGCTTGTAGTGAATGAAATTCAGAGTTGCTTGAAGTTGAAGGAAGTGCTTCAATGGATGCTTCTCTCTCTCTCTCTCTCTTGAAATCTCTCTCTATCACCAACCTTGAACTCTCTTCATGGCCCTCTTCTTATAATGATCATTAGATGCTTCTAGATTCATCTAGAATATGGTGGAAATTTCTTTAAAATCTCATGTGGTGACATATTGAAAATCTCACATTCCATGCCTCATGCCTTGCAATGTGGTCTTAAAATATCTTTACATGAGATATTGAGAAGGAGTGCATAACTACAAGTCTTGGTTTTGCCTTGTGTAAGGTTTTTTCAAGTTGCCTTCTTTTTCAAGTAACAACTTTTCAAAGCATCACCCATTTTAAAGCTTCAAATCAAAATTCTAGCTAAACCAATGTTCTCAAAATGATGTTTCCAATCAAAATGATATATTGGATGACCTATTTTGGATTTATGGATCTTCCAAACCAATTTCCAAATTCAACTTTTCAAACTTATATGCCATTTTTAGTTCATTTTTGACCAATCATGTAATCTCATGCTATGAGCTTTTCCAACAATTTGTGACCTTCTTTCTAGACTTAAAATCACATTTTGAACAACTTTCATGTTTTGAGTTTTTCCATTTGAGGCTTGGAAATAGGAGTTTTAGGCATTGGATAAAATGACCTATAATTGACAAATGACCAAAATACCCCTGTCTTGTTCAAACCATAAGTTGAGTTCCACAAATCCAATCAAGGACTTCTACCACTCAAATTAAAGCTAAGAAGATGCTCTTCAACATTCATGTTGACCAAGAAATCATAGGAATCATCCTACTAGGGCAAAAGCTGTCTGCAAGTTGGGTGACTTTCAAGGACCCAGATTCACACACCTCTGCTGACCTGTAATTTGTCAAAACCATAACTTGGGCTCTGTAACTCCTATCAAGGACTTCCACCACTCAAATTAAAGCTTAGAACAAGCTCTACAACATTCATGTTATGGGGAAGGTGAGATATCAATCACATCTTGGGCTAACCTGCCTTGAAGATAGGGTTCAAACTAGGGGATTTTACACTATCAAGCCTTAGAAACCCTAGCTTGAAACCTCTCAAACTCTTCAATCATGATGAGTTAACCTTGGAATCATCCTTATAGCATCTCAATGCATCAATACATGATCACATGGCTCTTGGTTTAGGTCTCAACCTTCTCCAAATCATCAGTTGACCTAGGGTTGACCCAGTCAAAACCCTAATTCTACCATTCATGGTTGAATCTTCTGAACTCTTGCATAATGACTTCTCTGGGCTTCATGAAGGCTGTCAAGACATCTCATAGGCTTTCCCAAAACATCAAATTCATTCTCAAAGTCTCAGAACCATCTAAGGGGCACCCACAACTCTCAAGCTATGAAGCACACAACCCTGGTTTCAACCCATTCCTCTGAGGATCTCTTGAACTTTCTGATGAAGGTATCCACTTTCAAACACTCAATGAACAAATAATTGTTGGTCAAATTTTGGGGTGCAACAGCCGGGATGCCCCATTTTTGCCTGGACTCTCTTTTTACTGTCCAGCGGGCCACTTTCAAGCAAAGTATTTTTTAACTGCGTCCGAATTCACAAGAGATGTAAAGTCTTCACCGTCCATGGTGGATAGTAACAAGGCTCCTCCAGAGAAGACTTTTCTGACAACGTAGGGACCTTCGTAATTAGGGGTCCACTTGCCCCTATGATCTGTTTGTGGTGGGAGAATCTTTTTCAAAACAAGATCGCCCGTCTGAAAGCTTCGAGGGCATACCTTCTTGTCGTAAGCTTTCTTCATCCGGCTCTGATATAACCGACCGTATGCTAGAGAAGCCAGTCTCTTCTCATCCATTAAGCTGAGCTGATTCAGTCTATCTTTAATCCATTCTGTCTCGTCGAGTTGGACATCACATAAAACCCTCAGGGAAGGAATCTCGACCTCCAACGGTAACACCGCCTCCATCTCGTATACCAATGAGAAAGGGGTTGCCCCGGTTGATTTGCGTACCGTCGTACGATAACCGTGCAAAGCGAAAGGTAGCATCTCGTGCCAGTCCTTATATGTCACAACCATCTTCTGAACAATATTCTTTATGTTCTTATTGGCCACTTCGACAACGCCATTCATCTTGGGTCGGTAAGGAGAAGAGTTGTGATGCTCAATCTTAAAATTCTGACACAACTCTTTCATCATTTTATTATTCAAATTTGAACCGTTGTTGGTGATAATCCGCTCAGGGATTCCATATCTGCAGATAATATCTCGTTTGATAAATCTGGCGACCACTTGTTTGGTCACATTGGCATATGATGCTGCTTCCACCCACTTGGTGAAGTAATCAATTCCCACCAAAATGAACCGGTGTCCGTTTGATGATGTAGGCTCGATCTTGCCAATCATACCAATCCCCCACATCGAGAAAGGCCACGGTGATGACATCACATTCAGAGGACTTGGAGGTACATGGATCTTGTCCGCATAAATCTGGCATTTATGACACCTCTTTGAAAACTTGAAACAGTCTGTTTCCATAGTCAGCCAATAATAGCCTGCTCGCAGCAGTTTTCTTGTCATAGCATGCCCACCAGCATGTGTACCAAATGTACCCTCATGTATCTCTTCCATGAGCAACTTCGCCTCTTTCTCATCTACACAACGTAGCAACACCAAGTCATGGTTTCTTTTGTATAGGACATCGTCCGGATTGAAATAGAAATTGCCAGCCAATCTCCTGAGAGTCTTCTGATCTCGACTGGATGCCCCAGCCGGATACTCCTTGTTCTTCAGGAAATTCTGGATGTCAAAGTACCAGGGTTTACCATCGGGAGCCTCGTCAATGGCGAATATGAATGCAGGCCTATCGAGCCGAGAGATAACAATCCGGGGAGCCTCGTTCCAGAAGTTAACTTTATACATTGAAGACAATGTTGCCAGGGCATCGGCCATTTGATTTTATGCTCGTGGCACGTGGTGCAATTCCACCTTGTCAAAGAAAGGCAACAATCTCCTTGCATAATTCATATATGGTATCAAATTGGGCTGACGTGTCTCCCATTCTCCTTTAATCTGGTTCACCACTAGAGCTGAGTCTCCATATACATCCAGATGTTTGATTCGCAAATCAATAGCTTCTTCCAGACCCATGATGCAAGCCTCATATTCAGCTTCATTATTGGTAAAGAGAAAAGTCAATTGAGCAGTAAAGGGGATGTGCAACCCTTGAGGGGTGGTGATGATTGCCCCTATTCCGCTACCATAGGAATTTACAGCTCCGTCATATATTAACTGCCATTTGGAACCCAACTCTGGTCCATCGTCTGGCAACAGTTCTTCACAATCTTTCATCTTCAGGTACATGATATCCTCGTCAAGAAAATCAAACCTCATTGATTGGTAGTCCTCAACCGGCTGCTCAGCGAGGTACTCGGAGAAAACGCTACCCTTAATAGCCTTTTGCAAGACATATTGGATATCGTATTCGGTCAACACCATCTGCCATCGGGCAATTCTTCCGGAGAGTGCTTACTTCTCAAACACGTATTTGATTGGATCCATCTTTGAAATTAGCAGGGTTGTATGATTTAGCATGTATTGCCTCAAACGTTTGGCGGCTCAGGCTAGCGCACAACACGTCTTTTCGAGCATTGAGTATCTGGACTCACAGTCGGTAAACTTCTTACTCAAATAGTAGATCGCATGCTCTTTACGTCCGGTCTCGTCATGTTGACCGAGAACACAACCCATACTTTCCTCAAGAACCGTCAAATACATAATCAAAGGTCTCCCGGCCACTGGGGGTATCAAAACAGGAGGTTCCAAGTCAATACCTGATCCTTTTTTAACAACTTGAATAACGGCTCGCATGTCGCAGTTAGGTGAGATATGAACCGAGCAATGTAGTTCAACCTCCCTAAAAACCCACACACTTCTTTTTCTGTTTTAGGCGTCGGCATTTCTTGTATTGCTTTTATTTTAGCAGGATCAACCTCTATTCCTTTTTCGCTCACAATAAACCCCAGCAGTTTACCCGATCTCACCCCAAAGGTGCACTTGTTAGGGTTTAGTATCAACCTGAACTTCCTAAGTCTTTTGAACAGTTTCAGCAGATTAACCAAATGCTCGTCCTCCGTCTGGGATTTGGCAATCATATCATCAACATAGACCTCGATCTCTTTGTGCATCATGTCATGAAAGAGAGTCGTCATAGCAGGTTGATATGTTGCCCCAGCGTTCTTCAGTCCAAAGGGCATCACTTTGTAGCAAAATGTTCCCCAGGGAGTAATGAAGGTAGTCTTCTCCATGTCTTCCGGCGCCATTTTGATCTGATTATAGCCTGAGAAGCCATCCATGAAGGAGAATACGGAGAACTGAGCAGTGTTATTAACCGGCACATCAATGTGAGGAAGTGGAAAGTCGTCTTTCAAGCTCGCCCTATTCAGATCACGGTAATCTACACACATTCGCACTTTACCGTCTTTCTTCGGCACTGGTACTATATTAGCGACCCACGACGGATAAATTGTAACAGCTAGGAAACCAGCATCCCACTGTTTTTGAACTTCCTCCTTGATTTTCACAGCCATGTCTGGTCTGGTTCTTCTGAGTTTCTGCTTAACAGGCGGACATTCCACTCGCAACGGCAGACGGTGTACAACCATGTCCGTATCTAACCCTGGCATATCCTCGTACGACCAAGCAAATATATCACCATACTCTCGCAGTATCTCAATCAGCCTTTGCTTGATGTCACTCTGCAGCGCAGCCCCTATACGGATATTTCTCACAACTTCTTTCGACCCCAGGTTGATAATCTCAATTTCCTCCTGATGAGGCAGAATGATTCTCTCTTCCTGTTTCAACAAACGAGTCAGCTCCTCTGGCAGGTCGCTATCCTCAACAATCTCTTCCTCTGCTTGGAATACCGGGTGCTCGAAGTCGAGACGAGTCATATGCGGTTCGTAAGAGATGTCATCTGAAATATTAGTCCTGCAAAGGAAATGGTTGAACGCTTCAACACACAAACAAAGCAAATAACCACGTTGCCATTTATTGCTAAAGTAAAACCAAGAAAAACAGGGATCAGAATATTTGAATATGAAAACGTCTTTATTTCATGATTAAACAGTGCAATACACATAATCAAGTAGCCCTAATGTAACATCAATATGCCCCGGGTAGGACATAGGATTATTCAACAATTGATAAAACAAATCATTACTGTTTAAAAGTCACTGGGGCAGTTTCCCGGATGGACCAGTTGCAGAGACTTTGTCCTGGCATGCTTGGCTTGATCCACGCGTCCATATCGCAGTCGCTATCCCCGTCCTCAGCATCGAAAATAGCGTTGATAGTCTCAAAGCACACCCCGCTTGGCGTAATCGTGACCGGTCCCTTGAACCTGGGCGCTCCTGAAGATGACGCTGACGATGTCGGTCGATACCCTAGCCCAAACTTGTCATTCTTCACGGGAATCTCCAGAACCTGCCCCCAGCCTTTAGTCTCTCCAGTCTGCACTAAAGCCTGAGCCTCTTTGTAAGATGACACTGCCACATCTGACATTTTGCTGGAACCCTGAGCTTTGTCTTTAATTCGCAACCCTTCGAAGGCTTGACAAGGTGTCTCGTGTATTTCTCCGTCGACCTCCACATATCTGAATAATGACAGGTGACTGACCAAAATATCCTCCTCCCCGCAAACGGTAACAATACTATCACCCACCATGTACTTCAACTTCTGGTGCAGCGTGGATGTTACGGCCCCTGCAGCATGGATCCATGGGCGCCCAAGAAGGCAGCTATAAGCTGGATGGATATCCATGATGTAGAACTCGGTATCAAAAATTTCCGGCCCCACCTGAAGCGGTAATGTTATGGACCCGAACACTGACCTTTTCGTCCCATCAAACGCCCTCACAACCAAATCGCTGGGCGTGCAAATAATTCCCCGTATGTCCAATTTCATCATGGCTTTCTTTGGTAATACGTTCAACGACGATCCAGTATCCACCAATACATGCGACATTACGGTGCCCCGACACTCCACCGATATATGTAAAGCCATGTTGTGCTCTCGACCCCTGGGTGTTAGGTCAAAATCTGTGAAACCCAGGCTATGTCCAGCATTGACATGTGCCATTACCCCCTCTAACTGATTTACAGAAACTTCTTGGGTCACGAATGACGTATCCAGTATTTTTAGCAAGGCGTTCCGGTGGGCCTCGAAGCATAACAACAACGACAAGATAGAAATCTTCGACGGCGTCTGTTGTAGGTGTTCAACAATTTTGTAGTCGCTTTTGCGAATCAGTCTCATGAACTCCTCTACGTCCTTGTGCGACGTGTCCTTTTCTTTCGACTGAGTAGGCCCGCTTTCATTTACTTTGGCTTTACCTTTAGCCAATCTCTCGGCTTCTACTTCAGGTGAGGTAAAGATCCTTCCGCTACGGGTCATGCCCCCCGTTCCAACGACATTATCAACAGCCCTAGCTAGTTGGTTATTCACCACAATCTTTTCACCGTTGCAATACGCTTCTAAACCGTACGTCCACGGGACAACTTTCGTACTTTCAAAGGGAACAGGCCCTGCTTTGGTAATCGTAATAGTTGGCCGCTGGGCGGGCGCCGTTATCGTTATAGTCTTCCTCGGGATCGTCACCGTTGCAATATCATTCTTCTTTTCACATACTGCCTCCACAGGCTTCTCAACCGCAGTTCGATCAAATTGTAAGGTCCCTTCGTCGATCATGGCCTGAATGCCCTGCTTCAAATCAGTACAACCCTCAGGCTGGGTCCAACACTCTAAACAGTATTCATCACAACCCGGGAATACTCCCCCTCTGAGCAACCTGCTTTTCACCTCACTCAATGGTGTCTTCAGTTCGTTAACATCCATCACCAAGTTCAAATTTTCTTCTGTTAAGATGGCATTTGCCCCATGATTAGGCATAGGCTGTTGTACAATATTGGGCCCCACTTGGCCAAAATTGATGGCTTTACTGTCCAACAAGTCTTGAATTTATGCTTGAAAGCATGACAAGATTCCACATCATGTCCGGGCGCCCCGGAATGGAATTCGCACTGCTTGTTAGCATCATACCCCCTAGGAATTACCGGTCCTGTAGGCGGTTCCATTGTTCTTTTCTCGACCAAATTCAACCCCAGCAGTGTCTGAAGAAGCTCTGCATATGTCGACGCAGGCTTATCAAATACCCTCTTCGGCCTTACATTCTGAAACCTTCCCTGACCCTGATTCTGCCTTTGTTGCTGCTGCGGCGGTTGCTGCTGTTGTTGTTGTTGGATTGGAATAGTAACACTGGCTATTTGTTGAGGTTGACCGTACTGATTTCGACCTCTGCCCCGGACTCTACCACCAAACACAGCGCTGGTATCACCTTGTCGTCTTCCGCCGAACGCTTTTCTCGCACCCCCAGCTGAAGTAGATTCACCTGCCTGAATCTTCCCAATTTTAATTCCATTTTCGATCCTTTCTCCCATAAGGATCATATCGGAGAAGCTACCCATCAAAACATTGAGTAACTTGTCATAGTACATTCCTGTAAACGTCCCCACAAACATGTCATTCATCTCCCTTTCCACCAAAGGAGGGTGCACCCGAGCTGCCATATCGCGCCACCGCTGCGTGTACTCTTTGAAACTTTCACCACTTTTCTGCGACAGACTCTGCAATTGAACTCTGTTTGGCGCCAAATCGCTGTTGTATTTGTAATGCATAACGAAAGCATCAGCCAACTGCTTCCAGCTCCTAATCTGGGTGGGCTGCAGTCCCATGTACCATTCCAATGATGGTCCCGATAAGCTGTCTTGAAAGAAATGCATGAGCATCCTTTCATCATTGGAATACGCAGACATCCTTTTATAATAAGAACGCACATGGACTTTTGGGCAGGTATCCCCTTTGTATTTGTCGAATGTAGGAGCCTTGAATTTTAGTGGCACCCTCATCCCTGGTACCAACCCCATAGTAGTCATATCTAACCCAGCGGAGTTCTGATCAACCACACCTTTCATCTGCTCTTCTAGCATTCTGATCCTCTGAACAGGGTCGATAGGGCCTTCAGGTCCCATACCTCTTCCTGAAAAAGCGTCCTCCTGTTGATCCATATTCCTGTCATTACCATACCCATCGTAACCCACGTTACGGCCAAATCCTTGCTGATTGAACACAGGACCCTGTCCTCGGTTGCCAAACCCTAGATTGACCCCAGCAGGTCCAAAACCATTGTTGAAAGGAAATGCTCCAGCACCGTTGTTAATCACATTACCGAACCCACCATTACCATAGTCGTACCCCTGATTGTTGTCGTAATCGTCATTACCGAAGCCTTGATTGTTGAACCCGAAGTTCCCGTCCTGATTGACGTTTCCATACCCATTGTTTCCGAATCCAACATTGTCAACGAATCCCTGATCAGCATCCACAATGTTGCCTTTGTTGTTAACAACATGCCCATCACCACCGTTCCCAGTATTGCCATTACCAGCGCCAGCACCTGCACCAGTACCAGTGTTTTCGTTGACAGTCACAACAGGTGGAGTAACAACTGCCGGTATCTCATCATCCCGACGAGGAGTTTCAACTAAAATGTGGTCAGTATTTCCATTTCCGTTTGCCCGAGTCAGCAGCGGCTGCACCAAGGTCTGAAGATTCTCTTGGTCCTTGGCCATGCTCTCCATAGCTTGCACGAACAGAGTCAACTTCTCGCGGATTTCCTGCATCTCGACCTGAACTTGATCCATTATCTTCTTGCAGTTGTTTCGGGTTGAATAGTGGTGGACTCTCTGGTCGTCAATCTTGAAAAACCTGTGAGATGCAGGAAATAAGATACAGATTCAACCAGTAAATGGCAATGCAAAATGAATATGCAGATGCAATATGTGTCTGTGCGTTAGGGTATCAACCCCTAATTCTAGTGCCCAAGTGCCAGTGTAGTGACAATGATAGTGATAAGAAGCTTGGATTCATGTACGGAGAAAAACATCTCATATATTGCTGAAAAGCCCGACAAGGCGGAAATACAATATCACTAAGTGTACAATAACAAGAAGGCATGACCTCATCCAACAATCCTGGTGATGGCCAGCACAATGCAAATAAAGCATATACGACAGTGCATAAGGTAATCAAGAGCGACCATAAGCCCGATACTCTTCTAACAATCTCTTAGTCTTGGGGTGACCCGGCTGGGAAAGCAACCCTTCAACGAGTGAGTCTCTTTGCCTGATAACACGCTGGAGATCCCCAATGGATTCCTCCCAAACACCTTCTCCAAAGCACTCCTCTAGCTTCCGCTTCTAGGATGCAGACTCTTTCTTGCGTTTGATAACTTTGTTCAACGAGTTCTGAATGTCGTATCTCCGCATAACCTCTTCTTCAAACTTTTTCTAGCTAGCTTTCAACTGATCTTCCAGTTCAGAGATCTGCAGCTTCAGTTTCTCTTCTCTTTCTTTATTGCCGGTCAGCGTGGCATTCCAGGTTTTGTTGAATGCGGAGATCTCCCGGTAGGCTACATCAAGTGCTTTCTTCTTGGACTCCAGCATGTCGTGAGAGCTCTTGAAATCTATCCCCAAACATTCACGCTTCTTTCGTTGTTCAGTCAGTTCTGCACCTAACTGGTTCACCAGCTTTGTTTTCTGCTTGAAGGAATATACGACTTCATTTCTTTCGCTTCTGAGCTGAACCAGCTCTTCTTCCATCTTCTCATTGGCTTTGATCGGCTCTTTTTTCTCCTTCACAACCCGCTCATATCTTTCAATAGGCACAGTGTTTGGCTCTTCAACCACGAGGGCAGCAGGAGGTAATACTGTAGGAAACGGCATCAGCGCCTGCTTTGCTCTATCTTGGATCCAGACCTTGTACGGAGCATAGACTTGACAATCATTTTTTCCCAACAACGGCTTCCCTTTCTTGCAAATGTTATTCCAAGCGTGCTGAAGCTTGGATAGCAATTCCCCACTCAGTACACCCGTGAAGTACAGAGATTCCTGCACTTCCTCCTATTTTGGCGGGCTTCTCAAAGCATAACCGAATTGCCTGATCAACAATGACGGATTGTAGTTAATGCACCCTTTCCTCCAAATCAGAGGAACGTTAGGATACCCTGTGCAGCTGTAGATAATCTCAGATCTCAGTAAATCCCTATCAAACCAGACAACATCTTCTGAAGAAAGCCCCATCAGACGCTCAGACCATTCCACCGTAGCTGCAGACTCAGCAAAGATACCCTTCTTGGGCAAGTGACTATCAAACAACATATACAACAAAGGCACACAGCAAGAGACGTTCTTGCCCCTCCTATTCTCGTTCTTATAATGCAGCGAGTGATAGAAATCTCCAATCAGTGTAGGCACAGGATTGCCGGAAGCAAAAATATGGAATGCATCCAAATCAACGAAGTCAGGCATGCTAGGGAATAGTACAATGCCATATATACACAGAGCAAGGATAGCATTAAACACAATCCAACAGCCACTCTTGGCATACTCTTGTGCTTTCCCAACCAAAAACTTAAGAGAGAAACCAGAAACTCCATTCCATGAGGTTAACAGCAACTCTGAGGAGTCTAAATGCAAAGCAACAGCCAAATCCTCCAACTTGGGCTCAACACCCATATGAATGAAGGGTACCCTGTTCTGAATGGTCAACTCCAAGATCTCGGCATATTCCTCCATGGTCGGAGCCAGAATGAAGTCAGGGAAAGTAAAACACCTCAGCAGGGGATCATAAAACTGCATAAGCGCGTACAATCCGCTCAGCTCATACGTGGATGGTCTGCAGACCAACCTAAGCAATTTCCCATAACTCTTCCTGAAGCTTCTCTTCACATCATCATCAGCTAAAGACATCAAACCAAGCAAAGAAGAAACATCTGGAGTAGGCAACTTGTATGCCACAGTCTTCTTCAAAGTATCCATAATAGCAGCAAACAGAAATCTGGGCAACTAGAATCAGAGGTATGAAAATGCACCTGCAGCACAGACACACGTTAATGATATGCAAAATGAGTATGCAACAATGCAATATGCAAACATGCAACAGGGATCAAGTGATATATTGCTGAAGAGATCCATCCACAATATCTGTCTCAACAGACCTACAATACTGCTCAACCCTGGTCTCAACAGACCCATAACAATGCTCCACTTTGATCTCAACAGACCTATAACAAAGCTCCAACCTGGTCTCAACAGACCTATAACATTATCCTGATGAAGAACCCCAAGTAACCACACATACTGATCCAATATTAAGAAAGCCGGGTAGTCTGGAGGTCAAGTTTCCTGCATGTCCCAATCCCTCTCACAGGTAGGTGTCCTATCAACTGACACAAGGTACGGTAACCTATGCGGTCGTCGGTGTCACAGACTTTCAAGACTGATGATACGATACCCAGAAGGTGTGGCATCATCATGTCCTGAAGAGGCCTCACTTAGCCAGCTTCCAATTGATCGGTCCCCAGAGTCGACAATCCAACTAACCAACAACCCCCTCAACCCAAAGGGTTGAAAAAGAAGTCAACCAGAAGAACCTCGTCTGAGCGTGGATTTTGCAGGACACTAGTACATGCAAAGCATGCACGCGCCCACTACTTTCCACAACTAATTCTAGGTGCACTCAAGCCCAGGTCCGGCTTATCTCTCAATCTGACCCCCTACCCAGCATAACAACAATAATATAATGCTGAAAGTAAATACGGAAAAGTAAGTCCATACAAAACCCATGACGGGAAAACAAGCGCTAGGACTGACTCACGTAGGGAACCGTTAGAGTCCCCAGCATAGTCGTCAGCTGTCGCTACTGCGAAAATCGGCGCCGGCTATGACAGAAGAGTCGCCACCGTGCGTTATTTATCCCAACAGAGGGAAAGGAAACGCTCAGAGTAAACCTAACGCAAAACGGTAAAGGAATGGTCATCGCAACCAAATCCTGGATTCGGGAGTCGGTTAAGCAAGGGGAAGGTATTAGCACCCCTCACGTCCGTCGTACTCGACGGGATCCACGCTTGTTTTCTAGTACGGATTGTTACTCTATCTACCCTACAGGTCTGGGTTAAAGGGAAAAGAAAATGACTCGGCAAAGTATCGCACTTTATGCCTACGTATTCCCGTCTGGAACGAGAAATCAGAGTCGACGTAGTTCGCCTAACTACGGGTTAGGGGGGAAGGTTGCTCGCTAGAATACGGCATCCTATGCCTACGTACTTTCATACAGCATGAAAGATCAGAGCAAACATAGTTCGGGCCACGGAAGACACAAGCTTGTCTGACTGTTTTTTATTACCTTATGAAAGGGTTTTTCTGGATCAAGAGTCCAAGCGGACAAAAATGACACTTTGATGTTGGTTTTGAATCTTTTACGAAAGGAGTGTTTTTTAGTTTGTGTGCAATCTCTGACATACTAGAGACTATGATTTGAGAGTGACTACGTCGCATGTCACCCAAAGGGTGCCACACTAAGCATCCAGACTACTGAAAAGAAGCTCCCCAGCAACCCTTTCTCAAATAGCTTAAGGCTCGTGACGTACGACATCGATTAACCTTATTACTGTACTTTTGAGTTGTTTTGAGATAAGAAGAGAAAGAAGCTCTAAAAAGCCTAGGGTTGAAAGGGGAATAAAACTAACCTAATGTTGTCATGCATGGATAAGAATCCTAATGTCTGTCATAACTCCCTCCTGCACAGAGGAAATGAGAGATCCTAGGGATAAACAGAAAAGAAAGCAAGCAAATACAGTAAAATGTATGCAATGCAGCAATACAAGCGAGGCAAGGGAGTCCCACTCAACCTCGAACCGGGGAAAACAACAGGCAAAGTGAATCAACATTCACTTCAAACCTAGGGGGCAAGCTACACAAGCTAACAAACAATACAGAAAACAAAACCCCAAAGCAGAGGAGGCAGCCCAAGTAGCAGCACCAAACTCCTACAGCAAACAGCAGCTCTGACAGCAACAGTTGGTTAAACAGCAAGAAGTTGACAGCAACAACCTTCATCTCATGAATAACTCCCATCTTCAAGCTTCAGTAAACTTCAATCCCCAATAGACACCATGCTTCAACAAGCTCTCAGCTTAAGCAAGCAACAAACTTCAGCAGCAAACAGCTTCACCAAGTAGACAACCTCAACAAGCAGACAGCTTCAACAAGCAAGCAGCTTCAACAAGCAACACTCCTAGCTTCAACAAGCCCAAAATTCATCTTCAACAAGCTCCAACAAGAAATCTCAAAAAGGGAATCCATTAACAAGATCAAGTTTGTTATGTTAAAAAAAAGCTTAATGCCTACCAAGGGAAACCACTAAGGTCTTAACATGATAATTGAAAGATATCCTCAAGGTTCTACTCAACCAAAGCATGCTCTACATCCCTCCTAAGGAGAGATGGAACTTCTTTTGGAGGACCTTGTGTCATAGGATTGAATAGAGGCACAAGAAGCTCTCTATGTTTGAAAGAGAGAAGAAAAACTACTCTGAGGCTCTTCCTAAACCCTAGTTTCCCTAAACTCCTGACAAGAACTCCATAAGATGAGAGAATCTTCGCATCCAAGCTCCCTCAAGCTCTCTAAATCATCTTCAATTGGCCTTCATGATCACCCAAGCTCCAAAACAACACCACCCTAATCTAAGGGGAACTATTGAATTAAACTAGCCAAGTTAGTTCATCAAAATACACCTAAAAGTTAGCCTTAAAACTAATTCTACTTAAAATACCAAAAGTGATTGTAAAATCCTACAAAAATTACTAAGGGTTCCTAAACCTCTTATGAATCTCTCATACAAAAACCAGGTGGTTAACCATTCGTTTGGACCCTAAACTATGCCCTAAACCTAAAGGTATCACCTTAAAACCCTAATTCTAAACCACCTAATGTCAATTGCTCAAACTAACCTAAAATTCTCTCACAAAAATATGAGAAAATTACTATGGATACATGCATATCTAAGCTAGCTAGTACAAAAATAATCAACTCAAAATTCATCACCAGATATTCACAATAAAATCAGCAAAAACACATGTCAAACAAATTAAAAATAAAACCAATTAAAATACAAAAAATGCAAACAGAATAAAAAATGCATGAATTGACTATTTTTCAGTCCTATTAAATTCTACATTTTTTAAGGAGTTAAGGAAAAAAAATCTAGCTTAAAAATGATTATTTTCCTATTTATTATGAATTTTAGAAACAAAATGGATTAAAAATAAAAGAAAATCAAATAAAAGAAATTAAAATGCTGAATTAAATGAAGGCCATTAGATCTGTTGACTGGTAAGCGAATCCAAGGCTTCAGAACATGTCCACGCGTGCATCCCAGTCACACGCTGACTGGGATTAGTGAAACGGTGCGTTTTGCTCAAAGGGAGGCAAAGCTGAATTCAAATCTCAGCCATACGATCTGTGTACTAAGTCTAATCTGGAGACTGGTCCAACGCCCTAGCCTTCATCTTCCCCAATAGCTCAGGTGACCTGAAACATTTCCAGGCGGTGGTCCACGGTGGAAACCACCGTCTTCTCCGGAGAGCCAACCTCAAAACCTCACCAATCTGTGCAACTAAAAACCCTATTCCACCTAGTTTTTCACCCTGATCACGAATATCAACTCCATTTCCATTGATTCTCACTACAACTTCAAACCCGATGGTAGTTGCAGAAAATTCATCCAATCTTGATTAACTAAATTCTTGAAATTAAGGACCCTAACATGAACTACACTTCTCCCTGATCAATTTTCAATATTCAACCACCATTAAAGCTTCAAGAACAAGGAGATTCAAGTTCCAACAAAAAATGGCAACACCCTAATTTTGTCTCTAAACCTCCATTTTTCCTACCAGAATCCATCTAGGCATGATCTACAACCTATCTACACCTCCAATTGTGATCAATTTCATCTAATCTAAGCTATAGAGTGAAAGTTGCATACCTGGTAAAAGTGGATGAACAGAGTGAGAAATCCTTCAATTCAGCCTCCAATTCTTTCCAGAATCACTCAATAACACTTCCTCAAGCTTCTAAAACAGATGATTTGCCCTGAATCCTCACCAATCTCCAAACCCGATTTCTATTGCAGATGAAGAAATTTCAATGGCTCCTTTTTGTTTCTGGCTCAATCCTTCCCAAAAAATCATTTGAATCCAATGCAATGCTTATATAGAATGTGTTGGAAACCTCTAGAACTTTCTGGAGCTAACAGAATGAGATTTTCAATTTCTCCTTCTCCTCCAATTTCTCATATGTGCAGTCAGTGAATTACTCTTCCACAGCTCTTGATTTTGCTTGAAATTCTCACCTCCTGATATTCAGAATTGAATGGCTATGATATCTCCCTTGTTCTTGATCCCATGGCCATGTATTGATGTGTTACTTCATTCTTAAGAAACAAAAGGAAAGTGCTTGAAAATGGCCTCATTTGCAAAATGTAATATTTCCATCATCCTCAAAATACATTTTATGATCAAAATGGTATATCACATGGACTTGTTTTGACCTATAACTCAAAAATCACAATTTTGCCTTTTTAAATGACTTTAAATTCTTCATTAAAAAACCACTTAAAACCAACTTCTCATACAAGCCAATTCAAACCCTCCTTGATGCATGGTCAATGTTAAAGCCCTATTTTGAGCAACTTTCTAGTTGGACAATTTTCCATTTGAGGAGTGGAAGATGGAGATTTTGGCACATGCTTGAAAATGACCTATAATCACAAATGCCCAAAATACCCATGGATTGCCCAGATCATAACTTGAGTTCCACAAATCCCCTTGAGTAATTATAGCACTCTGTGGAAAGCTAAGATCAAGATCTACAACTCTTATGTTGGCCAAGAATCCATTTGAAAACTCCTTGAGGGGCAAAGGTTGCTTGGAAGTCAAGTGACTTTCATAGATAAATTTCAGTGTCCTCTAGTGACCTATAATTTGCAAAGACCATAACTTGAGTTCCCCAAACTTTCTTGAAGACTTCTAGTACTCAAATTAAAGGTACTGAGAAGCTATACAAGTTTCATGTTGGCCAAGGATCCATTTGAAACTTGTATTTTGACTTATGTAACCTTGAAGTTAGGCACTAAACAGGGGATTTTACACTGAAACCCTAATTTAGCAACTTCCCACATTCTTGATCTTTCTTTGCTTAACCTTGGCACAACACCACACATGTATCAACATACCAACTCATGAATCCCATGACCTCAAGGTAGGCTTTGATGCTCTCCCACTACCCAAATGAATTAGGCTTGACCGAGATGAAACCCTAGTTGACTGCACCTCAACTGTGGCTCTCATACTTGAATCAATGACTTGCCTCAGCTTCAATAAGGCCCTATAGACATCCCATGAGATCCATACACACCTCACATTCAAATTCCATGCTTCTCATCCCACTGATGATTCTCAACATTCCTCAAGATAGGAGCAAAACCCACATGTAGGCACTCAAACTTCTCAAGACTTCAAATCCCTTCTTGATGGCCTGGATGACTTCTCCTCTTGGATAACACACCTTGCTAGGCTCTTCTCTTGATAGACACCCTGATCCCTTGTTGGATGCATGCTATGCTATGATATGCAAATGATTAAGCTATGTACATGATGTGACTATGCAAATGAAATGCAATGAAACATAAATCAGGCAAGAAGAGGTTGAGCAAATTTTGGGGTGCAACAAGTAGGAGAGACATTAGGTGTTCAATCCTATGCATGATAACATTAGGATAGTTTCATTCCCTTTCATACCGACTTTAGGAGCATTGTGCATGACAACTTTAGGTTTGGATTTAGTCCCCCTTTTAGTGCCCTTTCTCTTCTCATCTCAAAACAATCATAAAACACTTAATAAAGATAATGGATGTTGTGCCATGAGCCTTATACTTGGGAAATGGTGATTGAGGGTCCACCTCTCGATTGCCTAGAGTGTCTAGTATACGTCCTTAGGGAGATATGCGATGTATTCGTTCCTAGGTTCTAGACTTTAGTAACATTATAAACACTCAAACTCATAACACTTCTTCTCTAAAAAACACAAAAAACACTTCAAACCGTTTTCATCCTTCGGGATTCTAATCAGGAAAATCTTTTTAGAAAAAAGAGTGTTGTTAACTCTTAGTTCTATCGCAAATGGTAACGCCTAAGTCTCCCATGCTCGAGCTGCATACACCAACTGCTAGAACTACTTGTTAACCCTACTCGGGCCTAAAAAATAAGTTGAACAAACCTGTGTTCCCCGTAGTAGCCCGAACTACATTTGCTCTAATCTTTCATACCAGATGAAAGTACGTAGGCACAAGACACGATGTCTTGGCGAGAAACCTTTCCCCCTTTCACCCGTAGTTAGCCGAACTATGTTGACTCTGACTTCTCATTTCATATGAGATACGTAGGCACAAAGCGTCGTTGCTTTGCCGAGTCATTTCTTTTTCTTTTGTCCTCAAGCTTGCAGCTAGATAGCTTCAATCACCCTTTTAGATAGACAACAAGCATGGATCCTGTCGAGTACGACGGACGTGAGGGGTGCTAATATCTTCCCCTTGCGTAACCGACTCCCGAACCCGAGATTTGGTTGCGATGACCGATCTTATCCCTCTTTTCTTTAGGTTTTCTCTTAGCGTTTCCTTTCCCTCTCTTAGGATAAATAACGCACGGTGGCGACTCTTCTGTCATTGTCGGCCTCGATTTTCGCAGTAGTGACAATACCCTTTGGTTGGTTTCCTTTGGTTGTTATCTTTGGATGATGTTTATCCCCCGCAAAGGTGTCTGGTTAGGCTTCACTTCTCCCCCAGCGAAGTCATTTTTCTTTCCAGGTCGTACGTCTGTTGATTGTACTTCCTATATATCTTGATTTGAGTTTTTCCCCAGAGAGTCGCCTTTGGTCGACATGCCCGTAATCCCAACTCTTGGTTGGTATCCGATGGTTCTCATCCCAACTTTTGGTTGGTATTTGCAGCGAGTCGCGTCCCAACTTTTGGTTGGTATCCGCTATCTTTCACCCTCACATGTGTTGTATCCCAAAATTTGACCAACCTTTTCTTGTACTTGGCTTATTGTTTCATTTCATTTTAGCATTTGCATTTGCATAACATTGTTCTTAACAGGGGATCAAGAGGTGCATTGTGCCACTCAAGAGGAGGGTCTTATTGGCTTCAGGCTCCAGTCAGAGTATTTGTGCAAACCATCAGGGTGTCATCATCATGGAAAGGTTTCAAAGCACTTTGAGAGGAGAAGTTTGTGTGGATGTCACCTCATATCTTGAGGATCATCATAGGAGTTATCAAGATTTCATGAAGGCTTGTCTTTGGTTTAAATATGGTTTAAAAGCTCATTGTAAACCTTAAGGGTTATGGTGAAGTTTGAGTAGTCAGTCAATTCATCTACAAAGGGCATAGACAAAGGACATGAGACTAGGGTTTCACATATAATTAGCCTAGATTTGTTTCTTTGATCAAGGCTTGGTTCCATGATCCTTCATATATCCTAAGGTGTTTAGAGGTAGAGGATTGATCATCAATTTTAACTAGAAGAGCTTCAATTGGTCCGTCAATTCCAAACCAGGTGAATTTGGGAAAAGTCAACTGTGTAGAGGAAAAAGTCAACTCATGACTTTTTGAGGTCAAGATCATGTTCCTCATGTTTAACATGGACAATGGGTGAAGATTGACCAAGAAATGTCAAAGGGATCACAAAAAATCAAGAAGTTTAAAACTTGTCATTTTTGGAAAATTAGGGTTTTAGAAACTTTCCATTTATGGAATGTTTCATATGTGAATCAACCATTTTCAATGCCACTTTTCTTCATGATCCAAATGAAATTTTGTCCAACATCAAAGTTCTTCCTCATCATCTGAGCTTTCTTTTGAGTACCAATTCATCACCATGTGAAGTTTGGAGCTCAAGTTATGATGTTCAAAAGTTAGGGTTTTCATAGATATCAAATTTAGCAAATTTGGGCAGATTTCTGGACCAGGTTTCCAAAGCAATTTTCATCAAGTTCTTGTTGCCAAATGAAATTTTGTCCCACATGAGAGTCATAGATCATGTTCCAGGCTTTCCATCCATACTATAAGTCTTTCATGGGGGTAATGAAGCTCAAGTTATGTAGGTTAAAAGTTGGGGTTCCAAATATGTCAAAACTCATAACTTAGAAGATTTTCCAAGTTGTTTCAAGACAGGTTTTGTGGCATGGTGTTCAAGCTTGATTTTCATGACTTTTCAAAGTTATAACCAAGTTTCCACCAACGTCAAAGTTGTTCCCCATCATTTAAACTTTCATTTAAGCCCAAGTTTCAATCAAGAAGAGCCAAATTCAGCAAGTCGTGATGGCTCAAAGTAGGAGGTTTGGAAGTTGATTCAAGGCATGATTCATGGATGTTTTGACATGATTTTCCATCTGGCCTTGCATCATTGTCCAACCATCAACCTCATATGTAAGATACCTCTCTCCATGCCCCAAAATGTTACCAAAATAAGACCAACAAAACACGTACCATTTGATGTCATTTTGGAAAATCTTGGCCAAAGAAGGAAAGAGGCAAGCAGCCACCAGCCTGACCATATACACTCCATTTTATTTTTTTTCCACTAGAAAAAATCACATCACAATGCCATGATTCGTACCTCATGCATGATCCACCACTGAATTCAAATTCTCACTCAAATCTGCAACACTTATAACCACTGGTTTTAACCACAACAATTAGCTTTTTAACCTGACCAAAAGCCTGATATAAAAGCTAAGAACAAAAAACCCTAAGGAGGTAGCCACCATTGTGAAGAAAATCAGACTTATCTTTCACTTTTCTCTTTGAAATTTCCCATTCGAAACTTTGTTTTTTTTAGCTCTCCATTCAAATTCATATCATACTTCCATCTTCACAACATTCTGCACCTTTTGTTTGCAATAGAAGTCTTCTACAAACATCAAGGTCACGACCTGCTCAAACTTGTTTAGATATTTGGGGGAAGATTCAAGGGTTTCTAAGCTAGGATCAAAGTCTTACAAGCACAAGGGAAGTAACCTGCGTCTCTTGAAAGCTCTACAGCAAGCTTTGAAGCAGCAGGGGACATACTCTACTAGGTAATTTTTAGAACTTCATTCTCTCATTCTAGGCATATATTAGGGTCATACTGTGTACATCTGAAGACCTACTCAAGTAGGCTATGCTTGCATAACTTTCTGCACCATCTTTGTTGAGTTTCAGTTTGTAATGTTCAAAATTTTTGCCCTCGATTAATCATGTAAATGGGATTGCTTTTAAAATGTGAGGTTGGATTTGTAATCTACTTGAAATTCTGGGCCGAGGGGTATCCTTACTTTTCATTGCTGGGAATTTTTTAGTTTGCTACGGCGAAGTTTGGTCGAAGAAGATGACCGGAACTAGGGTTCCGGCATCTGGAGGTGGGAGATGGGCTGAGGTGGCTTTGGCGCCCCATTTTAAATTCAAAAATGTTGAGTTTTTCTATTTTGAGCCAATGGATCATCCACGTCGTTTCCAGGTCAATTAATGAGCTCCCAGTGTGGCATCTGACTATGCTGGGGAGGTTGGGTGGGCCTGATCTAATTGCTACATGCACCTCCCACCTTTTGAGCCCAGCGCGCATTTTGCCTGGTGACAATGTATTTTAGTTTTGCTCATTGCACCCCCTTTGGGCTTTGCTTTATTTTTATTTCTTTTTGTTTTCTGTTTCCATTTTAATTATATAAAAATGCTTCCAATTACATAAAAATTTCACAAAAATATTTTCTTAACATTTTGAGATGTTATTTAATTTTCCATGTTTTTTATTTCTATTTTCCATTTATTTTTACATTTTATTTGGAGTTTACAATTAAATGAGTTTTATGGTGTTTACCTTGTGTGATCATGACTATTTGGACTTCAATTCCTTATCTCCTATGACCATGGATTCTCCCTCATTTAGGTGAGGGATTGAGGCATTCTTGAGGATTAATTTGAGTGGCCAATAATCATTTTTCATTTGACTTTGATTAGACTTTTGTGAACCCTCGACACTTGCTCGATAAGGTAGAGCATCATTCATTCTTGAATTATTTGGTGATTCCTTGAGATGATTTTGTCTATGAGATTTTTCTTTCTGGTTTATGTTTGATCTAGCTTTGTTGTGTATTTTATTTGAGATTTATTGGATATTTCTTCTATTTTTGGTGAACCTTGCAAGTCAAGTCATCTTTGAAGGTGTTCATACAAGCTAGTTTGACCTAGTTCCTTTGGGAAATGATTTCCATTGATCCCATATGCATCTTGTGAGCTTTGTTACTTGATTATAACATGCTTAAGGTGTTGTTTCACTTATCTTAGGTCATATATTTATGTTACTTGGTTTGCAAATTACCTTGGGGGTCATGCATTTCCACTTTGTTCTAAGTGTTGAGATTATGTTAGAACCTTGGTTCTTTCACTTGTCATGAACTAGTTAGTATTTGTGCTTTATCTCTAATTTTTATTTAAGCTTTCCTATTGATGATCCAGTTATGCCCCATGTGATTTTGGCTCTTATCTAAGATGATTTGGTGTTCACATTCACACTTTGAGTTTGTCTTGGATAATTGGCCACTTTCTTGCACTTGTTTGTTCATTTCTTTTGCATGACCATTGTTGGATGCTTGGTTGAGATAATTTTCATTTTCTTGCTGCCCAAGCTTCTTTCTCCAACCTTCTCTTGGATCATGGCCTTTTGGTTTTGTTTTATGCTTAACCTTTGTGTAATGATGGATGTTTGAATGGTTGTAGGAGTTGTTACTTCTCCCATTTCATCTCACTCTTCTTTGACTTATTTAAGTCATCTTGTTTTGATCATTTGTTTTTTTTTGCATCATTTGATTCTTATACCAAATCTTTGCATCTTTGCATACCATGTTTGCATTTGTCTTGACTTTTTAAGTCAACTTCTTCTCATTTCTCATTTCATCTGTGATTGAATTATTTGTTGTTTACTTGGCCTTTTTCCATGATCCCTTAGGATTCCTAGTCCCTCTATTTAAGATGGGAATAGGAGAGACATTAGATGTTCAATCCTTTGCATGATAACATTAAGATAAATCTCCCCTTTTAATCCCAACTTTAGGAGCACATTGCATGGGAACATTAGGGTTGATTAGTTTCGCCTTAGAGTTTGTGTCTTCTCTTCTCATCTCCTAATTCTCTTAAGACACTTAATAAAGGATAATAAATGTTGTACGCTATGAGCCTTAAGTATTTGAGGAATGATAGTCGATGGGCCTCCTCTCAATCTGTCTAGAGTGTTTAGCGTATGCCCTTTGGGCGATATGCGACGCATTCGCTCTCAAGTCATAGTTTGTAGTGCAACATGAGTTACAAACTTAACTCAATTCACTTCTTGTTTAAAAAACACAAAGCAAAGCATCAAATCTTATTTATCCCTCGGGATTGTTTGAAAATCATTTTCAGAAGGAGTGTGTTAAGTCTTGGTTCTACCGTAAACAGGTAACACCTAAGTCTCCTATGGTCGAGCAGAAATACACTTAACTGCTAGAACAAAGGCTTAACCCTACTCAGTTAGAACACTTGAACCAACCTGTGGTCGTGTCAGCCCAAACTACGTTCGCTCTAATTTCTCTTACCAGATGAGAATACGTAGGCACAAGACGGCGATGTCTTGGCGAGCAACCCTTCCCCCCTTTTTCACCCATAGTCTTCCGAACTACGGTAACTCTGACTTTCCCATTGCACGAGGGAATACGTAGGTGTCGCTACCGCGAAAATAAGGTGCCGGCAAAACAAAAGAGTCGCCACCTTTCGTTATTTATCCCTCAGAACGGGAAAGGAAACGATCGGAAAAACCTGACGAATAGGTATAAGACAAGGTCATCACAACCATTGTCTGGGTTCGGGAGTCGGTTACGTAAGGGGAAGGTATTAGCACCCCTCACGTCCATCGTACTCGATGGGATCCATACTTGTTGTGTTTACTGGACGGGTTGGTTTTATCTATCTACCTATCAAGGCTGGCTTAAAAAAAATGACTCGGCAAAGCATCGCGCTTTATGCCTACGTATTATCATCAGAGAATGAGAAATCAGAGTCAACGTAGTTCGGCTAACTACGGGTTACGGGGATGGTGGCTCGCCAATACATCGGTATTGTGCCTACGTACTCTCAACAGGCATGAGAGATCAGAGCTTACGTAGTTCGGGATAATACGGATTACGGGAATTCAGATTCATCTGTTTTATCGAGTAGGGTTAACAAACAGTTCCAGCAGTTTAGTGTACGCATCTCGACCCTTGGAGACTTATGCGTTACCGTTTGCGGTAGAAATGGGAGTTAACGACACTCTTTTCTTCATAAAAGCTTCCTTTGAATTATGGTCCCACGGGGCAAAAAGGTTTGAAGTTTGTTTTCTGTCTTTTACGGAAGAACTGTTTTTTATGGATGTTTGCAACCAATATCGCACTAGAGACTATGACCTGAGAGTGAATGCGTCGCATGTCACCCAAAGGGTGCCATACTAAACATCCAGACTGTTGAAAAGAAACTCTCCAACAATCCTTTCTCAGGTAGCTTAAGGCTCGTAACGTACGACGTCAGTTAACCTTTATTACTGTATTTTGATTTGTTTGAAGATAAGAAGAGAGAGGGACAACTACGGGGAGACTATCAAGTCCTAATGTTGCCATGCCAAGGATTCATCCTATGGTTGAAGCTTGAAACAGGGATCTCCTAGAAGTTATCATGCATAGGTTTCAACCTAATGTTCTAATCATCACTTCCTTATAAAAGGAAGTGAGATTCCTAGGGGATCATGTCAATGATAAACAGAAACAGATAAAGCATCAGCTTAAACAGTAAACAGGTATATAGTAAAATGCATGCAATGCAAGTGAGGGAGGAAATGTGTGTGGGGCATCAGCCTCCACAAGCTCATCTCAACCTCAAGCCAGGTAGGAATAACTGCAATCATACAGAAGAAATAACATGCTATCAAGCAAGACAATAATGAGCAATTGCAATCATACAGAAGAAGTAAACTACTATCAAGCAAAATAACAAACCACATAGGCAAGGGAGCAGGGCTCTACCGAATACCCGCAAGCAAAGCCATACAGTAAAAATACAAGCAGAGGGAGCAAATCAACCTCTAGTGAAGTCATGCTCCTAGCTTAAGTCAATCTAACTATGAACTTATTCTAATGCATCAAGCAAATCAAACAAGTCACACCAATACAGTTGCACAGAAAGCAAACAGATAGGAAAAGAAAGCAGATGAACCACTCCTACAGCTTTACAACAAAGCTCCTCTGATAGCAGCTCAGTCATCAGTCTTCAACCACTCTTCAAGGCTATCATCCTTAATAGCAAGTATCAACTTGCTTCTCTGAGCTTTTAATACACCCAACATAAGTATCAACTTATTCTCTCTTCCTCAAGCCTCAGCTCTTCAGCAAACTCCACCTTTAGGCTTCACTCCTAATATCAAGTATCAACTTGTTTCTTCAGGCTCTCAAAGTATCAAACACAAGTATCAACTTGTTTCCTCAAGCTTCAGCTCTATATTCAATCTCAATTTGATCTTCTTCACAAGTGTCAACTTGGTCTTCAAGCTTCAACTCTCTCCTCTTTACCAGTATCAACTTGTTCTTCTTCATCTACAAGCTTCAGCTTATAAGGGTAATCTTTAAACACAAAGAAGTATCAACTCCTAGCATTCAATCTTCTTCAAGAAAAGAACTCCATCCTCTAGCAAGGGAGAAAGATTCATTTAACAAGAGCAAAGTTTGGATGATTGGTAGCACAGTGAAGACCAAAGATCACCATTAAGCATCCTATCATCAGAGAAAGGGACCCTCAAAGGTTCTACCAACTTGTAAAGAGCCATGCATCCTACGAAAGGAGGGATGAGGCCTTTGCAAGGGTACCTTACATCATAGGGAAGAATGGAAGTGATCAATACCTTCCATGTTTATGAAGGAAAAGAATCTATCTAGAAGCTCTGCCTACAAAACCCTAGTCTTAACACCTAATCAACACTACTCCAAAAGAAGGGAAGATCTTCACATCCAAGCTTCCTTAAGCATTCCATTGCATCCTCAACTTGCCTTCAACATCATCCAAGAACAAGAGAGACAAAACCCTAATCTAAGGGAACTAAAGAAGTCATTCTAGTTGAATTAGTGCATTAGAATCATCTAAGGTTAGCACCTAAACTAAAATCAAACAAAAATAGTAAACTACATTATAAATTCCTACAAAAATTCCTAAGGGACCCTAATTCAATAATGAATCTACCATACAAAAATCAGAGGTTGAATCATCCACCAAGTTCTAGAAATAAACCCTAAGTCATAAGGTATCAACCATAAACCCTAAAAATGGAGCTCTTAAAGTTTCAACCTAAAACTACCACTCATATTCATCACAAAAATGTGATAAAAATCTAGGGGGAACATGCATATCTATGCTAGCTACACACAAAAAATCAAGGGAAGAATCATCATCAAATGATCAAACCAAATTCAACAAAATCAAGCATCAACCATGATTATTCTAATATCAATTAAAATGTAAAAATGCACATAAAATCAGAAAATGCATGTAATATTAATATTTTTTGTCTAAAAAATACTAGATTCAAACATGAATCCATGGCAAAAAGAATGGAATTAATTGAGTTATTTTTCCATTATTTATGAATTTTCCAATAACCATGTATGAAATGAAAAATAAAAATAAAATCAAAAGAAAATGAAAGGCGCGTGGTGTGAATAGCAAATTAATTCAGTTCATTTAGTGTTTGGGCCATAAGGGGGGTGGGAGTATCAACAAGTAACTTAAGCCCAAAACCAGCAAATAAATGAAACGCTGCGTTTCATATTATTCAGAATCCTTCATAAAATTAGAAATGATCGTGGCCGTGGGATGATGTCTCCAGTCAAAGTCCACCTAAGATCTAATGGCTATCAAGTCATCTTCTCCATTTGAATTCCTGAAACACGCGCGCAGCCATGGCCACCGCCGGTGGTTCTCCGGTCATCAGCTCACACCCTAACTCTTTCCAGAATCCACCATTCCAAATGGTCTCTACACGAAACTTGTCCCAAATCTCACAAGGAATCTTCCTATACCATTTAATCATCCTAAAAGTTCAAGATTCGCAAGAACACAATCTCAACCGAAAATTGGAACAACCCTAATTGGTCGTTAATCTCCAAATTGATGATCCAAAAACCTTCCTACATCAATCTATAATGCATCTACCTTAACAATTCCCATTGATTCTACCTAAATTAAGCCATAGAATGAGGTTTGCATACCTGGTAAAATTAAGTGAACAGAGTGGTTAAATCCTCAAATCAACCCTCAAGATCTTGCAGATTCCTTCACTAGCCTCCAATCAACCTTCTGTATGCAAAGAAAAGAGTTGAAATGCCCTGAATTCTTGAAACCGATTCTGAGTTGCAAGCTTCCAACTCCAATGGCAAACTCACGATTCCTCCATAGTTTGGCCTTGACTTTGATCTGGAATTGATCACCAACCTCAGAGCAAGCTATTGGGATCAATATCTTGGATTGAAATGGCTTCAAACCTTGTAACAGATTTTGATTTGCAAGAATGGATTTCAAAGTGCAATCTCACTCTCCTCTCTCAATTCTCACCAACCTTCATTCTGAACCAACTCATAATCATATACAGGACATGAATGAATGATCTAGAAAGTTCTAGATCAATCCAATGAGTATTTCAATATCTCATGTCATGGAAAATTCAATCTCATGCCATTCTCATACCAATTCTGCTAGCAGCTTGCACTTGCCCTCATCCTTATCCAAATTCTCTCCACATGAGATTTTTGAAAGTGTTAAGATGTGCTTGTACCTTGGTTTTAATCTTATGAGAAGTTTGGCATATGTTACTTAAACCTTAAGCAACAACATACAACTCCATGATTTTGAGCTTAAATGAGAAAATTGCCATTGCCATTGTCTTTAAAATGCATTTTACAATCAAAATGACATATAGGTTTGTCTCATTTGGTCACCAAATGAAAAATCCCGAATTTGGTCTTTTTAATGAACTTTAAATCATCCTTTTTAAGTCAATTTTGCAATTTTGAGTTACAAGAAATTCCAACCTCTCATGACCAATTGGCTAGCCTTAAAACATCATTTTGAACAATTTTGATGTTGGACATTTTCCCATTTGAAGCTTGCAAATAGGAGTTATGGCCTTATGCTTGAAATGACCTATAATCTCCAAATGACCAAAATACCCTTGACTTGTCAAAGCCATAACTTGAGTTCTGAAAATCCTATCAAGGACTTAGAGTACTCTATAGAAAGCTAAGAGGATAAGGAACAACATTCATGTTGACCAAAAGTTCATAGGAATCATCCTTCTAGGGCAAAAGTTTCATGCAAGTTGGACAACTTTCAAGCTCCAAATTCACATACCTCAGATGACCTGTAACTTGTCAAAGTCATAACTTGAGTTCTACAAATCCTATCAAGGACTTCTAGCACTCAAATTAAAGCTAAGATCATGCTGTACAACAATCATGTTGGGGCCAAGATGAGATGACAATCACATCTTGAGCAAAATTGCCTTGAAAATAGGGGTCAAACTAGGCGATTTTACACTGTCAAGTCTTAGCAACCCTAGCCTGAAACTTCTCAAACTCTTCAATCATGATGAGTTAACCTTGGAATAATCCTAGAACATATTAATGCATTAATCCATGATCACATGGCTCTTGGATTAGGTCTCAACCTTCTTCAAATCATCAGTTGACTTAGGGTTGACCCAGTCAAACCCTAATTGCACCACTCATGGCTGAGTCTTCTTAATCTTGCACAATGACCTGTCTAGGCCTCAAAGTGATCTTCAACACTTCATATGAGCTCTCTCAAGACCTCAATTCCATCCTCATGGCCTCAGAATCATCTGATGGCTTTCCATAACTCTCAAGTTAGGAGGCACACACTCTTGGTTTCGACCATTCTCTCTGAGGATCTTTTAACTTCTCTGACAAGGATATCAACCCTTGAGCACCTGAATAACCTTCTTAGCTCTTAATCTTGTGTAGCTCTTAATTGGTAATCATACCTGTTGATCTCCTGCACACATGTCAATGAAATGCAAATGATAATGCTAATGTGAATGAAATGAAACACAAGCTAGGTAAAGAAATGTTGGGCAAATTTTGGGGTGCAACAGCTGCCCCTATTCAAACGGCTTGAACCTGACTGGGTGAGAAGCGAACGGCAACTAGCTGGAGAATACTGATCTGAATCCGGAAATTTGCCATCGCACAAGTACACGGTACTCTGATGGGACAAATCTTCGGAAACTGAAATAGCAACGGCAACTAGCTGGAGAATACTGATCTGAATCTCCGTCAGGATGATTCTCTGATTTCAATGTAGATCTTCGTCCTCAAATCATCAAGGGATCACCGGTTACACGGTAACTGGTGAAGGAGTAATCTCAAATCTCCGTCAGGATGATCGTTTATATCCTCAAATCATCAAGGGATCACCGGTTACACGGTAACTGGCGATCTGCCAACCGCACAGGTAAACAATACTCTGATTGTTAGGAACATCTTCAAAACTGAGCATGACAGTTGCACTGCAACTGTGCTGGGGAATTGGTCACATGATAACCGGTGAAAAGGTCGAATCTCCGTCAGGGTGATCATCAAATTCTGCTGTATATCTTCGTCCTCAAGTCATCAAGGGCTCGCTGGTCACTCGGTAACTGGCGATACACAACTGATATTTCCATTAGGCATTCTGCAACACTGCAGCAGAAGAATTCCTCGGGACTCATCAGGTCATTAGGAACTTTTTAACAATCAAGTTAATCATGTCGTCGGGCATTCAAAGGAATTTTTGGGCGTCAGCCGGACTTCGTCAGTAAGTCGGGGATAGAATTCTTGGTAAATCATGAACCGAATAAGGATATCCAAATTTCTGCCATCAGGAACTCCGCCTCAGCTGAGGGGACTGCGTTGACATCACAGTTGGACTTCATCAGTAAGTCTGGGGTTTTGGCACTACTACCAGACTTCAATCATCAAGTCTTCAAGGGAAACTTCAGCTGCTCTGCTCAACAACCTGCTGGGGATGACACATCTCCGCTGAGGGATTCTGGAGAACTATCAAGTAACTCTACTTCGGGGGTCCAGAAATCATTCTGGGTGAATCAACTCTACTGAGGACTTCAAGAATCATCTTGGACAAACAACTCCGCCGGGGACTTCCAGAATCATCCTGAACCAATGACTCTGCTGGAGATTTCAGGAATCATCCTGAGCAAACACTCTGGCGGGGACTCTAAGCATCAACTTAAGCAACCCTCTCTGGCGACTTCACTGGGGATTTTAAGAATCATCTTAAGCAATCAACTTCGCTGAGGAGTTCAAGAATCATCTTGGGCAAATAACTCCGCCGGGGACTTCAAGAATCATCCTGAGCCACATAACTCCTCCGAGATTTCAGGAATCATCCTGAGCAAACACCCTGTCAGGGAACACCTGCAAAACAAGAACGGTAACGACCTAGCTCATGTTTCATATGCATATGATCGTCAATGGCGCAATGCTCCACACGGTGGAAATGCTACGCGTTTAGGGTAAATGCTATGCAATCATGCACAATGCTACGACCCCATCAGCAAAATAAATGCTGAAGGGAGAATCCTCTCGTCAAGGAGAAGGGACGACTCTGGTGGAGAGGAGGAATCATCCTACCTAGGAGAAAAAGTCACGC
This sequence comes from Lathyrus sativus, assembly GCA_963859935.3. Taxonomy (NCBI): domain Eukaryota; kingdom Viridiplantae; phylum Streptophyta; class Magnoliopsida; order Fabales; family Fabaceae; genus Lathyrus; species Lathyrus sativus. The sequence continues at coordinate 180,954,855 of OZ012736.1, read as the reverse complement.
CAATCTCAATTGGACTCCGCCTGGGGAAACGAACTTCAGTCGACTGCCGCAGGGGAATAAAGCTCTACGAGAACCTGAACCTGCTCATCTGGGTGCACGAACCACAACCACTGAGGAAAACGATGTCAATTGAAGAAATAAACTGCACGGCTTTCACGGCTAAAACTTTCCTGGAGATAGCGACCCCGGTGGGGAAATACAGCATCAGCTATTCGACACTCTACCGGGGAAAACCAATCATGGCTTCAACTGCTTCCAAGGACTCGGCTCTCTTGGGGAGCCGCCAGCTCGGCTGGGGAAGAAGGAATCATCCTGCTTGCTAGGGAGAATACAACTCTGTGGGGAATCTCAACTCCGCTGGAGACTTCAGCCTTGAATTATCGAGTGCTGCATACTTGCGGGTAATTTTCTATGAGAATCTGCGCTTTGCCTCGGTGCTGGGGTAGAACATACGCCTCAACGCATGAATCAGCTGGGGAAATGACGACCCTTCAGGATACATCTGATGGGAGAGAGAATCTTCTCTACTTGGGGAGACATATCAATGCTTACAATCTCATGTTCAGACCCCGTGGGGAGGTACTACTGGACATGCTGGAGAAGAAGGAATCATCCTATTTGGGGATGCATACGGCATACTGCCTGGTATATGCTACACCTGCAACAACGCAAACAAACAGACAAGATACCCTTCTCAAAGGGACCTATCGAGGTTATCATCTTGCGACAATGTTCAAGTAATTCATTGTTTCAACAATCAGTGGCCTAGGCCAGTAAGTTTATGTATGCGCATTTTATCAAAAACATCGACGTTCTCTTTCGCAAACAAAACAGATAGGTGCTAAACAAACAAACATAATTGCTGAATAGTATACATTTTATTGATAACGAACCCCTGAATGGGTAAAAACGTTTTACAACAGATGCAAGCTCCTGGAATGAGGAAGCTGCGCAAAAATAAAAACATAAATATACATCAATATGTACACAAATGTCGGCAACGAGGCGTAGACGAACACCATGAGTTGATCCCTCTATGACCCACTCGACTTTGATACTTCTCCGACGTCTCAGCTTCAGGAGAGATTGATTCAGATAAACGGCCCTCAGGTCTTCCAAACCACTAAACAAATACAGTCCACACGCGGAACACAGTCATTTGCTTTTTCAAATCCCTAACTTTTTCCTGAATCGCCCTTTCGGGTTTTCGATTCACCGGGATACCCTTTTTTGCCAAAGTCGCCCTTTCAGGTTTTCGACTTTGCGGGTGTACATTCTTTTCTTTATATCCCTAATTTTTGCCCGAACCTTTTTCCTTTTATATGGTTCGCCGGGATGCCCCATTTTTGCCTGGATATTCTTTTTCTTTCCAGCGGGTCATTTTTTAAGCAAAGTATTTTTTAACTGCGTCCGTGTTCACCGGGGATGCAAAATCTTCACCATCCATCGTGGATAACAACAAGGCTCCTCCCGAGAAGACCTTGCTGACGACGTACGGACCTTCGTAATTAGGAGTCCACTTGCCCCGGTGATCGGAGTGTGGAGGAAGAATCTTCTTCAGGACGAGATCACCCGTCTGAAAGCTTCTAGGACGCACCTTCTTGTCATAGGCTTTCTTCATTCGGCTTTGGTACAGACGACCATATGCAATCGATGCTAATCTTTTCTTGTCCATCAGGCTGAGTTGGTTTAGTCGGTTCTTAATCCATTCTGCCTCATCGAGTTTCACGTCAACCAAAACTCGCAAAGAAGGAATCTCAACTTCCAACGGTAGGACAGCTTCCATACCGTACACCAGTGAGAAAGGAGTTGCCCCGGTTGATGTACGTACCGTGGTACGATAACCGTGCAGTGCAAATGGCAACATCTCGTGCCAATCCTTGTAGGTCACAACCATCTTCTGTACAATCTTCTTAATGTTTTTATTGGCCGCTTCAACGGCGCCATTCATCTTCGGCCGGTAAGGAGATGAGTTGTGGTGTTCAATCTTGAAACTCTGGCACATCTCCTTCATCATCTTGTTATTCAAATTCGAACCATTGTCAGTAATGATCCGCTCAGGAATTCCGTAACGACAGATGATGTCCCTCTTTATGAATTTAGCTACCACCTGCTTGGTCACATTGGCATACGAGGCTGCCTCCACCCACTTGGTGAAGTAGTCGATAGCTACTAGAATGAAGCGATGACCGTTAGATGCAGTGGGCTCGGTCTTGCCTATCATGTCGATGCCCCACATGGAGAATGGCCACGGGGAGGACATGACATTCAACGGGCACGGCAGTACATGAACCTTATCAGCATAAATCTGGCATTTATGACATCTCTTCGCGAATTTAAAGCAATCTGATTCCATCATCAGCCAGTAGTACCCTGCTCTCAGGATCTTTCTTGTCATAGCATGCCCGCCGGCGTGCGTACCAAATGTGCCTTCATGGACTTCTTCCATGAGCATACTCGCCTCTTTCTCATCTACACATCTGAGTAGCATGAGATCATGGTTTCTTTTATACAAAACTCCATCAGGGTTGAGATAAAAATTTCCAGACAGCCTCCTCAGAGTCTTCTTATCCTGGGTTGACGCTCCCGCAGGATACTGCTTAGTCATAAGGAAGGTCTGGATATCATGGAACCATGGCTTGCCGTCAGAGGCTTCCTCGATCGCAAAGACGAATGCAGGTCTATCAAGACGAGAAAGAACAATACTTGGAGCTTCATTCCAAAAATTGACTTTATACATCGAAGCCAACGTGGCTAAGGCATCAGCCATCTGATTTTCCGCCCTGGGCACATGATGGAGTTCCACTCGATCAAATAACGGAAGCAACCTTCTGGCATAATTCATGTACGGCACCAAATTCGATTGACGAGTCTCCCACTCCCCTTTAATCTGGTTAATCACAAGTGCCGAGTCACCATATACGTCTAGGTTCTTGATTCTCAAATCAATTGCCTCTTCTAGACCCATGATGCATGCTTCGTACTCCGTTTCATTATTGGTGACTGGAAACGTCAGTCTCGCAGTGAATGGGATATGGGATCCGTGGGGAGTCGTGATGATCGCCCCAATGCCACTTCCGTAAGAATTAACCGCCCCGTCAAATATCAATTTCCATTGGGATTTCCTATCTGGACCCTCGTCGGGCAACAGTTCATCGCAATCTTTCGCTTTAAGAAACATGATATCCTCATCAGGGAATTCAAATTTCATCGGCTGGTAATCCTCGATCGGCTGTTCGGCGAGGTATTCAGACAATACGCTTCCCTTGATGGCCTTTTGGGAAACGTACTGAATGTCATATTCCGTCAACACCATTTGCCATCTGGCAATCCTGCCCGAAAGCGCTTGCTTCTCGAAGACGTACTTGATCGGATCCATCTTCGAAATTAGCATGGTGGTGTGATTGAGCATGTACTGTCGTAAATGTTTGGCAGCCCAGGCTAGTGCACAACACGTTTTCTCCAGCATCGAGTAACGAGATTCACAATCCGTGAACTTTTTACTCAAGTAGTAAATGGCATGCTCCTTTATGCCCGTCTCGTCGTGCTGACTGAGAACACACCCCATACTATTCTCAAGAACTGTCAAGTACATGATTAAGGGTCTTCCGGCCACTGGGGGTATCAAGATGGGAGGTTCCTGTAGATACTGTTTTATCTTATCAAATGCCTTCTGGAAATCCTCGTTCCAGATAATCGCCTGATCTTTCTTTAGCAGTTTGAACATCGGTTCACACGTGGCCGTGAGCTGAGAAATAAACCTTGCAATGTAGTTTATTCTGCCCAGGAAACCACGAACTTCTTTTTCTGTTTTTGGCGTTGGCATTTCTTGTATTGCTTTTATCTTCGCAGGATCAACCTCGATGCCTTTTTCGCTCATGATAAACCCGAGTAGTTTTCCCGACCGTACTCCGAAAGTACACTTGTTAGGATTCAACCTCAACCTGAATTTCCTAAGCCTCTCAAAAAGCTTCAGCAAATTGACCAGATGTCCCTCCTCCATTTGGGACTTCGCAATCATGTCATCAACATAGACTTCAATCTCATGATGAATCATGTCATGAAACAAAGTAACCATTGCTTGTTGGTAAGTGGCCCCTGCGTTCTTCAGACCGAAAGGCATTACCTTGTAGCAAAACGTTCCCCAAGGTGTAATAAACGTAGTTTTCTCCATGTCCTCCGGCGCCATCTTGATCTGATTGTAGCTGGAGAAGCCATCCATGAACGAAAATACGGAGAACTGAGCTGTATTGTCGACCAACACATCAATATGAGGCAGCGGGAAATCATCTTTAGGGCTCTCCCTATTCAAATCCCGATAATCGACGCACATTCGTACCTTACCGTCCTTCTTCGGTACAGGCACTATTTTGGCGACCCACGGAGGGTAAGTAGTGACCGCTAAGAAGCCAGCATCAAGCTGCTTCTGCACTTCTTCTTTGATCTTAACGGCCATATCTGGTCGTGTCCGCCTAAGCTTCTGCTTAACGGGAGGACAATCTTCTCGCAGCGGCAAGTGATGGACCACGATGTCAGTATCAAGTCCGGGCATATCTTCGTATGACCAAGCAAAGACGTCACTGTTGCACCCCAAAATTTGACCAACATTTCTTTACCTAGCTTGTGGTTCATCTCATTCACATTAGCATTATCATTTGCATTTCATTGACATGTATGCAGGAGATCAAGAGGTATGAGTACCAATCCAGACTTTGAAGCTATCCAAGAAGGTTATTCAAGTGTTCAAGGGTTGATATCTTTGTCAGAGAAGTTAAAAGATCCTAAGAGAGAGTGGTTGAAACCAAGGTTGTGTGCCTCCTAACTTGAGAGTTGTGGGGAGCTCCTCAGATGATTCTGAAGCTGTGAGGATGGACTTGAAGCTTTGAGAGAGCTTATTAGATGTCTTGAAAGCCATCATGAAGCCTAGAGAGGTCATTGTGCAAGATTAAGAAGACTTAGCCATGAGTGGTATAATTAGGGTTTGACTGGGTCAACCCTAGGTCAACTGATGATTTGGAGAGGGTTGAGACCTAATCCAAGAGCCATGTGATCATGGATGGATGCATTGAGATGCTATAAGGATGATTCCAAGGTCAACTCATCATTATTGAAGAGTTTGAGAAGTTTCAAGCTAGGGTTTCTAAGGCTTGACAGTGTAAAATCCCCTAGTTTGACCCCTATCTTCAAAGCAGTTTAGCTCAAGATGTGATTGTCATCTCATTTTACCCCTTACATGAATGTTGTAGAGCTTGTTCTTAGCTTTAATTTGAGTACTAGAAGTCCTTTATAGGATTTGTAGAGCTCAAGTTATGACTTTGACAAGTTACAGGTCATCTGAGGTATGTGAATCTGGGGCCTTGAAAGTCACCCAACTTGCATCCAACGTTTGCCCAAGAAGGATGATTCCTATGGACTTTTGGTCAACATGAATGTTGTTCCTTATCTTCTTAGCTTTCTAGAGAGTACTAGAAGTCCTTGATAGGATTTGTAGAACTCAAGTTATGGCTTTGACAAGTCAAGGGCATTTTGGTCATTTGGAGATTACAGGTCATTTCAAGCATAAGGCCATAACTCCTATTTCCAAGCTTCAAATGGAAAAATCTTCAACATAAAACTTGCTTAAAATGATGTTTTAAGGCTAGTAAGGAGGTCATGAGATGTTGAAAAGGCTTGTAGCTAAAAATGGTAAAAATGACCTAAAATGGAGGCATAAGTTAAATAAGTCAAAGTTGGAAATTGAAATTTCCAAGCTACACATCCAAACTATGGCATGTAATAGGTCCTTTTGACTCTAGGAAACATTTTAGAAACAATGGTTCAGCCACATTTTTTATTTGAGGGTTAGATCATGGACTTGCTTTGGAAAATGGTTACTTGCATATTAAGGTACATATGCAAAACACAAGGAAAGGCAATGCACAAGCTAGTAAAGTATCCTAACATGTCATGTATCTCATCTAAGGAGATTTTCAAGTCAGAACAAGTTGCTGCAAGAGGCATAGCACAAGATGGCACATGAGATGGATTGAAATCAAAAACTCATGACATGAGAATCTCAAATTCTCATTGGATGATTCCAGAAAGTTCTGGATGGTTTAGAACCATCCTATATAGTGATCAGAACTTGCTCAGATGCAAGGTTGGTGAGAGATTAGAGAGGAGAGTGAGATAGCCATTTCAATTTCTTCCATTGCAAGTTGAAATCAATTTCTATATTCCACACCATTTCCATTGATTCTTTCAATCCTAACACCTTCCATTGATCATATTGAATGTGTGCATACCAAATTGAGGGCAAGATCGTGTGAGATTGAAGAGATAGCATTTGGATTTTGGGAGCTGCAAGTCACAATCGGATTTGGAGATTCAAGCTTCTTGGATCAAATCTTTTGCAAACAGAAGCACTAACATCAATCAAGCAGTGATTCTGAAGAGTTTGAGAGGTTGAAGTGAAGGTTTGACCTATCTGGTATTCAAGATTTGGCAGGTTTGCAACTTTTCTTCTACACTTTAATTTAAGCATAATTAGTTAGATTTGTTAGGTTAGAATGGTTAGAGACAAGTAGGAGATGGATTCTGGAAAGTTTGAAGGCATTTGGTGAGGTTTGAGTTAGTGACACCAATTTTGTCTTGATCAAGAACACGATGTATAGTGAGATATAACATGAGTTTAATAGCAAGATTTAACCAGTGTGAGGTGGTGATCATTCTGAGCCAATCAATTTCAAGAATCGTTAAAGTTGAAGTTTGAGCATAGTTTTGATCTTGGATCGAGTTTAGAGATTGAGGGCATTTCAATTGATTCTAATACCATGGTTGTGATCAGGGATGAAGTTAGAATGGATTAGGGTTTTGAACCATGGATTTTGGTTGAGTTTGGATGGAGTCCGAGCTAGGTATTTGAAGCTCTGTTCATGGAGCTTTCCCTCCATTTCCATGGCTGGAGGAAGAAGATGACTCCATGGCCGTTGGATCATGCAAGGACTCATTGACTGGACTTGGATCTAAGGGCTGTGATTTAATTTCACGTTTTTAGAGATGAGTCTGAAGGCAACCAAACGCGGCGTTTCATTAAAATTGTGGTCATGGGCCTAAGCTGATTTTGATATCCACACCCCCATCTGTGGCCCATTGATGCTTTAAACTAGTTTTCTTTACTTATTGCACCGTGTTCTTTTCTTTTTCTTTGTATTTTTGAGTTGATTTTCTGATTAAATCATGGCCTAGCGCGCATTACTGATGGCACCCCCATTTCAAGCCCATTCTCATATTGAACTGCATACCATTGCTATCTCCACCAAGCATTTCACATTTTATTTTCATTTTCTCCATTTTATTTTAAACTTTGAAAAATCATATTAAACAGAAAAATGATGATTTTGGCATGGGGATTTTTTCTCCTATTTCACATTGATGTCTAGAAAATTATAAAATAAAAATATTTGCATTTCATGCCTTTTTATTATTTTTTGTGTATTTTCTCTTTTAATAGCTTTTAATTCCTTTTATGTTGATACATAGATTTGTAGAATTTTGTTTAGCTAGTTCCCTTCATATTTTTAGGCCATTCTTTTTAGGATAGTTAGATTAGGACTTTAGATCCACTCTGGATTTATTCCATAATTTTGTGATTAGTTTTTGATTAGTTTTGATTAGATGATTTTAGGTTGTGTAGATTTAGGTCAATCCTTAACATAGGTCCACAATAATACTAGAATTTTGGGTTTCTAGGTCAAGATAGATATTGGGACATATAGGGTATTAAGGGTAGGTATATAGGATCCCCTAGAAATTATGTTAGATTTTAATATAATAGTATACTATTTTTAATTGATTTTTGTAGTTGATTGTTGTTTGTGTTGCCCTTGTGGGCTTGTATTTTGTTTTGCTTTGCTTTGTTGGCTTGGTGGGCTTGGTCTTGCTTTGTGGAGCATGGAGGAGCATAGTGGAAGACTTTAAGATTGAGGAAGGAGCTTGAGAGCTTGAGGACTTGTTTGTTTTGTTGTTGTTTTAGGGTTAGGAATTAAGTAGAGCTTAGACTTAGTTAATTTCTTTCTTAAACATGGATGGTATCTTTCACCTCCATTCTTCCCCATGATTCAAGGTCCTTCCCTGGTATTCACCTCCCTCCTTAGGAGGGATAAGTGATGGTACCTAGGAAGTAGAACTTTTGAGGGAACCATTCTTTTGATGTTAAACCCTTATAGGCCACCTTGGGTGGTCAATAAGCAGTTTAACACCCCAGCTTATCCAGTTAAGTGATTTCTTCTGGTTTGAGTATCCTGAGAGACGTTGGGCTTGAGTGTGAAGATGAAGACTTCATTGAAGAGTGGAAGAGGATGATTCCTTGAGCATTGCCATTGTAGCTGAAGCTTGAAGAGCAAGAAGAGCAAGTTGATACTTGAAGATCCAGTAAAAATTGAAGGATGAAGTTGACATTTCCAGATGATTGAGGATTACTCTGAGAAGCTGAAGCTTGTAGGAAGAGAAGACCAAGTTGGGACTGGTAAAGCAAAGAGAGCTGAAGCTTGAAGACTAAGTTGATACTTATGAAGAGGATCCAATTGAGATTGGCTGAAGAGCTGAAGCTTGAAGAACAAAGGATAAGTTAATACTTACTTTGAGGCTTGGAGATCCTGAAGGAATCAAGTTGATACTTGTGGTTAAGAGTGAAGCCTGAAGGTGGAACTGATTAAGGAGTTGAAGCTTGAAGAAGAAGATAAGTAGAAACTTATGTGGAAGGGTTGAAACCTGGAGAAGCAAATTGATATTTGTCAAGAGTGATGGAGGTCTAAAGACTGAGTTGCTATCAGAAGAGCTGAGGCTTGGAGTTGGGAGAGGGAAGGAGTTGATCTGCTTTCTTGTCTGTTTTCTTGTCTGTTTCTTCTCTGTATTGCTGATGTGCCTTGTTTGATTTGCTTGATGCATTAGAATAAGTTCATATTTAGACTGGTTTAAGCTAGGAGCATGATTGCACTAGAGGTTGAGTTGCTCCCTCTGGTTGTATTGTTACTGTATGGCTTTGCTTGCGGGTATTCGGTAGAGCCCTGCTCCCTTGCCCATGTGGTTTATTTTTCCTGATAGCATGATTTTATTTCTTCTGTATGATTACAGTCTCTTATATTTTGCTTGATAGCATGTTTTTATTTCTTCTGTATGATTACTGTTATTCATATCTGGCTTGAGGTTGAGATGAGCTTGTGGAGGCTGCTGCCCCACACACATTTCCTCCCTCACTTGCATTGCACGCATTTTACAGTCGTTTACTGTATTGCTGTTTACTGTTTAAGTTGATGCTTTGTCTGTTTTTGTGTATCATTGACATGATCCCTTAGGACTCTCACTTCCTTTGATAAGGAAGTGATGATAGAACTTTAGGTTGAAACTTATGCATGATAACTTCTAGGAGTTCCCTGTTTCAAACCTCAACCATAGGATGAATCCTTGGCATGACAACAGTAGGACTTGATAGTCTCCCCGTAGTTGGGCCTGTTCTCCTCTCATCTCAAAACAGCTTAAGATACAGTAATCATGAATGATTTGTTTCGTATGTTACAAGCCTTAAGCTATCTGAGAAAAGATTGTTGGAGAGTTTCTTTTCAACAGTCTGGATGCTTAGTATGGTACCCTTTGGGTGACATGCGACACATTCACTCTCAGGTCATAGTCTTTAGTGCGATTGAAATTACAAACACAATAAAAAACACTTCTTTCGTAAAAGACAGAAAACAAACTTCAAACCTTTTGCCCCGTGGGCCCATAATTCAAAAGAAAGCTTTTCTGAAGAAAAGAGTGTCGTTAAACTTCAGCGCCAATGCAAACAGGCTTTGTCCCTAACTGCTGGAACTGTTGTTTAACCCTACTCAATAAAACAGATGAATCTGAATCCCCATAATGCATAGTATCCCGAACTACGTAAGCTCTGATCTCTCATACCTGTTGAGAGTACGTAGGCACAATACTGACGTATTGGCGAGCCACCTTCCCCGTAACCCGTCGTAGGTCGAACTACGTTGACTCTGATTTCTCATTCTCTGATGAGAATACGTAGGCATAAAGCGCGACGCTTTGCCGAGTCATTTTCTTTTCTGTTTAAGCCAGCCTCGATAGGTAGATAGATAAACCAACTCGTCCAGTAAACACAACAAGCGTGGATCCCGTCGAGTACGACGGACGTGAGGGGTGCTAATACCTTCCCCTTGCGTAACCGACTCCCGAACCCAAACAACGGTTGCGGCGACCTTGTCTTACCCTTTTTCGTCAGGTTTTTCCGATCGTTTCCTTTCCCGCTCCGAGGGATAAATAACGAAAGGTGGCGACTCTTCGGTTTTGCCGGCACCTTATTTTCGCGGAAGCGACAGTCACTATACTCTCTTAGCATCTCGACCAATCTCTGCTTGACATCACTCTGCAACGCAGCCCCTATCCTGATGTTCCTGACAAGTTCTTCAGAACCCATATTCACAATCTCAATCTCTTCCTCATGAGGCAGAATCACTTTCTCTTCTTGTTTCAACAAGCGGGCCAACTCTTCGAGAAGGTCTTCGTCTTCATCAATCTCTTCTTCGGCTTGATAGATCAGGCAATCGAAGTCGAAGTGAGTCGTAGAAGGTCCAGAGTCGATGTCATCTGCTATGTGGATCCTGCAATAACAAGGGTTAAGCTTAAAACAAGGATATACAGGTTAGCACAAACCCCATTGCCATTTTACTGTTTTTCAAAACAAATATAAAACAGGAGTAACAGAGATCACAATATTTGAATACGAAGAAAAACGCCTTTTGATTTATTGATAAAATGCATGTACATAATCAAACGAGGCCCTGACAATAAAACCACTATGCCCCGGGTAGGACATAGGGTTGTACACTGATTGGAGAAAAGTAAGTCATTACTCTTTGCCTGTCACTTGGATGGTATCCCTGATGGACCAGTTGTTGAGGCTCTCGCCTAGTTTGCTCAGCTGGATCCAAGAGTCCAGATTGCAGCCGCTGTCTTTGCCGTCTTCAGACACTGCGTTGACACTTTCGAATATTATTCCGCCGCTTGTAAACTGGATCGGTCCTTTTCCTCGCGACGCACTGCTAGAAGAGGAGGCTTCAGCCGCAGGAGAGTATCCTAACCCAAATTTGTCTTGCTTGTTAGGTATCTCTAGAATTCGCCCCCAGCCTGGGGTAGATCCAGCTTGGACAACGGCCCGGGCTTCCTTGAAGGAAGAGAGAGTCATCTCTGGTTTCTCAGTGATTACAGGAGCCACGTTCTTGACTTTAACAACCTCGAACGGCTGACATAGGGTTTCGTGGATTTCCCCATCCATCTCAATATATTTGAAGGACGACAAATGGCTCACCATTATATCCTCCTCGCCACATACAGTCACGACGCTGCCTCCGACGGCATACTTGAGTTTCTGGTGCAACGTGGAGGTCACGGCGCCAGTATAGTGGATCCATGGCCGGCCTAGGAGACAGCTGTAGGCAGGCATGATGTCCATAATGTAGAAGACTGCGTCAAATGTTTCCGGCCTAACTTGGATTGGCAGAGTTACTTCCCCGAAAACATGACGTTTGGTTCCATCGAACGCTTTCACCACCAGATCACTGGGTGTGCAGATCAATCCTCGAGTATCCAACTTCATCAACGCTTTCTTCGGAAGAACATTGAGTGATGACCCTGTGTCCACCAACACATGAGACATAATTGTTCCCCTACACTCTATCGAGATGTGCAGGGCGTTGTTGTGGTTTCTTCCCTTCGGCGTCAGCTCCAGGTCAGTGAACCCTAACCCGTTTCCAGCACTCACGTGGGCTACGACCCCTTCTAACTGGTTGACCGATATTTCCTGCGGCACATATGTGGCATTCAACACCTTCAGCAGCGCGTTGCGATGTGCCTCAGAACACAGCAACAAATTCAGGATGGAAATTTTCGAGGGTGTTTGATGGAGATGATCCACGATCTTGTAATCACTCTTCTTAATCAACCTCATAAACTCTTTAGCGTCTTTAACAAGTAAGTCCTTCTTTACCCCACGAGAGGTTTCTTCAACGACTTTACTCTTTCCCTTATCGGTTACATCAGCTTTGTCCGCTTTGTCCGCCACAATCTCCGGTGGAGCAAATACTCTTCCGCTGCGAGTAATTCCGCCAATGCCCACTAGGTTATCCACAGACGACCCAGATGGTTCCAGTTCCAACTTTTGTCCGTTGCAGTAGACGTCTGCCCCATAATGCCATGGGACAACATTGGTGCTTTCGAAGGGTATCGGCCCAGCTTTGGTGATGGTAATCATGGGCGGCCTGGGTGCAGAAATGGTGATCGTTCGGCGAGGGATGGTGATGGTGGCAACCTCATCATCTTGCTTCAGCATTACCTCTCCAGATCGACTTTCGGCCCTTCGGCTAAACTGCAGGATTCCTTCGGTCATCAGACTCTGAATCCCTTCTATCAACTGTTCACATCCATCAGGACAAATCGCACAGCCCATACACAGTTCTCCACAACCCGGGAAGAAACCTCTTTTCATCAGCTTGGCTTTAACAAAGCTAAGCGGTGTCTTCAAATCCTTGACATCAGTCAATAAATCCGAACCCTCGTCTTCAATAACGGCATTTACCCCACCTCCCCTATGATTCGGCATAGGATTCTTTGTGACATTTGGCACATTATCTGAGAAGTTGATGATCTTTGCGTCCACCATATCCTGCACCTTGTGCTTGAAGGCTTTGCAATTTTCTATCGTGTGGCCTGGTGCCCCTGAGTGAAACTCGCAAGATGCATTCGCATCATAACCTGGCGGAGGTGCCCCTGTCAAGGGAGCCAGGGTTCTCTTCTGGATTAGCTGTAACTGAAGCAGAGTCTGTAACAGTTTAGCATAAGACATGGGCGGCGTCTCGAGGTGGCGACTTGATATAGGTGCCCTGTTCTGATACTTTCTGTACCCTTGTTGATTCGGCTGCTGCTGCTGCTGCTGCTGTGGCTGTTGGACTGCGGGGATGGTTATACTGGCCACCTACTGGTGCTGGCCTTTACCCTTCCTTCGAGCGTTGGACACGGCGCTCGTCTCTCCTTCCCTCCTTTTTCCACCATATGGTTTCTTTCCTCTTCCAGCTGAGGACAGATCCCCTTGAATTTTCCCCAGTTTGATCCCATTTTCTACGTGCTCACCCGTGATAATGAGATCTGAGAAGCTTCCAGACATACTGCTGACCAATTTCTCGTAATAAACCCCTAGGAGGGTGGCTACGAACATTTCCACAAGCTCGCGTTCAACCATCGGCGGCTGAACTCTAGCTGCCAATTCAGCCATCTCTGGGCGTATTCTTTGAACCCTTCGTTGTTCCTCTATGAAAAATTCTGCAGTTGGACCCGGTTCGGAGCCAAGTCACTGTTATATTGGTAATGGTGCACGAATGCTTCAGCAAGTTCCTTCCACGTGCGCACACTGGTAGGTTCCAGACTCATGTACCATTCCAGGGAGGGCCCGGACAGACTGTCCTGAAAGAAGTGCATCAGCAACTTCTAGTCTTCAGAGTGAGCTGACATTTTCCGGTAGTATGACCTTAGGTGGACGCGAGGGCAAGTGGTGCCCTTGTACTTCTCAAAGTCGGGTACCTTGAACTTGGGACATGTCAACACACATGGTGTTCTGGTTCTCGAAATTCCTTATCTTGTCCTCGAGGGCCTTAAACCTTAGCCGTGCTTCAGCAGTCAGCTCCCCTTCAGCACCTCTCTGTGAGAACACATCGTCTTGACGGTCTTCTAACCATGACTGAGGCCCATACAGATTTCCAACACCTGCGTTGCCGTTGCCCAGTCCAACATTGACATTAGCTTCAAAATTCCCATTACCGACGCCAGTCGTATTACCATTGAGCCCCATGTTAGCGATCACATTGTCGTTGGCACTATCATTCCCCCCGGTCACGGGGATGCCATTCTGAGGAGTTTCAACAGGTGGAGGGGTTGGCACAGTCCCACCATGGAGTACACCATTGTTGTCGACCCTTGAAATATGAGGCTGGACCAAAGTTCTGAGCTGGTCCTGGCCGTTGGCAACCACTTGCATGAGCTCCATGAAGCGGTCAATCCTCTCTCGGAGCTCTTGAACGTCAGTCTGCACTTGCTCCATAACTCTAGCTTGATTTGCTCTGGTCAGATAGCGGTGGATGGGTCTCTGATCAATCCTGGAACAACCTGTATACACAAAAGGGTTAGGAAAAATGACAAAGTGCTCGTTATGCAGATGCTTCATGCAAATGCAAACGTGTGTCTGTGTGTTAGGGAGATCCCCCCCGATCCTAGTGCCTGAGTGCTAGTGCTGATAATAAGAAGTCTGAGTCTAGTCATGGAAATAACATCTCATATATATAAAGAAAGCCCATCAAGGCAGTACACAACGTCACTGAGTACAAGCAGAATCAATAGCATGACCTCGACCAACAAGCCTGGTGATGGTCAGCATACAACAATGATCAACACAAAAGGATTACAAATATAGTCAAGTACGGCCACGGGATCGGAACTCTTCTAACAGATTCCTTGTTTCTGGATGATCAGGCCGGGTGAGCAACCCTTCGACGAGTGACTCCCTCTACGTAATATTATACTGAAGACCTTCAGTTGAGTCTTCCCATGCTCCTTCGCCGAAACAATCTTCTAACTTCCGCTTCTTGGACTCAAATGTCAGTTTGCGCTCCTTCAGGTTAGCAAGAGCCTTGTTTAGCAGGCTTTCAGTGGCATATCTGCGAGCGGTTTCTTCATCAAACCTTTTCTCACTAGCCTTCACCCGGGCTTTCAACTTGGAGATCTGCTATTTCAGTTTATCCTCCCGTTCTTTGTCGTTGGCTAAGGTGGCCTTCCAATGCTGATTAAACTTGGATATCCTCCGGTACGCTTCATCCAAGTGCTGCTTCTTAGTAGCTAGTACATCATTGACAGCTTTGAAGTCTCGACCCATGCGCTCGTGCTCAGCTATCTGCTTAGTCAAATCTGTCCCCAACTGGTTCACCAGCTCTGTCTGCCTCTTGAAGGAATGAACGGCTTCGCTTCTCTCGCTTCTGAGTTGAGCCAATTCTCTCTCCAGTTCTTCGTTTGCCTTTTTCAGCTCATCTCTCTCAGCTAACACCTGATTATGCTGCTGAATAGGCACGGTGGTAGGCTCTTCAATCACAGGAGGGCTTTCTGGCTTGGCAGGAGGAAACGGCATCCCTATAGCATCTGCTCTGGCTCTAATCCAAGTCACATACGGAGTGTAGGCTTGGCTATTACTCTTTCCCAGCGACGGCTTTCCCCTCTTACTGATACTATTCCAAGCGTGCTGAAGCTTAGATAAAGTATCCCCCTCTAGAAGACCAGTAAGGTACAGAGATTCCTGCACCTCTTCATCCTTCGGCAGAGCTCTCAAAGCATAAGCAAACTGTCGGACCAGCAGAGATGGATTATAGTTTATACAGCCCTTTCTGCCTATCAAAGGCACATTCGGAAACCCGCTGCAGCTGAAGATGATCTCAGTACCCAATCTATCTCTGCCAAACCAGGTAATATCCTCCGCTGACAAACTCATCAAACGCTCGGACCACTCAGCTGTGGCTGCAAACGAAGCAGAGGGACCCTTCTTGGGTAGATGACTATCAAGCCATCTATAGAGTAGGGGCACACAACACGAGACATTCTTGCCCCTTCTGTTCTCGTTTTTGTAGTGGACAGAATGGTAGACATCTCCTATCAAGGTAGGGACTGGATTGCCTGATGCAAAGATGTGGAAGGCGTCGCAATCTACAAAGTCAGGCATATTGGGGAACAGAATGATGCCATATATGCGCAGAGCAAGAATGGCGTTGAACACGACCCAACATCCGTCTTTGGCGCACTGCTGAGCTTTTCCCACTAAGAACTGCAAGGAGAAACCAGGAACCCTGTTCCAACTAGACAAGATCAACTCGGAGGCATCTAGGTGAAGTGAAGCAGCTAGACTAGCCAGATTAGGCTCAGCATCCATATGAACAAAGGGTAGCTGACTCTTGATAGGCACACCTAACAAATCAACATACTCCTCTAGCGTGGGCGCGAGAATAAAGTCCTGGAAAGTAAAGCATCTCAACGGAGGATCGTAGAACTGCAGCAGGGCGTGCGACCCATTCAACTCAAACACAGAGGGTTTACGAACCAAACTGAGCAGTTTACCGTAAGACTTTCTGAATTCATCTCTCACAGAATCATCTGCTAAAGCAATCAAACCAGTCAGCTGAACAACATCAGGAGTGGGGAGCTTGTAAGTCACGGTCTTCCTTAGAGAACCCATAATAGCACAATAGAAGGCGAGAAAACCTGAACCGGGGGAAACGGTACCTGCAACACAAACACACGTTAATGAAATGCAGGTGAATATGCAAAACAATGCAAAATGCAATCATGCCGCAGGAGATCAAGACGAATGGTGTTGTGAAGATTCTATATCAACAAAACCATAATGCTGCTCTATCAAGAACAACCACTATCTCTGATAAGAAGAAAACCCTGGTATCGGACCATAAATCTGTTCTGTCAAGAACACACATATCTGAAGATAAGGACCTCTGATACAGGACCATAAATTTGCTCTGTCAAGAACAAACACTCATCTGATAATAAGGACCTCTGACATGGGACCATAAATCCGCTCTGTCAAGAACACATATACATCTGATGATGAGAACCTTTGATACCAACAAAACTGATTCACTATCAAGAAAACCAGGTAATCTGAAGGTTAAGGTTTCCTGCAACAAACCCAACCCTGCTCACAGGTATGGACCTAAACTGACACAAGTTCGGCATCCTATGCGGTCATTAGCGTCACAGACATTCAAGAGGGGTGATACGATACCCAGAAGGTGTGGCATCACCATCTCCTGAAGCGGCCTCACTCAGCTGAATTCCAAATGATCGGTCCCCAGAGTCGACAATCCTCCAAACCAACAACCCCTCAGGCCCAAAGGGCCGGAAAAGAAGTCAACCGGGAAAACCTCGTCTGAGCGTGGATTTCATGAGACACTAGTGCCTGCAAAGCAAGCACGCGCCCACTAATTTCCACAACTAATGCTAGGTACACTCAAGCCTGGGTCTGGATTCTCACTCATCAGAATGCCCCTCCCACAACAGCACAGATAATCATATCATACTGAAAATAAAGTGCGGGAAATAAAATGTGATAAATAAATACAACCCAACAAGTAATCATACAAGCGCTAGGATTGACTCTCGCAGGGGACGTTGGATCCCCAAACTGACTCGCATAAGGGACGTTGGATCCCAGGAAACTATGAAGTCCCCAGCAGAGTCGCCAGCTGTCGCTACCGCGAAAATAAGGTGCCGGCAAAACAGAAGAGTCGCCATCTTTCGTTATTTATCCCTCAGAACAGGAAAGGAAACGATCGGAAAAACCTGACGAATAGGTATAAGACAAGGTCATCGCAACCATTGTCTGGGTTCGGGAGTCGGTTACGTAAGGGGAAGGTATTTGCACCCCTCACGTCCATCGTACTCGATGGGATCCATGCTTGTTGTGTTTACTGGACGGGTTGGTTTTATCTATCTACCTATCAAGGCTGGCTTAAAAAAATGACTCGGCAAAGCATCGCGCTTTATGCCTACGTATTCTCATCAGAGAATGAGAAATCAGAGTCAACGTAATTCGGCTAACTACGGGTTACGGGGAAGGTGGCTCACCAATACATCGGTATTGTTCCTACGTACTCTCAACAGGCATGAGAGATCAGAGCTTACGTAGTTTGGGATAATACGGATTACGGGAATTCAGATTCATCTGTTTTATCGAGTAGGGTTAACAAACAGTTCCAGCAGTTTAGTGTATGCAGCTCGACCCTTGGAGACTTATGCGTTACCGTTTGCGGTAGAACTGGGAGTTAACAACACTCTTTTCTTCAGAAAAGCTTCCTTTGAATTATGGGCCCACAGGGAAAAAAGGTTTGAAGTTTGTTTTCTGTCTTTTACGGAAGAACTGTTTTTTATGGATGTTTGCAACCAATATCGCACTAGAGACTATGACCTGAGAGTGAATGCGTCGCATGTCACCCAAAGGGTGCCATACTAAACATCCAGACTGTTGAAAAGAAACTCTCCAACAATCCTTTCTGAGGTAGCTTAAGGCTCGTAACGTACGACGTCAGTTAACCTTTATTACTGTATTTTGATTTGTTTGAAGATAAGAAGAGAGAGGGACAACTACGGGGAGACTATCAAGTCCTAATGTTGTCATGCCAAGGATTCATCCTATGGTTGAAGTTTGAAACAGGGATCTCTTAGAAGTTATCATGCATAGGTTTCAACCTAAAGTTCTAATCATCACTTCCTTATCAAAGGAAGTGAGATTCCTAGGGGATCATGTCAATGATAAACAGAAACAGATAAAGCATCAGCTTAAACAGTAAACAGGTATACAGTAAAATGCATGCAATGCAAGTGAGGGAGGAAATGTGTGTGGGGCATCAGCCTCCACAAGCTCATCTCAACCTCAAGCCAGGTAGGAATAACTGCAATCATACAGAAGAAATAACATGCTATCAAGCAAGACAATAATGAGCAACTACAATCATACAAAAGAAGTAAACTGCTATCAAGCAAAATAACAAACCATATAGGCAAGGGAGCAGGGCTCTACCGAATACCCGCAAGCAAAGCCATACAGTAAAAATACAAGCAGAGGGAGCAACTCAACCTCTAGTGCAGTCATGCTCCTAGCTTAAGTCAATCTAACTATGAACTTATTCTAATGCATCAAGCAAATCAAACAAGTCACACCAATACAGTTGCACAGAAAGCAAACAGACAGGAAAAGAAAGCAGATCAACCACTCCTACAACTTTACAACAAAGCTCCTCTGATAGCAGCTCAGTCATCAGTCTTCAACCACTCTTCAAGGCTATCATCCTTAATAGCAAGTATCAACTTGCTTCTCTGAGATTTTAATACACCCAACATAAGTATCAACTTATTCTCTCTTCCTCAAGCCTCAGCTCTTCAGCAAACTCCACCTTCAGGCTTCACTCCTAATATCAAGTATCAACTTGTTACTTCAGGCTCTCAAAGTATCAAACACAAGTATCAACTTGTTTCCTCAAGCTTCAGCTCTATCTTCAATCTCAATTTGATCTTCTTCACAAGTGTCAACTTGGTCTTCAAGCTTCAGCTCTCTCCTCTTTACCAGTATCAACTTGTTCTTCATCATCTACAAGCTTCAGCTTCTAAGGGTAATCTTTAAACACAAAGAAGTATCAACTTCTAGCATTCAATCTTCTTCAAGCAAAGAACTCCATCCTCTAGCAAGGGAGAAAGATTCATTTAACAAGAGCAAAGTTTGGATGATTGGTAGCACAGTGAAGACCAAAGGTCACCACTAAGCATCCTATCATCAGAGAAAGGGACCCTCAAAGGTTCTACCGTCTTGTAAAGAGACACACATCCTACCAAAGGAGGGATGAGGCCTTTACAAGGGGAAGTTACATCATAGGGAAGAATGGAAGTGATCAATACCTTCCATGTTTATGAAGGAAAAGAATCTATCTAGAAGCTCTGCCTACAAAACCCTAGTCTTAACACCTAATCAACACTACTCCAAAAGAAGGGAAGATCTTCACATCCAAACTTCCTTAAGCATTCCATTGCATCCTCAACTTTCCTTCAACATCATCCAAGAACAAGAGAGACAAAACCCTAATCTAAGGGAACTAAAGAAGTCATTCTAGTTGAATTAGTGCATTAGAATCATCTAAGGTTAGCACCTAAACTAAAATCAAACAAAAATAGTAAACTACATTATAAAT
This sequence comes from Lathyrus sativus, assembly GCA_963859935.3. Lineage (NCBI taxonomy): Eukaryota > Viridiplantae > Streptophyta > Magnoliopsida > Fabales > Fabaceae > Lathyrus > Lathyrus sativus. The sequence goes on along the minus strand of OZ012736.1, from coordinate 180,935,032 downwards.
TCCTACAAAAATTCCTAAGGGACCCTAATTCAATAATGAATCTACCATACAAAAATAAGAGGTTGAATCATCCACCAAGTTCTAGAAATAAACCCTAAGTCATAAGGTATCAACCATAAACCCTAAAAATGGAGCTCTTAAAGTTTCAACCTAAAACTACCACTCATATTCATCACAAAAATGTTAGAAAAATCTAGGGGGAACATGCATATCTATGCTAGCTACAAACAAAAAATCAAGGCAAGAATCATCATCAAATGATCAAACCAAATTCAACAAAATCAAGCATCAACCATGATTATTCTAATATCAATTAAAATGTAAAAATGCACATAAAATCAGAAAATGCATGGAATATTAATATTTTTTGTCTAAAAAATACTATATTCAAACATGAATCCATGGCAAAAAGAATGGAATTAATTGAGTTATTTTTCCATTATTTATGAATTTTCCAATAACCATGTCTGAAATGAAAAATAAAAAGAAAATCAAAAGAAAATGAAAGGCGCGTGGTGTGAATAGCAAATTAATTCAGTTCATTTAGTGTTTGGGCCATAAGGGGGGTGGGAGTATCAACAAGTAACTTAAGCCCAAAACCAGCAAATAAATGAAACGCTGCGTTTCATATTATTCAGAATCCTTCACAAAATTAGTAATGATCGTGGCCGTGGGATGATGTCTCCAGTCAAAGTCCACCTAAGATCTAATGGCTATCAAGTCATCTTCTCCATTTGAATTCCTGAAACACGCGCGCAGCCATGGCCACCGCCGGTGGTTCTCCGGTCATCAGCTCAAACCCTAGCTCTTTCCAGAATCCACCATTCCAAATGGTCTCTACACGAAACTTGTCCCAAATCTCACAAGGAATCTTCCTATACCATTTAATCATCCTAAAAGTTCAAGATTCGCAAGAACACAATCTCAACCGAAAATTGGAACAACCCTAATTGGTCATTAATCTCCAAATTGATGATCCAAAAACCTTCCTACATCAATCTACAATGCATCTACCATAACAATTCCCATTGATTCTACCTAAATTAAGCCATAGAATGAGGTTTGCATACCTGGTAAAATTAAGTGAACAGAGTGGTTAAATCCTCAAATCAACCCTCAAGATCTTGCAGATTCCTTCACTAGCCTTCAATCAACCTTCTGTATGTAAAGAAAAGAGTTGAAATGCCCTGAATTCTTGAAACCGATTCTGAGTTGCAAGCTTCCAACTCCAATGGCAAACTCATGATTCCTCCACAGTTTGGCCTTGACTTTGATCTGGAATTGATCACCAACCTCGGAGCAAGCTATTGGGATCAATATCTTGGATTGAAATGGCTTTAAACCTTGTAACAGATTTTGATTTGCAAGAATGGATTTCAAAGTGCAATCTCACTCTCCTCTCTCAATTCTCACCAACCTTCATTCTGAACCAATTCATAATCATATATAGGACATGAATGAATGATCTAGAAAGTTCTAGATCAATCCAATGAGTATTTCAATATCTCATGTCATGGAAAATTCAATCTCATGCCATTCTCATACCAATTTTGCTAGCAGCTTGCACTTGCCCTCATCCTTATCCAAATTCTCTCCACATGAGATTTTTGAAAGTGTTAAGATGTGCTTGTACCTTGGTTTTAATCTTATGAGAAGTTTGGCATATGTTACTTAAACCTTAAGCAACAACATACAACTCCATGATTTTGAGCTCAAATGAGAAAAGTGCCATTGCCATTGTCTTTAAAATGCATTTTACAATCAAAATGACATATAGGTTTGTCTCATTTGGTCACCAAATGAAAAATCCCAAATTTGGTCTTTTTAATGAACTTTAAATAATCCTTTTTAAGTCAATTTTGCAATTTTGAGTTACAAGCAATTCCAACTTCTCATGACCTCTTGTCTAGCCTTAAAACATCATTTTGAACAAGTTTTATGTTGGACATTTTCCCATTTGAAGCTTGCAAATACGAGTTATGGCCTTATGCTTGAAATGACCTATAATCTCCAAATGACCAAAATACCCTTGACTTGTCAAAGCCATAACTTGAGTTCTACAAATCCTATCAAGTACTTCTAGTACTCTCTAGAAAGCTAAGAGGATAAGAAACAACATTCATGTTGACCAAAAGTTCATAGGAATCATCCTTCTAGGGCAAACGTTTCATGCAAGTTGGACAACTTTCAAGCTCCAAATTCACATACCTCAGATGACCTGTAACTTGTCAAAGTCATAACTTGAGTTCTACAAATCCTATCAAGTACTTATAGCACTCAAATTAAAGCTAAGATCATTCTCTACAACAATCATGTTGGTGGCAAGATGAGATGACAATCAAATCTTGAGCTAAATTGCCTTGAAGATAGGGGTCAAACTAGGGGATTTTACACTGTCAAGTCTTAGAAACCCTAGCCTGAAACTTCTCAAACTCTTCAATCATGATGAGTTAACCTTGGAATCATTCTTAGAACATCTTAATGCATTAATCCATGATCACATGGCTCTTGGATTAGGTCTCAACCTTTTTCAAATCATCAGTTGACTTAGGGTTGACCCAGTCAAACCCTAATTGCACCACTCATGGCTGAGTCTTCTTAATCCTGCACAATGACCTGTCTAGGCCTCAAAGTGATCTTCAAAACTTCACATGAGCTCTCTCAAGACCTCAAGTCCATCCTCATGGCCTCAGAATCATCTGATGGCTTTCCACAACTCTCAAGTTAGGAGGCACACACTCTTGGTTTCAACCATTCTCTCTGAGGATCTTTTAACTTCTCTGACAAGGATATCAACCCTTGAGCACCTGAATAACCTTCTTAGCTAGCTTCAAACTCTTGTGTAGCTCTTAATTGGTAATAATACCTCTTGATCTCCTGCACACATGTCAATGAAATGCAAATGATAATGCTAATGTGAATGAAATGAAACACAAGCTAGGTAAAGAAATGTTGGGCAAATTTTGGGGTGCAACAATAGGCATAGAGCAGTGATTCTCTATCGAGTCTCTTTTATTTTCTCTTTTCCCTGTGAGCCATCCTTTAATAGATTAACACCCTTTTAGATAGACAACAAGCATGGATCCTGTTGAGTACAACAGACGTGAGGGGTGCCCATACCTTCTCCTTGCGTAACCGACTCCCGAACCCAAGATTTGGTTGCGATGACCTGTCTTTTCCCTTTTTCGCAGGTTTTCTCTGATCGTTTCCTTTCCCTCACTTTGGGATAAATAATGAACGGTGGCGACTCTTCTGTCTTTGCCAGCCCCTCTTCGTAGCGATGTGACAGCTGGTGACTCTGTTGGGGACTCTTCCCATCCCCTATGCGAGTCAATCCTAGCGCTTATGTGTTTTATCTTTGGGTGTGTATATGTGTGTATATGTGTTGCATTTGTAATTTATTGCATTTTGCATTTTACTTTTCATCATTTATATCATTATCATATTGTTGTGCTGTTGGGTGGGGTTTGTTCCATTGTGTGATAAGCCAAAACCCAGGCTTGAGGATATCCATAATATTAGAGAGGAAAGTAGTGGTTGACCTGTATCTTTCAACATGCATTAGTCCTCACAAAATTTGCATTCAGACGAGGTTTTCTTTGAAGACATCCTATCCTGTACATTAGTCGAGAGGGGGTGTTGGATCTGAAAGCTATCGACTCTGGAGACCGATCATTTGTGAGTCAGCTAAGTGAGGCCTCTTTGTTAGACTATGATGCCAAACTAGAAATGGTGAACCTATCATTGTTTCTTGAAAGTCTGTGACACTGACGATCACATAGGATGCCTAACCTTATAAGAGATAGGTCCATACCTGTGAGTGGGAGGGTTATGCAGGAAACCATAACCTTCAACCTACCCGGTTTTCTCGTCAGTGTGAACTTTTGATCCTTGATACAGTGGGTTCCTTATATCCTTGATACAGTGGGTTCCTTGACCCCCTGTTGCATTTGCATATTCATTTGCATTTTAACAGTTGCATGTATTTGTGTTTCAGGTGTATATTTCTTCTTGATTCTAGTAATCTAATCCACTATCGATATGGAACCTGATTTGAAGAAGAGTGTGTTGTACAAGTTCCTGACACCAGAGATAGGACCCTTGCTTAAGCTAATTTCTATGGCTGATCATAGTGTGATGGAAGATTTCAGAAAGGAGTATGAGAGGGTTCTGAGTTTTATCTGTAAAGCCTCCAAGTTTGAGTTAGATGGCATTTACGCACTGTTGCAATTTCATGATCCTCAGTTGTGTTGCTTCATGTTCCTAGGATATGTTTTATTTCCCACTTTGGAAGAGTTTTCTCAGCTAATAGGAATTCTTGTGTTGGAAGAAGTTCCTTTTGTACACTCTGAGAAGGAGCCTGAGTTATCCAAGTTGGCTGGTGCTCTTCATCTTGATGTTTCTGAGTTGGAGGGTAAGGAGAATTGGAACTCCTGGCTTTCCACTTCCATTCTTGATAGGTAAAGCTCAACATTTTGCTAAGGAGGGGTGTTCGTTGGTTTTCAATTCTATCTTGGCTCTGTGCATCTATGGGATAATCCTGTTCTCCAACCTACCTGACTTTGTGGATTTGGACGCCTTCTGTATCTTCGCTTCTAAGAATCCTGTGCGAAACCTTTTAGGTGATGTTTATCATTCAATCCACTACAAGAATGAGAACAGACGAGGAAAGAATGTCCCCTGTTGCACTCCGCTGTTATACAAATGGTTTATTTCACATCTGCCTAAGTCTGGACCCTTTGTTAATATTGTAGACACTGTTGATTGGCCAGAAAGACTTATGGGTTTAAGGTCGAAGAATATTGTATGGTTTAACAGAGACCTTTTAGGTATGGAGATTGTTCACAGCTGCGGAGATTTCCCCAATGTTCCTTTGATTGGGAGAAAGGGTGGCATCAATTATAACCCTGCTCTCGCAGTTAGACAGTTTGGTTACGCTCTAAGAGAACCTCCGAAGGAAAAAGAAATACAGGAATCCCTGTATTTCACCGGCGTGGTTGATAATGAGACCTTAATCAGATTTGAAAAATCTTGGGGTAAGATTCACCGTAAAGGAAAATATTCATTGGGCAAGAGTGATTGCAGAGCCTATGGGCCATATATGGAATGGATCCAGGAGAGAGTTGAGAGACTGTTGTTACCATTCCCAGCCAATGAGTCTTTGTATCCTCTGATAGTTGAAGAATCGACGATAGTTGACATCCAGAAGTACAATCAACTATGGACTGAAAAGGAAGAACTGCGCAGAGTGAACAAAGTGTTGGAAAAGGAAATCAGTCAACTTAGAAAGGAAAAGAATCAGGACACCCACTCATCCAAGAAGCAGACAGAGATAATGAACAAGATGGGTAGGGAATTGACGAAAGAGATTCACGCCCGAGAGTGAGTGGGTCGAGACTTGAAAAGTGCCAATGATATTCTCAAGGATAAGAAGAAGGAGCTAGAAAGAGCACATTTAGAGATATCCAAGTTCAACGCTCAATGGAATGCTATCCTGACTAACAACAAGGAAAGAGAAGATGAATTTCGTCTACAGATTGACAGGTTGAAGACTCAACTTCGAATCAAAAGTGAAAAAGATCCAGGTGAGTCCTCTCGTCATTACAAATGCGATCGTAAACTACGAGAAGCTCTTGCAATGTTGGAAGAGTACAAGCTGAAGGAAGACTTGAAAAAGCCCAGACTTGAGGACGCGTTTGAGGAGGATGCTTGGGAAGCTACCATCAGCAGGAGGGAGTTGCTTATCCAAGGATTGATTGCTAGGCCTGATCACTCTGATACGAAGGAATTATTGGAGGAGTTTCAGACTAGTTGTCGCACTTGATGCATTTTCTCTTTTGTATGTTGTTATTTTGTACACCGACCATCACCAGGATTGTTGGATGAGGTCGTGTTGACTCAGTTGTATTTTCCTTGGTGATGTGCTATGTATTGATACTCTGTTCCTCAGTTTATATATGAGAGAAGTTGTGTGGCTCCATTTATTCACTCTTCATTCTCCTACTGTTCCCGTGGAGCTAGAATCAAGGGGAAGATTTCCCTGAACCATATTTACATGTCTGCATTTTGCATCACTTTTCATATTGCATTGTAGGTGTTCCAAGTTCTGTTGACCTTATTTCTTTATGTGGTTTTCTCAGCACTGCTTCAGGATTGAAGACCGCATCGTTCACTGCTATTCAACAAGAGGGAATCAACAAAAGGCCATGGACCAAATTTAGCTTGAGCTACAGGAGTTCCTTGACCGCATGGTTCAATTCATGGACCTGATGCAAGGGTTCGCCAAAGGTCAAAAACAGCTGAGAACACTCGTTCAACCTCTGATTGCTAGGGTTGACGGAAGTGGAGTTCTGCATGGTGGGACCGTTGTTGTTCCTCCAGCTGACAATGGCACTCCTCATGCCACTGCCATTCAAACAGTTGTTATTCCTCCGGGCGGAGGTAATCAGACTGGAGTTCATGTTCCAGGGGGTACATGCGTAGTACATGGAAATCCTGGTCCTCATTGGGAGGAGGACGAACAAGACGATATTTTCTCCATGGGAGATCTGGGAGCAGGTTTGTAGTCTAACGCAGACAGGAGGTTTAAATTGATAGAAGAGAAGATGAAGAACCTTGAAAATCAGAATTCTCTCGGCCTGGACATGTCAAACTTGGGGCTAATCCCAGGTTTAAGGATCCCACCGAAGTTCAAGGTCCCAAATTTTGACAAATACAAGGGGACGACCTGTCCCAAGGTGCATCTTCGTTCATACTATAGAAAAATGTCTGCGTACTCTAATGACGAGAAGTTTCTAATGCACTTCTTTCATGATAGCCTGTCTGGTCCATCCTTGGAGTGGTATATAGGTTTAGAGTCGGTCAACATTAGAAGCTGGAGAGATTTGGTAGAGGCTTTTGTCAGACACTATCAATATAATAGTGTTCTGGAGTCAAACCGTGTGCAGTTGTAGAACTTGTCGCAACTGAGTAATGAAGGATTTAAAGAGTACGCCCAGAGGTGGTGCGAGCTTGTTGTTGCATCGCTACGAAGAGGGGCCGAAAAAGACAGAAGAGTCACCACCGTTCGTTATTTATCCCAAAGAGAGGGAAAGGAAACGATCATAGAAAACCTACAAAAAAGGGAGAAGACACGTCATCGCAACCAAATCTTGGGTTTGGGAGTCGGTTACACAAGGGGAAGGTATGAGCACCCCTCACGTCCATTGTACTCAACAGGATCCACGCTTGTTGTCTATTATAAAAGGTGTTAAACTATCTAAACTACAGGCTCACCGGAGCAAAGGAAAAGAAAAGAGACTCGATAGAGCATCGCTACTCTATGCCTACGTATACCCTCGTGCAATGGGAAAGTCAGAGTCAACGTAGTTCGGAAAACTACGGGTTATAGGGGGAAGGTTGCTCGCCAAGACATCGTCGTCTTGTGCCTACGTATCCTCGTCTGGTACGAGAAATCAGAGCAAACGTAGTTTGGGATAACACGACCACAGGTTGGTTCAAGTGTTTTAACTGAGTAGGGTTAAACGTTCGTTCTAGCAGTTAGGCGTATTGTTGCTCGACCATTGGAGACTTAGGTGTTACCTGTTTGCGGTAGAACTAAGAGTTAACACACTCTTTCTTAAAATTGTTTTCAATTAATCCTGAAGAATAAAAAGGTTTGATATTTTTGTTTTTGTGTTTTTTAAACAAGAAGTGAATTGAGTTATGTTTGTAACTCATGTTGCACTAAAGACTATGACTTAAGAGCGAATGCATCGTATATCGCCCAAAGGGCATACGCTAAACACTCTAGACAGTTGAGAGGAGGCCCCCACCCCATCATTCCACAAGTGCTTAAGGCTCGTAACGTACAACACAAGTTATCCTTTATTAAGTGTTTTGAAGTGTTTAGGAGATGAGAAGAGAAGACACAAACTAAGGGGAAACTGGACCCTAATGTTATCATACACAATGCTCCTAAAGTTGGGATTAAGAGGGAAGAAATTATCCTAATATTATCATGCAAATGATTGAACACCTAATGTCTCTCCTACTCCCATCTTAAGCAGAGGGACTAGGAATCCTAAGGGGATCATGGCAAAAGGCCAAGTAAATAACAGATAATTCACTCACAGATGAAATGAAAAAAGAAAAGAAATTGACTTAAACAAGTCAAAGAACAATGAAAACAAAAGATGTGAGATGAAAAGAAGAAATGCAAATACAAATGACGCAACAAGACTCAACAACACAAGAGACTCAACACAAAAGAATGATTTAAACAAGTAAAGAAAGATGAGATGAAATGGGAGAAGGAAACTCTTACAACCATATACCATCAATCTTCAAGAGATAACGATGTTAACTTAAGATGCACACACAAAGAAAAGAGAGAGGAAAAACCTGTGGGGAAACCACCACCACAAGCACATCTCAACCATACAATTCTTAAGACTCAAACAAAGTAAGGCAAACAAACAATGCAAAACCAACAACAATGTTCATGACAAACTCAAAATCCAAGCATAAGCATCAAATTATCATGCACAAGTGTCTAAACCACATGGGGAAGAAGTTAAACAATAAGAAGAAAGCCTCAAACTCAAGGTTATAACATGAAGGAAACACAAGAATGATCATGCACAAGTGGTGAACCAAAGTTCAAGCACAAACTCAACACTTAGAACAAGTGGAGACACATGATTCAAAGGTGACTTGTGATGCAAGTTACAAACTCAAATGACATATGACAACATGAAACAACACCTCAAGTATGTTAAAATGAATCAAAAAAGCTCAAAAGGTGCATATGGGATCACTCATGATCATATCCCAAAGTTTAGGTCAAAGTAGTTTGTAAAGCATATCAAAAGATAACTTGAACTTGAAGCAACTATGAAAAATAGAAAACATGACCAATAAATCTCAAATAAAATGTCAAAGCAAGCTCGATCAATCTAGAAACAGCATACAAAACCTCATGAGAAAAATCTACTCAAGGCACCATCAAATAAATCCAAGAAGGAATGATGTTCCACCTTATCGAGTACATGTCAAGGCTCAATAAAAAGCAAATTAAAACCAAATGAAAATTGATCAACCATGAACCAACTCAACCCTCAAGGATAATTCAATCCATCACCTAAGTGATGGAGAATAATTAGTCATAAGGGATTTAACAATAGGGTTCAAATGATCAAATTCAACAAGGGTAGGAACCATAAAACACCTTGAAAATTAAATTCCAAATAAAATAGCAAAATAAATGGAAAATGAAAAATAAAAATTTGGAAAAGTAAATAACATATTAAAATCTTAAGAAAATATTTTTGGAATTTTTTATGAAAATTAGAGATATTTTTAAATAAATAAAAGAAAACAGCATTTGAAAATAAAGTAAAAATAAACAAAGCGAGGAGGGGGTGTAGTAGCAATACTGGCTATGAACTAAAACAAGTGAAACACGTTCTGGGCCCAGGAACTGGAGGGTGTGGATATCAAAATGTGTTGGGCCCAACATTTAAGCAAATCAGCAAAACAAAACAAAATAAACTCATGGATGAAACGCAACGTTTCATTTAAACGCGTCATCCGCCACCTCAGCCTGAAACAGCGATGCACGCAAATATCCAGCCACCTCATCATCTTCATCACGTTAACACTCTATAAAACCAGGCCATGCAAGCTAAACCTGTATGTGATACCCTCAAACCTCAACCCTAATATCTCTCTATTGCTTCAATGATTCACAAAAATGTAAAGACCAAAAATAATCTTCAAAGTACAAGGATCACTCTCATGCAAACTACATCCAATATATAGTGCTTTAGGGTAAAGAAAAATGGGTTTCAAGATTACAAGTTCAAACATCACATGAGAGACTTCTAGTAATGGATGGAAAGCTTGGAACAAGATCTACAACTTTCATGTAGGACAAAATTCCATTTGACAACAAGAACTTGATGCAAATTGGCTTGGAAAGTTGGTCCAAAAATCTGTCTAAACTTGCTAATTTTGAGATCATTTAAAACTCTAACTTTGAATCATCATAACTTGAGCTTCAAGCATTACATGATGATGAGTTGGTACTCAAAAGAAAGCTCAGAATATGAGGAACAAGTTTCATGTTGGACTAAAGTTCATTTGAAACCTGGACCATGAAGAAAAATGGCTTGGAAAGTGGCTGGTTCACACATGAAACTTTCCATAAATAGCAAGTTTCTAAAACCCTAATTTTCCAAAAGTGGTAAGTTTCACACTTCTTGATTTTTCATGATTCCCTTGACATTTCTTGGTCAAATTTCACCTATTGGTAATATTGAACTTGAGGAACATGATTTTGACCTTAAAAAGTCAGGAGATGACTTTTTCCCTACATAGTTGACTTTTTCCCCAAATCTCCTAATTTGCAATTGACTGACCAATTGAAGCTCTTCTGGTTGAAATTGATGATCAATCTTCTACTTCCAAACACCTTGGGACATATGGAGGATCATGGAAAAAAGTTTTGCTCCAAATACAAGTCTTGACTGATTATATGTGAAACCCTACTTTCATGTTGTTTGCCTATGCCTTTTGCAGATGAATTGAATAACCATTCCCATTCCACAATAGCCTTTGAGGTACTCAGCAAACCTCTACACCATGCTCACATCCATGATAGGACCTTACAAATTCTTGACAAACCCACTGGTGATCCTTAGACAAGGAGCTTTGACACACTCCTGCTCTTAAGGAGCTTGGACAATTTCATAATGATACCACACACTTAATGACCTCTACCAATGCCTTTTCTTGAGCTTAAAGTCAATAAGACTCTCTTCTTGGATGACACATAAAAAATCACTTGATCCCCTATAAGAACAATGTTATGCAAATGCAAGATGCTAAAATGCAATTAAACATAAGCCAAATAATAGAAAAAAAAAGGGTTGGTCAAATTTTGGGGTACAACAGCTGCCCCTATTCAAAAGACTTGGACCTGAAGGGTTGAAGAGCAAACGGCTTTCAAACATTCAAGGTAAAAGACGGTTGAATACCAAAGAACCCGAAAATTTGCCAACCGCAAAAAGAAACGGTAACTGAATAAACTCTGTTGGGGAGAGACAAAGATAAGATGGACGCATCCATCGAGGACCACAATCTGCCGGGGTCTGGATACCGCACAAGTGAGAGAAAATTTTATAATCTTCCTGGGTCTCGATACTACATAGGCAAGATAAACCATCAGCTGGGGTCTGGATATTGCACAGGCTCAGGAAACAAACAGTGTAAGCTAGGGTTTGGATACCGCTCGAGCTTAAAGGGATAAAATGATGTTACCGAGGTCAGGATACCACGCGGGTTAAAGGAAACATCATGGTTTGCCGGGGTCTAGATATCGCACAGGCAAAAGGAAACATCATGGTCTGTCGGGGTCTGGATACTGCACAGGAAAAATAAATTAATGGTCGGGGTCTGGATACTGCATGGGCTTGAGTCAATAAAAAACGGTGAAATTCGGGGTCTGGATACCACACAGGCTTGAGCCAATATAACCGGTGAAAGCGGGGTCTGGATACCGCACGGGCTAAAGAAAAGAACCGGTGGAAGCCGGGGTCTGGATACTATATGGGCTTATTGAAATAAACCGGAGGAAGCCGAGGTCTGGATACCACACGGGCTTGCGGAAAAAAAAGGAGGAACCCGGGGTCTGGATACCACACAGGCTTGAAATAATCGGAGGAAACCGGGGTCTGCATACCACACATGCTTGCTGAAATAAACTGGAGGAAGCCGAGGTCTATATACCACACAGGCTAAAAATAACCGGCGGAAGCCAAGGTCTGGATACCACACAGGCTTGCTGAAATAACCCGGAGGAAGCCGGGGTCTGGATACCACACGGGCTTGAAATAACCGGATGAAGCAAGGGTCTGGATACCATACAGCCTTGCTGAAATAAGCCGGAGGAAGCCGGGGTCAGGATACCACACAGGCTTGAAATAACCGGAGAAAGCCAGGGTCTGGATACCACACAGGCTTAAAATAACTAGAGAAAGTAGGGGTCTGGATACCACACAAGATTGAAATAACCGGAGGAAGCCTGGGTCTGGATACCACACCGGTTTGAAATAACCGGAGGAAGTCAGGGTCTGGATACCGCACAAGCTTGAAATAATTGGAGGAAGCTGGGGTCTGGATACGACACATGCTTACTGAAATAAACCGGATGAAGCCAGGGTCTGGATACCGCACAGGCTTTGAGATAAACCGGAGGAAGCCGGGGTCTGGATTCCACACAGGCTTGAAATAAACCCGATGAAGCCGGGGTGTGGATACTGCACATGCTTGAAATAATCGGAGGAAGCCAGGGTCTAGATACCACACAGGCTTGAAATAACCGGAGGAAGCCGGGGTCTGGATACCACACAGGCTTGAAATAATCGGAGGAAACCGGTGTCTGGATACCACACGAGCTTTCTGAAATAAACCGGATGAAGCCGGGGTCTGGATACCGCAGAAGCGAGAGAAAATTTTAGACTCTTCCAGGGTCTGGATACCATATAGGCAAGATAAACAATCAGCCAGAGTCTGGATACCGCACAGGCTCAGGAAAAAAATAGTGTAAGCTAGGGTCTGGATACCGCTCAGGCTTAAAGGGATAAAATGATGTTAACTGGGGTCTGGATACCGCACGAGTTAAAGGAAACATCATGGTTTGCCGGGGTATGGATACCGTACAGGCAAAAGGAAACATCATGGTCTGCCGGGGTCTGGATACTGTTCAGGAAAAATAAATTAATGGCTGGGGTCTGGATACCGCACGAGCTTGAGTCAATAAAAATGATGAAAGTCGGGGTTTGGATACCGCACAGGCTTGAGCCAATATAACTGGTGAAAGTCGGGGTTTGGATACCGAACGGGCTAAAGAAATGAACCGGTGGAAGATAGGGTTTGGATACCACACAGGCTTAATGAAATAAACTGGAGGCAGTCGGGGTCTGGATACCCCACGGGCTTGCTGAAATAAACGGAGGAAGCTAGGGTCTAGATACCACACAGGCTTGAAATAATCGGAGGAAGTCGGGGTCTAGATACCACACATGCTTGAAATGATCGCAGGAAGCCGGGGTCTGGATACCACACAGGCTTGAAATAACCGGAGGAAGCCGAGGTCTGGATACCACACAGGCTTGAAATAACCGGAGGAGGCCGAGGTCTAGATACCACACAGGCTTGAAATAACCGGAGGAAGTCGGGGTCTGGATACCACACAGGCTTGAAATAACCGGAGGAAGTCGGGGACTAGATATCACACATACTAGAAATAATCGAAGGAACCTAGGGTCTGGATACCACGCATGCTTACTGAAATAAACCGGATGAAGCTGGGGTCTGGATACCACATAGGCTTTGTGATAAACCGGACGAAGCCGGGGTCTGGATTCCGCACAGGCTTGAAATAAACTGGATGAAGTCGGGGTCTGGATACCGCACATGCTTGAAGTAACCGGACAAAGTCGGGGTCTGGATGCCAAACAGGCTTGAAATAGCCGGAGGAAGCCGGGGTCGGGTTACCACACAAGCTTGAAATAACCGGAGGAAGCCGGGGTCTGGATACCACACAGGCTTGAAATAACCGACGGAAGTCGGGGTCTGGATTCCACACGGGCTTGCTGAAATAAACCGGATGAAGCCGGAATCTGGATACGCACAAGCGAGAGAAAATTTTATAATCTGCAAGGTCTGGATACCACATAGGCAAGATAAACCATCAGCCGGAGTCTGGATACCGCACAGGCTCAAGAAACAAACAGTGTAAGCTAAGGTCTAGATATTTCTCGAGCTTAAAGGGATAAAATGATGTTAACTAAGGTCTGGATATCGCACGGGTTAAAGGAAACATCATGGTTTGACAGGGTCTAGATACCGTACAGGCAAAAGGAAATATCATGGTCTGGCAGGGTTTGGATACTGCACAGGAAAAATAAATCAATGATCGAGGTCTAGATACCGCACGGGTTTGAGTCAATAAAAAAATGGTGAAAGCCAGGGTCTGGATACCGAACAGGCTTGAGCCAATATAACCGGTGAAAGCCGGGTTTTGGATACCGCACGAGCTAAAGAAATGAACAAGTGGAAGCTAGGGTCTGGATACCACACTGGCTTACTGAAATAAACAAGAGGAAGTCGGGGTATGGATACCAAACGGGCTTGCTAAAATAAATGGAGTTAGCCGGTGTCTGGATACCTCACTGGCTTGAAATAATCGGAGGAAGCCAGGGTCTAGATACCACGCAGGCTTGAAATAAATGGAGGAAGCCGGGGTCTGAATACCATACAGGCTTGCTGAAATATACCGAAGGAAGTTGGGGTCTGGATACCAGGCAGGCTTTAAATAACCGGAGGAAGTTGGGGTCTAGACACCACATAGGTTTAAATAAACCGGAGGAAGCCGGGGTCTGGATACCACACGGACTTGAAGTAACCGGAGGAAGCCAGGGTCTGGATACCACAGAGGCTTGAAATATACGGAGGATGTTGGGGTCTGGATACCACACAGGCTTTAAATAATCGGAGGAAGCCATGGTCTGGATACTACACAGGCTTGAAATAACCGGAGGATGCCGGGGTTTGGATACCACACAGGCTTGAAATAACAGGAGGAAGCCTAGGTCTGGATACTACACAGGCTTGAAATAACCGGAGGAAGCCGGGGTCTGGATACCACACATGCTTGCAATAATCGGAGGAAGCCGGGGTCTCGATACCGCACATGCTTACTAAAATAAACCGGATGAATCCGAGGTCTGGATACCGCACAGGCTTTGAGATAAACCGGAGGAAGTCGGGGTCTGGATACCACACTGGCTTGAACTAAATCGGATGAAGCCAGGGTTTGGATACTGCACATGCTTTGAGATAAACCGGAGGAAGTCGGGGGTCTGGATACCACACATTCTTGAAAAAATGGAGGAAGCCGGGGTCTGGATACCACATAGGATTGAAGTAACTGGTGGAAGTCGGGGTTTGGATACCATACAGGCTTGAAATAACCGGAGGAAGCCGGGTCGGGATACCACACGGGCTTGCTGAAATAAACTAGAGGAAGCCAGGGTCTGGATACCACGCGGGCTTGCTGAAATAAACCGGAGGAAGCCGGGGTCTGGATACCGCATAGGCTTACTAAAATAAACTGGATGAAGCCAGGGTTTGGATATCGCACAGGCTTTGAGATAAACCGGAGGAAGTCGGGGTTTGGATACCACACAAGCTAATCAAAATAAACCATTGTCTGCTGGAGATACAACTGGAAATAAGAGGTAACAACCTGGCTTATGTTTCAAATGCACATGTTTGAGAATGGCGTAATGCTCCATACGAAATGGAAATGCTACGCGTTTGGGAGGATGTTATGCACGATGCAAATGCAAAGGAACCACTCCACCAAAATAAATGCTGAAGAGAGGAAACAAACTCCGCTTGGGACGACCGGGTGCCAAGTACAATTCGACTTATGCCGGTAGAAACAAGCCCTGGGCGGCTTCCTGGAAAAGAACTCTCCTGAGTAAACGGCTCTGCTGAGAATAAAAAATCCACTCTGCTGGGGATCACAAAATCAACTCCGCTAAGGAAAGTGGCCTTGGATGTCCTATGAGAACACAACTCTTCTAGGGAACAAACGATTTGGCTGGGGAAACAAATCCGCTATACTAGGGGAAATCAGCCCTGGATAGCCTTTTAGAATACGACTCTACTGGGGAAGTAAAGCAAACTGCGGGGACTTACTCCGCTCTGCCAGAGATTCCGCTCTGCTGGAAATCTGAATCCACTCTGCTAGGGATAATGAAGAAGATTTACTGAGGATACATCCCAAACTTTCTACTGAGGATGGAGAATAACAATTCTCCGGGTCAATCCCATCCTGTGGGGAAGAAAACATTTCGCTGACTTCTCTGGGGACCTGCAGGGGATGGAAATTAACTGGGGAGATATCCCGAAAGAAACTCAATCTGGTGAATATCAATTACCAACCGAATTCTGCTATGGACAACAACTCCGCTGAGGAATACTCATTGAGGGAATCAAGCATCGACCTCTGCTTGGGGAAATGAGAGATAGACTTAGCAATATCAACCTCTGCTTAGGGAGTCGAGTCAGTATCATAGACTCTGTGGGGAAACATCACTGAACTCATCCCACCGCGGGAGAACAATCCCAAATATCTGCTGGGGATGACCATGAACTCAACCTGCTGGGGAGAAACTAGTCATAATCTATTGGGGATATCTTTATGGAATGTCCTCAAGAATGAGAGTCCAGCAACAAATACAAAAATGTATCCTATATACAACAAGAGCTGTCTCAGTTATTGTCCATGACATCGTTCAAGCAAATCAAAGTTTTAATCATGGTTAGCAGAGCCCACAAGTTTATGTATGCATAGTTGTATCAAAAAACATCAGGCGTCTTTTGCAAACAAAATGGTAAAAAGCTAAAACAAAGACAAAGCTTTATGAATAATATATTTCATTGATAAAAGTCCTGTAAATAGGCACAATTACAACAAATGCAACTCCTGAAAAGAGAAAGTTGCGCAAGAAGTATACAAAAATGCACAGGAATATACAAAATGTCAGCAATGTGGTACAGACAACCACCATGTAACGACTCAACTATGACTCGCATGAATTCGATGTTTCTCTGATGCTTCATCTCCTGAAGAGATTGACTTGAACGGTCGACCCTCAGGTTCTCCCATAATCCATTATGCTTTGAAGATCAATACATAGATTGCAGTCATTTGCTTTTCAAATCCCTAACTTTTGCCTGAATCGCCCTTGCAGGTTTCGATTCACCGGGATACCCATTTTTGCCAAAGCCGCCTTTTCAGGTTTTCAACTTTGCGAGTTTACATTTTTCTTTTTAACCCTAACTTTTGCCTGGATTCTCTTTTTCTTTCCAGCGGGTCTATTTTAAGCAAAGTATCTTTTAACTTCGTCTGCATTCACAGGGGATGTGAAATCTTCACCGTCCATGGTTGATAGTAGCAAGGCTCCTCCGGAGAAGACTTTCCTTACGATGTATGGACCTTCATAATTGGGAGTCCATTTGCCCCTGTGATCTGTCTGTGGAGGGAGAAACCGCTTCAACACAAAGTCACCTGCCTGAAAGCTTCGTGGACGCATTTTCTTATCAAAAGCTTTCTTCGTCCTGCTCTGATATAATCGACCATAGGCAATGGATGCCAACCTCCTCCCATCCATCAAGCTGAGTTGATTCAACCTGTTCTTCACCAATTCTGCATCATCCAAGTTGACGTCAACCAGAACTCTCAAAGAAGGAATCTCGACTTCCAATGGTAGGACAACTTTCATACCATATACCAGCGAAAAAGGAGTTGCCCCAGTTGAAGTATGCACCGAGGTATGATATCCGCGCAGTGAAAAGGGCAACATCTCATGCCAATCCTTATAGGTTACAACCATCTTCTGCACTATCATCTTTATGTTCTTATTGGCTGCCTCGACGGCTCCATTCATCTTCGGATGATAGGGAGAAGAAATGTGATGCTCAATTTTGAAACTCTGGCACAATTCCTTCATTATCTTGTTATTTAAATTTGAACCATTGTCAGTAATGATTCTTTCAGGCACCCCATATCGACAGATGATGTCCTTTTTGATGAACTGGGCTACAACTTGCTTAGTGACGCTAGCATAGGAAGCTGCTTCGACCCACTTAGTAAAATAGTCGATGGCGACTAAGATGAAGCGATGTCTGTTGGATGCGGTCGGCTCAATCTTGCCAATCATATCAATGCCCCACATGGAGAAAGACCAAAGGGACACCATAACATTCAAAGGGTTTGGCGGCACATGAATCTTATCGGCATAAATCTTGCACTTATGGCATTTGTTTGCATACTTGAAGCAATCAGACTCCATAGTCAACCAGTAATATTCTGCCCTTAACAGCTTTCGAGACATGGCATGCCCGCCTGCATGTGTACCAAAGGCGCCTTCGTGGACCTCTTCCATAAGCAAACTTTCTTCTTTTTCGTCCATGCATCTTAGTAGTACTAAGTCAAAATTCCTTCGATAGAGTACACCATCTTGGTTCAGATAGAAATTCCTAGCCAACCTCCTCAAGGTCTTCTTATCCCGGCTCGATACCCCAGACAGATATTCTTGGTTCTTGAGAAAATTCTGGATGTCGTAAAACCATGGCTTGCCATCAGAAGCTTCCTCTATTGTGAAAACGAATGATGGCCTATCGAGGCGCGAGATGACGATCCTCGGAGCATCATTCTAAAAGTTCACTTTATACATTGAGGATAGTGTAGCCAAGGCATCCACCATCTGATTCTCCGCTCTCGGGACGTGATGAAACTCTACCCTGTCAAAGAAAGGTAGCAACCTTCTGGCATAGTTCATATAAGGGATTAGATTCGGCTGACGAGTCTCCTAATCTCCTTTGATATGATTGACCACCAAAGCTGAATCACCATAAATATTAAGGTTCTTGATTCTCAAATCAATTTCTTCTTCGATACCCATGATACATGCCTCATATTCAGCTTCGTTGTTGGTGCCAGGAAATGTCAACCTGGCAGTAAATGGTATGTGAGAACCATGGGGAGTTGTAATGATTTCCCCAATTCCACTACCGTAGGCGTTAACAGTACCGCCAAATATCATTTGCCATCGAGAGCTCTTTATCGGGACATTCATCGGGTAATTGCGCATCGCAGTCCTTCATCTTCAAGAACATGATATCCTCATCAGGAAATTTAAACTTCATTGGCTGATAGTCGTTGATCGGTTGCTCTGCGAGATATTATGACAGAATACTCCCTTTAATCGCCTTCTGAGAGACGTATTGAATGTCGTACTCTGTCAAAACCATCTGCCATCTAGCAATCCTTCCTGAGAGTGATTGCTTCTCAAACACGTACTTAATCAGATCCATCTTCGAAATTAGCATGGTTGTGTGGTTTAGCATGTACTTCCTTAGGCGTTTGGCGGCCCAAGCGAGTGCGCAACACGTCTTTTCCAACATTGAGTAGCTGGACTCACAATCTGTGAACTTTTTACTCAAATAGTAAATGGTATGCTCTTTTATTCCCGTCTCGTCGTGTTGACCGAGGACACAACCCATGGAATTCTCAAGAACCGTTAAGTACATTATCAATGGTCTTCCAGCCATTGGGGGCATCAGTATTGGAGGTTCCTGCAAATACTCCTTTATTTTCTCGAATGCCCTCTGGCAATTTTCGTTCCAGATGACCGTCTGATCTGTCTTCAACAGTTTAAACATTGGTTCACAAGTGGCTGTGAGGTGAGATATGAACCTTGTGTCGCTTGCGCGAAAATAAGGTGTCGGCACAACAGAAGAGTCGCCACCTTTCGTTATTTATCCCTCAGAGCGGGAAAGGAAACAATCGGAAAAACCTGACGAAAAAGGGTAAGACAAGGTCGTCGCAACCGTTGTCTGGATTCGGGAGTCGGTTACGCAAGGGGAAGGTATTAGCACCCCTCACGTCCGTCGTACTCGACGGGATCCACGCTTGTTGTGCTTACTGGACGGGTTGGTTTCATCTATCTACCTATCAAGGCTGGCTTAAACAGAAAATAAAAATGACTCGGCAAAGCGTCGCACTTTATGCCTACGTATTCTCATCAGAGAATGAGAAATCAGAGTCAACGTAGTTCGGCCTACGACGGATTATGGGGTAAGGTAGCTCGCCAATACATTAGTATTGTGGCTACGTACTCTCAACAGGTATGAGAGATCAGAGCTTACGTAGTTCGGGACACTACGCATTATTTTCTGTCTTTTACGGAAGAAGTGTTTTTTATTGTGTTTGCAATTTCAATCGCACTAGAGACTATGACCTGAGAGTGAATGCGTCGCATGTCACCCAAAGGGTACCATACTAAACATCCAGAATGTGGAAAAGAAACTCTCCCACAATCCTTTCTCAGATAGCTTAAGGCTCGTAACGTACGAAAGAAATCATTCATGATTACTGTATCTTAAACTGTTTTGAGATGAGAAGAGAACAGGCCCAGCTAGGAGGGAGACTATCAAGTCCTACTGTTGTCATGCCAAGGATTCATCCTATGGTTGAGGTTTGAACAGGGAACTCCTAGAAGTTGTCATGCATAGGTTTCAACCTAAAGTTCTATCATCAATTCCTTATCAAAGGAAATGAGAGTCCTAAGGGATCATGTCAATGATACACCAAAACAGACAAAGCATCAGCTTAACAGTAAAATGCATGCAATGCAAGTGAGGGAGGAAATGTGTGTGGGGCTTCAGCCTCCACAAGCTCATCTCAACCTCAAGCCAGAATGGATAATAGTAATCATACTGAAATATAAAACAACATGCTATCAAGCAATATACAGTAAATTGCAATCATACAGAAGAAATAAAATGCCATCAGGCAACAAACCACATGGGCAAGGGAGCTGGGCTCTACCGAATACCCGCAAGCAAAGGCACACAGTAACAATACAAGCAGAGGGAGCAACTCAACCTCTAGTGCAATCATGCTCCTAGATTAAAGTTAGTCTAGATATGAACTTATTCTAATGCATCAAGCAAGTCAAACAAAACACATCAATACAACAAAGAAAAAGAAAAGAAAGCAGATCAACTCCCCTCTCAACTTCAAGCTTCAGCTCTTCCAACAGCAATGCAGTTTTCAGACTTCAATCACTCTTGACAAATATCAATTTGCTTTTCCAGATTTCAACCCTTCAACATAAGTTTCAACTTATCCTCTCTGAGCTTTAGCTCCTTGATCAGTTCCACCTTCAGGCTTCACTATTAATCACAAGGGTCAACTTGATCTCCTTCAGGATCTCCAAGTATCAAATCAAGTATCAACTTCCTTTGTTCTTCAAGCTTCAGCTCTTCAGAATCAATCTCAATTGCTTAGAAGTATCAACTTCATCCTTCAGTTTTTACTCCATCTTTAGGGGTCTTCAAGTATCAACTTGCTCTTGTTGCTCTTCAAGCTTCAGCTGGAATGGCAATACTCAAGGATTCATCCTCTTCTACACTCTTCATTGAAGTCTTCATCTTCAAACTCAGGCTCAACACCTCTCAAGATAATCAAACCAGAGGAAATCACTAAACTGGATAAGCTGGGACATTGAACTGCTTACTGACCACCAAAGGTGACCTATAAGGGTTCAACATCAAAGGAATGGTTCCCTCAAAAGTTCTACTTCCTAGGTACAATCACTTATCCCTCCAAAGGAGGGAGGTGTATACCATGGAAGGACTTTGAATCATAGGGAGGAATGGAGGTGAAAGATACCATCCATGTTTAAGAAAGAAGTTAACTAGGTCTAAACTCTTCCTACTCCCTAACCCTAAAACAATCAACAAAACAAACAAGATCAAGCTCTCAAGCTCCTCAATGCTCCTACTATGCTCCTCAATGCTACTCCAAGCAATACCAAGCTGTCCAAGCCCACAAAGCAAAGCAAACAAAAATACAAGCCCACAAGGGCAACACAAACAATCATCAAATACAAAAATCATCTAAAAATAGTATACCACTATATTAAAACCTAATATAATTTCTAAGGGATCCTACATACCTACCCTTAATACCCTTATATGCCCCAATGTCTAACTTGACCTAGAAACCCAAAATCCTAATGTTATTGTGGACCTATGTTAAGGATTAACCTAATTCTACACAACCTAATGTCATCTAATCAAAGCTAACCTAAAATTCATCACAAAATTATGGAATAAATCTAGGGGTAATCTAAAGCTTATATCTAACTATCCTAAAAATAATGGCCTAAAAATACTAAGGGAACTAGCTAAACAAATTTCTACAAATTCATGTATCAACATAAAAGAATTAAAAAGCAATTAAAATAGAAAATGCACAAAAAATATTAAAAATGAATGAAATGCAAATATTTTTATTTGATAAATTTCTAGACATTATCATGAAATGGGAGAAAAAATTCCCACTGAAAAATCATTATTTTTCCATTTATTATGATATTCCAACGTTTGAAATAAAATGGAGAAAATAAAATGAAAATATGAAAGGATGTGGTGCAGATAGCAAACAGATGCAATTCAGATTTTATATGGGCTGCAGATGGGGGTGGGGATAGTATAAGCGCTAGGCCCAATCTAAGTCAGAAAATCAATTAAAAAATGAATGGAAAATAGAAAATGTAACGGTGCAGGAAGTAATGATTTCCAGTTAAAAATCAGGTGGGCCACGAAGACGGGGTGTGGATAGTGGTTTCTTCACTAAAGCCCAAGAACTCCTTTTAATGAAACGGGGCGTTTCATCCTAGTTTTAGATTCCCTCTAAAATGGGAATTAAATCGTGGCCCTCAGATCTTGGTCTCAGTCAATGGTCCTCTCACGATCCAACGACCATGCTCTTGTCTTCAACCTCCAGCTAGGGTTCTTGGAGAATCCATGAAAATGCAGAGCTTCAAGCTCTTTCTTCCTCAAACACGAACCCCATCAATACTACATGGAAAACAGAAATTCAAGACCCTATCTTGCCTAGAATTTTATGCTGAATCCAACCATGATCTTAAAATCAACTGAATCATCCTAAATCACTGAACCCGATCCAAGATAAAAAATGTGCTCAATCATCAACTATCAGGGTTCTTGAAATTTCTTGCATCAGAATACTCACCAACTCACACTGAATGAAATTAGCTATCTAACATGAATTATATCTCACTATACCACGAGTTCTTGATCATCAAAGAAATGGTGTCCAATATTCAACCTTCACCAATTGCTCTCTAACTCTCCAAAATCCATCACCTATGTGTCTCTAACCTTTTTACACTAACAATTCTACCTAGCAATGCATAAATTATGGTGTAGTGGAGAATTTGCAAACCTGGTATTTCTTGATCAACAGATGATGAAAACCCTCACTTCAAGCCTTGAAACTCTTCAGAAAGTTTCCTTGGATGCTAATCTTGCTACTGTTTGCAACAAATTTGATGGAGGAAGCTTCAATCTCAGAATTCGATTCTGAATTGCTACCTTGAAAGTTCAATCACCAACTCTTCAATTCACCATGGATTTGCTCTCAAGTTGATGTGCACACCTTCAGAATCATCAATGGAGTGTGTTTGTATAGAAAAAAGGAATGGAATTGAAGAAGAATGTAGAATGTAGAATTGAAACTTGACTTGCAATGGAAGCAACAAGATAGCACTCTCTCTCCCCTCTCTCTTTTCTCACCAACCTTGCATCTGAGCAAGCTCTAACCATTATATAGAACTTGTTAGAACTGTCCAGAACTTTCTGGAATAATCCAATGAGTATTTGAATTTCTCATCTCATGATATTTTGATTTCACTTCTCACCATATGCTATCTCATGCCAAGCCTCTTGTAACCACCAATTCTGACTTGAAATTCTCCCCACATGAGATGTATGGTGATGCATAACCAACTTGTACATTGAGTTTTCTCATGTTTTGCTTTGGTGCCTTAAGATGCAAGTAAGCCATTTCCAAAGCAGCCCCATGATCTAGGCCTCAAATCAAAATTGTGGCTGAACCATTGTTTTTAGAATGTCTTTTAGAGTCAAAATGACCTATTATATGACATGGTTTGGATGTGTAACTTGTGATTTCCAATTTTCAATTTCAACTTATTTAACTTATGCCTCCATTTTAGGCCATTTTTATCACTTTTTGATACAAGCCTTTTCAACATCTCATGACCTCCCTACTAGCCTTAAAACATCATTCTAATCAAGTTTTATGTTGAAGATTTTTCCATTTGAAGCTTGGAAATAGGAGATATGGCCTTATGCTTGAAATGACCTATAACCTCCAAATGACCAAAATGCCCTTGACTTGCCAAAGCCATAAGTTGAGTTCTACAAATCCTATCAAGGACTTATAGTACTCTCTAGAAAGCTAAGAAGATTCTCTACAGCATTCATGTTGACCATGAGTTCATAGGAATCATCCTACTAGGGAAAAAGTTAGATGCAAGTTGGGTGACTTTCAAGGACCCAGATTCACATACCTCAGATGACCTGTAATTTGTCAAAGTCATAACTTGAGCTCTACAAATCCTATCAAGGACTTCTAGTACTAAAATTAAAGCTAAGAACAAGCTCTACAACATTCATGTCATGGGGAAGATGAGATGACAATCACATCTTGAGCTAAACTGCCTTGAAGATAGGGATCAAACTAGGGGATTTTACACTGTCAAGCCTTAGAAACCCTAGCTTGAAACTTCTCAAACTCCTCAATCATGATGAGTTGGTCTAGGAATCATCCTTATAGCATCTCAATGCATCATTCCATGATCACATGGCTCTTGTATTAGGTCTCAACCCTCTCCAAATCATCAGTTGACCTAGGGTTGACTCAGTCAAACCCTAATTCCACCACTCATGGCTGAATCTTCTGAATTCTTGTACAATGACCTCTCTAGGCTTCATGATGGCTTTCAAGACATCTCATAAGCTTTCTCAAAGCTTCAAGTCCATCCTCATAGTCTCAGAATCATCTGAGGGGCTCCCACAACTCTCAAGTTATGAGACACACAACCTTGGTTTCAACCAATCTCTCTGAGGGTCTCTTGAGTTCTCGGACAAAGATATCAACCTTTGAACACCTGAACAACCTTCTTGGCTAGCTTCATAGTCTCATACAACTCTTGAAGGGTAAATAAATGTTGGTCAAATTTTGGGGTGCAACAGCTGCCCCTATTCAAACGGCTTGAACCTGACTGGGTGAGGAGCGAACGACTCTCAGCCAATCAAGGTGCGAGACGGTTGAATACCAATAAACCCGGAAATTTGCCAACTGCCCAAGTACACGGTACTCTGACGGGAACAAATCTTCGAAAACTGAAATAATAGTTGTACGACAACTAGCTGGAGAATTGGTCACACGATAACTGGTAATGCATAGTCGATCATGCCGTCAGGCACTCAAAGAACACTGTCGGGCATCATCCGGACTCCAACCATCAAGTTGATCATGCCATCAGGCATTCAAAGAAACTTGTCGGGCATCAGTCGGACTTCAACCATCAGGTTGAACATGCCATCAGGCATTCAAAGAAACTTGTCGAGCATCAGTCGGACTTCAACCATCAGGTTGATCATGCCATCAGGCATTCCGCATTACTGTCGGGCATCAGCCGGACTTCATCAGCAAGTCGGGAATAGAATTCTTGGTCAATCATGAGCCAACTGGGAATATCTAAACCTCTGCCCTCAGGCACTCTGCATCAGCTGAGAGAACTGCTTCATTAACACGGTCGGACTTCAATCATGGAGTCTTCAAGGGAGGTTTCAACTTCGCCGTTAGAAACCTGCTGGGGATGACGCTTCGCCGCTGGGGATTCTGGAGAACTATCAAGTAACTCCGCTCCGGGGGTCCAGAAATCATTCTGGATGGATCAACTCTGCTGAGGACTTCAAGAATCATCTTGGCCAAATAACTCCGCGGGGGACTTCAAGAATCATCTTGAACCGACGACCATTCTGGAGATTTCAGGAATCATCCTGAGCAAACACTCTGTTGGGGATTTCAGGAATCATCCTGGGCAACCTTTACTGGGGACTCTAAGTATCAACTTGAGCAACCAACTCTGGAGACTGTGTTGGGGATCTTAAGAATCATCTTAAGCAAACGGCCCTGCTGGGGAATTCAAGAATCATCTTGAACCGAAGACTTTGCTGGGGAGAATTCAAGAATCATCTTGATCGAGCGGCTTCGTTGGGGAGAATGTCAGGAATCATCCTGAGCAATCGATTCTGCGGCAGAACACCTGCAAAACAAGAACGGTAACAACCTAGATCATGTTTATTATGCATATGCTTCGGCAATGGCGCAATGCTCCACACGGTGGAAATGCTATGCGTTTATGATAAATGCTATGCAATCATGCACAATGATGCGATCCTGTCAGCAAAATAAATGCCGAGGGGGCATTCTCCTGTCAAGGAGAAAGAACTACTCAGATAGAGGAATCATCCTGCTGAGGAGAACAAGGTCACGCCAATCTCAATTGGACTCCGCAGGGGGCACAACTTCAGTTGACTGCTGCGGGGAAAACGACTTCAGTTGACTACTGCAGGGGAATGAGGCTCTACAAGAACTAGGACCTGCTGAGGGAAAGCGATGTCAATCGCGGGAATAACCTGCGTGGCCCTCATGGCTACTTCCCTGGAGATAACGACTCTGTGGGGAAACAACTTCGGTTGTTCAACACTCCAATGGGGAAAACCAATCATGGCTTGAGCAGCTTCCAAGGATTCGGCTCTCTTGGGGATCCGCAAACTCGGCTGAGGAAGGAGAAATCATTCTGCTTCGCTGGAGAGAGTACGACTCTGCGGGGGAATCTCAATTTCGCTGGGGAAGAAGGGATCATCCGACTTAGGGGGGAGAGTACGACTCTGGTG
Source organism: Lathyrus sativus (assembly GCA_963859935.3). Lineage (NCBI taxonomy): Eukaryota > Viridiplantae > Streptophyta > Magnoliopsida > Fabales > Fabaceae > Lathyrus > Lathyrus sativus. The sequence continues at coordinate 180,908,611 of OZ012736.1, read as the reverse complement.
GGGAATTTCAATTCCGCTGGAGACTTCAGTCTGGCACCATCAGTTGCTACATACTTCGGCGTACGAATAGTTTCTTACGAAAGCTGCACTTGTGACCCGGTGCTGGGGGATGAACGCGTGCTTCGGCGTCTGACTCAGCTGAGGAGATGACGTTCCTTCAGGACGCATCTGATTGGGGAGAGAATCATCTCTTCCTGGGGAGACATATCAATGCTTAGTATCTCGCGTTCAGACTCTGCGGGGAGAGGCTACTGAACTCTTCTGGAGAAGGAGGAATCATCCTGCTTCAGGGATGCGCACGGCGTACTGTCTGGAATATGCTACACCTGTAACAACACAAACAAACAAACAAGATACCCTTCTCAAAGGGACCTATCGAGGTTATTATCTCGTGAAAATGTTTAAGCAATTCATTGTTTCAACAATCAATGGCCTAGGCCAGTAAGTTTATGTATGCGCATTTTATCAAAAACATCGGCGTTCTTTCTCGCAAACAAAACAGATAAATGCTAAACAGACAAACAGAATTGCTGAATATTATGCATTTTATTGATAATGAACCCCTGAATGGGTAAAAATGTTTTACAACAGATGCAAGCTCCTGGAATGAGGAAGCCGCGCAAAAATAAAACATAAATATACATCAGTATATACAAATGTCGGCAACAAGGCGTAGACGAACACCATGAGTTGATCCCTCTATGACCCACTCGACTTCGATACTTCTCCGACGCTTCAGCTTCGGAAGAGATTGATTCAGATGAACGGCCCTCAGGTCTTCCAAACAACTAAACAAAGAAAGTCCACACGCGGAACGCAGTCATTTGCTTTTTCAAATCCCTAACTTTTGCGTGAGCCGCCCTTTGCGGGTTTTCAGTTCACCGGGATACCCTTTTTTGCCGAAGCCGCCCAATGTAGGTTTTCGACTTCGCGGGTGTACATTTTTTCAATTTATATCCCTAATTTTTGCCCAAACCTTTTATTCTGTTTTTGGTTCGCCAAGATGCCCCATTTTTGCCTGGACTCTCTTTTTTTTGTCCAGCGGGTCACTTTCAAGAAAAATATTTTTTAACTGCGTCCGCGTTCACCGGGGATGCAAAATCTTCACCATCCATCGTGGATAACAATAAAGCTCCTCCCGAGAAGACCTTGCTGACGACGTACAGACCTTCGTAATTCGGAGTCCACTTGCCCCGGTGATCGGAGTGTGGAGGAAGAATCTTTTTCAGGACGAGATCACCCGTCTGAAAGCTTCTAGGACGCACCTTCTTATCATAAGCTTTCTTCATTCAGCTTTGGTATAGACGACCAAACGCAATCGATGCTAACCTCTTCTCGTCCATCAGGCTGAGTTGGTTCAGTCGGTTCGTAATCCATTCTGCCTCGTCAAGTTTTACATCAACCAAAACTCGCAAAGAAGGGATCTCCACTTCTAACGGTAGGACAGCTTCCATACCGTACACCAAGGAGAAAGGAGTTGCCCCGGTCGACGTACGTACCATCGTACGATAACCGTGCAATGCAAATGGCAGCATCTCGTGCCAGTCTTTGTAGGTCACAACCATCTTATGAACAATCTTCTTTATGTTCTTATTGGCGGCTTCAACGGCGCCATTCATCTTCGGCCGGTAAGGAGATGAGTTGTGGTGCTCAATCTTGAAACTCTGGCACAACTCCTTCATCATCTTGTTATTCAGATTCGAACCATTATCAGTAATGATCCGCTCAGGAACTCCGTAACGACAGATGATGTCCCTCTTTATGAATTTAGCCACTACCTGCTTGGTCACATTAGCATACGAGGCTGCCTCCACCCACTTGGTGAAGTAGTCAATAGCTACTAGATTGAAGCGATGACCGTTAGATGCAGTGGGCTCGATCTTGCCTATCATGTCGATGCCCCACATGGAGAACGGCCACGGGGAGGACATGACATTTAACGGGCACGGCGACACATGAACTTTATCAGCATAAATCTGGCATTTATGACACCTCTTCGCGAATTTGAAGAAATCAGACTCCATCGTCAGCCAGTAGTACCCTGCTCTCAGGATTTTCCTTGTCATAGCATGTCCGCCGGCGTGCGTACCAAATGTGCCTTCATGGACTTCTTCCATGAGCATACTCGCTTCTTCCTCATCTACACATCTGAGTAGCACGAGATCGTGGTATCTTTTATACAACACTCCATCAGGACTGAGATAAAAATTTCCAGACAGCCTCCTCAGAGTCTTCTTATCCTGGGTTGACGCACCCGCAGGGTACTCCTTAGTCATAAGGAAAATCTGGATGTCGTGGAACCATGGCTTGCCGTCGGCGGCTTCCTCGATTGCAAAGACGAATGCAGGTCTATCAAGACGGGAAAGGACAATTCTTGGAGCCTCATTTCAAAAATTGACTTTATACATTGAAGCCAACATGGCCAAGGCATCAGCCATTTGATTCTCCGCTCTGGGCACATGATGGAGTTCCACTCGATCAAAGAACGGAAGTAGCCTTCTGGCATAATTCATGTACGGCACCAAATTCGATTGACGAGTTTCCCACTCCCCTTTAATTTGGTTGATCACAAGCGCTGAGTCACCATATACGTCTAGGTTCTTGATTCTCAAATCAATTGCTTCTTCTAGACCCATGATGCATGCTTCGTACTCCGCCTCATTATTGGTGACTGGAAACGTCAGTCTCGCAGTAAACGGGATGTGGGATCCGTGGGGAGTCGTGATGATAGCCCTAATGCCACTTCCATAGGAATTAACCGCCCCGTCGAATATCAATTTCCACTGGGATTTCCTATCTGGCCCCTCGTCGGGCAACGGCTCATCGCAATCCTTCGCTTTGAGAAACATAATATCCTCATCAGGGAATTCAAATTTCATCGGCTGGTAATCCTCGATCGGCTGTTCGGCAAGGTAGTCAGACAATACGCTTCCCTTGATGGCCTTCTGGGACACGTACTGAATATCATATTCCGTTAACACCATTTGCCATCTGGCAATCCTGCCCGAAAGAGCCTGCTTCTCGAAGACGTACTTGATCAGATCCATCTTCGAAATTAGCATGGTGGTGTGATTGAGCATGTACTGTCGTAGACGTTTGGCAGCCCAGGCTAGTGCACAACACGTCTTCTCCAGCATCGAGTAGCGAGATTCACATTCGGTGAACTTTTTACTCAAGTAGTAAATGGCATGCTCCCTTCTCCCTGTCTCGTCGTGTTGACCGAGAACACACCCCATACTATTCTCAAGAACTGTCAAGTACATGATTAATGGCCGTCCAGCCACTGGGGGTATCAAGATTGGAGGTTCTTGGAGATACTGCTTTATCTTGTCGAATGCCTTCTGGCAATCCTCATTCCAGATAATTGCCTGATCTTTCTTTAAAAGCTTGAACATCGGTTCACACGTGGCCGTGAGCTGAGAGATAAACCTTGCAATGTAGTTTATTCGGCCCAAGAAACCACGAACTTCTTTTTCTGTTTTCGGCGCTGGCATCTCTTGAATGGCTTTTATTTTCGCAGGATCAACCTCGATGCCTCGTTCACTCACGATAAACCCCAGTAACTTTCCGGACCGTACTCCGAAGGTACATTTGTTAGGATTCAGCCTCAACCTGAACTTCCTAAGCCTCTCAAAAAGCTTCAATAAGTTGACCAGATGCTCTTCCTCCATTTGGGACTTCGCGATCATGTCATCAACATAGACCTCAATCTCATGATGAATCATGTCATGAAACAAAGTTACCATTGCTCGTTGGTAAGTGGCCCCTGCGTTCTTTAGACCGAAAGGCATTACCTTATAGCAAAACGTTCCCCATGGAGTGATAAACGTCGTTTTCTCCATGTCCTCCGACGCCATCTTGATCTGGTTGTACCCAGAGAAGCCATCCATGAACGAAAACACGGAGAACTGGGCTGTGTTGTCGACCAACACATCGATATGAGGCAACGGGAAATCATCTTTAGGGCTCGCCCTATTCAAATCCCGATAATCGACGCACATGCGTACCTTACCGTCTTTTTTCGGTACAGGCACTATGTTGGCGACCCACGGAGGGTAAGTGGTGACCGCTAAGAAGCCAGCATCGAGCTGTTTCTGCACTTCTTCTTTGATCTTAACGGCCATATCTGGTCTCGTCCTCCTAAGCTTCTGCTTAACGGGAGGGCAATCTTCTCGCAGCGGCAAGTGGTGGACCACGATGTCCGTGTCAAGTCCGGGCATGTCTTCGTATGACCAAGCAAAGACGTCACTATACTCTCTTAGCATCTCGACCAATCTCTGCTTGACATCACTCTGCAACGCAGCCCCTATCTTGACATTTCTGACGAGCTCTTCAGAACCCAGGTTAACGATTTCGATCTCCTCCTCATGAGGCAGAATAACTTTCTCCTCTTGTTTCAACAAGCGGGCCAACTCTTCAGGAAGGTCTTCGTCTTCATCAATCTCTTCTTTGGCTTGATAGATCGGGCAATTGAAGTCGAAGTGAGCCGTAGAAGGTCCAGAGTCAATGTCATCTGTTATGTGGATCCTGCAATAACAAGGGTTAAGTTTAAAACAAGAATATGCAGGTTAGCACAACCCCATTGCCATTTTACTGTTTTTCAAAACAAATATAAAACAGGAATAACAGAGATCACAATATTTGAATACAAAGAAAACGCCTTTGATTTATTAACAAAATGCATGTACATAATCCAACAAGGCCTTGACAATAAAACCGCTATGCCCCGGGTAGGACATAGGGTTGTACAATGATTGGAAAAAGTAAATCATTACACTTCACTTGTCATCTGGATGATATCCTTGATGGTCCAATTGTTGAGGCCCTCGCCCGGCTTGCTTGACTGAATCCAAGAGTCGAGGTAACAATCGCTATCCCCGCTGCCTTCAGACACCACGTTGATGCTTTCGAAAATTACTCCGCCACTGGTAAATTGGATCGGCCCTTTACCTCGAGACGCACTGCTAGACGAAGAAGAAGAAGCTTCAGCTCCAGGAGAATATCCCAACCCGAACTTATCTTGCTTGTTGGGTATCTCCAAAATTCTCCCCCAACCTGGGGTAGATCCGGCTTGGACGACGGCCCGAGCCTCCTTAAACGAGGAGAGATTCATCTCTGGCTTTTCAGCGACCACAGGAGCCACGTCTTTCACCTTGACAGCTTCGAACGCTTGGCAAAGAGTTTCATGGATTTCGCCATCCATTTCAACATACTTAATGGATGACAAATGGCTCACCATTATGTCTTCCTCGCCACACACGGTTACGATGCTTCCTCCGACAGCATACTTGAGCTTCTGGTGCAACGTGGAAGTCACGGCACCAGTATCATGGATCCAAGGCCGGCCCAAGAGGCAACTGTAGGCAGGCATGATGTCCATAATATAAAAGACCGCGTTGAACGTTTCCGGACCGACTTGGATCGGCAGGGTCACCTCCCCGAAAACGTGGCGTTTAGTTCCGTCGAACGCCTTCACAACCAGATCACTGGGTGTGCAGACAACTCCACGGGTATCCAACTTCATTAACGCCTTCTTCGGAAGAACATTAAGCGACGAACTCGTGTCCACCAGCACGTGCGACATGATTGTGCCCCTACACTCTATCGAGATGTGCAGGGCGCTATTGTGATTCCTCCCTTTTGGCGTCAGCTCTAAGTCTGTGAACCTTAGCCCATTGCCAGCATTAACGTGGGCTACAACCTCTTCTAGCTAATTCACCGATATCTCTTGCGGTACGTAGGCGGCGTTCAACACCTTCAACAGCGCGTTGCGGTGTGCTTCAGAACACAGTAACAGGTTGAGAATGGAAATCTTCGAGGGGGTTTGATGGAGATGGTCTACAATCTTGTAGTCACTCTTTTTAATCAACCGCATAAACTCCTCGGCATCTTTAACAAGCAAATTTGTCTCTACCCCACACGGGACTTCTTCAATGACTTTATTTTTGCCTTTATCGGCCGCATCAGCTCTGACCGCTTTATCTGCCACGACCTCTGGCGGTGCAAATACTCTTCCGCTGCGAGTAATACCACTAATTCCCGCAAGGTTCTCCACAGTCGACCCATACGGCTCTAGCTCCAACCTCTGTCCGTTGCAATAGACTTCAGCCCCATAATGCCACGGAACAGCGTTAGTGCTCTCGAAGGGTATCGGCCCAGCTTTGGTAATAGTAATTGTAGGCGGTCTGGGCGCAGAAATAGTTATCGGCCGGTGAGGGATGGTGATGGTGGCGACTTCATCGGCCTGCTTCAGCACTACTTCTCCTGATCCACTTTCAGCCCTCCGGCTAAACTGCAGAATCCCCTCAGTCATCAGACTTTGAATTCCTTCTACCAACTGCTCGCATCCATCAGAATGCGTAGCACAGTCCATACATAATTCTCCGCAACCCGGAAAGAATCCTCTTTTCAGCAACTTAGCTAACGAAGCTAAGCGGCGTCATTAGGTCTCTGACATCAGTCAACAGATCTGCGCTCTCTTCTTCGATAATGGCATTCACTCCGCCTCCCCTATGATTCGGCATAGGATTCTTCGTGACATTGGGCACATTATCGGAGAAGTTGATGACTTTGGCATCTACTAAATACTGCACCTTATGCTTGAAGGCTTTGCAGTTCTCTATTGTGTGCCCTGGTGCCCCTGAGTGAAAATCGCAAGTGGCATTTGCGTCGTACCCCGGTGGAGGTGCCCCTGTCAAGGGAGCCATCGTCCTCTTCTGGACCAACTGAAGCTGAAGCAAGGTCTGCAGGAGTTGCGCGTACGACATGGGCGGTGCCTCGAAGTGACGGTTTGCCAAAGATGCCCGATTCTGGTACTTTCTATAACCCTGTTGATTCGGTTGCTGCTGCGGAGCCGCTGGGATATTTATACTGGCTATCTGTTGCTGAGGGCCTTTGCCCTTCCTTCGAGCGTTGGTCTTAGCGCTCGCTTCTCCTTCTCGCCGTTTGCCCGCATAAGGTTTCTTTCCACCTCCTCCAGCTGAGGACGACTCACCTTGAATTTTCCCGATCTTGATTCCATTCTCGATGTACTCGCCCATGATAATGAGAGCTGAGAACATCCCCGATATACCGCTTACTAACTTTTCATAGTAAACCCCTGGGAGGGTAGCTACAAACATCTGCACGAGCTCTCGTTTAACCATCGGTGGCTGAACCCTGGCTACCAACTCACGCCACTGCTGGGCGTACTCCTTAAACCCTTCATTGTTCCTCTGCGACAGGTTCTGCAGCTGAACTCGGTTCGGGGCCAAGTCGCTATTGTATTGGTAGTGGTGCACAATCGCTTCAGCGAGATCCTTCCATGTGCGCACACTAGTGGGCTCCAGACCCATGTACCATTCGAGGGATGGCTCGGAAAGGTTGTCTTGGAAGAAGTGCATCAGCAACTTCTCGTCTTCGGAATAAGCAGACATCTTCCTGTAATACGACCTCAGGTGGACACGACGGCAAGTGGTGCCCTTATATTTCTCAAAGTCAGGTACCCTGAACTTAGGAGGTACCTTGAAATCAGCAATTAATCCCAGCTTGGACATATCAACGCCCAAAGTATTCTGATTCTCAATATCTCTCATTTTATCCTCAAGTGCCTTGAATCTGAGCCGCGCTTCAGCATTCAGCTCCCCTTCAGCACCCTTCTGAGAGAACACATCATCCTGATGATCCTCAAGCCATGGCTGAGGCACAAACAAATTCCCGACGCCTGCATTGCCGTTGCCCGGCCCAAGATTGACATTAGCTCCCAGACTCCCATTACTGACGCCCGTCGTATTGAGTCCGATGTTGGCCATCACATTCCCATGAGCACTGCCGTTTCCCCCGGCCACGGGGACACCGTTCTACGGAGTTTCAACTGGTGGAGGAGTAGGCACGGTCCCACCGTGGAGCACGCCGTTGCTATCAACCCTGGAGATCAAAGGCTGAACCAAAGTTCTGAGCTGATCTTGGCCGTTGGCGACCACTTTCATGAGCTCCATGAAGCGATCCATCCTTTCGCGGAGCTCCTGATCATTAGTTTGCACTTGATCCATGATTCTGGTCTGATTAGCTCTAGTCGGATAATGGTGAATTGGTCTATGATCAATCCTGGAACCACCGGAAACAACCTGGGACAACCTGTAAACCTGAAAAACCTGTAAACACTAAAGGGTTAGGAAAAACAACAAAATGCTCGTCATGCAAATGCTTCATGCAAATGCATGCGTGTGTCTGTGTGTTTTGGAGATCTCCCCGATCCTAGTGCCTGAGTGCCAGTGCTGCTAATAATAATAAGAAGAAGTCCAGGTCCAATCATGGAAACAACAATCTCATATATAAAGAAAGTCTATCAAGGCAGTACATAGCATCAGCAAGTACAAGATGAATCAACAGCGTGACCTCATCCAACAAGCCTGGTGATGGTCAGCATACAACAATGATCAAAACAAAAGGAATACAAATAGTCAAGTACGGCCACGGGCGCGATACTCTTCTAACAACTCCTTTGTCTCTGGATGATCTGGCAGAGCGAGTAACCCCTCGACGAGTAATTCCCTCTGCACAATGGTATACCGAAGTCCTTCAACCGAACTTTCCCATGCTCCTTCGCCGGAGCAATCTTCTAATTTCCGCTTCTTGGACTCAAACTTCAGCTTGCGCTCCTTCAGGTTAGCGAGAGCTATGTTGAGCTGGCCTTCGGCGGCGTATCTGCGGGCGGTTTCTTCATCAAACCTTTTTTCACTGTCCTTCACCTGGGCTTCCAGCTTGGAGATCTGTAGCATCAGCTTATCCTCTCGCTCTTTCCTGGTGTCCAGGGAAGCCTTCCAGTGCTGGTTGAACTTGGATATCCTCCGATATGCTTCGTCCAAGTGCTGCTTCTTTGTAGCCAGTACGTCGTTGACAGCTTTGAAGTCTCGACCCATGCGTTCACGCTCGGCTATCTGCTTAGTCAAGTCTGTACCTAGCTGGTTCACCAACTCTGTTTGCCTTTTGAAAGAATGAACGGCTTCGTTTCTCTCGCTTCGGAGCTGAGCTAATTCCTTCTCCAGTTCTTCGTTCGCCCGCTTCAATTCATCCTGCTCAGCCAACACCTGATTATGCTGCTGAATGGGCACAGTAGTAGGCTCTTCACTCATCGGAGGGCTTCCTGGCTTGGCATGAGGAAACGACATCCCTATAGCATCGGCCCTGGCTCTGATCCAAGTCACGTACGGAGGGTAGGCTTGATTGTTGCTTTTTCCCAGCAATGGCTTTCCTCGCTTACTGATACCATTCCACGCGCGCTGAAGTTTGGACAACAGATCCCCCTCTAGAATACCAGTGAGGTACAGAGATTCCTGTACCTCTTTATCCTTCGGTGGAGTTCTCAAGGCATACGCGAACTGTCGGACCAACAACGACGGATTGTAGTTTATACAGCCCTTCCTGCCTATCAAAGGCGCGTTTGGAAACCCGCTGCAACTGAAGATCATCTCAGTACCCAACCTATCTCTGTCGAACCAGTCAATATCCTCTGCAGATAAACTCATCAGACGCTCGGAGCACTCAGCTGTGGCTGCAGACAAGACAAAAGGACCCCTCTTGGGAAGATGGCTATCAAGCCATTTGTAAAGCAAGGGTACAGAGTATGAGACGTTCTTCCCCCTCCTGTTCTCGTTTTTGTAGTGGACCGAATGATAGACATCTCCTATCAAGGTAGGGACTGGATTCCTTGATGCGAAGATGTGAAATGCATCGAAGTCTACAAAATCGGGCATGTTAGGGAACAGGATGATGCCATATATGCATAGAGCGAGGATGGCATTGAACGCGACCCAACATCCGTCCTTGGCACACTGCTGAGCCTTACCCACTAGAAACTGCAAGGAGAACCCAGGAACCTTGTTCCAACTAGTCAATACTAACTCGGGGGCGTCCAGGTGAAGTGAAGGAGCTAAACCAGCCAGATCAGGCTCAGCATCCATATGAACAAAAGGCATTTGCCTCTTGATAGGCACACCTAGTAGATCAGCATATTCTTCCAGCGTAGGTGCGAGAACAAAGTCCTGAAAAGTAAAACATCTCAGCGGAGGGTCGTAGAACTGTAGCAGAGCGTGCAACCCATTCAACTCGAATGCAGAAGGTTTATGAACCAAACTGAGCAACCTGCCGTAGGATTTTCTGAACTCATCCTTCACAGAATCATCTGCTAGAGCTATCAAACCAGTCAGCTTAACCACATCAGGGGCAGGGAACTTGTAAGCCACGGTCTTCCTCAGAGAACCCATAACAATACAATAGGAGGCAAGAAATCCTATCGGGGAAAACGGTACCTGCAACACAGACACACGTTAATGAAATGCAAATGAATATGGAAACTAATGCAAAATGCAATCATGCAATAGGAGGCCAAGGCAACTGCTGCTGTGGAGATTCTGTATCAACAACCACAATCTTGCTCTATCAAGACCAACCACTGCATCTGATGAGAAAAAAACCCTGGTATCGGACCACAAATCTGATCTGCCAAGAACAACCATCTGATAGGACCATATACATAGGATCATAATTCTGCTCTGTCAAGAATAAATGTCTGATGATAAGGACCTCTGATGTAGGACCGAGAAATATCTGCTGATGAGGTCTTTAGACCCCCATCAAAAATCTGCCCTATCAAGAACAAACATACAGCTGCTGATGAGATCTTCAGACCCCACTCAAAAATCTGCTCTATCAAGAATAAACAACATCTGCTGATGAGATCTTCAGACCCCAATCAAAAATCTGCTCTATCAAGAACAAACAACTGATGATGAAAACTCTGCTCTATCTAGAACAAATACACATCTGATGATAAGATCCTCTGATCAAAACCTGCTCTATCAAGAACAGACAAATCGGCAACTGAGAAACCCCGGTACCAACAAAACTGATTCACTGTCAAGAAAACCAGGTAGTCTGAAGGTCACGGTTTCCTGCAATAAACCCAACCCTGCTCACAGGTATGGACCTAAACTGACTCAAGTTCGGCATCCTATGCGTTCATCAGCGTCACAGACATTCAAGAGGGGTGATACGATACCCAGAAGCTGTGGCATCACCAGCTCATGAAGCGGCCTCACTCGGCTGAATCACAAATGATCGGTCCCTAGAGTCGACAATCCACCAAACCAGCAACTGCCTCAACCCAAAGGGTTGAAAGAGAAGCCAATCGGATGAACCTCGTATGAGCGTGGATTTCATGAGACACTAGTGCCTTCAAAGCAAGCACGCGCCCACTAATTTCCACTCTAAGTCTATAGTGCACTCAAGCCTGGGTCTGGCTTCTCACTCATCAGAATGCCCCTCCCACAACAGCATAGATAATCATATCATACTGAAAATAAAATGCGGGAAATGAAGTGCGAGAAGTAAAATGCGATAAATAAACGCAACCCAACAAGTAAACATACAAGCGTTAGGATTGACTCGTGCAGGGAACCGGAGAACCAGAGATCGTGGGTTCGATCCCCAGCAGAGTCGCCAGCTGTCGCTTGCGCGAAAATAAGGTGCCGGCACAACAGAAGAGTTGCCACCTTTCGTTATTTATCCCTCAGAGCGGGAAAGGAAACGATCAGAAAAACCTGACGAAAAAGGGTAAGACAAGGTCGTCGCAACCGTTGTCTGGATTCGGGAGTCGGTTACGCAAGGGGAAGGTATTAGCACCCCTCACGTTCGTCGTACTCAACGGGATCCACGCTTGTTGTGCTTACTGGACGGGTTGGTTTCATCTATCTACCTATCAAGGCTGGCTTAAACAGAAAAGAAAAATGACTCGACAAAGCGTCGCACTTTATGCCTACGTATTCTCGTCAGAGAATGAGAAATCAGAGTCAACGTAGTTCGGCCTACGATGGATTATGGGGGAAGGTAGCTCGCCTATACATCAGTATTGTGGCTACGTACTCTCAACAGGTATGAGAGATCAGAGCTTACGTAGTTCGGGACACTACGCATTATTTTCTGTCTTTTACGGAAGAAGTGTTTTTTATTGTGTTTGCAATTTCAATCGCACTAGAGACTATGACCTGAGAGTGAATGCGTCGCATGTCACCCAAAGGGTACCATACTAAACATCCATACTGTGGAAAAGAAACTCTCCCACAATCCTTTCTCAGATAGCTTAAGGCTCGTAACGTACGAAAGAAATCATTCATGATTACTGTATCTTAAACTGTTTTGAGATGAGAAGAGAACAGGCCCAGCTAGGAGGGAGACTATCAAGTCCTACTGTTGTCATGCCAAGGATTCATCCTATGGTTGAGGTTTGAACATGGAACTCCTAGAAGTTGTCATGCATAGGTTTCAACCTAAATTTCTATCATCAATTCCTTATCAAAGGAAATGAGAGTCCTAAGGGATCATGTCAATGATACACCAAAACAGACAAAGCATCAGCTTAACAGTAAAATGCATGCAATGCAAGTGAGGGAGGAAATGTGTGTGGGGCTTCAGCCTCCACAAGCTCATCTCAACCTCAAGCCAGAGTGGATAACAGTAATCATACTGAAATATAAAACAACATGCTATCAAGCAATATACAGTAAATTGCAATCATACAGAAGAAGTAAAATGCCATCAGGCAACAAACCACATGGGCAAGGGAGCTGGGCTCTACCGAATACCCGCAAGCAAAGCCACACAGTAACAATACAAGCAGAGGGAGCAACTCAACCTCTAGTGCAATCATGCTCCTAGATTAAAGTTAGTCTAGATATGAACTTATTCTAATGCATCAAGCAAGTCAAACAAAACACATCAATACAACAAAGAAAAAGAAAAGAAAGCAGATCAACTCCCCTCTCAACTTCAAGCTTCATCTCTTCCAACAGCAATGCAGTTTTCAGACTTCAATCAATCTTGACAAATATCAATTTGCTTTTCCAGATTTCAACCCTTCAACATAAGTTTCAACTTATCCTCTCTGAGCTTTAGCTCCTTGATCAGTTCCACCTTCAGGCTTCACTATTAATCACAAGGGTCAACTTGATCTCCTTCAGGATCTCAAAGTATCAAATCAAGTATCAACTTCCTTTGTTCTTCAAGCTTCAGCTCTTCAGAATTAATCTCAATTTCTTAGAAGTATCAACTTCATCCTTCAGTTTTTACTCCATCTTTAGGGGTCTTCAAGTATCAACTTGCTCTTGTTGCTCTTCAAGCTTCAGCTGGATTGGCAATACTCAAGGATTCATCCTCTTCTACACTCTTCATTGAAGTCTTCATCTTCAAACTCAGGCTCAACACCTCTCAAGATAATCAAACCAGAGGAAATCACTAAACTGGATAAGCTGGGACATTGAACTGCTTACTGACCACCAAAGGTGACCTATAAGGGTTCAACATCAAAGGAATGGTTCCCTCAAAAGTTCTACTTCCTAGGTACAATCACTTATCTCTCCAAAGGAGGGAGGTGTATACCATGGAAGGACTTTGAATCATAGGGAGGAATGGAGGTGAAAGATACCATCCATGTTTAAGAAAGAAGTTAACTAGGTCTAAACTCTTCCTACTCCCTAACCCTAAAACAATCAACAAAACAAACAAGATCAAGCTCTCAAGCTCCTCAATGCTCCTACTATGCTCCTCAATGCTACTCCAAGCAATACCAAGCTCTCCAAGCCCACAAAGCAAAGCAAACAAAAATACAAGCCCACAAGGGCAACACAAACAATCATCAAATACAAAAATCATCTAAAAATAGTATACCACTATATTAAAACCTAATATAATTTCTAAGGGATCCTACATACCTACCCTTAATACCCTTATATGCCCCAATGTCTAACTTGACCTAGAAACCCAAAATCCTAATGTTATTGTGGACCTATGTTAAGGATTAACCTAATTCAACACAACCTAATGTCATCTAATCAAAGCTAACCTAAAATTCATCACAAAATTATGGAATAAATCCAGGGGGAAGATAAAGCTTATATCTAACTATCCTAAAAAGAATGGCCGAAAAATACTAAGGGAACTGGCTAAACAAAATTCTACAAATTCATGTATCAACATAAAAGAATTAAAAAGCAATTAAAATAGAAAATGCACAAAAAATATTAAAAATGCATGAAATGCAAATATTTTTATTTGATAATTTTCTATACATTATCATGAAATGGGAGAAAACATTCCCACTTAAAAATCATTTTTTTTCATTTATTATGATTTTCCAAAGTTTGAAATAAAATGGAGAAAATAAAATGAAAATATGAAAGGATGTGGTGCTGATAGCAAACAGATGCAGTTCAGATTTTATATGGGCTGCAGATGGGGGTGGGGATAGTATAAGCGCTAGGCCCAATCTAAGTCAGAAAATTAATTAAAAAATGAATGGAAAATAGAAAATGTAACGGTGCAGGAAGTAATGATTTCCAGTTAAAAATCAGGTGGGCCACGAAGACGGGGTGTGGATAGTGGTTTCTTCACTAAAGCCCAAGAACTCCTTTTAATGAAATGGGGCGTTTCATCCTAGTTTCAGATTCCCTCTCAAATGGGAATTAAATCGTGGCCCTCAGATCTTGGTCTCAGTCAATGGTCCTCTCACGATCCAACGGCCATGCTCTTGTCTTCAACCTCCAGCTAGGATTCTTGGAGAATCCATGAAAATGCAGAGCTTCAAGCTCTTTCTTCCTCAAACACGAACCCCATCAATACTTCATGGAAAACAGAAATTCAAGACCCTATCTTGCCTAGAATTTTATGCTGAATCCAACCATGATCTTAAAATCAACTGAATCATCCTAAATCACTGAACCCGATCCAAGATCAAAAATGTGCTCAATCATCAACTATCATGGTTCTTGAAATTTCTTGCATCAGAATACTCATCAACTCACACTGAATGAAATTAGCTATCTAACATGAATTATATCTCACTATACCACGAGTTCTTGATCATCAAAGAAATGGTGTCCAATATTCAACCTTCACCAATTGCTCTCTAACTCTCCAAAATCCATCACCTATGTGTCTCTAACCTTTCTACACTAACAATTCTACCTAGCAATGCATAAATTATGGTGTAGTGGAGAATTTGCAAACCTGGTATTTCTTGATCAACAGATGATGAAAACCCTCATTTCAAGCCTTGAAACTCTTCAGAAAGTTTCCTTGGATGCTAATCTTGCTACTGTTTGCAACAAATTTGATGGAGGAAGCTTCAATCTCAGAATTCGATTCTGACTTGCTACCTTGAAAGTTCAATCACCAACTCTTCAATTCACCATGGATTTGCTCTCAAGTTGATGTGCACACCTTCAGAATCATCAATGGAGTGTGTTTGTATAGAAAAAAGGAATGGAATTGAAGAAGAACGTAGAATTGAAACTTGACTTGCAATGGAAGCAACAAGATAGCACTCTCTCTCCCCTCTCTCTTTTCTCACCAACCTTGCATCTGAGCAAGCTCTAACCATTATATAGAACTTGTTAGAACTGTCCAGAACTTTTTGGAACAATCCAATGAGTATTTGAACTTCTCATCTCATGATATTTTGATTTCACTTCTCACCATATGCTATCTCATGCCAAGCCTCTTGTAACCACCAATTCTGACTTGAAATTCTCCCCACATGAGATGTATGGTGTGTTGAAATGCATAACCAACTTGTACATTGAGTTTTCTCATGTTTTGCTTTGGTGCCTTAAGATGCAAGTAAGCCATTTTCAAAGCAGCCCCATGATCTAGGCCTCAAATCAAAATTGTGGCTGAACCATTGTTTTTAGAATGTCTTTTAGAGTCAAAATGACCTATTATATGACATGGTTTGGATGTGTAACTTGTGATTTCCAATTTTCAATTTCAACTTATTTAACTTATGCCTCCATTTTAGGCCATTTTTATCACTTTTTGATACAAGCCTTTTCAACATCTCATGACCTCCCTACTAGCCTTAAAACATCATTCTAATCAAGTTTGATGTTGAAGATTTTTCCATTTGAAGCATGGAAATAGGAGATATGGCCTTATGCTTGAAATGACCTATAACCTCCAAATGACCAAAATGCCCTTGACTTGCCAAAGCCATAAGTTGAGTTCTACAAATCCTATCAAGGACTTATAGTACTCTCTAGAAAGCTAAGAAGATTCTCTACAACATTCATGTTGACCAAGAGTTCATAGGAATCATCCTACTAGGGAAAAAGTTGGATGCAAGTTGGGTGACTTTCAAGGACCCAGATTCACATACCTCAGATGACCTGTAATTTGTCAAAGTCATAACTTGAGCTCTACAAATCCTATCAAGGACTTCTAGTACTCAAATTAAAGCTAAGAACAAGCTCTACAACATTCATGTAGTGGGGAATATGAGATGACAATCACATCTTGAGCTAAACTTCCTTGAAGATAGGGATCAAACTAGGGGATTTTACACTGTCAAGCCTTAGAAACCCTAGCTTGAAACTTCTCAAACTCCTCAATCATGATGAGTTGGTCTAGGAATCATACTTATATCATCTCAATGCATCATTACATGATCACATGGCTCTTGGATTTGGTCTCAACCCTCTCCAAATCATCAGTTGACCTAGGGTTGACCCAGTCAAACCCTAATTCCACCACTCATGGCTGAATCTTCTGAATTCTTGTACAATGACCTCTCTAGGCTTCATGATGGCTTTCAAGACATCTCATAAGCTTTCTCAAAGCTTCAAGTCCATCCTCATAGTCTCAGAATCATCTGAGGGGCTCCCACAACTCTCAAGTTATGAGACACACAACCTTGGTTTCAACCAATCTCTCTGAGGGTCTCTTGAGTTCTCTGACAAAGATATCAACCTTTGAACACCTGAACAACCTTCTTGGCTAGCTTCATAGTCTCATACAACTCTTGAAGGGTAAATAAATGTTAGTCAAATTTTGGGGTGCAACACCTTGCAATGTAGTTCAATCTACCCAAAAAACCACGAACCACTTTTTCTATCTTCAGCGCTAACATTTCTTGAATTGCTTTTATTTTCGCAGGATCAACCTGAATTCCTCTTTCGCTGACAATAAACCCCAACAGCTTTCTAGACCGTACACCAAAAGTGCACTTGCTCGGATTCAACCTTAGTTTGAACTTCCTTAACCCTCAAATAGCTTCAACAGATTCACCAAACGTCCTTCCTCCGTTTGCGACTTTGCAATCACGTCATCAACATAGACTTCAATCTCATGATGAATCATATCATGAAGCAAAGTGACCATTGCCCACTGATACGTTTCCCCTGCGTTCTTTAAACCAAAGGTATCACCTTATAGAAAAACGTCCCCCACGGTGTGATAAACGTTGTTTTCTCCATGTCCTATGGGGCCATCTTGATATGATTATATCCAGAGAAACCGTCCATGAAAGAGAACACTGAATACTGTGCAGTATTATCAACAAGCACATCAATGTGGGGGAGCGGGAAGTCATCCTTCGGGCTTGCTCTGTTTAGATCACGGTAATCTACACATATCCTCACCTTACCGTCCTTCTTAGGTACAGGTACGATGTTAGTGACCCACGGAGGGTAATTCGTCACGGCATGAAATCTGGCGTCCAATTGTCTTTGGACCTCTTCTTTGATCTTCACCGCCATATCCGACCTGGTTCTTCTTAGCTTCTGCTTGATAGGTGGACACTCTTCTCGAAGGGGTAGGCGATGAACCACAATATATGTATCGAGTCCGGGCATATCCTCGTAGGACCAAGCAAAGACATCCTTATACTCCCGGAGAAATTCTACCAGTCTTTGTTTGACATCATACTCCAAGGCAACCTTTATTTTGACCTCCTTCTTAGCCTCTTCTGTGCCTAGGTTGACGATGTCAACTTCCTCTTGATGAGGCAGAATGACTTTCTCTTCTTGTCTTAATAACCTGGCGAGCTCTTCAGGCAGGTCTTCGTCTTCTTCAACCTCTTGTTCTGCTTGAAAGATCAGATTATCAAAGTCATAACGAGTCATAGACGAGTCTGAGTTGGTGGCATCTACAATGTGAAACCTGCAATGATGATGATTTAATGCTTAAATGATATGCAAGCAAAAAAACACAAACCACATTGCCATTTTATTGTTAAAGTAAAAACAAGAAAAACAAGGATCACAAAAATTTGGATGCAAAGACACTTTTTTGAATAATGATAAAATGATTGTTCAAACATAAACGATAAGGCCCTACAAATAAAGACCACTATGCTCCGGGAAAAACATAGGGTAGTACATAATCAAAACAAAGGTAGTTACTCTCATAAGTCACTGAGATAACTTCTTTGATGGTCCAATTGTTCAAACTTTGTCCAGGAATACATGGCCGGATCCATGCATCCATATCGCAGTCACTGTCTCCTTCCTTGTCAGACACAACATTGATTCGATCAAATATTACCCCACCACTTGTGAATTGGACTAGTCCCTTATAGCGCAGAGCGCTCTGTGAAGAAGACGAAAACGGGTTGTACCCCAGTCTAAACTTGTCTTGTTTATTAGGGACGCTCACAACTTTCTCCCACCCCTGGGATGACCCAGACTTCACAACGACTTGTGCTTCCTTGAAAGACGACATAGCAACTTCTGACACTCTGCCCTCAACTGGCGCCTTCTCCTTGATCTGAACAGTCTCAAAAGCTTGACATAACGTTTCATGAATCTCCCCGTCTACCTCCACATACTTAAATGAGGACAGATGGCTCACCATGATATCCTCCTCACCGCAAACGGTTACAATGTTACCATCCACCATGTACTTCAGTTTTTGGTGTAGGGTTGACGTTATGGCTCCCGCCGAATGGATCCAAGGTCATCCCAACAGGCAGCTATACGCCGCCTGAATATCCATAATGTAAAACACAACATTGAAAACTTCTGGACCAACCTGGATTGGAAGAGTCACTTCTCTAAACACGGACCTTCTTGTCCCATCAAATGCTCGCACAACCAAATTACTTGGGGTATAGATTACTCCCTATGTGTCCAACTTCATCAGAGCTTTCTTGGGTAACACATTAAGTGAAGACCCAGTGTCTACCAGCACATGCGACAACACAACCCCTCTTCATTCAATGGAGATATGCAGAGCATGATTATGGTCTCTTCCTTTGGGGGTCAAATCAAGATCTGTAAATCCAATCACGTTCCTAGTGTTAACGTGTGCCACGACTCCTTTAAGCTGATTCACGAAGATTTCCTGCGGTACATAAGCATTATTCATAATCCTTAGCAATGCATTCTGATGTGCCTTAGAGCACAATAACAGTGATCAGATGGAAATCTTCGACGAAGTTTGTTGCAAATGGTCTAAAATCTTATAGTCACTTTTCTTGATTAGACACATAATTTCTTCTGCATCTATCAACAAAGTTTCTTTCTCACCACACTGGGAACTTTCTCCAGCTACAACCTTCCCTTTATCCTTATTCGATCTTTTAACACTCGCTTCTGGAGGTGCGAACACCCTCCCACTTCTGGTTACTCCACCAATTCCTACCAAATTATCAACAGAATCAAACGGCGAACACTTCAGCTTCTGCTTTTGACCATTGCAGAAGACCTCAACCCCATAGTTCCATGGGATCGCCTTGGTGCTTTCATAAGGTATTGGCCCCGCCTTAGTAATTATGATAGTGGGTAGCCTCAGAAGCGCAGAAATGTTGATTGTTTTGTAAGGAATGGAGATGGTGGCCACCTCATCCTTCTTTCCACTGATTACCCTTTCATCGTTATTCCCACCGATCCTATCAATCTATAGTATACCTTCATCCATCATACGCTGTACATGACTTTTCAGCCTTTTACATCCCTTGGGATACGCTACACAATCTTCATAGTCTCTTCCACAACCAGGGAACACCCCACCCTCCAACAACTTGCTCTTCACAAAACTTAAGGGAGTTTTCAAATCTTCCACATCAGATACCAGATTCAAACCTTCTTCACTGACAATAGTGTTCACCCTAGCCGCTCCATGATTAGGCATGGGATTCTGGACGACATTGGGCACATCATGCATGAAATTGATAGCTTTACTGTCGATAAGGTATTGTACTTTGTGCTTAAAATCTTTACAATTATCAATGTGATAACTGGGTGCACCTGAGTGGAAGTCGCACCGGGCATTAGCATCATATCCTGGAGGTGGTGGGCCAGTCAAAGGTGCTAACGTCCTTTTCTAGACTAACTGCAGCTGCATCAAATGTTGTAGTAATTGTGTGTAAGGCATCGACGATGCGTCAAAGCGCTTGTTCACCGTCCTTCTGCGATCCTGGAATGGTCGAGGCACATAGTTCTGTTGATGTTGTTGTTGCTGTTGTGCACGTGGTTGCTGTTGCTGAGGTTGTATTGCTGGGATATCAATATCTGCCACTTGAGGTTGTTGTTGATAGTATTGTTGATGTTGACGCTTATTTTAGTTCCTATGCTGGTTCTTGAAACTCGACACTGCATTTGTTTCATTTTCTCTTTTCTTGGTACCAAAGTTGTTCTTACCTCCCCCAGATGAGGGCCCTTCTCCTGCCTGTATCTTCCACAACTTTATGCCATTTTCAACTCTTTCGCCTGTAATGATCAAATACGAGAAGCTGTCGGACATATTGCCTATCAATTTCTCATAGTAAACTCCGGGTAGTGTAGCCACAAACATGTCAATAAGTTCTCTCTCCACCATGGGAGGTTGAACCCTCGCGGAAAGTTCACACCATCTCTGAGTGTACTCCTTGAATCCTTTATTATTCCGTTGCGAAAGGTTTTGCAACTGTACACGGTTTGGTGCCAAATCACTGTTATATTGATAGTGTTTGACAAAAGCCTCTGCCAAATCTCTCCAACTTCTGATATTAACTGGCTCTAAGCCCATATACCATTCTAAGGACGTACCTGACAGGCTATCTTGGAAAAATTGCATAAGTAACTTCTCATCATCGGAATATGCTGACACTTTTCTGTAATAAGAGCAAAGATGCACCCTGGGACAGGTCGTCCCTTTATACTTATTGAAATCTGGAACCTTAAACTTCGGAGGGATTCTCAGTCCCGGAATCAATCCCAAATTTGACATGTCTAGACCCATAGAATTCTGGTTCTCAAGGCTCTTCATCTTTTCCTCTATCGCCCTGAACCTTCTGTCCATGTCAGATTGTAAACCTGCACCAAGGTCTCCCATAGAGAAGACGTCATCCTTCTCATCTTGTTCCCACTAGGGACCACCATTACCGTGCACTGCACACGTCGCTCCTGGAATGTGAACTCCATTCTGGTTTCCTCCTCCCAGAGGGACAACCACTATCAGGATAGCATCTGCGCGCGGAGTACCCACATCAATCGGAGGAGGAACATCAGCAGTTCCACCGTGAAGAACCCCACTTCCGTCGACCCTTGCAATCAGAGGTTGCACCAGTGTCCTCAATTGTGCTTGTCCATTAGCGACCCCTTGCATCAGGTCCATAAACTGTGCCATACGATTACAGAACTCCTGTAGCTCGTTCTGAATCGGATCCATAGCTTTTCATTGATTTCCCCGCGTAGAATAGCGATGGATTGCTTGGTCTTCAATCCTGAAACAAACTAGTGGAGAACCACATGAAGAAGTAGGTCAACGGAATCGGGACACCTGCAATGCAATATGAAAAATGATGCAAAATGCAGACATGCAAAAATGTTTCAGGGAAATTCTCCCCTTGATTCTAGTTCCACGGGCATGATAGAAGGATGAAAACCAACAGAGGTAGCCAGAAAAATCATCTCATAAATAAAATGAGGCGCAGAGTATCAATACAAATCATAGAGGATATACAACAGAGTCAACATGACCTCATCCAACAATCCTGGTGATGGTTGGAATACAACATAATAACAAATAAGAGAAACTACATCAGATACGACATCGAGTCTTGAACTCTTCTAGTAACGCCTTCGTGTCCGGATGATCAGGTCTGTCAATCAATCCTTGAAAGAGCGAATCCCTCTTGCTGATGGTGGCTTGCAAACCTTGAACGTAGTCTTCCCAAGCATCCTCCCTAAAGGCATCTTCAAGTCTGGGTTTCTTTAAATCTACTCTCAACTTGTATTCTTCCAACGTTGCAAGAGCTTCGCAGAGTTTACAGTCGCTTTCATATTGGCGCAAGGATTCTCATGGAGTTTTCTCAATTATGACTCGAAGCTAAGTTTTGAAACTGTCAATCTGCTCTCAAAGTTTATCTTATCTCTCTTTGTTGTTAGTTAGGATAGCATTCCATTGGGCGTTGAACTTTGATATCTCTAAATGTGATTTCTCTAACTCCTTCTTCTTACCTTTGAGAACATCACTAACACTCTTCAAATCTCGGCCTACTCGTTCTCAGGCACAGATCTCTTTTGTCAATTCTTTACCCATCCTATTTACTATCTCTATTTGCTTCTTGGATGAATGGGTAGCTTGATTCCTCTCACTCCTAAGCTGGATAATCTCCTTCTCCAATTCTTCATTCGCCTTACGTTGTCCTTCTTTTTCAACCCACAGTTGATTGTACTTCTGAATATCAACTATCGTTGGTTTTTCAACCACCACGGGGTACAAAGGTTCTCTGATTGGAAAGGGTAACAAAAGTCTCTCAAATCTCTCCTGGATCCATTCCACGTATGGTCCATAAGCTTTAGAATTGCTTTTGCCCAAAGAAGATTTTCCTTCACGAAAAATTTTACCCCAAGCTTTTTCTAATCTAGTTAAGGTCTCATTATCAATTAAACCAGTGAAATACAGAGATTCTTGTATTTCTTCTTCCCTCGGAGGTTCTCTTAGAGCATAACCAAATTGTCTGATGGCGAGAGCAAGGTCGTAGTTAATGCCACCTTTCCTCCCAACCAAAGGAACATTGGGGAAATTACCACAACGGTAAATAAACTCCACGCCCAAGAGATCTCTACTGAACCACACAATGCTCTCAGAAGTTAAACCCATCAGCCTCTCTGACCAATCAGCAATGCCATAGATGTCAACAAAAGGACCAGACTTAGGCAGATGCAAAATAAACCATCTGTATAAGAGAGGCACACAACAAAAAACACTTTTTCCTCTTCTGTTCTCATTCTTATAGAGGACAAAATGATACACATCTCCTAGAAGCGTTGTCACAAGATTCTTGGAGGAAAAGATATGGAAGGCATCCAAGTCAACAAAATCTAGAATATTCGGGAACAATACTATGCCATAGATGCAAAGAGCTAAGATAGCATTAAAGACAGTCCAACATCCTTCTTTTGCAAAATGTTGAGCTCTACCCACCCAAAAAAGGCAATGGGAAACCAGGAATTCCATTCCTCCAAATCATCTTCCCCTCCAACTCAGAGGCATCCACATGAAGAGAGTTTGTAAGCTTTGTCAACTTGGGCTCTGCTTCTGAATGATAGAAGGGCATCTGTTCTAGAACTGGAACTCCTAGCAGCATGGCATATTCTTCCAAGGTAGGCATCAACACATATCCAGGGAAAGTGAAACATCTCAGTTGAGGGTCATAGAATTGAAGCAAGGTGTGAAGACCTTCTAACTCAAACATTGAAGCTTTGCAGACATAACTCAGAAGCCTCCCATAATCTTTCTTGAAATCTCCCATCACACTGTGATCAACTGCAGAGATTAGACTGAGCAAAGGTCCTACATCTGGTGTTGGAAACTTGTACACAACCGTTTTCTTCAGACAAACCTCCATGTCAGTAGTGGATTAGATTACTAGAATCAAGAGGAGAAAATGCACCTGAAACACAAATACATGTCAATGTAAAAATGAAAATGAATATACAAATGCAACAGGGGATCAAGATTATTATGCTGCTGACCGAGATGAACCAGCACTTCGCTTTGGCGAGAAATAACACAACACTGACATAAGGACCTCACTGTATTAGGGATCAAAGGTTCATGCTGACGAGAAAACCAGAATACCGGATAGGTTGAAGGTCAAGGTTTCCTGCATAACCTAATCCCTCTTACATGTATGGACCTAATCTAATATGGTTCGACATCCTATGCGGTCGTCACACCCTAATTTTTGATCTTAAGATTTCACCTCCTTGTTTTTTACGCGTTTTCTCTTTTACTTTTGTACATGTTTATCATGACTAACAAGGGTGTGCAGGTGTATTGAATTCAAACGGAGATGACACTCACAATCCAATCCTTCCGAACATGGTCATTTGGTTCTTATTCAAGTTGATCCTAAGGTTTCAAGTTGAGTTTGGCCACTGTCATAATTATCTCTCATGGTCGCGAGTTCAAGGATGACAAAGTAAATCCAAAATGGAAAGTTTATGCTTATGACGATTTCGTCGTTTAAGTAGTCAAGTATCAAGTTCAAGGAGGTCTTCATGTGATTGTATCGAATTTTGATGTCAAAATGCAAGGTGTAAAGCCACTCAAGACTTTTATTTCAAGTGTAACAATCAAGTTCATATTCCCAGTTCAAGTTGTGTTTGCAATTCGGATTATTTAATTTCCTACAAATACAAGGTGGTCCTAAGATTACAGCTTGAAATTCTGAAAATCCCAAATGATTTCATTTGTCAAATGGAAGGCGGGACATGCAGATTAGGTTCATTTACTGGTCCTAGTGGAAAAACTTGGCAAGTTTGATCAACATTCATGGAATATCCTCATCAACTCAAGACTTTTTAAGTAGTTACAACACCGTACATTTTTTTCTGACACAAGGCATTGCAATTACAGGAGATGAAAGTCATTTGTATAGTTTAAAACCACTGAAGGATTAACGATTCATAATAGTATATAGAAGTGGTGGATAATATCATATGACCTTTCTTTTACAACTCTAAGCTCTATGATAATAATCACAGTTTGGTCATGTAACGGTTTCGCAGAAATTTTAAGCTACCATTACAACTAAAAGAAGTCCTAATTTTAACTTGAATGTAGAACTTGAGTTCATGAAGACTTGTATTGATTGATGCTCCCTCACATGTAAGGTCTCCTGTTCTGAGTCGCCCAAGGCTAGCATAGATTACGACTTCATGATAGGCCCTAGCTGCAGGTGCTCCTGCATAACCTTGTGGGCTCTGTTTCGCCTAGAACTTCCATGGGTTCCAACCTGCACAACATCATGTGACGGTCTTGAAAGGATACCTAACTCAGAGGGAAGCACATTGCATATCCTAGAAAGCAGCTGAGTATGTTGCAGCTGAGGTAGAAGACGAACCTATCATTTAACACATAAATTAACAGTGGTAACAGGCGCGTCAATTAAAAGAAGAGCGCTGCCGGAACCTTCGCCAGAACTGCGGCAATTTGTCCACTCAACCTGCATTTCAACAAAGGTATTTGAGGTTTAGGATGTACTTCTAAACAATCTCAATCTAGAAGGAACTCTAAAACGTACTACCTTCTTTGTGTACGTAAGCGCCGACTCTGAGTCTGGATCAGAATTTAAGAACTGCTACAAAACAAGAAGATGTTAGTAAAACTCAATGCCATCTAGAACTCAGGATTGAGAAATTGAACTATCTTCACCACTAAAATCCGTCAACGAGGAATCAAGGATGTTTACTACCAAAGACTCCCTAACTCCCAGGTGCGAACATCCGAAGTAGACCGCCATATCCTAACAGTAGTTTTGCACGCTGCAGCTTCACGAATTACAAGGCAAATCAAAGCAAATTCACAGGCGGACTTAAACCTGTTACATTTCATAGAATTGAGGGGGGGGGGGGGGGGTTCATCAAGCTTGTGGAAGAATACCACATGATGCCTATCATAGAAGAAAGTACAAGAAGCTTTGACCTTACAAGTGACTTCTCCTTTAGCTACTCACACCATATCACATGTAGTTTCCAAAGGGATATATGAAATACGGATTGCAACCATGCCACAATCCGCCTCACGGGAGCAGCCTTATCTTGAGCAAATGTTCAAGACATGCGATTAAACTATGACAAGAGCTTAAACTTCCGTCGACTTATTTTCAAAGATATTCTATAAACGCAACCGAGGAAAATGAAGAAGCAATTTCGTAGCATTGATTACAGGCTCAAACACAATCAGACAACAATTAGAACCTTGCAAAATAATGTTTTCAAAGTCTTAAAAAAGTTTTCCAATTTCGGACAAACATGTTCATACAAATTTGGTATTGTTTTAATTATATAATCATGGATTGAAGACTATAAAAAGGAGATTCGAGATGAAGAGGAGGGGGGGAACATCCAACAGAGGGGGGATCCGCAGACAGCCATTCTCAGAAACACACAAAAATCCCCAAATAAAAAAAAAACCATACAAAACTTAAAAAGCAAAAACACATAAGAAAATGTATCTTCTTTGAAGTTCCGCCGTCCACCGTTGATCCTCCACAGCCGTCGCGATAACCCTCGCGCATCCATCCTCAAACCATCGCCGGAAACCGATCCAAACCCCAAAACTCCACCATGAATCGTCGCCGCTAGCTCTGCCATTCATTCCCGACTCGCTCGTCACCCTCGCCGCCAACTCCAACAAGCTCCTTTGAATACATTACAATGTGAGTTAATTTGTTAAATGCTTGGATTTTTGACTTGTGTTGTTGTTTTTGTTTCAGATTTAAGAAAAGAAACGGGAGATGATGAAGGAGATACTAGGAAAGGAGAAGGAAGAGCTCGAGTAAGAAAGGGAAAGGGAGAACAATGGCAGACAAGAGGAATTGAAAGGGGGATTAGGGTTCTTCTGTCCTTTTTTTAATTTTTTATATGTTGTAATTGTATGTAGGTCATACCACTGTACTTATTATGCACTGCACGACACGCACCCATTGATTTGCTCACAGATCAAATCTGTGGCCCCTATCACGCGGTCTATCGTAAGCCCTACGCGAACGCCCATACCTGATCGCATATGCCCCCTTAATTTAATTAATCAATCCAATTAATCTTAATCTAACCTTTTAGAACTAATAAACCGTTAATCTTTTTTTAAATTAATATAATAGATACTCTTTGTTTTTTAAATTAATTAACCTAATCAGCCTTATCTAAATTAAAACCAACTAATAACTTTTTATAATTAATTTTCTTTTTATTTAATCAACTTATTTTCTTTAATTCAATTTCATTTTATTTTACTTAACAAGTAGTTACTTTATCAATTCAATACCCCTTTTATATAATAATAAAATTGTTCATAAAAAAAAACTATTTAAATTTTTTTATTTAGTAAAACAAATAATAACAAACCATTTTCTTAGTTAATAAAACCCATTTTATTTAATAAACTTTTATTTATCTAAAATTAATTCACCTGTAAAACTTTTTTGCTAAATAAATTAAATTAACTTTTCCTAAAATCGATTCACATAAAATTCAACATTACTCTTAAAATCAATCTTACCAAATAATATAATATAATCTTTCTCCAAATCAATTCGCCCAAAATCAACATCCCATAAACTAATCCAATCACGCACGCTTACGTCTCTGCTCTGATCCATTCACATGTTCACTTGCACTTACTTTTATGTCTTAGCGCTTTCATGCGTCTGTGTATGGATTTATTTATCTGCCTTTATTATTCCGCAATTTATCTTTACCATCATTTATCTTACCGTATTGCATAACGTCCAAAGGAAGAATCTGCGCGTAACGAAAAACTTGCGTGTATGCATATCATTTGCATCATATTCCCCATTGATCCTTGATCCCATTCAAGTCGATCACCTAAGATAGATCCTACCCATAGGATGACCTTTGTCTTTTATCTTTACAACATAGAAAAAAACAAAATAAATCAACTCAATCAAACATTATTCAAACACATTAGAGAATAAGACCAGAATCATCTTAAGCGAGATAAAACTTCTACCCCATAACAATTCAATCAATATGTAGGGACTTTTCCACTTAAGAGAGATAGAGGCGTACTTGTTGACAATCCGAGTACTTGAACCCTTCTCTTAAGACGATGCAAAGACTATTTTCCTACGAAGTTGTGGCGGATAAATTATGTAATCTCCCTTAAAATGACAACTCGTTTTTTATCCTAGACCCAAACAATCAACTACCCTTTTACCTTTAGGAAGTTTGACCAACAGTCAAAGAGTTCCTTAAACCCTTTAGGGGAACTACAAATACTCTGTTTCCATTCCTGTCAGGATATGTAGGCACAAGATGCGACATCTTGGCGAGTATACTTAAAAATAAACCACTAGGCCTCTTTCACTCTTAAGCAAATAACCTTTAGCAATAAACAACATAAAACAAGAGGTTCCTGTAGAGTACTACAGAAACATAGGATGCTAGCACCTTCCATAAGTTTAACCAACCCCCGAACTTATAACTCTCTAAACCTTCGTATTTGCATTGCATTGTGGGTAATTTGATCTTTTTACCTTCCTTTGAACAAATTAAAGACCGGTTGCAAATGAATTAAGATTCAAGTTAATCAATAGCTTGATATCAAAATTTCACCGCGACAGTCATCATCACAAACTTTCGAGAAACGATGATACGTTCATCATTTCTGGTTTGGCATCATAGTCAAATGAAGCGGCCTCACTTAGCTGAATCCCAAATGATCGGTCTCCAGAGTCGACAACTTTCAGATCCAACATCCCCGTCCGGACCAATGCACAGAATGAGATGTCTTCAAAGGAAACCTCGTCTGAACACAAATTTCATGAGGACTAGTGCATAATGCCATACAAGTCCATCACTACTTTCCACTTCTAATGCTAAGGTTATACTCAAGCCTGGGCTTTGGCTTATCACACAGAGGAACATTCCCACCCCACAACACATCAATAATGATATATAGAATGCTGAAAACAAAAATGAAAAATGCAATAAAAGTACAAATGCAACACATATACACATATATACATACCCAAATACAAGCAAACAAACGCTAGGATTGACTCGCATAGGGGATTGGGATTAGTCCCTAGCAGAGTCGTCAGCTGTTGCATCGCTGTGAAGAGGGGCCGACAAAGACAGAAGAGTCGCCAACGTTCGTTATTTATCCCAAAGAGAGGGAAAGGAAACGATTAGTGAAAACCTACGAAAAAGGGAGAAGACAGGTCATCACAACCAAATCTTGGGTTCGGAAGTCGGTTACGCAAGGGGAAGTTATGAGCACCCCTCACGTTCGTTGTACTCAACAGGATCCACGCTTCTTGTCTATTTAAAAGGGTGTTAAACTATCTAAACTACAGGCTCACAGAAGCAAAGGAAAATAAAAGAGACTCGATAGAGCATCGTCCCTCTATGCCTACGTATTCCCTCGTGCAATGGGAAAGTCAGAGTCAACGTAGTTCAGAAAACTACGGGTGATGGGGGGAAGGTTGCTCGCCAAGACATCGCCGTCTTGTGCCTACCTATCCTCGTCTGGTACGAGAAATCAGAGCAAACATAGTTCGGGATAACACGACCACAGGTTGGTTCAAGTGTTTTAACTGAGTAGGGTTAAACGTTCGTTCTAGCAGTTAGGCGTATTGTTGCTCGACCATTGGAGACTTAGGCGTTACCTGTTTGTGGTAGAACCAAGAGTTAACACACTCTTTCTAAAAATGGTTTTCAATTAATCCTGAAGAATAAAAAGGTTTGATATTTTTGTTTTTGTGTTTTTTAAACAAGAAGTGAATTGAGTTATGTTTGTAACTCATGCTGCACTAAAGACTATGACTTAAGAGCGAATGCGTCGTATATCGCCCAAAGGGCATACGCTAAACACTCTAGACAGTTGGGAGGAGGCCTCCACCCCATCATTCCTCAAGTGCTTAAGGCTCGTAGCGTACAACACAAGTTTTCCTTTATTAAGTGTTTTGAAGTGTTTAGAAGATGAGAAGAGAAGACACAAACTAAGGGGAAACTGGACCCTAATGTTATCATACACAATGCTCCTAAAGTTGGGATTAAGAGGGAAGAAATTATCCTAATGTTATCATGAAAATGATTGAACACCTAATGTCTCTCCTACTCTCATCTTAAGCTGAGGGACTAGGAATCCTAAGGGGATCATGGCAAAAGGCCAAGTAAACAACAAATAATTCACTCACAGATGAAATGAAAAAAGAAAAGAAATTGACTTAAACAAGTCAAAGAACAATGAAAACAAAAGGTGTGAGATGAAAAGAAGAAATGCAAATACAAATGACGCAACAAGACTCAACAACACAAGAGACTCAACACAAAAGAGTGACTTAAACAAGTAAAGAAAGATGAGATGAAATGGGAGAAGTAAACTCTTATAACCATATACCATCAATCTTCAAGAGATAATGATGTTAACTTAAGATGCACACACAAAGAAAAGAGAGAGGAAAAAACTATGGGGCAGCCACCACCACAAGCACATCTCAACCATACAATTCTTAAGACTCAAACAAAGTAAGGCAAACAAACAATGCAAAACCAACAACAATGTTCATGACAAACTCAAAATGCAAGCATAAGCATCAAATTATCATGCACAAGTGTCTAAACCACAAGGGGAAGAAGTTAAACAATAAGAAGAAAGCCTCAAACTCAAGGTTATAACATGAAGGAAACACAAGAATGATCATGCACAAGTGGTGAACCAAAGTTCAAGCACAAACTCAACACTTAGAACAAGTGGAGACACATGATTCAAAGGTGACTTGTGATGCAAGTTACAAACTCAAATGACCTATGACAAGATGAAACAACACCTCAAGTATGTTAAAATGAATCAAAAAAGCTCAAAAGGTGCATATGGGACCACTCATGATCATATCCCAAAGTTTAGGTCAAAGTAGTTTGTAAAGCATATCAAAAGATAACTTGAACTTGAAGCAACTATGAAAAATAGAAAACATGACCAATAAATATCAAATAAAATGTCAAAGCAAGCTTGATCAATCTAGAAACATCATATAAAACCTCATGAGCAAAATCTACTCAAGGCACCATCAAATAAATCCAAGAAGGAATGATGTTCCACCTTATCGAGTACATGTCAAGGCTCAATAAAAAGCAAATCAAAACCAAATGAAAATTGATCAACCATGAACCAACTCAACCCTCAAGGATAATTCAATCCATCACCTAAGTGATGGAGAATAATTAGTCATAGGGGATTTATCAATAGGGTTCAAATGATAAAATTCAACAAGGGTAGGAACCATAAAACACCTTGAAAATTAAATTCCAAATAAAATAGAAAAATAAATGGAAAATGAAAAATAAAAATTAGGAAAAGTAAATAACATGTTAAAATGTTAAGAAAATATTTTTGGAATTTTTTTTATGAAAATTAGAGCTATTTTTAAATAAATAAAAGAAAACAGCAATTGAAAATAAAATAAAAATAAACAAAGCGAGGAGGGGGTGTAGTAGCAATACTGGCTATGAACTAAAACAAGTGAAACACGTTCTGGGCCCAGGAACTGGAGGGTGTGGATATCAAAATGCATTGGGCCCAACATTTAAGCAAATTAGCAAAACAAAACAAAATAAACTCATGGATGAAACGCGACGTTTCATTTAAACGCGTCATCCGCCACCTCAGCCTGAAACATCCACCCACGCAAACATCCAGCCACCTCATCATCTTCATCACACTAACACTCTATAAAACCAGGTCATGCAAGCTAAACCTGTGTGTGATACCCTCAAACCTCAACCCTAATATCTCTCTATTGCTTCAATGATTCACAAAAATGTAAAGACCAAAAATAATCTTCAAAGTAATAGGATCACTCTCATGCCAACTACGTCCAATATAGAGTGCTTTAGGGCAAAGAAAAATGGGTTTAAAGATCACGAGTTCAAGTGAACTCTCACCATACAACTCAAACCAAAGTCAAACAAAAACAAGATATTATCCCCCAAGAACCTCAAACATCAAATATGGACATGATTTCACATATTAAATCATTTGCAAACAGATAGGAGAAATGGAAAAAGTTTAGAGACTCTTACCTAGTGGAGAATGGTCCACTGCCTCTTCTATGCATGCTGAGACTCCACCAAAAAGTGCTGAAGCTGTGCTTAAGTGGCCTTGAAAACTCCTTAATCCTTCCAAACAAGTTTGAACAGTTGAGGATCAATGTGCACACAACTGGTTTCTTTCACAAACAGATGGAAGAAAGGCTTATGGTGATGATGGTTTGAGAGAGATTTTGGTGAAATGCTCAAAGTGGAGTGAGTTTCGAAGGAATTTTCAGAGAGAATAAAAAATGTCAAGTTCTGATTTTTGCTCAAAAGGTGGCTCTCTTTGCTAGGGTTTCTTTCTTTAGCTTATATATGAGGTAAAAATGATGTTTGGAGATTTAACTGTGGTAAAAAATGAAGGGAGCAGATGTAGATCAAATGGAACATTTTGAGCACAATGGTGGATGATGCACCTCAGGAATTGCTTGCATTGGAGGCTGCTTTGTTTGAGTGGAATGGGAGGAGCAGAAGGAATGTGCAATGCTCATAATTAGTGGCTGCTTGTCCTTTCCTCCTTTGGGCAAGAAATTCAAAATCTCTCCATTAGGGTACATGACATGTTGGTCTTTTTTTGGCAATGTTTGGAGTGTACCATTTGCCAATTTATGCGCATGGCTTGGAAAGTTGGTAATGCTGCCAGGCTGAAAAGAGAAACATGCCCAAGATCATTGATGGATCATGCCTTGTAAAGTCATCCAAACCACCATCTTTGAGTCATTGTATCTTGATGTACAAAGCTCCTCTTGGTTGGAACTTGGGCTTAAATGGGTGCTTACATGGCAAGGAATAACTTTGGTGTTGGTGGAAGTTTGATTTGAATCTTGGAAGATCAGGAAATTTGGGGTTAAAAATCATGACCCAAAATCTGCCTTGTAATAACTTAGAAAGGTTCCTAAGTTATGAGTTTTGATCCACTTGAAACCCTAACTTTGGACATTCATATCTTGAGCTTTAAACATCACATGAGAGACTTCTAGTAATGGATGGAAAGCTAGGAACAAGATCTACAACTTTCATGTGGGACAAAATTCCATTTGACAACAAGAACTTGATGCAAATTGGCTTGGAAAGTTGGTCCAAAAATCTGTCTAAACTTGCTAATTTTGGGAACATTTAAAACCCTAACTTTGAATCATCATAACTTGAGCTTCAAGCATTACATGATGATGAGTTGGTACTCAAAAGAAAGCTCAGAATATGAGGAACAAGTTTCATGTTGGACTAAAGTTCATTTGAAACCTTGACCATGAAGAAAAATGGCTTGGAAAGTGGCTGGTTCACACATGAAACTTTCCATAAATAGCAAGTTTCTAAAACCCTAATTTTCCAAAAGTGGTAAGTTTCACACTTCTTGATTTTTCATGATTCCCTTGACATTTCTTGGTCAAATTTCACCTATTGGTAATATTGAACTTGAGGAACATGATTTTGACCTTAAAAAGTCAGGAGTTGACTTTTTCCCTACATAGTTGACTTTTCCCCCAAATCTCCTAATTTGCAATTGACTGACCAATTGAAGCTCTTCTGGTTGAAATTGATGATCAATCTTCTACTTCCAAACACCTTGGGACATATGGAGGATCATGGAAAAAAATTTTGCTCCAAATACAAGTCTTGACTGATTATATGTGAAACCCTAATTTCATGTCGTTTACCTATGCTTTTTGCAAATGAATTGAATAACCATTCCCATTCCACAATAGCCTCTGAGGTACTCAGCAAACCTCTACACCATGCACACATCCATGATAGGACCTTACAAATTCTTGACAAACCCACTGGTGATCCTTAGACAAGGAGCTTTGACACACTCCTGCTCTTAAGGAGCTTGGACAATTTCATAATGATACCACACACTTAATGACCTCTACCAATGCCTTTTCTTGAGCTTAAAGTCAATAAGACTCTCTTCTTGGATGGCACATAAAAAATCACTTGATCCCCTATAAGAACAATGTTATGCAAATGCAAGATGCTAAAATGCAATTAAACATAAGCCAAATAATAGAAAAAAAAAGGGTTGGTCAAATTTTGGGGTACAACAGCTGCCCCTATTCAAATGACTTGGACCTGAAGGGATGAAGAGCAAACGGCTTTCAAACATTCAAGGTAAAAGACGGTTGAATATCAAAGAACCTGAAAATTTGCCAACCGCAAAAAGAAACGGTAATTGAATAAACTCTGTTGGGGAGAGACAAAGATAAGATGGACGCATCCATCGAGGATCACAATCTGCCGGGGTCTGGATACCGCACAAGTGAGAGAAAATTTTATAATCTTCCTGGGTCTCGATACCACATAGGCAAGATAAACCATCAGCCGGGGTCTGGATACTGCACAGGCTCAGGAAACAAACAGTGTAAGCTAGGGTCTGGATATCGCTCGAGCTTAAAGGGATAAAATGATGTTACCGAGGTCAGGATACCGCGCGGGTTAAAGGAAACATCATGGTTTGTCGGGGTCTAGATATCTCACAGGCAAAAGGAAACATCATGGTCTGCCGGGGTCCGGATAATGCACAGGAAAAATAAATCAATGGTCGGGGTCTGGATACTGCATGGGCTTGAGTCAATAAAAAACGGTGAAAGTCGGGGTCTGGATACCACACAGGCTTGAGCCAATATAACTGGTGAAAGTGGGGTCTGGATACCGCACGGGCTAAAGAAATGAACCGGTGGAATCCGGGGTCTGGATACTACATGGGCTTATTGAAATAAACCGGAGGAAGCCGAGGTCTGGATACCACACGGGCTTGCGGAAAAAAAAGGAGGAACCCGGGGTCTGGATACCACCCAGGCTTGAAATAATCGGAGGAAGCCGGGGTCTGCATACCACCATGCTTGCTGAAATAAACTGGAGGAAGCCGAGGTCTATATACCACACAGGCTTGAAATAACCGGCGGAAGCCAGGGTCTGGATACCACACAGGCTTGCTGAAATAACCCGGAGGAAGCCAGGGTCTGGATACCACACGGGCTTGAAATAACCGGAGGAAGCCAGGGTCTGGATACCACACTGGCTTGAAATAACCGAAGGAAGCCAGGGTCTGGATACTATACATGCTTGAAATAACCAGAGGAAGCCGGGGTCTGGATACCACACAGCCTTGCTAAAAAAAACCGGAGGAAGCCGGGGTCAGGATACCACACAGGCTTGAAATAACCGGAGGAAACCAGGGTCTGGATACCACATAGGATTGAAATAACCAGAGAAAGTAGGGGTCTGGATACCACACAGGATTGAAATAACTGGAGGAAGCCTGAGTTTGGATACCACACCGACTTGAAATAACCAGAGGAAGTCAGGGTTTGGATATCTCACAGGCTTGAAATAATCGGAGGAAGCTGGGGTCTGGATACGACACATGCTTACTAAAATAAACTGGATGAAGCCAGGGTCTGGATACTGCACAGGCTTTGAGATAAACCAGAGGAAGCCGGGGTCTGGATTCCACACAGGCTTGAAATAAACCGGATGAAGCCGGGTTGTGGAAACCGCACATGCTTGAAATAATCGGAGGAAGCCGGGGTCTAGATACCACACAGGCTTCAAATAACCGGAGGAAGCCGGGGTCTGGATACCACACAGGCTTGAAATAACCGGAGGAAGCCGGGGTCTGGATACCACACGGGCTTTCTGAAATAAACCGGATGAAGCCGGGGTCTGGATACCGCACAAGCGAGAGAAAATTTTAGACTCTTCCAGGGTCTGGATACCACATTGTCAAGATAAACAATCAGCCAGAGTCTGGATACCGCACAGGCTCAGGAAAAAAACAGTGTAAGCTAGGGTCTGGATACAACTCGGGCTTAAAGGGATAAAATGATGTTAACTGGGGTCTGGATACCGCACGAGTTAAAGGAAACATCATGGTTTGCCGGGGTATGGACACCATACAGGCAAAAGGAAACATCATGGTCTGACGGGGTCTGGATACTGCACAGGAAAAATAAATCAATGCCTGGGGTCTGGATACCGCACGAGATTGAGTCAATAAAAAATGATGAAAGTCGGGGTCTGGATACCGCACAGGCTTGAGCCAATATAACTGGTCAAAGTCGGGGTTTGGATACCGAAGGGGCTAAAGAAATGAACCGGTGGAAGCTAGGGTCTGGATACCACACGGGCTTAATGAAATAAACCGGAGGCAGCCGGGGTCTGGATACCCCACGGGCTTGCTGAAATAAACGGAGGAAGCCAGGGTCTAGATGCCACACAGGCTTGAAATAATCGGAGGAAGTCGGGGTCTAGATACCACACAGGCTTGAAATGATCGGAGGAAGCCGGGGTCTGGATACCACACAAGCTTGAAATAACTGGAGGAAGCCGGGGTCTGGATGCCACACAGGCTTGCAATAACCGGAGGAGGCCGAGGTCTAGATACCACACAGGCTTGAAATAACCGGAGGAAGCCGGAGTATGGATACCACACAGGCTTGAAATAACCGGAGGAAGCCGGGGACTGGATATCACACAGGCTAGAAATAATCGAAGGAAGCTGGGGTCTGGATACCACACATGCTTACTGAAATAAACCGGATGAAGCTGGGGTCTGGATACCGCATAGGTTTTGAGATAAACCGAAGGAAGTCGGGGTCTGGAGTCCACATAGGCTTGAAATAAACTGGATGAAGCCAGGGTCTGGATACCACACATGCTTGAAATAACCGGAGGAAGTCGGGGTCTGGATACCAAATAGGCTTAAAATAACCGGAGGAAGCCGGGGTCTGGTACCACATAGGCTTGAAATAACCAGCGTAAGCCGCGGTCTGGATACCACACGGGCTTGCTGAAATAAACCGGATGAAGCCGGAATCTGGATACGTACAAGCGAGAGAAAATTTTATAATCTACAGGGTCTGAATACCACATAGGCAAGATAAACCATCAGCCGGAGTTTGGATACTGCACAGGCTCAGGAAACAAACAGTGTAAGCTAAGGTCTAGATATTTCTCGAGCTTAAAGGGATAAAATGATGTTAACTATGGTTTGGATATCGCACGGGTTAAAGGAAACATCATTGTTTGACAGGGTCTAGATACCGTACAGGAAAAAGGAAATATCATGGTCTGCCGGGGTTTGGATACTGCACAGGCAAAATAAATCAATGATCGGGGTCTAGATACCGCACAGGCTTGAGTCAATAAAAAATGGTGAAAGTCGGGGTCTGGATACCACACAGGCTTGAGCCAATATGACCGGTGAAAGCCGGGTTTTGGATACCGCACGAGCTTTAAATAATCGGAGGAAGCCAGGGTCTGGATACTACACAGGCTTGAAATAACCGGAGGATGCCGGGGTTTGGATACCACACAGGCTTGAAATAACAGGAGGAAGCCTAGGTCTGGATACTACACAGGCTTGAAATAACCAGAGGAAGCCGGGGTCTGGAGACCACACAGGCTTGCAATAATCGGAGGAAACCGGGGTCTCGATACCGCACATGCTTACTGAAATAAACCGGATGAATCAAGGGTCTAGATACCGCACAGGCTTTGAGATAAACCGGAGGAAGCCGGGGTCTGGATACCACACAGGCTTGAACTAAACCGAATGAAGCCAGGGTCTGGATACTGCACATGCTTTGAGATAAACCGGAGGAAGCCGGGGTCTGGATACCACACATGCTTGAAAAAACAGAGGAAGTCGGGGTCTCGATACCACACATGCTTACTAAAAAAAACCGGATGAATCCGGGGTCTGGATACCGCACACGCTTTGAGATAAACCGGAGGAAGCCGGGGTCAGGATACCACAGAGGCTTGAACTAAACCGGATGAAGCCAGGGTCTGGACTCTGCATATGCTTTGAGATAAACCGGAGGAAGCCGGGGTCTGGATACCACACATGCTTGAAAAAACAGAGGAAGTCGGGGTCTGGATACCACATAGGATTGAAGTAACCGGAGGAAGTCGGGGTTTTGATACTATACAGGCTTGAAATAACCGGAGGAAGCCGGGTTCTGGATACCACACGGGCTTGCTGAAATAAACCGGAGGAAGTCGGGGTCTGGATACCGCATAGGCTTACTGAAATAAACTGGATGAAGCCAGGGTTTGGATATCGCACAGGCTTTGAGATAAACCGGAGGAAGCCGGGGTCTGGATACCACACAGGCTAATCAAAATAAACCATTGCCTGTTGGAGATACAACTGGAAACAAGAGGTAACAACCTGGCTTATGTTTCAAATGCACATGTTTGAGAATGGCGTAATGCTCCATACGAAATGGAAATGCTACGCGTTTGGGAGGATGTTATGCACGATGCAAATGCAAAGGAACCACTCCACCAAAACAAATGCTGAAGAGAGGAAACCAACTCCACTGGGGACGACCGGGTGCCAAGTACAATTGGACTTATGCTGGTAGAAACAAGCCCTGGACGGCTTCCTGGTAAAGAACTCTCCTGAGTAAATGGCTCTGCTGAGAATAAAAAATCCACTCTGCTGGGGATCACAAAATCAACTCCGCTAAGGAAAGTGGCCTTGGATGTCCTACGAGAACATAACTCTTCTAGGGAACAAAC
Source organism: Lathyrus sativus (assembly GCA_963859935.3). Lineage (NCBI taxonomy): Eukaryota > Viridiplantae > Streptophyta > Magnoliopsida > Fabales > Fabaceae > Lathyrus > Lathyrus sativus. The sequence goes on along the minus strand of OZ012736.1, from coordinate 180,870,224 downwards.
AATTTGGCTGGGGAAACAAATCCACTATACTAGGGGAAATCATCCCTGGATAGCCTTTTAGAGTACGACTCTACTGAGGAAGTAAAGCAAACTGCGGGGACTTACTCCGCTCCGCCAGAGATTCCGCTCTGCTGGAAATCTGAATCCACTCTGCTAGGGATAATGAAGAAGATTTACTGAGGATACATCCCAAACTTTCTACTGAGGATGGAGAATAACAATTCTCCGGGTCAATCCCATTCTGTGGGGAAGAAAACATTTCGCTGACTTCTCTGGGGACCTGCAGGGGATGGAAATTAACTGGGGAGATATCCCAAAAGAAACTCACTCTGGTGAATACCAATTACCAACCGAGTTCTGCTATGGACAACAACTCTGCTGAGGAATACTCATTGAGGGAATCAAACATCGACCTCTGCTTGGGGAAATGAGAGATAGACTTAGCAATATCAACCTCTACTTAGGGAGTCGAGTTAGTATCATAGACTCTGTGGGGAAATATCACTGAACTCATCCCACCGTTGGGAGAACAATCCCAAATATCTGCTGGGGATGACCATGAACTCAACCTGCTGCGGAGAAACTAGTCATAATCTGCTGGGGATATCTTTCTGGAATGTCCTCAAGAATGAGAGTCCTGCAACAAATACAAACAGTGTATCCTGTATACAACAAGAGCTATCTCGGTTGTTGTCCATGACATCTTTCAAGCAAATCAAAGTTTTAATCATGGTTAGCAGAGCCCACAAGTTTATGTATGCATAGTTTTATCAAAAAACATCAGGCGTCTTTTGCAAACAAAACGGTAAAAAGCTAAAACAAAGACAAAGCTTTCCGAATAATATATTTCATTGATAAAAGTCATGTAACGACTCAACTATGACTCGTATGACAACCACCATAAAAGAACCAAATATACAAAAATGCACAGGAATATACAACCACCATAAAAACATCAGGCGTCTTTTGATAAAAGAGAAAGTTGCGCAAGAAATATACAAAAATGCACAGGAATATACAAAATGTCAGCAATGTGGTACAGACAACCACCATGTAACGAATCAACTATGACTCGCATGAATTCGATGTTTCTCTGATGCTTCATCTACTGAAGAGATTGACTTGAACGGTCGACCCTCGGGTTCTCCCATAATCCATTATGCTTTGAAGATCAATACATAGATCACAGTCATTTGCTTTTCAAATCCCTAACTTTTGCCTGAATCGCCCTTGCGGGTTTTCGATTCACCGGGATACCCATTTTTGCCAAAGCCGCCTTTTCAGGTTTTCAACTTTGCGAGTTTACATTTTTCTTTTTAACCCTAATTTTGCCTGGATTCTCTTTTTCTTTCCAGCGGGTCTATTTTAAGCAAAGTATCTTTTAACTGCGTCTGCATTCACAGGGGATGTGAAATCTTCACCGTCCATGGTTGACAGTAGCAAGGCTCCTCTGGAGAAGACTTTCCTTATGACGTATGGACCTTCATAATTGGGAGTCCATTTGCCCCTGTGATCTGTCTGTGGAGGGAGAAACCGCTTCAACACTAAGTCACCTGCCTGAAAGCTTCATGGACGCATTTTCTTATCAAAAGCTTTCTTCGTCCTGCTCTGATATAATCGACCATAGGCAATGGATTCCAACCTCCTCCCATCCATCAAGCTGAGCTGATTCAACCTGTTCTTCACCCATTCTGCATCATCCAAGTTGACGTCAACCAGAACTCTCAAAGAAGGAATCTCGACTTCTAATGGTAGGACAGCTTCCATACCATATACCAGCGAAAAAAGAGTTGCCCCAGTTGAAGTACGCACCGAGGTATGATATCCGTGCAGTGAAAACGGCAATATCTCATGCCAATCCTTATAGGTTACAACCATCTTTTGCACTATCTTCTTTATGTTCTTATTGGCCGCCTCGACGGCGCCATTCATCTTCGGATGATAGGGAGAAGAATTATGATGCTCAATTTTGAAACTCTGGCACAGTTCCTTCATCATCTTGTTATTTAAATTCGAACCATTGTCAGTAATGATTCTTTCAGGCACCCCATAACGACAGATGATGTCCTTTTTGTTGAACCGGGCTACAACTTGCTTTGTGACGCTAGCATAGGAAGCTGCTTCGACCCACTTAGTAAAATAGTCAATGGCCACTAAGATGAAGCGATGTCCGTTGGATGCGGTCGGCTCAATCTTGCCAATCATATCAATGCCCCACATGGAGAAAGACCAAAGGGACACCATAACATTCAAAGGGTTTGGCAGCATATGAATCTTATCGGCATAAATCTTGCACTTATGGCATTTCTTTGCATACTTGAAGCAATCAAACTCCATAGTCAACCAGTAATATTCTGCCCTCAACAGCTTTCGAGACATGGCATGCCCGCCTGCATGTGTACCAAAGGCGCCTTCGTGGACCTCTTCCATAAGCAATCTTGCTTCTTTTTCGTCCATGCATCTTAGCAGTACTAAGTCAAAATTCCTCCGATAGAGTACACCATTTTGGTTCAGATAAAAATTCCTAGCCAACCTCCTCAAGGTCTTCTTATCCCGGCTCGATACCCCAGACAGATATTCTTGTTTCTTGAGAAAATTCTGGATGTCGTAAAACCATGAATTGCCATCAAAAGCTTCCTCTATTGTGAAAACAAATGATGGCCTATCAAGGCGCGAGATGACGATCCTCGGAGCATCATTCTAAAAGTTCACTTTATACATTGAGGATAGTGTAGCCAAGGCATCCACCATCTGATTCTCCGCTCTCGGCACGTGATGAAACTTTACCCGGTCAAAGAAAGGTAGCAACCTTCTGGCATAGTTCATATAAGGGATTAGATTGGGCTGACGAGTCTCCCAATCTCCTTTGATATGATTGACCACCAAAGCTGAATCACCATAAATCTTAAGGTTCTTGATTCTCAAATCAATTTCTTCTTCGATACCCATGATACATGCCTCATATTCAGCTTCGTTGTTGGTGCCAGGAAATGTCAACCTGGCAGTAAATGGTATGTGAGAACCATGGGGAGTTGTAATGATTGCCTCAATTCCACTGCCGTAGGCGTTAACAGTACCGCCAAATATCATTTTCCATTGAGAGCTCTTTATCGGGACCTTTGGGTAATGGCTCATCGCAGTCCTTCATCTTAAAGAACATGATATCCTCATCAGGAAATTTAAACTTCATTGGCTGATAGTCGTTGATCGGTTACTCTACGAGATATTATGACAAAATACTCTCTTTAATCGCCTTCTGGGAGACGTATTGAATGTCGTACTCTGTCAAAACCATCTGCCATCTAGCAATCCTTCCTGAGAGTGCTTGCTTCTCAAACACGTACTTAATCAGATCCATCTTCGAAATTAGCATGGTTGTGTGGTTTAGCATGTACTGCCTTAGGTGTTTGGCGGCCCAAGCGGGTGCGCAACACGTCTTTTCCAACATTGAGTATCTGGACTCACAATCTGTGAACTTTTTACTCAAATAGTAAATGGCATGCTATTTTCTTCCCGTCTCGTCGTGTTGACCGAGGACACAACCCATGGAATTCTCAAGAACCGTTAAGTACATTATCAATGGTCTTCCAGCCAATGGGGGCATCAGTATTGGAGGTTCTTGCAAATACTCCTTTATTTTGTCGAATGCCCTCTGGCAATTTTCGTTCCAGACAACCGCCTGATCTTTCTTCAACAGTTTAAACATTGGTTCACAAGTGGCTGTGAGGTGAGATATGAACCTTGCAATGTAGTTCAATCTACCCAGAAAACCACGAACCACTTTTTCTGTCTTCAGCGCTAACATTTCTTGAATTGCTTTTTTTTTGTAGGATCAACCTGAATTCCTCTTTCGCTGACAATAAACCCCAACAGCTTTCCAGACCGTACACCAAAAGTGCACTTGCTCGGATTCAACCTTAGTTTGAACTTCCTTAACCTCTCAAATAGCTTCAACAGATTCACCAAACGTCCTTCCTCCGTTTGCGACTTTGCAATCATGTCATCAACATAGACTTCAATCTCATGATGAATCATATCATGAAGCAAAGTGACCATTACCCACTGATAGGTTTCCCCTGCCTTCTTTAAACCAAAAGGCATCACCTTATAGAAAAACGTCCCCTACGGTGTGATAAACGTTGTTTTCTCCATGTCCTATGGGGCCATCTTGATCTGATTATATCCAGAGAAACCGTCCTTGAAAGAGAACACTGAATACTGTGCAGTATTATCAACAAGCACATCAATGTGGGGGAGCGGGAAGTCATCCTTCGGGCTCGCTCTGTTTAGATCACGGTAATCTACACATATCCTCACCTTACCATCCTTGTTAGGTACAGGTATGATGTTAGCGACCCACGGAGGGTAATTCGTCACGGCAAGAAATCTGGCGTCCAATTGTCTCTGGACCTCTTCTTTGATCTTCACCGCCATATCCGACCTGGTTCTTCTTAGCTTCTGCTTGACAGTTGGGCACTCTTCTCGAAGGGGTAGGCGATGAACCACAATATATGTATCGAGTCCGGGCATATCCTCGTAGGACCAAGCAAAGACATCCTTATACTCCCAGAGAAATTCTACCAGTCTTTGTTTGACATCATACTCCAAGGCAACCCTTATTTTGACCTCCTTCTTAGCCTCTTCTGTGCCTAGGTTGACGACGTCAACTTCCTCTTGATGAGGCAGAATGACTTTCTCTTCTTGTCTTAATAACCTGGCGAGCTCTTCAGGCAGGTCTTCGTCTTCTTCAACCTCTTCTTCTACTTGAAAGATCAGATTATCAAAGTCATAATGAGTCATAGACGAGTCTGAGTTGGTGGCATCTACAATGTGAAACATGCAATGATGATGATTTAATGCTTAAATGATATGCAAGCAAAAAAACACAAACCACATTGCCATTTTATTGTTAAAGTAAAAACAAGAAAAACAAGGATCACAAAAATTTGGATGCAAAGACACCTTTTTGAATAATGATAAAATGATTGTTCAAACATAAATGATAAGGTCCTACAAATAAAGACCACTATGCTCCGGGCAAAACATAGGGTAGTACATAATCAAAACAAAGGTAGTTACTCTCATAAGTCACTGGGATAACTTCTTTGATGGTCCAATTGTTCAAACTCTGGCCAGGAATACATGGCCGGATCCATGCATCCATATCGCAGTCATTGTCTCCTTCCTCGTCAAACACGACATTGATTCGATAAAATATTACCCCACCACTTGTGAATTGGACTGGTCACTTATAGCGCGGAGCGCTCTGTGAAGAAGACGAAAGCGGGTTGTACCCCAGTCCAAACTTGTCTTGTTTATTAGGGACGCTCACAACTTTCCCCCACCCCTGGGATGACCCAGACTTCACCACGACTTGTGCTTCCTTGAAAGACGACATAGCAACTTCTGACACTCTACCCTCGACTGGCGCCTTCTCCTTGATCTGAACAGTCTCAAAAGCTTGACATAACGTTTCATGAATCTCCCCGTCTACCTCCACATACTTAAATGAGGACAGATGGCTCACCATGATATCCTCCTCACCGCAAACGGTTACAATGTTACCATCCACCATGTACTTCAGTTTCTAGTGTAGGGTTGACGTCACAGCTCCCGCCGAATAGATCCAAGGTCATCCCAACAGGCAGCTATACGCCGCCTGAATATCCATAATGTAAAACACAACATTTAAAACTTCTGGACCAACCTGGATTGGAAGAGTCACTTCTCTAAAAACGGACCTTCTTGTCCCATCAAATGCTCGCACAACCAAATCACTTGGGGTACAGATTACTCCCTTTGTGTCCAACTTCTTCAGACCTTTCTTGGGTAACACATTAAGTGAAGACCCAGTGTCTACCAGCACATGCAACAACACAACCCCTCTGCATTCAATGGAGATATGCATAGCGTGATTATGGTCTCTTCCTTTGGGGGTCAAATCAAGATCTGTAAATCCAATCATGTTCCTAGTGTTAACGTGTGCCACGATTCCTTTAAGCTGATTCACGAAGATTTCCTGCTGTACATAAGCATTATTCAGAATCCTTAGCAAGGCATTTTGATGTGCCTCAGAGCACAATAACAGTGATAAGATGGAAATCTTCGACGAAGTTTGTTGCAAATGGTCTACAATCTTATAGTCACTTTTCCTGATTAGACACATAATTTCTTCTGCATCTTTAAACATAGTTTCTTTCTCACCACACTGGGAACTTTCTCCAGCTACAGCCTTCCCTTTATCCTTATCCGGTCTTTTAACACTCGCTTCTGGAGGTGCGAACACCCTCCCACTTCTGGTTACTCCACCGATTCCTACCAAATTATCAACAGAATCAAACAGCGAACCTTTCAGCTTCTGCTTTTGACCATTGCGGAAGACCTCAACCCCATAGTTCCATGGGATCGCCTTGGTGCTTTCATAAGGTATTGGCCCCGCCTTAGTAATTATGATAGTGGGTAGCCTCAGAAGCGCAGAAATGTTGATTGTTTTGTAAGGAATGGAGATGGTGGCCACCTCATCCTTCTCTCCACTGATTACCCTTTCATCGTTATTCCAACCGATCCTATCAATCTATAGTATACCTTCATCCATCATACGTTGTACATGACTTTTCAGCCTTTTACATCCCTTGGGATACGCTACACAATCTTCACAGTCTCTTCCACAACCAGGGAACACCACACCCTCCAACAACTTGCTCTTCATAAAATTTAAGGGAGTTTTCAAATCTTCCACATCAGATACCAGATTCAAACCTTCTTCCCTGACAATAGTGTTCACCCTAGCCGCTCCATGATTAGGCATGGGATTCTGGACGACATTGGGCACATCATGCGTGAAATTGATAACTTTACTGTAGATAAGGTCTTGTACGTTGTGCTTAAAAGCTTTACAATTATCAATGTGATAACTGGGTGCACCTGAGTGGAAGTCGCACCGAGCATTAGCATCATATCCTGGAGGCGGTGGGCCAGTCAAAGGTGCTAACATCCTTTTCTAGACTAACTGCAGCTGCATCAAATGTTGTAGTAATTGTGTGTAAGGCATCGACGGTGCGTCAAAGTGCCTGTTCACCGTCCTTCTGCGATCCTGGAACGGTCGAGGCACATAGTTCTGTTGATGTTGCTGTTGTGCTGTGCACGTGGTTGTTGTTGCTGAGGTTGTATTGTTGGGATATCAATATCTGCCACTTGAGGTTATTGTTGATAGTATTATTGATGTTGACGCTGATTTTGGTTCCTATGCCGGTTCTTGAAACTCGACACTGCATTTGTTTCATTTTCTCTTTTCTTGGTACCAAAGTTTTTCTTACCTCCCCCAGATGAGGGCCCTTCTCCTGCCTGTATCTTCCCCAACTTTATGCCATTTTCAACTCTTTCGCCTGTAATGATCAAATATGAGAAGCTATCGAACATATTGCCTATCAATTTCTCATAGTAAACTCCGGGTAATGTAGCCACAAACATGTCAATACGTTCTCTCTCCACCATGGGAGGTTGAACCCTCGCGGCAAGTTCACGCCATCTCTGAGTGTACTCCTTGAATCCTTCATTATTCCGTTGCGAAAGGTTTTGCAACTGTACACGGTTTGGTGCCAAATCACTGTTATATTGATAGTGTTTGACAAAAGCCTCTGCAAAATCTCTCCAACTTCTGATAATAACTGGCTCTAAGCTCATATACCATTCTAAGGACGTACCTGACAGGCTATCTTGGAAAAACTGCATAAGTAACTTCTCATCATCGGAATATGCTGACACTTTTCTATAATAAGAGCAAAGATGCACCCTGGGACAGGTCTTCCCTTTATACTTATCGAAATATGGAACCATAAACTTCGGAGGGATTCTCAGTCTCGGAATCAATCCCAAATTTGACATGTCTAGACCCATAGAATTCTGGTTCTCAAGGCTCTTCATCTTTTCCTCTATCGCCCTGAACCTTCTGCCCGTGTCAGATTGTAAACCTGCACCAAGGTCTCCCATAGAGAAGACGTCATCCTTCTCATCTTGTTCCCACTAGGGACCACCATTACCGTGCAATGCACACGTCGCTCCTGGACTGTGAACTCCGTTCTGGTTTCCTCCTCCCAAAGGGACAACCACTATCAGGATAGCATCTGCGCGTGAAGTACCCACATCAATCGGAGGAGGAACATCAGCAGTTCCACCGTGAAGAACCCCACTTTCGTCGACCCTTGCAATCAGAGGTTGCACCAGCGTCCTCAATTGTGCTTGTCCATTGGCGACCCCTTGCATCAGGTCCATAAACTGTGCCATACGATCACGGAACTCCTGTAGCTCGTTCTGAATTGGATCCATAGCTTTTCATTGATTTCCCCGCGTAGAATAGTGATGGATTGCTTGGTCTTCAATCCTGAAACAAACTAGTGGAGAACCACAGGAAGAAGTAGGTCAACAGAATCGGGACACCTGCAATGCAATATGAAAAATGATGCAAAATGCAGACATGCAAATATGTTTCAGGGAAATTCTCCCCTTGATTCTAGTTCCACGGGCATGATAGGAGAATGAAAAACCAACAGAGGTAGCCAGAAAAATCATCTCATAAATAAAATGAGGCGCAAAGTATCAATACAAATCATAGAGGATATACAACAGAGTCAACATGACCTTATCCAACAATCCTGGTGATGGTCGGAATACAACATAACAAAAAATAAGAGAAATTACATCAGATACGACATCGAGTCTTGAACTCTTCTAGTAACTCCTTGAATGAGCGAATCCCTCTTGCTGATGGTGGCTTGCAAACCTTGAACATAGTCTTCCCAAGCATCTTCCCTAAAGGCATCTTCAAGTCTGGGTTTCTTTAAGTCTACTCTCAACTTGTATTCTTCGAACGTTGCAAGAGCTTCGCGGAGTTTACGGTCGCTTTCACATTGGCGCAAGGATTCTCATGGAGTTTTCTCAATTATGACTCGAAGCTAAGTTTTCAAACTGTCAATCTGCTGTCAAAGTTTATCTTATCTCTCTTTGTTGTTAGTTAGGATAGCATTCCATTGGGCGTTGAACTTTGATATCTCTAAATGTGCTTTCTCTAACTCCTTTTTCTTACCTTTGAGAACATCACTAACACTCTTCAAATCTCGGCCTACTCGTTCTCAGGCACTGATCTCTTTTGTCAATTCTTTACCCATCCTATTTACTATCTCTATTTGCTTCTTGGATGAATGGGTAGCTTGATTCCTCTCACTCTAAAGCTGGATAATCTCCTTCTCCAATTCTTCATTCGCCTTACGTAGTCCTTCTTTTTCAACCCACAGTTGATTGTACTTCTGAATATCAACTGTCGTTGGTTTTTCAACCACCACGGGGTACAAAGGTTCTCTGATTAGAAAGGGTAACAAAAGTCTCTCAACTCTCTCCTGGATCCATTCCACGTATGGTCCATAAGCTTTAGAATTGCTTTTGCCCAAAGAAGATTTTCCTTCACGAAAAATTTTACCCCAAGCTTTTTCTAATCTAGTTAAGGTCTCATTATCAATTAAACCAATGAAATACAGAGATTCTTGTATTTCTTCTTCCCTCGGAGGTTCTCTTAGAGCATAACCAAATTGTCTGATGGCGAGAGCAGGGTCGTAGTTAATGCCACCTTTCCTCCCAACCAAAGGAACATTGGGGAAATTACCACAGCTGTAAATAAACTCCATGCCCAAGAGATCTCTACTGAACCACACAATGTTCTCAGAAGTTAAACCCATCAGCCTCTCTGACCAATCAGCAGTGCCATAGATGTCAACAAAAGGACCATACTTAGGCAGATGCGAAATAAACCATCTGTATAAGAGAGGCACACAACAAAAAACACTTTTTCCTCTTCTGTTCTCATTCTTATAGAGGCATTCCATTCCTCCAAATCATCTTCCCCTCCAACTCAGAGGCATCCACATGAAGAGAGTTTGTAAGCTTTGTCAAGTTGGGCTCTGCTTCTGAACAATAGAAGGGCATCTGTTCTAGAACTGGAACTTCTAGCAGCATGCAAATTCTTCCAAGGTAGGCATCAACACATATCCAGGGAAAGTGAAGCATCTCAGTTGAGGGTCATAGAATTGAAGCAAGGTGTGAAGACCTTCTAACTCAAACATTGAAGCTTTGCAGACATAACTCAGAAGCCTCCCATAATCTTTCTTGAAATCTCCCATCACACTGTGATCAACTGTAGAGATTAGACTGAGCAAAGGTCCTACATCTGGTGTTAGAAACTTGTACACAACCGTTTTCTTCAGACAAGCCTCCATGTCAGCAGTGGATTAGATTACTAGAATCAAGAGGAGAAAATGCACCTGAAACACAAATACATGTCAATGTAAAAATGCAAATGAATATACAAATGCAACAGGGGATCAAGATTGTTGTGCTGCTGACTGAGATGAACCAGCACTTCGCTTTGGCGATAAATAACACAGCACTGACATAAGGACCTCACTGTATTAGGGATCAATGGTTCACGCTGACGAGAAAACCAGAATACCGGGTAGGTTGAAGGTCAAGGTTTCCTGCATAACCTAATCCCTCTCACATGTATGGACCTAATCTAATAAGGTTCGACATCCTATGCGGTCGTCAATGTCACACCCTAATTTTTGATCTTAAGATTCCACCTCCGTGTTTTTTACGCGTTTTCTTTTTTACTTTTGTACATGTTTATCATGACTAATAAGGGTGTGCAGGTATATTGAATTCAAACGGATATGACACTCACAATCCAATCCTTCTGAACATGGTCATTTGGTTCTTATTCAAGTTGATCCTAAGGTTTCAAGTTGAGTTTGGCCACTGTCATAATTATCTCTAATGATCGCGAGTTCAAGCATGACAAAGTAAATCCAAAATGGAAAGTTTATGCTTATGATGATTTCGTCGTTTAAGTAGTCAAGTATCAAGTTCAAGGAGGTCTTCATGTGATTGTATCGAATTTTGATGTCAAAATGCAAGGTGTAAAGTCACTCAAGACTTTTATTTCAAGTGTAACAATAAAGTTCATATTCCTACAAATACAAGGTGGTCCTCAGATTACAGCTTGAAATTCTGAAAATCTCAAATGATTTCATTTGTCAAATGGAAGGCAGGACATGCGGATTAGGTTCATTTACTGGTCCTAGTGGAAAAACTCGGCAAGTTTGGTCAACATTCATGGAATATCATCATCAACTCAAGACTTTTTAATTAGTTACAACACCGTACATTTTTTTCCGACACAAGGCATTGCAATTACAGGAGATGAAAGTCATTTGTATAGTTTAAAACCACTGAAGGATTAACGATTCATAATAGTATATAGAAGTGGTGGATAATATCATATGACCTTTCTTTTACAACTCTAAGCTTTGTGATAATAATCACAGTTTGGTCATGTAACGGTTTCGCAGAAATTTTAAGCTACCATTACAACTAAAAGAAGTCCTAATTTTGACTTGAGTTCATGAAGACTTGTATTGATTGATGCTCCCTCACGTGTACCGTCTCCTGTTCTGAGCCGCCCAAGGCTAGCATAGATTACGACTTCATGATAGGCCCTAGCTGCAGGTGCTCCTAGATAACCTTGTGGGCTCTGTTTCGCCTAGAACTTCCATGGGTTCCAACCTGCATAACATCATGTGACAGTCTTCAAAGGATACCCAACTCAGAGGGAAGCGCATTGCATATCCTAGAAAGCAGCTGAGCATGTTGCAGTTGAGGTAGAAGAGGAACCTATCATTTAACACATCAATTAACAGTGGTAACAGGCGCGTCAATTAAAAGAAGAGCGCTGCCGGAACCTTCGCCAGAACTGCGGCAATTTGTCCACTCAACCTGCATTTCAACAAAAGGATTTGAGGTTTAGGATGTACTTCTAAACAATCTTAATCTAGAAGGAACTCTAAAACGTACTACCTTCTTTGTGTACGTAAGCGCCGACTCTGAGTCTGGATCAGAATTTAAGAACTGCTACAAAACAAGAAGAAGATGTTAGTAAAACACAATGCCATCTAGAACTCAGGATTGAGAAATTGAACTATCTTCACCACTAAAATCCATCAACGAGGAATCAAGGATGTTTACTACCAAAGACTCCCTAACTCCCAGGTGTGAACATCCGAAGTAGACCGCCATATCCTAACAGTAGTTTTGCACGCTGCAGCTTCACAAATTACAAGGCAAATCAAAGCAAATTCACCGGCGGACTTAAACCTGTTACAATTCATAGAATTGAGGGGGGGGGGGGGGGGTTCATCAAGCTTGTGGAACAATACCACATAATGCCTATCATAGAAGAAAGTACAAGAAGCTTTGACCTTACAAGTGACTTCTCCTTCAGCTACTCACACCATATCACATGTAGTTTCCAAATGGAGATATGAAATACGGATTGCAACCATGCCACATTCCGCCTCACGGGAGCAGCCTTATCTTGAGTAAATTGTTCAAGACATGCGATTAAACTATGACAAGAGCTTAAACTTCCGTCGACTTATTTTCAAAGATATTCTATAAACGCAACCGAGGAAAATGAAGAAGCAATTTCGTAGCATTGATTATAGGCTCAAACACAATCAGACAACAATTAGAACCTTCCAAAATAATGTTTTCAAAGTCTTAAAACAATTTTCCAATTTCGGACAAACATGTTCATACAAATTTGGTATTGCTTTTTATAATCATGGATTGAAGACTATAAAAAGGAGATTCAAGATGAAGAGGAGGGGGAGAACATCCAACAGAGGGGGGATCCGCAGACAGCCATTCTCAGAAACACACAAAAATCCCCAAATAAAAAAAAACCCATACAAAACTTAAAAATCATAAAACACATAAGAAAACTTATCTTCTTTGAAGTTCCGCCGTCCACCGTTGATCCTCCACAGCCGCCGCGATAACCCTCGCGCCTCCGTCCTCAAACCATCGTCGTAAACCGATCCAAACCCTCAAACTCCACCATGAATCGTCGTCGCTAGCTCTGCCATTCATTCCCGACTCGCTCGTCACCCTCGCCGCCAACTCCAACAAGCTCCTTTGAATACATTACAGTGTGAGTTAATTTGTTAAATGCTTGGATTTTTGACTTGTGTTGTTGTTTTTGTTTCAGATTTAAGGAAATAAACGGGAGAAGATGAAGGAGATACTAGGAAAGGAGAAGGAAGAGCTTGATTGAGAAAGGGAAAGGGAGAACAATGGCGGACAAGAGGAATTGAAAGGGGGATTAGGGTTCTTCTGTCCTTTTTTAATTTTTTATATGTTGTAATTGTATGTAGGTCATACCACTGTACTTATTATGCACTGCACGACACGCACCCATTGATTTGCTCACAGATCAGATTTGTGGCCCCTATCACGCGGTCTATCGTAAGCCCTACGCGAACGCCCATACCTGATCGCATACGCCCCCTTAATTTAATTAATCAATCCAATTAATCTTAATCTAACCTTTTAAAACTAATAAACCGTTAATCTTTTTTTAAATTAATATAATAGATACTCTTTTTTTTAAAATTAATTAACCTAATAAGCCTTATATAAATTAAAACCAACTAATAACTTTTTATAATTAATTTTCTTTTTATTTAATCAACTTATTTTCTTTAATTCAATTTCATTTTATTTTACTTAACAAGTAGTTACTTTATCAATTCAATACCCCTTTTATATAATAATAAAATTGTTCATAAAAACAAACTATTTAAATTTTTTTATTTAGTAAAACAAATAATAACAAACCATTTTCTTAGTTAATAAAACCCATTTTATTTAATAAACTTTTATTTATCTAAAATTAATTCACCTCTAAAACTTTTTTGCTAAATAAATTAAATTAACTTTTTCTAAAATCAATTCACATAAAATTCAACATTACTCTTAAAATCAATCTTACCAAATAATATAATATAATCGTGCACGCTTACGTCTCTGCTCTGATCCATTCACATGTTCACTTGCACTCACTTGTATGTCTTAGCGCTTTCATGCGTCTATGTATGGATTTATTTATCTGCCTTTATTATTACGCAATTTATCTTTAGCATCATTTATCTTACCGTATTGCATAACGTCCAAAGGAAGAATCTGCACGTATCGAAAAACTTGTGCGTATGCATATCATTTGCATCATATTCCCCATTGATCCTTGATCCCATTCAAGTCGATCACCTAAGATAGATCCTACCCATAGGATGACCTTTGTCTTTTATCTTTACAACTTAGAAAAAAAAACAAAATAAATCAACTCAATCAAACATTATTCAAACACATTAGAGAATAAGACATGAATCATCTTAAGCGAGATAAAACTTCTACCCCATAACAATTCAATCAATATGTAGGGACTTTTCCGCTTAAGAGAGATAGAGGTGTACTTGTTGACAATCCGAATACTTGAACCCTTCTCTTAAGACGATACAAAGACTATTTTCCTACGAAGTTGTGGCAGATAAATTATGTAATCTCCCTTAAAATGACAACTCGTTTTTTCTCCTAGACCCAAACAATCAACTACCCTTTTACCTTTAGGAACTTTGACCAACAGTCAAAGAGTTCCTTAAACCCTTTAGGGGAACTACAAATACTCTGATTCCATTCCCGTCATGATATGTAGGCACAAGATGCGACATCTTGGCGAGTATACTTAGAAATAAACCACTAGGTCGCTTTCACTCTTAAGCAAATAACCTTTAGCAATAAACAACATAAAACAAGAGGTTCCTGTAGAGTACTACAGAAACATAGGATGCTAGCACCTTCCATAAGTTTAACCAATCCCCGAACGTATAACTCTCTAAACCTTTGTATTTGCATTGCATTGTGCGTAATTTGATCTTTTCCCTTCCTTTGAACAAATTAAAGACCGGTTGCAAATGAATTAAGATTCAAGTTTATCAATAGCTTGATATCAAAATTTCACCACGACAGTCAGCATCACAGACTTTTGAGAAACGATGATACGCTCACCATTTCTGGTTTGGCATCATAGTCAAATGAAGCGGCCTCACTTAGCTGACTCCCAAATAATCAGTCTCCAGAGTCGACAGCTTTCAGATCCAACATCCCCGTCCTGACCAATGCACAGGATGAGATGTCTTCAAAGGAAACCTCGTCTGAACACAAATTTCATGAGGACTAGTGCATGCTGCCATACAAGTCCATCACTACTTTCCACTTCTAATGCTAAGGTTATACTCAAGCCTGGGTTTTGGCTTATCACACAGAGGAACATTCCCACCCCACAACACATCAATAATGATATATAAAATGATGAAAACAAAAATGCAAAATGCAATAAAAGTACAAATGCAACACATATACACATATATACATACCCAAATACAAGCAAACAAACGCTAAGATTGACTCGCATAGGGGATTGGGATTAGTCCCCAGCAGAGTCGCCAGATGTCGCATCGCTGCGAAGAGGGGCCGACAAAGACATAGAGTTCGCCACCGTTTGTTATTTATCCCAAATAGAGGGAAAGGAAATGATCAGTGAAAACCTATGAAAAAGGGAGAAGACAGGTCATCGCAACCAAATCTTGGGTTCGGGAGTCGATTACGCAAGGGGAAGTTATGAGCACCCCTCACGTTCGTTGTACTCAACAGGATCCACGCTTGTTGCTTATTTAAAAGGGTGTTAAACTATCTAAACTACAGGCTCACAGGAGCAAAGGAAAAGAAAAGAGACTCGATAGAGCATCGTCCCTCTATGCCTACATATTCCTTCGTGCAATGGGAAAGTCAGAGTCAACGTAGTTCAGAAAACTACGGGTGATGGGGGGAAGGTTGCTCGCCAAGACATCACCGTCTTGTGCCTACGTATCCTCGTCTAGTACGAGAAATTAGAGCAAACGTAGTTCGGGATAACACGACCACAGGTTGGTTCAAATGTTTTAACTGAGTAGGGTTAAACGTTCCTTCTAGCAGTTAGGCGTATTATTTCTCGACCATTGGAGACTTAGGCCTTACCTGTTTGCGGTAGAACCAAGAGTTAACACACTCTTTCTGAAAATGGTTTTCAATTAATCCCGAAGAATAAAAAGGTTTGATATTTTTTTTTTGTGTTTTTTAAACAAGAAGTGAATTGAGTTATGTTTGTAACTCATGTTTCACTAAAGACTATGACTTAAGAGCGAATGCGTCGTATATCGCCCAAAGGGCATACGCTAAACACTCTAGACAGTTGAGAGGAGGCCCCCACCCCATCATTCCTCAAGTGCTTAAGGCTCGTAACGTACAACACAAGTTGTCCTTTATTAAGTGTTTTGAAGTGTTTAGGAGATGAGAAGAGAAGACACAAACTAAGGGGAAACTGGATTTGAAATTTTATTTGTTGTTATCTCAAGTTGGTCGTTACCATTACCTCCAGGAAATCTAGTGGTTACTAGCACTTCCTGAGCCATTCATTAAAACTGGGTGACATCATTATCCCCAGTAAAATCTTCCTCCCAGACAAGTCTCGGAGATCTAGTCGTCACTAGCATCCCCATTATGTTTTGTCTTTGTTTCTAGTCCATTCCTAAAGATCCCGTTTGAACTCTTCACTATAGGAAGTTCCTCATCTGATCATCCCCAGTGAGGTTCGTGTTTTAATTTCCCCAGTAAAAGGTCGCTCGTGTCCCTGGTGGAAATTTACCTCGTTCCCCAGATGAAGTGTTTGCTTTTCCCCAGTAAGATTGTCATCTTCATTGGATTTTGTGCATCCTCATGTAAATTTTTCTCTCCGTTATCACTAGTCGTGTTTGAACTATTGATTGTTATACCCCGGTATTCCCCAGTGACGGATCCACAATGCCAGGTCCTCGCGAGTAGTTACTCGTTGTGTTGTTTTTCTGTCTTCTGCATATGTCTTGCATCCAAGCATCATGAAGCATCATTTAGAATTCACGACATATCATGACCTGTCCTTTTGCATATCATCGGATCTAAGGGACAAAATTTTCGGTTTTCTATATTTAAATACCTTTCACTGCGATTCTACGAGGATCGTCATCTCTCAGTTCCATCTAGTGAAGATATTTAAACAGGGGCAACTGTTGCACCCCATATTTTTACCCCTTAGATTCTCATTATCATTTTAGGGGCTTACTCATGAATTATCTAACCTTAACCCAGTGCAAGTTTGTCTTTGTCAAGTTGCAGATAAATCAGGGTTTCGTGCAGTCAAAATCGAAGCTTCAGGGTTTGTGATTATGTTTTGGGCTCATTCAATTAGGAAACAAGGTCAAGGGTATCATATAATGTCAATTTAGAAGTCAATTTGAGGTTGTTACCCCAGAACTCAGAGCAGTGCATTTCAGAGCACCCGATTAGGATTTTGGACTAGTAACAGTCAACCGTAGTTTGACTTTGAAGTTGGAAGATGTTTAAATGATGGGGTTATGATTCATGAAGTTCATATAGCTTAATAAGGTTCATCCAAGAAGTTTCAAAGTCTCAGGAGGCCCAGAATGTCAACAGGCGACTCGGTAGTCATCGATCGGTCGTACGGTTGACCGAAACGTCAACTCTCCAAATTTTAGGAATTGGACTTTAAGTTGTGAAACAAAATTGTTCCTTATGTCATATTGGGCTTGTATATCAATTTTCATGACCATTGGATCAAGGATGAGGAAGTAATCGAAAAATCGGGAAATTAGGGTTTTGAAAGGGGCTAAACCATAACTCCTTAACCACACATCCAATTGAGTTGGTTCAAAGCTCATTTGGAAGCTCTTGGCAAGTCCTACAAAAGTCCCTAAGTGGTCCATGATCAGAAAATGCATAGGTTTGGAGTTATGATCAAATTCATTTCTAGAGGGGAAAAAGACTTGGAGAAATTTCATTTTTAAGTTCATTTTTTAGCAACTTTGGAAGGCTTTTTGGCCAAGTTCCTTTGGGAAATTGAAAATCATGAAAGCATGAATGTTTTAGAGCTATTTGAGGGCTTTCTAAAAAGTACTAGCACATCTCAAAAGTATTTGTGAGCTGAAAGTTATGGTCATGGCAAGTTGGTGGTTTTTCACTTTAGTCCCACATTGCCCAATTTCAAAAAATCACTTCCTTCATCAAAATTGATCAATTCTAACTTGTGAATCCTATTGTATCTGATATGTAGAAAGTTTGTAACCCAAGAGGACCAAGGAAATGCAGAAATATGGAAAAAGACAAGCTTTGCAAGTAGCTTGCAAGTTGCCTTGCAACTTGCCTTCAAAGGTGAAAAGTAAGCATGAGGTGTAAAGCCAAGTTTTGAAACATCCATGATGCTACACTCTAGCCTGCATTTAGACACTTCAAATTCATCATGTTTTTTTACTATTGAGGCTGGCCTTGCAGATCAAGGAAACCCACTTGAGGGGGTTTGATTTTGGAAGTTCAAAACCTTTCTTCAAAGTGAAGAAACTTCAAATCTGCCCAAGCCACTTCATTTACCTATAAATAGGACTCTCCCTCACTTCATTTTCATCATCAACAATCATCTAAAAAGCAGAAGAAACCTCTACCCTTGCACTTTGCCTCAAAAACTTCAAAAACCACAAAATCACCATTTCCTCCAAAAACACAAAAAATCTGCCTTGCTACTAGGGCTGCCAAAACCATTTCTCTACACTAAAACACCCCAACAAACATCCATGCAATCCCTAAATATGGTATAGAAGGTGTCTAAACCATTAAACCATCCAAAAACTTCACCAATCAAAAAGTCAACTTCATCACCAAGTTACTTTGACCAAAGCTACAAAATCAGCCATATCTTGCTCCATACATTTCCTTGGTGTTTTAATCATCCTAACACCTATTATGTATTGTTTTTCAATTGTCCAAAGTGTTAGAATTCATTGGTGAGACCTATTTCTCCAACTGTCATCATATTTGCATATTGCTTCAAGGTGAAGAAAGGACTCAAGGCAAAAGGGTAGATTGAAGTTCTCTGGGTTTCTTGATTATTCTAGCTTGTTCCCACAAAGTCTATTAGAGGTATGTAAACAATCCTTTCTCACTTTGCATCATAATTCTTTGATTTGACACTTAGAGTTCATCATGTGAAATGTATGATATGTATGTCCTTTATGCAAGTCCTGCCATGACAGAGTTGTAACCTTTTGTTTGAATTGAATCATCTCCAAAATCATAAACATAATATGTGTACATGTTTCTTTTAAGCTGAACCTGTCTTAAACTAATTTTGAGCTTTGTGTGTTTCATCAAAAAGGCCAAAATGCATAATACATGCCCTGTTTCATACAAGCTTGCTTTTAGGTCAATTGTATGATTGAACTTACTCATTATCATGTGTAGAAATTATGTGCATAGTTAGTTTAACTTGAACATGCCTGGAAATGATTTGGAGATTTTTCATGCTTTTTGTCAAAAACACCAATAACAGCCTGAAATTACCTTTTGTGTCACAGCCTGTTTAGAGGTCCATTTTCCTGCTTAGACATCTTTGGTTATATGTAATTGGTGTGTGTGTATGATCCTTTTGATGACATTGTGCTCTAATCATGTTTTGGATATTTTGAGGCATTTTATAATATCAAACTTGCAGCCAGCATGCTAGCTTTAAACACAGGCTGTTTTGACCCCTAATTCTTGTTGGCATTCCTTTAAAATCATGAACATAGGTTGTGTATGTGACTCATACAGTCAAAATATGCTTGAAACTGGTTTTGACCCCCTACTGCCCTGCCAAACCATCAAGAAACAGGTTGCATAACTCTTTTCATATTGGACAGTTTCTGAAAGCTTTTGGACATTGATTCTCACTCTATAACATGTATGTGAAGTGTGCATATGGTTGAGTTAGTTATAAATGCTTAGAATCATGATTTAGGTTTTCTCTTGCTTTGACAAATGACCAAAATGCATTTTGGAAGACAGGTGTGACCACAAACATTTATGAGTCTATTTCTAAACATGAACACAATATTTAGCACATATTTACAGTGTATGAATGATTGGTTTGATCTATAGGAGCCTGGAATTTAAAATACTTCACAGCCCGTACATTACACTTGTTACTTTTGCAATTCACACAACACTTGTATTCACAGCTGGTTTTCATCTTTGCTATGCATTTCCACTCACTCCATGGCTTATTTGAATCATGTATAGATGATTACCTTAGTTCAAAATTGACTGTAATGAGTTGATCATTTCAAAATGCATCAAAACATCATTAAGCAACTCACACCTCATTTCTCATCACAGACTGTTTTAAGCCAAAATAATGGACTAAACACATTCACTATCATGTTTGCATTGAATGTACATATTCACAATGTTTGGAAACTGACTGGTGCATGATCCATACTTCAAAATGCATTTTTAAAACCTTATACTTGCATGATCATACCAGTATTTGTTTTGTTGTGTTTTGATCCAAATCAACTGTTGGAATACCTCAAATACATCATTCTTAAATTGTTCAAACCCTCATTTGATTATTACAACAGTTGGTTTATGTTTTGGATTTCAAAATGCATCATTTAGCAAAAATTGCAACTTAACATGTCATTTCCATAAACTGTTTGCATTAAGTTTGATTTAAGTGCTTGAATCCTTCATCACCATATATTTGAGCTGTGTGTATCTTTGGTTTGGATCAAAAATGTTTGAAACAAGTTGTGAACATCAAAATGAATTTTCAAGTGTTAAGAAGCAACTACCATCGAGTTTTTAAATAGAAGAAGAATCTCAGAAAAATAACATCACCATCATGATCCTCATATTTTTCTGGTCAAGATGCATATAAATTTCATCGCGTTTGGTTAAGAATCGGGAAAGTTACGAGTGAAAACGTAAATCACATTTGTGAGTGTTATTCTTGCCCAGCTTGCTTTGATTTTCACCCATATATATTTATGGGGTGGCATATACAAACGGATGTATAGCCACCCCAGTGGTAAGACCATTATGCCAAAAACGCCTTGCACGCCTTGTACCTGAGTTCGACCCCTGAGGAGGGAAACTCTTTTATTATTTTTTGTTATTTTTCACTCCATTTTCAAAAATTCATTTTTCACTTCCATGCCATATTTTGTATTTTCATGTTTGACAAATTTTTCATCTCTTTTAACTTCGTGCAAGTTAAGTGCATTTTACGTTCGCTTACGCATGTGCAGATAAATTTTTCCTTGGTTACACTTGAATTTGTTTATGATACTTGCTTGTATTCATATCCTTATATGTTAGTTAACATGCTAGGATTTTATTTTTGGTTGCCACCATGTTTATTTTGTTCCCTCTGTTGAATGTAATTGAACTCGATCTGTCGTCACAGTTCTTGATAATTCATCTGCTTTGATTGTCATCAATAATACCTTCATCTTTATCATCCCACATGTTTATCAAATGGTTGTCACCATGAATATGCTTTTATCATGTTGTTAATTTTCTTGTTGTTTTCTTTCCCCGAGTGATGAAGCTTGTTAGCTCTCATCCTGTTGCCTCCCCTGTCTACTGCCAAAGGAAAGTCTGTCCATTTGACCCTTATGTCATGGATACATCTCTTATCCCTCTCTTGACTTTGTTAAGTCACTTCAACTTTAATTTTGAAGCCATTAGACTTTGCTTCAAGTCTAAGAAACCCACCTGTACTAGGAGTGTTCTTCAACTAGAACCCTAGGAAAGAGTTTGTCAACTCTGTGTAAGAATCATCGTCATGATTTCTTACTTCCCCTTTTGAGTATTACAACTTAGATTAGGGAGTTTTGTTAAACTCCACACAAACATCGTCATGTTTGTTCCCCTCTGAACCTTGATCACCATCAAGTGTTCTTTTCCCCTTGTGAGGTGAACTACGATTGCTCTGATTCTATCCTAGTCAGGATACGTAGGCAGAAGATGCGACGTCTTTGCGAGCAAACTTAGAAAACCAATTATGTCTTTACTTATCTTTACACTCAACTCCCAATCCTAAATCCATAGTACATATTTCACACTTAGCAAGCAATCAAACAAAAGGTTCATGTAGAGTACTACAGATGCTTAGGGTGCTAACACCTTCCCTAGGTATAACCAACCCCCGATCCTCGAATCTCTTAAAGCGTTGTCGTTACATCGCGAAAAAGGTTTTTCTTTCTTTAGACATTTCCTTTGGATAAAATAAAGTTCGGTTGTAAAAAGAATTAAGATTCAAGTTAATTTAATAGCTTGATATCCAATTTTCACCGCAACAGAAATGGCGACTTCACTTGGGAAAATTTTTTTTATTGCTTTGAGGGTTTAGCCTATCTTGTTTGAATACTTGCTATATTTGTGAATACTTGTAAATATGTATATATGTGCCCTGTTGGATCTTGGGAACTTGGAATGGTGAGACAACACTATACCCGTGTTTGAGCATACCTATGATAGGATGAAGGTATATTCAAGAAGGCTTATAGGGATTTGATTCCCGACCAAGCTGACTTGAGAAAACCACCGCTCAGTAGAGGCCCTTCTGAGAGTTAGTATTGTTGATCGAGTATTCGTGAAAATAATGCTACTTTCTACATGGGAGCCCATGATACTGAGGACGTTTAGATTACCTTTTCCCCATTATGGCTTTATTAGGATGTAGTGCGATGACTATAAGGAAGTAATTCCAAAATAGTTGATACGCGATACTACACTTGGACGAGACTCTCTTGAGAATATTATCGAACACCAAGTATTTGGGAAATTGATAATATCTGAAAGATGGGCCGAGGACTCTGGGAACTCTTTTAGAACCTTGTTCTGCAGTTGTGGAAACCTTAGTACATACCTTTGGGGTGGGTAGACCTTGACTCCTTACTCATGTTCTCCAAACCAAAACCTTTATCTGTTTATCCATGTGTATATGGGAATCTGTGCTTACTTGTGTTTGTGCATTCATGCATTCATGAACATCATATCATAAAAGTTCCATGGAACTCAAATCTTTTGTCTGTAAACATTAGGATCATCATGGACAGTGGAAAAAAGAAAACCATGAAGTACACTTACAAAAGTCCTAACTTGGATGACATAGAAGGGTTGAGCACTTTGATAAGAGATCTAGAAGGATTCAAGAGCAGGTATGGGAACTTATTGTCATTGTTGAGGATAAAAAATAAAATGGATTTAGGACTTCTCTCCACACTTCTCCAGTTTTATGATCCACTATATCATTGTTTTACTTTCCCTGATTATCAGCTGGTACCTACACTTGAGGAATATTCTTGCTTGATTGGTTTACCTATTCTTGAAGACTCTCCTTTTCCCATCATGGAGAAGGACCCGAAGAAAGAAGAAATTGCTAAAGCTACACGTTTGGGATTGGGGGATATTCAGAAAAATATGGTTACTAAGGGAGGAGTCTTTGGTTTGACTGCAGAGTTCTTGGTTGGGAAAGCATAATACTATGCTGATCACTTGAGTATGGATGCATTCGAAGCTATCTTTGCCTTGCTCATTTATGGAATTTTATTATTTCCAAGTTTTGATAACTTTGTGGATGTCAATACCATCAAGATTTTCTTGAAGAAAAACCCTGTGCCTACTTTACTAGCTGACGCATATCATTCTATTCATCTGAGGAATTTGCATAAAGGAGGAATGATTATCTGCTGTGTCCCTTGGTTATATAAGTGGTTTATTTCTCACTTACCTAAGGCTTATGTTTTTTGGAAGGAAGGATGGTGGTCTCAGAAGGTTATGGCTCTTACTCACTCTGATATCGATTGGTACAGCCGCAGTTACGATGGGATAAAAATCATTGACAGTTGTGGAAGCTTTGTCAACGTACCTCTCCTGGGTACAAGTGGAGGAATCAGTTACAACCCTTTTCTCGCTCGCCGACAGCTCGGATATCCTTTGAAGGACAAACCAAACAGCGCTCATGTGGAGAATATTTTCTTTAAAGGAAGTTCAGAATTAAAGGGAGAAATTCTAAAAGCTTGGGGACATGTACACAAGAAAGGAAAGGAAGACTTAGGGAAGCCTAATTGCGTCTCTCTCGAGCCTTATCTCCAATGGGTCTAAAAAAGAGCTATTCAGTTGAAGATGCCTTATTCTCAGCAGAAACCCATGGCTTTAGAGGAGGAACGCACAATGATCTTTATGTCTGAAGAGAAGAAGTTAAAGATTGCTTTGAGGAAATCACAATAAACTGAAGTAGCCTGGAAGTACAAGTACCAAGTGGCCATGGAAGAGAATGATGAACTCCGTAGACAACTACAGGCGAAGGACGAAGAAATGATTGCTCATAAGAAGAGAAAGACACAGGAAGGTTTATCTTCTTCCAGCTCTCAGCCAACTCCATGGAAGCTAGTCGTGGACAAACTCATTCTTGAGAAGACTCAGATGGAAGAAGAAATCAAGAAGCTCAGAGCAAAAGAAGACTTTTATTTAGAACACTGTCAGCCTTATATTTAGGACTTTTGTAAAATGTACTAGATATTTTGTAATGCAATCTTGAAAATCAATGAAATGAAATGATGTTTTGATCTGAGTTCCATGAAACTTTTGCATTTGCATTCTCGTTAATTAATCATTCAAGGAACTAAAAATTGTTTGCAAATATTATAGACCAAAATTGAAGAACTTGAAGAAACTGGGAATTGAATTTGCTTATTTTCCCATTGTTATAATTCATGCAAATATGTCTTTGGATTCCTTGAATGATTAATTTTGCATTGTTGCATTCATAAGCATTGCATGTGCATGTTCTTGTGTGGTGTCTCATCTCGCTATCTTGTCTCCAGAAAGAATCACACTGAGTCCTCAACACCGATACAACACCCGAGCCCAAGCTCGCCTAAGAATGGAAGGAAAGAATTTGGATGTGGACAAAATTGATAATGAACTCGGAGAGCTACGAGGAGGCATGGGGCAGATCATGGAAGCTTTACAAGTCATTCGTGCAAAGTTGGACACTCAAGCCACTGTTGTTTCTGAAATCACTAGCATAGCTGTAGAGCCGATCCCAACGGCAATCACTGTTGCAAATGATCCACCATATGGGTTATCGCCTGGTTTTGTACCTCCACCAGTAGTTAATCAACAAGGAGTTCCTTTGGGGCCAGAAGTTCTTCAAGCTATTCCCACTTACACTCAGCCTTCTGTTCAGGTTCAAGCACACCCTGTTTTTCATAATCCTCCACCAGTGTACGAAGGTCTTGAGGGGTATGAAGAAGAAAGCGGACTACATGATAAGTTGAAAGAAAGTGTAGAGACTATCGGAAGGAAAGTCAGAGCAATGGAAGGAAATGACATCTTTGGTACTGATGCCATAGATATGTGCCTAGTGTCTGGATTGGTAATTCCACCAAAATTCAAAGTTCCCAATTTTGATCAGTATTCTGGGGCTACCTGTCCTCGGACACATCTGATTATGTATTATCAAAGAATGGACGCTCATGTGGAAGATGACAAGTTAATGATTCACTGTCTCTAATATAGTCTGAAAGGAGCTCCTGCTAAATGGTATTTGGGTTTGGATCAGTCTCGTATTCACAGTTTCCAAGACTTGGCTGATGCTTTTGTGAAACATTACAAGTACAACATGGATTTAGCCCCTGATCGAAGACAATTACTGAGTATGTCACAGAAGAGTTCGAAATCCTTCAAAGAGTATGCACAGAGGTGGAGGGAAACTGCTTCTCAGGTAGAACCTCCTTTGAGTGAAAAAGAGTTAACCGATTGGTTCGTCGATACAGTAAGACCAGAGTTTTATGAAAATATGATCAGTAGTGTAACCGCCAGTTTTTCTGAAATAGTAGCAGTGGGGGTGAGAGTGGAGTTGGGAATGAAGAATGGGAAGGTAGCTAGCAATTCCGACAGTTCTGGTAATAACAATGTCAAGAAGCTCAGCAGTAATTTTCATAGAAAGAAGGAAGGGGAGACAAATGCAGTAACTGTGGGAAGAAAGAGTCGCACCTGGAGACCACCTTACCAACAGTATCAGCGGAGTTATGTTCAACAATCTCAGCAAGGCTTTGTTCACCAGCCTCAAGCAAGTTATGTTCAGCAATCCCATCATCAACGACCAATGTATCCGTTGCAGTATGCCAAACAACCTTATGTGGCAGCTGTAACTCCAGCTTTCAGTCATCCTGTTCCCAGTTATCAGACAGTGCAGCCAACACCTGTATATCAACCAATTCAACAAGGGTATCAACGAGCGCCCAACGCTCCACCCTATCAACAACATCATCAGCCTAGAGCTCAGGCACCCAGACAAAACTACCAAAATCGGAGATCGGCAACAAAACCTCCACTTCCTCAGATACCGATGACTTACACAGAGTTGTACCCCTCCTTAGTACAGCAGGGATTGGTAACAACACGACCATTAAATCCAGACACTACGTCTCCTCACTATAATCCAAATGCTCATTGTGCCTTTCATGAAGGTTCTTCCGGTCATGATTTAGAAGGCTGTCTTGCTTTAATACATCTTGTCAGGGAGTTGATGGAAAAGAAGATCTTGTCTTTTGATGATGTACCCCCAAATGTCAAAAGTAATCCACTGCCGAACCATGGAGGGGTCAATGCAGTAGAAGAAGTGTTAGATGAAAGAATGGTCCGAGATGTGTCAGAGATTAGAACCCCGTTGAGGTTGCTTCACGAGACACTACTGAAAGCAGGATTGATAAAGGATACCTATAATGATTGTGAAAAATGTTCTAGTGATTCTAGAGGGTGTGATGAGGTACGAAGAGGTATACAAAGGTTGATTGATGAAGGAATATTACAAGTGTGCAGTAAGGTGAGGAAAGAAGAAGTTTCAGTAATTGAGCCTGTCTTTAATTTACCAAAGAAAAGTGAGAAGGTTCCGGTGTTCAAAATGACCAACAGAGGTGTGAAGCCCATTTTCAACAAGTCAACCGTCGATCAACCTCAACCGGTTATTATTCAGAAACCAAGACCGTTTCCTTTTGAAAGCACAAAGGTCGTTCCCTGGAAGTATGACATGACTGTGATAGACCGAGGAACTGGGAAGGTTAGTCAGAAAGAGACAGTAAGAGACGACCAAGTGGATGTGACAAACATTGTCGGTACCAGCAAAATGACCCGTAGTGGTCGAATCTATCAACCAAAGATGACAGTAGTCGCTCCAAGAGAGGTTACCCCTGCTGCGACAAAAGAACAAGAGGTACCAGGTACTGAAAGAAACGATGAAGAATTCTTAAGGATTATTCGGAAAAGTGATTACAAGATCATTGATCAACTCCACCAAACCCCATCAAAGATATCGATCTTGTCTCTCTTAATGAATTCTCCAGCTCACCGAGAAGCTCTGCAGAAGGTATTGAAACAAGCACATGTGACAAAAGACATAACTCTTGGACAATTCGATTCAGTAATAGCCAACATTAAAACCTGTAACACCCTGAGCTTTAGTGACGCTGAGCTGCCAAACGAAGGACGCGATCACAACCGTGCATTGCACATATCTGTCAGGTGTCAGGAAGATACAATGGCACGAGTTTTAGTCGATACTGGATCCTCATTAAATGTGTTGCCCGCAAGGTTGCTCGCAAGGCTGGCATATGCAGGGGCAGAAATGAAACCAACATCTTTGATCGTAAAAGCTTTTGATGGTTCAAGAAGGACCGTTGTTGGAGAGGTAGAACTTCCAATCTTGCCCAGCTTGCTTTGATTTTCACCCATATATATTTATGGGGTGGCATATACAAACGGATGTATAGCCACCCCAGTGGTAAGACCATTATGCCAAAAACGCCTTGCACGCCTTGTACCTGAGTTCGACCCCTGAGGAGGGCAACTCTTTTATTATTTTTTGTCATTTTTCACTCCATTTTCAAAAATTCGTATCTCTCTCAATTTTAATTGTTTTTCACCCGTTCTTTTTTCATTGTGTTCATCTTGATGTGTACTTACATGCCATATTTTTTATTTTTCATGTTTGACAAATTTTTCATCTCTTTTAACTTCGTGCAAGTTAAGTGCATTTTACGTTCGCTTACGCATGTGCAGATGAATTTTTCCTTGGTTAAACTTGAATTTGTTTGTGATACTTGCTTTTATTCATATCCTTATATGTTAGTTAACATGCTAGGATTTTATTTTTGGTTGCCACCATGTTTATTTTGTTCCTTGTGTTGAATGTAATTGAACTCGATCTGTCGTCACAGTTCTTGATAATTCATCTGCTTTGATTGTCATCAATAGTACCTTCATCTTTATCATCCCACATGTTTATCAAATGGTTGTCACCATGAATATGCTTTTATCATGTTGTTAATTTTCTTGTTGTTTTCTTTCCCCGAGTGATGAAGCTTGTTAGCTCTCATCCTATTGCCTCCCCTGTCTACTGCCAAAGGAAAGTCTGTCCATTTGACCCTTATGTCATGGATACATCTCTTATCCCTCTCTTGACTTTGTTAAGTCACTTCAACTTTAATTTTGAAGCCATTAGACTTTTCTTCAAGTCTAAGAAACCCACCTGTACTAGGAGTGTTCTTCAACTAGAACCCTAGGAAAGAGTTTGTCAACTCTGTGTAAGAATCATCGTCATGATTTCATACTTCCCCTTTTGAGTATTACAACTTAGATTAGGGAGTTTTGTTAAACTCCACACAAACATCGTCATGTTTGTTCCCCTCTGAACCTTGATCACCATCAAGTGTTCTTTTCCCCTTGTGAGGTGAACTACGATTGCTCTGATTCTATCCTAGTCAGGATACGTAGGCAGAAGATGCGACGTCTTTGCGAGCAAACTTAGAAAACCAATTAGGTCTTTACTTATCTTTACACTCAACTCCCAATCCTAAATCCATAGTACATATTTCACACTTAGCAAGCAATCAAACAAAAGGTTCCTGTAGAGTACTACAGATGCTTAGGGTGTTAACACCTTCCCTAGGTATAACCAACCCCCGATCCCCGAATCTCTTAAAGCGTTGTCGTTACATCGCGAAAAAGGTTTTTCTTTCTTTAGACCTTTCCTTTGGATAAAATAAAGTTCGGTTGTAAAAAGAATTAAGATTCAAGTTAATTTAATAGCTTGATATCCAATTTTCACTACAACAGAAAACAAAAGATGTGAGATGAAAAGAAGAAATGCAAATACAAATGACGCAACAAGACTCAACAACACAAGAGACTCAACACAAAAGAATGAATTAAACAAGTAAAGAAAGATGAGATGAAATGGGAGAAGTAAACTCTTACAACCATATACCATCAATCTTCAAGAGATAACAATGTTAACTTAAGATGCACACACAAAGAAAAGAGAGAGGAAAAAACAGTGGGGCAGCCACCACCACAAGCACATCTCAACCATACAATTCTTAAGACTCAAACAAAGTAAGGCAAACAAACAATGCAAAACCAACAACAATGTTCATGACAAACTCAAAATGCAAGCATAAGCATCAAATTATCATGCACAAGTGTCTAAACCACATGGGGCAGAAGTTAAACAATAAGAAGAAAGCCTCAAACTTAAGGTTATAACATGAAGGAAACACAAGAATGATCATGCACAAGTGGTGAACCAAAGTTCAAGCACAAACTCAACACTTAGAACAAGTGGAGACACATGATTCAAAGGTGACTTGTGATGCAAGTTACAAACTCAAATGACCTATGACAAGATGAAACAACACCTCAAGTATGTTAAAATGAATCAAAAAAGCTCAAAAGGTGCATATGGGATTACTCATGATCATATCCCAAAGTTTAGGTCAAAGTAGTTTGTAAAGCATATCAAAAGATAACTTGAACTTGAAGAAACTATGAAAAATAGAAAACATGACCAATAAATCTCAAATAAAATGTCAAAGTAAGCATGATCAATCTAGAAACAGCCTAAAAAACCTCATGAGCAAAATCAACTCAAGGCACCATCAAATAAATCCAAGAAGGAATGATGTTCCACCTTATCGAGTACATGTCAAAGCTCGATAAAAAGAAAATTAAAACCAAATGAAAATTGATCAACCATGAACCAACTCAACCCTCAAGGATACTTCAATCCATCACCTAAGTAATGGAGAAGAATTAGTCATAGGAGATTTAACAATCGGGTTCAAATGATCAAATTCAACAAGGGTAGGAACTATAAAACACCTTGAAAATTAAATTCCAAATAAAATAGGAAAATAAATGGAAAATGAAAAATAAAAATTTGGAAAAGTAAATAACATGTTAAAATATTAAGAAAATATTTTTGGAATTTTTTATGAAAGTTAGAGCTATTTTTAAATAAATAAAAGAAAACAACAATTGAAAATAAAATAAAAATAAACAAAGCGAGGAGGGGGTGTAGTAACAATACTGGCTACGAACTAAAACAAGTGAAACACGATTTAGGCCTAGGAACTGGAGGGTGTGGATATCAAAACGCATTGGGAGGAGCAGAAGGAATGTGCAATGCTCAGAATTAATGGCTGCTTGTCCTTTCCTCCTTTGGGCAAGAAATTCAAAATCTCTCCATTAGGGTGCATGACATGTTGGTCTTGTTTTTGCAATGTTTGGAGTGTACCATTTACCAATTTATGCGTATGGCTTGGAAAGTTGGTAATGCTTCCAGGCTAAAATGAGAAACATGCCCAAGATCATTGATGGATCATGCCTTGTAAAGTCATCCAAACTACCATCTTTGAGTCATTGTATCTTGATGTATAAAGCTCCTTTTGGTTGGAACTTGGGCACAAATGGAAGCTTGCATGGCAAGGAATAACTTTGGTATTGGTGGAAGTTTGATTTGAATCTTGGAAGATCGTGAAATTTGGGGTTAAAAATCATGACACAAAATCTGCCTTGTAATAACTTAGAATGATTCCTAAGTTATGAGTTTTGGTCCACTTGAAACCCTAACTTTGGACATTCATATCTTGAGCTTCAAACATCACATGAGAGAATTCTAGTAATGGATGGAAAGCTTGGAACAAGATCTACAACTTTCATGTGGGACAAAATTCCATTTAACAAAAAGAACTTGATGCAAATTGGCTTGGAAAGTTGGTCCAAAAATCTGTCCAAACTTGCTAAATTTGAGATCATTGAAAACCCTAACTTTAAATCATCATAACTTGAGCTTCAAGCATCACATGATAATGAATTGGTACTCAAAAGAATGCTCAGAATATGAGGAACAAGTTTTATGTTGGACTAAAGTTCATTTGATACCTTGACCATGAAGAAAAATGGCTTGGAAAGTGGTTGGTTCACACATGAAACTTTCCATAAATAGCAAGTTTCTAAAACCCTAATTTTCCCAAAGTGGTAAGTTTCACACTTCTTGATTTTTCATGATTCCCTTGACATTTCTTGGTCAAATTTCACCCATTAGTCATATTGAACTTGAGGAACATGATTTTGATCTTAAAAAGTCAAGAGTTGACTTTTTCCCTACATAGTTGCCTTTTTCCCCAAATCTCCTAATTTGTAATTGACTGACCAATTGAAGCTCTTCTGGTTTAAATTGATGATCAATCTTCTACTTACAAACACCTTGGGACATATGGAGGATCATGGAAAAATTTTTTGCTCCAAATACAAGTCTTGACTGATTATATGTGAAACCCTAATTTCATGCCCTATGCATAGGCTTTTTGTAGATGAATTGAATGACCATTCCCGTTCGACAATAGCCTCTAAGGTACTCAGCAAACCTCTACACCATGCTCACACCCATGATAGGACCTTACAAGCTCTTGAAAACCCACTGGTGATCCTCAGACAAGGAGCTTTGACACACTCCTGCTCTTAAGGAGCTTGGACAACTTCATAATGATACCACACACTTAATGACCTCTACCAATGCCTTTGCTTGAGCTTAAAGTCAATAAGACTCTCTTCTTGGATGGCATATAAACAATCACTTGATCCCCTATAAGAACAATGCTATGCAAATGCAAGATGCTAAAATTCAATGAAACATAAGCCGAATACAAGAAAAAAAAGGGTTGGTCAAATTTTGGGGTACAACACTTGCTGCAAAGGTTCAACCTCCAATGGTGGAGAGGGAACTCATTGATCTGTTTGTAGCTACACTACCGGGTGTGTACTATGAGAAGTTGGTAGGGAATATGTCTGGTAGCTTTTCAGATTTAATCATCACTGGTGAACGAGTTGAAAATGGGAATAAATTGGGAAAGATCCAAGCGGGAGAGGGGTCCTCATCTAGAGGAGGTAGGAATAATTTTGGTAACAAGAAAAGGGAAAGAGAGATGAACGCGATCTCAGGGTACACGAATAATAGCAGAAATAGAAATAGAAACCAACAATATCATCAGTAATATCCTCAGATTGCGAGTATTGCTATTCCAACAGGACAAGCTCAACAACAACAACAACAACAACGTCTACAACAACAACAACAACAGAATTACGCACCACAGAGGTTTCAAGGCCGTGGGAGAGTAATGAATAGACAATTTGATGCACCACCAATGCCATACTCACAGCTCTTACAAAACTTGTTGCAGCTTCAGTTAGTCCAGAAAAGGAGGATGGCCCCTCTGACTGGTGCGCCACCCCCAGGGTATGACGCAAATGCCAGATGTGACTTTCACTCAGGTGCTCTTGGCCATCATATAGACAATTATAAGGCCTTCAAGCCTAAGGTTTAGGACCTTATAGATAGCAAGGAAATTAATTTTACAAATGATGCGCCTAATGTTGTGCAAAATCCTATGCCTAACCATGGAGCGGCTGGGGTAAATGCTATTGTGGGTGAAGAGAATTTGAATTTGATGACCAATGTTGAAGAACTGAGAACCCCTTTGGGTGTTGTTAAGAGTAGGCTGTTGATGGGTGGGGTGTTTCCAGGCTATATGGAAAACTGTAAAGGTTGTTTGGCTCATCCTGAGGAATGTGATGATTTGAAAAATCATGTGCAGAGATTAATGAATGAAGGCGTACTACAATTTGACAGAGTTGGTGAAGATAAAGGTGAGAGGGTGATTGGTTAAGAGCGGGATGAGGTTGCCATAATCTCAATTCCTTTTAGAACCATTAACATATCTGCGCCACCGAGGCCATCTACCCTTATAATCACCAAGGCAGGGTTTGTGCCTTATGAAAGTACTAAAGCGATCCCGTGGAATTATGGGGCTGAAGTATTTTGTAATGGCCAAAAACAAGAGATGGAGGGAATGACGTCTGATTCGTTTGATTATTTGGTGGGAACAGGCGGAATGACGAGAAGTGGGAGGGTGTTTGCACCTCTAGAGGCTAATGTTGAAAGATCGGATAAAGGAAAGGGGAAAGCTGTTGTTGAAGAAAGTTCTCAAGGGGGTGAGAAGGATGCTTTGCTGAAAGATGCTGAGGAATTCATACGTCTAATTAGAAAAAGCGATTACAAGATTGTGGACCATATACAACAAACCCCGTCTAAAATATCAATCTTATCATTATTACTGTGCTCTAAGGCACATCGAAATGCCCTTCTGAGGATTCTGAACACTGCGTATGTACCACAACAGATATCGGTGAACCAACTCGAAGGAGCGGTGGCGCATGTGAATGCTGGAAATGGATTAGGATTTACTGATCTGGACTTGACACCTAAAGGAAGAAACCACAATCACGCCCTGCATATTTCCATTGAGTGCAGAGGAGCTGTATTATCTCATGTTCTGGTGGACACTAGGTCTCCACTTAATGTGTTGCCCAAAAAGGCTTTGATGAAGCTTGACACCCAAGGAGTAATATACACGCCTAGCGATCTAATTGTGCAAGCGTTTGATGGGACAAGGAGGTTTGTGTTCGGAGAAGTAACTCTTCCTATCCAGGTTGGCCCGGAGGTTTTTAACGACGTCTTCTACATAATGGATATCCAACCAGCATACAGTTGCTTGTTAGGTCAGCGCTGGATTCACTCTGCAGGGGCAGTGACGTCGACTCTACATCAGAAGTTAAAGTATATGGTGGGGGGTAACATTGTCACTGTCTGTGGTGAGGAGGACATTATGATTAGCCATTTATCCTCGTTCGAGTATGTGGAAGTTGATGGGCAGATACAAGAGACCTTGTGTCAAGCGTTTGAGATAGTTCAGGTCAGAGAGAAGGTGCCAGTTGTGGGTAGTGCTTCTGAGGTTGCTATGTCTTCATTCAAAGAAGCGTAGGCTATGGTAAAGTCTAGTTCATCTCAAGGTTGGGGTGGGTGCTGAGTATCCCCAATAAACAAGACAAGTTTGGATTGGGGTACAACCCATCGTCTTCTTCCTCACTGATCGCTCCATGCTATAGAGGACCGGTTCAGTTTACGAGTGGTGGAGTGATATTTGACCGAATCAACACTGTGTCTGAAGATGAGGGTGATAGTGACTGTGATATGGATGCATGGATCCATCCATGTGTTCTCGGCCAAAGCCTGAGCAACTGGACTATTGAAGAAGTTGTCCAAGTGACCCGTGAAGAGTAACTATCTTGTTTTCGAATTATGTATAGCCATATTATCTACCTGGAGCATAGTGGTCTTTGTCTGTAGGGCCTTATCCTTGTTTATGTTTCGAACAATTGTTTTATCATTAATCAAAGGGCGTTTCTGCATTCAAATAT
The DNA here is from genome assembly GCA_963859935.3 of Lathyrus sativus. NCBI lineage: Eukaryota > Viridiplantae > Streptophyta > Magnoliopsida > Fabales > Fabaceae > Lathyrus > Lathyrus sativus. The sequence goes on along the minus strand of OZ012736.1, from coordinate 180,835,769 downwards.
TGTGATCCTTTTTTTTCTTGTTTTTATTTTTAACAATAAAATGGCAATGTGGTTTGTGTTGATTGCATATCATTTTAAGCATCAAATCATCATCATTGCAGGTTTCTGATAACGCGAAAATATATCTATAAAATAACATGTGTTTTAACTAATGTTTGACCGGTTTCACTCCGAATTCGGGGCATTCCATGCTATTTGTCTAAGTATTATACAGGTATTCGAAGAACATGTCCAAACAAAGAAATATGAAGAAAAGGAGCAAAAACAAGTGAAAAATGGATGAAAAACCAAGTGAAAACCAGCAGAAACGAGCTTGACTGATGTGACGACCGTCACACAGCTGTTACGACCGTCATGCGTGTGACGACCGTCATGCATCCAGAACGTGCAGAATGAAGTCACGTGCAAAATTCCCCCCTCAAAGACCAAAAGTGTGGCCACTAACTCCTACTTTTCTGCCTCAAACCCACTTCCTGAAGGAATAACCGTTAGATACTCTCCCTCTATAAAAGGAAGAGGTTGAGACCTGAAAAGGGGAGCCACATTCAAGACAACGAAGTGCTGCCAATTCATCTTCAGAGAAACCTTTCCGTTATTATATTCTTATTTGTTTCTCTTTTCCTTCTCTGTATTCTTTGATATTTTGTAATTCCCATTTCCCTTGTATGATCAATTGGCACCAAGACCAGAATCCTGCCAACATTGTGGAGGATTTGCCCAAAGGCCAATTGGAATATTTACAGGTTTTCAATTTTAATCGTAATTGCAATTTTCATTATGATGCATGTTATTAATTACTGTTTTTATTTATGTATTACCATTTCTATTTCCATGTCTAGCTAAATTACTGTAATCGATATGTAATAATAATTCAGACAGAATTTGATAATAATTGGCGTAGTTTTTCTCTTTTCAAAAACTCAGTTATGGTTCTAGTTTTTAATCAAAATTCTAAATAAACCTTTGCCACGACAGTGGGAAACCATATTAAGGTACGAACCAACAAGCGACAACTGAGGCTAAGACCAGATAGTAAAAACTAGGCATTCGATTTAAAAACAGGGAAAGCACTTTAAAAAGGATTAGAACTTAGAGATTTTCAAAAGGTAACTCTAACCCCGAACAGGAGAGCGACAACATACGTTCCGCCTTAGAGTTGCGACTAGCGTCAACAACCATCGTGAGACAAAAGTCTTTAGATCACTATTTTCTTCTTAAACTAAGTTTGAAAACACTTAATACGCCAATAGGTTGTCAAATCCCCGAAGAACAAAATTATTGCATATCGATTCATAAATTCATATCTTAAGTAAAAACCTTAGTTCCCTTTAGTTTACGCATCTACTCTATTATTATTCAACTTGAAACCAAACCGACCTAGCTAAACACCATAACACCCGATAATACTAGATTGATTACGAGTCCCTGTGGGATCGATATCTATTATTACTACGCGATAGACTGTGCACTTGCAGTTAGATTTGTTAGACATAGAAAGTCGCAATCAAGTTTTTGGCGCCATTGCCGGGGACCCGTTTAGTCAACAGTGTAATCCTTTGTTACACAATATAGACTAGGTTAACAATTCTCTCTCCCTCTACTCGTTCTTCGATTGTATGCCAAGTACTCGCTCACAAGGCGAAATCTTACAACCTACAATCACTGAACTAGAGCGCTTCTTACATCTAAGAAGGCGCATCGTCGAATATCAACAAAGACACAACATTCCTGATCTTCTAGCTCATCCTCCTGTTGAAGAAGCAAAGATGGCTGAAGGACCTCAAAACAAACCGCTGAAGGCATACGCTACACCCTCTCAGATGGAGCCTAGAAGTACCATAGCTGCCCCAGCTATAAATCGAACCGATTTCGAACTAAAACTGTCATTGCTGTCAGCTGTACAACAAAACCAATTCTCAGGAAATGCAACTGAGGATCCAAATGAACATTTAACGAAGTTTGTACAATACGCAGACACAGTGAAAGCAAATGGAGTAACTCCAGACGCAATAAGATTTCATCTTTTCCCTTTCTCTCTTAGAGATAGAGCTTGGACATGGTTACAATCCTTACCATCCAACTCCGTTACAACATGGGAACAGTTGAAGAACGTTTTCTTAGCGAGATATTTTCCGCCAAGCAAAACTGCTATGCTTAGAGCCCAAATCAACGGATTTCGACAAAAAGATACTGAATCTCTCTACGAAGCGTGGGAAAGGTTCAAAGATATGATGAGAACATGTCCTTACCACGGTCTAGAATACTGGGTGACGGTCCATACTTTCTATAATGGGCTTCTATACAACACCAGATTTACGGTAGACGCCGCCGCGGGTGGTGCACTTATGGATAAGCCATACGACGAAGCCTATCAACTAATCGAAAACATGTCTCAGAACCACTGCCAATGGGGAGGTGAACGCATTCCAGCAGAGAAACCCGCAGCGAAAGGTGGGATGTACGAGATCAGCAGCCTTGAAAAGTTCAACGCTAAAGTAGATGCTCTAGCACAGAAAATCGACAGTCTGACCGTTAACCCCACTGCAACCGTCGCCGTCGTAACTCCAAACTGCGAGTTATGCGGAATCGCCACTCATAATGCGCCCGAGTGCCCATTGTTGGCCGGAATTCTACCAGACCAAGTAAATTACGCTCAAGGAAACCCTTACGCAAATACTTACAACCCATGATGGAGGAACCACCCAAACTTTTCCTACAAGAACGATAATGCCTTGCAAGCACCAGATGCTCCGCCAGGATATCAGAAACCAGCTGCTGCCCAGACTGCCCCTAGGAAATCAAACCTCGAGTTGATGATGGAAAAATTCATAGCTACTCAAGCTCAAACAAACAAAGAATTCATAAATCAAAACATACACACTAGCGAGCAAATTAAACAGCTGACCGGAAAAGTAGACGCTTTAGCCACCCACAATAAAATGCTCGAAACGCAGATATCTCAAGTGGCCCAACAACAAGCCTCTGCCGCTGCCCCAGCTGGAACATTTCCAGGACAACCCGAACCTAATCCCAAAGGTCACGCAAACGCTGTTATATTAAGAAGTGGGAAAGAATTGGAGGGCCCAACAGATCCTAGGAACGAAGATTTAGTAATGCAACAGAAATCCGATAAACCAACCAAAAAGGAGTCTGAAACAGAAAAGAAGGAATGTGACGAGCAGAAAGCCGCCAAAGATGAAAACACATATGTGCCTCCGGCGCCATATAAACCACCTATCCCTTATCCTCAAAGATTAATAAACTCCAAAACTTCAGGACAATTTAAGAAATTTGTCGAACTTTTGAAACAACTAAACATCATTATTCCTTTCACAGAAGCGATAACTCAAATGCCGTCATACGCTAAATTTCTTAAAGAAATTTTGTCTAATAAAAGGAAAATAGAGGATAACGAGACAGTGACAGTTACTGTCGAATGTAGCGCAATCATTCAAAACCACATGCCTCCTAAACTAAAAGACCCAGGTAGTTTCTCCATACCCTGCGTCATAGGAAAGTTCGTAATAGACAAAGCTCTATGCGATCTAGGAGCCAGTATAAGCGTCATGCCTTTATCTATATGCAAAAAGCTGAATATGGGAGAACTAAGACCAACTAAAATGTCCGTACAATTGGCTGACCGATCAGTCAAATACCCCGTCGGAATACTGGAAAACGTTCCAGTACGCATAGGAGAATTCTATATCCCAACCGACTTCATAATCATGGACATCAAAGAGGACTCTGTTACTCCAATTATCCTAGGAAGACCGTTCCTAGCTACAGCCGGAGCTATTATAGACGTAAAGAAAGGAAGGCTAACATTCGAAGTAGGAGAAGAAAAGATAGAGTTCATCCTTACTAAATTCTTGAAGGCACCAGCCATCGATGACACATGCTATATAGTAGATGTAATTGACGAATGCATACGAGAATTAGAAAAGGAGGAAACTACATATTCTGAAATCATGAAAATCCTGATCCCTGATATTCATGAAGACGACAACTGGCGTGCACCATACAAAGATGATAGTCTGAGCGAGATCTTAGCACTCACTCCAAATCACATGCCAGGTCCGAAAAACCTAGCTTTAGAACTTAAAGAGATACCCAAAACTCTCAGGTATGAATTCCTAGATACAGAATTCAAAAGACCAGTAATAGTAAACGCTAACTTAGGACAATCAGAAACTGAGCGATTATTAGAAGTCCTAATGAGATACCCAACTGCGTTAGGCTATAATATAAGCGATCTAAAAGGCATAAGTCCCTCCATCTGTATGCACCGTATCATGCTGGAGGAAGACTGCAAAACTTCGAGAGAACATCAGAGAAGGATAAACCCGATCCTAAGCACTGTAGTCAAAGACGAGGTGAAAAAGCTACTAGACGCAGGGATCATATACCCAATCTCCGACAGCCAATGGGTCAGCCCAGTACACGTAGTACCCAAGAAAGGAGGCATTATTGTAATGAAGAATTCAAAAGGCGAATCGATAACCCAAAGAGTAGTGACCGGAAATAGGATGTGTATCGATTACAGAAAACTAAACAAGGCAACTCAGAAAGATCACTTCCCTTTACCATTCATAGACCAAATGTTGGAGAGACTGGCGAAACATTCATACTTCTGCTATCTAGATGGCTATTCGGGATTCTTCCAAATCCCTATTCACCCCGATGACCAGGAAAAGACAACATTCACTTGTCCCTATGGTACTTTTGCCTACCGCCGAATGCCGTTCGGACTATGCAATGCTCCAGCAACCTTTCAAAGATGCATGATGGCAATCTTCGCAGATTTCATATATGACATCATGGAAGTGTTCATGGATGACTTCTCTGTATGCGGACAAAGCTTCGAAAGTTGCCTGTCGAATTTAGAAATGGTACTCAAAAGATGCGCCAAAGTGAACCTTGTCCTTAATTGGGAAAAATGTCATTTCATGGTCCGACAAGGCATTGTTTTAGGACACGTCATCTCTGAAAAAGGGATTGAAGTTGACAAAGCCAAAATAGAGATCATAAAGGATCTCCAACCTCCGAAAACCGTACGAGAAATACGAAGCTTCTTAGGACACGCTGGATTCTACCAAAGATTCATAAAGGATTTCTCGAAAATCACAAAACCTCTTACAGGTTTATTAATGAAAGATGCTGAGTTCATCTTCGACAAAGAATGCTTAGAGGCATTCGAAACTCTAAAATATGCACTTATCACCGCACCAATCATGCAACCCCCAGATTGGCGACTACCATTAGAAATCATGTGCGATGCGAGTGATTATGCCGTAGGCGCGGTTCTAGGACAAAGGAAGGATAAGAAGCTTCACGCTATCTACTACGCCAATAGAACATTAGACCCTGCCCAAATGAACTATGCCACAACAGAAAAGGAACTCTTAGCAGTCGTGTTCGCTCTTGACAAATTCTGTTCCTACTTGGTAGGAGCCAAAATAATCATATACACAGACCATGCTGCCATTAGGTACCTAATAAACAAAAAAGACGCAAAACCTAGATTATTGAGATGGATCCTATTATTACAAGAGTTCGATTTAGAAATTAAACATAAGAAGGGGACCGAGAACGTAGTTGCGGACCACTTATCCCGTATAGAGGGCATAAAACAAGAACCATTGCCTATCAATGACGACTTTCCTTACGAACGTCTGATAGCCAAATTGGAAAGCGATATGTCTAACTCTACTTCGGAAGAACCGGAACTGGAAAAAGCCGTTGAAGCTGTCTATGCCCAAGCCACTTTGCCGTGGTTTTCCGACATCGTTAATTACCTGGCCGTAGGCGTGCTTCCACCGGACCTGACTTATCAACAAAAGAAGAAATTCTTCCATAACTTAAAGCACTACTACTGGGATGAACCTCTACTCTTCAGACGAGGCGCCGACAACTTATACCGTCGTTGTGTCCCAGAGGAAGAAATACAAGACATCATCACCCAATGCCATTCAGCACCATATGTTGGTCATGCCAGCACCTCAAAGACGTGCGCTAAAATCCTACAGTCTGGCTTATTTTGGCCCAGTCTCTGGAAGGACGTCCATATCGCGGTACTAAAATGCGACCGGTGCCAATGCACCGGCAACATCTCACGACGCGATGAAATGCCTCAGAGAGGAATCTTGGAAGTAGAAATCTTTGACGTCTGGGGAATCGACTTCATGGGACCTTTCCCATCTTCTTTTGGAAATAAATATATACTCGTCGCTGTCGACTATGTATCAAAATGGATAGAGGCTGTTGCCGCTCCAACAAATGACACGCGAGTAGTCGTTAAACTCTTTAAAAACGTAATCTTTCCAAGATTCGGTGTGCCCAGGCTCGTCATTAGTGACGGTGGTTCGCATTTCATATCGTGAATCTTCGATAAACTCCTTTCCAAATACGGAGTTAAACACCGTGTAGCCACACCATATCATCCACAAACTAGTGGACAAGTGGAGGTTTCGAACAGGGAAATAAAACAAATTTTAGAAAAGACTGCCGCAACCTCCAGGAAAGATTGGTCCTCAAAGCTGAACGAAGCTTTATGGGCCTATAGGACCGCCTTTAAGACACCGATAGGCACCACACCATTCAAACTAGTCTATGGAAAATCATGCCACCTGCCGGTAGAGTTAGAGCATAAAGCCTTCTGGGATATTAAGACACTAAACTTCAACTACATTGCGGCAGGCGAAAAGCAAATCTTGAACCTTCACGAATTGGAAGAGCTAAGATTAGACGCGTACGAGAATGCACGCATCTACAAAGAAAGGACCAAGAAATGGCATGACAAACGTTCAATCCGGAAGCAGTTCAGAGTGGGAGACATCGTGCTCCTATTCAACTCCAGATTGAAACTATTCCCTGGAAAACTAAAATCTAGGTGGTCTGGACCTTTTGAGGTCACCAAAGTCCTCAAGAGTGGAGCTGTTGAAGTCACGAATCAAATCAGCGCACCGTTTATAGTAAACGGACAGCGTTTGAAACATTATAACCAAAGTGAACACAGCGACCACGTGAGCAATATGAAATTGCTCGAGATTCTCGAATATCTTATATCCAAGCTATCGTCAGGCTTCTGACGTTAAAGACATCGCTGATTGAGAGGCAACCCAAAGTTTTCCTACTTTTCCTTCTAAATTTATTAAAACTATTCTTTTTATTAACTTATAATTTCTATAAATTTCTATTATCCTATTTTCCATTATCTATATGTATTTTATATTTTTCTCTTTTATCACTTTCTTATTTTTCTTAAAATTATGATCTGAGTGAATATGACTTTTTCCAGGATTTTAAAAGTCATTCTACTTTTCTTCCATTCTATCCGACTAACGAGTATGGCCGACATTGACGTTACGACTGTTGTGTTTAGAGGACGAGCTCAGCAGGCCAGATTTGAGGCACTGACTCAAAGAAACTTTGCTTCGACTCTATACTACGATACACCAACCATGGACAATCTAGGAATCCAAGATAGCATTCAGTACCTATTTTACCAATTAGGCTGGGAGCAAACCGCTCTCAAGACCCGATTTGCTACCTTCCGCGAACTGACATTTGAATTCCTTAGCTCCCTAAGTTACTTACCTGAATATGGATTTGGATCCACTAAAGAATTAATAACCTTTAGAATGTTTGGAATAAACCAAACACACAACCGTACCACGTTAGCTAACATCCTAGGCTTCCCTAGCAATCCATTCGTGTTTACTGCCATTGAAGAGGATTTTGATCTCGAATTAGACCAATTCTGGGGTTCCATCACCGGAAACTATCACCCAGAACCGAACGACATGCATAACAACGAGATACACAATCCAGCCTTCCACTATTTCCATAGGATATTAGCCCATATCCTCTTTGGTAAGGAAGAAAACATCACAACAGTCTCAAAGGACGAGTTGTTCATCCTTTTCTGTGCTTCACAAGGCCGCCCTGTAAATGTTGTCCCTTTTATGATGAGGGCATTTACACGCATCAATCAGGACCCGCACTCACCCATTTTAATAGGAGGCCTAGTCACCATGATCGCCCATGAAATTGGTCTGAGGTATTACCTGAACAAAGTCGTCCGTTTCGGCAACCTCAGAGCAATGGACATCCAGTTCTGCTTCAACAGACGCATTCTAGGTACCTTAGGACCAGGAGCCTACGAATACCTCATAGTTGATCAACCTGTCCACCTTTTCACATTGCCCAACCATGAGCTAACCAGTATCCATAACAAAGACAATTGGCTTTATGAATTGGACGAGCCTATGGGACCTCCATCACCTCACTCCACACCCCAGGCTTATATGTATGACAGTGATCAAGTCTCAGAAGCACATGACTATTTGTACTACCAAGACTATGAGTCTGAAGTAGAGATCGATCCTGAGACCCCTCCTAACTACCATAATTTTCCTGACCCCACGCCTGAACAAAACACAGATAAGCTAGACACTGTTCTGAAAACTGTAGACAACCTCAAGTTGGAAGTAACCACTGTCAAAGATGAATTAACGCAGCTTCATATGGATTTCGTTACCTTCATGGACTTGGTTAGCGACCAATTTAATGCTGTTGTTCAGCAGGTCAACAATTTGAAGAAACCAACGGAGTGATCTTCTAGTTTTAGCTTTAATTTACGTTTACTGCATTTTACATTGTTCGACATTAGTTCATTTTGCAATTGTTTACTTTTTTTGGATATTGTACTACCTTACACTCATTTTTCGATTTAATGTTATTTTCATTTCAGTACTTCCCTTAATTATGTTTCCTATTCATTTTTAGTTTGTCATTATTCCATTATAAGTCATATTACCATAGTTTCCACTGTTAAAACGCCCCACAAGCAAAATTCTGCAATTCTGCAGACTTTGCTGATGTGACGGTCGTCACACTCCCACCACGGTCGTCACGCGTGTTACGACCGTCACAGACCCCTGACGGTCGTCATGCAGAAAAACCCCCAATTCTGTTTTAAACAGAGTTGCGCCCCTCCCCTTTCCCTCTCCCCTAATTCCCCACTCTCCCATTATCAAAACCCTATCAAAACCCTCAGAATCCCCCATAAAACATCCACCATTTTCAACCTCCCATTCACCATTATACAGTACCCACTGCACTCCTTCGCCTCACCATTCTCTGAAACCCCATATTCTCAAACCTCTGCACTTCTCTCACAACAATGGCCAGTGCAAACCCCGATTTCAGCAACATCACCTTCCGCGAAGGAGAGGCCGGTGAACGGCAGCAGACGAACTTTCTCGCATTCCATCAACGGTCGCTTCAACCGACCCGGTATGCTCATCTGAATTCTCTGACGGAACTCGGAATTCTCGACGGCGTTACTTGGATGTTGCAGAGAGCCGGCATCTGGCATCTCTGCACCAATCCCCAACCCACCTACGAGCAACTCACTCTAGAGTTTCTCAGCTCCTTCGCCTACACAACATCATCTGGCAATGCCAACCAACTCCACGGCGCCGCGTGCTTTCAGATGTTTGGCACTGAATATCAGGTCCCCCAGGACCGCATCGTCGTCATCCTGCAGTTCACTCACAGCGACGATGTTCACCGCCGCATCTCCGATCAGTTCTACCAAGAGGCCTTCCCTCTATGGAATAGCCTGACCGGAACCACTCCAGACAGCTGGGACACGCTGAACGCCACTCATATCCATAACCCAGCTATCCGCTACTTCCACCGCGTGTTGAGCAACACCATATTCGCTCGTGACAGTAACCATAAGGTCAACTCGAAGGAGCTGTTTTTCCTCCGCTGTGTGTTCGCTTCAGAGCCGGTTAACGCCGCCCCGTTTCTCTTGGCTCACATTTAGGCCAACTACAACCGCGACTCCAAACCTTTCTACTTCGGTGGCATCATCACATCCATCGCCATAGGCCTCGATCTTGGCGACCGCCTCCAGACACTCCGCCAGATGCCTCCCATATTCCTAGACACCGACCACTGTCGCGCCTCCTACCTCATCAAGGCCCGCCGTGATGGTCGATATCATCCTGTAGTGCGAGGCCGCACTATCCATAGCATCATCATGCCTTCACGCACCCAGATGCATCCAGAGGATAGAGCCACCTGGCTCTTCGACACCGCTGCCCCTGCTGCCCCAACACAAGATAACATCCCAGAGCCCAGGGACGAAGTTCAGGAAGAGCTAGACAGAGCCGACCAGCCTGAGCCATCACACTCAGCTGCTGCCGCTGGCCCTTCCACGCGTCGCCGCCCCCGTCCGGCCACTGATGACACATCCGCGGCCCTCCTCCGCTGCATCGAGCAACAAAACCAGATGATGCTTATGATGGAGCAGCAGAACCGCAGGCTGAGGAATTTGAAGCTTGGCAGAGAGAGCAAACCGGCCAAATCCAACAGTCTCTGCAGATGATGCATGATATCCATTCCGACATGGCTGACGAGATGGCACACCTCACTGTGCGAGTCGACGGCCTCCGGGATTACATATTCCACACTAGGGCTCTGAACCTCGCCGCCCGTGGCCCCCCAGCCAGAGGTCGAGGCAGAGATCGAGGACGAGGACGGGATTCGTAGTATTTTTCATTTTTGCCATTTATGTTATTTTTTCTGTATTTCCTCTGTATCTCCCTTCCGCATTCCTTCAAATCAGTGGGGACACTGATTGAGATAGTGTGGGAGCGGATCGTTATTTCCCTTTTCATTTCCCTTTCTCATGTTATTTCACATTGTACTTTTTCTTTCGAATTTAAAGAAATTTTAATTTTCGGTTTCGGAAAATAAGCTCTTATATATATATTTATCTCTGTTACGTGAACTCCCCGCATTTCATATGACTATATAAAGAAATCTTTAAGCATCACGAGGACACGTCAAAGTTCAATCAAGTATGGAAATCCCGAGAAGAAAATCTTAACAACTCCATTACCGTCCTGACACCTTAGACCTCCAGTTTATGCGAGTCCGTTTCACTACCTACACGTACCGAAGTTTCAAGCTCCTACTCAAACGTAGCCCCCAGTAGTTTATACAAGCAGTCAGCACCATCCTAAATGCTTCTAAGCAATGAAACCGATGCAAATAAGTGTGTGTGATCTCTAACTCAAAATGAAAAATCATGAAGAAGAAAAACCATATAGCCTGAGTATAGAGACATGTTCCTTCTAAGTTAGGTGTGTCGCTACCGCGAAAATAAGGTGTTGGCAAAACAGAAGAGTCGCCACCTTTCGTTATTTATCCCTCAGAGCGGGAAAGGGAACGATCGAAAAAACCTGACAAAAAGGTATAAGACAAGGTCATCGCAACCTTTGTCTGGATTCGGGAGTCGGTTACGCAAGGGGAAGGTATTAGCACCCCTCACGTCCATCGTACTCGATGGGATCCACGCTTGTTGTGTTTATCTGATGGGTTGGTTTTATCTATCTACCTATCAAGGCTGGTCTGAAAAGAAAAGAAAATGACTCGGCAAAGCGTCGCACTTTATGCCTACGTATTCTCATCAGAGAATGAGAAATCAGAGTCAACATAGTTCGGCTAACTACGGGTTACGGGGAAGGTGGCTCGCCAATACGTCAGTATTGTGCCTACGTACTCTCAACAGATATGAGAGATCAGAGCTTACGTAGTTCAGGATAATACGGATTACGGGGATTCAGATTCATTTGTTTTATCGAGTAGGGTTAACAAACAGTTCCAGCAGACTTAAGCGTTACCGTTTGCGGTAGAACTGGGAGTTAACGACACTCTTTTCTTCAGAAAAGCTTCCTTTGAATTACGGGCCCACGGGGCAAAAGGTTTGAAGTTTGTTTTCTGTCTTTTACGAGAGAACTGTTTTTTATGGATGTTTGCAACCAATATCGCACTAGAGACTATGACCTGAGAGTGAATGCGTCGCATGTCACCCAAAGGGTACCATACTAAACATCCAGACTGTTGAAAAGAAACTCTCCAACAATCCTTTCTCAGATAGCTTAAGGCTCGTAACGTACGACATCAGTTAACCTTTATTACTGTATTTTGATTTGTTTTGAGATGAGAAGAGAACAGGCTCAACTAAGGGGAGACTATCAAGTCCTAATGTTGTCATGCCAAGGATTCATCATATGGTTGAAGTTTGAAACAGGGGACTCCTAGAAGTTGTCATGCATAGGTTTCAACCTAAAGTTCTAATCATCACTTCCTTATCAAAGGAAGTGAGATTCCTAGGGGATCATGTCAATGATAAACAGAAATAGATAAAGCATCAGCTTAAACAGTAAACAATAAACAGTACAGGAAACAACTGTAGAATGCATGCAATGCAAGTGAGGGAGGAAATGTGTGTGGGGCATCAGCCTCCGCAAGCTCATCTCAACCTCAAGCCAAATATGAACAACTGCAATCATACAGAAGAAATAAAATGCCATCAAGCAAGATAGGAGCAACTGCAATCATACAGAATAAGTAACATGCTATCAAGCAAACGCAAACCACATAGGCAAGGGAGCTGGGCTCTACCGAATACCCGCAAGCAAAGCCATACAGTAAAAATACAAGCAGAGGGAGCAACTCAACCTCTAGTGCAATCATGCTCCTAGCTCAAATCAGTCTAGATATGAACTTATTCTAATGCATCAAGCAAATCAAACAAGTCACACCGATACAGTTGCACAACAAGCAAACAAACAGGAAAACAGATCAACAGCTCCCACAACAAAGCAATCTTCTGACATCAGTTCAGTCACCAGTCTTCAACTTCTCTACAAGACTTTCATCTTCCATAGCAAGTATCAACTTGCCTCTTCAATCTTTCAATGTATCAATCCACAAGTATCAACTTGTTCTCTCTTCTTTAGGCCTCAGCTCCAAAGTGAACTCCACCCTCAGGCTTCAATCCTAACTGCAAGTATCAACTTGTTCCTTCAGGGACTTAATGCATCATACTCACAAGTATCAACTTGCTCCTTCCTTAAGCTCCAGCTCCTTCATTCCATTTCAATTTGATCTTCTTCCACAAGTGTCAACTTGTTCTTCTGGACCTTCAAGCTTCAGCTCTCTCCTCCTTACAAGTATCAACTTGCTCTTCCTGATCTACAAGCCTCAGCTCCTAAGGGTAATCTTCAAACACAAAGAAGTATCAACTCCTATCCCTCAATCTCTTCAAGCAAGGAACTCCATCCTCTAGCAAGGGAGAAAGATTCATCTAACAAGAGCAAAGTTTGGATGATTGACAGCAGAGTGAAGACCAAAGGTCACCACTAAGCATCCTATCATCAGAGAAAGGGACCCTCAAAGGTTCTACCAATTTATAAAGAGCCACACATCCTACCAAAGGAGGGATGAGGCCTTTACAAGGGGACCTTACATCATAGGGAAGAATGGAAGTGGTCAACATCTTCCATGTTTATGAAGGAAGAGAATCTATCTAGAAGCTCTGCTTACAAACCCTAATCTTAACACCTAATCACCACTACACCAGAAGAAGGGAGATCTTCACATCCAAGCTTATTCATTCATTCCATGGTAGCCCAAGCTTGTCTTCAACATCATCCAAGAGCAAGAGAGACAAAACCCTAACCTAAGGGAACTAAAGAAGTCATTCTAATTGAGTTAGTGCATTAGAATCATCTAAAGTTAGCACCTAAACTAAAATCAAACAAAAATAGTAAACCACATTGTAAATTCCTACAAAAATTCCTAAGGGATCCTAATTCAATCATGAATCTACCATACAAAAATCAGAGGTTGAATCATCCACCAAGTTCTAGATATAAAACCTAAATCTTAAGGTATCAACCATAAACCCTAAAAATGGAGCTCCTAAAGTTTCAACCTAAAACTACCTCTTACATTCATCACAAAAATGTGAGAAAAATCTAGGAGGAACATGCATATCTCTGCTAGCTACACACAAAAAATCAAGGCAATAATCATCATCACATGATCAAACCAAATTCAACAAGATCAAGTATCTACCATGATTATTTTAATGTCAATTAAAATGTAAAAAATGCTAATAAAATCAGAAATGCATGAAATATTAATATTTTTTCTCTAAAAAAAAACTAGATTCAATCATGAATCCATGGAAAAAATAATGGAATTAATTGAGTCATTTTTCAATTTTTTATGAATTATTCAATAACCATGAAAAATGAAGAAATAAAATGAAAATCAAAAGAAATGAATAAACGCGTGGTGTGAATAGCACAAAAATTCAGTTCATTATTCAGACTGGGCCAGAAGTGGGGTGTTGATATCAATGCGTTACTTAAGCCCAAAACCAACATTTAAATGAAACGCATCGTTTCATAACTCAGAGTCCTTCACAAAAATTAAATCATTCGTGGTCGTTGGATCTTTCCCAGGTCAAAGTCTTTAGCCCAATCCAATGGCAACCAACTCATCTTCTTCCTTTCAAATTTCTGAGTTTTCCTCCATCTGCGCGCGCTAGAGTCACCGCCGGTGACTTCTCCGATCAGCCACTCCCAACCCTAACTCTCTCTAGAATCCACCATTGGCCACGATTTCTTGATGAATCTTGTCCCAAATTTCCTCATGAATTCATTCTTGCCACTAATTCATGCTAAAAACTCAAGGTTTGCAAAAACACGATCTCAACCGAAAATTGCGTAAACCTTAATTGGTCACTAATCTCCAAATTAATGATCCAGAAACCTTCCTACATCACTCTATAATGAATTTAACCTAACAAATCCTCTTGATTCTACTCAAATTAAGCCATGGAATGAGAATTGCATAGCTGGTAAAATCGTGTGAACAGAGTGCTCAAATCTTCAAATCAACCCTCAAGAACTTCCAAATTCCTTCACTAGCATCCAAGGAAGGTTCTATATGCAAAGAAATGAGCTGAAACCTCGTGGATTCTTGAACCCGATTCTGAGTTGCAAGCTTCAAACTCCAATGGCCAACTCACGATTCTCCCATAATTGTGCCTTGAATTCAATCTGGGATCAACCACTAACACTATAGCAAGCTATTGGGAGCAAAAGAATGGATTCAAATTGATCCAAACCTTGTAACAAAATTGGATTTGCAAGAAGAAAGTTCACAATGCAATCTCACTATCCTCTCTCAATTCTCGCCAACCTTGGCCTTGGATCACTTCATAATCATATATAGGATATGAAAGAATGATCTAGAAAGTTCTGGATCACTCTAATGAGAAGTTCAATATCTCATCTCACTTGAAATTCAATCTCATGGTACACTCATGACAGTCCTTGCAGCAGCTTGCATTTGCCCTCATTCTCATCCAAATTCTCTCCACATGAGATTTTGAGTGTGTTTGGAATGTGTTTGCACCTTGGTTTGATCTTATGAGAAGTTTGGCATATGTACCTTAAGCCTTAAGTAACAAAATACAACTCCATGATTTTGACCTCAAATGAGAAAAGTGATATTGCCAATGTCTTTAAAATATCATTTCTGATCAAAATGACATATTACATGCCTTATCTTGGCCTTGAAATGAAAAATCACAAATTTGGTCCTTTTAATGAACTTTAATTCTTCCTTTTTTAGGCCCATTTTGCAATTTTGAGTTACAAGCAATTCCAACCTCTCATGACCACTTGGATAGCCTTAAAACATCATTTTGAAGAAGTTTGATGTTGGACATTTTCCCATTTGAAGCTTGCAAATAGGAGTTATGGCCTTATGATTGTAATGACCTATAATCTTCAAATACCCAAAATACCCTTGACTTGTCAAAGCCATAACTTGAGTTCTACAAATACTATCAAGGACTTCTAGTACTCTCTAGAAAGCTAAGCGAATAAGGAACAACATTCATGTTGACCAAAAGTTCATAGGAATCATCCTTCTAGGGCAAAAGTGCCATGCAAGTTGGGCAGCTTTCGAGCTCCAAATTCACATGCCTCAGATGACCTATAACTTGTCAAAGCCATAACTTGAGCTCTACAAACCCTATCAAGGACTTCTAGCACTCAAATTAAATCTAAGATCATGCTCTACAACATTCATGTTGGGGGCAAGATGAGATGACAATCACATCTTGAGCTAAATTGCCTTGAAGATAGGGGTCAAACTAGGGGATTTTACACTGTCAAGCCTTAGAAACCCTAGCTTGAAACTTCTCAAAATCTTCAATCATGATGAGTTAACCTTGGAATCATCCTTATAACATCTTAATTCATCAATCCATGATCCCATGGCCCTTGAATTAGGTCTCAACCTTCTTCAAATCATCAGTTGACTTAGGGTTGACCTAGTCAAACCCTAATTGCACCACTCCTGGCTGAGGCTTCTCAATCTTGCATAATGACCTGTCTAGGCTTCAGAGTGATCTTCAACACTTCTCATGAGCTCTCTCAAGACCTCAAGTCTAACTTCATGGCCTCAGAATCATCTGATGGATTTCCACAACCCTCAAGTTAGGAGACCTACACACTTGGCTTCAATCACTCTCTCTGAGGATCTTTTAACTTCTCTGACAAGGATATCAACCCTTGAACACTTGAATAACCTTCTTAGCTAGCTTCATAGTCTTGTATAGCTCTTAATTGGTAATCATACCTCTTAATCTCCTGCACACATGTCAATGAAATGCAAATCATAATGTTATGTGAATGAAATGAAACATAAGTTACGTAAAGAAATGTTGAGCAAATTTTGGGGTGCAACAACTGCCCCTATTCAAACGGCTTGGACCTGACTGGGTGAGAAGTGAACGGCTCTCAAACAATCAAGGTACAAGACGGTTGAATACCAACAAACCCGGAAATTTTCCAACTGCACAAGTACACGGTACTCTGATGGGAACAAATCTTCGGAAACTGAAATGATAGCTGCACGGCAACTAGCTGGAGAAATACTGATCTGAACCTCCGTCAGGATGATTCTCTGATTTATCTGATACCATTGCGTACTCAAATCATCAAGGGATCACCGATTACATGGTAACTGGGGATTTGTCAACCACGCACAGGTAAACGATACTCTGATTGTTAGGAACATCTTCAAAATTGAGCATGACAGTTGCACGACAACTTGCTGGGGAATTGGTCACACGGTAACCGGTGAAGGGTCTAATTTCAAATCTCCGTCAGGATGATCATCTGATTTTGCTGTAGATCTTTATCCTCAAGTCATCAAGGGGTCACTGGTCACTCGGTAACCGGTGATACACGATCGATCATGCCGTCAGGCATCAGAATTCCTCGGGACTCATCAGGTCATTGGGAACTTTTTAACAATCAAGTTAATCATGCCGTCGGGCATTCAAAGAAACTTTCGGGAGTCAGCCGGACTTCATCAGTAAGTCTGGAATAGAATCCTCGATCAATCATGAACCAAATAGGAACATCTATTCTTCTGCCATCAGGCACTCCGCATCAGCTGAGAGAACTGCTTCGACATCACCGTTGGACTTCGTCAGTAAGTCTTCAAATGGAATCCTTAATCAATCACAGACCAATAAGGATATACATTCTTTTGCCATCAGGCCCTCCACGTCAGCTGAGAGAACTGCTTTGACCTCGCAGTTAGACTTCATCAGTAAGTCAGGGGCTTTGGCACCGCTGCCAGACTTCAACCATCAAGTATTCAAGGGAGATTTCAACTTCTCTGTTTAAAACCTGCTGGGGATGACACACCTCCGCTGGGGATTCTAGAGAACTATCAAGTAATTCTGCTTCGGGGCTTCAGAAATCATTCTGGATGAATCAACTCTGCTGAGGACTTCAAGAATCATCTTGGACAAATAATTCCGCCGGGGACTTCAAGAATCATCCTGAACCAATAACTCTTCTGGAGATTGCAGGAATCATCCCGAGCAATCACTCTTCCAGGGACTCTAAGTCTCAACTTGAGCAGCCCTTTCTGGCGACTTCACTGGGGTCCTTGAGAATCATCTTAAGCAATCAACTTCACTGAGGAGTTCAAGAATCATCTTGGGCGAGCGACTTTGCTGGGAAAATTCAAGAATCATCCTGAGCCACACAACTCTTCTGAGATTTCAGGAATCATCCTGAGCAGACACCTTGTCGGGGAACACCTGCAAAACAAGAACGGTAACGACCTAGCTCATGTTTCGTATGCATATGCTTTGACAATGGCGCAATGCTCCACACGGTGGAAATGCTGCGCGTTTGGGGTAAATGCTATGCAATCATGCACAATGCTACGACCCCATTAGCAAAATAAATGCTGAAGGGAGAATCCTCCTGTCAAGGAGAAAGGACCACTCTGGTGGAGAGGAGGAACCATCCTGCCAAGGAGAAGAAGTCACACCAATCTCAATTGGACTCCGCCTGGGGAAATGAACTTCAGTCGACTGCTGTAGGGGAACAAAGCTCTACGAGAACCTGAACCTGCTCATCTGGGTATTCAAACCACAAGCTGCTGAGGAAACGATATCAATCATAGAAATAAACTGCGTGGCCTTCGCGACTAAACCTTCCTGGAGTTAACGACTCCGGTGGGTAAATACAGCATCAGCTGCTAAACATTCTACTGGGGAAAACCAATCATGGCCCCCACGGCTTCCAAGGACTCGGCTCTCTTGGGGGTTTGCATACTCGGCTGGGGAAGAAGGAATCATCCTGCTTGCTGGGGAGAGTACGACTCTGTGGGGAATTTCAATTCCGCTGAAAACTTCAGTCTTGAGCAGTCGAAAGTTGCACACTTCAGTGTATGACTCAACTGGGGAGACGGTGATCCTTCAGGGTACATCTGGTTGGGGGAGAGAATCTTCTCTGCCTGGGGAGACACATCAATGCTTACAATCTCATGTTCAAACTCCACGGGGAGGTGCTACTGAACTTGCTGGAGAAGAAGGAATCATCCTGCTTGTGGACGCATACGGCGTACTGCCTGGTATATGCTACACCTGCAACAACACAAACAAACAGACAAGATACCCTTCTCAAAGGGACCTATCAAGGTTATCATCTTGTGACAATGTTCAAGTAATTCATTGTTTCAACAATCTGTGTCCTAGGCCAGTAAGTTTATGTATGCGCATTTTATAAAAAACATCGACGTTCTTTTTCGCAAACAAAACAGATAGGTGCTAAACAAACAAATAGAATTGCTGAATAGTAGACATTTTATTGATAACGAACCCCTGAATGGGTAACAATGTTTTACAACAGATGCAAGCTCCTGGAATGAGGAAGCTGCGCAAAGATAAAAACATAAATATACATCAGCATATACACAAATGTCGGCAATGAGGCGTAGACGAACACCATGAGTTGATCCCTCTATGACCCACTCGACTTTGATACTTCTCCGACACTTCAGCTTCAGAAGAGATTGATTCAGATAAACGGGCCTCAGGTCTTCTAAACCACTAAACAAATATAGTCCACACGCGGAACGCAATCATTTGCTTTTTCAAATCCCTAACTTTTGCCTGAATCGCCCTTTCGGGTTTTCGATTCACCGGGATACCCTTTTTTTGCCAAAGTCGCCCATCCGGGTTTTCGAATTTGCGGGTGTACATTTTTTCTTTTATATCCCTAATTTTTGCCCGAACCTTTTTCCTTTTTTATGGTTCGCCGGGATGCCCCATTTTGCCTGGATATTCTTTTTCTTTCCAGCGGGTCATTTTTAAGCAAAGTATTTTTTAACTGTGTCCGCGTTCACCGGGGATGCAAAATCTTTGCCATCCATCATGGATAACAACAAGGCTCCTCCCAAGAAGACCTTGCCCCGGTGATCGGAGTGTGGAGGAAGAATCTTCTTCAGGACGAGATCACCCGTCTGAAAGCTTCTAGGGCGCACCTTCTTATTATAAGCTTTCTTCATTCGGCTCTGGTATAGACGACCATATGCAATCGATGCTAACCTCTTCTTGTCCATCAGGCTGAGCTGGTTTAGTCGGGTCTTAATCCATTCTGCCTCATCGAGTTTCACGTCAACCAAAACTCGTAAAAAAGGAATCTCAATTTCTAACGGTAGGACAACTTCCATACCGTACACCAGTGAGAAAGGAGTTACCTCGGTTGATGTACGTACCGTTGTACGATAATCGTGCAGTGCAAATGGCAACATCTCGTGCCAATCTTTATAGGTCACAACCATCTTCTGTACAATCTTCTTAATGTTCTTATTGGCCGCTTCAACGACGCCATTCATCTTCGGCCGGTAAGGAGATGAGTTGTGGTGTTCAATCTTGAAACTCTGGCACAACTCCTTCTTCATCTTGTTATTCAGATTCGAACCAATATCAGTAATGATCTGCTCGGGAATTCCGTAACAACAGATGATGTCCCTCTTTATGAATTTAGCCACCACCTGCTTGGTCACATTAGCATACGATGCTGCCTCCACCCACTTAGTGAAATAGTCGATTGGCTACTAAAATGAAGCGATGACTGTTAGATGCAGTGGGCTCGATCTTGCCTATCATGTCGATGCCCCACATGGAGAACGACCACGGGGAGGACATGACGTTTAATGGGCACGGCGGTACATGAATCTTATCAGCATAAATCTGGCATTTATGACATCTCTTCGCGAATTTAAAGCAATCTGATTCCATCGTCAGCCAGTAATATCATGCTCTCAGGATTTTTCTTGTCATAGCATGTCCGCCGGCGTGCGTACCAAATGTGCCTTCATGGACTTCTTCCATGAGCATACTTGCCTCTCTCTCATCTACACATCTGAGTAGCACGAGATCGTGGTTTCTTTTATACAAAACTCCATCAGGGTTGAGATAAAAATTTCCAGACAGCCTCCTCAGAGTCTTCTTATCCTGGGTTGACGCTCCCGCGGGATACTCCTTAGTCATAAGGAAGGTCTGAATATCATGGAACCATGGCTTGCCATTGGAGGCTTCCTCGATCGCAAAGACGAATGCAGGTCTATCAAGACGAGAAAGGACAATTCTTGGAGCTTCATTCCAAAAATTGACTTTATACATCAAAGCCAACGTGGCTAAGGCATCATCCATCTGGTTTTCAGCCCTGGGCACATGATGGAGTTCCACTCGATCAAAGAACGGAAGCAGCCTTCTGGCATAGTTCATGTACGGCACCAAATTCAATTGACGAGTCTCCCACTCCCCTTTAATCTGGTTAATCACAAGCGCCGAGTCACCATATACATCTAGGTTCTTGATTCTCAAATGAATTGCCTCTTCTAGACCCATGATGCATGCTTCGTATTTCGCTTCGTTATTGGTGACCGGAAATGTCAGTCTAGCGGTGAACGGGATGTGGGATCCATGGGGAGTCGTGATGATCGCTCCAATGCCACTTCCATAAGAATTAACCGCCCCGTCAAATATCAATTTCCATTGGGATTTCCTATCTGGACCCTCGTCGGGCAACGGTTCATCGCAATCTTTCGCTGTAAGAAACATGATATCCTCATCAGGGAATTCAAATTTCATCGGCTGATAATCCTTGATCGGCTGTTCGGAAAGGTATTCAGACAATACGCTTCCCTTGATGGCCTTCTGGGAAACGTACTGAATGTCATATTCCGTCAACACCATTTGCCATCTGGCAATCCTGCCCGAAAGCGCTTGTTTCTCGAAGACGTACTTGATCGGATCCATCTTCGAAATTAGCATGGTTGTGTGATTGAGCATGTACTATCGTAAACGTTTGACAGCCCAGGCTAGTGCACAACACGTCTTCTCCAGCATCGAGTAACGAGATTCACATTCTGTGAACTTTTTACTCAAGTAATAAATGGCATGCTCCTTTCTGCCCGTCTCGTCGTGCTGACCGAGAACACACCCATACTATTCTCAAGAACTGTCAAGTACATGATTAGGGGTCTTCCGGCCACTGGGGGTATCAAGATTGGAGGTTCCTGTAGATACTGTTTTATCTTATCAAATGCCCTCTGGCAATCCTCGTTCCAGATAATCGCCTGATCTTTCTTTAGCAGTTTGAACATCGGTTCACACGTGGCCGTGAGCTGAGAAATAAACCTTGCAATGTAGTTTATTCTGCCCAAGAAACCACAAACTTCTTTTTTTGTTCTTGGCGCTGGCATTTCTTGTATTGCTTTTATCTTCGCAGGATCAACCTCGATGCCTCTTTCACTCACGATAAACCCCATGAGTTTTCCGGACCGTACTCCGAAAGTACACTTGTTAGGATTCAGCCTCAACCTGAACTTCCTAAGCCTCTCAAAAAGCTTCAGCAAATTGACCAGATGTCCCTCCTCCATTTGGGACTTCGCAATCATGACATCAACATAGACTTCGATCTCATGATGAATCATATCATGAAACAAAGTAACCATAGCTCGTTGGTAAGTGGCCCTGCGTTCTTCAGACCGAAAGGCATTACCTTGTAGCAAAATGTCCCCCAAGGTGTAATAAACGTAGTTTTCTCCATGTCCTCCGGCGCCATCTTGATCTGATTGTAGTCGGAGAAGCCATCCATGAAGGAAAACACGGAGAACTGAGCTGTATTGTCGACCAACACATCAATATGAGGGAGCGGGAAATCATCTTTAGGGCTCGCCCTATTCAAATCCCGGTAATCGACGCACATTCGCACCTTACCGTCCTTCTTCGGTACAGGCACTATGTTGGCGACCCACAGAGGGTAAGTAGTGACCGCTAAGAAGCCTGCATCAAGCTGCTTTTGCACTTCTTCTTTGATCTTAACGGCCATATCTGGTTGTGTCCTTCTAAGCTTCTGCTTAACGGGAGGACAATCTTCTCGCAACGGCAAGTGATGGACCACAATGTCAGTGTCAAGTCCGGACATATCTTCGTATGACCAAGCAAAGATGTCACTATACTCTCTCAGCATCTCGACCAATCTCTGCTTGACATCACTCTGCAATGCAGCTCCTATCCTGACATTCCTGACCAGTTCTTCAGAACCCAGATTCACAATCTCGATCTCTTCTTTGTGAGGCAGAATAACTTTCTCTTCTTGTTTCAACAAGCGGGCCAACTCTTCAGGAAGGTCTTCGTCTTCATCAATCTCTTCTTCGGCTTGATAGATCGGGCAATCGAAGTCGAAGTGAGTCGTAGAAGGTCCAGAGTCGATGTCATCTGCTATGTGGATCCTGCAATAACAAGGTTAAACTTAAAACAAGGATATACAGGTTAGCACAAACCCCATTGCCATTTTGTTGTTTTTCAAGATAAATATAAAACAGGAATAACAGAGATCACAATATTTGAATACGAAGAAAAACTCCTTTTGATTTATTGGTAAAATGCATGTACATAATCAAACAAGGCCCTGACAATAAAACCACTATGCCCCGGGTAGGACATAGGGTTGTACAACAATTGGAGAAAGTAAATCATTACTCTTTTCTTGTCACTTGGATGGTATCCCTGATGGACCAGTTGGTGAGGCTCTGGCCTGGTTTGCTTGGCTGGATCCAAGAGTCTAGGTCGCAATCGCTGTCTTCGCCGTCTTCAGACACTGCATTGACACTTTCGAATATCACCCCGCCGCTTGTAAACTGGACCGGCCCTTTACCTCGCGACGCACTGTGAGAAGAGGAGGCTTCAGCCGCAGGAGAGTACCCAAAACCAAACTTGTCTTGCTTGTTAGGTATCTCTAGAATCTACCCCCATCCTGAGGTAGATCCGGCTTGAACGACGGCCCGGGCTTCCTTGAAGGAAGAGAGAGTCATCTCTGGCTTCTCAGCGATTACAGGAGCCACGTTCTTGACTTTGACAGCTTCGAACGCCTGACATAGGGTTTCGTGGATTTCCCCATCCATCTCAACATACTTGAAGGATGACAGATGGCTCACCATTATGTCTTTCTCGCCACAAACGGTCACGATGCTGCCTCTGACAGCATACTTGAGTTTCTGGTGCAACGTGGAGGTCACGGCGCCAGCAGAATGGATTCATGGCCGGCCCAAGAGACAGTTGTAGGCAGGCATGATGTCCATAATGTAGAAGACTGCGTCGAATGTTTCCGGCCCAACTTGGATTGGCAGAGTTACCTCTCCAAATACATGACGCTTGGTTCCATCGAAAGCCTTCACAACCAGATCACTGGGTGTGCAAATCAATCCTCTCGTATCTAGCTTCATAAATGCCTTCTTCGTAAGAACATTGAGCGACGACCCCGTGTCCACCAATACATGAGACATAATCGTTCCCCTACACTCTATCGAGATGTGCAGGGCGCTGTTGTGATTCCTTCCCTTCGGCGTCAGCTCCAGGTCAGTGAACCCTAGCCCGTTTCCAGCATTCACGTGGGCTACTACCCCTTCCAACTGGTTGACCGATATTTCCTGCGGCACATACGTGGCATTCAAAACCTTCAGCAGCGCGTTGCGATGTGCCTCAGAATACAACAACAGATTCAGAATGGAAATTTTCGAGGGTGTTTGATGGAGATTATCCACGATTTTGTAATCACTCTTCTTAATCAACCTCATAAACTCTTCAGCGTCCTTAACAAGTAAGTCCTTCTCTACCCCACGAGGGGTTTCTTCAACGACTTTACTCTTTCCCTTATCGGTTACATCAGCTTTGTCTGCCTTGTCCGCCACAACCTCAGGTGGAGCAAATACTCTCCCGCTTCGCGTGATTCCACCAATGCCCACTAGGTTATCCACAGACGACCCAGATGGTTCCAGTTCCAACTTCTGTCTGTTGCAGTAGACGTCTGCCCCATAATGCCACGGGACAGCATTGGTGCTTTCAAAAGGTATTGGCCCAGCTTTGGTGATGGTAATCGTGGGCGGCCTGGGTGCAGAAATAGTTATCGTCCAACGAGGCATGGTGATGGTGGCAACCTCATCATCTTACATTCGGCCCTTCGGCTAAACTGTAAGATTCCTTCGGTCATCAGACTCTGAATCCCCTCTACCAACTGTTCACATCCATCAGGACAAATCGCACAGCCCATACACAATTCTCCACAGCCCGGGAAGAAACCTCTTTTCATCAGCTTGGCTTTAACGAAGCTAAGCGGTGTCTTCAGATCCTTGACATCAGTCAACAAATCCAAGCTCTCGTCCTCAATAATGGCATTTACCCCACCTCCCCTATGATTCGGCATAGGGTTCTTCATGACGTTTGGCACATTATCTAAGAAATTGATGATCTTCGCGTCCACCATATCCTGCAACTTGTGCTTGAAGGCTTTGCAATTTTCTATCGTGTGGCCTGGTGCCCCCGAGTGAAACTCACATATCGCATTCGCATCATAACCTGGCGGAGGTGCCCCTGTCAAGGGAGCCAGGGTTCTCTTCTGGATTAGCTGTAACTGAAGCAAAGTCTGTAACAACTGAGCATAAGACATGGGTGGCGTCTCGAGGTGACGACTCGACAGAGGTGCCCTGTTCAGATACTTCCTGTACCCTTGTTGATTCTGCTGCTGCTGCTGCTGCTGTGGCTGTTGGACCGCGGGGATGGTTATGCTGGCCACCTGCTGGTGCTGCCCTTTGCCTTTCCTTCGAGCGTTGGACACGACGCTCGTCTCTCCTTCCCGCCTTTTGCCACCATACGGTTTCTTTCCTCCTCCAGCTGAGGATAGATCACCTTGAATTTTCCCCAGTTTGATCCCATTTTCAACGTGCTCACCCATGATAATGAGATCTGAGTAGCTTCCAGACATACTGCTGACGAATTTCTCGTAATAAACCCCTGGGAGGGTGGCTACGAACATTTCAACAAGCTCCCGTTCAACCATCGGCGGCTGAACCCTAGCTGCTAATTCACGCCACCGCTGGGCGTATTCCTTGAACCCCTCGTTGTTCCTCTGTGACAAATTCTGCAGTTGGACCCGGTTCGGAGCCAAGTCACTGTTAGATTGGTAATGGTGCACGAATGCTTCAGCAAGTTCCTTCCACGTGCGCACACTGGTAGGTTCCAGACTCATGTACCATTCCAGGGAGGGCCCGGACAAGCTATCCTGAAAGAAGTGCATCAGCAACTTCTCGTCTTCAGAGTGAGCGAACATTTTCCGGTAGTATGATCTCAGATGGACGCGAGGGCAAGTGGTGCCCTTGTACTTCTCAAAGTCAGGTACCTTGAACTTGGGAGGCACCTTTAAATCAGCAATCAGTCCCAACTTGGACATGTCAACACCCGTAGTGTTCAGGTTCTCGAAATTCCTCATCTTGTCCTCGAGTGCTTTAAACCTCAGACGTGCTTCAGCAGTCAGCTCTCCTTCAGCACCTTTCTATGAGAACACATCGTCTTGACGGTCTTCTAACCATGGCTGAGGCCCATACAGATTTCCAACACCTGTGTTGCTGTTGCCCAGCCCGACATTGACATTAGCTTCAAAATTTCCGTTACCGACGCCAGTCGTATTACCATTGAGCCCCATGTTAGCGATCACATTGCCATTGGCACTACCATTCCCCCCAGTCACGGGGACGCCATTCTGAGGAGTTTCAACAGGTGGAGGGGTTGGAACAGTCCCACCGTGGAGTACCCCATTGCTGTCAACCCTTGAAATCAGAGGCTGGACCAAGGTTCTGAGCTGGTCTTGGCCGTTGGCAACCACTTGCATGAGCTCCATGAAGCGGTCCATCCTCTCTCGGAGTTCTTGAACGTCAGTCTGCACTTGCTCCATAGCTCTAGCCTGATTTGCTCTGGTAGGATAGCGGTGGATTGGTCTTTGATCAATCCTGGAACAACCTGCATGCACAAAGGGTTAGAAAAACGACAAAGTGCTCGCTATGCAGATGCTTCATGCAAATGCAAACGTGTGTCTGTGTGTTAGGGAGATATCTCCCCCGATCCTAGTGCCTGAGTGCCAGTGCTGACAATAAGAAGTCTGAGTCCAGTCATGGAAATAACATCTCATATATATAAAGAAAGCCCATCAAGGCGATACACAACGTCACTGGGTACAAGATGAATCAATAGCGTGACCTCAACCAACAAGCCTGGTGATGGTCAGCATACAACAATGATCAAAAAGGATTACAAATAGTCCAGCACGGCCACGGGCGCAAAACTCTTCTAACAACCCCTTCGTTTCTGGATGATCAGGCCGAGTGAGCAACCCTTCGACGAGTAACTCTCTCTGCATAATGGTGTATTGAAGACCTACAACCGAATCTTCCCATGCTCCTTCGCCGAAACAATCTTCTAACTTCCGCTTCTTGGATTCAAACGTCAGCAAGAGCCTTGTTGAGCTGGCTTCCAGCGGCATATCTGCGAGCGGTTTCTTCATCAAACCTCTTCTCACTAGCCTTCACCTGGGCTTTATACTTGGAGATCTGCTGCTTCAGTTTATCCTCCTGCTCCTTGCCGTTGGCTAGGGTGGCCTTCCAATGCTGATTAAACTTGGATATTCTCCGGTACGCTTCATCCAAGTGCTGCTTCTTAGTGGCCAATACGTCATTGACAACTTTGAAGTCTCGACCCAAACGCTCACGCTCAGCCATCTGCTTAGTCAAATCTGTCCCCAACTGGTTCACCAGCTCTGTCTGCCCCTTGAAGGAATGGACGGCTTCGCTTCTCTCGCTTCTGAGTTGAGCCAATTCTTTCTCCAGTTCTTCATTTGCCTTCTTCAGCTCATCTCTTTCAGCTAACACTTGATTATGCTGCTGAATAGGCACGGTGGTAGGCTCTTCAATCACTGGAGGGCTTTCTGGCTTGGCAGGAGGAAACGGCATCCCTATAGCATCTGCTCCAGCTCTGATCCAGGTCACATACAGAGCGTAGGCTTGGCTATTACTTTTTCCCAGCGACGGCTTTCCCCTCTTACTGATACTATTCCAAGCGTGCTGAAGCCTAGATAACATATCCCCCTCTAGAAGCCCAGTGAGGTACAGAGATTCCTGCACCTCTTCATCCTTCGGCGAAGCTCTCAAAGCATAAGCAAACTGTCGGACCAGCAGAGATGGATTATAGTTTATACAGCCCTTCCTGCCTATCAAAGGCACATTTGGAAACCCACTGCAGCTGAAGATGATCTCGGTACCCAACCTATCTCTATCAAATCAGGCAATATCCTCCGCTGGCAGACTCATCAAACGCTCAGACCACTCAGCTGTGGCTGAAGCAAAGGGACCCTTCTTAGCTAGATGACTATCAAGCCATCTGTAGAGCAGGGGCACACAGCACGAGACATTCTTACCTCTTCTATTCTCGTTTTTGTAGTGGACGAAATGGTAGACATCTCATATCAAGATAGGGACTGGATTGCCTGATGCAAAGATGTGGAAGGCGTCGAAGTCTACAAAGTCAGGCATATTGGGGAACAGAATGATGCCATATATGCACAGATCAAGAATAGCGTTGAACACGACCCAACATCCGTCTTTGGCGCACTGCTGAGCCTTTCCCACTAAGAACTGCAAGGAGAAACCGGGAACCCTGTTCCAGCTAGACAAGACCAACTCGGAGGCATTTAGTTGAAGTGAGGGTGCTAGACTAGCCAGATTAGGCTCAGCATCCATATGAACAAAAGGCATCTGCCTCTTGATAGGCACACCTAACAAATCAGCATACTCCTCTAGTGTGGGTGCGAGAATAAAGTCATGGGAATAAAGTCATGGAAAGTAAAGCATCTCAACGGAGGATCGTAGAACTGCAGCAGGGCGTGCAACCCATTCAACTTAAACACAGAGGGTTTACGAACCAAACTGAGCAGTTTACCGTAAGCCTTTTTGAATTCATCTCTCACAGAGTCATCTGCCAAAGCAATCAAACCAGTCAGCTGAACAACATCAGGAGTAGGGAGCTTGTAGGCTACAGTCTTCCTCAGAGAACCCATAATAGCACAATAGAGGGCAAGAAAACCTGAATCGGGGGAAACGGTACCTGCAACACAGACACACGTTAATGGAATGCAAATGAGTATGCAAAACAATGCAAAATGCAATCATGCAGCAAGAGACCAAGACGACTGGTGCTGTGAAGATTCTGTATCAACAAAACCATAATACTGCTCTATCAAGAACAACCACTATCTCTGATAAGAAGAAAACTCTGGTATCAGACCATAAACCTGCTCTGTCAAGAACACACATATCTGATAATAAGGACCTCTGATACAGGACCATAAATCTGCTCTGTCAAGAACAAACATCTGATAATAAGGGCCTCTGATACAGGACCATAAATCTGCTTTGTCAAGAACACATACACATCTGATGATGAGAACCTCTGATACCAACAACACTGATTCACTATCAAGAAAACCAGGTAGTTTGAAGGTTAAGGTTTCCTGCAACAAACCCAACCCTGCTCACAGGTATGGACCTAAACTGACTCAAGTTCGGCATCCTATGCGGTCATCAGCGTCACAGACATTCAAGAGGGGTGATACGATACCCAGAAGGTGTGGCATCACCATCTCTTGAAGCGGCCTCACTCAGCTGAATTCCAAATGATCGGTCCCCAGAGTCGACAATCCTCCAAACCAACAACCCCTCAGGCCCAAAGGGCCGGAAAAGAAGTCAACCGGGAGAACCTCATCTGAGTGTGGATTTCATGAGATACTAGTGCCTGCAAAGCAAACACGCGCCCACTAATTTCCACAACTAATGCTAGGTACACTCAAGCCTGGGTCTGGCTTCTCACTCATCAGAATGCCCCCTCCCACAACAGCACAGATAATCGTATCATACTGAAAATAAAGTGCGGGGAAATAAAATGCGATAAATAAACACAACCCAACAAGTAATCATACAAGCGCTAGGATTGACTCTCGCAGGGGACGTTGGATCCCCAAACTGACTCGCATACGGGACGTTAGATCCCAGGAAACTATCAAGTCCCCAACAGAGTCGCCAGCTGTCGCTACCGCGAAAATAAGGTGCCGGCAAAATAGAAGAGTCGCCACCTTTCATTAAAGACAGCGCTAAAATCATGCCACCTGCCGGTAGAGTTAGAGCATAAAGCCGTCTGGGCTATTAAGACACTAAACTTCAACTACACTACGGCAGGCAAAAAGAGAATCTTGAACCTTCACGAATTGGAAGAGCTAAGATTAGACGCGTACGAGAATGCACGCATCTACAAAGAAAGGACCAAGAAATGGCATGACAAACGTTAAATCCGGAAGCAGTTCAGAGTGGGAGACATCGTGCTCCTATTCAACTCCAGATTGACACTATTCCCTGGAAAACTAAAATCTAGGTGGTCTGGACCTTTTGAGGTCACCAAAGTCCTCAAGAGTGGAGCTGTTGAAGTCACGAATCAAATCAGCGCACCGTTTATAGTAAACGGACAGTGTTTGAAACATTATAACCAAAGTGAACACAACGACCACGTGAGCAATATGAAATTGCTCGAGATTCCTGAATAGCTTATATCCAAGCTATCGTCAGGCTTCTGACGTTAAAGACAACGCTGATTGAGAGGCAACCCAAAGTTTTCCTGCTTTTCCTTCTAAATTTATTAAAACTATTCTTTTTATTAACTTATAATTTCTATAAATTTCTATTATCCTATTTTCCATTATCTATATGTATTTTATATTTTTCTCTTTTATCACTTTCTTATTTTTCTTAAAATTATGATCTGAGTGAATGTGACTTTTTCCAGGATTTTAAAAGTCATTCTACTTTTCTTCCATTCTATCCGACTAACGAGTATGGTCGACATTGACGTTACGACTATTGTGTTTAGAGGACGAGCTCAGCAGGCCAGATTCAAGGCACTGACTCAAAGAAACTTTGCTTCGACTCTGTACTACGATACACCAACCATGGACAAGCTAGGAATCCAAGATAGCATTCAGTACCTATTTTACCAATTAGGCTGGGAGCAAACCGCTCTCAAGTCCCGATTTGCTACCTTCCGCGAACTGACATTCGAATTCCTTAGCTCCCTGAGTTACTTACCTGAATATGGCTTTGGATTCAATAAAGAATTAATAACCTTTAGAATGTTTGGAATAGACCAAACACACAACCGTACCACGTTAGCTTACATCCTAGGCTTCCCTAGCAATCCATTCGTGTTTACTGCCATTGAAGAGGATTTTGATCTCGAATTAGACCAATTCTGGGGTTCCATCACCGGAAACTATCACCCAGAACCGAACGACATGCATAACAACGAGATACACAATCCAGCGTTCCACTATTTCCATAGGATATTAGCCCATATCCTCTTTGGTAAGGAAGAAAACATCACAACAGTCTCAAAGGACGAGTTGTTCATCCTTTTCTGTGCTTCACAAGGCCGCCCTGTAAATGCTGTCCCTTTTATGATGAGGGCATTTACACGCATCAATCAGGACCTGCACTCACTCATTTTAATAGGAGGCCTAGTCCCCATGATTGCCCATGAAATTGGTCTGAGGTATTACCTGAACAAAGCCGTCCGTTTCGGCAACCTCAGAGCAATGGACATCCAGTTCTGCTTCAACAGACGCATTCTAGGTACCTTAGGACCAGGAGCCTACGAATATCTCATAGCTGATCAACCTGTCCACCTTTTCACATTGCCCAACCATGAGCTAACCAGTATCCATAACAAAGACAATTGGCTTTATGAATTGGACGAGCCTATGGGACCTCCATCACCTCACTCCACACCCCAGGCTTATATGTATGACAGTGATCAAGTCTCAGAAGCACATGACTATTTGTACTACCAAGACTATGAGTCCGAAGTAGAGATCGATCCTGAGACCCCTCCTAACTACCATAATTTTCCTGACCCCACGCCTGAACAAAACACAGATGAGCTAGACACTGTTCTGAAAACTGTAGACAACCTCAAGTTGGAAGTAACCACTGTCAAAGATGAATTAACGCAGCTTCATATGGATTTCGTTACCTTCATGGACTTGGTTAGCGACCAATTTAATGCTGTTGTTCAGCAGGTCAACAATTTGAACAAACCAACGGAGTGATCTTCTAGTTTTTGCTTTAATTTACGTTTACTGCATTTTACATTGTTCGACATTAGTTCATT
Organism: Lathyrus sativus; assembly: GCA_963859935.3. NCBI lineage: Eukaryota > Viridiplantae > Streptophyta > Magnoliopsida > Fabales > Fabaceae > Lathyrus > Lathyrus sativus. The sequence continues at coordinate 180,803,968 of OZ012736.1, read as the reverse complement.
TTGCAATTGATTCCACTGTTAAAACGCCCCACAAGCAAAATTCTGCAATTCTGCAGACTTTGCTAATGTGACGGTCGTCACACTCCCACCACGGTCGTCACGCGTGTTACGACCGCCACAGACCCCTGACGGTCGTCATGCAGAAAAACCCCCAATTCTGTTTTAAACAGAGTTGCGCCCCTCCCCTTTCCCTCTCCCCTAATTCCCCACTCTCCCATTATCAAAACCCTCTGAATCCCCCATAAAACATCCACCATTTTCAACCTCCCATTCACCATTATACAGTACCCACTGCACTCCTTCGCCTCACCATTCTCTGAAACCCCATATTCTCAAACCTCTGCACTTCTCTCATAACAATGGCCAGTGCAAACCCCGATTTCAGCAACATCACCTTCCGCGAAGGAGAGGACGGTGAACGGCAGCAGACGAACTTTCTCGAATTCCATCAACGGTCGCTTCAACCGACCCGGTATGCTCATTTGAAATCTCTGACGGAACTCGGAATTCTCGACGGCGTCACTTGGATGTTGCAGAGAGCCGACATCTGGCATCTCTGCACCAATCCCCAACCCACCTACGAGCAACTCACTCTGGAGTTTCTCAGCTCCTTCGCCTACACAACATCATCTGGTGATGCCAACCAACTCCACGGCGCCGCCTGCTTTCGGATGTTCGGCACTGAATATCAGGTCCCCCAGGACCGCATCGCCGTCATCCTGCAGTTCACTCACAGCGACGATGCTCACCGCCGCATCTCCGATCAGTTCTACCAAGAGGCCTTCCCTCTCTGGAACAGCCTGACCGGAACCACTCCAAAAAGCTGGGACACGCTGAACGCCACTCATATCCATAACCCAGCTATCCGTTACTTCCACCGCGTGTTGAGCAACACCATATTCGCTCGTGACAGTAACCATAAGGTCAACTCGAAGGAGCTGTTTTTCCTCCGCTGTGTGTTCGCTTCAGAGCCGGTTAACACCGCCCCGTTTCTCTTGGCTCACATTCAAGCCAACTGCAACCGCGGCTCCAAACCTTTCTACTTCGGTGGCATCATCACATCCATCGCCATAGGCCTCGGTCTTGGCGACCGCCTCCAAACACTCCGCCAGATGCCTCCCGTATTCCTGGACACCGACCACTGCCGCGCCTCCCACCTCATCAAGGCCCACTGTGATGGTCGATATCATCCTGTAGTGCGAGACCGCACTATCTAGAGCATCATCATGCCTTCACGCACCCAGATGCATCCAGAGGACAGAGCCAACTGGCTCTTCGACACCGCTGCCCCTGCTGCCCCAACACAGGATAACATCCCAGAGCCCAGGGACGAAGTTCAGGAAGAGCTAGACAGAGCCGACCAGCCTGAGCCATCACACACAGCTGCTACCGCTGGCCCTTCCACGCGTCGCCGCCCCCGTCCGGCCACTGATGACACATCCGCGACCCTCCTCCGCTGCATCGAGCAACAGAACCAGATGATGCTTATGATGGAGCAGCAGAACCGCAGGCTGAGGAATTTGAAGCTTGGCAGAGAGAGCAAACCGGCCAAATCCAACAGTCTCTGCAGATTATGCACGATATCCATTCCGGCATGGCTGACGAGATGGCGCACCTCACTGTGCGAGTCGACGGCCTCCGGGATTACATAATCCACACTGGGGCTCTGAACCTCGCCGCCCGTGGCCCCCCAGCCAGAGGTCGAGGCAGAGATCGAGGACGAGGACGGGATTAGTAGTATTTTTCATTTTTGCCATTTTTGTTGTTTTTTTTGTATTTCCTCTGTATCTCCCTTCCGCATTCCTTCAAATCAGTGGGGACACTGATTGAGATAGTGTGGGAGCGGATCGTTATTTCCCTTTTCATTTCCCTTTCTCATGTTATTTCCCATTGTACTTTTTCTTTCGAATTTAAAGAAATTTTAATTTTCAGTTTCGGCAAATAAGCTCTTTTATATATATATATATATATATATATATATATATATATATATATATATATATATATATATATATATATATATATATATATATATATATATATATATATATATATATATATATATATATATATATATATATATATATATATATATATATATATATATATATATATATATATATATATATATATATATATATATATATATATATATATATATATATATATATATATATATATATATATATATATATATATATATATATATATATATATATATATATATATATATATATATATATATATATATATATATATATATATATATATATATATATATATATATATATATATATATATATATATATATATATATATATATATATATATATATATATATATATATATATATATATATATATATATATATATATATATATATATATATATATATATATATATATATATATATATATATATATATATATATATATATATATATATATATATATATATATATATATATATATATATATATATATATATATATTTATCTCTGTTACGTGAACTCCCCGTGTTTCATATGACTATATAAAGAAATCTTTAAGCATCACGAGGACACGCCAAAGTTCAATCAAGTATGGAAATCCCGAGAAGAAAATCTTAACAACTCCATTACCGTCCTGACACCTTAGACCTCCAGTTTATGCGAGTCCGTTTCACTACCTACACGTACCGAAGTTTCAAGCTCCTACTCAAACGTAGCCCCCAGTAGTTTATACAAGCAGTCAGCACCATCCTAAATGCTTATAAGCAATGAAACCGATGCAAATAAGTGTGTGTGATCTCTAACTCAAAATGAAAAATCATGAAGAAGAAAAGCCATATAGCCTGAGTATAGAGACATGTTCCTTCTAAGTTAGGTGTGTCGCTACCGCGAAAATAAGGTGCCGGCAAAACAGAAGAGTCGCCACCTTTCGTTATTTATCCCTCAGAGCGGGAAAGGGAACGATCGAAAAAACCTGACGAAAAGGTATAAGACAAGGTCATCGCAACCTTTGTCTGGATTCAGGAGTCGGTTACGCAAGGGGAAGGTATTAGCACCCCTCACGTCCATCGTACTCGATGGGATCCATGATTGTTGTGTTTATCTGATGGGTTGGTTTTATCTATCTACCTATCAAGGCTGATCTGAAATGAAAAGAAAATGACTCGGCAAAGCGTCGCACTTTATGCCTACGTATTCTCATCAGAGAATGAGAAATCAGAGTCAACGTAGTTCGGCTAACTACGGGTTACGGGGAAGGTGGCTCGCCAATACGTCAGTATTGTGCCTACGTACTCTCAACAGATATGAGAGATCAGAGCTTACGTAGTTCAGGATAATACGGATTACGGGGATTTAGATTCATCTATTTTATCGAGTAAGGTTAACAAACAGTTCCAGTAGTTTGGCGTACGCAGCTCGACCCTTGGAGACTTAAGCGTTACCGTTTGCGGTAGAACTGGGAGTTAACGACACTCTTTTCTTCAGAAAAGCTTCCTTTGAATTACGGGCCCACGGGGCAAAAGGTTTGAAGTTTGTTTTCTGCCTTTTACGAAAGAACTATTTTTTATGGATGTTTGCAACCAATATCGCACTAGAGACTATGACCTGAGAGTGAATGCGTCGCATGTCACCCAAAGGGTACCATACTAAACATCCAGACTGTTGAAAAGAAACTCTCCAACAATCCTTTCTCAGATAGCTTAAGGCTCGTAACGTACGACATTAGTTAACCTTTATTACTGTATTTTGATTTGTTTTGAGATGAGAAGAGAACAGGCTCAACTAAGGGGAGACTATCAAGTCCTAATGTTGTCATGCCAAGGATTCATCCTATGGTTAAAGTTTGAAACAGGGGACTTCTAGAAGTTGTCATGCATAGGTTTCAACCTAAAGTTCTAATCATCACTTCCTTATCAAAGGAAGTGAGATTCCTAGGGGATCATTTCAATGATAAACAAAAATAGATAAAGCATCAGCTTAAACAGTAAACAGTAAACAGTACAAGAAACAACTGTAGAATGCATGCAATGCAAGTGAGGGAGGAAATGTGTGTGGGGCATCAGCCTCCGCAAGCTCATCTCAACCTCAGGCCAAATATGAACAACTGCAATCATACAGAAGAAATAAAATGCCATCAAGCAAGATAGGAGCAACTGCAATCATACAGAAGAAGTAACATGCTATCAAGCAAACACAAACCACATAGGCAAGGGAGTTGGGCTCTACCGAATACCCGCAAGCAAAGCCATACAATAAAAATACAAGCAAAGGGAGCAACTCAACCTCTAGTGCAATCATGCTCCTAGCTCAAATCAGTCTAGATATGAACTTATTCTAATGCATCAAGCAAATCAAACAAGTCACACCGATACAGTTGCACAGCAAGCAAACAGACAGGAAAACAGATCAACAGCTCCCACAGAAAAGCAATCTTCTGACATCAGTTCAATCACCAGTCTTCAACTGCTCTACAAGACTTTCATCTTCCATAGCAAGTGTCAACTTGCCTCTTCAATATTTCAATGTATCAATCCACAAGTATCAACTTGTTCTCTCTTCTTTAGGCCTCAGCTCCAAAGTGAACTCCACCCTCAGGCTTCAATCCTAACTGCAAGTATCAACTTGTTCCTTCAGGGACTTAATGCATCAGACTCATAAGTATCAACTTGCTCCTTCCTTAAGCTCCAGCTCCTTCATTCCATTTCAATTTGATCTTCTTCCACAAGTGTCAACTTGTTCTTCTGGACCTTCAAGCTTCAGCTCTCTCCTCCTTACAAGTATCAACTTGCTCTTCCTGATCTACAAGCCTCAGCTCCTAAGGGTAATCTTCAAACACAAAGAAGTATCAACTCCTATCCCTCAATCTCTTCAAGCAAGGAACTCCATCCTCTAGCAAGGGAGAAAGATTCATCTAACAAGAGCAAAGTTTGGATGATTGACAACAGAGTGAAGACCAAAGGTCACCACTCAGCATCCTATCATCAGAGAAAGGGACCCTCAAAGGTTCTACCAATTTGTAAAGAGCCACACATCCTACCAAAGGAGGGATGAGGCCTTTACAAGGGTACCTTACATCATATGGAAGAATGGAAGTGGTCAACATCTTCCATGTTTATGAAGGAAGAGAATCTATCTAGAAGCTCTGCCTACAAACCCTAATCTTAACACCTAATCACCACTACACCAGAAGAAGGGAGATCTTCACATCCAAGCTTCTTCATTCATTCCATCGTAGCCCAAGCTTGTCTTCAACATCATCCAAGATCAAGAGAGACAAAACCCTAATCTAAGGGAACTAAAGAAGTCATTCTAATTGAGTTAGTGCATTAGAATCATCTAAAGTTAGCACCTAAACTAAAATCAAACAAAAATAGTAAACTACATTGTAAATTCCTACAAAAATTCCTAAGGGACCCTAATTCAATCATGAATCTACCATACAAAAATTAGAGGTTGAATCATCCAACTAGTTCTAGATATAAAACCTAAATCTTAAGGTATCAACCATAAACCCTAAAAATGGAGCTCCTAAAGTTTCAACCTAAAACTACCTCTTACATTCATCACAAAAATGTGAGAAACATCTAGGGGGAACATGCATATCTATGCAAGCTACACAAAAAAAATCAAGACAAGAATCATCATCACATGATCAAACTAAATTCAACAAGATCAAGTATCAACCATGATTATTCTAATGTCAATTAAAATGTAAAAAATGCTAATAAAATCAGAAATGCATGAAATATTAATATTTTTTCTCTAAGAAAAGCTAGATTCAATCATGAATCCATGGAAAAAAGAATGGAATTAATTGAGTCAGTTTTCAATTTTTTATGAGTTATTCAATAACCATGCAAAATGAAGAAATAAAATGAAAATCAAAAGAAATGAATAAACGCGTGGTGTGAATAGCACAAAAATTCAGTTCATTATTCAGACTGGGCCAGAAGTGGGGTGTTGATATCAATGCGTGACTTAAGCCCAAAACCAACATTTAAATGAAATGCATCGTTTCATAACTCAGAGTCCTTCACAAAAATTAAATCATTCGTGGCCGTTGGATCCTTCCCAGGTCAAAGTCTTCAGCCCAATCCAATGGCAACCAACTCATCTTCTTCCTTTCAAATTTCTGAGTTTTCCTCCATCTGCGCACGCTAGAGTCACCTCCGGTGACTTCTCCGATCAGCCACTCCCAACCCTAACTCTCTATAGAATCCACCATTGGCCACGATTTCTTGATGAATCTTGTCCCAAATTTCCTCAGGAATTCATTCATGCCACTAATTGATGCTAAAAACTCAAGGTTTGCAAAAACACGATCTCAACCGAAAATTGCATAAACCCTAATTGGTCACTAATCTCCAAATTAATGATCCAGAAACCTTCCTACATCACTCTACAATGCATTTAACCTAACAAATCCTCTTGATTCTACTCAAATTAAGCCATCGAATGAGAATTGCATACCTGGTAAAATCGTGTGAACAGAGTGCTCAAATCTTCAAATCAACCCTCAAGAACTTCCAAACTCCTTCACTAGCATCCAAGGAAGGTTCTGTATGCAAAGAAATGAGCTGAAACCTCGTGGATTCTTGAACCCGATTCTGAGTTGCAAGCTTCAAACTCCAATGGCCAACTCACGATTCTCCCAAAATTGTGCCTTGAATTCAATTTGGGATCAACCACTAACACTATAGCAAGCTATTGGGAGCAAAAGAATGGATTGAAATTGATCCAAACCTTGTAACAGAATTGGATTTGCAAGAAGAAAGTTCACAATGAAATCTCACTCTCCTCTCTCAATTCTCACCAACCTTGGCCTTGGATCACTTCATAATTATATATAGGATATGAAGGAATGATCTAGAAAGTTCTGGATCACTCTAATGAGAAGTTCAATATCTCATCTCACTTGAAATTCAATCTCATGGTACACTCATGACAGTCCTTGCAGCAGCTTGCATTTTCCCTCATTCTCATCCAAATTCTCTCCATATGAGATTTTGAGTGTGTTTGGAATGTGTTTGCACCTTGGTTTGATCTTATGAGAAGTTTGGCATATGTACCTTAAGCCTTAAGTAACAAAATACAACTCCATGATTTTGACCTCAAATGAGAAAAGTGATATTGCCAATGTCTTTAAAATGTCATTTCTGATCAAAATGACATATTACATGCCTTATCTTGGCCTTGAAATGAAAAATCACAAATTTGGTCCTTTTAATGAACTTTAATTCTTCCTTTTTTAGGCCCATTTTGCAATTTTGAGTTACAAGAAATTCCAACCTCTCATGACCACTTGGCTAGCCTTAAAACATCATTTTGAACAAGTTTGATGTTGGACATTTTCCCATTTGAAGCTTGCAAATAGGAGTTATGGCCTTATGATTGAAATGACCTATAATCTTCAAATACCCAAAATACCCTTGACTTGTCAAAGCCATAACTTGAGTTCTACAAATCCTATCAAGGACTTCTAGTACTCTCTAGAAATATAAGAGAATAAGGAACAACATTCATGTTGACCAAAAGTTCATAGGAATCATCCTTCTAGGGCAAAAGTGCCATGCAAGTTGGGCAGCTTTCAAGCTCCAAATTCACATGCCTCAAATGACCTGTAACTTGTCAAAGCCATAACTTGAGCTCTACAAACCCTATCAAGGACTTCTAGCACTCAAATTAAAGCTAAGATCATGCTTTACAACATTCATGTTGGGGGCAATATGAGATGACAATCACATCTTGAGCTAAATTGCCTTGAAGATAGGGGTCAAACTAGGGGATTTTACACTATCAAGCCTTAGAAACCCTAGCTTGAAACTTCTCAAACTCTTCAATAATGATGCGTTAACCTTGGAATCATCCTTATAACATCTCAATGCATCAACCCATGATCCAATGGCCCTTGAATTAGGTCTCAGCCTTCTTCAAATCATCAGTTGACTTAGGGTTGACCTAGTCAAACCCTAATTGCACCACTTATGGCCGAGGCTTCTCAATCTTGCATAATGACCTGTCTAGGATTCAAAGTGATCTTCAACACTTCTCATAAGCTCTCTCAAGACCTCAAGTCTAACTTCATGGCCTCAGAATCATCTGATGGATTTCCATAACTCTCAAGTTAGGAGACCTACACACTTGGCTTCAATCACTCTCTCTGAGGATCTTTTAACTTCTCTGACAAGGATATCAACCCTTGAACACTTGAATAACCTTCTTAGCTAGATTCATAGTCTTGTATAGCTCTTAATTGGTAATCATACCTCTTAATCTCCTGCACACATGTCAATGAAATGCAAATGATAATGCTAATGTGAATGAAATGAAACATAAGCTAGGTAAAGAAATGTTGAGCAAATTTTGGGGTGCAACAAGGTGCTCCTCACCCGAGCATTTAGCCCAATGGTACAGAAAGTCTTTGGAAATCAATAGCATAAGCTTATGTGCAAAGAAGAATCGAAATAGAAAAGAGATCATAGCCACTAACAGGTTGACTTGCCATGAAAGTATATGGATAACGGGCTTAATGTGACTGCGCCAGAACAAACCAGGTAAAACTTGTTGCAAGGAACTTGACACCAAGCTGCAGTAGCATGATTGGAACTGGCTTGCATAAAAAGGAGGCCTTCGAAGACTTACAACTCAGTGTCACCACCGTATGTGTTTTGTTTCGATTTTTTTCTTGGCCTTCCTAACTTGTAATTTGAGAAAAACCTTTCAGAAGGGAGGAGCGTGCCGCGTGTTTGCCACATTTTTCTAACTTTTACTTGAGGACAAGTAAAGATTCAAGTTTAGGGGAGTTTGATAACGCGAAAATATATCTATAAAATGACATGTGTTTTAACTAATGTTTGACCGGTTTCACTCCGAATTCGGGGCATTCCATGCTATTTGTCTAAGTATTATGCAGGTATTCGAAGAACATGTCCAAGCAAAGCAATATGAAGAAAAGGAGCAAAAACAAGTGAAAAATGGATGAAAAACCAAGTGAAAACCAGCAGAAACGAGCTTGACTGATGTGACGACCGTCACACAGCTGTTACGACCGTCATGCGTGTGACGACCGTCACACCTCCATGACGACCGTCATGCAGCCAGAACGTGCAGAATGAAGTCACGTGCAAAATTCCCCCCTCAAAGACCAAAAGTGTGGCCACTAACTCCTACTTTTCTGCCTCAAACCCACTTCCTGAAGGAATAACCGTTAGATACTCTCCCTCTATAAAAGGAAGAGGTTGGGACCTGAAAAGGGGAGCCGCATTCAAGACAACGAAGTGCTGCCAATTCATCTTCAGAGCAACCTTTCCGTTATTATATTCTTATTTGTTTCTCTTTTCCTTCTCTGTATTCTTTGATATTTTGTAATTCCCATTTCCCTTGTACGATCAATTGGCACCAAGACTAGAATCCTGCCAACATTGTGAAGGATCTGCCCAAAGGCCAATTGGAATATTTACAGGTTTTCAATTTTAATCGTAATTGCAATTTTCATTATGATGCATGTTATTAATTACTGTTTTTATTTATGTATTACCATTTCTATTTCCATGTCTAGCTAAATTACTGTAATCGATATGTAATAATAATTCAGACGGAATTTGATAATAATTGGCGTAGTTTTTCTCTTTTCAAAAACTCAGTTATGGTTCTAGTTTTTAATCAAAATTCTAAATAAACCTTTGTCACGACAGTGAGAAGCTATTTACGGTGGTTTTGCCACGACAGTGGGAAACCATATTATGGTACGAACCAACAAGCGACAGCTGAGGCTAAGACCAGATAGTAAAAACTAGGCATTCGATTTAAAAACAGCGAAAGCACTTTAAAAAGGATTAGAACTTAGACATTTTCAAAAGGTAACTCTAACCCCGAATGGGATAGCGACAACATACGTTCTGCCTTAGAGTTGCGACTAGCGTCAACAACCATCGTGAGACAAAAGTGTTTAGATCACTATTTTCTTCTTAAACTAAGTTTGAAAACACTTAATACGCCAATAGGTTGTCAAATCCCCGAAGAACAAAAATATTGCATATCGATTCATAAATTCATATCTTAAGTAAAAACCTTAGTTCCCTTTAGTTTACGCATCTACTCTATTATTATTCAACTTGAAACCAAACTGACCTAGCTAAACACCGTAACACCCGATAATACTAGATTGATTACGAGTCCCTGTGGGATCGATATCTATTATTACTACGCGATAGACTGTGCACTTGCAATTAGATTTGTTATACATAGAAAGTCGCGATCAGTTTCACATAGCAGATGCCACCAACTCAGACTCGTCTATGACTCGATATGACTTTGATAATCCAATCTTTCAAGCTGAAGAAGAGATTGAAAAAGATGAAGACTTGCCTGAAGAGCTCGCCAGGGAAAGCCAGGCATCCCATTCCTTTTAATCAACTTCCCTTCCAACTTAGAAGCCTCTAAATGAAGAGAATTAGCAAGCCTAGTCAAATCAGGCTCTGCTTCAGAGTGATAGAAAGGCATCTGATCTAGAGTAGGAACTCCTAACATCATAGAAAACTCCTCCAAAGTAGGCATCAACACGTAACCAGGGAAAGTGAAACATCTCAACTGTGGGTCATAAAACTGAAGCAAGGTGCGAAGACCTTCCAACTCAAACACTGAAGCTTTACAGACACATCCCAGAAGCTTCCCATATTCCTTCTTAAAATCTTCCATCACATTACGATCAGCAACAAAAATCAAACTGAGCAGAGGTTCTATGTCAGGGGTAGGAAACTTGTACACAACAGTCTTCTTCAAATTGAGCTCCATGTCAGAAGTGGGATAAGATCACTAGAATCGAGAGGAAAATATACACCTACAACATAAATACATGTCAATGTTAAATGCAAATGACAATGCAAATGCAACAGGGGATCAAGATTGATGTGTTTTTGACTGAGATGAACAACGCTTTGCTTCGGCAAGATAATAACACAGCACAGACATAAAGACCCACTGTATCAAGGATCAAAAGTTCACACTGACGAGAATATCGGGTAAGTTGAAGGTCAAGGTTTCCTGCATAACCTTCCCTGCTCACAGGTATGAACCTATCTCTGATAAGGTTTGGCATCCTATGCGGTCGTCAGCGTCACAAACTTTCGAGAAACGATGATACGTTCACCATTTCTGGTTTGGCATCATAGTCTAACGAAGCGGCCTCACTTAGTTGGCTCCCAAATGATCGGCCTCTAGAGTCGACAGTTTTCAAATCCAACATCCCGGTCCTGACCAGCAGGATGAGATGTCTTCAAAGAAAACCTCGTCTGAATGCGAATTTCATGAGGACTAGTGCATGTCTCCATACAGGTCCTCACTACTCTCCACTCTAACGCTATGGATATCCTCAAGCCTGGGTTTTGGCTTATCTCTCAGTGGAACATTCCTACTTAACATCACATCAATAACGATATATAAAGTGCTGAAAGTAAAATGCAAATGCAGTACTGTACAAATGCAACACATATACACACCCAAAGAAAAACACACAAGCGTTAGGATTGACTCGCATAGGAGATAGGAAAAGTCCCCAGTAGAGTCGCCAGCTGTCGCATCGCTGCAAAGAGGGGCCGGCAAGGACAGAAGAGTCGCCACCGTTTGTTATTTATCCCAAAGAGAGGGAAAGGAAACAATCAGAGAAAACCTACAGAAAAAGGAAAAGACAGGTCATCGCAACCATATCTCGGGTTCAGGAGTCGGTTACGCAAGGGGAAGGTATGAGCACCCCTCACGTCTGTCGTACTCGACGAGATCCATGCTTGTTATCTATCTAAAGGGTGTTAATCTATCTAAGCTACAAGCCACAAGGACAAGAGAAAAGAAAAGAGACTCGATAGAGCATCGCCGCTGTATGCCTACGTATTCCCTTGTGCAATGGGAAAGTCAGAGTCAACGTAGTTTAGAAAACTACGGGTGGAGGTGGGGAAGGTTTCTCTCCAAGACATCGTCGTCTTGTGCCTACGTATCCTCGTCCGGTACGATAAATCAGAGCAAACGTAGTTCAGGCTGACATGACCACAAATTCGTTCAAGTGTTTTAGCCGAGTAGGGTTAAACCTTAGTTCTAGCAGTTAGGTGTATTGCTGCTCGACCATTGGAGACTTAGGCGTTACCTGTTTGCGATAGAACCAAGAGTTAACAACACTCTTTTATGAAAATGGTTTTTAATTAATCCCAAAGGATAAAAAATTTTGATGTTTGTTTTTTAGTCTTTTAAGAAGAAGTGAATTGAATTGTGTTTGTAATTCATGTTGCACTAAAGACTATGACTTAGGAGCGAATGCGTCGCATATTGTCCAAAGGACATACACTAAACACTCTAGACATTTGAGAGGAGGCCCCCCAAACATCATTCCCCAAGTACTTATGGCTCATAGCGTACAACACTTATTATTCTATATTATATGTTTTGAAGAAGTTTTGAGATGAGAAGAGAGGAGACACAACTAAGGGGAAACTAACTCAACCCTAACGTTATCATGCAATGTGCTCCTATGATTGGGATTGAAAGGGAAAAAATCTACCCTAATGTTATCATGCTTTGATTGAACACTTAATGTCTCTCCTACTCCCAAAGGGACTAGGAATCCTAAGGGATCATGGCAAAGGAACCAAGAAAACACAAGATAAATCAATCACAAGTGAAAAGGAAGAAAAGGATGCAAACATGAAATGCAACACAATGAAAAGTGGGAGGAAAAAGAGTGGGGCAGCAGCCACCACAAGCACATCTTGACCAAGCAATGCAAGCAAAGAAAACCATGCAAATGATCATCACTTTGAACCACATCCATAAGCATTCATTCAAGTGGAAATCGAATACGTGTGTCAAAGAAATCATGATTAAACAATCAAGAACAGGAACACAATATCCAAAAGATCTCACTCAAATGCATCATACTGATCCATGAAGATTCAAACTGAAATGATACCCAAAACAAGCTCAAAAACAGCAAACATGACATACTGGTCCAGTGTTAATCGGTTAACACATATGGTTAACCGATTAACCAGTTGAAAATGTTTGAAAACTTGAAAATTTGCACTGGTTAATCGATTAACCAGTTTGCACTACAACTGGTTAACTGATTAACATTGTACCAGAGGCAAAAAACAACAACTCAAAAGAACTTTTCAGCAAATAATCACTTCTCCAATAATCCAAATGATCATATAATCAATTATGCACAAATTTAACACCAGAAAACAGTGATCCAACAACATGTAAACACATTCAAACAGCAAGATCATGAATCATCATGAATCACATGGATCAAATATCAACAAAATCAATCAAAAATGAAGATAAACATGATGATTATGCAAATAAGCTCAAAAACAGAATCAAATCTAGAATTACAACCTACAAAGCGGAGATTTGCTTTGGAATAGTTGATTCAACTTCAATTCAGCAGATCCAAGCTAGAAATCCGGAAATCCTTCAAGATCCAAGTGTGTTCTTGTAGTAACAATGAAGATCCACCAAATATAAAGCCAAAATAATCCAAATAAGCTCCTCTAGATCAACTTCAAAATTCAGATCCAAAATAGCACGAAATTTGAATGGAGAATTGGAGATGATATGGATGAAGGATGAAGGTTTTAGCTATAGAATTCCATGATTCCAATGGGGAATCAAAGAATTCAAGGTGAGAAGAGCTTTAGTGGAGTTTGGGAGATGGAAAAGTTGAGAGCAAAATTCAAGAGTGTATGAACTCTGAAAATGAAATGGAATTATGAGGATTGTGTGTGTGAGGTTTGGAGAAAATCATTTAAATATGCTCTTGGTTTGGATCCAAATGTGGTTTGGAGTGTGGTTTGTGAAAACTGGAATGGGATTAGGAATGGGAAATTGGAGGGAATGTGAATTAATTTGAAAACTAATCAAAATTCAAAGTGGTTCTAGATCCTTCTTCTGGTGTAAAATCAATTTCTCAAGTGATCAAAATGGACCCCAAAGTGAATTCCATTGAAAATTCACGTGTAGAGGCAAATTTTGCCTTGGTTAATCGGTTAACCATATGGGTTAATCGATTAACACCTTCAAAAATTCAAATTTGACCTGATTTTGACTTGGTTAATCGGTTAACACCATAAAAATTTGAATTTTGGCGCCTTCTGGAGGGAAATCTGCTTGTTTGCCCGTTTTCATCCGTTCTAAGCCCTGTTCATCCTCTGAAACTTGCTCTTAAATACTACAACCATGAGAATGCTTGAGATAGCCTGAATGCTGCCTCTTGATCTGAAAATATCTTGCAAAAAATAAAATAGAATCGACCGCCCGATCGTCGGGCAAAATAAATGTCGGAGCCGATGCTCGCTGCTTGGTCTCTTGCACCAAAGAAAACCCTGAGCCACAGAAAAACCTTTGATCCCCTGGTCGAGAACAAATGCTATACTATGCAAAATGCAAAAACGCAAAGAAAACATCAAGAATCTGTTAAACAAACAGACATCGAACCTGAAGGCCGGCTCAACACGAAGTTGAGAACATCTGCCAACTAGCAGGCATTCGCTAAATAAAAGCGAGCATCGTACCCGAAGGTCAGCCCAACACAAAGTTGAAAAGTGAATATAACAATAATTCACAAGAAACCTCCGTTGGGGAAAGAGAAACATAAACAAGCAACTCTGTTGGGGAACGAATGGTAAGATAAACACATCTATCAAAAGATTTCGCCGTGGTCTGGATACCACACAAGCTCAAGAATTAACTGATAATATGCCGAGTCTGGATACCGCGCGCTACAAGGATATAATATCATTTGCCGGGGTCTGGATACCGCGCGGGCTAACTGAAATAACTAGAGGAAGCCGTGGTGTGGGTCCCGCACGAGCTAACTGAAATAACCGGAGGAAGCTGGGATGTGGATATCGCACGGGCTAAATGAAATGACCGGAGGATGCCGGGGGTCTGGATATCGCACGGGCTCAAGAAATAACCAACATCAGCCAGGGTCTAGATATTGCATATGCTAATGGAACAATCAGATGTGAGTCGAGGTATGGATACCACACGAGCTCAAGAAAGTCATTAACCGGGGTCTAGATACCACACGGGTTAATAAAAATAAACCGGTGTGAGTCGGGGTCTGGATACCACACGGGCTCAAGAACGTCATTAACCGGGGTCTGGATACCACACAGGTTAATAAAAATAAAACGGTGTGGGCCAGGGTTTGGATACCACAGGGGCTCAAGAACATCATTAACGGGGGTCTGGATACCACACATGCTAATGGAACAATCCGACGTGGGCCAGGGTCTGGATACCACACGGGCTCAAGAAATAACCAACACCAGCTAGGGTCTAGATACCGCACATGCTAATGGAACAATCTGATGTGAGCCGGGGTCTGGATAACACATAGACTCAAGAAAAAACCATCATTAGCCAGGGTCTGGATACCTCACATGCCAATGAAACAATCCAATGTGAGCCAGGGTCTGGATACCACACGGGCTAACTGAAATGACCGGAGGAAGCCGGAGTCTGGATACCGCACGGGCTAACTGAAATAACCGGAGGAAGCCAGGGTCTGGATACTGCACGAGCTAACTGAAATAACCGACAGAAGCCGGGGTCTGGATACCGCACGGACTAACTGAGAAAACCGGAGGAAGCCGGGGAATGGATACCGCACAGGCTTGAGCCAACAAAATCGGTCTGCTGGAAATACACCTGAAAGCAAGAGATAACAACCTGGCTTATATTTCAAATGCATATGTTTGAAAATGGCGTAATTCTCCATACGAAATGGAAATACTGCGTGTTTGCTGGATGCTGTCGCAACTGCAAAAAACAACTGGCAGAAAATAGAAGAGTCGCCACCTTTCGTTATTTATCCCAAAGAGAGGGAAAGGAAACAATCGGAAAAACCTGACGGAAAAGGGAAAGACAAGGTCATCGCAACCATGTATGAATTCGGGAGTCGGTTACGCAAGGGGAAGGTATGAGCACCCCTCACGTCCGTCGTACTAGACGGGATCCGCGCTTGGGTTGTCTAGTTTATGGGTGAAAAACAATCTAATCTACGGCTGCTAAAGCTAACGGAAAGAAATGACTCGATAGAGAATCGCCGCTCTATGCCTACGTATTCCCTCGTGCAATGGGAAAGTCAGAGTCAACGTAGTTCGGGAAACTACGGGGGGATTTGCTCGCCAAGACGTCGCGTCTTGTGCCTACGTATTCTCATCTGGCATGAGAAATCAGAGCAAAACGTAATTCAGGCTAACTACGGGACGAAAGGGTATTCTCGATCACACGGGGGTGAGAGAAGAGACTGACGAGACTAGCGTATGCATTCTAGCAGTTAGGTGTATGCTGCTCGACCATTGGAGACTTAGACGTTACCTGTTTGCGGTAGAATGAACATAGTATGTCGTTGGTTTAAAGGTACGGAAACCTACGGGAACTAGAACTACGGTCTGGTCTCGATTGCGCTAGGGCAAGAGAAAGGGATATTAGTCGTCAACGGGAAAGTCTCAATCGCACGAAAGCGAGAGAAAAGAGAAGTTAGTTGTTAGTATGCTCACTAGGATATCACATCCTATGCCTACATATTCTCGTCTGGTACAAGAAATCAGAGCAGTTGTAGTTTAGCCAACTACGGAAGAATAGTCTCGATTGCACGGGGCAAGAGGAGGGAACTCAATCGCCAGGATGCAAGAGGAAAGGGGAACTCTAAATCGCCAGGATGCGAGAGGAAAAGGGAAGTCTCAATCGCCAGGATGCGAGAGAAAAGGTTCAGAACGGGACGCACACACTAAGTCCTAAAACGTAGGAGCGAATGCGTCGTATATCACCCAAAGGGTGTACACTAAACACTCTAGACGAGTGAGAGGAAGCCCCCCACTTATCATTTCCCATGTATCTAAATGAATACTCACAACACTCGACGGTTGAATAAAAGAGATGAAAGAGATGAAATAAAAACAATGTTACCGAACGGAGTGGTTCCGTTGACCCTTGACTTTTGCATGTAAGTTTCGTTTCCAAGCTTTCCTCTTTTGATCCTTGATGATGACATTTCAAATCAAAACCAATGTGATGCTGAACCATCATAATTTGACTTATAAACAAAGTTAAACCCCAAGAGGTAGTGTATTGATATCCATGTCAAAGACAAGTTAGAGAAATGATATTGAGAATCACTCTCCAACCGAATCATGTCACACGGACCAGCACAACGGAGAGAAAAAGTTGTCTTGGATCCTACATTATCCATTAATAAAATCAGAAGAAGAGAAAATGAGGAGAGAAAAAGTTGTCTCGGATCCTACATTATCCATCAATAATTCGATTAATAACACATTACGGAGGTCTCGTCATCGACCTACAAAAGAAAATGAGATGAAAAAAAAAGAGTCCAATAACAAAAGGAAATAACATTCAACTTCTCAAATTGAAATGAAAACTCCTAATAGAAAAATAAATTCTAAAAGAAATAATAAAAATATTGAGAAGAAAATAGAATATAAAAATTCTACATATTTAATATATACATATAATACTTTAAAAGAAAAATAAAACTATAATATCTTTAAAAGAAAATAAAATAATAACACATGGTTGCAAATGTATTTACAAACAATAAAATCCAAAAAGAAATAAAGAAAAACAGAAGGAGGGGTCCAATAGTGCAACAGAGAGTATAGCAGTAAGCCACACAGTTGGGCTTGAAGTCTGAAGGCCCAAGTCAAAAACAAACAGACAGGGGTGCATAATGAAATATGGGGTGCAGGGGAATCCGGTTGGGCCTTGAGCCCAACTCCTAAATAAGCAAACAGCAAACCAAATGGGAGGGTGCAATGAGGAAATACAGGTGTAGTCTGAATGAAAAAGAAATGGGCTTGGCCCACTAACCCAATGAGCCTCTTTGTCTTCCTTTGGCAAACAAGAAAGGAACCCTAGCTTTCTTTCTCCCCCATCCGCTGCCGATGAGCAAAACGTCCTCCCACTCATCCGTTTTTTAGATTTTTCTTCCATAACCTTCTTCTTGCCAAACCTTCTCCGAACTCCCAAATCAAACTCATAAACATCTCTAGTTCTCAAATCTCTTCTCACGCCCTCATGCTCTTATTCTCCAACTTTTTGTATTCACTTTTCTCCTGTTCAAACAAACAAAACCAAAACAAAATAACAAAACCAATTAACGGAAATCACTTCTTGTAGGGTGCGATGAAGATTCAAGGATATCGAAGACGTTGCATTTGGATCGGTGGTTTCGCGATGTGAACGATGCAGATCTATGAGTTGCATTCTTGAAAATGAAAATGAATTGTGATTTGAAGTTTGACGGATGTTTTGGAGCTTCAGTTCATGCTCGTTCATGGCAGATGAAGATTCGAGTAGGTCGTTCATGAGTTGAAGGTCAGTTTGACGTTGGATGTGTTCGTTGGTGTTCAATAAGTTCTGATCTGGAGATTATGTTGATGATTATGGAGAATCTGTTGGGCGGGGACAGTTCGATTGGCTGTTTTTAGTTCAGATCCAGAAGTTTTAAGTGGTTTGGAGTTGAAGATCTATGATGAATCTTGTAGATCTGACAAAAACAAAATGATGGAGATGAACGGATCCGGAAACTTGTTGGATCTTGAAGTTTGTTGAATCTGCATGTTGTAGATCATGAGGTGAGGTTGGTTGAGATTGTTAAGGATTTCTGGAAAGTGTTCATGAAGATGAAGATGTGAAGGTTAAGATGATGAAGTTTGAGTTTAATAAATTTCTGGAGAATTAGTGAAGAACGTTTGAATGTGTATGATTTGTTTGAATCTGATGAATTTCTGGAAAGACATCATGAACAGGATGAAGATTTGAATGAGTTCGAATTTCTGGAAAATTGCGTTGAAGATTGATGAAGTTGCTGGAAAAAATGTGAAGGTTATGTGAACACGGATGAGGAAAATCTGGAAAATTATCATGAACATGAAGAACGTTGATGGAAAAAACAGATGAAGGTTTGAAGATATGAAGAGAATCTGGAAAATGTATTGATGAACATGATGAATGTTCATGTTCACAGATGAGTTTTCTGGAAAAATGAGTATAAACGTGATGAACACGTATGAATCTCGTATGAGTTTTCCGATGAGTGGTGAAGTTTCCGGTGTGTTTCCCGGCAAGGGTTTTGGCCGTGTGATTTCTCATGTGGGCTCAATTAGGGTTTACATTGGGATCCGTGTCCAATCATTAATGCACAGTACTATGCATATTTATAGCCTGACAGAAAGTGACAAGTGGCCTGCGAAATCTGCATTGGACTGATTAGTGAACAGATTAAAGCTGCAAGATTAATGACAAAAATGACTTAATTAATTAAACTAGTAATGATGGAATTAACTGAATGCAAACACGGTTAATTATGAAAGATCAATGAACTAGCTAATGATTAATAAAGCTGAGAGAATAAAACTAACTAAAGTTAATTAAAATGCTGATTAGAACCAAAAGTTAAAATTCAACGTGATTTCATTTTTAAAACTAAACAAGTAACTAAAATAAAACTAACTAAAATTCAAATCCAATTAATATCCTAATTAAATCTAGATTAATGAAAATTAATAAAATAAACTAAAAGGATTAATAAAATCTAAAAAAAATAGAAAAAAAACTATTAAAAAACCAATAATACTCTAATAACCTCTAGAAAATAGAAATAAATTTTAGAAAATCTTAATTAAAATCTATTAAAAGATCTAATAATATTCTAAAAAAGAAAATAGAAGATAAAACTATCTACTTAAAATCTATGCCAAAATTGAGAAATAAATCTAGAAAATCAAATCAACGAACATAAAATGTGAGAACGCAACAAAATAAACGGTAAGAAAAACCGGATACCGAAATACCACCGAAACCAACAGCGTAGACTGAATCACCGGGAAGAGTACCACTTCCAAAATAAACCTATTTATTCGAACTGGTTTGAATCTCCTGAGACGCGAGAAAGGGCTGTAACCCCGATAAAATCAATCTGACTGCCAAAAATGCACAGTATGCGGTATGCGGATGCAAATGCAAATGAAACGAAACATAAGCCAAATATAAGAAACGGTTGGTCAAATTTTGGGGTGCAACAGATGCTATGCACAATGCAAAATACAACGACACCGAATCCGCAAAATAAATGCTGAAAAGACAAAGCCAACCCTGCCGGGGAGAAGTAACATGTGCCAAGTACGATTGGACTCAAGTTGGGAAGAACAAGCCCTGGATGGCTTCCTGGAACATAAATTTCCGAGGTAATACTGTTCTAATGAGAACGAAAATCCACTCCACTAGGGATTAACTCAAAATCTGCTGAGGAAAATGCCCTGAACGGCCTTCCAAAATACAACTCTTCTGGGGCATTGACGACCTGATTGGGGAAAGACACCCAACCAACTGGGATCAAATCCAACCCAACGTGGAAATCAACGACACTGTAGGGGATAACAATCAACCACTGAGATTAATTTCGCTTCACTTGGGAAATCAGCCCTGAATGGCCTCCTAGAACACCGAAGTCCTTCTAGGGTACAAAACACGCATCTGGGAGCAACTCCGCTCTGCTGAAGATCACAAAAATCCAACCTACTGAGGATTACTCAACTGAGGATAACCAAACAAGATTTATCGAGGAACTATCCCAAACTCTCTCTGCTGAGGATAGAGAATAGCAATCAACCCTAATCCGCGGGGATGAAATAACTTCTCTGCTGACATCTCTAGGGAATTAAGCAAAAGGGAAAACAACCTCGACCTCTGCTTGGGGACAGAATCACCACTTTAAGCTCTAAGTGGATACAAAGTCACAAATCTGGACTCTGTGGGGAAAACAAATCCTGAACTTACTTCGCCACCGGGAAAAGTTCCAAACTTGCCTGGTGGAGAGAAATCCAGCCTCGACTTGCCGGGAAGTAAGTGCATACCAACAATCTGCTGGGGATACGAGCACCTACCTGACCTGTATGGGGTATATCAATCTCGACCCTCCGGGGATGACTTACTCTGCCGAATAAACCAATAATGAACTGCTGAAGCATGAGTGCATACAAACATTCTGCTGGGGATACGCGTACACACTCAACCTCACTCAACCGGTAGAAACAGACCCTTGCCGGGGAAAATGAGTCTCAACTACGCGTCTTCTTTCTATGGGGATGGTGAACCTACCAGGGATAGACCTCTAAAAACTTGCCCCATGGGTAATGACCCTGCACATGAACAAACAACAAGATATGCACAAAGGGAGCTATCTCGGTCATCATCCGTGACATTTTTCAAATAAATCAAAGTTTTAATGATTATGGGAAAAGCCTGCATGTTTAAGTATGCAACATTTTATCAAAACATCAGGCGTTTTTTCGCAAACAAAACAGTAAAGGCTAAAGCAAGAACAACAATTCACTGAATAACATATGCTTTATTGACAAATGGCCTGTAAATAGGCAGATCTTGCAACAGATGTGACCCCTGAAAAGAGGAAGCTGCGCAAAAATTTACAGAAATGCACAGAAATATACAAAATGTCGGCAATGTGGCACAAACAAACACCATGAGCTGATCCCTCTATGACTTGCCTAACTTCGATGCTTCTCCGATGCTTCATCCTCTACAGAGATTGATTCAGATAAACAAACCTCAGGTCCTCCCTTAGTCCACTATACTCTGAAGATCAATACACAGACCACAGTCATTTGCTTTTCAACTCCCTAACTTTGGCCTGAATCGCCCTTGCGGGTTTTCAATTCACTAGGATACCCATTTTTGCCAAAGTCGACTTTCCAGGTTTTCGACTTTGCGGGTTTACATTTTTCTTTTTATGCCTAACTTTTGCCCGAACCCATTCCTTTTATGTTCACCGGGATGCCCCATTTTTTGCTTGGATATTCTTTTTCTTTCTAGCGGGTCTCTTTAAGCAAAGTATTTTTAACTGCATTTGCATTCACAGGGGATGTGAAGTCCTCACCATCCATGGTTGACAACAACAAGGGTCCTCCGGAGAAAACCTTTCGCACGACACATGGACCTTCAGAGCTGGGAGTCCATTTGCCCCTGTGATCTATTTGTGGAGGGAGAATCTTCTTCAATACCAGATCGCCTGTCTGAAAGCTTCGAGGGCGCACCCTCTTATCGAAAGCTTTCTTCATTCGGCTCTGATATAAACGGCCATACGCAAGGGACGTTAACCTCTTCTCATCGATCAGGCTGCGCTGATTCAATCTGTTTCTTACCCATTTTTCCTCATCAAGCTTGACGTCAACCAGAACTCTCAAAGAAGGAATTTCGACTTCTAATGGTAGGAAAACTTCCATACCATACACCAGCGAGAAAGGATTTTCCCATGTTGAAGTACGCACCGTGGTACGATATCCATGCAAAGCAAAGGGCAATGTCTCATGCCAATCCTTATAGGTTACAACCATCCTCTGCACTATCTTCATTATATTCTTGGTGGCCGCTTCAACAGTGTCATTCATCTTTGAAAGATAGGGAGAGGAGTTGTGATGCTCAATTTTGAAACTCTGGCACATTTCCTTCATCATCTTCTTATTCAAGTTTGAACCATTATCAGTAATGATTCTTTCAGGCACTCCGTAACGACAGATGATGTCCTTCTTGATAAACCGGGCTACCACTTGTTTGGTGAAATTCACATAGGAAGCTGCTTCGACCCATTTGGTGAAATTGTCAATTGCTACCAAGAGGAAGCGATGTCCATTGGATGCGGTTGGCTCAATCTTGCCAATCATATTAATGCCCCACATGGAAAAGAGCCAAGGCGATGCCATGAAGTTCAGAGGACTCGGCGACACATGAATCTTATCAGCATAAAGAAGTTTCCTCTTTTGCGAACACAAATGCTGGCCTATCAAGGAGCAAGATGACAATTCTTGGAGCATCATTCCAAAAATTCACCTTATACATTGAGGATAAAGTAGCCAGGGCATCTGCCATTTGATTCTCCGCTCTTGGCACGTGGTGAAACTTTACCCGATCAAAGAAAGGTAACAGTCTCCTTGCATAGTTCATGTAAGGAATCAAATTAGGCTATCGGGTCTCCCATTCTCCCTTGATCTGATTAACAACTAGTGCTGAATCGCCGTACACGTCTAGATTCTTGATCCTCAGATCAATGGCTTCTTCCAACCCCATAATGCACGCTTCGTATTCAACTTCGTTGTTGGTGCAGGGAAATGTCAACCTGGAAGTGAATGGTATATGGGAACCATTGGGAGTTGTGATGATTGCCCTAATTCCGCTACCGTAAGAGTTAATAGCACCATCAAAAATCATATGCCATTAGGAACCCTTCTTCGAACCTTCATCGGGTAATGGCTCATTGCAGTCTTTCATCTTCAAAAACATGATTTCTTCGTCAGGAAATTAGAACTTCATCGGTTGGTAATCATCAATCGGCTGTTCAGCAAGATATTCTGACAGAACACTCCCCTTGATAGTCTTCTGGGAGACGTACTGAATATCATATTCTGTTAAGACCATCTGCCACCTGGTAATCCTTCCCGAAAGTGCTTGCTTTTCAAAGACGTACTTAATCAGATCCATCTTTGAAATCAGCATGGTTGTATGATTTAGCATATACTATCTTATGCGTTTGGCAGCCCAAGCTAGTGTGCAACACGTTTTTTCCAACATTGAGTACCTGGACTCACAATCTGTGAACTTTTTACTCAAGTAGTATATGTCATGCTCTTTTCATTCTGTCTCGTCATGTTGACCGAGAATACAACCCATGATGTTCTCAAGAACCGTTAGATACATTATCAATGGTCTTCCAGCTACTGGAGGTATGAATATCGGAGGTTCCTGCAAATACTCTTTTATTTTATCAAATGCCCTTTGGCAATTTTCGTTCCAGACGACCGCCTGATCTTTCTTCAACAATTTGAATACGGGTTCACACGTGGCTGTGAGATAAGATATGGACCTAGCAATGTAGTTTAATTTACCCAAGAAACCACAAACCTCTTTCTCCGTTTTCGGCGCTGGCATTTCTTGAATTGCTTTTATCTTTGCAGGATCGACCTCGATTCCTTTTTTACTAACAATGAACCCCATCAACTTTCTTGACCGTACACCAAAAGTGCACTTGTTCAGATTCAACCTCAGTCTGAATTTCCTTAGCCTCTCAAACAGCTTCAAAAGATTTGCCAGATGTTCCTCCTCTGTCTTTGACTTTGCAATCATGTCATTAACCTAGACTTCGATCTCATGATGAATCATATCATGAAAGAGCGTCACCATTGCCCGCTGATAGGTTGCCCCTATGTTATACAACCCAAAAGGCATTACCTTATAACAGAAAGTCCCCCACGGTGTAACAAAAGTTGTTTTCTCCATATCCTCTGGCGCCATTTTAATCTGATTATATCCGGAAAAGCTGTCCATGAAGGAAAACACCAAATACTGCGCAGTATTATCAACCAATATGTCAATGTGGGGGAGCGGGAAATCATCCTTCAGGCTCGCATTAGTCAAGTCTCTATAATCAACACACATCCTTACCTTACCATCTTTCTTAGGTACAGATACGATATTAGCGACCCACAGAGGGTAAGTTGTTACGACGAGAAATCCTGCGTCCAACTGCTTATGGAATTCTTCTTTGATTTTTATCGACATATCTGGTCTAGTCCTTCTAAGCTTCTACTTAACAGGTGGACACTTTTCACGCAAAGGCAAGCGATGAACCACAATATCTGTGTCCAGACAGGGCATATCTTTTTATGACCAAATAAAGATATCACTATACTCTCGGAGCATTTCATCCAATCTTTGCTTGACATCACTCTTCAATGCGGCCCCTATCCTGAATTCTCTTCTGGCTTCCTCAGTACCCAAGTTGACGACCTCAATTACTTCCTGATGAGGCAGAATGACTTTCTCTTCCTGTTTCAGTAGCCTGACGAGCTCTTCAGGTAGGTCTTCCTTTTCATCAGTCTTTTCTTCGGCTTGAAATATCGGATTATTAAAGCCAAAGCGTGTCATAGAAGGTTCTGGAGCGGTGTCATCTATGATGTGAAACCTTCAATGATGATGATTTAATGGTTAAAATGATATGCAAACAAGCACAAACCACATTTCCATTTTATTGTTAAAAATAAAAATAGGAAAGACAAAGATCATAATATTCGAATGCAGAAAAACTCCCTTTGATTAAATGATAAATGATAGTTCAAACATAAATGAATGGGCCTTGAAGACAAAGAACACTATGCTCCGGGTAGAGCATAGGGCTACAGATAATCAAGAAAACAAATCATTACTCTTCTGTCGTCACTTGGATGACTTCTTTGACAGTTCAGTTGCTTAGGCTCTGACCCGGAATACATGGCCGAATCCATGAATCCATTTCGCAGTCACTGTCACTTTCTTCATCTGATACAACATTGATCTGCTCAAAGATCACCCCACCGCTAGTGAACTGGACGGGTCCCTTATAGCGCGGCGCGCTCTGCGAGGAGGGAGATGGGTTGTATCCCAATCCGAATTTTTCTTGCTTGTTGGGGATGTTCAAAACTTGGCCCCAACCCTGAGATGCCCCAGATTTCACCACTGCCTGTGCTTCTTTAAAAGATGACATGGTAACTTCAGGTGCTTTGGCCACAATTATTTGATATGTATAGTCTCGAAAGCCTGACATAACTTCTTGTGGATCTTACTGTCAACTTCGACATATTTGAACGAAGACAAATGACTTATCATAATTTCTTCTTCCCCACAAACAGTAACAACACTGCCACCCACCATGTATTTCAACTTTTAGTGCAGCGTTGATGTTACAGCGCCTGCCGAATGGATCTGGGGTCGTCCTAACAGACAGCTATAAGCTGGCTGAATATCCATGATATAAAACACAGTGTCAAACACTTCAAGACCGACCTGGATTGACAAAGTCAATTCCCTAAACATGGACCTTTTATTCCCGTCAAAAGCTCGTACCACCAAGTCACTTGGAGTATACATTATCCCTCAGGTATCTAGCTTCATTAATGCCTTCTTGGGTAACATATTCAGTGATGACACGGTGTCCACCAGCACGTGCGACATTACAGACCCCCTACATTAAATAGAGATATCTAGCGCCAAATTATGATTCCATCCCTTGGGTGTCAAATCCAGATCAGTAAAACCCAGCCCGTTACCAGCATTAACGTGTGCCACCACACCTTCCAGCTGATTCACAGATATCTCCTGTAGCACATAAGCGGTATTCAGGATTCTTAAAAGAGCATTTATGTGTGCCTCAGAGCACATCAGCAATGACAAAATGGAGATCTGTGACGGAGTTTGCTGTAAATGATCTACGATCTTGTAGTCACTCTTCCTAATCAAGCGCATGAACTCTTCCTCCTCCTTCAACAAGGCCTCCTTCTCACCGGCCTGGGAATTCTCTTCAACCACCATTTTACCTTTCCCCTTGTCATATTTTTCAGCACTCACCTCAGGAGGTGAAAATATTCTTCCACTTCGGGTTATCCCACCAGCTCCTACCAGATTGTCAACAGAATCCAACGGTGAACCCTTCAGTTCCTGCTTCTGCCCATTACAGTAGACTTCGGCTCCGTAGTTCCAAGGAATAGCCTTAGTACTCTCATATGGTACGGGTCCAACTTTAGTAATAGTGATGGTTGGCGGCCTAGGAGGCGCATAAATAGAGATAATCTTGTATGGAATCGAAATTGTCGCAACTTCATTCTTCTCTTCATTAACTATTTTATCATCTTTCTTCTATGGCACTCTGTCAAATTGTATAATACCATCATTCATCAACTTCTGAACATGACTCTTCAACTTCTCGCATCCTTCAGGATGGATCAAACACTTTGCACAAGCTCTATCACACCAGCGAATATTCTTCTACTCAGTAGTTTGTCCTTCACGAAACTCAACGGCGTCCTCAACTCCTCGGCATCAGCTACCAAATTCAAACCATCATCCTTAATAATGGCACTAACCCCAGCTGCCCCATGATTAGGCATGGGATTCTTCACGACATTGGGCGCATCGTGAGAAAAGTTGATGGTTTGCTGTCTATAAGGTCTTGCACCTTATGCTTAAATGCTTTATAATTGTCGATGTTGTGTCCAGGAGCACCAGAATGAAAATCGCACCGGGCGTTAACATCATACCCTAGGGGTGGTGGGCCAGTTAAAGGAGCCAACGTCCTTTTCTGGACTAACTGCAACTGCATCAAATGTTGTAATAATTAAGGGCAAGGCATCGGTGGTGCATCAAAGTGTCTGTTCACAGTCCTTCTACGATCCTGAAAGTGCCTTGGCGTATAGTTCTGTTGGTTCTGCTGTTGTCGTTGTGGTTGTGGTACTGCAGGTATGGTAATACTTGCAACCCGAGGTTGCTGTTGACGGTATTGACGCTGATTTTTGTTTCTTCCCCGGGAACTAGATACTGCATTGGTTTCTCCCTCCCTCTTTTTATTGCCAAAACTTTTCTTAACTCCTCCAGCTGAGGATCTTTCACCGGCTTGAATTTTACCCAATTTGATTTCGTTCTCAACTCTTTCCCCTATATGATTAGATCTGAAACTCCCTGACATGTTGCCAATCAGTTTCTCGTAATACACCGCTGGTACTGTGGCAATGAACATGTCTATCAACTCCCTCTCCAGCATAGGAGGTTGTACTCTAGAGGCCAATTCACGCCATCTCTGGGCGTACTCTTTGAAGCATTCATTATTTCTTTGGGATATGTTCTGCAATTGGACCCTTTTCGGTGCCAGATCGTTGTTGTACTGGTGATGTTTGACAAAAGCTCCAGCTAAATCCCTCCAGCTATGGATGTTAACTGGCTCTAGCCCCATGTACCATTCCAGAGACGGACCAGAAAGACTTTCTTGGAAAAAGTGCATAAGCATGTTCTCATCGTCGGAATAGGCGGACATCTTGTGGTAGTAAGAACGAAGATGAACCCTTGGACATGTTGTCGCCTTATACTTATCAAAGTCAAGGACTTTGAACTTCAGAGGAACCTTCAAATCTGGAATCAGCCCCAAATTTACCATTTCCAACCCCATGAAATTCTGATTCTCATGACTCATCATCTTTTCCTCAAGCAACTTAAAGCTCCTGTCTGCGTCAGACGGTAGACCAACACCAACATCCCTCATAGAGAACACATCCTCTTGATTATCTTCCTCCCACTGAGGGGCAGTATTCCCATGCTAACAACTATAGGACCAGTATTAGCATGTGGGGTGACATTTTCAGCAGTAGGAGGTATAACAGCCATTCCTCCATGAAGCACACCACTACCGTTAACCCTAGCGATTAACGGTTGCACCAAAGTTCTCAACTGTTCTTGGCCATTTGCAACACTTTGCATCATATCCATGAACTGGGCCATCCTGTCACGGAACTCCTAAAGTTCAGCTTGAATCTGATCCATAATCTTGCGTTGATTTCCCTGAGTAGCGTAATGATGAGTCGCTTGGCTATCAATCCTGAAACAAACTAAAGCAAACCATAGAAGAGACAAGGTTAACGGTTCCGGAGCATCTGCGATGCAAAATGCAAAAATGATGCAGTATGCAGACATGTAAATATGCATTAGGGAAATTTCCCCCTCAATTCTAGTTCCGCGAGAACAGCAAGATAATGGAAAGCTAACAGATAAGCATAGAAAACTCCTCATAAATAAAATGAGAGCCAAGAGTCAATATACAGCACAACACTAAATACAAGAAAAGCAAAATGACCTCATCCAACATATCTGGTGATGGTCAAGCTACATCATAAGAACAAACTATAAAGAGAGAATCATTAACTACAATGGCGAGCTTGGAAATCCTCCAACAACTCTCTCGTATCTGAAGGATCTGGCCTGTCTGCCAACCCCTGGATGAGATACTCTCTCTGGCTGATGATGCTCTCCAAGCTCTAAACATAATCCTCCCAAGATCCTTTACCAAATGCTTCCTCGAGCTTACACCTCTTCACATCTGCTCTTGCCTTATAGTCCTCCAAGGTTGCAAGAGCTTCATTCAATCTACAGTTTCTTTCACGCCAGAGTGAGGATTCAGCTACAATATTCTCATCTCTCACCTGGATCTAAGCCTTCAACTTAGAAATTTGTTGCCGCAGTCTGTCTTCTCGCTCCTTGTTGTTAGTCAGAATGGCGTTTTGTTGGTCGTTAAACTTGGAGATCTCTACATATGCTTTATCCAGCTCTTTCTTCTTGGAACTAAGAACATCACTAACGCTCTTCAAATCTAAGCCCACACGCTCTCAAGCGTGAATCTCTGCAGTTAGCTCTCTACCCAGTTTATTCACCAGCTCTGTTTGCTTCTTAGATGAAAAAGTGGCCTGATTTCTCTCGCTTCGGAGCTGAATAATCTCTTTTTCCAATTCCTCATTTTCCTTACGCAACTCCTCCTTCTCGGCCTATAGCTGATTATATCTCTGAATATCAACATTAATCGCCTCTTCAATCATCAAAGGATATAAAGTCTCACAAGGTGGAAATGGCATTAACAACCTCTCAGCTCTCTCCTGAATCCACGTCACATAAGGATCATAAGCTCTACTATTGATCTTTCCCAAAGAAAACTTCCCCTCTCGGTGAATCTTACTCCAAGACTTCTCTACTCTTATCAGGGTCTCACTATCAATCAAACTAGTGAAATACAGAGATTCCTATATTTCTTCTTCCTTCGGAGATTCCCTTAGAGCGTAACCAAATTGCCTCACTGCAAGTGCGGGGTTGTAGTTAATACCTCCTTTCCTTCCAATCAACGGGACGTTAGGAAAACCACCACAACAGAAAATAATCTATGTGCCCAACTGATATCTATCAAACGATACGATGTTCTCAGAAGTCAAGCCCATAAGTCTCTCAGACCACTCAGAGGTACCTGCAGTGTCAACAAAAGGACCGGCCTTGGGAAGGTGACTTACAAACCATTTGTACAAGAGAGGTACACAACAAGAGACATTCTTCCCTCCCCGATTCTCATTTTTGTAATGCACAGAATGATAAACATCTCCCAGAAGTGTAGACACAGGATTCTTCGAGGCAAAGATATGGAAAGCTTCCAAGTCCACAAAATCTGGAATGTTCGGGAACAAGATTATGTCGTATATGCATAGAGCCAATATAGCATTAAAGACAATCCAACAACCTTCTTTCGCAAAATGTTGAGCTCTATCCACCAAAAAAGGCAATGGAAAGCCAGGCATCCCATTCCTTTTAATCAACTTCCCTTACCCTCTAAATGAAAAGAATTAGCAAGCCTAGTCAAATCAGGCTCTGCTTTAGAGTGATAGAAAGGCATCTGATCCAAAGTAGGAACTCCTAACAACATAGAAAACTCCTCCAAAGTAGGCATCAACACGTAACCAGGGAAAGTGAAACATCTCAACTGTGGGTTATAGAACTGAAGCAATGTGTGAAGACCTTCCAACTCAAACATTGAAGCTTTACAGACACATCCCAGAAGCTTCCCATATTCCTTCTTGAAATCATCCATCACATTACGATCAGAAACAGAAATCAAACTGAGCATAGGTGCTATGTCAGGGGTAGGAAACTTGTACGCAACAGTCTTCTTCAAACTAGGCTCCATGTCAGAAGTGGGATAAGATCACTAGAATCGAGAGGAAAATATACACCTGCAACATAAATACATGTCAATGTTAAATGCAAATGAAAATGCAAATGCAACAGGGGATCAAGATTGTTGTGTTGTTGACTGAGATGAACAGCGCTTTGCTTTGGCAAGATAATAACACAGCACTGACATAAAGACCCATTGTATCAAGGATCAAAATTTCACACCGACGAGAAAACCGAGTAAGTTGAAGGTCAAGGTTTCTTGCATAACCCTCCCCACTCACAGGTATGAACCTATCTCTGATAAGGTCTGGCATCCTATGTGGTCGTCAGTGTCAAAGACTTTCGAGAAACGATGATACGTTCGCCATTTCTGGTTTGGCATCATAGTCTAACAAAGCGGCCTCACTTAGCTGGCTCCCAAATGATCGGTATCTAGAGTCGACAGTTTTCAAATCCAACATCTCGGTCCTGACCAGCAGGATGAGATGTCTTCAAAGAAAACCTCGTCTGAATGCGAATTTCATGAGGACTAGTGCATGTATCCATATTCGTCCTCATTACTCTCCACTCTAATGCTATGGATATCCTCAAGCTTGGGTTTTGGCTTATCTCTCAGTGGAACATTCCCACCCAATAGCACAACAATAACGATATATAAAGTGCTGAAAGTAAAATGCAAATGCAGTACTGTACAAATGCAACACATATACACACCCAAAGATAAACACACAAGCGTTAGGATTGACTCGCATAGGGGATGGGAAAAGTCCCTAGCAGAGTCACCAGCTGTCGCATCGCTGCGAAGAGGGGCTGACAAGGACAGAAGAGTCGCCATCGTTCATTATTTATCCCAAAGAGAGGGAAAGGAAACGATCAGAGAAAACCTACAGAAAAGGGAAAAGACAAGTCATCGCAACCATATCTCGGGTTCGGGAGTTGGTTAGGCAAGGGGAAGGTGTGAGCACCCCTCACGTCCGTCGTACTCGAGGGGATCCACGCTTGTTATCTATCTAAAGGGTGTTAATCTATCTAAGCTACAGGCCACAGGGACAAAAGAAAAGAAAAGAGACTCGATAGAGCATTGTCGCTCTATGCCTACACATTCCCTCGTGCAATGGGAAAGTCAGAGTCAACGTAGTTCGAAAAACTACGGGTGGAGGTGGGGAAGGTTGCTCGCCAAGACATCGTCGTCTTGTGCCTACGTATCCTCATCTGGTATGAGAAATCAGAGCAAACGTAGTTCGGGCTGACACGACCCCAAATTGGTTCAAGTGTTTTAGCCGAGTAGAGTTAAACCTTAGTTCTAGCAGTTAGGTGTATTGCTGCTCGACCATTGGAGACTTAGGCGTTACCTGTTTGCGATAGAACCAAGAGTTAACAACACTCTTTTATGAAAATGGTTTTCAATTAATTCCGAAGGATAAAAAAGTTTGATGTTTGTTTTTGAGTCTTTTATGAAGAAGCGAATTGAATTGTGTTTTTAATTCATGTTGCACTAAAGGCTAGGACTTAGGAGCGAATGCGTCGCATATTGTCCAAAGGACATACGCTAAACACTCTAGACATTTGATATGAGGCCCCCCAAACATCATTCCCCAAGTACTTAAGGCTCGTAGCGTACAACACTTATTATTCTTTATTAGATGTTTTGATGAAGTTTTGAGATGAGAAGAGAGGAGACACAACTAAGGGGAAATTAACTCAACCCTAATGTTATCATGCAATGTGCTCCTATGATTGAGATTGAAAGGGAAAAAATATACCCTAATGTTATCATGCTTGGATTGAACACTTAATGTCTCTCCTAGTCTCTTTGGGAGTTGAAATCCTAAGGGATCATGGCAAAGGAACCAAGAAAATACAAGATAAATCAATCACAAGTGAAAAGGAAGAAAAGGATGCAAACATG
The DNA here is from genome assembly GCA_963859935.3 of Lathyrus sativus. Taxonomy (NCBI): domain Eukaryota; kingdom Viridiplantae; phylum Streptophyta; class Magnoliopsida; order Fabales; family Fabaceae; genus Lathyrus; species Lathyrus sativus. The sequence continues at coordinate 180,771,470 of OZ012736.1, read as the reverse complement.
AAATGCAATACAATAAAAAATGGGAGGAAAAAGAGTGGGGCAGCAGCCACCACAAGCACATCTCGACCAAGCAATGCAAGTGTAACACCCCAAATTTAATCGGAATGTGTTAATTAATTATTTAATTGTGAATATTCATGTTTCGGTGAATTTCCGATGGTTTTGTGAATATTGGAAAGATGTTCATTTTCGGGTATTTATTTGATTAATAGCATATAATATTAATTTATTAGTATTATTATTAATTAAATGGAATATAAGTGAAATAAGGGCAATTTGGGCATTTGAGGGAGTTAGTAAGGGTAATGAGGGAAAAACCCAATTTGTGAGGCCCAAGACTAAGTTGGAAAAAATTGAGTTCTGAAAGGGAATTTGAATTCATTTGTGTTAACCGTGAAAGCTTGGTGACCAGAGCTCTGAAGGAAAGGCTGGAGGCAGAAAACCCGAAGTTAATCATGAAAGCTGCAAATCGACTAAGGTATGGGGAGTATCGTTGTTCATAATTTTCTATGTATGCCTTTAGATGTGTTTATGGTTGGTTTATGATTTAAGGTATTTTGGGTTGGCTGTGGGAAAATAGGGAATTTGATGATAAGGCTTTGAGGTTAGGTGTAATGGTATGTAACATGGAATATTGATATGAGAAAGGGAAACCTTAGGCCTTCGTGGCCATAACCTTGGATCGTTATATGTTTGACCCTGTAGGAATAGGAATGTTCAAATGTGAGTAGCTCTGATGCACTCAGAGCAATTGCAGGAAAATAGTGATTTAGGCAGTGCAAATGTTGCCAGATTGGCCTAATAAACCATAGATTTTGTGTTGTTATCGTCGTATGACCGTAGGGATGTTTTGGAGGCATTGGGTAAGTGAATCGTATGAGTATTTGGACAAGAATCAGTTCTGGTCGTAACAGGTTTTTGCTGTCATCGCACTGTTCACCTAGCAAGCATGCCAGCGAAGACTCGCCATGGACTCGCCTAGCGAGCAAGCCAGCGAAGACTCGCCACAGGCTCTCCTAGCGAGCAAGCCAGCGAAGACTCGCTACCGACTCGCCTAGCGAGCAAGCCAGCGAAGACTCGCTACCGACTCGCCTAGCGAGCAAGCCAGCGAACGTAGCAGAGTTCGCGAAATTTGATCGTTTTACAGCGATGCATTGATGTGTAATTCTAGGATTTTTGGGATGGATTACCCCGAGTATGACAGTGGGTTTTGGGTGATGCGTACATGATGTTATGATAGTTTCCTATGATGTATCAATTGAGTTAATATGATGAAATTACCATGATTTGATGAACTATGTGATAACAAGAGATATGATGATTTGATGTGATGATGATGAGTATGACGAATGATGATGCACCATATGCTGTATTGTGAGGATTATTATTGTGACGTGTGCATCATGCATTCATGTGCATTCGGACTTCGGTTCAGGACCTCGATTACTTTGGCTTCGACCCCACTGTGTGGATGTGAAGTATTTTGATGTGCTCTGGTTCTCTAGTAGAATCGATCCTATTGATGGGGATCTATGGAGGGTTGATCTCCCAGTGTCCATCGTGCTGTGATGATTGGTACCACATGCATTGAGTTATGTTGCATTGCATTTATGAGTCTTTTTGTATAAATTATGATGTTGTGACCTTTGAGGCATATTTGAGGATATTAATGTGTTGAATATGATTATGATGCCGTTTATGCATTAATTGTTATACATTGATTATTATGAATTATTTTACTCACCCTGCCTGTTTGAATGTTACCTCTATGTGGGTAACGTGCAGATGATCCAGTTTAGTTGTGGACGCCGGCGAGGAGTTAGTTTTGAAGTTTTTGAGTGTTTTAGTCTTTTGGTCAGCCTAGAGGGTCTTGCTCTGATATGTAACATCAGGTTGTGTTCCTTGAGTTGATTTTATATTGTTGACAATATTTTGATTAATTTCCCTTTTCGAGGAAAACTTTGATTTATGTTTTGAGTTCCGTTGTTTATGATGTTTCGATGTACTTTGGGAAAAACCCGTAGTTACAGAGTATGGACCTATTTTGATGACATTGAGAAATGTACGCCCTTTTAGTGGCTTTTTAATGAGATTTATTTATTCACTCTGATTTCTGTGTTATTTTGCCTTGATATTTTTTGGGGTAGAAAAAGGGTGTTACAAAAGGAAACCATGCAAATGATCATCACTTTGAACCACATCCATAAGCATGTATTGAAGTGGAAATCGAACATGCGTGTCGAAGAAATCATGATTAAACAATCAAGAACAACAACACAATATCCAAAACATCTCACTCAAATGCATCATACTGATCCATGAAGATTCAAAGTGAAATGATACCCAAAACAAGTTCAAAAACAGCAAACATGACATACTGGTCCAGTGTTAATTGGTTAACACATATGGTTAACCGATTAACCAGTTGAAAATGTTTGAAAATTTGAAAATTCGCACTGGTTAATCGATTAACCAGTTTGCACTACAACTGGTTAACCGATTAACACTGTACTAGAGGCAGAAAACAACAGCTCAAAAGCACTTTTCAGCAAATAATCACTTCTCCAATAATCCAAATGATCATATAATCAATTATGCACAAATTTAACACCAGAAAACAATGATCCAACAATATGTAAACACATTCAAATAGCAAGATCATGAATCATCATGAATCACATGGATCAAACATCAACAAAATCAATAAAAAATGAAGATCAACACGATGATTATGCAAATAAGCTCAAAAACAGAATCAGATCTAGAATTCCAACCTACAAAGCGGAGATTTGCTTTAGTAATTCTTGATTCAACTTCAATTGAGCAGATCCAAGCTAGAAATTTGAAAATCCTTCAAGATCCAAGTGTGTTCTTGTAGTATCAATGAAGATCCACCAATATAAAGCCAAAATAATCCAAATAAGCTCCTCTAGATCAACTTCAAAACTCAGATCCACAATAGCACGAAATTTGAATGGAGAATTGGAGATGATATGGATGAAGGATGGAGGTTTTAGCTTTAGAATTCCATGATTCCAATGGAGAATCAAAGAATTCAAGGTGAGAAGAGCTTTAGTAGAGTTTCGGAGATGGAAACATTGAGAGCAAAATTTAAGAGTGTATGAATTCTGAAAATGAAATGGAATTATGAGGATTGTGTGTGTGAGGTTTGGAGCAAATCATTTAAATATGCTCTTGGTTAGGATACAAATATGGTTTGGAGTGTGGTTTGTGAAAATTGGAATGGGATTAGGAATGGGAAATTGGAGGGAATGTGAATTAATTTGAAAACTATTCAAAATTCAAAGTGGTTCTAGATCCTTCTTCTGGTGTAAAATCAATTTCTCAAGTGATCAAAATGGACCCCAAAGTGAATTCCATTGATAATTCACATGCAGAGGCAAAACTTTCCTTGGTTAATCGGTTAACCATATGGGTTAATCGATTAACACCTTCAAAAATTCAAATTTGACCTGATTTTGACTTGGTTAATCGGTTAACCATTTGGTTAATCGGTTAACACCATAAAAAATTGAATTTTTGCGCCTTCTGGAGGGAAATTTGCATGTTTGTTCATTTTCATCCGTTCTAAGCCTTGTTCAGCCTCTGAAACATGCTCTTGAATACTATAACCATGAGAATGCTTGAGATAGCCTGAATGCTGCCTCTTGATCTAAAAATATCCTGCAAAATATAAAATAAAATCGACCGCCCGATCATTGGGAAAAATAAATGTCGGAGTCAATGCTCGCTGCTTGGTCTCTTGCACCAAAGAAAACCCTGAGTCACAGAAAAACCTTTGATCCCTTGGCTCGAGAACAAATGCTATACTATGCAAAATGCAAAAACGCAAAGAAAACATAAACCAAGTACAAGAAATGGTTGGTCAAATTTTGGGGTACAACAGTGGTTTTCTAGGTAGATTGAATTACATTGCAAGGTTCATATCTCACCTCACAGCCACGTGTGAACCAATGTTCAAGCTGTTAAAGAAAGATCAAGCGGTGGTCTGGAATGAAAATTTTCAAAGGGCATTTGAAAAAGTAATGGAATATTTGCAGGAGCCTCTGATACTAATGCCCCCAGTGGCAAGAAGACCATTGATATTGTACTTGACTGGTCTTGAGAACTCCATGGGTTGTGTTCTCGGTCAACATGACGAGACAGGAAGAAAAGAACATGCCATCTATTACTTGAGTAAAAAGTTCACAGATTGTGAATCCAGATACTCAATGTTAGAAAAGACGTGTTGTGCACTTGCTTGGGCTGCCAAACGCCTAAGGCAATATATGATGAATCACACAACCATGTTGATTTCGAAGATGGATTCGATTAAGTACGTGTTCAAAAAGCAAGCGCTTTCGGGAAGGATCACTAGTTGGCAGATGGTTTTGACAGAATACAAGATTCAATACGTCTCCCAAAAGGCCATCAAGGGGAGTGTTCTGTCAGAATATCTCTCAGAGCAACCAATTGATGATTATCAGCCGATGAAGTTTGAATTTTCTGATGATGATATCATGTTCTTGCAGATGAAAGATTGCGATGAGCCGCTACCTGATGAAGGTCCTGAGATAGGCTCCCAGTGGCAAATGATTTTTAACGGTGCTGTTAACTCCTATGGTAGTGGAATTGGGGCAATCATTACGACTCTCCATGGTTCGCACATACCATTGACTGCCAGGTTAACATTTCCCTGCACCAATAACGAAGTTGAATATGAAGCATGTATCATGGGTATTGAAGAAGCGATTGATATGAGAATCAAGAACCTTGATATTTATTATGATTTAGCTTTGGTAGTCAATTAAATCAAAGGAGAATGGGAGACTCGTCAGTCTAACTTGATTCCCTACATAAACTATGCGAGGAGGTTGTTGCCTTTCTTCGACATGGTTGAGTTTCATCACGTGCCAAGAGCGGAGAATCAGATGGAAGATGCCTTGGCTACATTATACTTTATGTATAAGGTGAATTATTGGAACGACGCTCCAAGAATTGTCATCTCCCGCCTCGATAGGTTTGCGTTCGTATTTGCAATAGAGGAAGCTTCAGATGGGAAGCCATGGTATTAGGATATCCGGAACTTTCTTAAAAATCAAGAATATCCTCCTGGGGCATCGAGCCGGGATAATAAGACCTTGAGAAGATTGTCAGGAAACTTCTATCTGAACAAGGATGATGTAATCTACCGAAGAAATTTTGATCTGGTTCTGTTTAGATGCGTGGATGAAAAAGAAGCGAGTTTGCTTATGGAAGAAGTCCACGAGGGCGCTTTTAGTACGCATGCAGGCGGACATGCAATGTCTCAGAAACTGCTAAGGGCAGGCTACTATTGGTTGACTATGGAGTCTGATTGTTTCAAATACGCCAAGAAATGCCATAAATGCCAGATTTATGCTGACAAGATACATGTACCGCCAAGTCCTCTGAATGTCATGGCGTCTCCCTGGCCCTTTTCCATGTAGGGCATTGATATGATCGGTAAAATTGAACCGATCGCATCCAACGGACACCGCTTCATCTTAGTGGCAATTGATTATTTCACTAAGTGGGTCGAAGCAACTTCTTTCGCCAATGTTACCAGATAGGTCGTGGCTCAATTCATCAAGAAGGACATCATCTATCATTACGGAGTGCCCGAGAGAATCATTACTGATAATGGTTCAAATTTAAATAACAACCTAATGAAGGAACTATGCCAGAGTTTCAAAATTGAGCATCACAATTCTTCTCCTTATCGCCCAAAGATGAATGGCGCCGTCGAGACCGCCAATAAGAACATAAAGAAGATTGTGTAGAAGATGGTTGTGACCTATAAAGATTGGCACGAGATGTTTCCCTTTTCATTACACGGATACCGTACCTCAGTACGTACTTCAACCGGGGCAACTCCTTTCTCGCTAGTATATGGTATGGAAGTCGTCCTACCATTGGAAGTTGAGATTCCTTCTTTGAGAGTTCTGGTTGACGTCAAACTGGATGAGGCAAAATGGGTGAGGAACAGATTGAATCAACTCAGCTTGATGGACGAGAAGAGATTGTCATCCATTGCATATGGTCGTCTATATCAGAGCAGGATGAAGAAATCTTTCGATCAGAAGGTACACCCTCGAAGCTTTCAAGCAGGTGACTTAGTGTTGAAGCGGATTCTCCCTCCACAAAGAGATCATAGGGGAAAATGGACTCCCAACTATGAAGGTCCATACGTCATACGGAAAGTCCTCTCAAGAGGAGCCTTACTACTCTCAACCATGGACGACGAAGATTTCACGTCCCCTGTGAACGCAGACACAGTTAAAAAATTGCTTAAAATAGACCCGCTAAAATCCAGGAAAAAATGGGGCATCCCGGCAAACCATAAAAAGAATGGGTTCGGGAAAAAATTAGGGATAAAAAGAAAAAGAAGGTAAACCCACAAAGTTGAAAACTTGAAAAGGTGACTTTGGCAGAAATGGGTATCTCGGTGAATGGAAAACCCGAAAGGGCGATTCAGGTAAAAGTTATGGATCTGAAAAGAAAATGATTGCGGTCTGAGTTTTGATCTTTTGAGCATAATGGATTTTGGGAGGACCCGAGGGTCAACCAATTAGCCAGTCTCTTCGGAAGATGAATCATTAGGAGAAGCATCAAAGTCATGCGAGTCATAGATGAATCGACACGTGGTGGTTGTTTGTACCACATTGCCGACATTTTGTATAGTTTCTCGCATTCCTGTACTATTTGTGCAACTTTCTCTTTTCAGGAGTTGCATCTGTTGTAAATTTGCCTATTTACAGGCCATTTATCAATGAAGTTCATGTTATTCAGAAAGCTTTTGTGCCTGTTTTAGCTTTTACTGTTTTGTTCGCAAAAGACGCTCGGTGTTTTTGATAAAACTTTGCATACATAAACTTTTGGGTTTTGCTAATAATCATTAAAACTTTGATTTACATGAACGATGTCATGGACAATAACCATGATATCTCTTGTTGTGTACAAGAGACTCTATTTGTATTTGTTGCAGGGCTCTCATTCCTAAGACTATTGTCTCTGTTCCCAGTAAAGTCACCTTGTCTCTGTCCCCGCAAGAGGTGCATCCCCAATAAAGTCACCCTGTCTCTGTCCCTGCAAGAGGAAGATGTGCAGTTCAAGACTAGTGTTTCCCCAGCAGGATGGGATTACACATGACTATTTTCTCCTCGGCAGATTATGACTAGTTTCTCCCCAGCAGGTAAACTCGGGATTATCCCCCAGCAGTGGAGCGAGTTCAGAGTTTTGCTTCCCAACAGAGTCTAAACCTTTGACTCCTTTCCCCTCAGAGCCTAGGTCATTGGCTCATTCCCCAAGCAGAGGTTGATATTGTTGAGTTTGTTGCTCATTTCCCCAAGCAGAGGAAGATGTTGATTCCCTCATTGGGTGATCCTCAGCAGAGTTTTTGTCTGTAGTAGAATCTAGTTGGTCATTGGTATTCGTCAGAATGAGTGTCTTTCGGGATATTTCCCCAATTAATTTTTATCCCCTGCAGATCCCTAGCAAAGTCGCCGAAGTAGTTTTATTCCCCGTAGAGTGGAATTGACTCAGAGATTGTTTTTCTCATTCCTCAGCAGAAAAAGTTTGGGATATCTTCCCAGTAAATCGTATTCATTGTCCCTGGCAGAGCGAATTCAAATCTCCAGCAGAGTGGAATCCCCGACAGAATGGAGTAATTCCCCGCAGTTTGCTTTATCCCCCGGTAGAGTCGTATTCTGAAAGGCCATCCAGGGCTGATTTCCCCAGTAGAGTGGATCGGTTTTCCCCAGCCGAGTCTTTTGTTCCCCAGAAAAATTGTATTCTGGTAGGCCATCCAGGGCCATTTTCCTCAGCAGAGTTGATTTATTCCCCAGCGGAGTGGATTTTGTTCTCAGCAGAGCAGTTATACCCAGGAGAATTCTATTCCAGGAAGCCATCCAGGGCTTATTTCTCCCAGCAAAAGTACAACCGTACTTGGCACCCGGTCATCCCCAGCGGAGTTGGCCCCTTCTCTTCAGCATTTATTTTGCTGGAGCAGTTCTTTTTCATTTCCATTGTGCATAGCATCCTCCCAAACGCGTAGCATTTCCATTTTGTATGGAGCATTGCGCCATATTCAAACATGTGCATTTGAAACATAATCCAGGTTGTTATCTCTTATTTCCAGTTGTATCTTTAGCAGGAAACAATGTTTTTCTTGAGACCGTGCGGTATCCAGACCCTGACAAATATTGGTGTTTTTCTTGAGCCTGTGTTGTATCCAGACCTCCAACAAGATCATTGACAGATGTGATTATCTTATCATTTTCTCTCCAACAGAGTTTACTTATTCAAGTTCATCTTTTCCACAGCGGATTGCTTCACATAGATTGTGAATTGATGGGTGTTCTTCTCAACTTCGTGTTGAGTCGGCCTTCGAGTTTGATGCCTGTTTATTTAACAGATTCCTGACAAGGAGGTAAGATGTTCTTCTCAACTTTGTGTTGAGCCGGCCTTCGGGTTCGATGCCTATTTGTTTAACAAATGCCTGACGGAGAGGTCAAATGTTCTTCTCAACTTCGTGTTGAGTCGGCCTTCGGGTTCGATGCCTGTTTGTTTAACAAATGCCTGACAGCGAGGTCATATGTTCTTCTCAACTTCGTGTTGAGCCGACCTTCAGGTTCGTAGCCTGGTTTGCTTAACAAATGCCTGATGGTGAAATCAGATGTTCTTACCGACTTGGTGTCGTTGCCCGCATGTTAGCAGATTTTTATTCCGACTGCGTGTCGATGTTTTCTAATTGGTAATGGGTGAGCTCATTGTCCTTGCAGTTATCAGTTACAGTTTCTTCAGTGATTCTATTTTCACTCCGGTGGACCTCTCTCTACAGTTCTGTTCTACGGATGGCAAATTTTTGGGTTCTTTTGTATTCAACCGCTTGTTACCTTGAATGTTTGAAAGCCGTACGCTTTTCATCCCTAAAGGTCCAAGTCATTTGAATAAGGGCAGCTGTTGTATCCCAAAATTTGACCAACCTTTTCTTATACTTGGCTTATTGTTTCATTTCATTTTAGCATTTGCATAGCATTGTTCTTAATAGGGGATCAAGAGGTGCATTGTGCCATTCAAGAGGAGAGTCTTATTGGCTTCAGGCTCCAGCCAGAGTATTTGTGCAAACCATCAGGGTGTCATCATCATGGAAAGGTTTCAAAGCACTTTGAGAGGAGAAGTTTGTGTCGATGTCACCTCCTACCTTGAGGATCATCATAGGAGTTATCCAGAGTTCATGAGGGGTTGTATTTGGTTTAAATATGGTTTAGAAGCTCATTGTGTACCTTAAGGGTTATGATGAAGTTTGAGTAGTCAGTCAATTCATCTGCAAAGAGCATAAACAAAGGAAATGAGAATAGGGTTTCACATATAATTAGCCTAGATTTGTTTCTTTGAGCAAGGTCTGGTTCCATGTTCCTTCACATATCCTAATGTGTTTAGAGGTAGAGGATTGATCATCAATTTCAACCAGAAGAGCTTCAATTGGTCAGTCAATTGCAAACCAGGTGAATTTGGTGAAAGTCAACTATGCAAAGGAAAACGTCAACTCCTGACTTTTTGAGGTCAAGATCATGTTCCCCATGTTTAACATGGCCAATGGTTGAAGATTAACTAAGAAATGTCAAAGGGATCACAAAAAATCAAGTTCGAAACTTGCCATTTTTGGAAAATTAGGGTTTTAGAAACTTTCCATTTATGGAAAGTTTCATATGTGAATCAGCCATTTTCAAGGCCACTTTTCTTCATGATCAAGGTTCCAAATGAAATTTTGTCCAACATCAAAGTTCTTCCTCATCATCTGAGCTTTCTTTTGAGTACCAATTCATCACCATTTGAATTTTGGAGCTCAAGTTATGATGTTCAAAAGTTAGGGTTTTCATAGATATCAAATTTAGCAAATTTGGGCAGATTTCTAGACCAGGTTTCCAAGGCAATTTTCATCAAGTTCTTGTTGCCAAATGAAATTTTGTCCCACATGAGAGTCATAGATCATGTTCTAAGCTTTCCATCCATTACTATAAGTCTTTCATGGGGGTAATGAAGCTCAAGTTATGTGGGTTCAAATTTGGGGTTCCAAATATGTCAACAATCGTAACTTAGAAAATTTTCCATGTTATTTCAAGACAGATTTTGTGGCATGGTTTTCAAGCTTGATTTTCATGACTTTTCAAAGTTATAACCAAGTTTCCACCAACATCAAAGTTGTTCTCCATCATTTAAACTTTCATTTAAGCCCAAGTTTCAATCAAGAAGAGCCAAATTCAGTAAGTCATGATGGCTCAAAGTAGGAGGTTTGGAAGTTGATTCAAGGCATGATTCATGGATGTTTTGACATGATTTTCCATCTGGCCTTGCATCATTGTCCAACCATCAACCTCATGCGCAAGATACCTCTCTCCATGGCCCAAAATGTTACCAAAATAAGACCAACAAAACATGTAGCATTTGGTGTCATTTTGGAAAATCTTGGCCAAAGAAGGAAAGAGGCAAGCAGCCACCAGCCTGACCATATACACTCCATTTGATTTTTTTTCACTCAGCAAAAAGCACATCACAATGCCATGATTCGTACCTCATGCATCATCCACCATTGAATTCAAATTCTCACTCAAATCTGCAGCACTTATTACCATTAGTTTTAACCACAATAATTAGCTTTTTAACCTAACCAAAAGCCTGATATAAAAGCTAAGAATAAAAAAAACTCTAAGGAGGCAACCACCATTGTGAACAAAATCAGACTTATCTTTCACTTTTCTATCTGAAATTTCCCTTCGAAACTTGGTTGTTTTTGAGCTCTGCATTAAAATTCATATCATACTTCCATCTTCACAACATTATGCACCTTTTGTTTGCAATAGAAGTCTTCTACAAACATCAAGGTCACGACCTGCTCAAACTTGTTTGGATATTTAGAGAGGATTCAAGGGTTTCTAAGCTAGGATCAAAGTCTTACAAGCACAAGGGAAGCAACCTGCATCTGTTGAAAGCTCTACAGCAAGCTTTGAAGCAGCAGGGGACATACTCCACTAGGTAATTTTCAGAGCTCCATTCTCTCATCCTAGGCATATATTAGGGTCATACTGTGTACATTTAAAGACCTACTCAAGTAGGCTATACTTGCATAATGTTCTGCGCCATCTTTGTTGAGTTTCAGTTTGTAATGTTCAAACTTTTTGCCCTCGATTTATCATGTAAATGGGCTTGTTTTTAAAATGTGAGGTTGAATTTGTAATCTACTTGAAATTCTGGGCCGAGGGGTATCCTTACTTTTCATTTCTGGGAATTTTTGAGTTTGCTCTGGCGAAGTTTGGTCGGAGAAGGCGACCGGAACTAGGGTTCTAGCGTCTGGAGGTGGGAGATGGGCTGAGGTGGCTTTGGTGCCCCATTTTAAATTCAAAAACATTGAGTTTTTCTGTTTTGAGCCAATGGATCATCCACGTCGTATCCAGCTCAACTAATGAGCTCCCAGCGTGGCATCTGACTATGCTGGGGAGGTTGGGTGGGCCTGATCCAATTGTTATGTGCACCTCCCACCTTTTGAGCCCAGCGTGCATTTTTCCTGGTGACAGTGTATTTCAGTTTTGCTCATTGCACCCCCTTTGGGCTTTGCTTTATTTCTATTTCTTTTTGTTTTCTGTTTCCATTTTAATTATTTAAAAATGCTTCCAATTACATAAAAATTTCACAAAAATATTTTCTTAACATTTTAAGATGTTATTTAATTTTCCATGTTTTTTATTTCTGTTTTCCATTTATTTTTGTATTCTATTTGGAATTTACAATTAAATGAGTTTTATGGTGTTTACCTTGTGTGATCATGACTATTTGGGCTTCAATTCCTTATCTCCTATGACCATGGATTCTCCCTCATTTAGGTGAGGGATTGAGGCATTCTTGAGGATGAATTTGAGTGGCCAATAATCATTTTTCATTTGAATTTGATTAGAATTTTGTGAACCCTCGACACTTGCTCGATAAGGTGGAGCATCATTCATTCTTGAATTATTTGGTGATACTTGAGTTGATTTTGTCCATTAGATTTTGCTTGCTGGTTTATGTTTGATCTAGCTTTGTTGTGTATTTTATTTGAGATTTATTGGATATTCCTTCTATTTTTGGTGAACCTTGCAAGTTAAGTCATCTTTGAAGGTGTTCATACAAGCTAGTTTGACCTAGTTCCTTTGGGAAATGATCTCCATTGATTCCATATGCATCTTGTGAGCTTTGTTACTTGATTATAACTTGCTTAAGGTGTTGTTTCACATATCTTAGGTCATATATTTGTGTTACTTAGTTTGCAAGTTACCTTGGGGGTCATGCATTTCCACTTTGTTCTAAGTGTTGAGATTGTGTTAGAACCTTGGTTCTTTCACTTGTCATGACCTAGTTGGTATTTGTGCTTTGTCTCTAATTTTGATTTAAGGCTCTCCTCTTGATGATCCACTTCTTCCCTATGTTATTTTGGCTCTTATTCAAGATGATTTGGTGTTCACATTCACTCTTTGAGTTTGTCTTGGATAATTGGCCACTTTCTTGCACTTGTTTGTTCATTTCTTTTGCATGATCATTGTTGGATGCTTGGTTGAGATGATTTTTATTTGCTTGCTGCCCAAGCTTCTTTCTCCCACTTTCTCTTTGATCATGGCCTTTTGGTTTTGTTTTATGCTTAACCTTTGTGTAAGTGATGGATGTTTGAATGGTTGTAGGAGTTGTTACTTCTCCTATTTCATCTCACTCTTCTTTGACTTATTTAAGTCATCTTGTTTTGATCATTTGTTTTTGTTGCATCATTTGATTCTCATATCTCATATTTTCATCTTTGGATACCATGTTTGCATTTGTCTTGACTTGTTAAGTCAACTTCTTCTCATTTTTCATTTCATCTGTGATTGAATTATTTGTTGTTTACTTGGTCTTTTTCCATGACCCCTTAGGATTCCTAGTCCCTCTGTTTAAGATGGGAGTAGGAGAGACATCAGATGTTCAATCCTTTGCATGATAACATTAAGATAAATCTCCCCTTTTAATCCCAACTTTAGGAGCACATTGCTTGAGAACATTAGGGTTGATTAGCTTCCCCTTAGAGTTTGTGTCTTCTCTTCTCATCTCCTAACTCTCTTAAGACACTTAATAAAGGATAATAAATGTTGTACACTACCAGCCTTAAGTATTTGAGGAATGATAGTTGGGGGGCCTCCTCTCAATTTGTCTAGAGTGTTTACCGTATGCCCTTTGGGCGATATGCAACGCATTTGCTCTCAAGTAATAGTCTTTAGTGCAACATGAGTTACCAACTTAACTCAATTCACTTCTTGTTTAAAAAACACAAAGCAAAATATCAAATTTTTTTATCCCTTGGGATCGGTTGAAAATAATTTTTAGAAGGAGTGTGTTAAGTCATGGTTCTACCGCAAACAGGTAACGCCTAAGTCTCAAATGGTCGAGCAACAATACACCTAACTGCTAGAATGAAGGCTTAACCCCACTCAATTAAAACACTTGAACCAACCAGTGGTCGTGTCATCCTGAACTACGTTTGCTCTGATTTCTCATACCAAATGAGAATACGTAGGCACAAGACGACGATGTCTTGGAGAGCAACCCTTTCCCCCTTTTTCACACGTAGTTTTCCGAACAACATTGACTCTGACTTTCACATTGCACAAGGGAATACGTAGGCATAGAGCGGTGATGCTCTATCGAGTCTCTTTTCTTTTCTCTTGTCCCTGTGAGTCAGCCTTTGATAGATTAACACCCTTTTAGATAGACAACAAGTGTGGATCCCGTTGAGTACAACGGACGTGAGGGGTGCTCACACCTTCCCCTTGCGTAACCGACTCCCGAACCCAAGATTTGGTTGCGATGACCTGTCTTTTCCCTTTTCCGCAGGTTTTCTCTGATCGTTTCCTTTCCCTCTCTTTGGGATAAATAACGAACGGTGGCAACTCGTCTGTCTTTACTGGCCCTTCTTCGCAGCGATGCGACAACATGTTGAAAATTTCCAAGTTCTTTTGGTATTCAATCTCCATGCACCTTGAATGTTTGAAAGTCATTGCTATCACCCTTTCAGGTTCAAGTCGATTGAATAGGGGTAGCTGTAATACCTTAAAATTTTCATCATCATTTCTTTTTACTGGCTTATGTTTCTCTGCATTTTTGCATTTCTGCATACCATGGCATTGGTTCTCGAGACATGGGATCAAGGTGTTCCCATGGCTCAGGGTTCTCTTTTATTGCAAGACTTTAAACAACGAGCGTCAGAGGCTTCGGCATTTATTTTGCCCAGCAACCGAGTGACCGATTTTATTTTATTCAGCAGGTTATTTTTAGCACAGGAGACAGGTTACCGGTTATCTCAGGAACTTTCATAGTTACAATATCCAAAGGGCAGGTTTCAAAGGCTTAACAGGGCTTAGAACGGGTGAAAATGGATGAATGTGCAAGTTTCCCTCCAAATGGCGCAATTTTTCAAAATTTGTGAGTGGTTAACCGATTAACCAATTTACACTAGCAAATTTTTAATCAATTAACAATAGTAAAATTTTCCTATTAACGTGCATTTTCAATGCTATCACTTTTGAGGTCTATTTTGATCACTTATGAATTTGATTTTACACCAGAAGAAGGATCTAGAATCACTCTAAATTTGGATTAACTTTCAAAATCAATTCAATTTCCATCCAATTTTTCATTCATAATCTCATTCCAATTTTCAAAACCTCACTCCGAACCATAATTCTACTCCTAACCAAGAGCATATTTAAATGAATTTGCTCTAAACCTCCACATAATTCACCATAATTTCCAACTTCAGATTTTACACTCTCTCATTCTTGAGAGTTCGCTCTCAAAATTCTCTTAACTTTTTTACACTCCAAAACTCCATTAGAGCTATTTTCTTGAGTTCTTTGATTCTTCATTGGAATCATTGAATTCTAGAGCTAAACCTCCATCATTCATCTCCATCATCTCCAATTCATCATTTAATTTTCGTTTGGATTTGGATATGATTTTGGAAGCAAGCTTATAAGTGATTCTTGGATCAATTTTGGATTATATTGGTTTGTTCTTCACTTCTATTGCAAGAAAGATTTTGGATCTTAAATATTTCTTGGGTTTCTAGCTTGGATCTATCAATTTGCAGTGAATCAACACTTACCAAAGCAAATCTCAACTTTGAAGGTTGGTTAATTCTAGATCCAATTCTATTTTGAGCTCATTTGAATAATCACACTGTAGATCTTCAAATTTTGATTGATTTTGGTGATCTTGATCTTTGCGATTTGTGATCTCAGGGCATGATTAAGTTTGATTGATTTTTGATCACTAATTTTTGGTGTTAAATTCGTGCATAATTGATTACATGATCATTTGGATGGTTGCATATTGAATTAATTGCTGAAAGTGCTTTTGAATTGTTGTTTTTCTGCTTCTGGTTCAGTGTTGATCGATTAACCAATTGTAGTATAAAACTGGTTAATCGATTAACTAGTAAGGTTTCTGAATTTTTCAAGTGGTTAATCGATTAACCAATTTGCACTGGCAAATGGTTAATCGATTAACACTGAACCAGAATGTGATTTTTGGTTGTTTTCATGCATGTTTTAATTTCCTTCCAGCTCTAACCTTCATGGATTGATATGATGCACTTGTGTGGACTGTTTTTTACTTGTTTCATCATGCTTGATTGTTTGATCTTGATTTTTCGACGCGTGACTTTTGGTTTTCGTTTGAATGCTTAACATGCTTATGTTGCTGGCTCGATGTGACGACCATATGATGTGCTTGCTTGTGTCATGTTGTAGCACTCCAAAATTTTCCCATCTTTCCTCTTGGATCTTGGATTATGTTTCATTGCATCTCATATTCATTTTTGCATAGCATTGTTCTTGATAATGAATCAAGGCATAATGGTTTGTTTCTCAAGATAGGTGGAACACGTTTCTTCGACCTCAAGCTAGGTTTCTTATTGGCTTTATGGTATTCTCAAGCTCCGAAAACTCCTTCATCTTCAAAACTTATTCAAGGCAACATCATTTCAAGATCACATGTGGTTCACCATGGCTTATTTTGGAAGAAATCATCAAGAGATTCATGTTTGGTTCAAGGTGTTTGACCTAATTTAGCAATTTGTGGATGCTATGATCAAATTGGCATAACTACTTCATTTTTCAACATCTTGAGGTGGTTCTTTTTCTAATGAACTCTTCTCATCACCCCTAACAAGTTCTCGTAGCAAGGAAAGATCAAATTATACATGGAAGGTCATCAAAATTTTGAAGAAATTATAGGTCATTTTGAGTTTTGGAAGGATTTTCTAGCAACTTCAAAAGGGCATAACTTGGTCAATTTTTATCATTTGAAGCCCATTAGTTTTCTAAAATGAACTTGAAGATGTCTTCTACAACTTTAGTTCAAGGTAGAAGTGCAAAAAACTCATGGAAGGTCTTGGTTTTTGTCAAAATATTATAGGTCAATTTTGGTTCCTAAGTGTTTTGCAATTTTGAACCTTTTCATGGAGGAAACTTTGAAGGATCATATCTCTCAACTCAGATTTCCAAATCAATACTTTCTTTTCACATTGCAAAGATTGTATCATCGTCTACCCAATGCAAGAAAAATCATCGCAAAAAGCCTCCTACATTAGGAGAACCATGTTGGCAAAATTTGAATTTCAAAGCTGAAATCCACTTCAAGTCGGAATTGAATTTGATTGAATTAGCCTCTAATCATCAAATTAATCCATGAATTCAATCTAAACATGATTAACCAACTTGCCTGGGTTGATTCGAGCCTTGAAACACAAGGTTTGAGTGAGTTTTGGCAATTTTCAAGTCGTGTTTTGCTCATGCTGCAGGTGTGCACGAATTCACCTCAATTCATATCATTCACACTCCCTCTTCATTCAAAAATCTTCCCCTATAAATAAGGGACTACTTGCACTAACTTCCACATTTGAATAAGGGACTGCTTTAATAGCCAGAATCACCCTGCTGAGATCCCATTTGAATTCTTAAGCTTGAACTTCGAATTTTCATTTCCACACCCTAAACACTCAAATTCTCCATTCAGTTAGCTTCACCAACATTCAGTGAAGCTAACCAGCTCAAGAACTTGAAGGATCATGGACTGAATCAAGCTAGGGAACTCCATTTTCAGAGCTCTGAATTTAAACTTCAACAGGTACAATTCTTAACCATTTCAACTCAAATTTGTTGCTAAGATGTAGTCCTTGATGTGATGATGCTATTAGGATTGTTAGATTTTGGTTCTGGTTGAGTTTTGATGCTTTATTTTCAAATCCGTGTTTGGTTTTCTTTCTGGTTTTTTTCAAATCGAGTGAGTTATGGTTTAAATAAATATGGCGCGATGATATGGTTGAGATCGTCTTGAAAAGATGCATCAAATGAAACCACTATGAGGTCCAATTGTTATGGTTTAATGGATCCACGAATTTTTGCATTCTCTATGTTTTTTCAGTGGCTGGAGGTTGAAGATGATGATCTCACTGTCCATCATGCCACCTATTTTAATCTTGTGCTTTTTCCTTTCGCTGGTTGGAAATGATGAGTTTGACTCAAATCCATCCTGTATGTGTGCTTTCTGGCCTTTGGATCTGACACGTCTTGTTTTTTCTGTTTTATTTTCTTTTTCTAATTTGTTTTTAAATTCATTTTATTTTCAGACATTCATAGAATATTCATTTTTAATCAGAGAAATACCAAATTAATTTCTAAAATTTCCTTTCATTTTTCTCTTTTTGATATTTATTTTTGTGCATTTTTATTTTTCCATTTTCTATTTTTCTTGAATTTTAATTTGTTTGAGCCAATTTTAATTAGTTTAAAATTGTTTTTTAAGAATTTTAAAATTATAAGAAAAATATTATATGATCCTACGATGGTTTTGAACCTATGGTAATTTTCTTGGTTTTTTATTTCTGGTTTTGCTATTTTCCATGTATTCTTGATTTATTTAGTTAATTTTAATTGGTTTAGAATTATTTTTGAGCCATTTAAAATTGTGAGGAAATTAGCATATGATCCCATGATGGTTTCTGACCTATGATAATGTTCTTGAACTTTTGTTTGTGGTCTAACTATTTTCCATCCTTTTTTAGGTTTTATTTGCTTTTTTTATTTGATTTTTAATTGAGTTTAAATTGCAAATTAGAGTGATTTTTGTTTTTAACTCATTGTTGAGTGATATTTTGTCCCTATTCATTCCTTTTGAGTTCTTGATGTTTGTTTGATGGTTAGTCCTCTTGTATGGTTGATTTGATGTTTGAATTCTTCTTGAGGCATGATTTTGATTCTCAATTGTGTGACTCTATTTGTATGATATTGTGTGTGCATGTTTGAATGTAAACTTGTTGATCATGTTGATGTGTGGTTTCTCTTTGTTTTCATGCCATGTTCTCATGCCTTGCCCTTTTGGGATGTTTTGTATGCATGCTTGTATGATTTGGTGTTGCCTTGTATATAGATGGGATGCGTGATTGTTTCTTGTGTGCTCTTGTTTTGATCATTGATATGACTTGAGTATGGTATGTTGTGCTTGCTACCCTACCTTGCTTCTTGTGCTTCTTGACTTCATCTCATCATGTTTTGTGTTGGTGAATGCTTATGTGACATGTTGGTATGATTGATGATGCTTGCTTTGTTTGATTTTGAAATGAATGTGCTAGTTGTCTTCATCTTGGTTTGATAATGACTTCTTGTTGTCCATTCTTCATTCTTCTTCTTTCTCCGTCTTTCTTTTCTTTTTGGAACTTGTTTAAGTTTCATTCTTGTTTTCATTTGTGATTTATTTGATTGGTGTTTACTTGTGTTTGCTCACATGATCCCTTAGGATTCCTAGTCCCTCTATTTAAGATGGGAGTAGGAGACATTAGGCTTTCAATCCTTTGCATGATAACAATTAAGATAGTTCCTTATACCTCAACTTTAGGTCTATCATTTGCATGATAACACTAGGTAGACTTCCTTTTCATCCTAGGAGACATTAGGCTTTCAATCCTTTGTATGATAACATTAGGGTTTTTCAATTTCCCTTTAGTGTTTTCTTTTGTGTCTTCTCTTCTCATCTTAAACAATTTTAAGACACTTAATAAAGAATGATGAACGTTGTGCACCACGAGCCTTAAATACATGGGAAATGATGAGTGGGGGGTTTCTCCTCACTTATCTAGAGTGTTTAGTGTATGCCTTTTGGGAGATATGTGACGCATTCGCACTTATGTCATAGTCTTTAATGCAACGTCATTCTCAAACCATTTCAATTCACTTCTCTAAAACTCTTAAACCAAATTCAAACCTTTTTATCCTTCGGGATTGTTCTTAACTCGTTTTCAGAAAAGAGTACGTTACTTTTCCGTTCTACCACAAACAGACATCGACCCTAACTACTGGAATGGAAACTTAACGTCACTCAAAAAAACACTTAATCAACTAGTGGTCTAGTTTACTCGAACTATGTTTACTCTGATTTCTCATACCAGATGAGGATACATAGGCACAAGGCAGTGATGTCTTAGTGAGTAACCTTGCCCCCTTCACCCATAGTTTCCCAAACCACGTTGACTCTGACTTTCCCATTGCACGAGGGAATACGTAGGCATAGGGTGGCGATGTCCTATCGAGTCTCCTTTTCTTTTCCCTCCCCCTCTTAGCAGTAGGTTTTAGATAACTCATCCCCTTTGATAGACAACAAGCATGGATCTCGTTGAGTACAACGGACGTGAGGGGTGCTCATACCTTCCCCATGCGTAATCGGCTCCCGAACCCAAGATTTGGTTGTGACGACCTTGTCTTTTCCCGTTCTTCGTGTTTTCTTTGATCGTTTCCTTTCCCTCTCTTTGGGATAAATAATATTCGGTGGCGTCACTTTTGTTTGTTTCTGCCGGTCCTTTTCGCAGTTGCGACAACTGGCAACTCTGTTGGGGATTCTGGTTCCCTGTGCGAGTCAATTCTAGCGCTTGCCTGTGTTATGTCTTTGGGGTGTTTTCTTTTTTTGCAGTTATTTATATTTATATGTTTATTGTTTTACATTATTGCATTTGCATTTTTACAGTTATCATTATATGTTGTTGTTGTTGTGTTGTTGGGTGGGTTGTTCCATAAGATATAAGCCCAATACCCAGGCTTGAGTACATATATATGATTAGTGTGGAGACTAATGGGACTTGCATGCCATTTAGTCACGTAAGAGTTCGCACAAAATTCACGTTCAGACGAGGTTTTCTTTGGAGACATCCTATCCTATGTATTTAGGGTAGTTGAGGGGTGTTGAATTAGAAAGCTAACGATTCTGGAGACTGTTCATTGGGAAGATAGTTGAGACCTACTTGATTGGCCATGATGCTAAACCAGAAATGGTGAGTGTATCATCGTTACTCGACTTGAGAGTCCGTGATACTGATGACCTGCATAAGATGTCGTACCTTTCAAGACTAGAACCCACCTGTGAGAGGGAAGGGTTTTGCAGGAAACTTTGACCTTCAACCAACCCGGTTTTCTGGTTTTCCCGTCAGTACAGACTTATGATCTTGGATTTTGTGGTATTCTATCACTTTGGTATTCTGGTTTTTCGGTTTTCTTATTGGAGCAGAACTCTGGTCTAATTCAGTCAGCAGCATAGCATCTTCTGATGCCTTGATCCTCGTCTGCATTTGCATACTCATTCTCATCTTTGCATTGCATGTGTATGTGTTTTAGGTTTTCATCTCTCCTTAGATTCTAGTCCTGGTTTTCTTTGAAGATGGAAGTATAGAGGAAGAAGACTATTATGTACAGGTTTCCTCTACCGAATGTTGCACCTTTATTTGGTCTCATTGCCATGGCTGATATGGGAACTCTTTAAGTGTTTAGAAAAGACTATAAAAGAATACTGAGCCTTGTCCGTAAAGTCACAAGTTACAAGCAAAGATCTATCCTTAATTTGCTACAGTTCTATGATCCTCCAGTGCGCTGTTTTAATTTTCCAGATTATGTTCTAGTTCCTACATTGGAGGAGTTTGCTTTTATCCTAGGGATAACAGTCCAGGATAAAGTATCGTTCTTTCATTTAGAAGAGGAGCCTGATCTTGAGAAGTTTGCAGCCGCTCTTTATTTGAGCGCTTCTGAGTTGGTAGGCAGTGTAGTTACCAGGAATGGGGTCTCTGGCTTTACGTTGTCTTTCTTGGTGGACAAATCCCAGAAGCATGCCAAAGAGGGATGTTGGATGGTCTTTAGCGCTATCTTGGCTCTATGCATCTATGGTATTGTGATGTTCCGAAACATACTTGACTTGGTGGATATGGACACTTTCAGTATCTTCGCACCAGAAATCCTGTACCTACTCTCTTAGGAGATCTATATCACTCAATACATTACAAGAATGAGAAGAGAAAAGGAAAGATTGTTTCTTGTTGTACCCCACTTTTCCATAAGTAGTTCATTGATCATCTTCCTTGCACATGAGCTTCCTTTGACTTGAGGAATACACATGAGTGGTCTCAAAGGCTTATGGGTTTTACTGCTAATGACATTACTTGGTGTGGAGATTGTTTCTAGTTGTGGTAGTTTTCCCAATGTACCTCTAATAGGGAGAAAAATGGGAGTTAATTATAACCCTTCTCTCGCTGTTAGACACTTTGGGTATGCACTAAGGGGACCTCCAAAAGATGAAGAAGTACAGGAATCTCTGTACTTTACTGGCGTAGCTAGTCCTGATGTTCTGGCCAAGGATATTGAAGCATGGGGAAAGATTCATAAGAAGGGGAAGATTTCTTTAGGAAAGTGTGACTGTAGAGCTTATGACCCTTACTTAGAGAGGATTCATAGGAGGGTGGAGAAGATTTTGTTGTCGTTTCCTGTTGAAAAACCCTTATACCCCCTGATGATTGAAGAGCCTATGACAATTGATATTCAAAATTATGATAAGCTTTGGATAGAACAAGAAGAGTTGCGTAAGGAAAATGAGGAGCTGAAAAGAGATATCAGTCAATTGAAACGTGACAAGAATGAAGTTGTTTACCTAGCTAAAGTAAAAACAGAAACCTTGGCTAAGGTAGAAAAGGAGTTGGCTAAAGAGATCTAAGTACGAGAATGAGTTGGACAAGATTTTAAAAGTATTGATAGCGCCCTATAGCATAAGAAGAAAGAATTAGATAGAGCTTATTTGGAAATATCTAAGTTCAACGATCAGTGGAACGCCACATTGACTGCCAACAAAGGAAGAGAGGATGAGCTTCATAAACAAATTGACAATTTGAAGATACAACTCAAAGTCAAAGGAAATGAAGTGTTAGCAGAATCATCCCGTAGGTATGTAAGTGATCAGAAGCTACAGGAAACCTTATCAGCATTTGAGGAGCTCAAGGTGAGGGCAGAATTGGAGAGACCCAGACTTGAAGATGCCTTTGGAGAAGATGCTTGGAAGGACTATGTTCAGGAACTGAAAGATGTCATATGCATGGGAGATCTCCTCATCTAGGAGCTGGTTGCAAGACTTAAGCATCCAGATACAAAGGAGTTACTAGTGGAAGTTCATACTTGGTACAAGGCCTACAGTAGTTGAAGGTTTTCTGATGTTGTCTCTTATCTTTTCGCCTTTCTTGTATATCGACCATCACTAGACCTGTTGGATGGGGTCATAGACTTGTATGCAAGTGTATTTCCTATTGATGATTTGTATACATTGATTTTCGTTCTCATTTTATTTATGTGATGGTTTGCTAGTTCTTCTGTTTATCTCTATTGTCCTGTTATTATTTGTGAAACTAGAATCGATGGGGAGATATCCTCGGAACATATACACATGTTTGCATTTTGCATTATCATTTTTATTTGTATAGCAGGTGTTCCTGGAGCTCTCAATCTTATGTCTTTTCTTGGTTTTCTTCAACAGTTACCAGGATTGCAGATTCAGTCTTCCAAAGATATTCTACGAGAGGAAATCAACTGAGAATTATGGATCAAGTGCAACATGAGTTACAAGAGGTCAGGGACAGAATGGCACAATTTATGGAGATGATGCAAAGTGTCGCCAATGGGCAAGAGCAACTGAGAACTTTAGCTCAGCCGCTAATAGCGCAGGTCGATGGTAATGGTATTCTACATAGAGGGACTTCTGTTATTCCTCCTCTAGTGGATGGAAACATTCCTTATGGCAACGGTATTTTGACAATTATTAACCCTCCTGGCGGAGGTAATCAAGGTGGAGTCCATGGCATTGGGACTAGTGTATGTGTTATTCAGGGAGCTGCTAGTTCCCAATGGGAAGAATACAACCAAGATGATGTATTCTCCATAAGAGACCTGGATGTGGATCTACCCACAGAAGCTGATTGGAGATTCAAATTGATCGAAGAAAACATGAGAGCCTTCGAGAACCAAAACTCTTTAGGGCTCGATATGTATGATCTAGAACTGGTGCCAGGGGTCAGGATTCCCCCAAAGTTTAAAGTACTAGATTTTGATAAGTATAAAAGGACGACTTGTCCCAGAGTACACCTCAGGGCTTATTTCCTGAAGATGTTTTCCTATTCAGATGACGAGAAATTATTGATGCGTTTCTTTCAGGACAGTCTGTCAGGTCCTTCTCTGGAGTGGTATATGGGTCTGGAAAGAACACGTATAAAAAGTTGGAAAGAATTGGGGGAAGCGTTTGTGCATCAATATCAATACAACAGTGACTTGGCGCCGAATAGGGTGTAATTGCAAAATCTGTCATAGAAAAACAATGAGGGGTTTAAAGAGTGCGCCCAGAGGTGGCGAGAGTTAGTAGCTAGAGTGCAGCGTCCAATGTTGGAGAGTTGACATGCTCATGGAGACCTTGCCAGGAACATATTATGAGAAATTAATTGGATGTATGTCTGGAAGCTTTTTAGATTTGGTGATGGCAAGAGAGAGAGAGGGTAGAGAATGGTATAAAGACAAGAAAGATACCAAGCGGATCAGGATCTTCAGCGGGAGGTTTGAAGAAGCCATACAACAGAAACACAAAGAAGAGAGAGGGAGATGTGACTGCAATATATTCCTATAGGGGTAAAGTTCGGGCACAACATCAGCACCAACAACAAGTTGCTAGTATAGCTATTTCGGTTGTACCGCAACAACAAACTAATGCGCCTCGTCCTTACCAGGACAGGGGAAGGATGGCCAACAGGAAATTTGAGACGCCTCATATGCCTTATTATCAACTTCTATAGCATCTATTATAGTTAGAGCTTATCCAAAAGAGAACTTTGGCGCCACTCACTGGTGCGCCTCCGCCGGGTTATGATGCAAACGCTAGGTGTGAGTTCCACTCCGGAGCTCCAGGCCACAATATTGACAATTACAAAACTTTTAAGCATAAGGTTCAAGATTTACTTGACTCAAAAGAAATCAATTTCACCAATGAAACCCCCGACATAAATCGGAATCTGATGCAAAACCATGGGGTGGCCAGGGCCAACAATGTTATTGAAGGAGCAAGGTTGAACTTGATAACTGATGTTGCAGAATTGAAGACTCCTTTGAGCTTCGTAAAGGATAAACTGTTAAAGGGGGACATATATCCAGGGTGTTCAGAAGGTTGTTCAGAATGTGTTACGCAGCCAAAGGGTTGCGGTTCTTTAAGAAATCATATCCAGAGTTTGATTAATGAAGGCAGTTTACAGTTTGACATGGTTGTAGGAGAAGAAGTGAATGATGAGGTCAATAATGAACGAGATGAAGCTGTAACAGTTTCAATTCCTTATCGGACGATTAATATCTTTGCACCACCAAGGACAGCTCCAGTCATTATTACTACTCCAGGACCTGTACCTTATGAAAGCACCAAGGCAATTCCCTGAAAACATGGGGCAGAGGTGTCTTGCAATGGACAAAAACAGGAGTTGACGGGGGTCATCATATGAGTGGCAAGATTTTCTCTCTGCTAGGAACTAGTATTGATAAAGGTGATAAAGGTAAAGGAATGGTTGTGGTAGAAGAAGATGTTCGGCAATAAGTTGATAAAGAGTCTTTTGTGAAGGATACTGAAGAGTTCATGACGCTTATTCATAAAAGCGATTATAAGATTATAGATCATTTGCACCAGACGCCATCAAAGATTTCTATTCTATCGCTGTTATTGTTCTTTGAGGCACACCGGAACGTGTTGTTGAAAATTCTGAATTCGGCATTTGTGCCGCAAGCCGCAAGAGATTTTGGTAAACCAGCTAGAAGGAGTGGTAGCACATGTGAATGTTGGTAATGGCCTGGGATTTACAGATTTGGATTTGACTCCTTCCAGGAGAAACCATAATCACGCTCTACATATATCCATGGAGTGTAGAGGGTCTCTGTTGTCTCATGTCTTGGTAGACACAGGGTCATCCCTTAATGTACTGTCAAAGAAAGCTTTGATGAAACTGGATACTCAAGGACGGATATGCATGCCAAGTGATTTAGTTGTGAGAGCTTTTTATGGCTCTAAGAGATCAGTGTTTGGTGAGATCACTATGCTCGTACAGGTGGGGCTGAAAACTTTTGATGCAACGTCTTATATCATCGATATCCAGCCAGCTTACAGTTGTCTGCTCGGCCGACCTTCAATACACTCTGCTGGGGCAGTTACTTCCACGTTGCATCATAAATTGAAATATATGATGGAGGGGAAAGTGGTTACTGTCTGCAGAGAGGAATACATCATGGTGAGTCAGCTATCATCTTTTAAGTATGTGGAAGTGGATGGAGAAATCCACGAGACACTTTGCCAAGCTTTCAAAATTGTACAAATTCAGGAGAAGCCTCCTGTAGAAGCTAAAGGTCCAGAGGTCTTGATGTCGTCATTTAAGGAAGCATGTACTATAGTGGAATCTAGGTCTTCATTGAAATGGGGCCAGGTACTTAATGTTCCTGCTAAGCATGCCAAGTTCGGTTTAGGGTATAGTCTCTCTTCTTCTTCAAAAGATCCTCCAAATTACAAAGGACCTGTTCGTCCATGTGTCCCTGGGCGGAAGCTTTGCAGTTATATTCGACAGGGTAAATCTTGTTGGCGAGGACGAAGGAGACAACGACTGTGATATGGATACTTGGATTCGTCCGTGTGTCCCTGGGCCGAAGCTTTGCAACTGGACTGTGGAGGAAATCATCCACGTCACATCAGAAGAATAATTTTCGTTTTTGCTTTTGTATATGACTAGTCCTACGTTATGTCCAAGGCGTAGTGATTTATTTTGTAGGGCCCTGTTTTAACATTTTAAAGTTTTCGTGAATAAAAGACGTCTTTTTTTTGCATTCAAATATTTTGAGCTCTGTTTTTCCTTTTTTTGTTTTCATATCATAATCAACATAAAACATCAATCATGTAGGTTTCCCATTTTAGATACCATCGATCATGATTTGGCTATGTCTCAGTATGATTTCGATAATCCCATTTATCAAGCTGAAGAAGAGGCTGATGAAGATTGTGATCTACCTGAGGAACTGACCAGGCTTCTAAAGCAAGAGGAAAGGGTTATGGTGCCTCATCAGGAGGATATTGAAGTCATCAATCTGGATACTGAAGATGAGAAAAAGGAAGTCAGGATAGGGGTTGCACTGGAAGGTGATGTCAAGAGAAAACTGGTTGAAATGCTCCGTGAGTATAAAGATCTCTTCGCTTGGTCTTATCAGGATATACCAGGGTTGGATACCAACATAGTGGTGCACCGTCTACCTCTTCGAGAAGAATTTCCGCCCGTGAAGCAGAAGTTGAGAAGTACCAGACCTAATATGGCAGTCAAGATCAAAGAGGAAGTCCAGAAGCATTGGATGTTGTTTTTCTTGCTGTTACTAATTACCCTCCGTGGGTCTCTAATATTGTGCCTGTACCTAAGAAGGATGGAAAGGTCAGGATGTGTGTTTATTATTGAGACTTGAATAGAGCGAGCCCGAAATATGATTTCCTGCTCCCCCACATTGATTTGTTGGTTGATAACACTGCTCAATACTCTGTGTTTTCCTTCATGGATGGCTTTTCTGGGTATAACCAAATCAAAATTTCCCTAGAGGACACGGAGAAAACTACTTTTATCACACTATGGGGGACCTTTTTCTACAAAGTGATGCCTTTTGGATTGAAAAATGCAGGGCAACTTATCAGCGGGCGATGGTGACTCTCTTTCATGATATGATTCATCATGAGATCGAAGTATATGTTGATGACATGATTGCGAAGTCACAAACGGAGGAGGAACATCTGGTCAATCTTTTGAAATTTTTTGAAAGGTTAAGGAAGTTCAAGTTGAGGTTGAGTCCTAACATGTGCACCTTCGAGGTAAGATCAGGAAAGCTGTCAGGTTTTATTGTCAGTGAAAGAGGTTTTGAGGTGGATCCTGCCAAAATAAAATCTATACAAGAAATGCCTGAGCCGAGAATATAGAAAGAGGTTTGTGGTTTCCTTGGGAGATTGAATTATATTGCAAGGTTCATTTCTCACCTCACATCCACTTGCGATCTAATATTTAAATTGCTGAGAAAAGATAAGGCAGTTGTCTGGAATGATAATTGTCAAAAGGCTTTCGAAAAAATAAAAGAGTATTTGCAGGAGCCTCCGATATTAATGCCTCCGATTGCTGGAAGACCTTTGATTATGTATTTTACGGTTCTTGAGAATTCGATGGGTTGTGTGCTCGATCAACACGACGAGACAGGTAGGAAAGAGCATGCTATCTACTACCTGAGTAAAAAAATTCACTGATTGTGTGTCAAGGTACTCAATTCTAGAAAAAACATGTGCGCTTGCTTGGGCAGCCAAACGCCTAAGGCAGTACATGTTAAACCACACAACCATGTTGGTTTCGAATATGGACCCGATTAAATATGTGTTTAAGAAGCAGGCGCTTTCTGAAAGAATTGCTAGATGGCAGATGGTGTTGACAGAATATGACATTCAATATGTTTCTCAAAAGTCCATTAAAGGGAGTGTCTTGTCAGAATATCTTTCTGAACAACCAATTGAGGATTATCAACCAATGAGGTTTGAATTTCCTGAAGAGAATATAATGGTTTTGAAGATGAAGGACTGTGACGATCCTTTTCCTGACGAGGGTCTTGAGATTGAATCTTAGTGGAAATTGATTTTTGATGGTGCTGTTAACTCGTACGGCAGCGGAATTGGGGAAATTATTACAACTCCTCATGGTTTCCACATACCATTCACTGCCCGGTTAACGTTTGCCCCTACGAACAACGAAGGTGAATATGAAGCATGCATCATGGGTCTAGAAGAAGCTATCGACTTGAGAATCAAGAATATAGATGTGTATGGTGATTCATCCTTAGTCATCAATCAAATCAAAGGAGAGTGGGAGACTCTTCAGGCCAACATGGTGCCCTACAAGAACTATGCAAGAAGATTCCTGTCATTCTTTGATAGAATTGAGTTTCATCATGTACCGAGGGCTGAAAATTTGATGACGGACGCTTTGGCAACATTATCATCAATGTATAAAGTAAATTTCTAGAATGAAGCTCCAACAATCACTATCATGCGCCTTGACAAGCCGACCTTCGTATTTGCAATTGAGAAAGCGTCAGATGGGAAGCCTTGGTATTTTGACATCAGACATTTCCTCAAGACTCAAGAGTATCCGCCTAGGGCATCAAGTAAGGACAAGAAGACTCTAAGGAGACTATCGGGCAATTTCTACTTGAACAGGTTGATGTGTTATACAAAAGAAACTTCGACATGGTGTTACTACGTTGTGTGGACGAGCATGAGGCAAGCTTGCTGACGGAAGAGGTCCACAAAGGTTCTTTTGGTACTCATGCCGGTGCATGATATGTCTAGAAAACTATTGAGAGTAAGGTATTACTAGGTGACCATGGAGTCCGTCTGTTTTAAGTATGCTAGAAAACACCTTAAATGTCAGATTTATGCTGACAAAATGCATGTGCCACCGAGCCATCTAAATGTATTGACATCTCCTTGGCCCTTTGAAATATGGGGCATTGATATGATCGGGAAAATTGAGCCGACTGCCTCCAATGGGCATTGCTTTATCTTGGTAGCAGTTGATTATTTTACCGAGTGGGTCGAGGCAACTTCCTATGCCAATGTCACCAAGCAAGTGGTTGATCATTTTATAAAGAAGGACATCATCTTCCGTTAAAGAATACCAGAACAAATCATTATTGACAATGGTTCGAATTTGAATAATAAGATGATGAAGAAGTTGTGTCAGAGTTTCAAAATTGAACATCATAGTTCCTCTCCATATTATCCAAAGATGAATGGCGCTATTGAAGCAACAAATAAGAATATCAAGAGGATCATACAGAGGATGGTGGTTACTTATAAATATTGGCATGAGATTTTTCCCTTTTTTCTTTACATGGTTACCGTACTTCGGTGCGCACTTCAACTAGGGTAACACCTTTCTCGATGGTATATGGTACAGAAGTTGTCCTACCATATGAGGTTGAGATTCCTTCTTTAAGGGTATTGTCTGATGGAAAGCTTGATGAAGCGGAATGGGTGAAGACTAGGTCGAATTAACTTAGTCTGATTGATGAAAAAAGATTGGCAGTTATCGCCCATAGACGCTTATACCAGAGCAGGATGAAGAAGGCTTTTGATCAGAAGGTGCACCCTCGAAATTTCCAAATAGGTAACTTGGTGTTGAAGAGGATTCTCCCTCCACAAACAGATCACATGGGTAAGTGGACTCCTAATTATGAAGGTTCATACGTAGTAAGAATGGTTTTCTCTGGTGGAGCCTTATTACTATCAACCATGGATGGTGAAGATTTTACGTCCCCCGTGAACGCAGATGCAATAAAAAAATACTTTGCTTAAAATAGACCCGATGGACATAAAAAGAAAGTCCAGGCAAAAATGGGGCATCCCAACGAACAATAAAAATAAAAGGTTCGGACAAAAATTAGGGATAAAAAGAAAAAATAATAAAATCGCAAAGTTGAAAACCCGAAAAGGCGACTTTGGTAAAAGTGGGTATTCCGGTGGATTGAAAACCCGTAAGGGCGATCCAGGCAAAAGTTAGGAATTTAAAAGCAAAGGACTGCGGTCTGCGATTGATATATGAATGGGTTTTGATTCTTGTAAGTCCCGAAGGATAAAATCAGTTCAATCAGTCTCTTCAGAAGGTAGAATATGGGTGAAATATCAAAGACATAGTGGTCATAACCGAATTGACACATGGTGGTTGTCTGTTTTCACATTGCCGACATTTGTATATTTTCTTATTGTACCTTTTGTGCAGTTACCTCCTTTCAAGAATTGCATCTATTGTAACTTTCCTCTTTACAGGCCTCTTTCAATCAATAAAGTATTTATTCACTCAAAGAGCTTTCCATTTCCTGTTATTTACTTTTCCTGTTTTGTTTGCAAAAAGGGGTGTCTGATATTTTTCTTAAATTTTACATGTGAAAACATTGGGGCATTACAAGTCATATTGAAAATAGTGTTTTTTTACTTGTACGATGTCATGGGTGGTAACCAAAACAATCATTTGCATATAGGGTTTTTGTGGATTATTTGCATGATGACATGATCTCTTTCCCCCAGTAGAGCCTATCTCCCCTGTAAATTTTCAAGAGTTGATTACATCAATCAGGATGTAACACGCGACAAGACATTGGAATCAGAGATTTATGTTCTCCCCAGAGAATTTGGTTGTCAGATTTGATTGGCAATTATACTGCCATATTGAATGGAAGGTTATCTCCCCAAGCAGAGGTTGACGCTGATTTCCTCGGTGGGTGTTTCAGAGGTGTGTGATTTCCTCAGTAAGGTCCAATGATCATTGGCATTCTTCAAAAATCAGATTTTGGGAACCATTCCTTAGAAGATGATATTCTCTTCCCAACAGAGCGGTGTTGCACCCCAAACTTTGACCCTTTAGATCTTCATCATCATTCTAGAAGCATCATCATTTGCTTATCTAACCTTAACCTATTTCAAGTTTATCTTTGTTAAGATATAGGTGAATTAGGGTTCCGTACAGTTAGAAATAGAGGTTTCAATGGTTTGATCAGTCAATGTCTTGGATTGATTCTCCATGGAACAAGTCTCTACATCATCAAATATACTATATTGCATAAAGTATGATTCCAATTTGAGGTTGTCACCCAAAGATCAAGAACAGTGTAGTTCAGGACATCCGATTAGGGTTTCTGATCAAGAAAAGTTAGTTGTAGTTTGATTTTTGATTTAAAAGATGTTTCAATGATGGAATCATGGTCTATAAAGCTCATATGACTTAGTGAAGTCCACCCAAAAAGTTTCAAGACCTCAAAAGACCCAAAACATCAACAGTCGATCCGGGGTTTTTCAATCGATCGTTTCGTTTGACTGAAAAGTCAACTCTTTGACCATAAGGAATTTAACCTTAAAGTTTGAAGAAAATATGTTTCGAATAACATATTACACCTAGCCACGAATCTTCATGACCATTGGATCAAGGATTGAGTAGTAATCGAAAAAGTCGGGAATTAGGGTTTTGAAAGGGGCAAGACCATAACTTCCTAACCACACATCCAAATGAGGTGGTTCAAAGCTTGCTGGAAAGGTCTTGGCAAGCCCTACAAAAGTGTAAAGCTGACCTATGGGAAAAAACGCACTTATTTGGAGTTATAGTCAAAATCATCACAAGAGGGAGAAAACACTTTTAAAAAATCCAAGTTTTTGGCATTTTTAGACATGTTTTCAGCCAACTTTGAGGGGTTTTTTTGACCTAATTCCACTTGGAATTAGAAAATTCAGTAAAAATGAAAGTTTTAGAGCTACATGAGGGCTTTCCAAAAAGTATAAGAAATCCTCCATAGCCCTTGTGAGCTGAGAGTTTTGAATTGGACAAGTTGGCCCCAAGCACTTGATGGTTACCATGTCAAAACTCAACATATACTTGATTTCTAACTATGCACTTCATTTCTAACCATGGAAAGACACTTTATGTGATGTGTTAGAGGGAGCTTTGAACCAGATCTAAAGAGAATCAAAGCAAAACCAAGGATCCATCCATAATCCATTTGTTTAATATAAAAGGTACAAAAGTACACATGAGAGGGAGTATTGGTTTTGCTGCGGCTAGAGAGCTTGCCTTAGCACCTTTGAAGTCACTTCAAACCAGCTCAAAGGCAGCTAATTGTTGAGGGTAATAACTGTTGGAAAGAATCTAAAACCAACATATGGAAATCACATTTCAAACACCAAAGATTTTCCCACCAAAATGCAACTTGCCTTGCCAAATACCAATTCTGCCCCAACCTCTCCCTTGGCCTACAAATAGATGATCCTTATCACTCTATTCCATACACCAGAGCTCTCCAAAACACAAGAGAAACACAACTCTTATTCCATCCATCCTTGCTTGAAAGTGAAGAAAACCATAAAAACACCAAAATTGGCTCTTTACAATTTTCACACCATCACCATTTCTAAACATACCACTACCTCAAGAACCATCCACACACACATAAAATGATCATTTGAAGCTATTCCCACCATTAGTTTCATCAAAAGAACCATAGATCAAAAAGTCAACTTTCTACACACCATACTTTGACTTTTGTGCAAGTTTCACCCCAAATCACTACTTAAGTCATTTTCCATCATTGGAACACTTGGAACACATCATACTCATGTTATACTAGCTGTCTAAAGTCTCAAACAACAGCTGGAATAAGATTGCATTGTTTCTTCAAGAAGAAGCAATATTCACAAGCTTGCTCAAAGGAAGGAATTCTTGTTCTTGCTTAGCTTAAGTGTGGGAAGAATACAAGAGGTATGTCATTTTAAGTTTATTCACTAATATGCATCATGTATGTGTTGAATGGCTTATGGTTTACACATTGTCATGTTGAAATGGTTTGTTAACTATGCTGTCAAAAGTTGTGTGAGGTTTGAATTTGTCAAAGCCATATGTATTAGTTGTCATTAAGATAAGGTGTATCTTGTCACTTTTGTGAAAATATGTTGAGTATAGGTTTAACATTGTTATGATAAGCTTATATTCTTGACCACCAAAACTGTTTTGAACACTGTTAACATGAGAGGCCTAACGTTAGTTGCTTAATACTAAACATTGTTACATTTGTTGTTTCTCATTTGTGAACTTTAAACTTTGTTCATGATTGGATATGTCTAGCTTATGTTGTTTGCATTATGGACTGTCATTAGAGTTTTGTTTGCATTGTGTACTGTCATTAGAGTTTTGTTTGCATTGTGGACTGTCATTAGAGTTTTTGTTTGCATAAGGGCTGTTGTTAGAGATTGTGTTGAGGTTGGATCTAT
The DNA here is from genome assembly GCA_963859935.3 of Lathyrus sativus. Lineage (NCBI taxonomy): Eukaryota > Viridiplantae > Streptophyta > Magnoliopsida > Fabales > Fabaceae > Lathyrus > Lathyrus sativus. The sequence continues at coordinate 180,738,197 of OZ012736.1, read as the reverse complement.
CAGGTCATGATGGAATGCTCAGAGTTGTTGACTATTTGGATTAGATTATGTTTTCCTGGACTTGGCATTGTAATGTCAGATTCTTGGTGCTGCTTAGTTCTAGTTTAGTTTCCTTGAGTTGCAACTTTAGGCTGTAAGTTTTAGTTTGATAGATCGATTTGCTTTGACAATGTTTAGGTTGAGTTAATGTTGTCTATGACTATTCTTAGGGGCTGAGTTAGTAAACTCATGTTAAGAAGTTGGTTGCCAAAGTTGATTTTTATTTAAATTTCAAATTAACATAACTTCTTCAATTTTAATCATTTTTAAATGATTCTTTTTGCTAACTTCTTTTAATATTGTATATTTTCATATAATGTTTAAAGAATTCTAAAAATCATATTTTAGAAACACTTTACATTATAAGGAAGTAGTGTGCCTTTTTAGGGTTTTCACCCTCCTATCTTTCAATCTTTATTTCAAAAACTTTGATTTAATTTTCATTAAGTTCAACTTGAAATTGATATGAGCTTGGTTTGTCAACTCCCTTGTGTATTTAATTTTGAATTTCCATCTTTGCTTGTAAGCATCTAAGTGATTCATCTTTAAATTTATGAATTCCCCATAAAGTATTGAACTTCCTACATGCATTATTGTGACTTTGTTTTCCCATTTGTTTATCTTGATTATAATCAATGTATGATCTTTGCTCGTATGTGGTTACGTATGACATCCCTAAACCTATAACATGCTTACCCCTAGTTTTTAACTTGTTTACATTTACTTCCTTGGTTGTTACCTTCATCTTTGTTAAGATATTCCTTGGTTATTACCTTCATCTTTGTTAAGATATGTCATTTATCTCTTATGTTGAGTCTTGTAAGAACCTCTCTATAGATATTGTAATATCTCTGTATACTTGGTGGTAACCATTTGCCTTACTTATAATCCTTGCTTGATATTGTCATATGCTTGCATGTTTTGGTTGTAACCATACCTCTTATATTCATCATGTTTGAGTGTTTATGCTTTGTTAAGCTATTTCCCCAAGTGATGGAACTTTTTAGTTCTCATCCAAGTTGTCTCATCTTTTCCATTCCAAAGGAAAGTCTCTCTATTGACCCTTGGGTCATAGATAGCTCATTACCCTCCCTTTTTTACTTTGTTAAGTCATCTTGAACCCTAACTTAGTTAATTTAAAACTTATATCCATTAGGATTTGCTTTAAGTCTAGAAGACCTACCCCTTTTTAGGAGTATCCTTCAATTAGAACTTTAAGATAGAGTTTGTTAACTCTATGTAAGGATCATTGTCATGATTACTTACTCCCCTCTTGGCTTTTGTCAAAGTCAATTTTCATGAGTGTTGAATATAGATCTAGAGAGTTTGGTTAAACTCTACACAAGCATTATAATGTTTGTTCCTCTAGAGTCTTGACCATAGTCAAGTACTTTTTAATCCTCGGTGAGGTGAACTACGATTGCTCTTATTTTTTCATAGTTAGGATACGTAGGCAGAGGATGCGATATCTTTGCAAGCAAACATAGAAATTATCCTTAGGTCTTTACCCACACCCTTTACCCTAAACCCATAACCATAACAAACATTTAGCAAGTATAGCATACAATCATACAAAAGGTACCTGTAGAGTACTAAAGATGTTTAGGATGTGAAATACCTACCCTAGGCATAACTAACCCCCGATCCCCAAATCTCTTAGCGTTGTTGTTACATCGTGTAAAAGGTCTTTCTTTATTTAACCTTTCCTTTGGACAAATCAAAGTCCGATTGTGAATTTAATGAATTAAGATTCAAGTTAATCAATAGCTTGACATCACGATTCTCACCGCAATAGAAATGTCGACTTCATTAGGGATAAGTTTAAACTTGAAGGTTTAGCCTATTTTGTTTATTTGTATGCTATATTTGTGAATATTTGCTTAACATGTTGTTGCACCCTAAAATTTGCTCAACCTTATTCACTTGGTTTATGTTTCAATGTCATTAGCATTTGCATATAGAGTCATGTGCATAGTCTAATCATCTGCATAGCATAAGCATAGCAAGTCATACAACAGGGGGACCAATCATTATTCTCATCTCTAGAAGCCTATCAAGAGGTTATTATCCCAATTCAATCTCATTCAAGTCATCAGGAAAGGATTTGAAAGCAAAGAGTTCAGCAGATCAAGCCTTGAGTCTATCTCCTAGCTGAGGGTATCTGAGGGTCAACAAGAGGGTTGTGAACTGTAAGTTGAAGGCATGGAGAGTATCTAGACATTATGAGAGACTTAGAAAGTCATTTAAAGAAGGAGACAAGTCATTGATGAGAGCACAAGAGCTATAGCTGAAGGCAGTCAACTAGGGTTTCATCTGGGTCAACCCTAGGTCAACCCTAGGTCAATTGACTGATTTAAAGGGCATTCAAGCCTATTGGAGAGATGTGGGGATCAACATTGGACACATGAAGAAGGATATGGAGATATGACAAGAAGAATTCAAGAGAAATCAAGGAGAAGAGGAGTTACTAAATTAGGGTTTCTCTGTAAAATCCCCTAGTTTAGGTCAAATTTCCAAGCAAGATAAGTCAAAATGCTAGCTTCAAATGGCTTCTTGGCCAACATGAAACTTGTAGAGGATCTCAATACCTTTAATTTGAGTGGTGGAAGACATCAAGGAGATTTATAGAACTCAAGTTATGGTCCTTGCAAGTTACAGGTCATCTGAGGTATCTGAATTTTTGTCTGTGAAAGTGACTTGACTTCCAAGCTAGTTTTGCCCCTCAAGGAGATTTCAAATGAATTCTTTGTCAACATAAGAATTGTTCCTCATTGTCTTAGCTTTCTAGAATGGTATGGCATGCCTTCATATGATGTGTGGAACTCAACCTATGGTCTTGGCAAGCAAAGGGTATTTTGGGCATTTGTGAATTACAGGTCATTTTAACCTATGTCCAAAACTCATACAAGGAGGCCTCAAATGGAAAAACTTACAACATCAAACTTGCTCCAAATGGGATTTTAAGTCTAGAAAGAAGGTCACAAATTATTGGAGAAGCTCATAGCATGATGTTGCATAATTGGTCAAAATATGAACTAAAATGGCTTATAAAGTGAATAAATTCAAGATGGAAAATGGTTTGGGAGATTTACAAGTCCAAATGGAGACTTCCAATATATGATTTTGAATGGAAAAACAATTCTAAGAACAATGGTTCAAACACTTTTTTGAGTTTAGAAGGAAAAAATGAAGTTATCTTTGGTTACTTGTAATTGAAGAAACACTTCAAAAATGGATCAAAGTTGGAAAACAAGGGAATGTGCAAGATGGATCTAGAATGTTCATTTGGGGTCTATATATTCATGAAATGAGAATTTGGCAAGGGTTGGCTTCATTTGCACCAAGAATTCCACAAATTTCTCATACTTTTTCATTGAAGTTTTCATTCCAATCTCACAAAAACCTTCACCAATTCTCATCCACATCAATTCAATCTTGTTCCATCATCATCATAGATCATAATTGAAGCAAGGATCAAGTGATTATCATCCATTTTCGTGCACCATATTCAAGAACATCAAAACTACAAGTTCAAGTGGACAGCATAATTCAAGCAAAGAATCAACAAGGAATTGCATACAGAATCACATACATCAAGGATTGATCAAGATCCAACACCTAGAAGCCTCAGATCTTCAATCTCCATAGCTGTTTGCAAGGTTTCACATCAGGTATGTTTTCACTCAAATTACTCGATTCAGTTAGTTAGGCATGTTGTTGTTAGTGTAGATTTGATCTAGGTGGTTAGGAGATTAGTTTAGATGAATTTGGAGAGGTTTGGTGATGGTTGTTAACAGGTGCAACAAACTGTTAGGGTGAAGAACTCTTAGGTTAAGCCATTAGAATCTTAGCTGGATAGCGCAGGTTGATAACCATTAGTTGTAGATTAGTTTAGGTTAAGTTTGGGGGAGAATTGAGTTGGTGCATATCAGTGTAATTTCATGGTGGCCAGATGTTGATTCGATCGGGTTTGTTGTTGTGATGAGTTTCAAGGTGAATTAGTGCCATAGACGTGTAGAGGGAGAGTTATGGAGTAACTTTCATGTTCACATCGTGTGGATTGGTTGCCTGTAGAGGGAGAACAGCTTGGTGTAAACCTGCTCGTGCATGGAGGTGTAATGGTGATTGAAACCCTAGTTGCAGGTCAATTGGGGAAGAGATAATCGTGGCCGTGTATTTGTTGTTGGACCTTTGACTAAGAGGATGATCGTGTGGACTGCATTTAATCTGAAGTTTGGAGGGAATTGGAGCTGGCCAAAACGCGCCGTTTCATTAATTGAAACGGGCGGGCCTGAGTGCTATTGTTATCCCCACCCCCAGGTTTAGGCCCAAAACCAATTTCAACGTGAATTTGCTACTTTTCTCACCCCCAGCGCTCTTCCATTTGTTTCATTGATTCTGAATTGAAGCTGGGCCTTGGTAAAGGCGCTATCTGCACCCCCTGTCTGAGGGCCCATCCTGGATATAACTGGGGCGAATTTCTATTCTAACCCCCTCTTTCTCATTTAATTCAATTTTATTTTCTTAATTCCATTTTAATTTTTTACCAATTTCATAAATTCATAACTAATTCATAAAAAATGCATTTTCATCCATTCTTTTTACATCTTTTACATTAAAATGTCTAGAATATTATAGAAAAATAAAATTTCATTTTTATTTTTATTTCATATTTTTTCCATATTTTCTAAATAAATGTCATATTAAATAGCTTCATTTCATGCATCCTTTTAATGATTTTTGTTCTCTTACATGCTTTAATATTTTTTGGTCATTCTTTTTAGATTGTTTAGATGAGATATTCAACTTGTAGAAATAGTTTAGTTCCCATTTTTAGAGATTAATTTTAGGTGATTAAAATAGGTTTGAACATCATGAACAAAACTAGGGTTTTAGGTGACAACTTAAGAAGTTTGATTTCATTTCCCTCAGGACTTAGGGCTTGAATAGATTAGTTATGGGACTATAAGGGCTATGGGTAGCTACTAGATCCCTTAGAGAAAAGTTAGGATTCCCCTACTGCTATTAATACTGTCTGTATATCTGTTTGACTGGTGTGGTGTGCCCTCTGGGGATTATTGTTTGCTTGTTTGGGTTTGTCTGGGGCCCTGGGGGAAGCTGAAGGCTTGAGGAGATGAAGACCTTTGGATATTCAAAGATTGAAGATCAACTGTCAAAGTTGAGGAGGAGTTTCTTGCTAGCAGATGCTGAGGGACTAGGGTTTAGGAGCTAGGCAGAGCTCTAGATTAGAAAGCTTGTTTCTCAAACATGGATTGCCTTGTCTGCATCCATTCTTCTCTGTGATTCAGAGTCTCTCTAAGACACTCACCCCCTTCCCTTGGAAGGCTTGGTGATAGTGTCTATGAGATAGAACTCTTGAGAGAAAATGTCTCTTGTGTTAGAAGCAGTCTGTTCACCACCCTTGGTAGTCAACTGATTGCTTAACACCCAATTCACTCTTGTTACTGATCCCTCATCCTGGAGGTTTGAGCATGAAGAAAAGCCATTGCAGATGGAAGATAGATGATCAAAGCCCTTGCCTGAAGGTCATGAAGATGGAGATTGATGCTTGTTGAAGCCTGTAGCTGATTGGAGATTACTTGAAGCCAGTTGTTGATTCAGAGCTGCTGATGCTGTTTCTTTTGCTGTATTTCATTTGCTGATGTATTGATTGGTTTTCTGATTGTATTGTTTGCTGTTTACCCTGTTGGGTTGGAAGTGAAGCCTGTTCACTTTTGCCTATTGTTTTCTAGGTTCGAGGTTGAGTGGGACTCCCTTGCCTCGCTTGTATTGTTGCATCCATGCATTTTACTGCTTTACTGTATATATCTGATATTGTTTCTGTTTCTGCCTATCCCGTAGGATCTCTGTTTCTCTCTGTGCAAGAGAGGAGCATGATAGACACTAGGTCTTAACCCATGCATGATAACATTAGGTTAGTTTGTTTCCTTTCGCAACCGTAGGTTAGAGTTCTGTCTCTTTCTTTCTCAAAACAAACAGAAAAACACGTAAAGATTTCAAACTCAATAAAAGACACTTCTTCCGTAAAAGAATGTGAACTCATCAAGACGTCATTTTTGTCCGCTTGGACTGCTAATCAAGAAAACCTTTTTCAGAAGGAATAAAAAATCAACCAAGACAAGCCTGTGTCTTCCGTAGCCCGAACTACGTTTGCTCTGATCTTTCATGCTGTATGAAAGTACGTAGGCATAGGATGCGATATCCTAGCGAGCAACCTTCCCCTCCTTTCCCGTAGGTAGGCGAACTACGTTGACTCTGATTTCTCGTTCCAGACGGGAATACGTAGGCATAAAGTGCGATACTTTGCCGAGTCATTTTATTTTCATTCTCTTTTCTTTTTAACCCTTGACCTATAGAGTAGATAGAATAACAATCCATACCCGAAAACAAGCGTGGATCCCGTCGAGTACGACGGACGTGAGGGGTGCTAATACCTTCCCCTTGCGTAACCGACTCCCGAATCCAGGTTTTGGTTGCGACGACCATACCTTTCCCGTGTTGTGCGAGGTTTACTCTGAGCGTTTCCTTTCCCTCCCGTGGGATAAATAATGCACGGTGGCGACTCTTCTGTTCAGCCGGCGCCGATTTTCGCAGTAGCGACAGCTGGCGACTCTGCTGGGGATTTAACATCCCCTGGCTGCTAAGGACTGCGATAGTCCTTATGCATTTGGGATCCAACGTCCCTTGAGAGAGTCAATCCTAACGCTTGTTTTCCCGTCGAGGATTTTGTATGGAGTTATTTTATATTTCTAACCTTGTATTTTCAGCTTTGTATATTGACTATTATTGCTGTATCTGGGGTGTGACGGGTGTTCTGATATTGAGAGATAAGCCGGACCTGGGCTTGAGTGCACCTAGAATTAGAGTAGAAATTAGTGGGCGCCCGCTTGCTTTGCTTGCTTTGGTGTCCCATGAAATCTACACTCAGACGAGGTTCCTCTGGTTGGCCTCCTGCCCCTTCCTTTGGTTGGCGTGGGTTGCTGGTTAGTTGGATTGTCGACTCTGGGGACCGATCATTTGGAAGTTGGCTAAGTGAGGCCTCTTCAGGAATTGATGATGCCACTCCTTCTGGGAATCGTATCATCAACCCTGAAAGTCTGTGACGCCGACGACCGCATAGGATGCCGTACCTTGTGCCAGTTATAGGGCCACCCACCTGTGAGGGGATTTGGGGTTATGCAGGTAACTAGACCTCCAGACCACCGGTTATTTCTTGATCAGAGATCTTGGTTATTTATGGAGAGTTATGAGGTCTGTCAGAGACCATTTGGAGATGTGTTCTGAGGTCTGTCAGAGACCAGTTGGAGAGTTATGAGGTCTGTCAGAGACCAGTTGGAGTTATGATTTGAGGTCTGTCAGAGACCAGTATTGGAGTTTTATTTTAGGTCTATCTGAGACCAGGGTTTGATGACTTCTGGACGGTCTATCTGAGACCTTTCTTGATTGGGTTCAGGCTATTCAGCTGCAGCTTTGGTCCCTGTTGAATGTTACTTGCACTGCATTGCTTGCATATCCATTACCATTTGCATTTCACTAACGTGTGTCTGTGCTGCAGGTGCATTTGCATTTCCCTAGTTCTAGTGCCCAGACTTCTGAGTGTTTGATCATGACTAGCTTAAGGAGAACGGTTGCCTACAAATTGCCTACGCCTGATATTGTTCCTTTACTCGGGTTGATCTCTCTTGCTGATGAGGGTGTTCGTAGGAGTTTCCGGATGAGCTATGGTAGATTACTGAGATTGGTGTGCAAACCTACAGAGGTAGAGTTAGATGGGCTGTATGCTTTGATGCAATTCTATGACCCTGCTTTGAGGTGTTTTACGCTCTCTGACTTTATTATGGGACCAACTCTGGAGGAATACGCTGAGTATGTTGAGCTGCCCGTGCAGAACCAGGTTCCATTCATTCATTATGACGCCAAACCCAAGCCGGAGGAATTGGCAAAAGCCTTGCATGTTGATGCTTCTGAACTTGTGACTACTGTTTCCCGTGGAGTTCCAGGCTTCTCATTTCAGTTCTTAGTTGGTAAAGCCCAAGAGTACGCCAAGAATGGGTGCTAGGTTGCTTTCAATGCTGTGTTGGCCTTGTGCATTTATGGCATAGTATTGTTCCCCAATATACCGGATTTTGTGGACTTCGACGCCTTCTACTTGTTCGCCGCTGGTAATCCTGTACCTACCTTACTCGGAGATCTCTACCACTCACTGCATTACAAGAATGAGAAGGGAAGAGGGAAGAATGTTCATCTTTGTGTACCCTTGTTGAGTATGTGGTTTGAGAGCCACCTTCCTAAGAGAGGATCTGCTGCAGAGACTACAATTCCAGTTGGTTGGCCAGAACGCTTGATGAGGCTATCGTCGGAAGATATGGAGTGGTTTGATCGAGACCTGTTGGGATCTGAGCTCATCTTCAGTTGTTCTGGGTATCCTAATGTGCCGCTGATAGGAAGAAAAGGGTGTATCAACTACAACCCTTCTCTGTTCATTCGTCAGTTCGGATATGCGCTGAAGAATCCACCTCAGGAGGAAGAAGTACAGGAATCTCTGTACTTCACCGGTGACGTGAAGGGGGAGTTATTAGCCAAGTTGCGACGTGCCTGGACGCGTATTAACCGCAAAGGGAAGTCGTTGTTAGGAAAGAATGACTGTCAGGCCTATGCACCTTATAGAGTTTGGATTCAGGAGAGGGCTAGTCAGTTGAGGATGCCATTTCCAGACGCACCAATTCTTGTTCCTATTCCGGTAGAAGAGCCGACTACTGTTTCTAGAGAAGCATATGAACAGGTTGTGAAGGAGAAAGAAGCCTTGATGAAGATTAACGAAGGGTTAGAGCAAGAGTTAGCCCAGGCACGCAGTGAGAAAAACAAGGCCGTATATGCTTTCCAACAACAGATCGAGCTGGTAAACAGGTTAGGAGCTGAGTTGACCGAGGAAAAGAAAAAGCGCGAACGTCTGGGGCAAGAGTTCAGAAGCTCCCATGACATGCTGGAAGCCAAAAAGAAAGCGCTCGACGCAGCACACCGAGAGATATCTTCTTGCAACAAGACTTGGAATGCTACACTCACTAACAACAAGAAGAGGGAAGATAAGCTGAAGCAGCAAATTTCCGACCTCGAAGAGAAGTTGAAGTCTAGCATCAAGAAGTGTGAGGAAGAAGTGATGAACCGGTATAGTGTCCAGCATGCACTGAACAAGGCGATCAAATCCAGAGATGAAGCGGTGTCTCAGAAGCGAAAGCTAGAAGATTGCTTCGGAGAAGCAACCTGGGAAGAAACTGCTGAAGATGTACGCCGTGTCCTTAAGAAGAGAAACCAGCTTGTTGAAGGGCTGCTTGATCGGCCAAGCCATCCGGAGACCAAGAAGCTGATAGAGGAGTACCAGACTTTTGGGAGGATTTGATCATTCCATTATTTGTATGCTTTATTTGCATAGTGCTGACCATCACCAGGATTGTTGGTTGAGGTCATGCCTTCTTTGTACTCTCAGTGATATTGTACCATGGGATTATTGATTCTCTCAGCAATATATGAGGCTTTCTATGATTCAGCTCCGGTATTCTTATTGTCAGCACTGTCACTGCACCGGCACCTTCGCACTAGAACTGGGGGAATGAACTTCCCTAATGCACAGACACATTGCATTGCATTCATATTCATATTGCATAACAGGTAATCTTCGAATGGTGTCTTATTTCTGCTCTGTATCAGGTACTTAACAGGATTCCAGATCAACATCCGCACCGCTATTCTACACGCTCCAACTGTCGGAAAGTCATGGACCAAATTCAGACCGAGATGCAGGACGTGCGCGAGAAGCTCGCCCTCTTCATGCAAACCATGGAGGCTATAGCAAAAGGGCAGGAGAACTTGCAGGCCATGGTCCAGCCTCTGTTGGCTCGCAATGCTGGTCATGGTAATGACGATCATCAGTCTGTCCGGGTTGATACCGCTCATGGAGACGGCACTCCCACGCCAGTGGCTCCGCCCGTGGTCAACATACCTGCCGCTAATCTCAACAACGCTACCGCTGCTGTGAACGGTAACGTCGGAGTCGGAAATGAGACTGCTGTCCATAATGCTGGGCTGGGTGATGTCAATTTGGGAGATAATCTCGGAGGCAATGGCTTTGTCAATACTGGGTTCGGATTCAATGATCAGGGATTCGACAACACTGGCAAGTATGGCTTTAATGCTCAAGGCTTTGGGCAAGATGGTTATGGTATGGTCAATCAGGGTTACGGAGGCTTTGGAAACGGAAACGGTGCTGGATTTACGGCTTATGGTCCTGCTGGAGGTGTTCAAGGGTACGGCAATAGAGGCCGAGGTCCCGGGATGAATCAGATCAGAGCTGGACGTAATAATGCGTACGATGGGTACGGGGCTGGAAACGGTATGTGGCAAGAGGATCAACAGGAGGACGCCTTCTCTGGAGGGGGTTTTGAAGGGCCGATGGATGATTCTCAAAAGATAAGAATGCTGGAAGAGCAAATGAAGGGAGTCCTAAATCAGAGTGCTGTAGGATTGGACATGGCAACTATGGGCTTGGTACCTGGCTTGAGGGTGCCCATTAAATTCAAAGCGCCTGCGTTCGATAAGTACAAAGGAGATACGTGTCCGAAAGTGCATGTACGAGCTTATTACAGAAAGATGTCTGCCTACTCCACTGATGAAAGAATGCTAATGCATTTCTTTCAGGATAGTCTGTCGGGTCCTTCCTTAGAGTGGTACATGGGGTTGGAGCCCACTGATATCAAGACATGGAAGCAATTAGCGGAGGCATTTGTAGCCCATTACAAGTATAACAGCGACCTGGCACCCAATCGGGTCCAGTTGGCCGGGCTTTCGCAGAAGAAGGGGGAGAGTTTTAAAGAGTACGCGCAAAGGTGGCGCGATATGGCTGCCAGGGTCCGTCCTCCGGTGGAAGATAAAGAAATGAATGATATGTTTGTCGGCACATTCACCGGGCTGTTTCACGATATGCTGTTTCATACGTCTCTGGCCAGTTTTTCAGATCTGATTCTGATGGGTGAAAAGATTGAGCGGAACATTAAGCAAGGAAAGTTCCAAGTCGATGAATCAACTGCATCTGGCAGTAGTAGGAAAGCCTATGGTGGGCGCCGTCAGGGCGAAGCTAGCGCGGTATTTGGAGGCCGAGGCCGAGGCCGAGGCAGGGGAAGAAGTCAATATTGTCAGCCGCAGCAAGTGTCGAGTGTTACTATTCCGTATCAACAGCAGCCAATCCAGCAACAGCAAGCGGTTCAGCAGCAACCAATGCCACAGCAGCAGCAGCCTCAGCAGGGGGCACAGCAAGCTCAACGAAAATTCCAGGGTGGCAAGCCGAGAAGGGTGTTCGAGAAACCTCCCTCAACCTATGCCGATCTGTTGCAGACATTGTTGGGATTGAATCTGGTGGAGAAAAGAACCTTGGCACCGATCACGGGGACTCCCCCGTTCGGCTATGATGCGAATAGGCACTGTGAGTTTCATTCTGGGGCCCCGGGCCATGATATAGAAGGTTGCCATGCTTTTAAGCACGTCGTGCAGGATCTTTTGGATAACAAGTCTATCAACTTCGGAACGGCAGTTCCGAACATAGTCCAGAAACCCATGCCTAATCATGGGGCGAATGCCGTGCTGACTGAGGAAGGTCTGAATCTGATTATGAATGTTGAGGATTTAAAGACACCGCTGAGCAAGATAAAGAGCCGACTGTTGCAGGGGGGTGTTTACCCGGGTTGTAACGAGTACTGTTTAGACTGTTGGGCCCTGTCTGGGGGGTGTGAGGATCTGAAGAAAGGCATTCAGGCCTTAATTGATGGTGGTATATTGCAGTTTGACAGAACAGCAACTAATGAGCCTGCAGGGGCAGTAGTGGATAATCGGAGTGATGTGGCCACAGTGACAATTCCTAGGAAGACGATCACTATTTCAGCACCAGCTCAGCGACCACCGATTACCATAACTAAAGCCGGGCCAATCCCGTATGAGAACACGAAAGCGGTCCCATGGTCATATGGGCTAGAGGTGTATTGTGACGGGATTAAAATCGATGTCAACAAGCAGCCAGTGGAGATGGTGGATAATGTTGTTGGTTCAGGAGGCATGACGAGGAGCGGCAGGATCTTTATATCTCCTGAAGTGGAGGCTGAAAGGATAGCGAAAGGAAAAGGGAAAGCGGTTGAGAACGTTCCGGTTCAAGCAAATGAAAAAGAAGCAGCATCGAAAGATGTGGAAGAATTCATGCGCTTAATTCGGAAAAGTGATTATAAAATTGTGGAGCATCTACAGCAGACACCGTCCAAAATATCTATTCTGTCATTGCTGTTGTGTTCGGAAGCTCACCGAAACGCTTTGCTGAAAGTCCTGGACACTTCTTTTGTACCCCAGGACGTCTTCGTAAATCAGCTAGAAGGAGTATTGGCACACGTGAATGCAGGCCACAGTCTGGGCTTTACTGATTTTGACTTGACTCCGAAAGGGAGGGACCATAATATGGCATTACACGTGTCTGTGGAGTGTAGGGGATCGACAATGTCGCACGTATTGGTTGACACCGGGTCATCTTTGAATGTGCTGCCTAAGAAGGCAATGATGAAGCTGGATGTTCGAGGAATCTTGTGCACACCAAGTGATTTGGTAGTCAGAGCGTTTGACGGCACGCGGAGAACAGTCTTCGGATCGATTACCTTGCCTCTGCAAGTGGGGCCGGAAGTGTTTGCCACGGAGTTTTATATCATGGATATACAGCCTGCGTACAGCTGCTTGCTGGGAAGACCCTGGATTCACGGGGCAGGGGCCGTTACATCTACCCTGCATCAGAAGTTAAAGTATATGGTCGGAGACAGTGTAGTCACCGTGTGCGGAGAAGAAGACATCCTGGTCAGCCATCTCTCTTCGTTTAAATATGTGGAAGTCGACGGGGAGATCCACGAGACGCCATGCCAGGCATTCGAAGGTTTGCGCATAAAGGACAAGGGCCCCAGGCCAAGCAAAGTGCCAGAAATAGCTGTTTCATCGTATAAAGAGGCTCAAGCGCTAGTGGAAGCAGGAGAAGCCAAGGGCTGGGGCAAAGTATTGGACATCCCTGTGAAAATGGACCGGTTCGGACTGGGGTACCGACCGTCGTCATCAACTCCTTCCGTGGGGGCCCCTCATTTCAGAAAGTCAATCACCATCTCTGCTAGTGGAGTATGCCATGAATTCGTCAATGCTGCTTCAGAGTCCGATGAAGGGGACAGCGACTGTGATATGGATGCCTGGATTCAGCCAAGCACGCCAGGACAAGGACTGTGCAACTGGTCTATTCAGGAGCTTGTTCCTGTGACCTTTAAACAGTAATGCTTTGCTTTATTAATTGTTGAATAATCTGATGTCTTGCCCGAGGCATCAGGATTTGCTTAGGGCTGTGTTATTATAAACATTGCGCGTTAATCATTAAATAAATGGCGTTTTTTTTCATGTGCAAATACTGTAATCCCTGTCTTTCCTGTTTTGTATTTTTCAATAAAATGGCAATGTGGTTATTCGCTTTATACGCATTTTGAAGCGCTTAACCCTTTCTTTTGCAGGATAACATTTTCAGATGACATCCTTGAACCACCTATGACTCGTCCCGACTTCGAGCACCCGGTATTCCAGACCGAAGAAGAGGTTGTCGAAGATAGTGACGTTCCTGAAGAACTGTCTTGGTTAGTGAAGCAAGAGGAAAGAGCCATTCTGCCTCACGACGAGGTCATCGAAATTATCAATTTGGGGTCGGAAGGGGTTGAGAAGAATATTCGTATTGGAGCCGCACTGCAGAGTGATATCAAGCGAAAACTGGTTGAAATGCTCCGAGAGTATAACGATGTATTCGCTTGGGCGTATCAAGATATGCCAGGGCTCGATACAGATATGGTTGTGCATCGCCTGCCACTGAAAGAAGACTGCCCGCCTGTCAAACAAAAGCTTCGCAGAACTCGACCAGATATGGCAATGAAGATCAAAGAGGAGGTTCAGAAACAGTGGGACGCTGGTTTCCTGGCTGTGACGAAGTATCCTTCATGGGTTGCCAACATCGTACCAGTGCCAAAGAAAGATGGCAAGGTTCGAATGTGCGTGGATTATAGAGATTTGAATAAAGCAAGCCCAAAAGACGATTTTCCACTTCCTCATATTGACGTGTTAGTTGATAATACCGCTCAATATTCTGTATTCTCCTTCATGGATGGCTTTTCAGGCTATAACCAAATTAAAATGGCGCCAGAGGATATGGAGAAGACTACTTTCATAACGCCTTGGGGAACATTTTGTTACAAAGTGATGCCCTTTGGTTTGAAAAATGCTGGGGCAACATATCAGCGTGCGATGACGACTCTTTTTCATGACATGATGCATAAAGAGATCGAAGTTTATGTTGACGATATGATTGCCAAATCCCAGACAGAGGAAGAGCATCTGGTGAATCTGTTGAAGTTGTTTAAAAGACTTAGGAAGTTCAGGCTGAGGCTGAACCCTAACAAATGCACCTTCGGGGTGAGATCGGGTAAACTGCTGGGGTTTATCGTAAGCGAAAGAGGGATAGAGGTCGATCCTGCTAAAATAAAAGCGATTCAAGAAATGCCGACGCCTAAAACAGAGAAAGAGGTGCGCGGGTTTTTAGGGAGATTGAACTACATTGCCCGGTTCATATCTCACCTAACGGCCACGTGCGAACCATTATTCAAGCTCTTAAAGAAAGATCAGGCTGTAACGTGGAACGAAAATTGTCAAAAGGCGTTCGACAAAATAAAGAAGTATCTGCAGGAACCTCCTATTTTGACACCCCCGGTGGCAGGAAGACCCTTGATAATGTATTTGACGGTTCTTGAGGGAAGCATGGGTTGTGTTCTCGGTCAACACGACGAGACGGGGAGAAAAGAGCATGCGATCTACTATCTGAGTAAGAAATTTACAGACTGTGAATCTCGATACTCAATGCTGGAGAAAACTTGTTGCGCGCTAGCCTGGGCCGCCAAGCGTTTGAGGCAGTACATGCTAAATCATACAACCATGCTCATCTCGAAGATGGATCCAATCAAGTATATATTCGAAAAGCAGGCGTTGTCAGGTAGAATTGCCCGTTGGCAGATGGTCTTGACTGAATATGATATTCAATACGTCTCGCAAAAGGCTATAAAGGGGAGTGTGCTGTCTGAGTATCTGGCGGAGCAGCCTATTGAAGAATACCAATCAATGATATTTGATTTTCCTGACGAGGATATCATGTATCTCAAGATGAAGGATTGCGAAGAACCGTTGCCAGACGAAGGACCAGAGCCGGGGTCCCAGTGGAAGATGATATTTGACGGAGCTGTGAATGCTTACGGTAGCGGAATAGGGGCAATCATCACCACGCCGCACGGGTCGCACATCCCGTTTACTGCCCGATTGACCTTTGCCGTTACCAACAATGAGGCCGAATACGAAGCTTGTATAATGGGGCTTGAAGAAGCCATTGATCTGCGAATCAAACATCTAGACGTATACGGAGACTCAGCTCTGGTAGTGAATCAGATCAAAGGGGAATGGGAGACACGGCAGCCCAATTTGATACATTATATGAATTATGCAAGGAGATTGTTGCCTTTCTTCGACAAGGTTGAGTTGCATCACGTGCCGCGGGCAGAAAATCAAATGGCTGACGCCCTTGCTACTTTGTCTTCCATGTACAAGGTCAACTTCTGGAACGAAGCTCCCCAAATCACTATCTCTCGGTTGGACAGGCCAGCTTATGTATTTGCTATTGATGAAGCATCTGATGACAAACTGTGGTATTTCGATATCCTTAATTTCCTGAAGAATAAAGAGTATCCGGCTGGGGCATCCAGTCAAGATCAGAAGACTCTCAGGAGATTAGCGGGTAATTTCTATTTGAACCCGGATGGCGTCTTATACAGAAGAAACCACGATTTGGTGTTGTTGCGTTGTGTAGACGAGAAGGAGGCAAAGCTTCTCATGGAGGAAATTCACGAAGGTGCCTTTGGCACGCATGCTGGTGGGCACGCTATGACGAGAAAATTGCTGCGGGCAGGTTACTTTTGGCTGACGATGGAAACTGATTGTTTCAAGTTCGCAAGGAAGTGCCACAAGTGCCAAATTTATGCTGACAAAATACATGTGCCTCCGAGTCCTCTGAATGTGATGTCATCTCCATGGCCATTCTCGATGTGGGGAATCGATATGATTGGAAAGATCGAGCCGACGGCTTCTAACGGCCATCGGTTCATCCTAGTAGCAATCGATTATTTCACCAAGTGGGTGGAAGCGGCGTCTTACGCAAACGTAACGAAGCAAGTGGTGGCTAGATTCATCAAGAGAGATATCATTTGCCGATATGGGATCCCCGAGCGGATAATCACGGATAATGGTTCTAATCTGAACAACAAAATGATGAAGGAGCTCTGTCAGAATTTCAAGATCGAACATCACAACTCCTCCCCTTACCGACCCAAGATGAATGGCGCTGTCGAAGCGGCCAATAAGAATATCAAGAAGATCGTCCAGAAAATGGTGGTGACGTATAAAGATTGGCATGAAATGCTACCTTTCGCTCTGCACGGTTATCGTACGACGGTACGCACATCAACCGGGGCAACTCCGTTTTCGTTGGTATACGGAATGGAGGCGGTACTACCATTAGAAGTTGAGATCCCTTCTCTGAGGGTATTGCGAGACGTTCAGCTGGACGAGGCAGAATGGGTAACGAATAGATTGAATCAACTGAGTTTGATGGATGAGAAGAGGCTAGCTTCTCTGGCATACGGTCGTTTATACCAAAGACGAATGAAGAAAGCGTACGACAAGAGAATACTTCCGCGAAGCTTTCAGACGGGCGACCTTGTGCTGAGAAGGATTCTCCCGCCGCAAGCAGATCACAGGGGCAAGTGGACCCCCAACTACGAAGGGCCATACGTTGTCAGTAAGGTCTTTTCAGGAGGAGCTTTATTGTTGTCCACCATGGACGGGGAAGACTTTGCGTCGCCTGTGAATTCGGACGCAGTTAAAAAATACTTTGCTTAAAATAGACCCGCTGGACAGAAAAAAGAGAGTCCAGGCAAAAATGGGGCATCCTGGCGAACCAAAAACAGAATGAAAGGTTCGGGCAAAAGTTAGGGATAAAATTGAAAAAAAATGTACACCCGCGAAGTTGAAAACCTACACTGGGCGGCTTCGGCAAAAAAGGGTATCCCGGTGAACTGAAAACCCGTAAAGGGCGGTTCACGCAAAAGTTAGGGATGTGAAAAGCAAATGACTGCGGTCCGAATTTGATATTGCAATGAGCGTCAATGCGGGAGAATACGTTTGAGGAGTCAGTTATCGGATACAACCTCTTCAGAAGTAGGGATACCGGGAAAGTATTAGAGTCGGGCGAGTCATGGGAGGATCAGTTCGTGGTGTTCATCTGCATCCAGTTGCCGACATGTGTACAAAATTTAATTTGTCAATATTTATGCTTCCTGTGAATACTTGCATACTTGTATATTGGCTTTGCGTAGCTTCCTCTTTTCAGGAGTTACATCCCGTGTACAAAAACTCCGCCCATTCAGGGGCCCAATCAATGAAAATGTGTTATTCAGTACTTGATACCCGTTCTTTACTGTTTTGCGCATGATAAAACGCCTAGGTTTGATAAAACTAGCATGAGTATAACATCACTGGCCCTTGCCAACGATTGTTAAAGCTTTGAATTAACTGGGTGTAACGTCACTAACCTGAATTGATTTGATTGCATAGGCTTGTCGTGTCTTGTTTGTGTTGTTGCAGGTTTAATAACCGTACGAAGGAGATGATCAAAAGATGGCGATAACGAAAGACTTGATCCCCACGCAGGACGGGCTCCAGAAAAGTTCCTCGTTCTCAGCAGAATTTGGCGATTCCAAGATCGTAAGGCTGTATTCAGACAGGTTCATTTTTCCCCGCAGGGTCAGGCACTCTCCCCCAGCAGGGTCAGTTAATTTTCCCCAAGAGAATCCAGCCATCCCCAGCGGAGTTCTCTTTTCAGTAAATGTTCTTTCCTTCCAGTGGAATTCGAAGATCAAGACTCTTCCCAACAGAGTTGGTGATGGTTCCTATCGTTTATTGTGTCAGAGATACTGGTGATATCGGTTCACGTTCTAGCAGAAAGTCCGATCGTACTGTGCGCATCTGCTATTCCCCAGCAGAGTTATATTCCCCAGCAGGAGGTTACCTCAACAAGACGTGTGGTTTGAGTTCCCAACTTCCCAGCAGGGTCGACTTCACCCTTCCAGCATTTATTTTGCTGGAATAATTTTGTAACATCAGGCTATCCCCGGCAAGTTGGCACTATCCTCCCAGCATTTATTTTGCTGAAGCAATTTCTGTACTCTGGTAGTTCAGGTGGAGAGAGCTCTCGCTCAGATGAACAATCAAACATCCAAGATCTCGGCAGGAGATATTCAATGATAATGTCAGTTTCGGCAGTATTCCCCCCACAAAGTCTGCAGGATAAGTTTCTCTTTGTCCCCAAGCAGAGTTACTTATGGCCCCACCAGAGTTTTTGTTGAAGTTCCTCTAGTCCGATCAGCGGATTGTTTCCTTCAAAGTTGTTGGTACGTCAACATTCAAAGGTTTTTCATGAATCAGAATTTTAGAGGCCACCGCCGGTTATCAGAGCAGGCGTCCGATAGTTGGGTTCCCGACATCCCCAGTAGAGTTCATCTCAAAGTCGCTGTCACGTCAGTGCTGAGGAGTTTGTAGGTGTGGATCAGTGGAGGACCAAGTCCTGATGTGGACAATTTATTCCTAGATTGACGGGTTTTCTTCAGAAGTGGGCAGATTCGGTTTCTCGAAATTAGTGGGATGGGAGGTCATGACGTTGACAAAAGTGATTACTCTTTATGTTGGTGTCCTGACGTGGACAAGTTACTTCCCCAGTGGGTCGAGCATGTGAGTCCTTACGTGGACAAGTCTTATTTCCTCAGCGAGTCGAAGACGCCTGAGTCCTAACGTGGACGAATCAAGACGAGATCAGTGTCCTGACGTGGACGAATCAGAGAAATTATTATTCCTAATAAGGAGAAATGGGTCCTAACGTGGACGAGGTAGTCCTTACGCGGACGTATCAAAAGATAGTTTCCTTACGTGGAAATGACAGTATTCCTGACGTGGAAAGAGTGGAGTCCTTACGGGGACAGATTAAGATGGCATTCCTTGCGTGGAAGAAAAATGGTTTCCTTACGTGGAAAGACGAGTTTATTCCTTACGTGGAAAGATTAAGTCCTGACGCGGACATATCAAGATTGATTCCTGACGTGGAAAGATTAAGTCCTGACGCGGACATATCAAGATTGATTCCTGACGTGGAAAGATTAAGTCCTCACGCGGACATATCAAGATTGATTCCTGACGTGGAAAGGAATGGATTATTCCTGACGTGGAAAAGTTTAGTCCTGACGCGGACAGATCAAAGAAGATATTCCTAACGTGGAAGAAGAAGTTTATTCCTTACGCGGAGAAAGTGGGGTCCTTACGTGGACAGATTCGAGAAGAGTGGAGTCCTGACGCGGACAGGTGCGGAACCAAAAGTTGTATTCCTTACGTGGGAAGAATGGAGTCCTGACGCGGACATGTCAAATGGTATTGGAGTCCTTACGTGGACAGAGTGATATAGTTCCCCTCATGGGGAAAAGAGATTGCTTCCTGATGTGGAAAAATGAAAGGGTTAGTCCTGACGTGGACAGATTCAGAAGAAAAGATTCCTAACGTGGACGATGTTATTCCTAACGTGGACGGATGTGATTCCTAACGTGGAAGAGTGTTGTTCCTAACGTGGGCGATTCATTTTATGGAAATACAGACGGATTATCCCCAGCGGAGTTGCCGAGATTTTTCTGGGTTGACAGCAAGTGGAGTCCTAACGTGGACAGGTTTTAGTTGAGATTTCTTTGTATTGATGACAGGCAGAGTCCTAACATGGACAAGCAAGCAATCTGTGATGACAGAATCCCCTTCAGAACGATGAAGACAATCCCCAACACGGTCGCGCGAGATCAGTGGGTTATTATAACAGTCAGATTCAGCTGATGAATGTCGTTCCCCAAGCAGGAGCGCAGTTTATTTCTGCGGTTGGCAAATTTCTGGTTTCACTAGTATTCAACCGTCTCGTACCGCGAATGTCTGAAGGCTCCGGGCTCTTCATCCAATCGGGTCCAAGTCGCTTGAATAGGGGCAGCTGTTGCACCCTAAAATTTGCTCAACCTTATTCACTTGGTTTATGTTTCAATGTCATTAGCATTTGCATATAGAGTCATGTGCATAGTCTAATCATCTGCATAGCATAAGCATAGCAAGTCATACAACAGGGGGACCAATCATTATTGTCATCTCTAGAAGCCTATCAAGAGGTTATTATCCCAATTCAATCTCATTCAAGTCATCAGGAAAGGATTTGAAAGCAAAGAGTTCAGCAGATCAAGCCTTGAGTCTATCTCCTAGCTGAGGGTATCTGAGGGTCAACAAGAGGGTTGTGAACTGTAAGTTGAAGGCATGGAGAGTATCTAGACATTATGAGAGACTTAGAAAGTCATTTAAAGAAGGAGACAAGTCATTGATGAGAGCACAAGAGCTATAGCTGAAGGCAGTCAACTAGGGTTTCATCTGGGTCAACCCTAGGTC
Organism: Lathyrus sativus; assembly: GCA_963859935.3. NCBI lineage: Eukaryota > Viridiplantae > Streptophyta > Magnoliopsida > Fabales > Fabaceae > Lathyrus > Lathyrus sativus. The sequence goes on along the minus strand of OZ012736.1, from coordinate 180,717,485 downwards.
AACCCTAGGTCAATTGACTGATTTAAAGGGCATTCAAGCCTATTGGAGAGATGTGGGGATCAACATTGGACATATGAAGAAGGATATGGAGATATGACAAGAAGAATTCAAGAGAAATCAAGGAGAAGAGGAGTTACTAAATTAGGGTTTCTCTGTAAAATCCCCTAGTTTAGGTCAAATTTCCAAGCAAGATAAGTCAAAATGCTAGCTTCAAATGGCTTCTTGGCCAACATGAAACTTGTAGAGGATCTCAAGACCTTTAATTTGAGTGGTGGAAGACATCAAGGAGATTTATAGAACTCAAGTTATGGTCCTTGCAAGTTACAGGTCATCTGAGGTATCTGAATTTTTGTCTGTGAAAGTGACTTGACTTCCAAGCTAGTTTTGCCCCTCAAGGAGATTTCAAATGAATTCTTGGTCAACATAAGAATTGTTCATCATTGTCTTAGCTTTCTAGAATGGTATGGCATGCCTTCATATGATGTGTGGAACTCAACTTATGGTCTTGGCAAGCAAAGGGTATTTTGGGCATTTGTGAATTACAGGTCATTTTAACCTATGTCCAAAACTCATACAAGGAGGCCTCAAATGGAAAAACTTACAACATCAAACTTGCTCCAAATGGGATTTTAAGTCTAGAAAGAAGGTCACAAATTATTGGAGAAGCTCATAGCATGATGTTGCATAATTGGTCAAAATATGAACTAAAATGGCTTATAAAGTGAATAAATTCAAGATGGAAAATGGTTTGGGAGATTTACAAGTCCAAATGGAGACTTCCAATATATGATTTTGAATGGAAAAACAATTCTAAGAACAATGGTTCAAACACTTTTTTGAGTTTAGAAGGAAAAAATGAAGTTATCTTTGGTTACTTGTAATTGAAGAAACACTTCAAAAATGGATCAAAGTTGGAAAACAAGGGAATGTGCAAGATGGATCTAGAATGTTCATTTGGGGTCTATATATTCATGAAATGAGAATTTGGCAAGGGTTGGCTTCATTTGCACCAAGAATTCCACAAATTTCTCATACTTTTTCATTGAAGTTTTCATTCCAATCTCACAAAAACCTTCACCAATTCTCATCCACATCAATTCAATCTTGTTCCATCATCATCATAGATCATAATTGAAGCAAGGATCAAGTGATTATCATCCATTTTCGTGCACCATATTCAAGAACATCAAAACTACAAGTTCAAGTGGACAGCATAATTCAAGCAAAGAATCAACAAGGAATTGCATACAGAATCACATACATCAAGGATTGATCAAGATCCAACACCTAGAAGCCTCAGATCTTCAATCTCCATAGCTGTTTGCAAGGTTTCACATCAGGTATGTTTTCACTCAAATTGCTCGATTCAGTTAGTTAGGCATGTTGTTGTTAGTGTAGATTTGATCTAGGTGGTTAGGAGATTAGTTTAGATGAATTTGGAGAGGTTTGGTGATGGTTGTTAACAGGTGCAACAAACTGTTAGGGTGAAGAACTCTTAGGTTAAGCCATTAGAATCTTAGCTGGATAGCGCAGGTTGATAACCATTAGTTGTAGATTAGTTTAGGTTAAGTTTGGGGGAGAATTGAGTTGGTGCATATCAGTGTAATTTCATGGTGGCCAGATGTTGATTCGATCGGGTTTGTTGTTGTGATGAGTTTCAAGGTGAATTAGTGCCATAGACGTGTAGAGGGAGAGTTATGGAGTAACTTTCATGTTCACATCGTGTGGATTGGTTGCCTGTAGAGGGAGAACAGCTTGGTGTAAACCTGCTCGTGCATGGAGGTGTAATGGTGATTGAAACCCTAGTTGCAGGTCAATTGGGGAAGAGATAATCGTGGCCGTGTATTTGTTGTTGGACCTTTGACTAAGAGGATGATCGTGTGGCCTGCATTTAATCTGAAGTTTGGAGGGAATTGGAGCTGGCCAAAACGCGCCGTTTCATTAATTGAAACGGGCGGGCCTGAGTGCTATTGTTATCCCCACCCCCAGGTTTAGGCCCAAAACCAATTTCAACGTGAATTTGCTACTTTTCTCACCCCCAGCGCTCTTCCATTTGTTTCATTGATTCTGAATTGAAGCTGGGCCTTGGTAAAGGCGCTATCTGCACCCCCTGTCTGAGGGCCCATCCTGGATATAACTGGGGCGAATTTCTATTCTAACCCCCTCTTTCTCATTTAATTCAATTTTATTTTCTTAATTCCATTTTAATTTTTTACCAATTTCATAAATTCATAACTAATTCATAAAAAATGCATTTTCATCCATTCTTTTTACATCTTTTACATTAAAATGTCTAGAATATTATAGAAAAATAAAATTTCATTTTTATTTTTATTTCATATTTTTTCCATATTTTCTAAATAAATGTCATATTAAATAGCTTCATTTCATGCATCCTTTTAATGATTTTTGTTCTCTTACATGCTTTAATATTTTTTGGTCATTCTTTTTAGATTGTTTAGATGAGATATTCAACTTGTAGAAATAGTTTAGTTCCCATTTTTAGAGATTAATTTTAGGTGATTAAAATAGGTTTGAACATCATGAACAAAACTAGGGTTTTAGGTGACAACTTAAGAAGTTTGATTTCATTTCCCTCAGGACTTAGGGCTTGAATAGATTAGTTATGGGACTATAAGGGCTATGGGTAGCTACTAGATCCCTTAGAGAAAAGTTAGGATTCCCCTACTGCTATTAATACTGTCTGTATATCTGTTTGACTGGTGTGGTGTGCCCTCTGGGGATTATTGTTTGCTTGTTTGGGTTTGTCTGGGGCCCTGGGGGAAGCTGAAGGCTTGAGGAGATGAAGACCTTTGGATATTCAAAGATTGAAGATCAACTGTCAAAGTTGAGGAGGAGTTTCTTGCTAGCAGATGCTGAGGGACTAGGGTTTAGGAGCTAGGCAGAGCTCTAGATTAGAAAGCTTGTTTCTCAAACATGGATTGCCTTGTCTGCATCCATTCTTCTCTGTGATTCAGAGTCTCTCTAAGACACTCACCCCCTTCCCTTGGAAGGCTTGGTGATAGTGTCTATGAGATAGAACTCTTGAGAGAAAATGTCTCTTGTGTTAGAAGCAGTCTGTTCACCACCCTTGGTAGTCAACTGATTGCTTAACACCCAATTCACTCTTGTTACTGATCCCTCATCCTGGAGGTTTGAGCATGAAGAAAAGCCATTGCAGATGGAAGATAGATGATCAAAGCCCTTGCCTGAAGGTCATGAAGATGGAGATTGATGCTTGTTGAAGCCTGTAGCTGATTGGAGATTACTTGAAGCCAGTTGTTGATTCAGAGCTGCTGATGCTGTTTCTTTTGCTGTATTTCATTTGCTGATGTATTGATTGGTTTTCTGATTGTATTGTTTGCTGTTTACCCTGTTGGGTTGGAAGTGAAGCCTGTTCACTTTTGCCTATTGTTTTCTAGGTTCGAGGTTGAGTGGGACTCCCTTGCCTCGCTTGTATTGTTGCATCCATGCATTTTACTGCTTTACTGTATATATCTGATATTGTTTCTGTTTCTGCCTATCCCGTAGGATCTCTGTTTCTCTCTGTGCAAGAGAGGAGCATGATAGACACTAGGTCTTAACCCATGCATGATAACATTAGGTTAGTTTGTTTCCTTTCGCAACCGTAGGTTAGAGTTCTGTCTCTTTCTTTCTCAAAACAAACAGAAAAACACGTAAAGATTTCAAACTCAATAAAAGACACTTCTTCCGTAAAAGAATGTGAACTCATCAAGACGTCATTTTTGTCCGCTTGGACTGCTAATCAAGAAAACCTTTTTCAGAAGGAATAAAAAATCAACCAAGACAAGCCTGTGTCTTCCGTAGCCCGAACTACGTTTGCTCTGATCTTTCATGCTGTATGAAAGTACGTAGGCATAGGATGCGATATCCTAGCGAGCAACCTTCCCCTCCTTTCCCGTAGGTAGGCGAACTACGTTGACTCTGATTTCTCGTTCCAGACGGGAATACGTAGGCATAAAGTGCGATACTTTGCCGAGTCATTTTATTTTCATTCTCTTTTCTTTTTAACCCTTGACCTATAGAGTAGATAGAATAACAATCCATACCCGAAAACAAGCGTGGATCCCGTCGAGTACGACGGACGTGAGGGGTGCTAATACCTTCCCCTTGCGTAACCGACTCCCGAATCCAGGTTTTGGTTGCGACGACCATACCTTTCCCGTGTTGTGCGAGGTTTACTCTGAGCGTTTCCTTTCCCTCCCGTGGGATAAATAACGCACGGTGGCGACTCTTCTGTTCAGCCGGCGCCGATTTTCGCAGTAGCGACACATGTATATTTGTCAATATATTTGTTTGTGTTATGGATATTGGATGCTTTGAGTGGTGAGATAAATCCTAACCCGAATTTGAGTGGCAAGTGAGATAGGATTGTGATATGATCAATAGTTGGGCTATTGGGAGTAGTCCCAATATGTCTGACATATGATGTAATTATGCTCAGTGGAGACTCTTTGAGATGGTTAGTAATACACGAGTAGTCGTGTATTCACTAATTGTTTCAATATGAGTCTACGAAGCTGAGGACTTTTAGTGAGACTTTTACCCCACTTGGCCTTTTTAGGACGTAGCACAGAAACTGTTAGGGGGTAGTCCCTCAATAGTTGTCACACAATGCTACACTCAGAGGAGTTTATCTTGAGAATATTGTTGACTCACGTGAGTAGTCGCGTTAGTTGGCAATATCTGAAGGATTTACTATGACTATGGGAACTTTGTTAGAACCCGTTTGGCAGGTACAAAACAACTCATAGTACGAATCCTTGGGGATGGGTATACATTTGACTCCATGCTTTGACCTTTGAGCCTAAGGAGCCTTTGTGTGTGCATGTGCATTGTATTTGTAAATACTTGCCTTTGTGTGTGTATATGCTTTGTATTTGTAAATACTTGCTTTTGTGTGGTGTGTGCATCATCTTATCATATCATCATAAGCATTCCATATTGCAACTAGTTTTGTAAAAATCAGTTGATGTCTTTGTTTGCAAGATCCTAGACATATCATGGATATTGGAACAAGAAACACAAAGAGATACATCTTCAAGAAGCCCGATACCTCCGAGTTAAGAAAGCTAGGAACTATGGTGTCAGAAGACTTTGGGAAGAGATATGGAAAGATCCTGAGCTTAGTCAAGATAGGAATGGAAGAAGGGGTCATCAGTACTTTGGTTCAATTCTATGATCCATTGTACCATTGCTTCACTTTTCCCGACTATTAGTTGATGCCAACATTGGAAGAGTACGCCTATTACATGGGAGTTCCCGTGAAAGACCAAAAACCTTATAGTGGATTGGAGAAGTTGCCTTCGCCAAAAGAAATTGTAGATGCTCTTCATCTTGAAGCTTTTGAAATTAAAGCCCACCGTGCAACCAAAAAAGGAGTAGCAGGTTTTCATTCAGATTTCTTAGTCAAGAAAGCTGCCTATCTTGTTGAAGAAGGGAGTATGGATGCATTCAAAGTTGTACTAGCTCTGTTAATCTATGGACTAGTTTTGTTTCCTGAGGTAGAGGAATTTGTCAATTTCCCTTCCATCAACATATATTTAAGTGGCAACCCTATGCCTACCTTGTTAGGAGATGTGTATCACTCAATTCATCATCGGACATGTAGCACCCCAAAATTTGCTTTTCGTTTTAATCGTAATTGGCTTTTATTTCTTTGCATTTTGCATTTTTGCATAACATAACATTTGTTCTCGAGGCATGGGATTGAGGTATTCCTGTGGCTCAAGTTCATTTCGGAGCAGAAGACTGAACAGCAAACAGTGAGCATCAGAGGCTCTGGCATTTATTTTGCCCAGCGGTCAGGCGGCCGATTTTATTTTATTTTGCAGGATGACAACAATTCAGAAAGCAGCACTCAAGCTCATGTCAAGCATTTTTAACGTTCAAGAACGAGATTCAGAAGCTTAACAGAGCTCTGAATAGTCAAAGCTGGGCAAATGGACATATTTCCTTCCAAAAGGCACCAAATTTAAAATTTTGAAGGTGTTAATCGGTTAACGCATATGGTTAACCGATTAACCAAGGAAAAATCAGGCCAGATTTGAAAATTTGAAAGCGTTAATCGGTTAACGCATATGGTTAACCGGTTAACTAGTGCAATTTTTGCCTCTGTACGTGATTTTTCAATGCAGATCCATTTGGGGTCTAATTTTGGTCACTTAAATTCAAATTTGTCACTTGGGAAGGATCTAGAATCATTTCATAATTTCATTTCCCTCCAAAACCCCATTCCTAGTGCCAAACCAAAATTCACAAACCAATTTCCAAGCCTTTCCTTGGGATCCAAACCTAGATGATATTTAAGTGACTCACTCCAAACCAAAGGGATCCAATCTTCATTTCTCACTCTCATTTTTCAGAATTCTCTCAAACTCTCTCTCAACTTTCCGATTCCCAAACCCTCACTCAAAGTTCTTTTTCATTGAATTCTTTGATTCTTCATTGGAATCAATGAATTCTTGAGCTCAAACCTCTATCCATCATCTCCATTGAAGTGATTTCTCCATCCAATTTTCGTGCACAATAGGATCCAAATATGGAAGTAATTTTGGAAGTGATTATTTGGCTTAGTTTTTATTTAATCTTGAAGGATCTCCATTGCTACAACAAGAATTGGTGTAGATCTTGAAGTATTCCGGACTTCTAGCATCAGATCTGTTCAATTCCAGTTAATTTAACATTAACCGAAGTAAATCTCCGCTTCGAAGGTTGGAATCCTAGATCCATAGCATTTTTTAGCTTATTTGCATGTTCATGATGATTTTCATATTCGATTGAATTTTGGTTGACATGATTATGGATGTTGCTATTTGGATCTGTTTACATGTTGTTTGAATCATGATTTGCTGGTTTAATTTCGTGATTAAGTGATTATGTGATCATTGGTATGTTTGGAGAAGTGATAAGCTGTTGAAAAGCTATTCTGCTTTGCTATTTTCTGCTGTTAGCACAGTGTTAATCGGTTAACGCATATGGTTAACCGATTAACCATTACAAATTTCCATATTTATCAAAGTTTTCAGAGCGTTAATCGGTTAACGCATATGGTTAACTGATTAACCAATTAAAATTTTCAAATTTTTAAACGTTAACAGTGTGTTAACCGATTAACCCCTGGGGTTAACCGATTAACATTGTGCTGGCAGGCCTGTTTTGCTGCTTTGTTTGATTGTTTGCATACCGTTTCGTCTCGAATCATCATAGATCAGTGTGATGTATTAGGGATGAAATGTTTCTGGATATATGTCGTTGTTTTGGTTGTTTAATCGATATTTCACCGACATTTGTGTCTTTCCGCTTGAATGCATGCTTATGGATGTGGTTCAACGTGATGATCTCTTGCATGTTCGTTTGCTTTCATCTCTTTTGTGCTTCCTCCGTGTTTGCATCATTCTTGCATCGTTGTTGAGGTCGAGATGCGCTTGTGGCGGCTGCTGCCCCACACACTTTTCCTCCCTCCCACCATTCTAAGTGTTGCATTTTCATGTATGCATCTCTTACATGCGATTGAATTTACTTGGTGTTTTCTTGTGCTTTTTGCCATGATCCCCATAGGGTTCCTAGTCCCTCCATTTAGGATGGGAGTAGGAGAGACATTAGGTGTTCAATCCAAGCATGCTAACGTTATGGTAGACGTTCCCCCTTTTCTAATCCAAACCTTAGGACCACTTTGCATGACAACATTAGGGCCGAGTTTCCCTTAGACCTTCCGTGCGTCTCTCTTCTCATCTCAAAACAATTCTAATCCATCTAATAAATGCGATAAATGTTGCGCGCTACGAGCCTTAAGCTACACGGGGAATGATGAGTGAGAGGTCTCCTCTCGCTTATCTAGAGTGATTAGTGTACGTCCCGTTTGGGAGCGATACACGACGCATTCGCCTCCATGTCATAGTATTTAGTGCAACGTGGATCACAAACCGAATTAATTCACTTCACTAAAAAACACAAACAAAACTTTAAAACTTTTTCCTTCGGGATTAATCGGAAACTTTTTTCGGAAAGGAGTGTTATTAAGCTTCGGTTCTACCGCAAACAGGCTTTGTCCTTAACTGCTGAAACGGATGTTTAACCCTACTTGGTTAAAACATTTAATTAACTTGTGGTTTCGTGTAAGCCCGAACTACGTTTGCTCTGATCTTTCATACCAGATAAAAGTACGTAGGCACAAGACGCGATGTCTTGGCGAGCAACCTTCCGCCCTTTCTCCTGTAGTCAGCCGAACTACGCTGACTCTGACTTTCCCATTGCACGAGGGAATACGTAGGCACAGAGCGTCGATGCTCTACCGAGTCTCTTTTTTATTTTCTTTTGTCCTGCAAGCCTTTAGCGTAGATAGTTAAACACACCCTTAGATAGACAACAAGCGTGGATCCCGTCGAGTACGTCAGACGTGAGGGGTGCTAATACCTTCCCCTTGCGTAACCGACTCCCGAATCCAGGACTTGGTTGCGATGACCTCGTCTTTTCCCTTTTTCGTCAGGTTTTTCCGATCATTTCCTTTCCCTCTCTTTGGGATAAATAACGAAAGGTGGCAACTCTTCTGTTTTCCGCCGGGTGTTTTTCGCATTTGCGACAGCTCGCGACTCTGCTGGGGACTCTGGTTCCCTATGCGAGTCACTCCTAGCGCTTGTCTGTTGCATCTTTGGATGTTTAATTTTGTGCAGTTTTTTGCTTTATGTACATTATCTGTTGTATATTATTGCATTTTCATTTTATTATCATATTATGTTGTTGATGTGCTGTGGGTTGGGTTGTTCCATTGAGAGATAAGTCGGACCTGTGCTTGAGTATACACATAGGATTAGAGTGGAGATTATCGGGAGCTTGTATGGCGTTTGGCTGTACAATAGCTCGCGTGAAATTTACATTCAGACGAGGTTTTTCTTTGGAAATATTCTATCCTGCGCGTCTGGTGCAGTTGAGTGAATATTGACTTAGAGAGACTGTCGACTCTGGAAACCGTTCATTTGGGGAGTCAGCTAAGTGAGGCCGCTTCGTTAGACTATGATGCTAAACCAGAAATGGTGAATGTATCATCGTTTCTCAAAAGTCTGTGACACTGACAACCCGCATAGGATGTCGTACCTTTCAAGACTAGAACCCACATGTGAGAGGGATGGGCTTTTGCAGGAAACTTGGCCTTCAACCAACCCTGGTTTTCTTGTCAGTGCAGAATTGTGATCCTGAGTGTTCCATCTAGTGTGTTATTTCAGTGTTCTGATTAGAGCGGAGCTCTGGTTAAATTTAGTCAACAACACAGCAACAAATTTGAGCATTGGATACTTTGATCCCATGTGTGCATCTGCATAATCATTCTGCATTTAACATTGCATGTTTGTGTGTGTTACAGGTTCTCGTCTTTCCCTTGATTCTGACACTGGTCTTCTTCAGAGATGGAAGTTAGCAGAAAAAGGATTGTTGTGTACAAATTTTGGGCACCTAAGTTGGGACCTTTATTTGGTCTGATTTCCATGGCCGATCCTGGTATTCTTGCAGCTTTCAGGGAACAGTATGGTGGAATTTTGAAGTTTGTCCGTAAGCTCACGACTCATGAGCATGGAGCTATTCATACCCTGTTGCAGTTTTATGATCCTCCACTGAGATGCTTCACGTTCCCGAACTATGTGTTGGTTCCGACTTTGGAGGAATTCGCTTACATCTTAGGTGTTCCGATTCTGAACAAAGTGCCTTTCTTCAGCTCCGCAGAAGAACCTAATCTCGAGAAGTTGTCTGCCGCTCTTTATTTGAGCGCCTCTGACTTGGCAGATCATGTTATCAGCAGAAATGGAGTTTCCGGATTTACTTTACCCTTCCTGGTCGACAAAGCCCAAGAGTATGCCGGAAAAGGTTGTTGGGTGGTTTTCAGTGCTATCTTGGCTTTGTGTGTCTATGGCATTGTGTTGTTCCCCAATGTACTAGACTTTGTGGATTTTGATGCTTTTCATATCTTCGCTTCCAAGAACCCTGTACCTACTCTTCTAGGAGACTTGTATCATTCAGTGCATTACAAGAACGAGAAACAAAGAGGAAATATGGTTTCTTGTTGCGCACTGCTGTTGCATAAGTGGTTTGTTGATCACCTTCCTCGCTCTGGAGCTTTTGTGGATTCCACGAACTCATATGAATGGTCGAAGAGGCTTATGGGTTTAACGGAGAAGAATATCGTCTGGTTCAACCGAGACTTGCTAGGTTGTGAGCTTATCTTTAGTTGTGGTAGCTTTCCTAATGTGCCCTTGATGGGGAGGAAAGGCGGTATCAGTTATAATCCTTCTCTTGCTGTGAGACAATTCTGTTATGCTTTGAAAGGACCTCCGAAAGAAGAAGAAGTGCAGGAATCTCTGTACTTCATAGGTGTAGCTGATCCTTGTATCTCGGCCCGATTCGTGGACGCTTGGGGTAAAATTCATAAGAAGGGAAACCTTTCTTTAGGAAAAGGAGATTGTAGAGCCTATGACCTCTACTCGGAGTGGATTCAGAAAAGGGTTGAAGAGGTACTATTGTCGTTTCCTGTTGAAGCACCATTGTATCCCTTAGTCATTGAGCCGCCTACAACCGTCGATATCCTGAGATATACCAAGCTTTGGGCAGAGAAGGAAGAGCTGCGCAAAGAGAATGAAGAGTTGAAGCAGGAAATTAGTCAGCTGAAACATGATAAGGGTGAAGCTATTTATTTGGCCAAGATAAAGTTAGAATCCTTGATCAAGTTAGAGAAAGAACTTGCTGATCAGGTCCAAGCAAGGAAGCAATTTGGTCTTGATATGAAAAGCACGTGTGATGTTCTAAAGAGTAAGAAGGAGGATTTAGACAGAGCCTATCTGAAGATATCCAAATTCAATGAGCAATGGAATGCTACATTGACTGCCAACAAGAGTAGAGAAGATCAGCTTCGTATTTAGGTTGATAAGCTGAAAGCGCAACTCAAGGCTAAGGAGAGGGAGGTATTGTTAGAATCGTTCTGCAGAAGTACGATCGAGCAGAAATACTAAGAAACGTTATCAGCACTTGAAGAGTTCAACATTCGGGCAGAGGTGAAGAAGCCCAGGCTTGAGGATGCCTTCGGCGAAGATGCTTGGGAGGATCATTGTCATTATCTCTGGGATGTGATACGCAAGAGGGATGTCCTCATCCGAGAGTTGATGGAGAGGCCAGACCATCCCGACACAAAGGAGATGCTTGAGGAGTCTCAAGAGTGGCGTAGAGATCATGGCTACTAGGAGTTTTATCTTTTGTAGTTTTATTTGCTTTTGTACCTTGATCATCACCAGGGATGTTGGATGAGATCAATACCTCTTCGTATGCGGATATTTCTCATTTGGTTGTATTGTCTCAGCTTTACTTGATATATGAGAAGATTTATTGTGGTTTTTTTATCCATCTCTACTGCTCTTGTTTATTAAAATCGGAATCAAGGGGGAGATCTCCCTATGCATACATACACATGTTTGCATTTTGCATCTTGCATTCTCATTTGCATCGCAGGTTGTTCTTGGTGGCCTTGTGTTCTTATCTCTGCTTGGTTTTCTTAAGTTCAGGATTGAGGAGTTCAGTTTCCACAGGTATTCTACTCGAGGGAATCAACAGAAGGTGATGGATCAGGTTCAAGCCGAATTGCAGGAAGTCAGGGCATGCATGGCCCAATTCATGGAGCTGATACAGACTATTGCTAGTGGGCAGGAACAGTTGAGAACTTTGGTTCAGCCGTTGATAGCACGGGTTGATGAAAACGGTGTTTTGCACGGAGGAGTTGGTCTTATTCCTCCACCGATTGGTGGGTCTATTCCTCAGGGCATTCCTACTATTGTTGTACCTCCAGGCGGAGCAGCTGCGAATGAGAATGGTAATATTGCTGGTAATGGAAGTGTGTGCGCTGTGCACGGGGTTGCTGGTCCTCATTGGGAGGATAATCAGGATGATATATTTTCTGTGAAAGATATGGAGGGTGGGTTACCGACTGAAGCTGACCGAAGGTTCAAACTGATTAAGGAAAAAATAAAATTGTTTGAGAATCATAACTCTTTAGACCTTGATATGTCTGATCTTGGTCTGGTTCCTGGGGTCAGGATTCCCCCCAAATTCAAGGTGCCCGATTTTGATAAGTATAAAGGGATGACTTGTCCCAGAGTGCATATTCGGGCGTACTTCAGGAAAATATCTGCTTATTCCAGTGATGAAAAGCTGCTAATGCATTTCTTCCAGGATAGTCTGGCAGAGGCTTCTTTGGAATGGTATATGGGACTTAAGAGAACCCATATCCGCAGCTGGAAAGAATTGGCCGATGCTTTTGTGTGTCACTATCAATATAATAATGATCTGGCACCAAATCGAGTACAATTGCAGAGTTTGTCACAGAAAAATACTGAGAGTTTCAAGGAATACGCCCAGAGGTGGCGGGATTTGGCTGCGAGGGTGAAACCTCCTTTGGTTGAAAGGGAGTTGATCGACTTGTTCATGGCTTCATTACCGGGTGTGTATTTTGAGAAGTTGATAGGCTGCATGTCTGCATGGTTTTCTGATCTGGTAATCGCTGGTGAAAGATTAGAGATTGGAATCAAGTCTGGTAAGATTCCAAATGGTGGTGGGTCCTCGTCGAGAGGAATGAAGAAGCCATATTCTGCAAACCCCAAGAGAAGGGAGGGGGATGCAAATGTTGTTTCTCACAAGGGTAAAGGTAGAGCTCAGTCCCGTTATCCTCAACAAGTCGCTACAATAGATATCCCGACTGCAGCTCATCAGCAAGCCAATGTTCAATGACCTTATGCTTCCAGGAACAGAACGGCTAATAGGCAGTTTATGAATCCTCCGATGCCATATTCTCAGTTGTTACAATGGTTTCTGCAGTTACAACTGGTTCAGAAGAGGACCTTGGCTCCTCTCACTGGTCCGCCACCTGCTGGGTACGATGCAAACGCTCATTGCGAGTTTCATTCGGGTGCTCCAGGGCACGATATTGAACATTGCAAAGCTTTTAAGCATAAAGTACAGGACTTGCTTGATTCCAAAGCTATCAATTTCACCAATGAGGGCCTAATGTGACTCAAAACCCGATGCCGAATCATGGAGTGGCCAGAGCCAATGCCATTATTGAAAGGGAGAAGTTTAATCTGATAACTGATGTTGAGGATTTGAAGACTCCACTGGATTTTATGAAGGCTTGTTTGTTGAAGAAGGGGGTGTTTCCTGGTTGTTCTGTTGGCTGCTCAGAGTGTGAAGCGCAGCCTGAGGGTTGTGATCTTTTGAAGAAGGGTATTCAGAGAATGATTGATGAGAGTTGTTTGCAGTTTGATAAAGTCGTGAAAGAAGATGTCGAGAATGAAATAAGTAATCATGGAAACGAAGTTGCTACGATTTCCATTCCATACCGGAAAATCAATATTTCAGCGCCTGCCAGGCCAGCTCCGGTCACCATTACTGTATCGGGACCCATGCCGTACGAGAGCACTAGAGTTATCCCATGGAATTATGGGGGAGATGTGTTCTGTAATGGGCAGAAGCAAGAATGGACAGAGTCTGCAAGCGGAAGTTTGTCGGTTGAGAACATAGTTGGGGCCGGAGGTATCACTAGAAGTGGTAGGGTCTTTTCCCCACTGGAGGGTAATACTGATAAGAATGAAAAAGGTAGCGTAAGGCTGTGATTGAAGAGAATGTCCAACCACAGGTCAGTGTTGATGATCTTTCGAAGGATGCAGAGGAATTTATGAGGCTAATTCGGAAGAGTGACTACAAAATTGTGGATCACTTGAATCAGACTCCTTCGAAGATATCTATCCTGTCATTGTTGATGATTTCGGAGGCGCATCATAATGCTCTACTAAAAATCTTGAATGCAACGTACGTACCTCAGGAGATTTCTGTTAATCAGTTGGAAGGGGTATTAGCTCATGTGAACGCCGGTAATGGTCTCGGGTTTACTGATTTTGATCTGACTCTTGCTCGGTGGAACCATAACCGTGCTCTGCATATATCTTTGGAATGTAGAGGATCTCTGATGTCACATGTCTTGGTAGATACAGGATCATCCCCCAATGTTCTTCCAAAGAAGGCATTGATGAAGTTTGACATTCAAGGTTTGATGTGCACGCCAAGTGATTTGGTCGTGAGGGCTTTCGATGGATCTAAGAGATCAGTGTTTTGAGAGATCACGTTGCCTATTCAGATAGGGCTAGAGATCTTTGATGAAACTTTCTATATTATGGATATCCAGCCAGCATACAGTTGTTTGCTCGGCCGACCTTGGATACATGCTGTCGGGGCAGTTACCTCAACGTTGCATCAAAAGCTGAAATACATGGTGGAAGGGAAGATAGTCACCGTATGCGGTGAAGAGGACATTATGGTTAGCCATTTATCATCCTTCAAGTACGTAGAAATGGATGGTGAGATCCACGAAACACTCTTCCAGGCATTCAAAACGGTTCAGATTCAGGGGAAGTCTCCTGTAGAAGCTAAGGGTCCAGAGGTTTCGGTGTCATCGCTCAAGAAAGCTCGTGCTATCGTAGAATCCGGATCGTCTCAGAAGTGGGGCCAAGTGCTCGATGTTCCTGTCAAGCAGGACAAGTTCAGCCTAGGATACAAACCCTCCAGTTCTTCTCAGATTTCGAGATACAGGGGACCAGTGCAGTTCACCAGCAGCGGTGTGATATTTGACAGGATTAATGTCGTCGGCAATGATGAAGGGGACAATGAATGTGATATGGATGCCTGGATTCGTCCATGTACTCCCGTCCAGAAGATGTGCAACTGGACTACCGAAGAAGTCATTCATGTTACTGCTGTAGAGTAATGTTCATTGTTTTGATTATGTTCAGTCCTACATTCTGCCCAAGACGTAGTGACCCATTTGTGGGGCCTTCTTGTTATTTGCAATTTATCATTAAATAAAAGACGTTTCGCATTCAAATATTGTGATCCCTGCTTTTTCTTGTTTTTGTTTTGCATTTATACTTAACAAAAAAATGGCAATGTGTTTTGTTTATTGCATCACATAATAAACATAACATCCTCATGCAGGTCTTTTCTATCAGATGCCATCGATTAAGGTTCGGCTATGACTTCGTATGACTTTGATAATCCCATTTATCAAGCTGAAGATGAGACTGACGAAGACTGTGAACTACCCGAAGAGTTAGCCAGGCTTCTTAAGCAGGAGGAAAGGTTTATTGTACCTCATCAGGAGGATATCGAGATTATTAATCTGGGCACTGAGGATGACAAGAAAGAGATTAAAGTGGGGGCTGCATTGGAAGACACTATCAAGAGATTGGTTGAAATGCTCTGTGAGTATAAGGATATCTTCGCTTGGTCTTACCAAGACATGCCTGGGCTGGATACAGATATTATGGTACACCAGTTGCCTCTCACAGAAGAATGCTCGCCAGTCAAGCAGAAGTTGAGACGGACCAGGCCTGACATGGCAGTCAAGATCAAAGAGAAAGTTCAGAAGCAGTTGAATGATGGGTTTCTTGCTGTCACGAATTACCTCCCGTGGGTCGCTAATATTGTTCCTGTGCCTAAGAAGGATGGAAAGGTCAGGATGTTCGTTGATTATCGAGATCTGAATAAAGCGAGCCCGAAAGACGATTTCCCGCTCCCCTATATCGATGTGTTGGTTGATAACGCCGCTGAGTATTCTGTGTTTTCATTCATGGATGGCTTCTCTGGGTATAACCAAATCAGATGGCCCCAGAGGACATGGAGAAAACTACTTTCATCACACCGTGAGGAACTTTTTGCTATAAGGTGATGCCTTTTGGATTGAAAAATGCAGGGGCAACTTACCAGCGGGCGATGGTCACTTTGTTTCATGATATGATTCATCATGAGGTGGAAGTCTATGTTGATGACATGATAGCAAAGTCACAGACGAAGGAGGGACATCTGGTCGATCTTCTGAAATTGTTCGAAAGGTTAAGGAAGTTTAAGCTGAGGTTGAATCATAACAAGTGCACCTTTGGGGTGAGATCTGGAAAGTTACTATAACACCCCACTTTCCCAAATTAAATAAAATACAATTATTTAAAATAAACATCAGAGTTTCCCCTCAATAGTGGGATATCACATCAAATAATTCAACATAAATCTTCATTAGTTTGTTTTTAAAATAAACAGCGAAAATAATCATTAATTCTACATTCTCGGTCATCCGCCAAATTACATAAAATCATTCATTAACAAGGTTCACCAAAATATGATACGTCATAGGAATAAAACAAATTCAACATAGTTAAAAGTAAACACCCAAGTCCCGTGTTACGTATCAGAGCATCCTAAGACTCGACCTGCGCACCACTATCCAAGCTAGCTAAGTACCTATATTATCTGTACCTCCAAAGAAGTACAGACCACAACAACAACAAGGGGGCGAGAAAACATGATCAAAATTATCGATAATAAGATACATGAAATATAGATAGCAATCATATAAAATATCACCCAATACGCACCCACCACGACCTACTGTCCAACATCAATCACAACATATAATAATGCAATTATGCAACTCAGCACCATGCATGCGGTATCGACTCATTGGTTCATTCAATCGAACCCAGGATAGATCACATACACCCCTCATTGGCAATGATCTATCCCCACCATTCTCCACAAAGGAGTACGGATGAATCGCATACAGTCCTCCTGAGCAACGATTTCATCCCACCAAAACACCATGATATGCACGACACCAAATGCCCAACAAATAACTAACCAAATGGACAAAAAATAACTCACCAAATGAACAATGAATAACTCAAGCACACTAAGTGCACATGATCCTCCTGATCACATCACCATACATCATATATATATATATATATATATATATATATATATATATTATACACCAATTAATCATATCAATAAAATCAAATATCATAGGAATTCATATCCTAACACCCATTATACACTCTTCACCACCAAACATCATCCCTATACCCATCATGACCAAAAAGGGGTCCTACACCATAAGATCAACGTTGCACGGAAACAACAAAATAAAACAAGTTCTGTCACGCTCGTTGGCCCACTCGCTTAGCGAGGCCCTAGTGAACGCTCGCTACTAGCTCGCTTAGTGGATATGCTAGCGAAGGAAGACAGTGGCTACTGGAAGTGTTCGTTACCTAGCTCGCCTAGCGAGTTCCTAGCGAATACTCGCTACCCTGCTCGCCTAGCGAACCTGCTAGCGAGCGTCTGCGATACTCAAAACCCTCACTGTCCCAAAATCATTAGAAGCTCATAAATCATCCGATTCTCACCAAACCAGTCCCTGTAGTC
Organism: Lathyrus sativus; assembly: GCA_963859935.3. Taxonomy (NCBI): domain Eukaryota; kingdom Viridiplantae; phylum Streptophyta; class Magnoliopsida; order Fabales; family Fabaceae; genus Lathyrus; species Lathyrus sativus. The sequence continues at coordinate 180,700,187 of OZ012736.1, read as the reverse complement.
TTAGCCTAACATCCTACGACTAAACTACACGACTTATTCCAGATTTTATCCAATAAAACATCAATTCTACCGATTAAACCATTTCCGACCTAAAATGGTAAACTACACAAAAACACCCAAACAATCCCTACATAATCACATGCAAGGATGGAATCACAGAGTTTCACCAATTTCATAACAACATATGCACAAATTCGTCCATGGCAGCAACAGTCATCAACATACCAATCATATTCATCAAATCCCTATGGGGTTAAGGAATCCCCTCTACCCAATTCATGTAAAATACCAATCCCGATCAGTTTTTCCCCCCTTACCTCGATTAATTGCTCAGATTGTTGAAGAATCCTCAAGAATTGGTAGCCCTAGCCTTGCTTCTCTTCTTCCTTGTTCTTCTTTCTCAATCTTTCTCTAAACTGGTTTATCGTATTCTTTTTCTCTTCTTTACCCCAAAATCCTTCTTATATCTCTTAACCCTCATTTCTTTTATTTTAATAATAATACCAATAATAATAATAATAATACTAATAATAATAATAATAATAATAATAATAATAATAATAATATTACTATTAATTATTAAATTATCATCATTATTAATTATTTTATCTTAATATTAAACTCCATAGCTTATTAAATAATCCCTATAAATTAAGGACACCCATCAACGCGCTCAGACACACCCCCACACAAGGACACACCAAAATAAAATAACACCAAAAAGACTAAATAATTAAAATGGGTGTTACACTTATTGGGTTTCATTGTTAGTGAAAAGGGTATTGAGGTAGATCCTGCCAAAATAAAAGCTATACAAGAAATGCCTGAGCCGAGAACGGAAAAAGAGGTTCGTGGTTTCCTGGGGAGATTAAACTACATTGCAAGGTTTATATCTCATCTTACAGCCACTTGTGAACCAATATTCAAACTGCTAAGAAAAGATCAAACGGTCAGGTGGAATGATAATTGCGAGAGAGAATTTGAAAGAATAAAAGAATATTTGCAGGAACCTCCAATACTCATGCCTCTAGTTGCAGGGAGACCACTGATCATGTACCTCACAGTTCTTGAGAATTCATTGGGATGTGTGCTCGGTCAACAAGACAAGTCAGGTATAAAAGAGCATGCCATCTACTACCTGAGTAAGAAATTCACTGATTGTGAGTCGAGGTACTCGATGCTGGAAAAAACATATTGTGCACTCGCCTGGGCCGCTAAGCGTTTGAGACAGTATATGTTAAACCACACAACCCTATTGATTTCAAAGATGGACTCAATCAAGTATGTCTTTGAAAAACAAGCACACTCCGGAAGGATTTCCCGATGGAAAATGGTTTTAACAGAGTGTGATATTCAGTATGTTTCTTAAAAGGCCATTAAGGGAAGCGTTCTGTCGGAATATCTCGCGGAACAGCCGATTGAGGATTATCATCCGATGAAGTTTGATTTTCCAGATGAAGACGTCATGTTTTTTAAAGCGAAAGACTGGGATGAGCCTTTACCTGATAAGGGCCCTGAGAGAGGATCTCAGTGGAAAATGGTTTTTGATGGAGCGGTTAATTCATATGGTAATGGAATCGGTGCAATCATTACTACTCCTCACGGTTCTTATATACCGTTCACCGCCCGATTGACATTCGCCTGCACCAATAATGAAGCTGAGTATGAAGCTTGAATTATGGGTTCAGAAGAGGCCGTTGATATGAGGATTAAGAATCTGGATGTATACGGTGACTCAGCGTTAGTCGTTAACCAAATCAAAGGAGAGTGGGAAACTCGTCAGGCCAACCTGGTGCCTTATAGAGATTATGCAAGGAGATTGCTGCCTTTCTTCAATAGTGTTGAGTTCCATCATATGCCGAGGGCTGAAAATCAGATGGCGGATGCCTTGGCCATGCTATCTTCGATGTACAAAGTGAATTTCTGGAATGAAACTCCTGCTATCACCATCATGCGTCTTGATAGACCTGCTTTTGTGTTTGTCATTGAGAAAGCGTCTGATGGAAAGCCTTAGTATTTCGATATCAAGCATTTTCTCAAGACTCAGGAGTACCTATCTGGGGCATCCAGCAAGGATAAGAAGACTCTGAGGAGGTTATCTGGAAATTTTTATCTGAATAAGGACAATGTGCTCTATAGGAGAAATTTCGACATGGTCTTGATGTGTTGTGTTGATGAACTTGAAGAAAACCTGTTGATGGGGGAAGTCCACGAGGGTTCTTTCGGCACTCATGCCAATGGACATTCAATGGCTAGAAAATTGTTGACAGCTGGGTATTATTGGATGACTATGAAATCCGATTGTTTCAAATATGCCAGAAGATGCCATAAATGCCAGATTTATGTTGACAAGGTGCATGTGCTACCAACTCCTCTGAATGTGTTAACATTTCCTTGGCCTTTTGCCATGTGGAGAATTGATATGATCGAAAGGATTGAGCCGACTGCTTCTAATGGGCATCGCTTCATTCTGGTTGTGATTGATTACTTTACAAAGTGGGTAGAAGCAACGTCCTTTACCAATGTCACGAAGCAGGTGGTAGCCCGATTCATAAAGAAGGACATCATTTGTCGTTATGGAATTCCTGAGAGAATCATTACTGATAATAGTTTGAATTTGAATAACAAAATGATGAAGGAACTGTGTTAGAGTTTCAAGATTGAACATCACAATTCTTCTCCATATTGGCCGAAGATTAATGGTGTTATTGAGGCAGCTAATAAGAATATCAAGAAGATCGTGCAGAAGATGGTCGTGACCTACAAAGACTGGCACGAGATGTTGTCGTTTACTCTTCATGATTATCGTACTTCGGTGCGTACATCAACCGGGGCAACTCCTTTCTCACTGGTGTACGGTACAGAAGCTGTCCTACCATTGGAAGTTGAGATTCCTTCTTTAAGGGTATTGTCGGATGTAAGGCTTGACGAAGCTGAATGGGTGCGAACCAGGTTGAATCAGCTGAGCTTGATTGACAAGAAGAGATTGGCAGCCATTGTGCATGGTCGGGTGTATATGAGTAGGATGAAGAAAGCCTTTGATCAAAAAGTGCGTCCTCGGTGCTTCCAGACGGGTAATTTGGTGTTGAAAAGGATCCTTCCTCCTTAGACAGATCATAGGGGAAAGTGGACTCCTAACTATGAAGGTCCATATGTGGTTAGAAAGGTTTTTTTTGGCGGAGCCTTATTACTATCCACAATGGATGGTGAAGATTTTTTGTCTCCTGTGAATGCGGACGTGGTTAAAAAATACTTTGCTTAAAAGAGACCCGCTGGACACAAAAAGAAAAGTCCAGGCAAAAATGGGGCATCCCAACGAACCATAAAAAAGGAATGGGTTCGGGCAAAAGTTAGGGATAAAAGAAAAAGAATGAACCCGCAAAGTTAAAAACCTGAAAAGGCGACTTTGGCAAAAATGAGTATCCTGGTGGATTGAAAACCCGAAAGGGTGGTCCAGGAAAAAGTTAGGGATTTAAAAAAGTAAATGATCACGGTCTGCGTTCGATTTGTAAGCTTGTGAGCAGTTATCCCGAAGGAAAGGAATCAATCCAGTGAGTCTTGTCAGAAGACGAAACATGGGGAACATCGAGGACATACAGGTCATAGCCGAATCGACACATGGTGGTTGTCTGTTTCCACATTGCCGACATGTGTATTTTATTTCTTTTCTTGTTTTTGAGCAATTACCTCTTTTCAGGAATTGCATCTGAATTGTAATTCGCCTATTTACAAGCCTTTCATCAATAAAGTATTCACTTCAGTCAAAGAGCTTTATTTTTCTTGTTTGTTTTACTGTTTTGTTTGCAAAATGTCTGTTATTTTGGTAAACATTGCAGGTAAAAGCAAGAGGGTTGTGTAGAGCATAACGAAAGCGCTGACTTTTCTTAAGCGGCAAGTATCATGGATGGTAACTGAAGTAACCATTTCGCATATAGAACATTTCTGGTGTATTTCTTTGTTGCAGGTCAGTAGGGTTATCCTCAGCCGAGTGATATTTCCTTATCCTCAACAGTGCAAAATCGCAGCAAATGGCAGTTGTTGTCAGCCGGGTATTCTCAACAAGTTAAGTTTGATACTTCCGGCAGAATGGACTCGTCCCCAACAGGTTAAATGCAGTCAGGCAGGAGCAACGAGAATGTTTGCTTCCCCATAGCAGAGATTTTGCTTCCCCAGTGAAGTGGTCATCTCCTCTCCCCGGCGGAATCCGATTGTCAAGTTTGAATGTTGTATCTCCAGCAGAACAAAGTTTTGTCTACGTAAGAAAGTGAGTCCCCATCAAGGTGGAGTTTGTTCCCAGCAGAGCAAGATAGAAGTGGTTCCCTCAGCGGCAGGGTGGTTTGTAAACCAGTTTTCTTCTCCAGCGGAGGCAACGTCGGTGACGCCTTTTCCCAACGGAGTCAGTATTCAGGATTTTCTCTAGCAGGGTGCAGTGCTGATTCCCTCGACAGTGTAAGTGGTGGAACAGGAGTGTGGGATTTCCCCAGTAGAATGGAGTTCCTAGTAGGAGTATTTGATATTCCTCAGCAAGACAGGTTGATACCTGATGTAATCCCAAGCAGAGTAGATTCCTTCCCAAGCAAGACGGAGTTTTCTGGGATGCCAGTCAGGGTTGATTTCCCGAGCGGAGTAAAGTCAATCCCGGCAGATGGCTGTATTTCTCCCGCAGGATCGGTTTCCTCAACAGAAGGGTTTGAATTAAGCAGAGGGTTTCTTGTTTCCCAACTGAGTTTTTCGATTCCCCAAAGGAGTTGTATTCTGGAGGGCCATCCAGGGCATTTTCTCAGCAGGATATGATTTGATCCCCAGTGGAGCGGATTTCTTTCTTGAAAGAGCAATACACCAGGTTTTGTTCCAGGAGGCCGTTCAGGGCTTGTTTTCCAAGTAAGTCCAGTTTGTTGGCATGTGCCTGGCAAGGTTGTTTTCTCTCCCCGGCAGAATGGGTATCTTTTCTCCCTAGCATTTATTTTGCTGGAGTGGTTCTTTTTCATTTGCACTTTGCATTAGCATCCTCCCAAATGTGTAGCATTTCCATTTCGTATGGAGCATTACGCCATTTTCAAAGATACACATGTGAAACATAAGCCAGGTTGTTATCTCTGTATTTCAGGTGTTTTCCCCGAAGAATTGATCTTTTTGCCCTTGTTATCCAGACCATGGTAGCTTCTGTTAGCTCGCGTGGTATCCAGACCCCGACTTACATTATTCCCCAGAAGTATCATCGGATTTTAGCTAATTGGGTTGTTTTGGAACTCATTTGGTAGTCAGACCTTGAGTATCCAGACTCCGGTCAGTCCCCAGTTGTTGATGTTTTTCTCTTTTCGTCGAGTACCCAGACTCTGGTAAAGATAGTTGTGGTATTCAGACCATGGTGATGTCAGACATATTTTCTTTGTCCGTTGAGTATTCATACTCCGGTCAATGTCATCAAGTATCCAGACTCTGGAAAACCTCCTATTGCAGAAGTGTGTTCCTGTGTCGTCGAGTATCCAAGCTTCGACAGACTTCATTGATTCATTTTGTCCGTGCAGTATTCAGACGCCGGCAGTTTGAGAGGGCATTTTTAAACTCACATGGTATCCAGACCATGGCAATTCCGTTTAGCCCGCGCGGTATCCAGACCCTGGCTTGTGTTATTTCCCCAGTTGTGTCGTCAGACGTTGATGGGTGATATCTGGGAAAACTCAGGTGGTATTCAGACCATAATGAATGTTTCTTTGTCCGTCGAGTGTCCAGATTCCTGTCAACCTTTGTTGAGCATTCAGGCTCCGGTTCTTTGCATTGAGCATTCAGGCTCCGGTTATTACATTGAGCATTCAGGCTCTGATTCTTTGTGTTGAGCATTCAGGCTCTGGGTGTTTTGTTGAGCATTCAGACTCTGGTTTCTTTGTCGAGCGTCCAGGCTCCATCTATTTCGTTGAGTATCCAGGCTCCGGTAAATCCCCAGTGAAAGTGCCAATTCCGTTGAGTATCTAGGCTCCAGTTGTCGTGTCGAGCATCCAGGCTCCGGTTTTTGTTCGTTGAGTATTCAGACTACGGTCAATGTCATTGAGTACCCAGACTCCGGTCATTTTTGCTGAGCATTCAGGCTTTGGTTTGCTCGTTGGGTACCCAGACTCCAATAATTCGTATATTGATTCATTTGTCCGTCGAGTATCCAGACTCCGTTCATTACGTCGAGCATTCAGGCTCCGGTTCCTTTGTCTGTCGAGTATCCAAACTTCGATCATTACATGGAGTATTCAGACTTCGGTAAATTTCGTTGATACATTCTATTCGTTGAATATCCAGATTTCGACAATTTGAAGTATCACCCTTCAGCCAATATGGTATCCAGACCATGGCATAATTTGATGAACGTATTCATCTGGTTATGTACTTCCCCACAGAGTTACTTGGTTAAGTTTCTGTTTGTCCCCGAGCAGAGTTATTTGTTTAAATTTCTCTTGTTTTCCCCGCCAGAGTTGCTTGGTTAAGTTTCTCTCTTCCTCAGCGAAGTATACAGATGTTAAAGTTCAGCTACTTCCGGAGATTTCTATTCCCAATCAAAGTTTGTAGTTTATTTCTGCAGATGGAAAATTTCTGAGTTCTTTGGTATTCAACCGTCTTTTACCTTGATTGTTTGAAATTCGATGCTCTTATCTCTTCAGGTTCAAGTCGATTGAATAGGGGTAACTGTAGCACCCCAAAATTTGCTTTTCGTTTTAACTGTAACTGGCTTTTGTTTCTTTACATTTTGCATTTTTGCATATCATAGCATTTGTTCTCGAGGCATGGGATCGAGGTATTCCTGTGGCTCAAGTTCATTTCGGCGCAGAAGACTGAACAGCAAATAGTGAGCATCAGAGGCTCTGGCATTTATTTTGCCCAGCGGTCAGGCGGCCGATTTTATTTTATTTTGCAGGATGACAATAGTTCAGAAAGTAGCACTCAGGCTCATGTCAAGCATTTTTACAGTGATAACGTTCAAGAACGAGATTCAGAAGCTTAACAAAGCTCTGAATAGTCAAAGCAGGGCAAATGGACAGATTTCCCTCCAAAAGGCGCCAAATTTAAAATTTTGAAGGTGTTAATCGGTTAACGCATATGGTTAACCGATTAACCAAGGAAAAATCAGGCCAGTGTCGCTTCCGCGAAAATAAGGTGCCGGCAAAACAGAAGAGTCGCCACCTTTCGTTATTTATCCCTCGGAGCGGGAAAGGAAACGATCGGAAAAAACCTGACGAGAAAAGGGTAAGACAAGGTCGTCGCAACCGTTGTCTGGGTTCGGGAGTCGGTTACGCAAGGGGAAGGTATTAGCACCCCTCACGTCCGTCGTACTCGACGGGATCCACGCTTGTTGTGTTTACTGGACGAGTTGGTTTATCTATCTACCTATCAAGGTTGGCTTAAACAGAAAAGAAAAATGACTCGGCAAAGCGGCGCGCTTTATGCCTACGTATTCTCATCAGAGAATGGGAAATCAGAGTCAACGTAGTTCGCCTAACTATGGGTTACGGGGAAGGTAGCTCGCCAATACATCAGTATTATGCCTACGTACTCTCAACAGGCATGAGAGATCAGAGCTTACGTAGTTCGGGATAATACGGATTACGGGAATTCAGATTCATCTGTTTTACCGAGTAGGGTTAAACAGCAGTTCCAGCAGTTAGGGACAAAGCCTGTTTGCGGTGGCGCTGAAGTTTAACGACACTCTTTTCTTCAGAAAAGCTTCCTTTGAATTATGGGCCCACGGGGCAAAAAGGTTTAAAGTTTGTTTTCTGTCTTTTACGGAAGAACTGTTTTTTATGGATGTTTGCAATTTCAATCGCACTAAAGAATATGACCTGAGAGTGAATGCGTCGCATGTCACCCAAAGGGTGCCATACTAAACATCCAGACTGTTGAAAAGAAACTCTCCAACAATCCTTTCCCAGATAGCTTAAGGCTCGTAACGTACGAAAGAAATCATTCATGATTACTGTATCTTAAGCTGTTTTGAGATGAGAAGAGAGAACAGGCTCAACTACGGGGAGACTATCAAGTCCTACTGTTGTCATGCCAAGGATTCATCCTATGGTTGAGGGTTGAAACAGGGAACTCCTAGAAGTTATCATGCATAAGTTTCAACCTAAAGTTCTATCATCACTTCCTTATCAAAGGAAGTGAGAGTCCTAAGGGATTATGTCAATGATACACAGAAACAGACAAAGCATCAGCTTAAACAGTAATACAGTAAACGACTGTAAAATGCGTGCAATGCAAGTGAGGGAGGAAATGTGTGTGGGGCAGCAGCCTCCACAAGCTCATCTCAACCTCAAGCCAGATATGAATAACAGTAATCATACAGAAGAAATAAAAACATGCTATCAAGCAAAATATAAGAGACTGTAATCATAGAGAAGAAATAAAATCATGCTATCAGGCAAAATAAACCACATGGGCAAGGGAGCAGGGCTCTACCGAATACCCGCAAGCAAAGCCATACAGTAACAATACAAGCAGAGGGAGCAACTGAACCTCTAGTGCAATCATGCTCCTAGATTAAAGTCAGTCTAGATATGGACTTATTCTAATGCATCAAGCAAGTCAAACAAGGCACATCAGCAATACAGAGAAGAAACAGACAAGAAAACAGATCAACTCCTCTCTCAATTCTCAAGCTTCAGCTCTTCTAACAGCAACTCAGTCTTCAGACTTCAATTACTCTTGACAAATATCAATTTTCTTCTCCAGGTTTCAACCCTTCCACATAAGTTTCAACTTATCTTCTTCTTCAAGCTTCAGCTCCTTAATCAGTTCCACCCTCAAGATTCACTCTTAACCACAAGTATCAACTGGATTCCTTCAGGATCTCCAAGCCTCAAAGTAAGTATCAACTCATCCTCTGTTCTTCAAGCCTCAGCTCTACTCTCAATCTCAATTGAATCCTCTTCATAAGTATCAACTTAGTCTTTAAGCTCTCAAGCTCTCTTTGCTTTACCAGCCTCAACTTGGTCTTCTCTTCCTACAAGCTTCAGCTTCTCAAAGTAATCTTCAATCATCTGGAAATGTCAACTTCATCTTTCAGTCCTTAAGCCTCAGCTCTTCATTCAATCTTTACTGGATTTTCAAGTATCAACTTGCTCTTCTTGCTCTCCAAGCTTCAGCTGCAATGGCAATGCTCAGGGAATCATCCTCTTCCACACTCTTCAGTGAAGTCCTCATCTTCACACTCAAACCCAACATCTCTCAAGATACTCAAACCAGAAGAAATCACTTAACTGGATAAGCTAGGATATTAAACTGCTTATTGACCACCCAAGGTGATCTATAAGGGTTTAACATCAAAAGAATGGTTCCCTCAAAAGTTTTACTTCCTAGGTACCATCACTTATCCCTCATAAGGAGGGAGGTGAATACCATGGAAGGACCTTGAATCATGGGGAAGAATGGAGGTGAAAGATACCATCCATGTTCAAGAAAGGAATCAACTAAGTCTAAGCTCTACTTAATTCCTAACCCTAAAACAACAACAAAACAAACAAGTCTACAAGCTCTCAAGCTCCTTCTTCAATCCTCAAGTCTTCCACTATGCTCCTCCATGCTCCACAAAGCAAGGCCAAGCCCACCAAGCCAAGCAAAAACCCACAAAGCAAAGCAAAACAAAATGCAAGCCCACAAGGGCAACACAAACAACAATCAACTACAAAAATCAATTAAACATAGTATACTATTATATTCAAATCTAACATAATTTCTAGGGGATCCTATATACCTACCCTTAATACCCTATATGTCCCAATATCTAATTTGACCTAGAAACCCAAAATTCTAGTGTTATTGTGGACCTATGTTAAGGATTGACCTAAATCTACACAACCTAAAGTCAGCTAATCAAAACTAATCAAAAATTAATCACAAATCTATGGAATAAATCCAGAGGGGAGCTAAAGTCCTAATATAACTACCCTAAAAAGAATGGTTCAAAAATATGAAAGGAACTAGCTAAACAAAATTCTACAAATCTATGCATCAACATAAAATGAATTAAAAAGCTATTAAAAGAGAAAATATACAAAAAATACTAAAAATGCATGAAATGCAATTGTTTTGATTTCATAATTTTCTAGACATCAATGTAAAATAGGAGAAAAAATCCCCATGTAAAAATTATTATTTTTCAATTTAATATGATTTTTCAAAGTTTAAAATAAAATGGAGAAAAAGAAAATAAAATGGGAAAACATTGGTGCAGTTAGCAATAATATGCAGTTCATTATGAGAATGGGCTCAAAACGGGGGTGTGATCAGCAATGCGCGCTAGGTCCAATTTTAATCAGAAAACAAATGACAAGATATAAAGAAAAAGAAAAATACGTGGTGCATTTAGTAAAGAAAATCAGTTCAAATCATCAATGGGCCACAGATGGGGGTGTGGCTATCAATTAATCCACTAAAGCCCAAACGAAGAATTAAATGAAACGGCTGCGTTTAGTGCTTCTCAGACTCATCTTTCAAAACGTGAAATTAAATCCCATCCACACGATCTGATCCCAGTCAACGGGTCCTTGCCTCATCCAACGGCCATGACCTTATCTTCTTCCTCCAGCCATTAAAATGGAGGGAAAGCTCCATAGTTGCAGAGCTTAAATACCTAACTCGGACTCCATCCAAACTCAACCAAAATCCATGGTTCAAAACCCTAATCTGTTCTAAATTCAACCCTGATCACAACCATGGTATTAGAATCAATTGAAATACCCTCAATCTCTAAACCCGATCCACGATCAAAACTATGCTCAAACTTCAACTTTAACGATTCTTGAAATTGATTGGCTCAGAATGATCACCACCTCACACTGGTTAAATCTTGCTATTAAACTCATGTCATATCTCACTGTACATCGTGTTCTTGATCAAAACAAAATTGGTGTCACTAACTCAAACTTCACCAAATGATCTCAAACTTTCCAGAATCCATCTCCTACTTGTCTCTAACCATTCTAACCTAACAAACCTAACTAATTATGCTTAAATTAAGGTGCAGAAGAAAAGTTGCAAACCTGTCAAATCTTGAATACCAGATAGGTCAAATCTTCAGTTCAACCTCTCAAACTCTTCAGAATCACTCCTTGATTGATGTTAGTGCTTCTGTTTGCAAAAGATTTGATCCAAGAAGCTTGAATCTCCAAATCCGATTGTGACTTGCAGCTCCCAAAATCCAAATGCTATCTCTTCAATCTCACACGATCTTGCCCTCAATTTGGTATGCACACATTCAGTATGATCAATGGAAGGTGTTAGGATTGAAAGAATCAATGGAAATGGTGTGGAATGTAGAAATTGATTTCAACTTGCAATGGGAGAAATTGAAATGGCTATCTCACTCTCCTCTCTAATCTCTCACCAACCTTGCATCTGAGCAAGTTCTAATCACTATATAGGGTGGTTCTAAACCATCCAGAACTTTCTGGAATCATCCAATGAGAATTTGAGATTCTCATGTCATGAGTTTTTGATTTCAATCCATCCCACATGCCATCTTGTGCTATACCTCTTTCAGCACTTGTATCTCCTTTGAAAATCTCCTTAGATGAGATGCATGATGTGTTAGGATACTTAGCTAGCTTGTACATTGCTCTTCCTTGTGTTTGGCATATGTACCTTAATATGCAAGCAACCATTTTCCAAAGCAAGTCCATGATTTAGGCCTCAAAAAAAAATGTGGCTGAACCATTGTTTCTAAAATGATTTCTAGAGTCAAAATGACCTATTACATGCCATGGTTTGGATGTGTAGCTTGGAAATTTCAACTTCCAACTTTGACTTATTTAACTTATGCCTTCATTTTAGGTCATTTTTACCATTTTGAGCTACAAGCCTTTTCAACATCTCATGACCTCCTTACTAGCCTTAAAACATCATTTTAAGAAAGTTTGATGTTGAAGATTTTTCCATTTGAAGCTTGGAAATAGGAGTTATGGCCTTATGCTTGAAATGACCTGTAATCTCCAAATGACCAAAATGCCCTTGACTTGTCAAAGCCATAACTTGAGTTCTACAAATCCTATCAAGGACTTCTAGTACTCTATAGAAAGCTAAGAAGATGAGGAACAACATTCATGTTGACAAAAAGTTCATAGGAATCATCCTTCTTGGGCAAACATTGGATGCAAGTTGGGTGACTTTCAAGGCCCCAGGTTCACATACCTCAGATGACCTGTAACTTGTCAAAGTCATAACTTGAGCTCTACAAATCCTATCAAGGACTTCTAGTACTCAAATTAAAGCTAAGAACAATCTATACAACATTCATGTTGGGGGTAAGATGAGATGACAATCACATCTTGAGCTAAACTGCCTTGAAGATAGGGGTCAAACTAGGGGATTTTACACTGTCAAGCCTTAGAAACCCTAGCTTGAAACTTCTCAAACTCTTCAATCATGATGAGTTGACCTTGGAATGATCCTTATAACATCTCAATGTATCAATCCATGATCACATGGCTCTTGAATTAAGTCTCAACCTTCTTCAAATCCTCAGTTGACTTAGGGTTGACCCAGTCAAACCCTAGCTGCACCACTCATGGCTAGGTCTCTTAATCTTGCACAATGACCTCTCTAGGCTTCATGATGGCTTTCAAGACATCATAAGCTCCCTCAAGGCTTCAACTCCATCCTCATAGCTTCCGAATCATCTGAGGAGCTCCCACAACTCTCAAGTTAGGAGGCATACAACCTTGGTTTCAACCAATCTCTCTGAGGATCTCTTAACTTCTCTGACAAAGATATCAACCCTTGAACACTTGAATAACCTTCTTGGCTAGCTTCATAGTCTTGTGGTGCTCTTGATTGGTAATCATGCCTCTTGATCTCCTGCATACATGTCAATGAAATGCAAGTGATAATGCTAATGTGAATGAAATGTAACACAAGCTAGGTAAAGAAATGTTGGTCAAATTTTGGGGTGCAACAGCTGCCCCTATTCAAACGGCTTGGACTTGACTGGGTGAGAAGCGAACGACTCTCAAACAATCAAGGTACGAGACGGTTGAATACTAACAAACCCGAAAATTTGCCAACTGCACAAGTACACGGTACTCTGATGGGAACACATCTTTGAAACTGAAATATTAGCTGCACGACAGCTAGCTAGGAAATTGGTCACACGGTAACCGGTAATACATGATCGATCATGCCGTCAGGCATCAAGATTCCTCGGGACTCATCAGGTCAACAATCAGGTTAGTCATGCCTTCGGGCATTCAAAGAAAACTTTCGGGCATCAGCCGGACTCCATCAGTAAGTCGGGGATAGAATTCTCGGTCAATCATGAACTAATTGGGGATATCCAACTTCTGCCATCAGGCACTCTGCATCAGCTGAGAGAACTGCTTCGTTAACACGGTCGGACTTCAATCATCAAGTTTTCGAGGGAAGTTTCAAATTCGCTGTTCAGAAGCCTGTTGGGGATGACACATCTCTGCTGGGGATTCTGGAGAACTATCAAGTAACTCTGCTTCGGGGATCCAGGAATCATTCTGGACGAATCGACTCTGCCGAGGACTTCGAGAATCATCTTGGACAAATAACTCCACCGGGGACTTCAAGAATCATCCTGAACCGATAACTATGCCGGAGATTTCAGGAACCATCCTGAGCAAACACTCTGCCGGGGACTCTCAGCATCAACTTGAGCAACCAACTCTGGCGACTGCACTGGGGATTTTAAGAATCATCTTAAGCAAACGACCTTGCTGGGGAATTCAAGAATCTTCTTGAGCAAGCGACTCGTTGGGGAGAATTCAAGAATCATCTTGAGCAATCAATTCTGCGGCGGAACACCTGCAAAACAAGAACGGTAACAACCTAGATCATGCTTATTATGCATATGCTTCGTCAATGGCGCAATGCTCCACACGGTGGAAATGCTACGCGTTTATGATAAATGCTATGCAGTCATGCAAAATGATGCGATCCCGTCAGCAAAATAAATGCTGAAGGGAGAATCCTCCTGTCAAGGAGAAAGAACTACTCAGATAGGGGGAGGGATCATCCTGCTGAAGAGAAAAAAGTCACGCCAATCTCAATCGGGCGTTGTGGGGAAGTGAACTTCAGTTGACTGCTGCAGGGGGACGAAGCTCTACGAGAACCTGGACCTGCTGAGGGGAAGCGATGTCAATCGCGGGAATAAACTGCACGGCCTTCACGGCTACTTCCCTGGAGGTAACGGCTCTGGAGGGGAAACACAGCATCAGCTATTCAATACTCCACTGGGCGAAACCAATCATGGTCTGAGCGGCTTCCAAGGACTCGGCTCTCTTGGGGATCTGTAAACTCGGCTGAGGAAGAAGAAATCATTCTGCTTGCTGGGGAGATTACAACTCTGTGGGGAACCTCGATTCCGCTGGAGACTTCAGTCTTGAACTATCGATTGCTGCACACTTCGGTGAATGACTCAGCTGAGGAGATGACGTTCCATCAGGATGCATCTGATTGGGGAGAGAATCTTCTCTGCCTGGGGAGACATATCAATGCTCACGATCTTGTGTTCAGACTCTGCGGGGAGAGGCAGCTGAACTTTGCTGGCGAGGGAGGAATCATCCTGCTTGGGGATGCGCACGGCGCACTGTCTAGAATATGCTACACCTGTAACAACACAAACAAACAGACAAGATACCCTTCTCAAAGGGACCTATCAAGGTTATTATCTCGTGACAATATTCAAGTAATTCATTGTTTCAACAATCAGTGGCCTAGGCCCGTAAGTTTATGTATGCGCATTTTATCAAAAACACCGGCGTTCTTTTTCACAAACAAAACAAATAAATGCTAAACAGGCAAACAGAATTGCTGAATAGTATACATTTTATTGATAACGAACCCCTGAATGGGTAAAAATGTTTTACAACAGATGCAAGCTCCTGGAATGAGGAAGCCGCGCAAAAAATAAAACATAAATATACATCAGTATATACAAATGTCGGCAACGAGGCGTAGACGAACACCATGAGTTGATCCCTCTATGACCCACTCGACTTCGATACTTCTCCGACGCTTCAGCTTCAGAAGAGATTGATTCGGATAAACGGCCCTCAGGTCTTCCAAATCACTAAATAATGAAAGTCCATACGTGGAACGCAGTCGTTTGCTTTTTCAAATCCCTAACTTTTGCGTGAACCGCCCTTTGCGGGTTTTCAGTTCACCGGGATACCCTTTTTTGCCAAAGTCGCCCATCTGGGTTTTCGACTTTGCGGGTGTACATTTTATTTTAAACTTATATCCCTAATTTTTGCCCGAACCTTTTTCCTTTTTTATGGTTCGCCGGGATGCCCCATTTTTTCCTCGACTCTCTTTTTACTGTCCAGCGGGTCGCTTTCAAGCAAAGTATTTTTTAACCGCGTCCGCGTTCACCGGGGATGCAAAATCTTCACCATCCATCGTGGATAACAACAAGGCTCCTCCTGAGAATACCTTGCTGACGATGTACGGACCTTCGTAATTGGGAGTCCACTTGCCCCGGTGATCAGAGTGTGGAGGAAGAATCTTCTTCAGGACGAGATCACCCGTCTGAAAGCTTCTAGGACGCACCTTCTTATCATAAGCTTTCTTCATTCGACTTTGGTATAAACGACCATGCGCAATCGATGCCAACCTCTTCTCGTCCATCAGGCTGAGTTGGTTCAGTCCGTTCGTAATCCATTCTGCCTCGTCGAGTTTCACATCAACCAAAACTCGCAAAGAAGGGATCTCCACTTCTAACGGTAGGACTGCTTCCATACCGTACACCAAGGAGAAAGGAGTTGCTCCGGTCGACGTACGTACCGTTGTACGATAACCGTGCAGTGCAAATGGCAGCATCTCGTGCCAATCTTTGTAGGTCACAACCATCTTTTGAACAATCTTCTTTATGTTCTTATTGGCCGCTTCAACGGCGCCATTCATCTTCGGCCGGTAAGGAGATGAGTTGTGGTGTTCAATCTTGAAACTCTGGCACAGCTCCTTCATCATCTTGTTATTCAGATTCGAACCATTATCAATAATGATCCGCTCGGGAATTCCGTAACGACAGATGATGTCCCTCTTTATGAATTTAGCCACCACCTGCTTTGTCACATTAGCATATGAGGCTGCCTCCACCCACTTGGTGAAGTAGTCGATAGCTACTAGAATGAAGCGATGACCGTTAGATGCAGTGGGCTCGATCTTGCCTATCATGTCGATGCCCCACATGGAGAACGGCCACGGGGAGGACATGACATTTAACGGGCACGGCGGCACATGAACTTTATCAGCATAAATCTGGCATTTATGACACCTCTTCGCGAATTTAAAGCAATCTGATTCCATTGTCAGCCAGTAGTATCCTGCTCTCAGGATCTTTCTCGTCATAGCATGCCCGCCGGCGTGCGTACCAAATGTGCCTTCATGGACTTCTTCCATGAGCATACTCGCCTCTTTCTCATCTACACATCTGAGTAGCACAAGATCGTGGTTTCTTTTGTACAAAACTCCATCAGGATTGAGATAAAAATTTCCAGACAGCCTCCTCAGAGTCTTCTTATCCTGGGTTGACGCTCCCGCAGGATACTCCTTAGTCATAAGGAAAGTCTGGATGTCATGGAACCATGGCTTGCCGTCGGCGGCTTCCTCGATTGCAAAGACGAATGCAGGTCTATCAAGACGAGAAAGGACAATTCTTGGGGCTTCATTCCAGAAATTGACTTTATACATCGAAGCCAACGTGGCTAAGGCATCAGCCATCTGATTTTCTGCTCTGGGCACATGATAGAGTTCCACTCGATCAAAGAACGGAAGCAGCCTTCTGGCATAATTCATGTACGGCACCAAATTCGATTGACGAGTCTCCCACTCCCCTTTAATCTGGTTGATCACAAGCGCCGAGTCACCATATACGTCTAGGTTCTTGATTCTCAAATCAATTGCCTCTTCTAGACCCATGATGCATGCTTCGTACTCCGCCTCGTTATTGGTGACTGGAAACGTCAGTCTCGCAGTGAACGGGATATGGGATCCGTGGGGAGTCGTGATGATCGCCCCGATACCACTTCCATAAGAATTAACCGCCCCGTCGAATATCAATTTCCACTGGGATTTCCTATCTGGCCCCTCGTCGGGCAACGGCTCATCGCAATCTTTCGCTTTGAGAAACATGATATCCTCATTAGGGAATTCAAATTTCATAGGCTGGTAATCTTCGATCGGCTGTTCGGCAAGGTAATCAGACAATACGCTTCCCTTGATGGCCTTCTGGGAAACGTACTGAATGTCATATTCCGTCAACACCATTTGCCATCTGGCAATCCTGCCCGAAAGCGCTTGCTTCTCGAAGACGTACTTGATCGGATCCATCTTCGAAATTAGCATGGTGGTGTGGTTGAGCATGTACTGTCGTAAACGTTTGGCAGCCCAGGCTAGTGCACAACACGTCTTCTCCAGCATCGAGTAGCGAGATTCACAGTCTGTGAATTTTTTACTCAAGTAGTAAATGGCATGCTCCTTTCTGCCCGTCTCGTCGTACTGACCGAGAACACACCCCATACTATTCTCAAGAACTGTCAAATACATGATTAATGGCCGTCCAGCCACTGGGGGCATCAAGATTGGAGGTTCCTGAAGATACTGCTTTATCTTGTCGAATGCCTTCTGGAAATCCTCATTCCAGGTAATCGCCTGATCTTTCTTTAAAAGCTTGAACATCAGTTTACAAGTGGTCGTGAGCTGAGAGATAAACCTTGCAATGTAGTTTATTCTGCCCAAGAAACCACAAACTTCTTTTTCTGTTTTTGGCACTGGCATTTCTTGTATGGCTTTTATCTTCGCAGAATCAACCTCGATGCCTTTTTCGCTCACGATAAATCCCAGTAACTTTCCGGACCGTACTCCGAAAGTACACTTGTTAGGATTCAGCCTCAACCTGAACTTCCTAAGCCTCTCAAAAAGCTTCAGCAAATTGACCAGATGTCCCTCCTCCGTTTGGGACTTCGCAATCATGTCATCAACATAAACTTCAATCTCATGATGAATCATGTCATGAAACAAAGTTACCATTGCTCGTTGGTAAGTGCCCCCTGCGTTCTTCAGACCGAAAGGCATTACCTTGTAGCAAAATGTTCCCCAGGGAGTGATAAACGTAGTTTTCTCCATGTCCTCCGGCGCCATTTTGATCTGGTTGTAGCCGGAGAAGCCATCCATGAACGAAAACACGGAGAACTGAGCTGTGTTGTCGACCAACACATCGATATGAGGCAGCAGGAAATCATCTTTAGGGCTCGCCCTATTCAAATCCCGATAATCGACGCACATGCGTACCTTACCGTCCTTCTTCGGTACAGGCACTATGTTGGCGACCCACGGAGGGTAAGTAGTGACTGCTAAGAAGCCAGCATCAAGTTGTTTCTGCACTTCTTCTTTGATCTTAACGGCCATGTCTGGTCTCGTCCTCCTAAGCTTCTGCTTAACGGGAGGACAATCTTCTCGCAGCGGCAAGTGGTGGACCACGATGTCCGTGTCAAGTCCGGGCATATCCTCGTATGACCAAGCAAAGACGTCACTATACTCTCTCAGCATCTCGACTAATCTCTGCTTGACATCACTCTGCAGTGCAGCCCCTATCCTGATGTTTCTGACGAGTTCTTCAGAACCCAGATTCACGATCTCGATCTACTCTTCATGAGGCAGAATAACTTTCTCCTCTTGTTTCAACAAGCGGGCCAACTCTTCAGGAAGGTCTTCGTCTTCATCAATCTCTTCTTCGGCTTGATATATCGGGCAATCGAAGTTGAAGTGAGTCGTAGAAGGTCCAGAGTCGATGTCATCTGTTATGTGGATCCTGCAATAACAAGGGTTAAGTTTAAAACAAGGATGTGCAGGTTAGCACAAACCCCATTGCCATTTTATTGTTTTTCAAAACAAATATAAAACAGGAATAACAGAGATCACAATATTTGAATATGAAGAAAACGCCTTTGATTTATTAACAAAATGCATGTACATAATCCAACAGGACCCTGACAATAAAACCACTATGCCCCGGGTAAGACATAGGGTTGTACAATGATTGGAAAAAGTAAATCATTACTCTTCGCTTGTCATCTGGATGATATCCTTGACGGACCAATTGTTGAGTCCCTCGCCTGGCTTGCTTGGCTGGATCCAAGAGTCGAGGTCACAGTCGTTATCTCCGCTGTCTTCAGACACCGCGTTGATGCTTTCTAAAATCACCCCGCCACTGGTAAACTGGATCGGCCCCTTACCTCGTGACGCACTGCTAGAAGAAGAAGAAGCTTCAGCTCCAGGAGAATATCCCAACCCAAACTTGTCTTGCTTGTTAGGTATCTCCAAAATTCACCCCCAGCCTGGGGTAGATCCGACTTGGACAACGGCCCAAGCTTCCTTGAACGAGGAGAGAGTCATCTCTGGCTTTTCCATGACTACAGGAGCTACGTCCTTCACTTTGACAGCTTCGAACGCTTGGCATAGAGTCTCATGGATTTCTCCATCCATCTCCACATACTTGAAGGACGACAAATAGCTCACCATTATGTCTTCCTCGCCACAAACAGTCACGATGCTACCTCCGACAGCATATTTGAGTTTCTGGTGCAACGTGGAGGTCACGGCACCAGCAGCATGGATCCATGGCCGGCCCAAGAGACAACTGTAGGCAGGCATGATGTCCATAATATAAAAGACCGCGTCGAACGTTTCCGGCCCGACATGGATTGGCAGGGTCACCTCCCCGAAAACATGCCGTTTAGTTCCGTCGAACGCCTTCACAACCAGATCAGTGGGTGTGCAAATCACTCCACGAGTATCCAACTTCATTAATGCCTTCTTCGGAAGAACATTAAGTGACGAACCCGTGTCCACCAACACGTGCGACATAATCGTGCCCCTACACTCTATCGAGATGTGCAGGGCGCTATTGTGGTTCCTCCCCTTCGGCGTCAGCTCCAGGTCTGTGAAACCTAGCCCATTTCCGGCATTTACGTGGGCTACAACCTCTTCTAGCTGATTCACCGATATCTCCTGCGGTACATATGCGGCGTTCAACACCTTCAGCAGTGCGTTGCGGTGTGCTTCGGAACACAGCAATAAGTTCAGGATGGAAATCTTCGAGGGCGTCTGATGGAGATGATCTACAATCTTGTAGTCACTCTTTTTAATCAACCGCATAAACTCCTTGGCATCTTTAACAAGCAAGTCTTTTTCTGCCCTACGTGGGATCTCTTCAACGACTTTACTTTTACCCTTATCGGCCGCATCAGCTCTGACCGCTTTATCCGCCACGACCTGTGGTGGTGCAAACACTCTTCCGCTGCGAGTAATACCACTAATTCCCGCAAGGTTCTCCACAGTCGACCCAAACGGTTCTAGCTCCAACCTCTATCCGTTGCAGTAGACTTCAGCCCCATAATGCCACGGGACATCATTAGTGCTTTCGAACGGTATTGGCCCAGCTTTGGTGATGGTAATTGTAGGCGGTCTGGGCGCAGAAATAGTTATCGTCTGGCGAGGGATGGTGATGGTGGCGACCTCATCAGCTTGCTTCAGCACTACCTCTCCTGACCCGCATTCAGCCCTTCGGCTAAACTGTAGAATCCCTTCAGTCATCAGACTTTGAATTCCCTCTACCAACTGTTCACATCCATCAGAACGTGTGGCACAGTCCATACATAGCTCTCCGCAACCTAGAAAGAACCCTTTTTTCATCAACTTAGCTTTAATGAAGCTAAGCGGCGTCTTCAGATCTCTGACGTCAGTCAATAAGTCCGAACTCTCGTCTTCGATAATGGCGTTCACTCCGCCTCCCCTATGATTCGGCATAGGATTCTTCATGACATTTGGCACATTATCCGAGAAGTTGATGATCTTGGCATCCACCATGTCCTGCACCTTGTTCTTGAAGGCTTTGTAGTTCTCTATTGTGTGGTCGGGTGCCCCAGAATGAAACTCACAAGTTGCATTTGCGTCATAACCTGGCGGAGGTGCCCCTGTCAAGGGAGCCAGCGTTCTCTTCTGGATCAACTGTAGCTGAAGCAAGGTCTGCAAGAGTTGCGCGTACGACATGGGCGGTGTCTCGAGGTGACGGTTCGACAAAGGTGCCCGATTCTGATACTTTCTGTATCCCTGTTGATTCGGTTGCTGCTGCTGCTGCTGCGGCTGTTGAACTGCCGGGATAGTTATACTGGCCACCTGCTGGTGAGGACCTTTACCCTTCCTTCGAGCGTTGGTCACAGCGCTCGCTTCTCCTTCCCGTCTTTTGCTACTATAAGGTTTCTTTCCGCCTCCAACTGAGGATGAATCACATTGAATTTTCCCGAGCTTGATCCCATTTTCGATGTGCTCACCCGTGATAATGAGATCTGAGAATGTTCCGGACATACCGCTGACCAACTTCTCATAGTAAACCCCTGGGAGGGTGGCTACGAACATCTGCACGAGCTCACGTTCAACCATCAGCGGCTGAACCCTGACTGCCAATTCACGCCACCGCTGGGCGTATTCCTTAAACCCTTCATTGTTCCTCTGCGACAGATTCTGCAGTTGGACTCGGTTCGGGGCCAAGTCACTATTGTATTGGTAGTGGTGCACAAATGCTTCAGCAAGATCCTTCCACATGCGCTCACTAGTAGGCTCCAGACTCATGTACCACTCAAGGGATGGCCCGGAAAGGCTGTCTTGAAAGAAATGCATCAGCAACTTCTCGTCCTCAGAATGAGCAGACATTTTTCTGTAGTACGATCTCAGGTGGACGCGAGGGCAAGTAGTGCCCTTATATTTTTCAAAGTCAGGTACCTTGAACTTGGGAGGCACCATGAAATCAGCAATTAGTCCCAACTTGGACATATCAACGCCCAAAGTATTCTGATTCTCGATATCTCTCATCTTATCTTCAAGTGCCTTGAATCTAAGCCGTGCTTCAGCATTCAGCTCCCCTTCAGCACCTCTCTGAGGGAACACATCGTCCTGGCGATCCTCTAGCCATGGCTAAGGCCCAAACAGATTCCCGATACCTGCATTGCCGTTGCCCAGCCTGGCATTGACATTAGCTCCCAGACTCCCATTACTGATGCCCGTCGTATTGAGTCCCATGTTGGCCATCACATTGCCGTTGGCACTGCCGTTTCCCCCGGTCACGGGAACACCATTCTGCAGAGTTTCAACTGGTGGAGGAGTAGGCACAGTCCCCCCATGGAGTACGCCATTGCTATCAACCCTTGAAATCAGAGACTGAACCAAGGTTCTGAGCTGATCCTGGCCATTGGCGACTGCTTGCATGAGCTCCATGAAGCGATCCATTCTTTCGCAGAGTTCCTGAACATCAGTTTGCACTTGCTCCATGATCCTGGTTTGATTAGCTCTAGTCGGATAGCGGTGAATAGGTCTCTGATCAATCCTGGAACCACCTGAAACAACCTGAAACAACCTGGAAACACAAAAGGGTTAGGAAAAAAACGACAAAGTGCTCGTTATGCAAATGCTTCATGCAAATGCTAACGTGTGTTTGTGCATTAGGGAGATCTCCCCCGATCCTAGTGCCTGAGTGCCAGTGCTGATAACAAGAAGAAGTCCGAGACCAATCATGGAAATAACAATCTCATATATAAAGAAAGCCCATCAAGGCAGTACACAACGTCAGCGAGTACAATATGAATCAATAGCGTGACCTCAGCCAACAAGCCTGTTGATGGTCAGCACAAAACAAAAGGAATACAAATAGTCAAGTACGGCCACGGGCGCGATACTCTTCTAACAACTCCTTCGTTTCTGGATGATCAGGCAGAGTGAGTAACCCTTCGACGAGTAATTCCCTTTGCACGATGGTGTACTGAAGACCTTCGACCGAACCTTCCCATGCTCCTTCGCCGAAACAATCTTCTAGCTTCCGCTTCTTGGACTCAAACGTCAGTTTGTGCTCCTTCAGGTTAGCGAGAGCCCTGTTGAGCTGGCCTTCGGCGGCGTATCTGCAAGCGGTTTCCTCATCAAACCTCTTCTCACTAGCTTTTACCTGGGCTTCCAGCTTGGAGATCTGTAGCATCAGCTTATCCTCCCGCTCTTTCCTGGTGGGCAGGGAAGCCTTCCAGTGCTGGTTGAACTTGGATATCCTCCGATACGCTTCGTCCAAGTGCTGCTTCTTCGTAGCCAGTACGTCGTTGACAGCTTTGAAGTCTTGACCCATGCGTTCACGCTTGACTATCTGCTTAGTCAGGTCTGTCCCCAGTCGGTTCACCAGCTCTGTTTGCCTTTTGAAAGAATGAACGGCTTCGTTCCTCTCGCTTCGGAGCTGAGCCAATTCTTTCTCCAGTTCCTCATTTGCCCGCTTCAATTCATCTCGCTCAGCTAACACCCGATTATGCTGCTGAATGGGCACAGTAGTAGGCTCTTCAATCACTGGAGAACTTTCTGGCTTGGCAGGAGGAAACGATATCCCTATAATATCTGCCCTGGCTCTGATCCAAGTCACATATGGAGCGTAGGCTTGATTGTTGCTTCTCCCCAGCAGTGGTTTTCCCCTCTTACTGATGCCATTCCAAGCGCGCTGAAGCTTAGATAACAGATCCCCCTCTAGAAGACCAGTGAGGTACAGAGATTCCTGTACCTCTTCATCCTTTGGCGGAGCTCTCAAAGCATACGCGAACTGTCGGACCAGCAAAGACGGATTGTAGTTTATACAACCCTTCCTGCCTATCAAAGGCACGTTTGGAAACCCGCTGCAGCTGAACATAATCTCGGTACCCAGCCTATCTCTGTCAAACCATTCAATATCCTCTGCAGATAAACTCATCAGACGCTCGGACCACTCAGCTGTGGCTGCAGACGAAACAAAGGGACCCCTCTTGGGCAGATGACTATCAAGCCATTTATAAAGCAAGGGCACACAACACGAGACATTCTTGCCCCTCCTGTTCTCGTTTTTGTAGTGGATAGAATGGTAGACATCTCCTATCAAGGTAGGGACTGGATTCCCTGATGCGAAGATATGAAATGCGTCGAAGTCTACAAAATCGGGCATATTAGGGAACAGAATGATGCCATATATGCACAGAGCGAGGATGGCGTTGAACGCGACCCAACATCCGTCTTTGGCGCACTGCTGAGCCTTTCCCACTAAAAACTGCAAGGAGAACCCGGGAACCTTGTTCCAACTAGACAATACCAACTCGGAGGCATCCAGATGAAGTGAAGAAGCTAAACCAGCTAGATCAGGCTCAGCATCCATATGAACAAAAGGCATCTGCCTCTTGATAGGCACACCTAGCAAATCAGCATATTCCTCTAGTGTGGGGGCGAGAACAAAATCCTGGAACGTGAAACATCTCAACGGAGGGTCGTAGAACTGTAGCAGAGTGTGCAACCCATTCAACTCGAACGCAGAAGGTTTACGAACCAAACTGAGCAGTTTGCCGTAAGATTTTCTGAACTCATCCCTCACAGAATCATCCGCTAAAGCAATCAAACCGGTCAGCCGAACCACATCAGGGGCAGGGAACTTATAAGCCACGGTCTTCCTCAGAGAACCCATAACAATACAATAGGAGGCAAGAAATCCTGAATCAGGGAAAACGGTACCTGCAACACAGACACACGTTAATGAAATGCAAATGAGTATGCAAAGCAATGTAAAATGCAATCATGCAGCAGGAGATCAAGGCAACTGTGTTGTGGAGATTCTGTATCAACAAAACCATAATCCTGCTCTATCAAGAACAACCACTGTATCTGATAAGAAGAAAACCCTGGTATCGGACCACAAATCTGCTCTGTCAAGAACAACCATCTGATAGGGCCATATACATAAGACCATAATTCTGCTCTGTCAAGAACAAACGTCTGATAATAAGGACCTCTGATACAGGACCAAAACTCTGCTCTATCAAGAATAAACATCTAATAATGAGATCCTCAAACCCCAGTCATAAACCTGCTCTGTCAAGAACAAATACACATCTGATGATAAGATCCTCTGATCCCAATCAAAAACCTGCTCTGTCAAGAACAAATACACATCTGATGATAAGATCCTTTGATCCCAACAAAACTGATCCACTATCAAGAAAACCAGGTGGTCTGAAGGTCAAAGTTTCCTGCAATAAACCCAACCCTGCTCACAGGTATGGACCTAAACTGACTCAAGTTCGGCATCCTATGCATTCATCAGCATCACAGACATTCAAGAGGGGTGATATGATACCCAGAAGGTGTGGCATCACCAGCTCATGAAGCGGCCTCACTCGGCTGAATCACAAATGATCGGTCCCCAGAGTCGACAATCCTCCAAACCAACAACCGTCTCAACCCAAAGGGTTGAAAGAAAAGCCAACCGGGAGAACCTTGTATGAGCATGGATTTCATGAGACACTAGTGCCTGCAAAGCAAGCACGCGCCTACTAATTTCCACAACTAATGCAATGTTCACTCAAGCCTGGGTCTGGCTTCTCACTCATCAGAATGCCCCTCCCACAACAGCACAGATAATCATATCATACTGAAAATAAAATGCGGGAAATAAAAAATGCGATAAATAAACACAACCCAACAAGTAATCATACAAGCGCTAGGATTGACTCTCGCAGGGGACGTCAGATCCCCAAACTGACTCGCATACGGGACATTGGATCCCAGGAAACTATCAAGTCCCCAGCAGAGTCGCCAGCTGTCGCTTCCGCGAAAATAAGGTGCCGGCAAAACAGAAGAGTCGCCACCTTTCGTTATTTATCCCTCGGAGCGGGAAAGGAAACGATCGGAAAAAACCTGACGAGAAAAGGGTAAGACAAGGTCGTCGCAACCGTTGTCTGGGTTCGGGAGTCGGTTACGCAAGGGGAAGGTATTAGCACCCCTCACGTCCGTCATACTCGACGGGATCCATGCTTGTTGTGTTTACTGGACGAGTTGGTTTATCTATCTACCTATCAAGGCTGGCTTAAACAGAAAAGAAAAATGACTCGGCAAAGCGTCGCGCTTTATGCCTACATATTCTCATCAGAGAATGAGAAATCAGAGTCAACGTAGTTCGCCTAACTACGGGTTACGGGGAAGGTAGCTCGCCAATACATCAGTATTGTGCCTACGTACTCTCAACAGGCATGAGAGATCAGAGCTTACGTAGTTCGGGATAATACGGATTACGGGAATTCAGATTCATCTGTTTTACCGAGTAGGGTTAAACAGCAGTTCCAGCAGTTAGGGACAAAGCCTGTTTGCGGTGGCGCTGAAGTTTAACGACACTCTTTTCTTCAGAAAAGCTTCCTTTGAATTATGGGCCCACGGGGCAAAAAGGTTTAAAGTTTGTTTTCTGTCTTTTACGGAAGAACTGTTTTTTATGGATGTTTGCAATTTCAATCGCACTAAAGACTATGACCTGAGAGTGAATGCGTCGCATGTCACCCAAAGGGTGCCGTACTAAACATCCAGACTGTTGAAAAGAAACTCTCCAACAATCCTTTCCCAGATTGCTTAAGGCTCGTAACGTACGAAAGAAATCATTCATGATTACTGTATCTTAAGCTGTTTTGAGATGAGAAGAGAGAACAGGCTCAACTACGGGGAGACTATCACGTCCTACTGCTGTCATGCCAAGGATTCATCCTATGGTTGAGGTTTGAAACAGGGAACTCCTAGAAGTTATCATGCATAGGTTTCAACCTAAAGTTCTATCATCCCTTCCTTATCAAAGGAAGTGAGAGTCCTAAGGGATCATGTCAATGATACACAGAAACAAACAAAGCATCAGCTTAAACAGTAAACAGTAATACAATAAACGACTGTAAAATGCGTGCAATGCAAGTGAGGGAGGAAATGTGTGTGGGGCAGCGGCCTCCACAAGCTCATCTCAACCTCAAGCCAAATATGAATAACAGTAATCATACAGAAGAAATAAAAACATGCTAGCAAGCAAAATATAAGAGACTGTAATCATAGAGTAGAAATAAAATCATGCTATCAGGAAAAATAAACCACATGGGCAAGGGAGCAGGGCTCTACCGAATACCTGCAAGCAAAGCCATACAGTAACAATACAAGCAGAGGGAGCAACTCAACCTCTAGTGCAATCATGCTCCTAGATTAAAGTCAGACTAGATATGGACTTATTCTAATGCATCAAGCAAGTCAAACAAGGCACATCAGCAATACAGAGAAGAAACAGACAAGAAAACAGATCAACTCCTCTCTCAATTCTCAAGCTTCAGCTCTTCTAACAGCAACTCAGTCTTCAGACTTCAATTACTCTTGACAAATATCAATTTGCTTCTCCAGGTTTCAACCCTTCCACATAAGTTTCAACTTATCTTCTTCTTCAAGCTTCAGCTCCTTAATCAGTTACACCCTCAGGCTTCACTCTTAACCACAAGTATCAACTTGATTCCTTCAGGATCTCCAAGCCTCAAAGTAAGTATCAACTCATCCTCTGTTCTTCAAGCCTCAGCTCTACTCTCAATCTCAATTGAATCCTCTTCATAAGTATCAACTTAGTCTTTAAGCTCTCAAGCTCTCTTTGCTTTACCAGCCTCAACTTGGTCTTCTCTTCCTACAAGCTTCAGCTTCTCAAAGTAATCTTCAATCATCTGGAAATGTCAACTTCATCCTTCAGTCCTTAAGCCTCAGCTCTTCATTCAATCTTTACTGGATCTTCAAGTATCAACTTGCTCTTCTTGCTCTCCAAACTTCAGCTGCAATGGCAATGCTCAGGGAATCATCCTCTTTCACACTCTTCAGTGAAGTCCTCATCTTCACACTCAAACCCAACATCTCTCAAGATACTCAAACCAGAAGAAATCACTTAAATGGATAAGCTAGGATATTAAACTGCTTATTGACCACCCAAGGTGACCTATAAGGGTTTAACATCAAAAGAATGGTTCCCTCAAAAGTTCTACTTCCTAGGTACCATCACTTATCCCTCCTAAGGATGGAGGTGAATACCATGGAAGGACCTTGAATCATGGGGAAGAATGGAGGTGAAAGATACCATCCATGTTCAAGAAAGGAATCAACTAAGTCTAAGCTCTACTTAATTCCTAACCCTAAAACAACAACAAAACAAACAAGTCAAGCTCTCAATCTCCTTCTTCAATCCTCAAGTCTTCCACTATGCTCCTCCATGCTCCACAAAGCAAGGCCAAGCCCACCAAGCCAAGCAAAAACCCACAAAGCAAAGCAAAACAAAATGCAAGCCCACAAGGGCAACACAAACAACAATCAACTACAAAAATCAATTAAAAATAGTATACTATTATATTCAAATCTAACATAATTTCTAGGGAATCCTATATACCGACCCTTAATACCCTATATGTCCCAATATCTAATTTGACCTAGAAACCCAAAATTCTAGTGTTATTGTGGACCTATGTTAAGGATTGACCTAAATCTACACAACCTAAAGTCATCTAATCAAAACTAATCAAAAATTAATCATAAAATTATGGAATAAATCCAGAGGGGAGCTAAAATCCTAATCTAACTACCCTAAAAAGAATGGTTCAAAAATATGAAAGGAACTAGCTAAACAAAATTCTACAAATCTATGCATCAACATAAAATTAATTAAAAAGCTATTAAAAGAGAAAATATACAAAAAATATTAAAAATGCATGAAATGCAATTGTTTTGATTTCATAATTTTCTAAATATCAATGTGAAATAGGAGAAAAAATCCCCATGTAAAAATTATTATTTTTCAATTTAATATGATTTTTCAAAGTTTAAAATAAAATGGAGAAAAAGAAAATAAAATGGGAAAACATTGGTGCAGTTAGCAATAATATGCAGTTCATTATGAGAATGGGCTCAAAACGGGGGTGTGATCAGCAATGCGCGCTAGGCCCAATTTTAATCAGAAAACAAATGACAAAATATAAAGAAAGAGAAAAATACGCGGTGCATTTAGTAAAGAAAATCAGTTCAAATCATCAATGGGCCATAGATGGGGGTGTGGCTATCAATTAATCCACTAAAGCCCAAACGAAGAATTAAATGAAACGGCTGCGTTTAGTGCTTCTCAGACTCATCTTTCAAAACGTGAAATTAAATCCCATCCACACGATCTGATCCCAGTCAACGGGTCCTTGCCTCATCCAACGGCCATGACCTTATCTTCTTCCTCCAGCCATTAAAATGAAGGGAAAGCTCCATAGTTGCAGAGCTTAAATACCTAACTCGGACTCCATCCAAACTCAACCAAAATCCATGGTTCGAAACCCTAATATGTTCTAAATTCAACCCTAATCACAACCATGGTATTAGAATCAATTGAAATGCCCTCAATCTCTAAACCCGATCCATGATCAAAACTATGCTCAAACTTCATCTTTAACGATTCTTGAAATTGATTGGCTCATAATGATCACCACCTCACACTGGTTAAATCTTGCTATTAAACTCATGTCATATCTCACTATACATCGTGTTCTTGATTAAAACAAAATTGGTGTCACTAACTCAAACTTCACCAAATGATCTCAAACTTTCCAGAATCCATCTCCTACTTGTCTCTAACCATTCTAACCTAACAAACCTAACTAATTATGCTTAAATTAAGGTGCAGAAGAAAAGTTGCAAACCTGTCAAATCTTGAATACCAGATAGGTCAAATCTTCAGTTCAACCTCTCAAACTCTTCAGAATCACTCCTTGATTGATGTTAGTGCTTCTGTTTGCAAAAGATTTGATCCAAGAAGCTTGAATCTCCAAATCCGATTGTGACTTGCAGCTCCCAAAATCCAAATGCTATCTCTTCAATCTCACACGATCTTGCCCTCAATTTGGTATGCACATATTCAGTATGATCAATGGAAGGTGTTAGGATTGAAAGAATCAATGGAAATGGTGTGGAATGTAGAAATTGATTTCAACTTGCAATGGGAGAAATTGAAATGGCTATCTCACTTTCCTCTCTAATCTCTCACCAACCTTGCATCTGAGCAAGTTCTAATCACTATATAGGATGGTTCTAAACCATCCAGAACTTTCTGGAATCATCCAATGAGAATTTGAGATTCTCATGTCATGAGTTTTTAATTTCAATCCATCCCACATGCCATCTTGTGCTATACCTCTTTCAGCACTTGTATCTCCTTTGAAAATCTCCTTAGATGAGATGCATGATGCGTTAGGATACTTAGCTAGCTTGTACATTGCTCTTCCTTGTGTTTGGCATATGTACCTTAATATGCAAGCAACCATTTTCCAAAGCAAGTCCATGATTTAGGCCTCAAATCAAAAATGTGGCTGAACCATTGTTTCTAAAATGCTTTCTAGAGTCAAAATGACCTATTACATGTGATGGTTTGGATGTGTAGCTTGGAAATTTCAATTTCCAACTTTGACTTATTTAACTTATGCCTTCATTTTAGGTCATTTTTCCCATTTTGAGCTACAAGCCTTTTCAACATCTCAAGACCTCCTTACTTGCCTTAAAACATCATTTTAAGCAAGTTTTATGTTGAAGATTTTTCCATTTGAAGCTTGGAAATAGGAGTTATGGCCTTATGCTTGAAATGACCTGTAATCTCCAAATGACCAAAATGCCCTTGACTTGTCAAAGCCATAACTTGAGTTCTACAAATCCTATCAAGGACTTATAGTACTATCTAGAAAGCTAAGAAGATGAGGAACAACGTTCATGTTGACAAAAAGTTCATAGGAATCATCCTTCTTGGGCAAAAGTTGGATGCAAGTTGGGTGACTTTCAAGGCCCCAGGTTCACATACCTCAGATGACCTGTAACTTGTCAAAGTCATAACTTGAGCTCTACAAATCCTATCAAGGACTTCTAGTACTCAAATTAAAGCTAAGAACAAGCTCTACAACATTCATGTTGGGGGTAAGATGATATGACAATCACATCTTGAGGTAAACTTCCTTGAAGATAGGGGTCAAACTAGGGGATTTTACACTGTCAAGCCTTAGAAACCCTAGCTTGAAACTTCTCAAACTCTTCAATCATGATGATTTGACCTTGGAATAATCCTTATAACATCTCAATGTATCAATCCATGATCACATGGCTCTTGAATTAAGTCTCAACCTTCTTCAAATCCTCAGTTGACTTAGGGTTGACCCAGTTAAACCCTAGCTGCACCACTCATGGCTAGGTCTCTTAATCTTGCACAATGACCTCTCTAGGCTTCATGATGGCTTTCAAGACATCTCATAAGCTCCCTCAAGGCTTCAAGTCCATCCTCATAGCTTCAGAATTATCTGAGGAGCTCCCACAACTCTCAAGTTAGGAGGCACACAACCTTTGTTTCAACCAATCTCTCTGAGGATCTCTTAACTTCTCTGACAAAGATATCAACCCTTGAACACTTGAATAACATTCTTGGATAGCTTCATAGTCTTGTGGTGCTCTTGATTGGTAATCATGCCTCTTGATCTCCTGCATACATGTCAATGAAATGCAAGTGATAATGCTAATGTGAATGAAATGTAACACAAGCTAGGTAAAGAAATGTTGGTCAAATTTTGGGGTGCAACAGCCAGATTTGAAAATTTGAAGGCGTTAATCGGTTAACGCATATGGTTAACCGATTAACCAGTGCAATTTTTGCCTCTGTACGTGATTTTTCAATGTAGAGCCATTTGGGGTCCAATTTTGGTCACTTAAATTCAAATTTGTCACTTGGGAAGGATCTAGAATCATTTCATAATTTCATTTCCCTCCAAAATCCCATTTGTGGAAAACCATAGAAAGATGTTATTTTTAAAGGAGAAAGTAGAGAGAAGTGAGTTTAGTTTTGTAGTACGTGAAAGTTGAAAAGAGAAGAATGTTAGGGTAAGATAAGGCGTGGGAAGAACCATCCTTCCAATGAGCTTAGGAATCAAAGTTTCTATGATAACAAGGTAAGGGTGGGTAATGGTTTTCAATTGTGAATGATGTGAGTGAAGGGTAGACATAGAGTTTTGTCAGTATTTGGGTGTTGCTAATTCCATGATGGTAAATTGTTATATGTGAATCCTTGATGATTTATGCCTATAATGATGAACTGTTATGTTGCAATCCTTGATCCTATGAAATGATTAAATCATGTATTAATGATGATGAGGAATTGATGATAATAGATGAATTGATGTTATTGTAATGTTATGATGTTAACTCATGAGTATACACGAAGATAAGTGGTTTTTAGAATGTTAAGATAGCAGAAAATTAGGTCTGAAATGATATAATTTCGTAGCATAGGTTCTAACATGATAAAACAGTGAAAAGTGCTTTTAAAAAGTAATTTTTAGGCCAATGTAACAGTATGCGCCGACCTATACGTTTTATGTGCCGACACATAGTCTTTAGAAAGGCATTTTTTTGAAAATATGGTCTTATGCGCCGACCTGAAATTGTTATGCGCCGACCTGAAACTGTTATGCGCCCACCTGTGCGCTAGCACATGGACAGAAGAAAAATAAGCTTAAATACTGCAGCACATGCGCCGACCGAAAATACTTATGCGTCGGCACATGCACTCAGATTTTGCCAAAATGTTAATACGATTTCGATCATCACTTTTGAATCGTATATCCAAATGATAAGTCTTTTGAAGCGTTAGAAAGCTAATAAATAGAACTTTAACATGGTATAAATAGGTGAATTCTTTGCCCAATATTTATATGTCTAATATGTTTAGTAATGTGATTATTACTTGTTGTGTACCCTATGAAGTCTTGTTGTAAGTGACAAACCTTGAGTGTTGTTACAATGATGTTACTGTGTTATTGGTGATGTTGATATGATGTGGTGTTAATGATGTATTTATAATGTGAGGTTGATGATGTTGTTGTGAAAATGTTGTTAATGATGTGCATGTCCTAATATATGCATGATGTGTTTATGATGATTATGTTGATGGTGGCATACATGGTCAGAAGAGGGGCCAATGTATATGTGTTGTTGTTGCATGTTTTGAATCATGCATCCATGTTATCAGAACATCGATTCTATTTATGTTGCGGCCTCGATCCAATGGTGGAGATCAGGTGCGAGTAGCTAATTTCTATTATGGGGGATTAGTGAAGCATTACCTATGGTGATGGTAATGAGTTTTGGTGATCCTCAATCCCATTGTGATGGATCGGGTGCGAGTAGCTAATTCCTATTATGGGGGATTAGTGAAGCGTTACCTATGGTGATGGTAACAATTTTTGGTGAGCCTTGATCCCATTGTGATGGATCGGGTGCGACTAGCTAATTTCTATTATGGGGAATTAGTGAAGTGTTACCTATGATGATGGTAGCGATTTTGGTGTTCTCCGGTTCCAAGAGGGAATCGATCCTATGGTGGGGATCATAGAGTGAAATGAACCTAGGTGTTCATAATTTGGTACTACATGCATTGAGTCAATGATGTTGCATTAGCATTCTATGTGGCATTATATAATTTTGTTGGTGTTATATGATGTGGTGATACTTGGGAATGTTATGTGATTATATGTGAGCCTTGTGATGGAAGTTGTATATGAGTTACTTATGATGTTTGGGGTGTGAGTTTATGATATGTTGATGTTGTTGACGTGTTGCATATAATTGTTGCAATATATTATTTCTTATATCTATTATAATTGATTACGATTACTCACCCATTCTGTTTAAATGTTGCCTCCACGTGGGTAACGTGCAGATACTCAGGAGTAAACTCCAAGGAAGTAAGTGAAAGCTAGCTAGTGGAGTTCGTTTCAATTTTTCGTTTTAAGTAGGAGGGATTATGCTCTGATTCATGTAACACTGGATTGGGGTTGACGCTTGTCTTCTTAATTTTTTATGTTATTTAATTCGAAGTATTTGATAATAATTTCATGGTGATATTCTAAGATGTTGAATTATGTGTTAACGAAACTTATCCTTTGTTGATGTTAAAGATGTTAGAGTTTAAGACTCAATTTTAGTTGTAGAATCATAATTGAATTTCTTTATATTGAATTCGCTGTGTTGTTTTTGAAAGAACTTGACGTCGTAAAAGCCTCATAAATGAGTATGTTCGAATTGATAAATGTTTTATTGTAACCTGTGTTACGGAGCATGATAATTGCGATGTTTTATGAAGTGTGGCATCCTTGTGGTTGTGTTTATATGATTAAATTAATCTTTATTTTTGTGGGGCTTTTAAAAGGGTGTTACATTAGTGGTATTAGAGTTGGTCGTCCATCCGGCCAGGTTTTTGTATATGTTTTTTATTCCTTAGTATGCAACATGTGTGTGAAACACTGCCAGAGCTTGCTTTCCTTTCTAATCGTTTGTCTGCAAGAGTGGGATTGAAACAAGTGGGGGAGAAGCTCTTACTTCTCTGAGATGTTTCAGTTGTGAAGTGTTGGTTGTGCTGCTGATTGCAATGGTGCAAGTGTTGTTGGAACTGTGTTGTTTCTCAAACCTGAAGAGGGTGAGGAATCAAGATTCTTGTCTTCCAGGTCAAGTTGGGATGTCTTTATGGGAGAATGATAAAGTATTATTGATGTTTGGTTCTCGGAGAATAGAGAGCAATGTGAAGGATAGTGATATGCCAGTGGTGTGTAATTCCTGATGTTTTTCTTGAAGATATTTGTGACTTGCCTCCAGACTGTGGATCTGAGTTTGGTGACAATGAGGAAGTGATGTTTTTATCTGCTAAGCAAGAGGATGAGTCTGTGGGGAAAATGAGGCACTTCTATTGTTGGTTAAGAAGAAGGGTGGTAGTATGAGGTTGTGTATGGACTATAAGCAGTTGAATAAGGTGACTATCAAGAATAAGTATCCTCTACCAAGGATCGATTATCTGATGGATCAGTTAGTTGGTGCCTGTGTGTTCAGCAAGATAGATTTTAGGTCTGGTTATCATCAGATTTATGTTAAACCAAATGATATTCTGAAGACGGCATTCAGGACGAGATATGGTCACTATGAGTACACTATGGTGTTGTTTGACATATCTAATGCACCAGGCGTGTTCATGGAGTATATGAACCAGATTTTACATGTGTATCTGGATACGTTTGTGGTGGTCTTCATCGACGGTATTTTGATATATTTTAAGTCTAATGAAGGCATGTAGAATATCTTAAGATTATGTTAAAGGTGTTGAGGGAGAAGAAGCTTTATGTCAAGTTGTTGAAAGGTGATTTTTGGTTGAAGGAAGTGAGCTTCCTTGGCCATGTGATTTCGAGTGGTAGAATTCAACAGATCTTTCTAAAGTTGATATTGTGTTACAGTGAGAAACTCCAAAGTCTGCGACTGAGATTTGAAGTTTCCTTGGCTTAGCTTGTTATTATCGTAGGTTTATAGAAGGCTTCTCAAAGCTAGAAATGCCTTTGACTCAGTTGACTCGAAAGGGCTAGGCTTATGTGTGGGATGTTACATGTGAAAAGAGTTTTGTAAAACTCAAGAAGAAATTGACAAGTGCTCCAATTTTGATTTTGCCTAAGCCAAGCGAGTCTTTTATGGTCTATTGTGATGCATCAAACATGGGTCTTGGTGGTGTACTGATGTAGAATGGTCAAATTGTTGCCTATGCTTTTAGACAACTGAAATTTCATGAGAGGAACTATCCTACACATGACTTAGAGTTAACAATCGTGCTTTTGTGTTAAAAATTTGGAGACATTATCTTTTTGGTTCCAAATTTGAAGTGTTCAGTGATCACGAGAGTGTAAAGTATTTGTTCAACCAGAAGGAGTTGAATATGAGGCACAGGAGGTGGCTCAAACTTATGAAAGATTATGATTTTGAATTGAGTTACCATCTTGGTAAAGCTAATGTTATAGCTGATGCACTAAGCAGAAATTCCTTACACATGTGCATGCTTATGGTTCAAGAGTTGGAACTAATTGAGCAATTCAAAGACATGAATTTAGTATGTGAGGAGACACCAAGTAGTGTGAAGTTGGGTATGTTGAAGTTGGAGAGTGGTATTCTGGAAGAGATAATATAAGGTTGGAAAATCGACATGGGTTTGATTGACCGATTGTTATTAATCAACCAAGGTAACGGAGGTGATTTTCGGGTTGATGAGATTGTAAAGTTGCACGACATTCCTTCGAGTATGGTGTCGGATAGAGATCTAAGGTTTAGATTAATGTTTTGGGAGGGTTTGGAGAAGGTTTACATTAATGTGATGGCCTATACGTTTTATGTGCCGACATATAGCCTTTAGAAAGGCGTTTTTTTGAAAATCTGGTCGTATGCGCCGACTTGAAATTCTTATGCGCCAACCTGAAATTCTTATGCATCGACTTGTGCACCAACACATGGACAGAAGCAAAACAAATTAAATACCACAACACATGCGCCAACCTGAAATACTTATGCGCGGCACATGCATTCAGATTTTGCCAAAATGTTAATACGATTTTTATCATAACTTTTGAACCGTATATCCAAATGACAGGCCGTTTGAAGAGTTCGAAAGCTAATAAATAGAAATTTAACATGGTATAAATAGGTGAATTGTTTGACCAGTATTTCTATGTCTAATATGTTTATGGGTGTGATTGTTACTTATTGTATACGCTATGAAGTCTTGTTGTAAGTGACGAACCTTAAGTGTTGTTACAATGATATTGTTGTGATGTTGATGACATTAATATGATGTGATGTTGATGATGTTGTTATGATGTGAGGTTGATGATGTTGTTGTGATAATGTTGTTAATGATGTGCATGTTCTAATATATGCATGATGTGTTTATGATGATTATGTTTATGGTGACATACACGGTCAGAAGAGGCGCTAATGTGTACGCCTTATTGTTGCATGTTGTGAATCATGCATCCATGTTGTCAGAACTTCGGTTCTATTTATGTTGTGGCCTCGATCCTATGGTGTGGATCGAGTGTGAGTAGCTAAGTCCTATTGTGGGGAATTAGTGAAGTGTTACCTATGATGATGGTAATGTGTTTTGATGCGCCTCGGTCCCATTATGATGGATCAGATGCGAGTAGATAATTACAATTATGGCGGATTAGTGAAGCGTTACATATGGTGATAGTAACGAGTTTGGTGAGCCTCGATCCTATTATGATGGATCGGGTGCGAGTAGCTAACTTCTATTATGGGGAAATAGTGAAGTGTTATCTATGGTGATGGTAGTGATTTTTGTGTGCTCCGGTTCCAAGAGGGAGTCCATCCTATGGCGGGGATCATGGAGTGAAATGAACCTAAGTGTTCATAATTTGGTACCACATGCATTGAATCAATGATATTGTATTCGCATTTTATGTGGCATTGCATAACCTTGTTGGTGTTATATGATGTGATGATACTTGTGAATGTTATGTGATTATATATGAGCCTTGTGATGGAAGTTGTATATGAGTTACTTATGATGTGTGGGGTGTGAGTTTATTATATGTTGATGTTGTTAACTTGTTGCATAAAATTGTTGCAATATATTATTTCTTATGTCTATTATAATTGATTATGATTACTCAGGAGTAAACTCCAAGGAAGTAAGTGGAAGCTAGCTATTGGAGTTTGTTTTAGTTTTTCGTTTTAAGTAGGAGGGATTCTGCTCTGATTCATGTAACACTAGATTGGGGCTGACGCTTGTCTTCTTAATTTCTTATGTTGTTTATTTCGAAGTATTTGCTAATAATTTCATGGTGATAATCTAAGAAGTTGAATTAAGTCTTGGCGAAACTTATCCTTTGTTGATGTTAAAGATGTTAGAGTTTAAGACTCAATTTTAGTTTTAGAATCATAATTGAATTTCTTTATGTTGAACCCGCTGCATTGTTTTTAAAAGAACTTGACGTTGTAAAAGCCTCATAAATGAGTACGTTCGAATTAATAAATGTTTTTGTGTAACCTGTGTTATGGAGCATGATAATTGTGATTTTATGAAGTGTGGCACCCTTGTGGTTTTGTTTATATTATTAAATTAATCATTATTTTTGTTGGGTTTTTTGAAGGGTGTTACTTTTCGCACTTGCCACAATCACCTATCTTCAAGGAAAACAAGAGTTGTTTGAGGTAGTCTCAAAGGATCATGTCCTTTACCAATGCTGATATCACTTGGTATTCTTCTGTGTACGATAATGTCAAGATCATTGATAGTTGTGAGGAGTTCTCTAATGTACCTCTTCTTGGTACACAATGTGGAGTTAACTACAACCCTAGTCTAGCAAGACGTCAACTTGGGTATACCTTGAAAGATAAACCTCATTATGTTTGAGGGGTTATTTTTCTATGAAGGGAAAGATACTCAAGGTTTGAAAAGGAGGATGGCTCATGCTTGACACAATATTCATAGGAAAGGAAAGAGAGAGCTTGGAAAACAACATTGTATAGCTTTGGAACCTTATAATCTTTGGGTGAAGGAGAGAGCAAGGGAGCTCAAGATGTCTTATGCTTTTGAGAAGCTTATGTCACTAGTGGTTACCAAACCACTCACTGTTCCTACTAAAGATATGAAATAACTTCAAGAAGATTTAGCCGAGATGAAGCAAGAGAAAGATATTTGGTGAAATTCTAGTAACAGACAGTGGATGTTATACTGGATGTTATGACATCCATAACTGAACAGACAATTAAGCTACGCAGTAAAACACTTAAGGAAAGCAGTAAATAACATAGGGAATTGTTGACCCAGTTCAGTGCAAATCACACCTACTCTGGGGGCTACCAAGCCAGGGAGTAAATCCACTAGAAGAAGTGTTAATTCAGAGCCAAACCACCAGTTTACACTCTTCACTTAAGACCCTACCCAATGCAACTTCAGCCTAACATTAGACTTGAGTACCAACTCACTCCCCCTCAATCACAGCAGTAATATCAACCAATTGAGTTACAGATAAAAAAGAAGACACACTTCAAACAAATCTTGATCTTTCTTCACAACATCAAGAAAGAGACACAGTACTTGTGCTTAAAAGCTTAGAGTGACACAAATAACATACAGCTCAAACAAACTAGTCCAATGCAATCATACAACAGATAATTGCTTGCCTCACAAGAAATCCTAAGACACAAATCACACGTAAAGAACACAATACATAGATTGAATTCTTCACTCACAAACAACTCACACAACACTCTGTAAAATCTCCCAGTCTCTTTGTTGAATTAGGGCTGACACTTCTGTATTTATAGGCAGCGTAAGATCCTTGGGCCTCAGTGCAGCAATTAGGTTTAACCAAGTTAAACCTCTTTTCATAAATCATGGTTCTGTCAATTAGGTCATAGGCATTCCATGTTATCCTCAGCATTGCCTAGCATTTCGCCTGAGATAACTAAGCGCCCTAAAATGTTTCCTGGAATCTAGCCTGAGCTAACTCAATCATTATACCAGAAAAACAAACACGTGCCCTTGATGTCAGCTACCTGATGTCATAACATTCAGTATGACATCCAGTATGTTTTGTTCTTAGCTAACCAAACTTACCCTGCAGAACACTACACAAGCATGTCATGACATCAATCATGACATCTATACACAACATTGTTTTACCATAAAATGCAGCCAATCAAGAACACCTACAAACTCCCCCTTTGGCAAATTTCTGGCTAAAAAAATCTGTCACCATATCAGAGAACATATGCAGCAGAAAAGTTCACAACTCACATCTAATCATGCAGGATAGCTACTAGCTAATACTACACTTAACACACATGTTGTACTAGCAATTCAAATTCAACTACACTACCAATCACACAAACTGTTCTGGATTATGAATGTCCAGACATCTCATATGACATCCTTAAAAACTCTTGATCCACAGCACACAAATATCACCTGTTAGTCTAGACTATAGATGGCACAACATTTTGTGGAACATCTTGTGATACTCCCCCTCAACTAATGCACAACTACACACCATCTGCAAGCAACCTGCAGAAACACACAGTTCTACCAACACACACTCCTACCAATATCAAGAACACACACACTATGCACAAACCACATACATACATATAACAACAATTCCAAACACTCACAGGATCATCATCCTGCTCACACAACCAGGAGATCAACTCCTGCACAACAGCACACCTGTAACACAACTCAGAGCAGCAACATAACATCAGTACACCTGCAATAGCACACCAGCAAACTTGCTCAGTGCAAACATGCATAACAGCAAATGTAATCTTCCACCTGTGAGGGACATCACTAGGCCTGTAGCAACAAATCATCAAGCACACCTGCTGATGCACAAACATCTAACCCTGCTGATTGTACTACTACTTCTCCCCCTTTTTAGCCACAAAATTAGATCATAACTAATTAATTTATCATACATAGTTGGAAACACAAACTTAAAGGGTTATTACATTATAGCAACACACAAAAAAACTGTTCACAAAAAACATTTGTTTTGGAGCAATCAAACAAAGATCTCTAGTCATCAGACTCAGAGCCAGCATCATCACTATCTCCTTCTTCATCAGAGTCTTCCTCAGAACTGGCAGCAACTTCTTCAGAGTCAGCTTCCTGGCCATCATCCTCCCCCAAACCATCATCATGCTTATCCTCATTATTTTCAGTAAATTCAGTATCTTCATCTTGCTCAAGAGACCTGATCAACTTTTCCAGATTTTGCTTCCTTGTCTCCAACTCCTTGCATGTTTCTTTGAGCATGGAAATAACCTCAGATTTCCCTGTCTTTGAACTCCCCTTGGATGTTTCTGCAGATGTCATGACAATGTCAGGAACATGAGTTCCTTGAAACAACTTGTGATAGAAAGACAAGGGGCTTTCTCTTTTACATGCAGAGTCATTCTCTTTTAGGATATTGGGATACTGATTCAAGATGATCCCACAGAGAAGTGATAGAAATGCAATGGGGCCTTTGACACTATAACTTCCTGCATGCTTCATGGTTTGATCAAAGATGTAGGTCCCATAATCAAATTTTGTTTTGGTTCGAACAACATAAATGAACTTCCCCAGGATAGTTGCAACAGTTGACTTATGATTTGTGGGCACCCAGTTGGCAGCACCAATCTTATGTAGCATGGCATACTTCACACTTAGTTTACTGGCAACCAGTTTCCCTTTTGAGGGCCAGCTGTTGACCTGGTTGGAAGTTATAACTTGACATACCTTGTTGTCAGAAGCAGCTAGCTCAGGTTGAGCTTCATCAGATCTCCCCAGATAGTTATTGATGACAATTGAGGAGAAAGTGACACATTTTCCTCTTACATACACTTTGCCAAACTCATTTGATTTTCTATCAGCACATTCTTCTGATAGGTTCACTATGAACTCCTTAACAAGTGTTTCATAGCACTGAGAAAACTGAGTGACAGCCCTCATCAAACCAGCATCATGGATAAGATTCATGATCTCCTTACTTTTAAGGGTATTCTGAGCCAGCTCTCTCTCCAATGCCAACCTTTTCTGATACACATATTTCCACCTGTTGACACTTAAGGGATAATGAAATGAAATATTTTCAATAGGAACATCAGGAACACTGGCAGCAAGTTTGCTAGTTGTGGCTTTCTTCTTTGGTGGGATGTCAGTGACATCACATGCAACATCCGAGTCAGAGTCAGATTCAGTACTAGTTTGAGCCTTTCTCTTCTTTGGAACCACCTTGCTCCAAGCTTTGGTAAGGCCAACAAGAGTACTCTTTGTTACAACTTTCTTCTTAGGAGGACTCTGCACAGCTGCCTTCTTCCATTTCCTAGTCATGAGCCTTTTGGCTATGCTAGGGTTGATCGTGGCTATCAGATCATTATCTGAATAATCATCAAGGTTCACTACACCAACCTCATCCTTCTGGACATCACTATCATCATTGTTATCACCTTGCATATTAACATCATTACTTTAAGAAGTTTGAACCTTATCATCATTCTTTTGTGAGGTCGTTCCCAAGGTTTCAACATCTGGAGTAACATCAGCTTATTGATCCAGATGGGGAATGGATATCTCTGGCACATCATGTGGCTCATTCAATATCCTGGATACCAAATTAGCAATGGTGTTGTGGACATCCCCAGAGCCTTCCTTATTGGTATCCTCAGAAGGGGTGGAGGTTGAAGTGTGAGGGGCCTGACGTGTGACTAGTTCCTTAGGTCTTCTTGCATGCGAGGTCCGTGGTTTCTTCACACTCAGACCTTCAAGGATTACCATACTAGGGGTGCCACCTCAAGAACCTGGTTAGGGTTGCTAGCACCAGAATCTGGATCAGCGATGGTGGTCATCTTCTTGGTAGGGATATATTTTGGTTGTTGAGACATTTTAGGAGACTTTGGCCATGAG
Organism: Lathyrus sativus; assembly: GCA_963859935.3. Lineage (NCBI taxonomy): Eukaryota > Viridiplantae > Streptophyta > Magnoliopsida > Fabales > Fabaceae > Lathyrus > Lathyrus sativus. Next base: position 180,658,033 of record OZ012736.1, on the reverse strand, counting down.
AAAGCAGGTTTTCTGTGGTTGTTGAAGGAGGTATGGAAGATGAAGAATTGGTATGGGCACCAAATGAAGCAAGCGTATAGTGTGTAGGGGCTAGAGGGGTATGATTTCAAAAGAGGAGGTGTCGCTTTCGCGAAAATAAGGTGTCGGCACAACAGAAGAGTCGCCACCTTTCGTTATTTATCCCTCGGAACGGGAAAGGAAACGATCGGAAAAACCTGACGAAAAAAGGGTAAGACAAGGTCGTCGCAACCATTGTCTGGGTTCGGGAGTCGGTTACGCAAGGGGAAGGTATTAGCACCCCTCACGTCCGTCGTACTCGACGGGATCCATGCTTGTTGGTTTGTCTACGGGTGAAAAACAATCTATCTATGGCTGCTAAATCTAAACAGAAATAAACTGACTCGATAGAGCGTCGCACTCTATGCCTACGTATTCTCATCATAGAACGAGAAATCAGAGTCTGCGTAGTTCGGGAAACTACGGGGGGAGTTTGCTCGGCAAGACGTCGCGTCTTGGGCCTACGTATTCTCTTCAGAGAAATCAGAGCAAGACGTAGTTCAGGCTAACTACGGCTAGACAGAGGTGTTCTCGGTCACACGGGGGTGAGAGATTAAGTTGACGATACTAGCGTACGCATTCTAGCAGTTAGGTGGACGCTGCTCGACCATTGGAGACTTAGGCGTACCTGTTTGCGGTAGAACGGACGTAGTATGTCGGGTTTCGAGGTATGGGAACCCACGGGAACTAAAACTACGGTCTGGTCTCAAATGCACTCGGGCAAGAGAAAAGGATAACATCAGTCGTCAGCGGGAAAGTCTCGATCGCACGGCAGCGAAGAGAACAAAAGGTTAGTTGTTAGTGTGCTCGCTAGGATATCGCATCCTATGCCTACATATTCTCATCAGAGAAAGTCAGAGCAGCTGTAGTTCAGCTTACAGCTAAGGGGAAAGGTGTCGCTTGCGCGAAAATAAGGTGCCGGCATGACAGAAGAGTCGCCACCTTTCGTTATTTATCCCTCAGAGCGGGAAAGGAAACGATCGGAAAAACCTGACGAAAAAGGGTAAGACAAGGTCATCGCAACCATTGTGTGGGTTCGGGAGTCGGTTACGCAAGGGGAAGGTATTAGCACCCCTCACGTCCGTCGTACTCGATGGGATCCACGCTTGTTTGTTTACTTGGACGGGTTGGTTATAATCTATCTACCTATAAAGGCTGGCTGAAAAAGAAAAGAAAAATGACTCGGCAAAGCGTCGCACTTTATGCCTACGTATTCTCATCAGAGAATGAGAAATCAGAGTCAACGTAGTTCGGCCTACGAAGGGTTGCGGGGGAAAGGTTGCTCGCTAGGACATCGCATCCTATGCCTACGTACTTCCACACTGTATGGAAGATCAGAGCAAACGTAGTTCGGGAAACTACGGGTTATCTCCTGAAAGAAGTGTTTTTTATTGTATTTGCGATTTCAACCGCACTAGAGACTATGACCTGAGAGTGAATGCGTCGCATGTCACCCAAAGGGTACCATACTAAACATCCCACCTCAGATAGCTTAAGGCTCGTAACGTACGAAAGAAATCATTCATGATTACTGTATCTTAAAACTGTTTTGAGATGAGAAGAGAACAGACCCAACTAGGAGGGAGACTATCAAGCCCTACTGTTATCATGCCATGGATTCATCCTATGGTTGAGGTTTGAACAGGGAACTCCTAGAAGTTGTCATGCATAGGTTTCAACCTAAAAGTCTATCATCAAATCCTTATCAAAGGAAATGAGAGTCCTAAGGGATCATATCAATGATACACCAAAACAGACAAAGCATCAGCTTAACGGTAAAATGCATGCAATGCAAGTGAGGGAGGAAATGTGTGTGGGGCTTCAGCCTCCACAAGCTCATCTCAACCTCAAGCCAGTCATGAAATAACAGTAATCATACTGAAATATAAACAACATGCTATCAAGCAATAAACAGTAAACTGCAATCATACAGATAAAAGAAATGACAATGCCATCAGGCAAACAAACACATGCTTGAGAAAGAAAGAATCTACATCTAATCTCTAATCCTAACACTAGCAGAATCCTGATCAAATCTAAGCAAAGCCCTAAAGCAAAACCCTAAACAAGAGAAAACAATCCCAGTCTTCAAGCTTCAGAACAAGCTTACCAAAGAAAGGGAGCTAAGTAGGCAGACTCATAGTGTCTTCCTCAGGAAAGCACTAGGAGGCTTATACTCAGGAGTCATACCCTATGTGGCTCAACAACTGTGATCAGTTTATATTCCTCCTCAGGAGAAATTAAACTCACATGAAGGCTCCAACATCACTGGATATTTAGGAAATCCTACCTGAACTAGTGGAACTAAGTGAATAGACCCATAGGACCTTCCTCAGGAAAGTACTAGGAGGCTTCCACTTAGGAGTTGTATCCCATGTGGCTCAACAACTGTGATCAGTTTACATTCCTCCTCAGGAGAAATTAAACTCACAAGTTGGCTCCAACATCATTGGATACTTAAGAAATCCTATCTGAACTAATGGAACTAAGTGAATAGACCCATAGGACCTTCCTCAGGAAAGTACTAGGTGGCTTCCACTTAGGAGTTGTATCCCATGTGGCTCAACAACTGTGATCAGTTTACATTCCTCCTCAGGAGAAATTAAACTCACAAGTTGGCTCCAACATCATTGGATACTTAAGAAAGAGGTGAGAAGAAAGAATGAAAGTCATTCATAGTGCCTTCCTCAGGAAAGTACCATTAACTTCCCTCAAACTTCAGGATCTCAAACCTCACAGACAGGGAAGAATCTCCAAGCTCTGGGTCTCTGAGTCTTGATCTACAATCTTCTTCTTCATCATGCTCTTCAATAAGGTCTTCAAAACAAACTAAGCCCCACAACAAACTCCCAAAAATAAACCCCAGAGACAGACAAATAACCCCAGAACAGACAAAACCATCAGTCAACTTCAGAAAATACCTAAAAATACTAAAACAAGGGGGAAAAATCTAACAATTATTCACAAGGGTCTATAACATCTACCCATAACATCCCTATATACCCATACCCAAAAATCAAATCAAAACTCTCCATAGAAAATGAATTATTTCACCTATGCATAACCTAACCCTAATTAGGATACCCTAATGCTAACCTAATTAAACTAATCAAATTTTAACCTAAAAATCAAGAATTAAATCCTATGGGGAACTATGATTCAATATCTAATCATACCAAAAAGAATGAATTAAAAAGACTAAGGGAAGGTCTTAAAATAAATTCTACAAAATTGGATACAATATTAAACCTATTTTAAAGCTATAAAAAATGAAAAATATACTAAAAATATCAAGAATTTTATTTATTTAATATTTTCTAAACAAAATTATGAACATATAGAAAAAACAAGAATTAAAAAATATTAATTTTCCAATTTTCTATGAATTATTTAATAAGCAAGAAAATAAAAGAAATTAAAAAATAAAAGAAATTAATTAAAGGGGATGGGGGGTGCGAAAGGTAAAGCGCCCAGGTCACTTTCTATGATGGGCCCAGGAAGGGGGGTGTGCCTAGCATGGCGCGCTTGGGCCCAATTGCTATCGGAAACTAAATGAAAAAAATAAAGAAAATGGTCAAAGGTTCGGTGCAGTTAGCAACTGATTTTAGTTCAAATATGGATTTGGGCCGCTGGTGGGGTGTGAGTAGCGAAGGTCTGCTGAGCCCATGGTTCCTCACTTAACTCAAACGCAGCGTTTGGTTTAAATCTTTCCCTCCGCTTTTAAGTCCAAACGAGGGCCGTCGGATCAGATTAATGAGTCAATTAAATTGGACAGATCTAGTGGTTGTGGGTCATCGTCCCCAACAAGCCTCCTAGGGTTTCAGTTTTCAGTTTCATGCAAGGGATCTTCTCTCCAACCGTTCTCCTTGGTTGCTCGATGAAATTCAAAAATTTCAAAAGCAAAGATGCCCTACTCATTACCAGGATCATGGTTCTAACAATGGTTTTCATTAAAACCTCATGCATCTCTCAAACAGAGCGCGCGAAACCTAGGGTTCCAAACTAGTTCACTGATATCAATTCTTCTAGTTCTTGATCCTAAGGGCACTAACCTGTTCTATGCACTACACTGATCATATTAACCTATAACATTCGTATTAAAGTCCAACATGCAGCTTGTTCTTGAGTCTTAAAGAAATTGGGACCTGCCATGGAACCTCATGAAAAGCTTTCTAATCTTCAGAAAATGGACAACTAACCTAGCATGATAATTCTATCCCTATGAAACCAACAGAAGACACATAAATAAAGAGATATAGGGAGAGTATACAACCTGTCAAATGGTAATGGTGAGTGCATTTAGGGCTTGATTCAAGGCTTGATCTTGCTCTCAACTACTTCTCCAATGGTATACTCTATTCTGTTTGCAATGGTTTTGGTGGAAGAGGTTTGTAGAGATCAAATCGTGCCTTGCTTGCTTTTGAAGAAACCTTGCACACCTCACTCTTTCTCTCCCTTTCTCCACTGAATTCTCCAACCTTGACCAACCTCTCATCACACTATGCGGTACTCTTTAAATAGCAATCCATGGAAGCTTCTAGAATCATCTAGAATCCACTAGAAAAGCTTGGATTTTCTCCTTTGGTGACAAGTTGAACATACCATATCTCATGAGTTAGGCCTTGTAAACTTGTTTCAAAATCTCATTACAAGAGATATTGAGATCATATGTGCAAAAATCAGGCCAAACTTGCCTTGTGTAGAACCTTCCAAGGATGCCTTAAGATATAAGTTACAATTTTTCAAAGCAACCTTCATTTTTGAGCCTCTAATCAAAATTCTGTTTAAACCAAAGTTTTTAGAATGTTATTTGCACTCAAAATGGTATATTGGATGACCTATTTTGGATTCATAGATCTCCCAAACCAAATTTCAACTTGACTTGAATTAACTTATATGCCTTTTTTAGTTCAAATTTACCAAACTTTGTCATTCCATGCTATGAGCTTTTACAACAACTCATGACCTCTTTTCTAGGCTAAAAATTCCATTTTGAACAACTTTCATGTTTTGAGTTTTTCCATTTGAGGCTTGGAAATAGGAGATATGTCCTTTGCTTAAAATGACCTATAACTGCCAAATGACCAAAATACCCCTGTCTTGTTCAAACCATAAGTTGAGTTCTACAAACCCTATCAAGTACTTCTAGTACTCTCTAGAAATCTAAGAAGATGCTCTTCAACATTCATGTTGACCAAGAGATCATAGGAATCATCCTACTAGGGAAAACGTTGTCTGCAAGTTGGGTGACTTTCAAGGACCCAGATTCACATACCTCAGCTGACCTGTAATTTGTCCAAACCATAACTTGAGCTCTGCAACTCCTATCAAGGACTTCCACCACTCAAATTAAAGCTAAGAACAAGCTCTAAAACATTCATGTTGTGGGGAAGATGAGATGTCAAACACATCTTGAGCTAAAACTGCCTGGAAGATAGGGATCAAATTAGGGTTTTTCATTGACAATCCTCAGAAACCCTAACTCAAAACTTCTCAAACTCCTCAATCATGATGAGTTGGTCTAGGAATCATATTTATAACATCTCCATACATCATTCCATGATCTCATGGCCCTTGGATTAGGTCTCAACCTTCTCCAAATCTTCAGCTGATCTAGGGTTGGATCTTCTAAATTCTTGCACAATGACTTCTCTGGGCTTCATGATGACTTTCAAGACATCTCATAGGCTTTCTAAACTCTCTAAGTTCACTCTCAAAGTCTCAGAATCATCTGAGGAGCACCCACAACTCTCAAGCTATGAAGCACACAACCTTGGTTTCAACCAATTCCTCTGAGGATCTCTTGAACTTTCTGATGATGGCATCAACTTTCAACCACTTAATGAGTAAATAATTGTTGGTCAAATTTTGGGGTGCAACAGTTGCCCCTATTCAAACGGCTTGAACCTGACTGGGTGAGGAGCGAACGACTCTCAACCAATCAAGGTGCGAGACGATTGAATACCGGTAAACCCGAAAATTTGCCAACTGCCTGAGCACATAATACTCTGCGGGAAACAAATCTTCGAATACTGCAATACTAGCTGCACGGCAACTAGCTGGAGAAATGCTGATCTGACGTCGCCGTCAGTTATCCACGTTAACTTCTTCTGATATTGCCTTCAGACAACCACAATACCCAACATCGCCGCTGGAAGACTAAACCATCTGGCATCGCCGTCGGACAATCAAAATACCCTGCATCGCCGCTGGAGAACCAAATCCGACAAATATACCCCGCATCGCCGCTGGAGAATTAAATCTTCTGGCATACCCAACGTTGCTGCTGGAAAACTGAATCTGACATCGCCGTCGGAAACAAACATCCTCTGAGAGACACTCGACATCGCCGTCGTACAAACATCATCTCTGCTGGGGGTTTAAAGAGTCTGACCTCGCCGTCAAACAAACATTCAACATCGCCGTCGAACCAATCACAATCTGACCTGGGGCTCACCCCTGGTAAATGAAACAAAAGGTACACTTGCGTATTTGAAACTACTCCGCTGGAAATGAGAGACTTAACCGAGCACACTCTGATCTGGGGTTCACCCTCAGAACCATAATGAACATCGAAATACTGCTGCACATTGACCCCACTGTAGAACTTCAACATCAAAGACATATGAAACCCTGGCCCCTGGCCCCTTCCAGCTTCAGCTAGAAAATATCTTCAAGTACTCCTAAAGATGGTATCCTTGGCCTCCAAGGATATAAACCTTGCCCGTCGGCGATTCCAGCTTCAGCTAGAACAGATCTTCAAGTATTTCTGAAGATAAACATCCTTGTCCTTCAAGGATGTAAACTTTGCCCGTCGGCAACTCTGCAGGAGGTATCTTCGACTTCAGTCTAAAGAAATGGTCCTTGGCCTTCAAGGATACATGGATCTGCCTTCAGGCAACTCCACCTCTGCTATAGAGCATCCGTGACTTCAGTCAGGGATATACTTCGGCCTTCAGTCCGAACAATGAATCCTAGGTCATTCATGACCTTGGGGATAACCTTGCCTTCAGGCACCTTCGCTTCAGCTTGGGAAATCTGTGACTTCAGTCAGAGAAATGGTATCCTGAGCCATTCATGACTCTACGGGGATTCAAACACTTTGCCTTCAGGCAAAACTCCGCTTCAGCTGGAGAAACATCTTCGACTTCAGTCAGAAGAAACATCATTCGCTTGATCGCAATCAATCATCACCTCAGGACAACCGACTTGGTCTTCAGGCCAACACGGATCACCTTGCACATGAAAGATGCATTTACAAACTTTTGAACTTTGTCTTTAGACACACGTTGATTCATCAACACGGAAATCTGAATCCACAGGAACATTCTGGTACCGCCTTCAGGCGCTTACGAAATCCATCTTCAGATTAGACATCGTTGTTGGAGCAAACATATCACGCTGCTAAGGACTTCAAGAATCATCTTGAACAAACAAACTCCGTCGGGCACCTTCAAGAATCATCCTGAACTGCTGACCTTTCTGGAGACTTTATCTGCTAGGGATCCCTGGAATCTTCCTGGACAACTCTTGCTGGGGACGCTACTGGGGAGCTCAAGAATCATCCTAAGCAAACAACTCGGGAAGCTGTACTGAGGTCTTAAGAATCATCTTAAGCAAACGGCTCTGCTGAGGAATTCCATAATCGTTTTGAACTGCAGACTTCGCTGGGGATCTCAAAAATCATCTTGAGCGAGCGACTGTGGGAATTACACCGGGGTCCTAAGAATCATCTTAAGAAAACGACCTCGTTGGGGAGAGCGTCAGGAATCATCCTGAGCAACTGGTCTTTTGGTGGAGCACCTGTAAAACAAGAATAGTAATAACCTAGATCATGCTTATGATGCATCCGCTTTGGTGCCATGCCCCACACGGTGGGAATGATATGCGTTTATGATAAATGCCATGTAGTCATGCACAATGCTATGCAATCATGCATAATGCTATGCAATCATGCACAACGATGCGATCCCGTCAGCAAAATAAATGCCGAGGGGGAAATCCTCCTGTCAAGGAGAAAGAACTACTCAGGTAGAGGAATCATCCTGCTGAGGAGAACGTGGCCACGCCAATATCAATTGGACTTTGCCTGGGGAAATGATCTTCGGTTGACTGCTGCAGGGGAAACAACTTCAGTTGATTGCTACAGGGGACGAAGCTATACGAGAACTCGAACCTGCTGATAGAAAACGATATCAATCGCGAGAATAAACTGCGGGGCCTTCATGGCCACTCTTCTGGGGATAGCCACTCCGTGGGGAAACAACTTCAGCTGCTCAACACTCCACTGGGGAAAACCAACCATGATCTGATCACCTTCCCGGGATTCGGATCTCTTGGACATCTGCAAACTCGGCTGAGGAAGGAGAAATCATTCTGCTTCGCTAGAGAGAGTGCGACTCTGGGGAACTACAGCGTCAGCTGTTCAATATCTGCTAGGGAAAACCACTCACGGTCTCAACTGCTTCTAAGGATTCTGCTTTTCTTGAGGGTTAGCGGACTCTGCCGGGGAGACAAATCATTCTACTTTACTGGAGAGTACAACTCTGGTGCGGAATTTCAATTTCGCTGGGGAAGAAAGAATCAACTGACTTCGGGGGAGAGTACGACTCTGCAGGGGAATACAACATCAGCTGTTCCAACACTCTACTGGGGGGAAGAGGGAATCATCCGACTTTGGGAGAGAATACGGCTCTGGTGGGGAATCTCAATTCCGCTGGAGACTTCCGTCTGGCACCATCAGTTACTGCATCCTTCGGCATACGGACCGCTTCCTACGAGACTTGCACTTGTGACCCGGTGCTGGGGAAACACCTGCTGCGGCGACTTTACTGGGGAAAACACGAGTTTCGGCACCCGAACATTTCTATGAAATCTGCACTTGTGACCCGGTGCTGGGGGAAGAAGACATCATTCTTCGGTGCCTGACTCAGCTGATGAGGTGACGTTCCTTCAGGATGCGTCTGCTTGGGGAAGAGAATCATCTCTGCCTGGGGAGACATATCAATGCTCACTATCCTGCGTTCAGATGCTGCGGAGGAGACCACTGAACTCTGCTGGAGAAGGAGGACTCGCCCTGCTTCGGGGATGCGCACGACACATCGTCTGGAAGGCGCTATACCTGCAACAACACAAACAAACAGACAAGGTACCCTCCTCAAAGGGGCCTATCAAGGTTATTATCTCGTGACAATATTCAAGTAATCAATCGTTTCAACAATCAATAGGCCTAGGCCTGTAAGTTTATGTATGCGCATTTTATTAAAAACATCGGCGTTTTCATTCGCAAACAAAACAGATGAATGCTAAATAGGTAAACAGAATTGCTGAATAATATGCGTTTTATTGATGATGAACCCCTGAATGGGCAAAAATGTTTTACAACAGAGGCAAACTCCTGGAATGAGGAAGCCGCGCAAAAAGAAAATATAAATATACATCAGTATATACAAATGTCGGCAACGAGGCGTAGACGAACACCATGAGTTGATCCCTCTAAGACCCACTCGACTTCGATACTTCTCCGACGCTTCAGCTTCGGAAGAGATTGATTCAGATAAACGGCCCTCAGGTCCTCCAAACCACTAAACAATGAAAGTCCACACGCGGAACGCAGTCATTTGCTTATTCAAATCCCTAACTTTTGCGTGAACCGCCCTTTACGGGTTTTCAGTTCACCGGGATACCCTTTCTTGCCGAAGCCGCCCAGTGTAGGTTTTCGACTTCGCGGGTGTACATTTTTTAATATATCCCTAATTTTTGCCCGAACCTTTTATTCTGTTTTTGGTTCGCCGGGATGCCCCTTTTTTGCCTGGATTCTTTCTTTTTTGTCCAGCGGGTCTCTTTCAAGTAAAGTATTTTTTAACTGCGTCCGCGTTCACCAGGGATGCAAAATCTTCACCATCCAACGCGGATAACAACAAAGCTCCTCCAGAGAAGACCTTGCTGACGACATACGGCCCTTCGTAATTCGGGGTCCACTTGCCCCGGTGATCGGAGTGTGGCGGAAGAATCTTCTTCAGGACGAGATCACCCGTCTGAAAGCTTCTAGGACGCACCTTCTTATCATAAGCTTTCTTCATTCGGCTCTGGTACAGGCGACCGAATGCAATCGACGCTAACCTCTTCTCGTCCATCAGGCTGAGTTGGTTCAAATGATTCGTAATCCATTCTGCCTCGTCGAGTTTTACATCAACCAAAACTCGCAAAGAAGGAATCTCCACTTCTAACGGTAGGACAGCTTCCATACCGTACACCAAGGAGAAAGGAGTTGCCCCGGTCGACGTACGCACTGTCGTACGATAACCGTGCAAGGCAAACGGCAGCATCTCGTGTCAATCTTTGTACGTCACAACCATCTTCTGAACAATCTTCTTGATGTTCTTGTTGGCCGCTTCAACAGCGCCATTCATCTTCGGCCGGTAAGGAGATGAGTTGTGGTGTTCAATCTTGAAGCTCTGGCACAGCTCCTTCATCATCTTGTTATTCAAATTCGAACCATTATCAGTAATGATCCGCTCGGGAATTCCATAGCGACAGATGATGTCCTTCTTTATGAATTTAGCTACCACCTGCTTGGTCACATTAGCGTACGAGGCTGCCTCCACCCATTTGGTGAAGTAGTCGATAGCTACCAGAATGAAACGATGACCATTGGATGCAGTGGGCTCGATCTTGCCTATCATGTCAATGCCCCACATGGAGAACGGCCAAGGGGAGGACATGACATTCAATGGGCACGGCGGCACATGAACTTTATCCGCATAAATCTGGCATTTATGACATTTTTTCGTGAATCTGAAGCAATCCGACTCCATCGTCAGCCAGTAATACCCTGCTCTCAGGATCTTTCTCGTCATGGCATGCCCGCTGGCGTGCGTACCAAATATGCCCTCATGGACTTCTTCCATGAGCATACTCGCCTCTTTCTCATCTACACATCTGAGTAGCACAAGATCGTGGTTTCTCTTATACAACACTCCGTCAGGATTGAGATAAAAGTTTCCGGATAGCCTCCTCAGAGTCTTCTTATCCTGGGCAGACGCACCCGCAGGATACTCCTTAGTCATAAGGAAGGTCTGGATGTCGTGGAACCATGGCTTGCCGTCATTGGCATCCTCGATTGCAAAGACAAATGCCGGTCTGTCAAGACGCGAAAGCACAATTCTTGGAGCCTCATTCCAAAAATTGACCTTATACATTGAAGCCAACGTGGCTAAGGCATCAGCCATCTGATTTTCAGCCCTGGGTACATGATGAAGTTCCACTCGATCGAAGAAAGGAAGCAGCCTCCTGGCATAATTCATGTACGGCACTAAATTCGCTTGACGAGTTTCCCACTCCCCTTTAATCTGATTGATTACAAGCGCTGAGTCACCATATACGTCTAGATTCTTGATTCTCAAATCAATTGCCTTTTCTAGACCCATGATACATGCTTCATACTCTGCTTCATTGTTGGTAACTGGAAACGTCAGTCTCGCAGTAAACGGGATGTGGGATCCGTGAGGAGTCGTGATGATAGCCCCGATACCACCTCCATAGGAATTAACCGCTCCGTCGAATATCAACTTCCACTGAGACTTCCTATCTGGCCCCTCATCGGGCAATGGCTCATCGCAATCCTTCGCTTTGAGAAACATAATATCCTCGTCAGGGAATTCGAACTTCATCGGCTGGTAGTCTTCGATTGGCTGTTCGGCAAGGTAATCAGACAATACGCTTCCCTTAATGGCTTTCTGAGAGACGTACTGAATATCATATTCCGTTAACACCATTTGCCATCTGGCAATCCTGCCCGAAAGAGCCTGCTTCTCGAAGACGTACTTGATCGGATCCATCTTCGAAATTAGCATAGTGGTGTGGTTGAGCATATACTGTCGTAGACGTTTGGCGGCCCAAGCTAATGCACAACACGTCTTCTCCAGCATCGAGTATCGAGATTCACACTCAGTGAACTTTTTACTCAAATAATAAATGGCATGCTCCTTTCTGCCCGTCTCGTCGTGCTGACTGAGAACACACCCCATACTATTCTCCAGAACCGTCAGGTACATGATTAATGGCCGTCCAGCCACTAGGGGTATCAAGATTGGAGGTTCTTGAAGATACTGCTTTATTTTGTCGAATGCCTTCTGGAAATCCTCATTCCAAGTAATCGCCTGATCTTTCTTTAAAAGCTTGAACATCGGTTCACAAGTGGCCGTGAGCTGAGAGATAAACCTTGCAATGTAGTTTATTCGGCCCAGGAAACCACGAACTTCTCTTTCTGTTTTCGGCGCTGGCATTTCTTGGATAGCTTTTATTTTCGCAGGATCAACTTCAATCCCTCGTTCACTAACGATAAACCCCAATAACTTTCCGGACCGCACTCCGAAAGTGCACTTGTTAGGATTCAGCCTCAGCCTGAATTTCCTAAGCCTCTCAAAAAGCTTCAATAAGTTGACCAGATGCTCTTCCTCTGTTTGGGACTTTGCAATCATGTCATCAACATAGACCTCGATCTCATGATGAATCATATCATGAAACAAATTTACCATTGCTCGCTGGTAAGTGGCCCCTGCGTTCTTCAGACCGAAAGGGCATTACCTTATAGCAAAATGTTCCCCAGGGGGTGATGAACGTCATTTTCTCCATGTCCTCCGGCGCCATCTTAATCTGATTGTAACCGGAGAAGCCATCCATGAACGAAAACACGGAAAACTAGGCTGTGTTGTCGACCAACACATCGATATGAGGCAATGGGAAATCATCCTTAGGGCTTGCCCTATTCAAATCCCGATAATCGACGCACATGCGTACCTTACCATCCTTCTTCGGTACAGGCACTATGTTGGCGACCCACGGAGGGTAAGTGGTAACGGCTAGAAATCCTGCGTCCAACTGCTTCTGGACTTCTTCTTTGATTTTTACAGCCATGTCTGGTCTCGTCCTCTTAAGCTTCTGCTTGACTGGAGGGCAATCCTCTCGCAATGGCAAACGATGAACTACGATGTCTGTGTCAAGTCCGGGCATATCTTCATATGACCAAGCAAAGACGTCACTATACTCTCGAAGCATCTCGACCAGTCTATGCTTGACATCCTTCTGCAGCGTCTCGACCAGTCTATGCTTGACATCCTTCTGCAGCGCAGCCCCTACCCTGACATTTCTGACGAGCTCCTCAGAACCCAGATTTATGATCTCAATATCCTCCTCGTGAGGCAGAATAACCTTTTCCTCTTGTCTCAACAAGCGGGCCAACTCTTCCGGAAGGTCTTCGTCTTCATCAATCTCATCCTCGGCTTGATATATCGGGCAATCGAAGTCGTAGTGAGCCGTAGAGGGTCCAGAGTCGATGTCGTCTGTTATGTGGATCCTGCAATAACAAGGGTTAAGTTTAAAGCAAGAATATGCAGGTCAGCACAAACCTCGTTGCCATTTTGCCGGTTTTCAAAATAAACATAAAACAGGAATAGCAGAGAACACAATATTTGAGTACGAAGAAAACGCCTTTTATTTATTAACAAAATGCATGTACATAATCCAACAAGGCCCTGACAATAAAACCACTATGCCCCGGGCAGGACATAGGGTTGTACAAAGATTGTAAAAAGCGAATCATTACTCTTCACTTGTCAGCTGGATAATCTCCTTGATGGTCCAATTGTTGAGGCGCTCGCCCGGCTTGCTCGGTTGAATCCAGGCGTCAAGATCACAATCACTATCCCCGCTGTCCTCAGACGCTGCGTTGATGCTTTCGAAAATCACTCCGCCCTTGGTGAATAGGATCGACCCTTTCCCGCGAGACGAACTGCTAGACGAAGAAGATGAAGCTTCAGCTTCAGGAGAGTACCCTAATCCAAACTTATCCTGCTTGATTGGTATATCCAAAACATGCCCCCAGCCTGGGGTGGAACCGGCTTCAACGACGGACCGAGCTTCTTTAAACGAGGAGAGATTCATCTCTTGCTTCTCTACGACGACAGGAGCTACCTCTTTCACCCTGACGGTTTCAAATGCTTGGCAGAGAGTTTCATGGATTTCGCCATCCATTTCAACATATTTAAAGGACGACAAGTGGCTCACCATAATGTCCTCCTCACCACAGACGGTTACTATGCTGCCCCCGACAGCATATTTGAGCTTCTGATGCAGCGTGGATGTCACGGCACCAGCAGCATGGATCCATGGCCGACCTAAAAGGCAACTGTAGGCAGGCATGATATCCATGATATAGAAAACCGTATTGAACGTCTCTGGACCAACTTGAATTGGCAGGGTCAACTCTCCGAAAACGTGGCGCTTAGTTCCGTCAAAGGCTTTCACCACCAGATCACTGGGTGTGCAAAGCAATCCACGGGTATCCAACTTCATCAGTGCTTTCTTCGGAAGCACATTAAGCGACGAACCCGTATCCACCAGGACATGCGACATGATCGAGCCTCTGCACTCTATCGAGACGTGCAAGGCGCTGTTGTGATCTCTTCCTTTAGGAGTCAGCTCTAAATCTGTGAATCCCAGCCCATTACCAGCATTAACATGGGCTACCACCTCTTCTAGCTGATTTACTGATATCTCCTGCGGCACGTAGGCAGCGTTCAAAACCTTCAGTAACGCGTTGCGGTGGGCTTCAGAACACAGCAACAAGTTAAGAATAGAGATCTTTGACGGAGTCTGATGAAGATGATCTACAATCTTGTAGTCGCTCTTCTTGATTAATCGCATGAATTCTTCAGCATCTTTAACCAGCCAGTCCTTCTCTGCCCCAGAAGGGATCTCTTCGACAGCTTTGCCTTTACCCTTGTCAGCAGCGTCAGCTCTGACCACTTTCTCTGCCGCAACCTCTGCTGGCGCAAACACTCTACCGCTTCGAGTAATGCCACTGACTCCGGCAAGATTCTGCACAGTCGATCCGTATGGCTCCAACTCTAACTTCTGACCATTGCAATAGACTTCGGCGCCGTAGTGCCATGGAACGACGTTAGTGCTTTCGAATGGGATTGGCCCGGCCCTGGTGATAGTGATAGTAGGTGGTCGGGGCGCAGAAATAGTAATAGGGTGACGAGGAATAGTAATGGTAGCAACTTCATCTGCCTGCTTCAGCACGACCTCCCCTGATGCCCTTTCTATGCTCCGGCTGAACTGCAAAATACCCTCAGACATCAGACTTTGGATACCTTCTACCAGCTGCTCACACCCATCAGGAAGTGTAGCACAAGCCATACATAACTCTCCGCATCCAGGAAAGAAGCCCTTCTTCAGCAACTTAGCCTTGACAAAACTAAGTGGCGTCTTCAAATCTTTGACATCAGTCAGCAAGTCTGAACTCTCCTCGGTGATAACGGCATTCACTCCGCCTCCCCTATGATGAGGCATAGGGTTCTTGGTAACGTTGGGCACACTATCAGAAAAGTTAATAACCTTGGCGTCCACCAAGTCCTGCACTTTGTGCTTAAAAGCTTTACAATTCTCAATCGTATGGCCTGGTGCCCCAGTATGGAAATCACAAGTAGCATTGGCGTCATACCCCGGTGGTGGTTCCCCTGTTAAGGGAGCCAACATCCTCTTTTGCACTAACTGAAGCTGCAGCAAGGTTTGCAGAAGCTGCGCATATGACATAGGTGGAGTTTCAAAATGACGGTTTGCCAAAGGAGCCCGATTCTGATATCTCCTGTACCCCTGGTTATTCTGCTGCTGAGGCTGCTGCTGCGGTGGAGCAGCTGGGATATTTATGCTAGCAATCTGCTGTTGTGGGCCCTTGCCCTTTCTCCGAGCATTAGTGACAGCACTGGCATCTCCCTCTCGACGCTTGCCAGCGTAAGGTTTCTTACTACCTCCTCCAGCTGAGGATGATTCGCCCTGAATTTTTCCAATCTTTATTCCGTTCTCAACATGCTCGCCCATAGTGATGAGAGCCGAGAATGTCCCAGACATGCCACTGACCAGCTTTTCATAGTAGATTCCAGGAAGGGTGGCCACGAACATTTGCACTAGCTCACGCTCAACCATCGGCGGTTGAACTCGAGCAGCCAATTCACGCCACCGCTGGGCGTACTCTTTAAAGCTTTCATTGTTCCGCTGTGAAAGATTCTGAAGCTGAACTCGGTTGGGGGCCAAGTCGCTATTGTATTAATAGTGGAGGATGAACGCTTCAGCGAGGTCTTTCCAGGTGCGCACAGTAGCAGGCTCCAAACCCATATACCATTCGAGTGATGGACCAGAAAGACTATCCTGGAAGAAGTGCATCAGCAACTTCTCATCGTCAGAATAAGCAGACATCTTTCTGTAATAAGATCGAAGGTGAACACGGGGGCAAGTAGTACCCTTATACTTCTCGAAGGCAGGAACCTTGAACTTGTGAGGTACCTTAAAATCAGCAATCAACTCGAGCTTGGACATATCAACGCCCAATGTGTTTTGACTTTCAATGTCTCTCATCTTGTCTTCCAGCGCTTTGAACCTGAGTCGAGCTTCAGCATTCAACTCTACATCTACGCCTCTCTGAGAAAATATATCCTCCTGATGGTCCTCAAGCCACGGTTGAGGCACCAACAGATTTCCGACACCAGCATTGTCGTTGACCGGCCCTATGTAAACATTAGCTCCCAGACTACCATTGCCGACGCCTGCCGCATTGAGTCCGATATTAGTTATCAGATTGCCATTAGCACTGTCGTTGCCCCCGGCAACAGGAACAACATTCTGTGGAGCATCCACTGGAGGAGGAGTAGGCACAACCCCGACGTGCAGTATGCCATTACTGTCAACCCTGGAGATCAGAGGTTGAACCAAAGTACGAAGCTGGTCTTGACCATTCGCGACTACTTGCATTAGCTCCATAAAACGATCCATCTGTTCACGGAGTTCTTGAACATCTGACTGCACCTGGTCCATTATCCTTGTCTGATTAGCACGAGTTGAGTAGCGGTGGATGAGTCTTTGATCAATCCTGGAGATCGAAAGCAGCTCGGAACCTGTGTACCTGAAAAACCTGTCAACATTAAAGGTTAGGAAAAGCCACAAAATGTATGTCATGAGAAAATGCTTAATGCAGATGTATGCGTGTGTCTGTGTGCTTGAGAGATTTCCCCCGATCCTGGCGCCTTAGTACCAGTGCTGACAATAATAAGGAGGGGAATCTGGGCCCAATCATGGATACAGCAATCTCACATATACATAGTACCAGTGATAGTCAACTCCGACACATCAGGGATCGAGAACTCGTACGCAACAGTCTTTCTGAGAGAGGCTGTAGTAATACAAAAAGAGGTGAGAGATCCTGGATCGGGGAAACGGTACCTGTCACAGACATACGTCAATGGAATGCGAATGATCATGCAAACTAATGCAAAATGCAGGCATGCAACAATATATCCAGGTGGCTGCTGTGGAGATTCGGTATCAACAGTCACTGATGAGAAAAAACCCCGGCGTAAAACCACTGATCTGATATGCTGAGAATAACCATCTGATAGGATCGAGATCAAAATTCTGCTCTGTCAAGAGTAAGTGCCTGATAATAAGGACCCGGGATGCATGATCATAAAACGTCCGCTGATGAAGTCTTCAGACCCCAAATCAAAAATCTGCCCCATCAAGAACAAACACACAACTGCTGATGAGATCTTCAGACCCCATTCAAAATCTGCCCTATCAAGAACAAACAACAACTGCTAATGAGATCTTCAGACCCCACTCAAAATCTGTCCTATCAAGAACAAACAACAACTGCTAATGAGATCTTCAGACCCCACTCAAAATCTGTCCTATCAAGAACAAACAACAACTGCTGATGAGATCTTCAGACCCCACTCAAAATCTGCCCTATCAAGAACAAACAACATCTGCTGATGAGATCTTCAGACCCCACTCAAAATCTGTCCTATCAAGAACAAACAACAACTGCTAATGAGATATTCAGACCCCACTCAAAATCTGTCCTATCAAGAACAAACAACAACTGCTGATGAGATCTTCAGACCCCACTCAAAATCTGCCCTATCAAGAACAAACAACATCTGCTGATGAGATCTTCAGACCCCACTCAAAATCTGCTCCATCCAGGACAAACCTCTGATGACAATACTCTGATCGAAACCTGCTCTATCAGGAACAGACATACACCCGATGATAAAATCCTCTGATCAAAAACTTGCTCTGTCAAGAACAGTCAAATCTGCCACCGAGAACCCTGGTACCAACATAACTGATTCACTATCAAGAAAACCAGGTAGTCTGAAGGTATAAGTTTCCTACAATATCCCAATCCCACTCACAGGTATGGACCTAATCCACGGACAAAGGTACGACCTCCTATGCGGTCATCAGTGTCACAAACTTTCATGAGTGACGATACGATTCCCAGAAGGAGTGGCATCATCAAGTCATGAAGAGGCCTCACTTAGCTGACTTCCAAATGATCGGTCCCCAGAGTCGATAATCCTCACGTCTGGACTCCCCTCAGATCCTCAGGACCGGAAAGGAGCACCTCTGCAAGAATCTCGTCTGAGCGCAGATTTTCGTAGGGAACTGTGCCTGCTCAGCAGACAGGTTCGTCTACTACTTCTCCGCAACTATATCTAGGTGTATACTCAAGCCCAGGTCCGGCTTCTCACTCATAGTAACATCCCTCTCCCACAGCAGCACAGATAATCATATCAAACTGGAAATAAAATGCGGGAAATAAAATGCGGGAAGTAAAAATGCGATAAATAAATGCAACCCAATAAGCAAACATACAAGCGCTAGGATTGACTCTCATAGGGAACCGAAGAACCAGAGATTCTGGGTTCGGTCCCCAGCAGAGTCGCCAGCTGTCGCTTGCGCGAAAATAAGGTGCCGGCATGACAGAAGAGTCGCCACCTTTCGTTATTTATCCCTCAGAGCGGGAAAGGAAACGATCGGAAAAACCTGACGAAAAAGGGTAAGACAAGGTCATCGCAACCATTGTCTGGGTTCGGGAGTCGGTTACGCAAGGGGAAGGTATTAGCACCCCTCACGTCCGTCGTACTTGACGGGATCCACGCTTGTTTGTTTACTTGGACGGGTTGGTTATAATCTATCTACCTATCAAGGCTGGCTGAAAAAGAAAAGAAAAATGACTCGGCAAAGCGTCGCACTTTATGCCTACGTATTCTCATCAGAGAATGAGAAATCAGAGTCAACGTAGTTCGACCTACGAAGGGTTGCGGGGGAAAGGTTGCTCGCTAGGACATCGCATCCTATGCCTACGTACTTCCACACTGTATGGAAGATCAGAGCAAACGTAGTTCGGGAAACTACGGGTTATCTCCTGAAAGAAGTGTTTTTTATTGTATTTGCGATTTCAACCGCACTAGAGACTATGACCTGAGAGTGAACGCGTCGCATGTCACCCAAAGGGTACCATACTAAACATCCCACCTCAGATAGCTTAAGGCTCGTAACGTACGAAAGAAATCATTCATGATTACTGTATCTTAAAACTGTTTTGAGATGAGAAGAGAACAGGCCCAACTAGGAGGGAGACTATCAAGCCCTACTATTATCATGCCATGGATTCATCCTATGGTTGAGGTTTGAACAGGGAACTCCTAGAAGTTGTCATGCATAGGTTTCAACCTAAAAGTCTATCATCAAATCCTTATCAAAGGAAATGAGAGTCCTAAGGGATCATGTCAATGATACACCAAAACAGACAAAGCATCAGCTTAACGGTAAAATGCATGCAATGCAAGTGAGGGAGGAAATGTGTGTGGGGCTTCAGCCTCCACAAGCTCATCTCAACCTCAAGCCAGTCATGAAATAACAGTAATCATACTGAAATATAAACAACATGCTATCAAGCAATAAACAGTAAACTGCAATCATACAGATAAAAGAAATGACAATGCCATCAGGCAAACAAACACATGCTTGAGAAAGAAAGAATCTACATCTAATCTCTAATCCTAACACTAGCAGTATCCTGATCAAATCTAAGCAAAGCCCTAAATCA
Source organism: Lathyrus sativus (assembly GCA_963859935.3). NCBI lineage: Eukaryota > Viridiplantae > Streptophyta > Magnoliopsida > Fabales > Fabaceae > Lathyrus > Lathyrus sativus. The sequence goes on along the minus strand of OZ012736.1, from coordinate 180,638,019 downwards.
AAACCCTAAACAAGAGAAAACAATCCCAGTCTTCAAGCTTCAGAACAAGCTTACCAAAGAAAGGGAGCTAAGTAGGCAGACTCATAGTGTCTTCCTCAGGAAAGAACTAGGAGGCTTATACTCAGGAGTCATACCCTATGTGGCTCAACAACTGTGATCAGTTTATATTCCTCCTCAGGAGAAATTAAACTCACATGAAGGCTCCAACATCACTGGATATTTAGGAAATCCTACCTGAACTAGTGGAACTAAGTGAATAGACCCATAGGACCTTCCTCAGGAAAGTACTAGGAGGCTTCCACTTAGGAGTTGTATCCCATGTGGCTCAACAACTGTGATCAGTTTACATTCCTCCTCAGGAGAAATTAAACTCACAAGTTGGCTCCAACATCATTGGATACTTAAGAAATCCTATCTGAACTAATGGAACTAAGTGAATAGACCCATAGGACCTTCCTCAGGAAAGTACTAGGAGGCTTCCACTTAGGAGTTGTATCCCATGTGGCTCAACAACTGTGATCAGTTTACATTCCTCCTCAGGAGAAATTAAACTCACAAGTTGGCTCCAACATCATTGGATACTTAAGAAAGAGGTGAGAAGAAAGAATGAAAGTCATTCATAGTGCCTTCCTCAGGAAAGTACCATGAACTTCCCTCAAACTTCAGGATCTCAAACCTCACAGACAGGGAATAATCTCCAAGCTCTGGGTCTCTGAGTCTTGATCTACAATCTTCTTCTTCATCATGCTCTTCAACAAGGTCTTCAAAACAAACTAAGCCCCACAACAAACTCCCAAAAATAAACCCCAGAACAGACAAAACCATCAGTCAACTTCAGAAAATACCTAAAAATACTAAAACAAGGGGGAAAAATCTAACAATTATTCACAAGGGTCTATAACATCTACCCATAACATCCCTATATACCCATACCCAAAAATCAAATCAAAACTCTCCACAGAAAATGAATTATTTCACCTATGCATAACCTAACCCTAATTAGGATACCCTAATGCTAACCTAATTAAACTAATCAAATTTTAATCTAAAAATCAAGAATTAAATCCTATGGGGAACTATGATTCAATATCTAATCATGCCAAAAAGAATGAATTAAAAAGACTAAGGGAAGGTCTTAAAATAAATTCTACAAAATTGGATACAATATTAAACCTATTTTAAAGCTATAAAAAATGAAAAATATACTAAAAATATCAAAAGAAAAATAAAATGGAATTTTATTTATTTAATATTTTCTAGACAAAATTATGAACATATAGAAAAAACAAGAATTAAAAAATATTAATTTTCCAATTTTCTATGAATTATTTAATAAGCAAGAAAATAAAAGAAATTAAAAAATAAAAGAAATTAATTAAAGGGGATGGGGGGTGCGAAAGGTAAAGCGCCCAGTTCACTTTCTATGATGGGCCCAGGAAGGGGCGTGCGCCTAGCATGGCGCGCCTGGGCCCAATTGCTATCGGAAACTAAATGAAAAAAATAAAGAAAATGGTCAAAGGTTCGGTGCAGTTAGCAACTGATTTTAGTTCAAATATGGATTTGGGCCGCTGGTGGGGTGTGAGTAGCGAAGGTCTGCTGAGCCCATGGTTCCTCACTTAACTCAAACGCAGCGTTTGGTTTAAATCTTTCCCTCCGCTTTTAAGTCCAAACGAGGGCCGTCAGATCAGATTAATGAGTCAATTAAATTGGACAGATCTAGTGGCTGTGGGTCATCGTCCCCAACAAGCCTCCTAGGGTTTCAGTTTTCAGTTTCATGCAAGGGATCTTCTCTCCAACCGTTCTCCTTGGTTGCTCGATGAAATTCAAAAATTTCAAAAGCAAAGATGCCCTACTCATTACCAGGATCATGGTTCTAACAATGGTTTTCATTAAAACCTCATGCATCTCTCAAACAGAGCGCGCGAAACCTAGGGTTCCAAACTAGTTCACTGATATCAATTCTTCTAGTTCTTGATCCTAAGGGCACTAACCTGTTCTATGCACTACACTGATCATATTAACCTATAACATTCGTATTAAAGTCCAACATGCAGCTTGTTCTTGAGTCTTAAAGAAATTGGGACCTGCCATGGAACCTCATGAAAAGCTTTCTAATCTTCAGAAAATGGACAACTAACCTAGCATGATAATTTTATCCCTATGAAACCAACAGAAGACACATAAATAAAGAGATATAGGGAGAGTATACAACCTGTCAAATGGTAATGGTGAGTGCAGTTAGGGCTTGATTCAAGGCTTGATCTTGCTCTCAACTCCTCCTCCAATGGTATACTCTATTCTGTTTGCAATGGTTTTGGTGGAAGAGGTTTGTAGAGATCAAATCGTGCCTTGCTTGCTTTTGAAGAAACCTTGCACACCTCACTCTTTCTCTCCCTTTCTCCACTGAATTCTCCAACCTTGACCAACCTCTCATCACACTATGCGGTACTCTTTAAATAGCAATCCATGGAAGCTTCTAGAATCATCTAGAATCCACTAGAAAAGCTTGGATTTTCTCCTTTGGTGACAAGTTGAACATACCATATCTCATGAGTTAGGCCTTGTAAACTTGTTTCAAAATCTCATTACAAGAGATATTGAGATCATATGTGCAAAAATCAGGCCAAACTTGCCTTGTGTAGAACCTTCCAAGGATGCCTTAAGATACAAGTTACAATTTTTCAAAGCAACCTTCATTTTTGAGCCTCTAATCAAAATTCTGTTTAAACCAAAGTTTTTAGAATGTTATTTGCACTCAAAATGGTATATTGGATGACCTATTTTGGATTCATAGATCTCCCAAACCAAATTTCAACTTGACTTGAATTAACTTATATGCCTTTTTTAGTTCAAATTTACCAAACTTTGTCATTCCATGCTATGAGCTTTTACAACAACTCATGACCTCTTTTCTAGGCTAAAAATGCCATTTTTAACAACTTTCATGTTTTGAGTTTTTCCATTTGAGGCTTGGAAATAGGAGATATGGCCTTTGCTTAAAATGACCTATAACTGCCAAATGACCAAAATACCCCTGTCTTGTTCAAACCATAAGTTGAGTTCTACAAATACTATCAAGGACTTCTAGTACTCTATAGAAAGCTAAGAAGATGCTCTTCAACATTCATGTTGACCAAGAGATCATAGGAATCATCCTACTAGGGCAAAAGTTGTCTGCAAGTTGGGTGACTTTCAAGGACCCAGATTCACATACCTCAGCTGACCTGTAATTTGTTCAAACCATAACTTGAGCTCTGCAACTCCTATCAAGGACTTCCACCACTCAAATTAAAGCTAAGAACAAGCTCTACAACATTCATGTTATGGGGAAGATGATATGTCAATCACATCTTGAGCTAAAACTGCCTGGAAGATAGGGATCAAATTAGGGTTTTTTCACTGACAATCCTCAATCATGATGAGTTTGCTCGCCAATACATCAGTATTGTGCCTACGTATTCTCGTCAGAGAAATCAGAGCATGACGTAGTTCGGGTACTTCGGGGACCACAACACAAATCTCATTTTATTAATATTCGGAAGGTTACAATGATAGAGTACAGGAAAATAAACTCCTAAAAAATCATATGCATCTAACATGGAAAATCTAATGAAAAATAGTCCCCTAACAAGTGGACCTTTAATTTTACCTCTAAAAAGGTGTAAAAGAAACTCCTAAAAGAAAATATATCCTAAAAAGAAAATATTAAAATACTATTATTTTTTATATATTTCATTCCGCTATATTTATATTACATATTATTTTTCTTAAAAAAAACTAAGCAAATGACTATAAAAGAAAATAATGAAAAAAAAGAGAAAAAAACAAAGGGGGTGCAAACTGCAGCTTGGGGTAATGCAGCAAAAACACTACAGAATTGGGGCCCAGCCCATTAAGCAATTCAGAAAAACAAATAAGAAAGCAGGGGGTGAATGGCCAAAACGGAGGGTGTGATTAGTAGGACGTACAGGGCCCAGCCCAATTAGACCAAACAATAATAAAAAAAACGGAAACGGAGGGTGAATCGTCCAAAACGGAGGGTGTACGGGCGAAATAAACCAATGGGCCACGACCCAATCCACACAACCCTCTCTCTCCCTCGTTCACCCTCAAAAACCCTAATCCTCAACTCTCATTACACTGTTCACTCTTCTCCCATATGCGCTGTTTCTCTCAACCCTTTCTCCGTCCTCAATCCTCGTTCCTGCTCAAACAACAATCAACCAAACCGAATCACAACGATTAGATATTGCCAGAGGATTCAGAATCTTGGACGACTCCCTTGATGGCGAAAGCTGAACTCGGATCCATGGAGCTTGCGCGTTGAAGAACGAGATTCTGGAGTTGTGATAACGATGAAGATCGAAGAAATACCGTGACGAATGATAACTGATGAAGCTCTTTCGTGTAGATTTGCAAAACTCAGAAGCGTTGATGAAGGAAGATGGAAATCACCAACACAATTTTAGAAGAACCTGGATCTAGATTTCGTTTTGATGATTGCTTATGAAGATCGACGAGGAGGTTTCTGGAGATGATGCTCAAAGTCTTTGAATGTTTTGGCTAACGATTCTTGGATGAAGACGTTCGTGATTTTCTGGGGATTTGTTGAAGGTGGAGATGAATGTCTTCATCTTCTTTGAAGAACACCTGGAAAAACTGAAGAACTTGATGAACTTCAGATGAAGACGAAGATTTCTGGGGATGCGTTAATGTTAGAGGAATTGGCGATGAACACTCTATGACTATCGACGCCGATTTGAACAACGATCTGGAACAAAGAAACGCGATGATTATAGATGCACGTTCTTGAGGAGAAAATCGTGATGGATCTTGATGATGCTTCTGGAAAGGTTTGAATGTGGTGGATGATCGATGAAGTTCTTGCGAAGATCTCGAAGTTGTTGTTCATGATGATGAAGATTGTTAATGAATCTGGAAAAACGCATGAACACTGATGAAGGTCGGATGAGGATTCCGGCGGGATGTGAAGTTTCCGGCAAACTGGGTGAAGGTTGGATGAACGAGATGGATGAAGAAGATGAAGGTCCATCATGGAATCTTAGATTTCCGGCGAAAAAACGGCTTCCGGCGAGTGGTTATGGCGGTCGGAGACAGTTAGCAGGTGGCCGGCGCGGCGGTTGCATGGCCGGCGGCGGGGTCTCCGGTGAGGGGTGAGGCGTAGACAGGTGGCATCGCTGCATGCAGAGTGAAGTGGTGGATGAGACGCGTGGAGGCTGGGAAGAGAGAGGGAGTGCCACGTGGGGTGGCATGCAGAGTGAGGTGGTGGCCTCTGCATGTGAAACGTGGCAATGAAGTGGAATGAGGTGGGGATTTCTGTGAATGAAACGTGGAGGGAGAGAGAGACCCTGAAGTGCACACACAGATGCTTTTATACGAGGACACGTGGAGTGGGGTTTGGACTGGGCCTCCAAAACGTCTGGGCCCATGAATTGGACTTGATTAGCACTAATGAACACAATTAAATGCCTAATTAATACTGATTAAAATGCTAACTAAGACTTAAAACTACAATTAAGACTAACTGAAAATTAAGGCCACTCTAAACCTAATTAAGGCTACTAAACTCAATTAAAACCCTAATTAAAACAGTGATTAAATTTTAAATGAAAATTAAAACTATTCTAACCTAATTAAATCTAATAAACTCTAATTAACATCTAAACAAATGATTAAGACCTAATTAATCCTAATTAAATCTAATAAACTCTAATTAACATCTAAACAAATGATTAAGACCTAATTAATCCTAATTAAATATAATAAACTCTAATTAACATCTAAACCAATGATTAAAATCTAATTAAACTCTATTAAAAGAAATATCCTATTAAAATCATTTTAAAAATTCTAATTAATATCTAAAAACAAGATTTATTCTAAAATCTATTAAAAAACATTTAATATCTATTAAAAAAAATCTAAATAATATCTAGAAAAAACAATTAAATCTATAAAAAATCTAGAAAATAAGGGAAAAACCCTAAAAATACCGAGGAAGCCGATTAAATCGATTAGCGAACTATATCGAAATAAACGGTAAAAACCCGGACACCGAGATGTCCTCAAAAACAACAGCGAGAGCTGAAAACACCGGGACGAGCACCGATTCTCAAAATACGTCCTCGTATTGGCCTGAAATGCCTGAAGCGCGATCAGAGGGCTGTAATCCCGATAAAGTCAATCTGACTGGAAAAAAATGCAATGTACGTGGTATGCAAATGCAAAATGAAATGAGTCGAAACATGAGCCAAATTGCGATAAGTAGTTGGTCAAATTTTGGGGTACAACAGCTGCCCCTATATAAACGGCTTGGACCTGAAGGGTTGAAGAGCGAACGGCTTTCAAACATTCAAAGGTAGAAGGCGGTTGAATACCAAAGAACCCAGAAATTTGCCAACTACACAAGTACACGGTACTCTGATGGGAACAAATCTTTGGAAGCTGAAATCATAGCTGCACGGCAACTATCTGGAGAAATACTGATCTGAACCTCCTTCAGGATGATTCTCTGATTTATCTGATATCATTGCATCCTCAAATCATCAAGGGGTCACTGGTTACACGGTAACGGGCGATTGGCCAACCACACAGGTAAGCGATACTCTGATCGGTAGGAACGTCTTCAAAACTGAGCAGGACAGTTGCACGATAACTTGCTGGGGAATTGGTCACATGGTAACCGGGGAAAAGTCTGATTTCAAATCTCCGTCAGGATGATCATCTGATTTTGCTGTAGATACTCGTCCTCAATTCATCAAGGGGTCACTAGTCACTCGGTAACCGATAATACATGGTTGATCATGCCGTCAGGCATTCAAAGAAATTTTCGGGCGTCAGCCGGACTTCATCAGTAAGTCGGGAGTAGGATTCTCGGTCAATCATGAACCAAATAAGGATGTGCAATCTTTTGCCATCAGGCACTCCGCATCAGCTGAGAGAATTGCTTCATTGATACGGTTGGACTTCAATCATCAAGTCTTCAAGGGAAGTTTCAACTTCGCTGTTTAAAACCTGCTGGGGATGACGCACCTCCGCTGGGGATTCTGGAGAACTATCAAGTAACTCCGCTTCGGGGATCCAGAAATCATTCTGGATGAATCAACTCTACTGAGGACTTCAAGAATCATCTTGGACAAATAACTCCGCTGGGGACTTCAAGAATCATCCTGAACCAATAACTCTGCCGGAGATTTCAGGAATCATCCTGAGCAAACACTCTGCCGGGGACTCTAAGTATCAACTTGAGCAACCAACTCTGGCGAATTCACTGGGGATTTCAAGAATCGTCTTGAGCACACAACTTCGCTGGGGAATTCAAGAATCATCTTGAGCAAACCATTATGAGGAGGAATACCTGCGAAACAAGAACGGTGGCGACCTGGCTCATGTTTCGTATGCATATGCTTTGATAATGACGTAATGCTCCACACGATGGAAATGCTACGCGTTTTCAGGGTAAATGCTATGCAATCATGCAAAATGCTATGGCCCCATCAGCAAAATAAATGCTGAAGGGAAAAGCCTCCTGTCAAGAAGAAAGAACCACTCTGGTAGGGAGGAGGAATCATCCTGCCGGGGAGAAGAAGTCACACCAATCTCGATTGGACTCCGCACGGGGAAACAAACTTCAATCGACTGCTGCAGGGGAACGCTCTACGAGAACCTGGACCAGCTGATCTGGATATTCAAACCACAACTACTGAGGAAAACGATGTCAATTGTAGAAATAAACTGCAAAGCCTTCGCGGATAAACTTTCCTGGAGATAACGACTCCGGTGGGGAAATACGGCATCAACTACTCAACACTCTACTGGGGAAAACCAATCATGGCCTGAAGGACTTCCAAGGACTCGACTCTCTTGGGGAACTGCAAACTCGGTTGGGGAAGAAGAAATCGTTCTGCTTACCGGGGAGAGTACGACTCTGTGGGGAATCTCAATTCTGATGGAGACTTGAGTCTGGCACTATCAACTACTACACACTTCGGTGAATGACTCAGCTGAGGAGATGACGTTCCTTCAGGATGCGTCCGATTGGGGATATAATCTTCTCTGCCTGGGGAGACATGTCAATGCTCCTGGTCTCGCATTCAGACTCTGCGGGGAGATGCTGCTACACTCTACCGGGGATATCAATCCTGATCTGCTGAGGGTAATCTTGCATACGCCTTACGGAGACTGACCCTTCTGGGTAACACCTGTCGGACTATCAAGTCTGATGAGGAATACCTGTGTATCAACACTGCTAGGGATATCAGTCCTTAGCTACTCATTGTACAACTCTGTTGGAGACGTACTGATCCTATCAAGGACACACCTCTGGCATATGCGGAACATAACAATCGATCACTGAAATTGAATCTTACTTCAATGAGGAAGACAACCCTGAATGGTCCTTTTAGATCACCCTAAGTCCTTATAGGGTACGCAGCAATCTGCTGAGCAATAACTCTTCTCTGGCTGACATCAAAATCTACACGTCTGGAGATTACTCAACGAGGGAATCACCGTCGTCCTCTGCTTGAGGAATGAGTCAATGACCTGGACTCGGAGGGGAAAGGAGTCAAACTCGGACTCTGCAGGGATATAATATTGCATCAGTCCCACTGCTGGGGAAATAAACCCAAATCTGCCGGTCAGGGAAAGCTTCAGCCTCAACCCACTTAGGAAAGTAGCGCATCAGGCTAATCACGTTTAATGCTTGGGATGGCCATGCTCTGTCGGAAATATCAATCTCGCCCTGCTGAGGATAATCTTGATCATACTCTGATAAGGGATAAAGGCCATCTCAATTTGCTGCAATCTGAAACTGCTCAAGGGAAACAATCTCAAACTGTACGTCTCTGCTGAGAAAACAATCCTGATTCAACAACATCAACACAGGGAATACATAATACCAATCATGGAGCTGGGATCACTCGAGCCTTGTGTCGGGGAATGTGACAACATACGAGTCACTAGGAATCATCGGGCCAGGTACAATTAGGCTTTTTCTGGTTTAGGGATAGGTTTATGGTGATAGGGACCCATTTCTGGTTACCAACAAAAGTGGATTTGAAAGGGAAATACTAGACGAGAACTAGCATTCGAGGGTAGACTACCAGACGAGAACTGATAGCAAAATATGCTAGGCTGTCAGACGAGAACTGACTTACGGTTTGCCAGGCGAGAACTGGGCTTTAGGATTGTGCTAGCCAGACGAGAACTGGTTGAACAATAGGTTACAGAAAAGGTGACCCGGCAGGGCTGGTTTCTGGTTTGGATTTCAGACGAGAACTGAGCTCGGGCTTGCCAGACGAGAACTAGACTTTAAAATGATTCGGTTACAAGGTTCAGCCAAGTAACTGGTTAGGATGTAGGATAACAATCCAATGACATCAAGGCTTCTTCAGAAGGTTCAGGTTTTTTGGCGTGGTAATGACACGATTCCCCGACACTCAATTCTTGCTAGGGTGAACAAACTCATTTGAACAACTTGCCCCAGTGCAATTCAACTTGCCCCAATTCGACTCTTGGGAGAATTCATTCTGAACAGAAAGCAGCTGGCAACGAGGCAATCTTCAGATGGCTTGCCCCAACATCTATACAACGGAAGGATTCATCCTCAACTAACCAACTCTCAGCATGGTTGGTTTCAATACTTCTGAAGTAGCTTGCCCCTGAACGAGCGGTGAGCGACTTAACATGCCCTGATTGAACCCTGGAGGGATCTGCCCTCAAATCACAAGAGTTCTGGACGATTGCCCTTGATTGGGTCTCGAGAAGATCCACTTCTAATCAATTGCTTCTCGAACAAACTGTCCCATAATCAACCGATGCTTCGGGACTTGTCCTCAGATAAACTGATTCTAAACTCTCTGGAAGCCAATGCCCCACATTCACAGGGTTTCACGGTATACCATTCTGATCCAGATTACTCACGATTCGGTCCTGGTTGACTATTCCCCGTTGGAATTCCTTCGTATCAACTACTGACCTACAATTAAAATTGTTTATTCATGAATGGTAATTTTAATGCAGTGTTCATGCAGAAAAAATGTATTGTCACTCATTTACGTGTCATGCTAGTGAGTGACGAATGAACCAAAGAGTTCAAACGTAGTGCTGATTCGATCAGTGACAAATACAACAAGGATATGATTAGCACATCATGTAGAAGTCAGGTTACTCAACCTTATCGTAGTGCGCTTTCAGAATAAACCCTACCTCAATTAGGTCTTTTAAGGGTTGTATCGTGGTCGGGTTCACGGTTCGTGAAACAAAGGATATTTGGCTCAAATTATGATTTGTACCCACCCCTTCTACGTGATGATCTCCGATCCTAAAGTTCAGTTAACTTGGCTCGAGCGCTCGCCTCTTCGAGAGGTATGTTGAATAGTGGGAACAACTGGTTAAAGAATTCACAAGGTGTTTCGGAGTGACAGTTACTCCTTTTTCGTTTCGGTGCCTGTATCTACACGACTTTGTCCTTGTTTGAGGATTTTTCTTTTTATATCCTTTCTTTTTCATTCTTTTGATTCCCTAATTTTTGCCTGGACTGACTCTTCAGAGTTCTTTTCAATTTTCCTTTTGAAGTCCAGCGGGGTGCCCTGATTTTTGCCTAAGTATTTGCTTTCCAGCTTTTCTTTTCTTTTTACTTAGCGGGCTTTCTTTTTTCTCTTATTTTTTTTCGAAACAAGTCGTGCGACACTGGCTGTCTGGATTCATCTGAGAGGTTTATAACTGTCTCACTCCTGATTGGTGAGGTTTAACCATTGTGGTTGACGAGGTATGACCTCTGGGGAAAAATACGATGTGATTGGTCCTCGAAAGACAACACTCCTCTATAAGACTTGAACGCTCGATCAAGCTGACTGACGACTACCCTGCTCCGGGTTAAGATGTGAGGGTTTAAAAGTCCGAAAGAACTCATACTTCTCGGCTCGAAGTGGTTAACAAGGGATTCTCTTCCTTATCTCTCCGGTGTTTGGGGGATTTGAAACAATGCCTGTACATCATAGGCAAGGTTTTATCTGAAAGCATACGATCATCAGTTATGAGTATTCAGTTTCGTCATCCTCCCTCCAATCTTTGCTAATCATAGTGATAAAGTGGAGTGAAAAAATAAAGTGCCAGTGTCAGTGCAATGCAGTAAATGAGTGACAACGACATGATTAATTCAGAAAAATGCATAGTCACTTTATTAATATTACCATTCGAAACAAACAATGTTTAACAGCAAGTAGTAACTAATAGAAAAGAAACTACAAATGCAACCATTGTCTGGGTTCGGGAGTCAGTTACGCAAGGGGAAGGTATTAGCACCCCTCACGTCCGTCGTACTCGACAGGATCCACGCTTGTTGGTTTGTCTACGGGTGAAAAACAATCTATCTACGGCTGCTAAATCTAAACGGAAAGAAACTGACTCGATAGAGCGTCACACTCTATGCCTACGTATTCTCATCAGAGAACGAGAAATCAGAGTCTGCGTAGTTCGGGAAACTACGGGGGGGTTTGCTCGGCAAGACGTCGCGTCTTGGGCCTACGTATTCTCTTCAAAGAAATCAGAGCAAGACATAGTTCAGGCTAACTACGGCTACACAGGGGTGTTCTCGGTCACACGAGGGTGAGAGATTAAGTTGACGATACTAGCGTACGCATTCTAGCAGTTAGGTGGACGCTGCTCGACCATTGGAGACTTAGGCGTACCTGTTTGCGGTAGAACGGACGTAGTATGTCGGGTTTCGAGGTATGGGAACCTACTGGAACTAAAACTACGGTCTGGTCTCAAATGCACTCGGGCAAGAGAAAAGGATAACATCAGTCGTCAGCGGGAAAGTCTCGATCGCATGGCAGCGAAGAGAACAAAAGGTTAGTTGTTAGTGTGCTCGCTAGGATATCGCATCCTATGCCTACATATTCTCATCAGAGAAAGTCAGAGCAACTGTAGTTCAGCTTACAGCTAAGGGGAAAGGTGGCCGCCAATACATCAGTATTGTGCCCACGGGGGAAGTTTGCTCGCCAATACATCAGTATTGTGCCTACGTATTCTCGTCAGAGAAATCAGAGCATGACGTAGTTCGGGTACTTCGGGGACCACAGCACAAATCTCATTTTATTAATATTCGGAAGGTTACAATGATAGAGTACAGGAAAATAAACTCCTAAAAAATCATATGCATCTAACATGGAAAATCTAATGAAAAATAGTCCCCTAACAAGTGGACCTTTAATTCTACCTCTAAAAAGGTGTAAAAGAAACTCCTAAAAGAAAATATATCCTAAAAAGAAAATATTAAAATACTATTATTTTTTATATCTTTCATTCCGCTATATTTATATTACATATTCTTTTTCTTAAAAAAAACTAAGCAAATGACTATAAAAGAAAATAATGAAAAAAAAGAGAAAAAAAACAAAGGGGGTGCAAACTGCAGCTTGGGGTAATGCAGCAAAAACACTACAGAATTGGGGCCCAGCCCACTAAGCAATTCATAAAAACAAATAAGAAAGCAGGGGGGGGTGAATGGCCAAAACGGAGGGTGTGATTAGTAGGACTAACAGGGCCCAGCCCAATTAGACCAAACAATAATCAAAAAAACGGAAACGGGGGGTGAATCGTCCAAAACGGAGGGTGTACGGGCGAAATAAACCAATGGGCCACGGCCCAATCCACACAACCCTCTCTCTCCCTCGTTCACCCTCAGAAACCCTAATCCTCAAATCTCATTACACTGTTCACTCTTCTCCCATATGCGCCGTTTCTCTCAACCCTTTCTCCGTCCTCAATCCTCGTTCCTGCTCAAACAACAATCAACCAAACCGAATCACAACGATTAGAGATTGCCAGAGGATTCAGAATCTTGGACGACTCCCTTGATGGCGAAAGCTGAACTCGGATCCATGGAGGTTGCGCGTTGAAGAACGAGATTCTGGAGTTGCGATAACGATGAAGATCGAAGAAATACCGTGATGAATGATGACTGATGAAGCTCTTTCGTGAAGATTTGCAAAACTCAGAAGCGTTGATGAAGGAAAATGGAAATCACCAACACAATTTTAGAAGAACCTGGATCTAGATTTCGTTTTAATGATTGCTTATGAAGATCGACGAGGACGTTTCTGGAGATGATGCTCAAAGTCTTTGAATGTTCTGGCTAACGATTCTTGGATGAAGACGTTCGTGATTTTCTGGGGATTTGTTGAAGGTGGAGATGAACGTCTTCATCTTCTTTGAAGAACACCTGGAAAAACTGAAGAACTTGATGAACTTCAGATGAAGACGAAGATTTCTAGGGATGCGTTGATGTTAGAGGAATTGGCGATGAACACTCTATGACTATCGACGCCGATTTGAACAACGATCTGGAAAAAAGAAACGCGATGATTATAGATGCACGTTCTTGAGGAAAAGATCGTGATGGATCTTGATGATGCTTCTGGAAAGGTTTGAATGTGGTGGATGATCGATGAAGTTCTTACGAAGATCTCGAAGTTGTTGTTCATGATGATGAAGATTGTTAATGAATCTGGAAAAACGCATGAACACTGATGAAGGTCGGATGAGGATTCCGGCGGGATGTGAAGTTTCCGGCAAACTGGGTGAAGGTTGGATGAACGAGATGGATGAAGAAGATGAAGGTCCATCATGGAATCTCAGATTTCCGGCGAAAAAACGGCTTCCGGCGAGTGGTTATGGCGGTCGGAGACAGTTAGCAGGTGGCCGCCGCGGCGGTTGCATGGCCGGCGGCGGGGTCTCCGGTGAGGGGTGAGGCGTAGACAGGTGGCATCGCTGCATGCAGAGCGAAGTGGTGGATGAGACGCGTGGAGGCTGGGAAGAGAGAGGGAGTGCCACGTGGGGTGGCATGCAGAGTGAGGTGGTGGCCTCTGCATGTGAAACGTGGCAATGAAGTGGAATGAGGTGGGGATTTCTATGAATGAAACGTGGAGGGAGAGAAAGACCCTGAAGTGCACACGCAAATGCTTTTATACGAGGACACGTGGACTGGGGTTTGGACTGGGCCTCCAAAACGTCTGGGCCCATGAATTGGACTTGACTAGCACTAATGAACACAATTAAATGCCTAATTAATACTGATTAAAATGCTAACTAAGACTTAAAACTACAATTAAGACTAACTGAAAATTAAGGCCACTCTAAACCTAATTAAGGCTACTAAACTCAATTAAAACCCTAATTAAAACAGTGATTAAATTCTAAATGAAAATTAAAACTATTCTAACCTAATTAAATCTAATAAACTCTAATTAACATCTAAACAAATGATTAAGACCTAATTAATCCTAATTAAATCTAATAAACTCTAATTAACATCTAAACAAATGATTAAGACCTAATTAATCCTAATTAAATCTAATAAACTCTAACTAACATCTAAATCAATGATTAAAATCTAATTAAACTCTATTAAAAGAAATATCCTATTAAAATCATTTTAAAAATTCTAATTAATATCTAAAAACAAGATTTATTCTAAAATCTATTAAAAAACATTTAATATCTATTAAAAAAAATCTAAATAATATCTAGAAAAAACAATTAAATCTATAAAAAATCTAGAAAATAAGGGAAAAACCCTAAAAATACCGAGGAAGCCGATTAAATCGATTAGCGAACTATATCGAAATAAACGGTAAAAACCCGGACACCGAGATATCCTCAAAAACAACAGCGAGAGCTGAAAACACCGGGACGAGCACCGATTCTCAAAATACGTCCTCGTATTGGCCTGAAATGCCTGAAGCGCGATCAGAGGGCTGTAATCCCGATAAAGTCAATCTGACTGGAAAAAATGCAATGTACGTGGTATGCAAATGCAAAATGAAATGAGTCGAAACATGAGCCAAATTGCGATAAGTAGTTGGTCAAATTTTGGGGTACAACAGGAGGGAACTCAATATTTTGACCAATCAGCAAATGATTAATTTTCAAAATACAATTCCCAATTATCATTAATTGCTATAATTCCTTATAAAGACACATTCCCAACTTGCTTATTAAATTTTCAATTTGAGTAGTCTCGAGATCTCCTGTAAAAATGTTATCACTTTGTAGGTCAGAGTTCTCAAGCTCCACATGATCTTCTCTAGAGTGATGTCTGTTATCACTATACATGGCTCTATTAAGCTGAATTGGGTTCATATTGATGGCACTAAGATAGTCACAATATAATGTCATGACATCCTGAATGACATTGCTCCCTTTATGCTGGTCATCTTTCATGGACTCCATGAACTTCCAGTATAACAGATCTAGATTTTTATGATGTCCAGTCTTTAGATGTGCTATCTTGGCTTGCCTGCCAACCTGACATTTACCACAACCTGTTCTTTCATCTGGGGTTGACTTTGGAGTTCCTCTTACTGCTTCCTTGGATATGGTCTTTTTTATCCCTTGAAGACGTCTCCCTTTTTTTTCCTCAATTGATTCTCCTTTTCTTCTTTGGTTATGGTACAGACATTGAAGTTACTTTTAGGCTCCCATAAGTAACAGTTATTCTTAGCTCTAGATCCCCTCATGACTTCCTCATCTTCTCCATTGGTGACAACACATTCACCCTTAGTGAATTTGACATTGAGTTCTTGGACACAGAGCTGACTGATACTGATAAGATTTACAGTCAGTCCTTTAACCAACATGACATTATCCAGTTCTGGAACACCAGGACAGTTTAGTTTTCCAATACCTTTGATTTCTCCTTGTCGCTACCGCGAAAATAAGGTGCCGGCAAAACAAAAGAGTCGCCACCTTTCGTTATTTATCCCACAGAAAGGGAAAGGAAACGATCGGAAAAACCTGACGAAAAGGTATAAGACAAGGTCATCGCAACCATTGTCTGGATTCGGCAGTCGGTTACGCAAGGGGAAGGTATTAGCACCCCTCACGTCCATCGTACTCGATGGGATCCACGCTTGCTGGTTGTCTATGGGTGAAAAACAATCTAGCTACGGTTTCTAAATCTAAACCGAAAGAACTGACTCGATAGAGCATCGCACTCTATGCCTACGTATTCCCTCGTGCAATGGAAATGTTAGAGTCAACGTAGTTCGGGAAACTACGGGGAATTTTGCTCGCTGAGATATCGCATCTCGTGCCTACGTACTTTCACACGGCGTGGAAGATCAGAGCAAACGTAGTTCGGGCTAACTACGCGTAACCGGGGTGTTCTCGATCACACAGGGGTGAGAGGAAGGATTGACGATACTAGCGTACGCATTCTAGCAGTTAGGTGTATGCTGCTCGCTCGTCGGAGACTTAGGCGTTACCTGTTTGCGGTAGAACGGACGTAGTATGTCGGGCTTAGAGGTATGGGAACCTACGGGACTTAGAACTATGGTCTAGTATCAATTGCGCTAGGGCAAGAGAAAGGGAACATTAGTCGTCAGCGGGAAAGTCTCGATCGCACGGCAGCGAGAGAACCGAGAAGTTAGTTGTTAGTGTGCTCGCTAGGATATCGAATCTTGTACCTACATATTCTCGTCTGGTACGAGAAATCAGAGCAGCTGTAGTTCAGCCAACTACAGCAAAAGGGAAAAGGGAGCTCGCTTGGATCATCACAATCCTATGCCTACGTACTCTCATCTGGTACGAGAGATCCGAGAAAACGTAGTTAGTGGTCAGCGGGCAAGAGAAGGGGTCTCAATCGCCTGAATACGAGAGAAAAGGGTTTTGATCGCACGGGGCGAGAACAAAGAGGAAGCAGGCCTAACACGCCTAAACGGGAAGGAACTTGGGACACACACGCGAGAACCTAAGGCGTAGGAGCGAATGCGTCGTATGTCACCCAAAGGGTGCCACACTAAACACTCTAGACGATTGAGAGGAAGCCCTTCAACCACCATTTCCTACGTATCTAACGATACAGCTCACAATGCTTGACGGTTGCACGAAGACTTGAATGAGAAAGATGTTATCGAACGAAGCGGCTCCGTTGGCCCTCAACATGTGCGCAAGCTCCATTCCAATCTTCTCCTCTCTGGATCCTTGATGATGACGCTCGAATCATAACCAATGTAACGCTAAACCGTCATGATTCGACTTATATGAGAAATCGAACTCTAAGAGGTGGCGTATTGATATCCGTGTCAAAGACAAGATAGAGAAATGATATCGAAAATCATTCTCCAATTGAATCATGTCACAAGGCCATCCTAGAATAAAATCAAAGTAAAATTGGATAGCAGAAGAGAAATGAGGAGAGAAATCCAATAACCAATGGAAATAAAATTCAACTCCTAAAATAAGCAATAAATCCCTAATAGAAAATACTCTAAGAAAATTCTAAGTAAATTGCATACAAAAATAGCATATAAATTCTATCTCAAACTCTATAATATCCTAAAAGAAAAATAGAATATAAATTCTAAAATATAAAATCTATATTAAAAATATGTAATCATATTCTAAGAAAAAAAAACTCTAATCCTAAAAGAAAAATAGAAAAATAAAACTACAACTATTACAACCAAATGTCCAATACAAGCAAAAACTAGAAAATAAGGGGGAGGGGGTACATTAGCAGAACAGGGGTACAACCTGAAAAAAACACCAGGGCCCAGCCCACAATACATCAGCAAAAAAAACAAACAAAAAAAAAAGGGGACGGGGGTGTGTAGTCAGGAACAGCGGGGTGTAGCCAGAAAAAAGGGCAATGGGCTCGGCCCAAACTCCAAACAGTGCCAGCCTGGGGGCGTAATGGAAAAACGAAGGGGTGCAAGTCAGTTCCCATGGGTGGGCTTGTTGGTTCATCCCATTAATCAGAAAAAAGGAAACAGGGGGCGTACAAGGAAATTGGGGGTACGGACTAACAAAAACAACTGGGCCACGAGGCCCACGAAACCAACTCAACAAGCCCACAATACAATCATCTTCCCTCTTTCTCCCTGCGAAAAAAACCCTAGGGTGTCTATCTCCTCTCCACTCAGTCGCCGTCTGTTCACCTTCTCACCGTCCTTGGCTTCTTCTCTTTCCCACTTTCCTCCAACCAACACCAGAAATATCTATCCCTCTTCGTTCCTTCTTGTTTCCCTCAACCATCACCTTTCCCTTCTCCGATCAGAAACCCTAAACCCTTTCTCTCTCAAACTTCCTCTGTCTGAACCTCGTGAGGCTTGTGAAGATCTGGAGACTTACATGCGAAGACGATGATAAAACGTTAGGATCTTCACGAAGAAGGTGAAGATCTTGAGGACAGGTTGACGATAACTGGATTGTGGTTTGAAGATGTAGATATGTTGCATGAAGATCAATGGTGTTCGCGATGTGGAGAAGCTTCACGAAGAAGATGAAGGCTGAAGATCTTGAAGATTTACATATTAATGAACAACGATGTTGAAGGAGAAGCGTTTAGATCTGGAAAACGTGAGGAAGATCTTGATGAAGATCTTGAAGATCTGGGGAAATGCATGAACCTGGAGAATTCTGGAAAAGCTGGAGGAGATAGTGATGAACGGATGATGAAGCGATGACGGAATCTTGAAGTCGTCGGAAAAATTTGTTGGAGGTTGATGATCGTGGTGAGGATTTCTGGAAAACTTGAACGGATGAAGGTTCATGAACGTTCTTGAGGATTTCTGGAAAACTTGAACGGATGAAGGTGTCGAAGATTGATATGAATTTTCGGAGAAATAGTTTGAAGATCATCATGAACATGATGAGCTTTTAGAGAACTGATGAAGTTTCTGGCAGATTGAAGGATTTTCCGGTGACGGTTATGGTTTTCGGCAAGCGGTTACGGCGTGCTTGGCTAGATTTGATTTCGCCGGCGTGAACTCTGTCTGTTTGCATGGCCGGAGAGGGAGGATGAGGTGCGAGACACGTGGTGATGAGGTGGGACGCGTGGCGCGTGTGTGGAAGAGAGAGATGAAGTGATGTGGCGTCTGTATGGCAGAAAGAGAGGATGAAATGCGGGGAGTTTATATACTGCCAAGTGTCACGTTGTTGGACTAATGGGCCTCCAAAAAATGGACATCTGGCCCACTACCGGACAAAACTGACTCCAATCTGACTCAATTAAACTGCAATTAAAACACTAATGATGATTAAGAGAAAGATGACTAAGGCTAATCAAAAATTGAACGAAAATTAAGGCTTTAATCAAAAACTGCCAATTAATCTAATTAAAAATGAATCAAAGACTTAAGACTACTTAAAATCCTAATTAAAATGATTAATATCCTAATGAACATCTAATTAATATTCTAAAGAATTTAAAATCTAATAAATTCTAAAAAGAAATAAACTAACCTAAAAAGAAATTAATTTCTATTAATTCTGAATCCTATTAAATTCTAAAAAGAGTTATATCTATTAATAAAACTATTAATTTCTAACAAATTCATTTAATATCTGAAAAGAAATAAACCTAGTAATTTCTAACAAATTCAATTAATATCTAAAAAGAAATAAACCTAGTAATTTCTAACAAATTCAATTAATATCTAGGACTTAAACAAATTAAATCTATTAATTTCTAAAGAACCCCATTAATATCTAAAAGAGAATTAAATCTACTAATTTCTAAACAAATCAATTAACCTATATTAAAATCTAAGAAGAGTTTAAAATCTATTAAATTCTAAAAAGAATTATACTAATCTAAAAAGAAATTAAAATCTATTAATAAAACCTATTAAAAATAGAAAAAAACTATTAATACCTAATAATATCTAAAAACTATTCTAGAGAAAGAAATCAATTAATATCTATAAATTATTTAAAATCTATTTCTAATATCTATTTAAAATCTACTTAAAATTCTAGAAATGAAGGGAAAAAATCTAGAAAATGCAATAAAGCCAATTAAATCAATTAAAAAAGATGTGGGACTATAGCGAAATAAACGGTAAAAATCAGACACCGAAATGTCCTCAAAAACAACAGCGAAAGCTGAAAACACCGAGACGAGCACAAATCCCAAAATAAAACCTGCTTATTCGAACTGGTTAGTCCGGCCTGAAACGTGAGAAGAGGGATGTAATCCCGACAAAGTCAATCTGACCGAAAAAATGCAATGTAGGCGGTATGCAAATGCAAAATGTAAAATGAGTCGAAACATAAGCCAAATAACGAGAAATGGTTGGTCAAATTTTGGGGTGCGACACTCCTCTAGCTCCATCACCAAAAGTTACATGACTCGTGGAATGAGGTTTAATGTCCACCAAGAGGTTCTTTATTCCAGTCATATGTTTAGAACATCCACTATCAAAATACCAATCTTCTTTGGTTGGCACCCTTAGAGAGGTATGAGCTACTAGAGCAACCTCCTTGGCAACCCATTGTTGTTTCTTGATAGGAGCATCCTGTTTGTGTTTGACTTGATGAGTATGGTTGGGAAATCTATGCAACCTGAAGCAAAAAGGAAATATGTGTCCAAATCTTCCACAGTAGTGACACCTCCACCTTTGAAACTTTCTCTTGGTCTGGTTCATGCTTCTGTTCCCCTGATGTTGAGACATTGGTCGTGATATCCGATTTGACCTATGATTTTTAGGCTTTTTCCTTTTGACTCCCAGCAAATCCTAGTCCAGACATGTCTCGTGCTTTCTGACCATGTTGTAGAATTTCTTCTAAAGTGTCAGTCCTCTTGTTTAACATCCTGATTGATTTTGTCATCTGGTCAAGTTTAGAATTCAATAAACTGACCTCACTATTGAATGAGTCTATTGTTGCAAGATTCTCTTTCTTCTCATCCTCCAACTCCCTTATGAGTTTCTTTTGCTTCTCCCCTTGTTGGTACACTTCAGCACTTATTATACACAGTTTTTTATATGAAGCTGCAAGCTCATCAAAAGTCAGCTCATCTTCACTAGAATCATCATCAGATACATATACACTAGTTAGTGCAGTGACATGTTTTGCAGATTCTTCTTCTGATCCACTCTCAGAAACTCCATCAGACCAGGTGACAGTTATACCTTTCTTTTTCTTCTTGAGGTAAGTGGGACATTCAGCTTTAATGTGACCATATCCTTCACATTCATGGCACTGAACTCCTTTACCTTGGTTAGCCTTCTCTTCATATTTACCTCTTTTGCTGATGTCAGAGGGAATGTTCTTGACATTAGGTCTAGTCTTCTGATCTATTCTTTTGATCAATTTGTTAAATTGTCTTCCAAGCATAGCTATAGCTTCTGATAGATTCTCCTCACTTCCATCATTGTCTTCATCTGAGTCCTCTGCAATATTTGATACAAAAGCTATGCTTTTGTTCTTCTTCTCAGCATGATCACACATTCCCATCTCAAAGGTTTGGAGAGAACCAATGAGTTCATCAAACTTCATGTTGTTGATGTCTTGAGCCTCTTCAATAGTAGTAACCTTCATGGAAAATCTCTTGGGTAATTGTCGTTATCGCGAAAATAAGGTGTCGGCAAAACAGAAGAGTCGCCACCTTTCGTTATTTATGCCTCAGAACGGGAAAGGAAACGATCGGAAAAACCTGACGAAAAGGTATAAGACAAGATCATCACAACCATTGTCTGGATTCGGGAGTCGGTTACGCAAGGGGAAGGTATTAGCACCCCTCACGTCCATCATACTCGATAGGATCCATGCTTGTTGTGTTTATCTGACGGGTTGGTTTTACTATCTACCTATCAAGGCTGGTCTGAAAAGAAAAGAAAATGACTCGGCAAAGCGTCGCACTTTATGCCTACGTATTCTCATCAGAGAATGAGAAATCAGAGTCAACGTAGTTAGGCTAACTACGGGTAAACTGATGGGGGAAGGTGGCTCGCCAATACATCAGTATTTTGCCTACGTACTCTCAACATATATGAGAGATCAGAGCTTACGTAGTTCGGGATAATACGGATTACGGGGATTCAAATTCATTTGCTTTTTCGAGTAGGGTTAACAAACAGTTCCAGCAGTTTGGAGTACGCAGCTCGACCTTTGGAGACTTAGCCGTTACCGTTTGCGGTAGAACTTGGAGTTAACGACACTCTTTTCTTCAGAAAAGCTTCCTTTGAATTATGGGCCCACGGGGCAAAAAGGTTTGAAGTTTGTTTTCTGTCTTTTACGGAAGAACTGTTTTTTATGGATGTTTTCAACCAATATCGTACTAGAGACTATGACCTGAGAGTGAATGCGTCGCATGTCACCCAAAGGGTACCATACTAAACACCCAGATTATTAGAAGGAAACCCTCTAACAACCCTTTCCCAAGTAGATTAAGGCTCGTAACGTACAACATCAGTTAACCTTTATTACTGTATTTTAATTTGCTTTGAGATGAGAAGAGAGAACAGGCTCAACTAAGGGGAGACTATCAAGTCCTTACAGTTGTCATGCCAAGGATTCATCCTATGGTTGAGGCTTGAAACAGGGATCTCCTAGAAGTTATCATGCATAGGTTTCAACCTAAAGTTCTAATCATCACTTCCTTATCTAAGGAAGTGAGATTCCTAGGGGATCATGTCAAAGATAAACAGAAACATATAAAGCATCAGCTTAAACCGTAAACAGTAAACAACTGTAAATAAAATGCATGTATGCAACAACCAAGCAGAAGGATCCAAGCTCAACTTCTAAGCAAACAAGGCACGAAGGCCACAAACCACATAGGCAAGGGAGCTGAGCTCTACCAAATACCAGCAAGCAAAGCCACACAGTAAAAATACAAGCAGAGGGAGAAACTCAACCTCTAATGCAGTACAAGCAAGGGGAGAAGCTCAACCCTTAGGATGCTCTTAGGATTATTCAACTACATGACCTAATCTAAATGCATCACACCAATCAAGTCACATCAATACAGTTGCACAAGAAGAAAATAGACAAACAGGGAAAACAAGCCAGCAAACTCCACAGCAGAGCAATCTTGTGACAGCAATCCAATCCAAAGTTTGTAACTGTTCTTCAAGTCCACCATTTTCAAGAGAAGAAAAGGGGTACTCCATCTTCAAGCTTTACCAATGCACTCCACCAGGAACGAAGAGAATCAACAAGATGATTATTTGATAATGGGAAGCAGACAGGAAACCAAAGGAATCCCATCTGACACTCAACCAGTCATCAGAGAAAGGCATCCTCAAAAGTTCTACTCATTGTAAATGTCACACATCCCTCCAAAGGAGAGATGAGACTTTAACATGAGGACTTTGAATCATAGGATGGGAATGGAAGGTGAATGAAACCAACCATTATTTGAAGAAAAAAACTATTTCTAAAGCTCTCTTCTAAAACCCTAATCTTATAAACTAAAAAAAGCTAACAAAAAGGAAAGAAAAGCTCCAATCCAAGCTCCACCAGCCACTCCACAAAAGCTTCACCATGTCCATGATATCCTCCAATAGGAACCAGAAGCCCACTATGCAAGAAAAGCCCACTTTGAGTCCATTCCACACAATCACCAAAGTTGAAGCACCAAATGAACAATCAACTTGAATATTCTATCTAAAATATCAAAACACATCCTAAAAATCTAATTATTTTTCTATGGGAACATGCATTTGTTAATGATCTACAGTTCAAAAAATCAGGACCTAATTCAATATTTAAGTTCTCTAACAAAATCCTAAGTTGAAAGGTACCACTAAAGAGATCCACTAAAGATTACCCCTAAACAACTACACTAAAATCATATTTACAATGATTTAAAAATCATGACAAAAATCACATAGCAACATCAATATGTACACAAACAGCACACAAAAATCCAAGATTAAACTCCAAAATATGAGAGATAACGAAAATCAACAAATTCATAACATCATTATTTCATCATTAAACACATATTAAACTAGAAAATATGCAATAAAATAAAAAATGCAAGAAAAATGAAAAATAAAAGCATGACAAAATTCTAAACATCTCATTTTATATCCACAAATTTTCTCAGAATTTATTATCAACTTTTACTATTTTTTAATGAATTAATTCTAACAAGCATGAAAACAAAAATTAAAAGAAAAGCAATTAAGAGAAATAAATGGGAGGGGTGCCATCAGCAGCAAAATCAAACATAATTCGCTTGGGCCCAGGAGTGGGGGGTGCTGGAAGTACAAGGGTGCTAGGCCCATCTGAGTTTCAACTCAGTTCATAAAAATTCCAAAGGAAACACGCCCAGGGGGTGCACTAAGCAGTCATTTTGTGTTGTAAAATCTGGATGGGCCTGGTGGTGAGGTGTGTATAGCACAGAAGAATTGAAGCCCAACGCACATGCTAGTTCACTCAGGTAAATTCAGTTTCACAAATTAACCAAAAAACGTACACGCAAGGACTCGAACCTACGCATCCTTGGTCCATACAGCGAAGCGAACAAGCCTGGGATTTTAATTAACCAAAACGGTGCGTACAGGGGAGGGGGTGTGTGGCGCGTTCTGAGCGCTAGGATTGATTGACCAACTCTTGCTTTCATCACGAGTGAGTGGTCCAGATTTCGTCTTCCACCTTTTGAATTCTTCTGCAAACATACAACGCGCGCGCAGCCATGGCCATCGCCGGTAGCTTTTCCGGCCAGCCTCACGCAACCCTAACTCTCTACACACTCCACCATTTCACATGATTCTTGAATGAATGTTGCTCGAATTTTCACAAGGAATTCAACTACACTAACAAATCGTGCTAAAAACGCAAGAATCATCTAATCTCATTCTCAACCGAAAATGGAGTCATCCCTAAATTGTCACTAATCTTCAAATTAATTATCCAGAATCCATCTATATCCTAAGGGGAACCTAACCACATGATTCTATTCCCTTAAAAGCGCATAAATGGAGAGAAATTTCAAGAAGTAGAAACCTGGTTTTGAGCTTCGATTGTGGTGGTTTCAGACCTCAATTCTCTTCCAACTCGTGCAGAAATCTTCAGTGATTGATGGTGAACGATTCTTGATGATCAATTCCTGATGAAAACCTCTGATTCTCAAAAACAAAAACTCACTTTCAAGCTTTTTTCTTCACTTTGCTCCAATGGCTTCCCCACGAATTTTGGCACTAGAAGCTTCCTAAACTGATCCATATCTTATTTATATTTTGTTCAAACACTTTGGAGGCCCAAACCAAGCCCAATTGTGGATTTTTGATTTTCACTCTCTTCCAAAAATTCAATGTTGGTATGCATATTCTAGCCTTGTTCCTTCTTCAAACTCAGCCCAAATGATTCACTTAACACATGTGGAATGTAATGGAATGGTTTCCCTCCCTTGATTTCAATCCATGGAGTGTGTTTGCTATGTTTCTTACTTATGAAGCAATCTTCTAAATGGCTATGTTATGAACTTCAAATCAAAAATGTGATAATGCCAATCTCTTTAGAATATCAATTCCATTCAAAATGACCACAAAATTTGACTTGAATCCATGTTATTTCAAATTATTTTGAATTTTCTCATTTTAATTCATTAAAATGGTCTTTATGTGAATTTTGTTCAACCAATGCTTGATATAATCCATATAAATGGACTCTTGATACTTGGCTAAGCTAAAAACATCATTTTGAGAAACTTTCATGTTGATCAAAAATCCATTTGAGGCTTGCAAGATGATGAAATTGACCTATGATTCAAAATGACCTGTAATGTCCAAATACCCAAAATACCCTTGACTTGTCAAAGCCATAACTTGAGTTCTACAAATCCAATCATGGACTTCTAGTACTCTATGGAAAGCTAAGAGAATAAGGAACAACGTTAATGTTGACCAAAAGTTCATAGGAATCATCCTTATAGGGAAAAAATGTCATGCAAGTTGGGTAACTTTCAAGCTCCAAATTCACATGCCTCAGATGACCTGTAACTTGTCTGGCTCATAACTTGAGTTCTGTAAACCCTATCAAGGACTTCTAGTACTCAAATTAAAGCCAAGACCATGCCCTACAACAATCATGTTGGGGTCAAGATGAGATGAAGATCATATCTTGAGTTAAATAATCTTGAAGTCAGGGGTCAAGCCAGGGGATTTTACACTATCAAGTCTTAGAAACCCTAGCATGAAACTTCTCAAACTCTTCAATCATGATGAGTTAACCTTGGAATCATCCTTATAACATCTCAGTGTATCAATCCATGATCACATGGCTCTTGGATTAGGTCTCAACCTTCTTCAAATCCTCAGTTGACTTAGGGCTGACCCAGTCAAACCCTAGCTGCACCAATCAGGGCTGAGTCTTCTTAATCTTGCACAATGACCTGTCTTGGCCTCAAAGTGATCTTCAACACTTCTCATGAACTCTCTCAAGACCTCAAGTCCATCCTCATGGCCTCAGAATCATCTGATGGCTTTCCACAACTCTCAAGTTAGGAGACCTACACACTTTTGGTTTCAACCACTCTCTCTGAGGATCTTTTGACTTCTCTGACAAGGATATCAACCCTTGAACATTTGAATAACCTTCTTAGCTAGCCTCACATTCTTGTATAGCTCTTTATTGGTGATCATAACTCTTGATCTCCTGCACACATGTCAATGAAATGCAAATGATAATGATAATGTGAATGAAATGAAACATAAGCTAGGTAAAGAAATGTTGGGCAAATTTTGGGGTGCAACAGTTGCCCCTATTCAAACGGCTTGGACCTGACTGGGTGAGAAGCGAACGGCTCTCAAACAATCAAGTTAGAAGACGGTTTAATACCAACAAATCCAGAAATTTGCCAACTGCACGAGTACACGGTACTCTGATGGAGACAAATCTTCGGAAATTGAAATTATAGTTGCACGACAACTAGCTGGAGAAACACTGATCTGAATCTCCGTTAGGATGATTCTCTGATTTATCTGATATCATTGCATCCTCAAATCATCGAGGGATCACCGGTTACATGGTACCTGGAGATCTGCCAACCGCACAGGTAAACGATACTCTGATTGGTAGGAACATCTTCAAAACTGAACATGACAGTTGCACGGCAACTCTGCTAGGGAATTGGTCACGGTAATTAGTGAAGGGTCTAATCTCAAATCTCCGTCAGGATGATCATCTGATTTTGCTGTAGATCTTCGTCCTCAAGTTATCAAGTGGTCACCGGTTACACGGTAACTGGTAATGGATGGTTGATCATGCCGTCAGGCATTCTGCGTCATAACAGAAGAATTCCTTATCGTCACCTATGGACTTATCATGTCGCTAGGAACGTCGACGACATCTTTGTCGGACTTCATCAGTAAGTCAATAAATGATCACTGGTTATTCGGTAACTGGTGAATGATGGTTGATTATGCCGTCGGGCATTCTGCGCCACTGTAGAAACAATTCCTTATCGTCGCCTATGGACTCATCATGTCGCTAGGAAAGTCGACAATATCTTTGTCGGACTTCATCAGTAAGTCAATAAGGGATCACCGGTTACTCGGTAACTGGTAACGAAAGGTCGATTATGCTGTCAGGAATTCTGTGTCATAGCAAAAGAATTCCTTATCGTCGCCTATGGACTCATCATATCGCTAGGAACGTCGACAACATCTTCGTCGGACTACATCAGTAAGTCAATAAGGGATCACCGGTTACTCGGTAACTGGTGAATGATGGCTAATTTTGCCGTCGGGCACTCTGCGCCACTGCAGAAGAATTCTTTATCGTCGCCTATGGATTCATCGTGTCGCTAGGCACGTCGACAACATCTTTGTCAGACTTCATCAGTAAGTCAATAAGGGATCACCGGTTACTCGGTAACTGGTGAATGATGGCTGATTTTGCCGTCGGGCATTCTGCGCCACTGCAGAAGAATTCCTTATCGTCACCTATGGACTCATCGTGTCGCTAGGCACGTCAACAACATCTTTGTCGGACTTCATCAGTAAGTCAATAAGGGATCACCAGTTATTCGGTAACTAGTGAATGGCTACTCTCAAATCTCCGTCGGGATGATTATCATATTTCATTGCAGCTGCTTCCTCAAATCATCAAGGGATCACTGGTCACTCGGTAACCGGCGATACATAGCTGATATTTGCGTCAGGAATTCTGCGGCGCGGCAGCAGAAGAATTCCTCGGGACTCATCAGGTCATTAGGAACTTTTTAACAATCAAGTTAATTATGCCGTCGGGCATTCAAAGACATTTTCGGGCGTCAGCCGGACTCCATCAGTAAGTCAGGAAAGGGACTCCTTAATCAATCATGAACCAATAAGGATGTCTGATATTTTTCCGTCAGGCACCCTGCATCAGCTAGGCAAACTGCTTCGACATCGCAGCTGGACTTCATCGTTAAGCCTAGGGTTTTGGCACCGCTGCCAGACTTCAATCATCAAGTCTTCACGAAAATTTCAACTTCTTTGTTGAAAGCATGTTGGGGATGACACATCTCCACTAGGGATTCTGGAGAACTATCAAGTAACTCTGCTTCGAGGATCCAGAGATCATTCTGGATGAATCAACTCTGCCGAGGACTTCAAGAACCATCTTGGGCAAATAACTCCGCCGGGGACTTCAAGACTCATCCTGAACCAATAACTCTGCTGGAGATTTCAGGAATCATCCTGAGCAAACACTCTGCCGGGGACTCTAAGCATCCACTTGAGCAACCAACTATGGCGACTTCACTGAGGAATTCAAGAATCATCTTAAGCAACCAACTTCACTGGGGAATTCAAGAATCATCTTGAGCAAACCATTCTGCGGAGGAACACCTGCAAAACAAGAACGGTAACGGCCTAGCTCATGCTTCATATGCATATGCTTGACAATGGCGCAATGCTCCACACGGTGGAAATGCTACGCGTATTTAGGGAGAATGTTATGCAATCATGCAAAGTGCTACGACCCTATCAGCAAAATAAATGTTGAAGGGAAGATCCTCCTGTCAAGGAGAAAGAACCACTCTGGTGGAGGAAGGAATCATCCTGCCGAGGAGAAAAATTCACACCAATCTCAATTGGATTCTGCCTGGGGAAATGAACTTCAGTCGACTGCTGCAGGGGAACAAAGTTCTACAAGAACCTGAACCCGCTCAACCAGGTATTCAAACCATAAACTGTCGAGGAAACGATATCAATCGCAGAAATAAAACTGCACGGCATTCGCAAATAGAACTTTCCTGGAGATAACGACTCCGATGGGGAAATACAGCATCAGCTATTCAGTACTCTCTACTAGGGAAAACCAATCATGGCCTTAATGCTCTCCAAGGACTCGGCTCTCGTGGGGAACTGCAAACTCGGCTGAGGATAAGCAACCAGATGCTGGAATCACTCCTACCTGCTGGGGAGAGTACAAATCTGTGGGGAATTTGAATTCTCCTGGAGACTTCAGTGTGAACTATCGAAAGCTGCACTCTTGCGAATAGTCTTTCATGAGAAAACTGCACATTGATCCCGTGCTGGGGAATGAATATACACTTCTGCGTATGACTCAGCTGGGGAAATGATGATCCTTCCTAGAATACATCTGGCCGGGGAGAATCTTCTCTGCTTGGGGAGACACATCAAGGCTCACAATCCCACGTTCAGACTCCGTGGGGAGACATTGCTGATCTCGCTGGGGAAGAAGGAATCATCCTGCTTGGAAAGCATGCCATGAAACGAACTCACAATGACCTGCCCCAGAATCTATAACGACTTCTGACAATCCCTGCCAATACGGGGAGGAACGATTCCTTCGCTTTCAACTTTTGACCCAGCTCGTTGGGTCTCTATGGGGATGCTCCTTGGAAGGAAAATCTGCAATCTCTACACCCTGTTCTGCTTCGGCATTTTGGACCTCACGGAGATGCTTCAGGTTAATTGCCTTCAGGCTAAGGATGGCTTCGGCGCTCTCGGGGTGACCTGCCCCAGTCTTGTCATGACTTTGCCCCTCATGGGCTGATCTGTGGGGAGTAATACCCATGGCTGCGAGAGATTCATCAAATCTCGACCTGATTGCCCCAGATTAACGATTTCTGGATGGCTGACTCCCATACTGTGATCATTTGACATAGCTTGCCTCGGTTCACCGGAATGTTCTGGCGTTCTAAATCCTGTTTTGATCAAGTTTTTCCATTGTGGAAACTTTCCTGCTATCAAGCGCTTACTCGCTAGTAAAACAAGTTGTTCTGCATAAAAGACATATCAAATGCAATGCATATGGCAGTTTTCAAAAATCCATTCCTGTTCATTGGAAAAAATTTTATGACATCAAATATATGAAATCATTCATTAACATGTCAACATCAATACAACGCTGTAATGGGAATCCTTTTTAGGAGTCAGTTCCTATGCGATATTTACCGAAGTATGCTTTCGAAACAAACCTATTTCAATTAGGACTTTTACAGGTTGTAACGTGGTCAGGTTCACAGTTTAAGAAGGAAAGGATAAAGGCTCCAAATTCATTTTAACCCACCCATTCTCCTTGATGTTCTCCAATCCTACGTTCAGCTACTTCGACCTTAGCGTTCACCTTTCAAAGGTTATATGACAGGAGTGACGGTTTAGGAAACCGCAAATTTTCGGAGTGACAGTCACTCGCTTTTCGTCTTTGTTTAGGCACTGGTAGCCACACGATTTTGTTCTTTTCGAGGATTTACTTTCGTACTCCTTTTTCGCTTTTCGTTTTTCGTTTTTTCGTTTTCCCCTAACTTTTTCCTGGACTGACTCTTTTGAGTTTCTTCAATTTTGAAGTCCAGCGGGGTACCCTGATTTTTTCCTAAGTCGCTTGCTTTCAAGATTCGACTTAGCGGGCTTTCATTTTTTCGATTTTTTTTCTTCTTTTTTTTTGAACAAATCGTATGGCATCGGCTCGCATGACTTGTTAAAGAGATTGTGACTGTTTCACTCCTGATCGGCCAGGTTTAACCATCATGGTTTTTTAGGTACGACCTATAGCAGCGTGATTGATCCTCGAACGAACACTCCTTTGGTAATTTGAATGCCTGGTCAAATCAACTGACACCTACCCTGCCCCGGGTTAAGATTGAGGGTTTGTCTATCTTCAGAAAGAAACTCCTACAACTAGGCTCAAAGGGGTTAACAAGGGATTATCTTCCTTATACCTCCGGTGTTTGGGGACTGAAATAATGGATGTACATCATCAACAGGTTTTTTTATTCAAAAGCATAGCATCGGAAGCTTACGCATCATTGGATTTCTTCATCCTCCCCGGATTCCACTTAAACAAGTGTTAGAAATAAAATAAAGCAATAGAGTGAACACGAATGGATTAGTTCAAAACATGCATATTTATTTCATCATCAATATCAATTGAAAAACAATCATGTTTTACAAGCGAAATTTACAATTCTACAGGAAAGAAACTATAAATGCAAAGAAATGACATGATAAAATGCAGATTGCCAGCTTTCGGGGAACTGGGCTTTCACGCTTATTTGCTGCTGAGGGGAGCGACCCTTTGAAGTCTTCAGACTCGATCAGAAGAACGACTGCTGTAAGGTCGACTCTGATTCGGGCTCCAATAGTTTTGCTGCCACGGAGCGAGAGGTTGCCGACTCTGTATGGAAAAAACAATCCGGAGACGAGGATCCTCTTTGTTCAGGGATTTTCATCCTGGAACTCGACTCATGAACATGAAAAAGTTGCGGGCAAGGTGATTCAAACCTCAATGATCGTGGGATATACTCCTGATCTTTCTCATCTTCAGATGAGATCATGGGAACATCCATCTCTTTTGCAGGATAAGGGATGAATATGCCTGATGCTTTCATGTCGTCTGGCACGAATTCAATCATTCTTGACTCAATCATGTCTTGAACCTTATGCTTGAAAGCACTACAGTTCAATATATCGTGCCCCGGTGCTCCAGAGTGGAAATCGCATCGAGCGTTCTCGTCCCAGTCGGGTGGCAGTTGGCCAGTCATTGGAGCCAACGTTCGAAGTTTAACCAATTGTAGTTGGAGCAGGAGTTGCAACAACTGGTCATAATCCATCGGGATTGGGTCGAGGGTTCTGTCAGATAGTCTCCTCTTTTGACCCTGTCCTTTGGGGTTGTCTTGCGGAACCGGACATGGCCGCTGATGGGAAACGTTTCGAGCTTCATGTTGCGCAGAGGATTTGTTAGGCCTGTCATGCCTTGGTGCGGGTTCTTCAGATACCCGTGGAGCAAGTAGGTCGGCTGCAGCCTCGGGCTTCTGCTCACATTCTCTTCGGAGTATGTTCTTTAGCACTTCTGCCATCAGGCCCACCTGATTCTTCAGCTAATCGTTCTCCTCTTTAAGCGCCTGCTGGTCCCTCATAACTTGCCTCAGCTGGCCTCGGACCTCTCTCAGCTCCGCTCGTACCCGTTCCATTGCTCGGATCAACCTGAGACAAACCTGAAACAACCTGTATAAACAGGGGGTTAGAAAAAACGGCAAGGTACCTGTTATGCAAATGATTCATGCAAATGCAAACGTGTGTCTGTGCCTTAGGGAGATTTCCCTCGATTCTAGTGCCAAAGTGCCAGTGCTGATAATAAGAAGTCTGGATCCAGTCATGGAAATGACGTCTCATATATATATATATAAATAAAGCCCATCAAGGCGGCATACAACATCACTGAGTACAAGCAGAATCAATACCATGACCTCGACCAACAAGCCTGGTGATGGTCAGCATACACCAATGATCAAAACAAAGGGTTACAAATATAGTCAAGCATGGCCACGGGCGCGGAACTCTTCTAACAAACCCCTCGTTTCTGGATGATCAGGCCGAGTGAGCAACCCCTCGACGAGTAACTCCCTCTGCATAATAGTGTATTGAAGACCTTCAACGGAGTCTTCCCACGCTCCTTCACCGAAACAATCTTCTAACCTCCGTTTCTTGGATTCAAACATCTGCTTGCGCTCCTTCAGGTTAGCGAGAGCCTTGTTTAGCAGGTCTTCAGCGGCATATTTGCGAGCAGTTTCTTCATCAAACCTCTTATCACTAGCCTTCACCTGAGCCTTCAATTTGGATATCTGCTGTTTCAGTTTATCCTCCAGTTCCTTGCTGTTGGCTAGAGTGGCATTCCACTGCTGATTAAACTTGGATATTCTCCGGTACGCTTCATCCAAGTGCTGCTTCTTGGTGGCAAGCACATCATTGACAGATTTGAAGTCCAGACCCAAGCGTTCACGCTCAACTATCTACTTAGTCAAATCCATACCTAACATGTTCACCAAATCTGTTTGCCTCTTGAAGAAATGGACGGCTTCGCTCCGCTCGCTTTTGAGCTGAGCCAACTTTTTCTCCAATTATTCATTGGCTTTTTCATCTCTTCTCTCTTAGCTAAGACCTGATTGTACTTCTGAATAGGCACAGTAGTAGGCTCCTCCATCACTGGAGGGCATTCCTGCTTAGCAGGTGGAAAAGGCATCCCTATAATCTCTGCTTTGGCTCTGATCCAGGTCACATACGAAGCGTAGGCTTGGCTATTGCTTTTTCCCAACAATGGTTTCCCTCGTCTACTGATACCATTCCAAGCATGCTGAAGCTTAGGTAACATATCCCCCTCTAGAAGACCAGTGAGGTACATAGATTCCTGCACCTCTTCATCCTTTGGCGGAGCTCTCAAAGCATAAGCAAACTGTCAGACAAGCAGAGATGGATTATAGCTGATACAACCCTTCCTGCCTATCAAAGGCATATTCAGAAACCCACTGCAGCTGAATATAACCTTAGTACCCAACATATCTCTATCAAACCAAACGATGTCCTCTGCTGATAGACTCATCAAACGCTCAGACCACTCAGTTGTGGCTGCAGATGAAGCAAAACGACTCTTCTTGGGTAGGTGGCTATCAAACCATCTATAGAATAGGGGCACACAGCACGAGACATTCTTACCCCTTCTATTCTCGTTTTTGTAATGGACGGAATGGTAGACATCTCCAATCAAGATAGGGACTGGATTCCCTGAGGCAAAGATATGAAAAGCGTCCAAGTCTACAAAATCAGGCAGGTTGGGAAACATAATGATACCGTATATGCAGAGAGCAAGAATGGCGTTGAACACAATCCAACAACTGTCTTTGGCACACTGTTGGGCTTTCCCAACTAAGAACTGTAAAGAGAAACCAGGAACCCCGTTCCAACTGGACAAGACCAACTCAGAGGCATCCAAATGAAGAGAAAGAGCTAGATTAGCCAGATTAGGCTCAGCATCCATATGAACAAATGGCATCTGACTCCTAATAGGCACACCCAACAAATCAGTGTACTCCTCTAATGTAGGTGCAAGAATGAAGTCCATGAAAGTAAAGCATCTCAAAGGAGGATCATAGAACT
The DNA here is from genome assembly GCA_963859935.3 of Lathyrus sativus. Taxonomy (NCBI): domain Eukaryota; kingdom Viridiplantae; phylum Streptophyta; class Magnoliopsida; order Fabales; family Fabaceae; genus Lathyrus; species Lathyrus sativus. The sequence continues at coordinate 180,603,874 of OZ012736.1, read as the reverse complement.
GCAGCAAGGCATATAACCCATTCAACTCGTACACGGAAGGTTTACGAACCAAATTGAGCAGTTTCCCATAAGACTTTCTGAATTCAACTCTAACAGAATCATCTGCCAAAGCGATCAAACTGGACAACTGAACAACGTCTGGAGTGGGGAGCTTATAGGCCACGGTCTTCCTCAGAGAACCCATAATAGCACAACAGAAGGCAAGAAAACCTGAACTAGGGGAAACGGTACTGCAACACAGACACACGTTAATGATATGCAAATGAGTATGCAAAAATGCAAAATGCAATCATGCAGCAGGAGATCAAGACGACTGTGCTGTTGAGGAGAAAGGCCACAATCTGCTCTGTCAAGAACAAACATATCTATGATGATAAGAACCCCTGATACCAAACCACAAATCTGCTCTGTCATGAACCAACACATATCTGATGATGAGAACCTCTGATACCAACAAAACTGATTCGCTGTCAAGAAAACCAGGTAGTTTGAAGGTTAAGGTTTCCTACAATAAACCCGACCCCGCTCACAAGTATGGACCTAAACTGACACAAGTTCGGCATCCTAAGAGGTCATCAGCGTCACAGACTTTCAAGAATGATGATACGATACCCAGAAGGTGTGGCATCATCATCTCTTGAAGCGGCCTCACTTAGCTGAATCCCAAATGATCGGTCCCCAGAGTCGACAATCCTCCAAACCAACAACCCCTCAGGCCCAAAGGGCCGAAAAAGAAGTCAACCGGGAGAACCTCGTCTGAGCGTGGATTTCATGAGACACTAGTGCCTGCAAAGCAAGCACGCGCCCACTAATTTCCACAACTAATGCTAGGTACACTCAAGCCTGGGTCTGGCTTTTCACTCATCAAAATGCCCCTCCAACAACAGCACAGATAATCATATCATACTGAAAATAAAATGCGGGAAATAAAATGCGATAAATAAAACCCAACATGTAAACATACAAGTGCTAGGATTGACTCTCGCAGGGACGTTGGATCCCCATATTGACTCGCATAGGGGACGTTGGATCCCCAGGAAACTATAGAGTCCCCAGCAGAGTCGCCAGCTGTCGCTATCGCGAAAATAAGGTGCCGGCAAAACAGAAGAGTCGTCACCTTTCATTATTTATCCCTCAGAACGGGAAAGGAAACGATCGGAAAAACCTGACGAAAAGGTATAACACAAGGTCATCGTAACTATTGTGTGGATTCGGGAGTCGGTTACGCAAGGGGAAGGTATCAGCACCCCTCACGTCCATCGTACTCGATGGGATCCATGCTTGTTGTGTTTCTCTGACGGGTTGGTTTTACTATCTACCTATCAAGGATGGTCTGAAAAGAAAAGAAAATGACTCGGCAAAGCGTCGCACTTTATGCCTACGTATTCTCATCAGAGAATGAGAAATCCAAGTCAACGTAGTTCAGCTAACTACGGGTAAACGGATGGGGGAAGGTGGCTCGCCAATACATCAGTATTGTGCCTACGTACTCTCAACATATATGAGAGATCAGAGCTTACGTAGTTCGGGATAATACGGATTACGGGGATTCAGATTCATATGCTTTTTCGAGTAGGGTTAACAAACAGTTCCAGCAGTTTGGAGTACGCAGCTCGACCTTTGGAGACTTAGCCGTTACCGTTTGCGGTAGAACTGGGAGTTAACGACACTCTTTTCTTCAGAAAAGCTTCCTTTGAATTATGGGCCCACGGGGCAAAAAGGTTTGAAGTTTGTTTTCTGTCTTTTACGGAAGAACTGTTTTTTATGGATGTTTTCAACCAATATCGTACTAGAGACTATGACCTGAGAGTGAATGCGTCGCATGTCACCCAAAGGGTACCATACTAAACACCCAGATTATTAGAAGGAAACCCTCTAACAACCCTTTCCCAAGTAGCTTAAGGCTCGTAACGTACAACATCAGTTAACCTTTATTACTGTATTTTAATTTGCTTTGAGATGAGAAGAGAGAACAGGCTCAACTAAGGGGAGACTATCAAGTCCTTACAGTTGTCATGCCAAGGATTCATCCTATGGTTGAGGCTTGAAACAGGGATCTCCTAGAAGTTATCATGCATAGGTTTCAACCTAAAGTTCTAATCATCACTTCCGTATCAAAGGAAGTGAGATTCCTAGGGGATCATGTCAAAGATAAACAGAAACAGATAAAGCATCAGCTTAAACCGTAAACAGTAAATAACTGTAAATAAAATGCATGTATGCAACAACCAAGCAGAAGGAGCCAAGCTCAACTTCTAAGCAAACAAGGCACGAAGGCCACAAACCACATAGGCAAGGGAGCTGAGCTCTACCAAATACCAGCAAGCAAAGCCACACAGTAAAAATACAAGCAGAGGGAGAAACTCAACCTCTAATGCAGTACAAGTAAGGGGAGAAGCTCAACCCTTAGGATGCTCTTAGGCTTATTCAACTACATGACCTAATCTAAATGCATCACACCTATCAAGTCACATCAATACAGTTGCACAAGAAGAAAACAGACAAACAGGGAAAACAAGCAAGCAAACTCCACAGCAGAGCAATCTTCTGACAGCAATCCAATCCAAAGTTTGTAACTGTTTTTCAAGTCCACCATCTTCAAGAGAAGAAAAGGGGTACTCCATCTTCAAGCTTTACCAATGCACTCCACCAAGAACGAAGAGAATCAACAAGATGATTATTTGATAATGGGAAGTAGACAGGAAACCAAAGGAATCACATATGACACTCAACCAGTCATCAGAGAAAGGCATCCTCAAAAGTTCTACTCATTGTAAATGTCACACATCCCTCCAAAGGAGAGATGAGACTTTAACATGAGGAATTTGAATCATAGGATGGGAATGGAAGGTGAATGAAACCAACCATTATTTGAAGAAAAAAACTATTTCTAAAGCTCTCTTCTAAAACCCTAATCTTATAAACTAAAAAAAGCTAACAAAAAGGAAAGAAAAGCTCCAATCCAAGCTCCACCAGCCACTCCACAAAAGCTTCACCATGTCCATGATATCCTCCAATAGGAACCAGAAGCCCACTATGCAAGAAAAGCCCACTTTAAGTCCATTCCACACAATCACCAAAGTTGAAGCACCAAATGAACAATCAACTTGAATATTCTATCTTAAATATCAAAACACATCCTAAAAATCTAATTATTTTTCTATGGGAACATGCATTTGTTAATGATCTACAGTTCAAAAATTCAGGACCTAATTCAATCTCTAAGTCCTCTAACAAAATCCTAAGTTGAAAGGCACCACTAAAGAGATCCACTAAAGATCACCCCTAAACAACTACACTAAAATCATATTTACAATGATTTAAAAATCATGATAAAAATCACATAGCAACATCAATATGTACTCAAACAGCACGTAAAAATCCAAGATTAAACTCCAAAATATGAGAGATAACGAAAATCAACAAATTCATAACATCATTATTTCATCATTAAACACATATTAAACTAGAAAATATGCAATAAAATGAAAAATGCATGAAAAATGAAAAATAAAAGCATGACAAAATTCTAAACATCTCATTTTATATCCACAAAGTTTCTCAGAATTTATTATCAACTTTTACTATTTTTTAATGAATTAATTCTAACAAGCATGAAAACAAAAATTAAAAGAAAAGCAATTAAGAGAAATAAATGGGAGGGGTTCCATCAGCAGCAAAATCAAACATAATTCACTTGGGCCCAGGAGTGGGGGGTGCTGGAAGTACAAGGGTGCTAGGCCCATCTGAGTTTCAACTCAGTTCATAAAAATTCCAAAGGAAACACGCCCAGGGGGTGCACTAAGCAGTCATTTTGTGTTGTAAAATCTGGATGGGCCTGGTGGTGAGGTGTTGATAGCACAGAAGAATTGAAGCCCAACGCACATGCTAGTTCACTCAGGTAAATTCAGTTTCACAAATTAACCAAAAAACGTACACGCAAGGACTCGAACCTACGCATCCTTGGTCCATACAGCGAAGCGAACAAGCCTGGGATTTTAATTAACCAAAACGGTGCGTACAGGGGAGGGGGTGTGTGGCGCGTTCTGAGCGCTAGGATTGATTGACCAACTCTTGCTTTCATCACGAGTGAGTGGTCCAGATTTCGTCTTCCACCTTTTGAATTCTTCTGCAAACATACAACGCGCGCGCAGCCATGGCCATCGCCGGTAGCTTTTCCGGCCAGCCTCACGCAACCCTAACTCTCTACACACTCCACCATTTCACATGATTCTTGAATGAATGTTGCTCGAATTTTCACAAGGAATTCAACTACACTAACAAATCGTGCTAAAAACGCAAGAATCATCTAATCTCATTCTCAACCGAAAATGGAGTCATCCCTAAATTGTCACTAATCTTCAAATTAATTATCCAGAATCCATCTATATCCTAAGGGGAACCTAACCACATGATTCTATTCCCTTAAAAGCGCATAAATGGAGAGAAATTTCAAGAAGTAGAAACCTGGTTTTGAGCTTCGATTGTGGTGGTTTCAGACCTCAATTCTCTTCCAACTCGTGCAGAAATCTTCAGTGATTGATGGTGAACGATTCTTGATGATCAATTCCTGATGAAAACCTCTGATTCTAAAAAACAAAAACTCACTTTCAAGCTTTTTTCTTCACTTTGCTCCAATGGCTTCCCCACGAATTTTGGCACTAGAAGCTTCCTAAACTGATCCATATCTTATTTATATTTTGTTCAAACACTTTGGAGGCCCAAACCAAGCCCAATTGTGGATTTTTGATTTTCACTCTCTTCCAAAAATTCAATGTTGGTATGCATATTCTAGCCTTGTTACTTCTTCAAACTCAGCCCAAATGATTCACTTAACACATGTGGAATGTAATGGAATGGTTTCCCTCCCTTGATTTCAATCCATGGAGTGTGTTTGATATGTTTCTTACTTATGAAGCAATCTTCTAAATGGATATATTATGAACTTCAAATCAAAAATGTGATAATGCCAATCTCTTTAGAATATCAATTCCATTCAAAATGACCACAAATTTGACTTGAAACCATGTTATTTCAAATTATTTTAAATTTTCTCATTTTAATTCATTAAAATGGTCTTTATGTGAATTTTGTTCAACCAATGCTTGATATAATCCATATAAATGGACTCTTGATACTTGGCTAAGATAAAAACATCATTTTGAGCAACTTTCATGTTGAACAAAAATCCATTTGAGGCTTGCAAGATGATGAAATTGACCTATGATTCAAAATGACCTGTAATGTCCAAATACCCAAAATACCCTTGACTTGTCAAAGCCATAACTTGAGTTCTACAAATCCAATCATGGACTTCTAGTAATCTATGGAAAGCTAAGAGAATAAGGAACAACGTTCATGTTGACCAAAAGTTCATAGGAATCATCCTTCTAGGGAAAAAATGTCATGCAAGTTGGGTAACTTTCAAGCTCCAAATTCACATGCCTCAGATGACCTGTAACTTGTCTGGCTCATAACTTGAGTTCTGTAAACCCTATCAAGGACTTCTAGTACTCAAATTAAAGCCAAGACCATGCCCTACAACAATCATGTTCGGGTCAAGATGATATGAAGATCATATCTTGAGTTAAATAGTCTTGAAGTCAGGGGTCAAGCCAGGGGATTTTACACTGTCAAGTCTTAGAAACCCTAGCATGAAACTTCTCAAACTCTTCAATCATGATGAGTTAACCTTGGAATCATCCTTATAACATCTCAGTGTATCAATCCATGATCACATGGCTCTTGGATTAGGTCTCAACCTTCTTCAAATCCTCAGTTGACTTAGGGCTGACCCAGTCAAACCCTAGCTGTACCAATCAGGGCTGAGTCTTCTTAATCTTGCACAATGACCTGTCTAGGCCTCAAAGTGATCTTCAACACTTCTCATGAACTCTCTCAATACCTCAAGTCCATCCTCATGGCCTCAGAATCATCTGATGGCTTTCCACAACTCTTAAGTTAGGAGACCTACACACTTTTGGTTTCAACCACTCTCTCTGAGGATCTTTTGACTTCTCTGACAAGGATATCAACCCTTGAACATCTGAATAACCTTCTTAGCTAGCCTCACAGTCTTGTATAGCTCTTGATTGGTGATCATACCTCTTGATCTCCTGCACACATGTCAATGAAATGCAAATGATAATGCTAATGTGAATGAAATGAAACATAAGCTAGGTAAAGAAATGTTGGGCAAATTTTGGGGTGAAACAGTAATGATCTGAGAATCTTCCTCACAAGCTTTTCTTCAGAAAACTTTTCTCCTAAAGCTCCTAAGGTATTGGCAATCTCAAGAATATTCATGTAGAATTCATGAATAATCTCATCCTCCTTCATTCTCATATTCTCAAACTTAGTTTTCAGCATCTGTAATCTAGACATCTTGACCTTAGAGGTACCTCCGTGAGTTGTTTTGAGTGTATCCCAAACCTCTTTAGCCAAATCACAGGGATGCACAAGTCTGAAGATGTTCTTATCTATCCCATTTAATAAAGCATTCAGGGCCTTAGAGTTCCCAAGAGCCAAGGCTTCTTGCTCTTTTCTCCACTCTTCTTCAGGTATTAGCACAGTTGCTCCATCTTTATCTGTTTTCACTGGATGTTCCCATCCTGAGTTAGCAGCTCTCCAGGCGTTGCTATCTAGAGACTTCAAGAAAGCTATCATACGAGGTTTCCAATAGTCATAGTTAGAACCATCCAGAATTGGTGGTCTATTTGTGAATCCTATATCCTTGTCCATAGTACCAAAATTTATCTTCCCTAGATCTCCCCCAGAAAATAACAGGCAGGGTGCCTGCTCTGATGCCAATTGAAATTCTAGTAACAGACAGTGGATGTTATACTGGATGTTATGACATCCACAAATAAATAGACAATTAAGCTACACAGTAAAACACTTAAGGAAAGCAGTAAATAACACAGGGAATTGTTGACCTAGTTTGGTGCAAATTACACCTACTCTGGGGGCTACCAAGCCATGGAGGAAATCTACTATAAGCAGTGTTAATTCAGAGCCAAACCACCAGTTTGCACTCTTCACTTAAGACCTACCCAATGCAACTTTGGCCTAACACTAGACTTGAGTACCAATTCACTCCCCCTCAATCATAGCAGCGATATCAACCAATTGAGTTACAGATAAAAAAGAAGACACACTTCAAACGAATCTTGATCTTGCTTCACAGCATCAATCAAGAGACACAGTACTCGTGCTTAAAAGCTTAGAGTGACACAAATAACATACAGCTCAAACACACTAGTCCAATGCAATCATACAACAGATAATTTCTTGCCTCATAAGAAATCTTAAGACACAAATCACACATGAATAACACAATACACAGACTGAATTCTTCACTCACAAAAAGCTCACACAACACTCTGTAAAATCTCTCAGTCTCTTTGTTGAATTAGGATTGCCACTTTTATATTTATAGGCAGCGTAAGATCCTTGGGCCTCAGTGCAGCAATTAGGTTTAACCAAGTTAAACCTTTTTTCATAAATCAGGGTTCTGTAAATTAGGTCATATGCATTCCATGTTATCCTCAACATTGCCTAGCATTTCTCCTGAGATAACTAAGCGCCCTACAATGTTTCCTGAAATCTAGCCTGAGCTAACTCAATCATTATATCAGAAAAACAAACACGTGCCCTTGATGTCAGCTACCTGATGTCATAACATTCAGTATGACATCCAATACACTTTGTTCTTAGCTAACCAAACTTACCCTGCAAAACACTACACAAGCATGTCATGACATCAATCATGACATCTACACACAACATTGTTTTACCATAAAAGGCAGCCAATCAAGAACATCTACATTTGGGAAGACAAATTTCATGCTTCAAACCTTGAGAAGATAGAGTTGCTGAAGCAGTTGAAGGAGAAAGATGATTTGATAGAGCTTCTTGAGCAGCATGTTATGAAGAGACAAAGAGAGGTTTTATTTTCCTTTAGTAGTGCATCATCTCATCCTTCTACCTCAGGTACTTGGAAGGGCATTGTGGATCAGATTGTGTTAGAGAAAACTACTATGAAGGATATTTCTGAGAGGGAGATCAATAGAAAAAGAAGGAAGTATCAGCTTGGACTTGGATCGTCTTCAGATGTGATTCCTTAGAATCTAGATTTTTTTCCTTTTGTATTTGATCCTTTGAGACTTGTACTTCCAATTGTAACTCTTTCTAATTATCAATAAAATGAGATTTTCAGTATTTCAAAAGTGCTATTTCTTTATGATGTTTGCAATTGCTTTATGGTATCTTAAAGCTCCTTGAAAATTGAATAAAAACATTTGTGTTGCATATCATGCATCATTTTGCACTTGGTCTTGATTTTGAGAGTCTTACAGGTGTCTTATTTCTTTTCTCTTGGTATTCTCAGAAGTCAAGTTGTCTCACTCGTACAACACTCGAGCTAATTGTCAAAGGAAAATGGATCATTTAGAGCAAGGAAATCGTGAACTCCATGAAGAGGTGACAACCCTTAGGGCTAGGATGGAGAAACTCAATGCTTTGGCCGAATCTCTGGTTGCTCTCCAGAATCAGTCTTTTCATCCTTCCCCTACGCCTTTAGTAACTCAGCCTCAAACTACTGTGATTTTTGAAATCATGTGAGTGCTTATTTCTTTGGCCCCGATTAGTGCTTCGCCACACCAAATGACTGATGGGTTTCCTTGGGGCATGCCTTTGAATTTTGTTCCTAAAGGTTACAAACCCGCTGTTGAAGTTTCCACTGTTCAGCCTGTCATAACTATTCCTCCACATGTGGTGCATGCTGTTCCACAAAATGAAGATCCAATTTTTCATGCTGAGCCTAGTGAAAGCTTGGGCATTTATGAAAGGATGGATGAATTCCAAGACCAGTTTCAAGAGATGCAGAAGGAAATCAAAGCTTTAAGGGGAAATAATTGTTTGGGAAGAACACTCATGATTTGTGCCTTGTTCCCAATGTGAAGATTCCTGCCAAATTTAAAGTCCTTGATTTCGAGAGATATAAGGGAAACACTTGTCCTCAAAGTCACCTTGTCATGTTCGCAAGAAAAATGTCCACTCATACAAATAATCATCAACTGCTAATCCATTATTTTCAAGATAGCCTCACTAGCGCTGCTCTTAAGTGGTACATGGGATTAGACAATACTCATATTCACATTTTCAATGATTTGGAGGAAGCGTTTATTCGACAATACAAATACAATCTGGATAAGGCACCGGACCGTGATCAACTCTATGCTATGTCACAAAAGGAGAAAGAAACTTTCAAAGAGTACGCCCAGAGGTGGCGTGAAATTGATGCGCAGATTAGTCCTCCATTGGAAGAAAAAGAGATGAAAAATATTTTCTTGAAGACTTTAAGTTCTTTTTACTATGAATGAATGGTGGCTAGTTCACCCAGTGACTTCATCGAGATGGTAAACATGGGTATACGTCTGGAAGAAGGAATCCATGAAGGATGATTGGTTAAAGAAGGTAATTTTGCTGGTAATACTAAGAAATATGGGAGCAGGTTTTCTAAAAGAAAGAGGGAGAGTCCAATGTCATTTCCCAAGAGAGTTATAAAAGACACCGAGGAAAGAACAATCATCATCAACACAAGTAGCCTCAGTCACGTATGTCATTAACACTACTCTAGTTGCTCAAGTTGCGTCAACTTATCAACCATAATTTCAACACATAACTCTTCATCAACAAAACCGCACTCAGAAGAAAGCTAAGTTTGATCTGATTCCCATGATGTATGTTGAACTGTAACCTGCTCTAATACAAAAGAATCTTGTACAGACTAGATATCCACCGACTGTTCCAAGAGAACACCCTTGGTGGTATAAATCTGATCTTTTTTGTGTCAATCATCAAGGGGCACCTGACCATGACATCGAGAATTGTTTTACATTAAGGGAAGAAGTTCAGAGATTAATTCGAAGTGGTATTATGTCCTTCAAGGATCTTGGACCCAATGTTCAAGTCAAACCATTTGCCTAAACATGGAGGTGCCAATGTGAACATGGTAGATGGATGTCCTTGCCACTATCGATTCTTTGATGTTAATTTGATTAGAAGATCTTTGGTTGATATGCATGTCAGCTTGTGTAGACTGAGTTATTATGAGCATGATCATGCTGCTTTCCGAATTTGTTCAAGAAGTCCCCGAGGACGCTCTGTGGTGAAAAGAGATCTTCAGGAAATGTTGGATCAGAGGTTTATTCATATTACTCGTTCAAGGTATGATGTTGATCATGAAGTGGATGTCATAGTTCCTCATTTCAATATATCGAAACCAGTTGAGATTGCTTATAACAGTCAAAATTCATCCGTTTCTCCTTTGGTCATTTTTCTACTGGTCCTACACCCTATGAATTTGACAAAGTTGTGCATACCGATATAATTCCGCAGTGATTAAAGATGGCAAGGAGGTGCCCATTCCTTTCTTTCTTCTATTGTCAATATTGTCGATGTTAGCACAGTGACCCGTAGTGGTCGTGTATTTGTTGCTGCACCTCCTAAGAAGGTTGATGATATCTCTGTTAACAGGCCAATTGAATTTGAGATGCCTGTGGTACAATCTGAATTTCGATTTGTAATAGGGAAATCTAGAGGTTCAAATCAAAATGTTGATGATGAAGTTTGGAAGCTGATTAAAAAGAGTGAATACAAGATTATTGATCAATTGCTGTAAACTCCATCCAAAATTTCTATCTTATCTTTGTTGATGAACTCTGAGGTTCACAGAGAGGCTTTGAGGAAAGTGTTAGAACAAGTTTACGTAGACCGTGATGTAACCATTGATCAATTTGATGGTATTGTTAGAAACATAACTGCTTGTAACAATTTAAGATCATGAGGAGCTACTAGAGAAAGAAATAAATCACAATATGGCCTTAAACATTTCAATGAATTGTCAAGAGGATGCATTACCCAACATGTTGGTAGATACTGGTTCATCTCTGAATGTAATACCTAAGTCTACTTTGTCAAGGCTTTCATATCAAGGCACTCTGATGAGATATGTTGGGGTTGTTGTTAAGGTTTTTGATGGATCCAGAAAAACTGTGATAGGGGAAGTTGATCTCCCTGTGAAGATAGGTCCTCAACCTTTCCTGATCACATTTCAAGTTATGGACATCCATCCTGCATATAATTGTTTGTTGGGTAGGACGTGGATTCACGGAGCTGGAGCAATCACTTCGACTCTTCATCAGAAGTTAAAATTTGTGAAAAATGGAAAGTTGGTTGTAGTAGGAGGTGAGCAAGCCATGTTGGTAAGTCATCTTTCATCTTTCTCTTATATTGATGCTAACGAGGATGTAGGAACCCCATTCTAAGCCCTCTCTATTGTTGATAATGGTGGTAAGAGGAGTGGGGCATCCATTTCTTCTTTGAAAGATGCACAACAAATTATGGAAAATGGTCAATATGTTGGTTGGGGCCGAATTGTTGAGCTTGCGGAGAACAAAAATAGAGTTGGATTGGGATTTTCTTCTGGTGCAACTAGAAGAGAATTAAAGCGTAATCAATACATATTCCACAATGCTGGGTTTATCCATTCTGGAGATCAAAGTGCTACTGCAATTATTGAAGATAATTCAGAAGAAGACATGCCAAACTTCATGACTCACAGAGTGATCTGTTAGAATTGGACAGTGGTTGACTTTCCTTCTATTGTTCACATTTCAAGGTAATTTGTTTGTGTATTCAAAGATCCTTTCACTCTACCCAAGGTGACAGAGAATATGTGAGAGCTTTGTTTCAATTTGTAATATCATGAATAAAATATTATTTTGCTTATCCATATGTGTTTTTTATCTTTTTGCTTTTTCTGGAAAATGGTAACCTAAAAAACCAAAAGATAATAATAATGACAAAATCTACATAATACTTGCGCATTAATATATTTCCTCAATTCAAGAATATATCACTGTGCAGATCGATTCATGATAAACCCATTGAAAACAATGTCCATATGCCCTCTCCCAACTTTGAATTCCTTGTGTTTGAAGCTGAAGAAGAGTCTGTTGAGAAAATTCCTGATGATATTTCTCGGTTACTTGAGCACTGGGAGAAGACCATTCATCCTTACAAAGAGCCAGACGAAGTGATCAACTTAGGTTCTGAAGAGGACAGGAAATAAGTTAATATTAGGGCACTACTTCATCCAAATGTTAAGAAGAAGATGCTAGAGCTTCTTAAAGAGTATTTGGATGCATTTGCTTGGTCTTATCAAGATATTCCAGATCTTAATATAGACATTGGGGAGCATAGATTGCCTTTGAATCTAGAATTCCCGCCAGTCAAGTAGAAGTTGAGAAGAACTCACTCTGATATGGCTGCTAAAATCATAGAGGAGGTTCAAAAGCAAATTGATGCAGGTTTTCTTGTTACAGATGAATATCCTCAATGGGTGGCCAACATTGTGCCAGTTCCAAAGAAAGACAGTAAAGTCTAGATGTGTGTTGATTGTAGAGATTTGAATAAAGCTAGCCCAAAATATGATTTTCCCTTGCCACACATTGATATGTTGGTGGATAATACGACTAAATTCAATATATTCTCCTTTATTGTTGGTTTTTCTGGCTATAATAAAATTAAAATGGCACCCAAGGATATAAAAAAAAACAACATTCATTACACCCTGGGAAACATTCTATTAGAGAGTGATGCCCTTTGGTTTGAAAAATGTTGGTGCAGCGTACCAAAGAGCCATGAATACTCTTTTCCATGACATGATGCATAAAATGATTGAAGTCTATGTTGATGATATGATTGCTAAGTAGAAGACTGAAGAAGATCATGTTGAGTATTTTTGAAGTTATTTTAACGTTTGAAAAAGTTTAAAATTCGCTTGAATCCTAGTAAACGCACTTTTTGTGTCCATCCAGGAAAACTTTTGGGTTTTATTGTCAGCCAAAAAGGTATTGAGGTAGACCCTGATAAAGTCGGAGCTATTCCAAAAATGCCTGTACCCAAAATAGAAAAATAAGTTAGAGGATTACTAGGGCGTTTGAACTACATTTCCAGGTTTATATTTCACATGACTGCCATTTATGGGCCAATCTTCAAGCTTCTTCATAAAGACTAAGGTTGTGTTTGGACAGAAGACTGTCAGAAGGCTTTTGATAGTCTCAAAGAGTACTTACTTGAACCTCATATCTTGTCTCCTCTAGTGGAAGGAAGACCTTTGATTATGTATTTAACTATGTTGGAAGAATCCATGGGATGTGTTTTTTGTCAACAAGATGAAACTGGTAGGAAAGAGTATGTCATCTACTATTTGAGCAAAAAGTTCACATATTGTGAGTCTCGGTATTAAATGTTTGAAAAAACATGTTGTGATTTGGCATGGGCTGATAAACATTTACGCCAGTATATGATAAATCATACCACTTGGTTGAATCCAAAATGGATTCAATCAAGTATATTTTTGAAAAATCTGCTTTGACTGGAAGGATTACGCGTTGGCAGATTATCTGAATATGATATTGAGTATCGTACTAAAAAAGAAATCAATGGAAGTATTTTGGCTAATCATTTTTCTCACCAACCAATTGGTGATTATCAATCCATTAGGTTTGACTTCCCTGATGAGGAAGTTATGTATTTGAAAGCCAAAGATTATGATGAACCGTTACCCGAAGAAGGGCAATATCTTGAATCCCGGTGGGGTTTAGTGTTTAATGAAGCTGTCAATGCTTATGGTAATGGAATTGGGGAAATCATTCTTACTCCTCAGGGTTCTCATATCCCTTTCACTGTAAGATTGATGTTTGAGTATATGAAAAACATGGTAGACTATGAAGCTTGTATAGTGGGTCTTGACGAAGCCATTGATTTGAGGATTAAAACTCTTGATGTGTATGGAGATTCATCCCTTGTGATTAATCAGATTAAAGGTGAATGGGAAACTCGTCATCCTAGTTTAATTCCTTATAAAGACTATTTAAGAAGGTTGTTGACTTTCTTTAATAAAGTTGGGTTGCATCATATACCTTGTGAGGAGAATCAGATGGCAGATGCTTTGGCCACTTTATCTTTTATGATTAGAGTGAACCGTTGGAATGAAGTGCCTAAGATTGATGTTATACGCCTTGATAGACCTGCTCATGTGTTCGCGACAGAAGAAGTAAAAGATGATAAGCCTTGGTATCATGATATTAAATGTTTTCTCCAGAGTTAGGAATACCCACTTAGGGCATCAAAGAAAGATAAGAAGACTTTGAGAAGACTAGCTGGCAATTTTTTTCTGAATGAAGATGTGCTATACAAAAGAAACTTTGACATGGTCTTGATTAGATGTGTGGATAGACATGATGTAGACATGTTAATGAAAGAAATTCATGAAGGATCCTTTGGTACTCATGCTAATGACATACAATGGCTAAAAATATGTTAAAAGCGTGTTACTATTTGTTGACAATAGAATCTAATTGCTATAAATATATGAAAAAGTGCCATAAGTGCATGATTTATGATGATAAGATTCATGTGCCTCTGATTCTTCTCAATGTTATTTCATCTCCATAGCCTTTCTCTTTGTGGGGAATTGACATGATTGGTATGATTGAGCCCAAGGCTTCAAACAGACACCGTTTAATTTTAGTGGCCATTGATTATTTCACCAAATGGGTTGAAGCGGCATCGTATGCTAATATGACCACACAAGTTGTGGTTACGTTTATCAAGAATCAAAATATCGGCCGGTGATCACGACTTTGCGTACTGGTCAGATTACTACTGCAAGTATACAGTTTATCACGTAGTTTTAAAAGATTGTCGAACCCACAAGGACTAATAATCAACCTAGAGTGATCAATTGTTACGGTGCAAAGCTAAGGCTTGATTTTTGCATTAAAAAGGCACAATTATAATGGCATTTGAAAAAGATAAAGAAATGGGTCTGAAGAATGATCTACGTGCCCCTAAGGGACTCCGTAGATCCCGGGTGTTAACAAAGGACTCAAAGTTATTCTGTAGGAAAAGATAATTTAAAGATTCGATCTCACACTCTCGCACTATTGACCCAACCACACCTGATAACCCCAAGATTTTGCTCTCGCTCGTTCACTTTCCTAAATAATTTGCAACTAAAACCATTGTGATAATAACTTTTTTAATTTATTTTTTAATAATAACAAATTTTATAATATTAAAACCTATTTCATAATAATCCAATTAATTTATATTTTATCTATTAATAATGACCAACTTTTTATTCAATAGAAATCTCCTTTTATTATTAATTATAATTTAATTAATCCACAACCTAGGACCTTTCGAACTAATAAAATTAATCTAAATTTTTGTCTTAAGAGCTCTTCTCCTAAAATCAATCTCGCCTAAAAACAATATCTATAATTAAATCGAATCGTGCACGCTTACGTTCCCGCACCGACTCCATTCACATATTCACTCTCACACACATGTATCTCTTAGCGCTTTCATGCGTTTGTGTATGCTTTTATCTCCGCCGTTTATATTTATCGTCTTTTACCTTCCCTCAATTTATCTTATCGCATTGCATAAGCGTCCAAAGGAAGAATCTGCGCATGACTTAAACAATTGTGCGTATGCATATCATTTGCATCATAACCCCTGTTGATCCTTGATCCCATTCAAGTTGATCTTTTAAGATAGATCCTACCCATAGAAGGACCTTTGTCTTTTATTTTACAACTTAGATAAAAACAAATCAACTCAATATCGATTATTCAAACACATTAGAGAATAAGACATGAGTCATCTTAAGCGAGATAAAACTTCTACCCCATAACAATTCAATCAATATGTAGGGACTTTTCCGCTTAAGAGAGATAGAGGCGTACTTGTTGACAATCTGAGTACTTGAGCCCTTCTCTTAAGATGATGCAAAGACTATTTTCCTACAAAGTTGTGGTGGTTAAATCAAGTAATCTCCCTTAAAATGGCAACTCATATTTTCTCCTAGACCCAATCAATCAACTACCGTTATCCCGTAGGAACTTTGACCACAGTCAAAGAACTCCTTAAACCCTTTAGAGGAACTACAAATACTCTGATTCCATTCCCGTCAGGATATGTAGGCATAAGATGCGACGTCTTGGCGAGTATACTTATAAATAAACCACTAGGTATTTTATCCCTTAAGCAGATAACCCTTAGCAATAAACAACATAAAACAAGAGGTTCCTGTAGAGTACTACAAAAACTTAGGATGCTAGCACCTTCCCTATGTTTAACCAACCCCCGAACCTAAAACTCTCTAGCTTTTGCATTTGCATTGCATTGTGGATAATTCGATTTTTTCCCCTTCCTTTGGACAAATTAAAGATCGGTTGTAATGAATTAAGATTCAAGCTAATCAATAGCTTGGTATCTAAATTTCATCGCGACACCAGCCTCTCGCTCTCACGACAAGACTGACTAAATTCAGAATATATACCAGAACCAGAATTTTAAATGACTAAGTTAAACACTGATGGTTCCTACAGAGTCCCGTCGGGGCGACGGTACTCAGACTACAGACTCTGACGAAACTACTCAGACATGTTCATCTTTAAATCTAAAGTACTTAACATGCTTCAAATTAAAGCATATGTAATCGCAAGTAATACAAAATAAAGAATTGCAGTAAAGCGAAAATTTAAATGACCTTAGATAAACCAAAATAGAAATGACTTCAAATAAATTACAATATCAATCCAAGCGTACAATCAGCAACAGAAGTAAAAATGCAACAGTGCAGCAATCACTCAGTATGAGCAATTACTGCTTTGGTAAGTGAGTATGTAGGTAATGTCTAGGGAAATTTCTGCAGCGCTTCCGCACAGGTTCCTTGGATTTCTAAAAACTGACCTACAAGGATCCATACATAGGGGGAAATGGCTCCAAGGCTTTTGAATTCAAATACCATCAGAACTGCCAAACTGCTCTGCCAAAAACTATTCCCGCATTGAATGAAGATCGTCGTGTGCCTAATGGTGACCGCCATTAGCTTCAAACTGGGATTTCCTCCTTTTTTGCACGGCGGCCGCCTTCCTCAGGCCATGGCGAGCGCCATTGCCCTGAGGAGGCCAGAACTTGACTTTTTGAAGGTTTTTCTTCATTGTTTAGCTCGTCTTTCTATCTTTTTCTTCAATGTTGCCGATTTAACACCTGTCAAGTAAAAACAGAAGAAAACATAATTAATCAACAACTAAAACCACAATGACTCGATAAAACAACGGATAAAAATGCACAAAATGAATCAAAAAGTACGATACAAAGTCGAGTCATCAAACTCCCCCACACTAAGATCTTTGCTTTTCCTCAAGAAATCGACCAACATGGTAAATGAAAAGTAAGCATGGTCTGAAACATTGGCATAACGAAACTCTAATCATATGCGGCTGCTAGGCTAATGTTCGATCGATAGGTACTAAATAGTGAAAACAAGGATATCGTAACAACACATCTCCATGTTTGCGGACAAATACTCCCTTCCTATGCAATACCAATTCAAATCATGAAATTATGACCAGACCTATATCCTTTATCCTATTTCACCTCTTTTCATTCTCGCGCAATGACATTAAGCCTGTTATCCCTTGCACTTACATGGTAAGCAAACCTGTTTGTGTTATATGTTCACAATATTCAAAAAAAAAATTCTTTTTTGCACATTATGTTTTCTTTTGCTTATGAATTTCAAGAGTTCAAACCTTTTGGCTAAATGGTCGGGTGAGGACTACCTAACTTAACGGGATCATGTCTTTCATGTGTTTTCTATAAAAATCACATTATTCAAATTTTTGAGATCAACACATATTTGCATTGGTTCGTTACTTAGTTTGTACACAAGAGTGGTGTTGACTGCTAGTATAAACTAATCAAGAGGCTACTTCAAAGAAACTAGGCATAAGGTCTTACCATAATGTCTATTTAAATCAATATCACATACTTAGGGAATCTAAGCTGTAGGAACGGTACCGATATTTTCAAAACTTTCCCAAGTCTATCTAACACAGCCTAAGCAATCTATATACTTTCAAAGTGTCGTGCCATGAGTCAAATTTTAAATTATGGTCAAAATAGGGGAGTTAACGGACAGTACAAAAAATGTAAATCAATTATTGACTCAAACGCGCATATGACTCAAAAAAAATAAAGAACTAAAACTAGAAAACTGGAAATGACAGAAAGTAAATAAAAGAGGTAAACGGCTCCTCCCCCACACTTAAACTAGACATTGTCCTCAATGACTTAGTCTAAGGTGAAAGAAAGAGCGATGGAACCTGGAGAAGTCAGTGGTAGCGCCCACGGCTTCCACGATGGCGTCTATCATGTCAAATAGTCGGGTTGTCTTATGGGATATGTTGGACACAGTCTACAATACAGTTCACCTCTCTGCGCAAGCCTGCCATGCTGGAGACAATGTCTCTCAAGTCCAACTCAGTTCTGTCCATAAACTCATATTGGCTCTTTTGCATCTCCTGCATCATTGCGTCGCGCTCGGCGTCCCTTTCTCTTTGCTGCCTGAGCTTCGATAAGATGTCATCCAACAATGAACAAATGCCTACAAAATCAGAAAAAGGTGCAGTGTGTTCCTGGGAGCTAGGCCCAGGTGTGTCAGCAGTACGTCTACAAGTACGGGGCCTCTCGGAAGGTTGTCCTGCAACCTCATGATATTGCCTCTCTACGTTTTCCTCCTATAAATCTGGCACACCTAAATCAATCAACCAATTAGTATGTTGGCACACATCGGTACGCTCAGAGCAAGGTAAAGAGAAACCTCGGAACTCAGTGGTACGAACCATAATGTGACAAGCCGCATACGACGACAAAAGTCAATATTGGCATAGAGGCATGGTATACTATCGGTGGCTTCTAAATCGGCATCTAGGTCTAAAGAGTAGGCGATAGCAGTGACGACACCGCTAATGCAGATGGGACCACTAGTTCTATTCGATACACTAACAAAATGGGCTAAGAGGAACGGTGTGGGATTCACAGGGGTTTGGAGGAGAGCACAATGGATAAAGAATAGATCTTAAGAGTTCACATTGTCTGGGTTCTCACGTCCAAAGATGGTGGAAGTGAGGATACAATGTAAGTATTGGATGGCTAGGTTGTGGATGGTAGTGGCCTTTAGGCCTTCCCATTTGGTGGTTGTGGTGTTGGTGATTTGATTCCAAAACTGAAAGGCTCTGTCCTCCCAGTCACTTTCTAGAGGTGCAATGGTAGCAGATCCTTTGTTGGCGGGAAACCCAAAATATTCCGCTATCTGCTCATGAGTTAGCGAATAATCGATATTAAACATTCTGAAGTGAATGGTACCGGTGGTGCGGGAAAGATCATGGACATACCGGAGTGAACTAAGAAACTCATATGTAAGCCTAACAGAAGAAGCATTAAACATAGAACAGAAACGAGTCATATCGAGGTTCCTGAGCATCCAAGAGACGCTTTGGTAGAGACCTAAGGTGCAAAGAGTGTCCGGGTCAGGGTACCTTGTTGCATAGACGGGTCGCCTGGAGAGTTTGTAAAAGTTTGTGCGCATGGTGTTTCCGAGCACTCCTTCGGGGAACTCGATGCCCATGTAATTGATCTCTTGGTTGGCTTCCATTTTGTTTGCTTGTTTGGGTTTCTAAGATGGGTGGAAAAATGGAAAATGGTGTTGAGAGGGATGATGGAGAGGGTGATGTTAATGGGTTTAAGTAAGGATTGAGTAGAGAAGTTGGATGGTTAGAAGTTAATGTGGGATGATGAGGAGTTTGTAGGGTGGTTAATGTGCATTGGGAACATGCAAGGGTGATAAGAGTGGAAAAATGAAGAGGCAAAACATATTTTTAAAATTTAAAATAGTTATGCCCCCAGGACCAAACGGCGAGCGCCGTTAGGCTTATGGGGACCGCCATTTTCCTCAGGCATGAGTTTCAGGTTCTGGCTTGGTAGAATGTTGTTTTGCCGGCAAATTTTTGGTGTTTTTCATGTTTTCTTTTACACACAATGAAATGTTACACTAAAAGGAATTATATAAGGCTTTAGAATACTAAAAACAAAATTACTTAAAGGAAAATTGCATAAAACGAAACTGAAGTACATTACAACTACGAGTCGGCATTCCAACGGTATAGACTGAAGTGAAAATTAATAGTACAGGCAATACGAGAATGAGAAACACTATACAGAGAAATAAACTATCCTAAGAAAAACATGGAAAAAGCTACATCTTGGCATTCATCTATGGTGTTACACAGTGGAATAGACCATCTGGAACAAATGGTCCAACTCCTCGTGGACAACATCCATAAGTCCAATGAAATTGATTTCGAGGGACGAAATTTCATTCCGAACGAAATCTAATTCGGACCGGACGGAGTTAAAAGCGGCAGCTACATTGATAGTTGGATCAGAGGGATTAACCCCAGAACTTTGAGTGGCAGAGGCAGACATAATAGTATCACGGTTCTCGTAAGCTTGAGGAGAGTCAAGTGGAGTCAGAAACTCATCGAAGACCTCCAAGTCATAGAGCCAGTTATTCTTGTTGTGCACACTTATTTTCTCATGGTTGGGCAGGGTAAAAGTATGAACTACAACATTATCAATAAGCAACTCAAATTCAACAGGACCAAGATTTGCAATCATTTTCCGATTGAAACAAAAGTTAATGTCCATTAAATGGACGCTGCAGAAAGCAAAGGAACAATTCAGATGATACCTCATTCCAATTGCATCACCAATCATCGTTACTAACCCATCTATTAAGATCGGCTCAAAAGAATCACGAGCAAGACGGCTAAAATTCGGAAGCAGGAACAGGCCAGCATTGACAGGTTTTCCTTGCGATGCACAAAACTTGATATACGACTCATCCCTAGACACAAAGGTGATGTTCTCTTCCTTGCCAAAGAAAGTGTGAGCAATAATATTATGAAAATATCGCCATCCTGGGTTATGGATGCTCTCAAAGAACATAGGATCGGTTTCAGCATTATCGTTTCCAGATAAGGTACCCCATAATTGTCGAAGGTCAAAACTAGTAAAGGCATCAACAAGGGTTTTCGTTACAGCATCGGGCTCATTAGGGAAACCTAACAAGTCAGCAAATTCGTGATATGTGAACCTATACTTGTTTCCAAACAACTTAAAAGTAGCCAGTCCACGGCCAAATTCGAAACCACGGTTGAGGTCAAAGTAAAGAGAGCTGAGAAACTCCAAAGTCAGGTTACCGTAGGTACTGAATTTCTTTTCTAAGGCAAAGTGGGTCCAACCTATTTGGCTCATAAGCTAAACAAAGTTGTCCTGGATACTAAGGGTTTGCATAGCAGAGTTGTCAAGGTAGATGGACAGATCAAAATCTCTTTGAGACAAAGCCTCAAATCAACGTCTCTGGACATTATTCCTGAAGATGACGGTATGGTTCTCGAATGTCTGCAGGTCTCAGGTCAAAGGTATCCTAGAGAGGGTTATCCTGGAGATCAAAAGAAAATAATACACTATTAGGAAAATAATATTACTACGCGTTAGTATAATTAAGATAGAGATACTAATGGTAAAATAATAATAGCGACAATATTGGAATGCATAAGAGATAAATTCTATACTAACCATGCATACAATGTCCTAAAACTAACAAAACAAATAGAAAGAACTAAAGATCGTGGTTTAGCTTCCACAGAGCGCTCTGTTTAATATAGGAAGCTCAACATTAGATCTGAAAAAGGCGTCATTAGTCAGGAAGAGCGGGAGGCTCTTCCAACTTGTAGTATGTGCATAATTCCTTGTTTTCCACTGAGTAGTATTGCTTGAGTCTTTGGCCGTTCACGATGAACGTCTCATTCGACTTTCCTTTAATTTCAACTGCTCCACTCCGTAGGACGCTTGTAACTTCAAAAGGACCGGACCACCTAGAACATAGTTTTCCAGGAAAAAGTAAGTCTAGAGTTAAATAGAAGAACTATATCTCCTACATTAAATTCCTTCTTCGCTATTCTTTTATCATGCCATTTCTTGGCTCTTTCTTTGTATATTCGGACATTTTCATATGCGTCAAGTCGTAGTTCCTCTAGTTCATGGATTTCCAGATTCCTTTTCTCGTCGGCACCCTTATAATTCATATTCAGGGTCTTAATGGCCCAATAAGCTTTGTGCTCAAGTTCCACGTGCAGATGGCATGATTTTCCATAAACCAGTTTGTATGGTGTGGTTCCTATAGGGGTCTTGTAAGCTGTTCTGTAAGCCCACAGAGCTTCATGAAGTTTAGTAGACCAATCTTTCCTAGAGATTGCAACTGTTTTTCCTAAAATATTCTTAATCTCCCTATTTGACACCTCCATTTTTCCAATTGTTTGAGGGTGGTAGGGTGTCGTTACTTGGTGTCTTACTCTGTATTTAAGTAATAGTTTCCCGAAGACATTTGAAATGAAATGGGAACCGCCATCACTAATGACAATTCTTTGTACACCGAATCTGGGAAAGATTATGTTTTTGAAAAGCTTGACCATCACTCGTGTATCGTTTGTAGGAGATGTTATCGCCTCGATCAACTTTGATACGTAATCAACTGCTACAAGTATGTATTTCTTTCCAAAGGGAGATGGAAAAGGTCCCATGATATCAACTCTTAATACATCAAAGACTTCAACTTCTAAGATTCCCTTTTGCGGAATCTCATCGCGTCTAGAAATGTTCCTAGTGCGTTGACACTGGTCGCAATTCATAATAACAATTTGGACGTCCTTCCAAAGGTTAGGCCAAAAGAGGCCAGATTGTAATATCTTCGTGCATGTTTTTAACGTACTGGTATGTCCTCCATATGTTGTGGCATGGCAGTGGGATATAACATCCGCTACTTCTGATTCAGGGACACATCGACGAAATATTCCATCAGAGCCTCTTTTAATAGTAGGGGTTCATCCCAATAGTATTGTTTGAGGTCATGGAAGAACTTCTTCCTTTGTTGGTATGTTAGATCTGGTGGAAGCACTTTGGCTACTAGGTAGTTAACAAAGTCAGCATACCATGGCAACATGGTTTTAGTACAGATTGCTTCTACTGCTTCATATGTTTCTACATCGTTAAATAATAAGGAATGTTCTATATTGTTGCATTCGCTTTCCAATTGGGCTACTAGTCTTTCATAAGGGAATGCATCATCTATAGGCACTTCTTCGGGTTCAAGACCCTCAATCCTAAGAGATGGTATGATACCACGTTCTCTGTGCCTTTCTTATCCTTAATTTCCAAATCGAATTCATGCAAAAGCAATATCCATCTCAAGAGTCTTGGTTTGGCATCCTTCTTAGTCAACAGGTACCTAATCGCGGCGTGATCGGTATAGATAATGATTTTTGCTCATACTAGGTAGGAACAAAATTTATCTAGGGCGAATACTGTAACACCCCATTTAAATTATTCAGTCGCTTTGGTATTTTCTGTGAGGTGTAGTTGTGTGGTGTCCTTAATTAAAGGTATGAGGTTAGGAGTAAGGGAGAGAGGTGACCTTAGTTGGGGTACTGTGGACCTAGATAAATGAGTAAGTTAATTATGATATCGAGAGCATTATAGTGATTAATATTATTCCAACTATTATTAATAATAATGTTAATGAGATTATCATTATTATTATTATTATTATTATTATTATTATTATTATTATTATTATTATTATTATTATTATTATTATCATTATTATTATTATTATTCGTATTAATAATATTATTTGGTGGAATATTATTATTATTCATATTATTACTATTAGTATGAATATTATTATTAGTGGGAGAATAATATTATTATTATTATTATTATTATTATTATAGGATTTAAATAATAAAATAAGAAATAAGGGATTAAAGGAAATAGAGAAGTTTTTTGGGGAAAGAGAATTAGAACACGATAAACTGGCAGAGAAAGGTTTTGGGAGAAAAAGTGAGAAGAAGAACAAGGAGGAAGAGAAGGAGGCTAGGGCTGTCAATCCTTCAAGATTCTTCAACGATTGAGCAATTAATCGAGGTAAGGGGGGAGAATGGATTTCAATATGGGTGAATTAACATGAGAGGGTAGTGAGAGGTCCTTTCTCTCATAGGAATTATGTGTTCTTGAGAATTCTTGATCTAATTTTCGTAGCATGATAAATTCCATAAAATTGTTGCTATTCTTGAATGATTATTGTATGGAGAGTATTGCTTTTCATAGTTTTCTATGTAAGAATGAATGTGTTATATACGATGCTCTAAGGTTTCCCTAAGGTTTAGGAATTTGGGTTAATTGTGGGAAATAGGGAAGTAACCGTAAGAGTCTGAGGTTATGGTCAAATGGTCAAATGATATGTATCGTTGAATATTAATATAGGAAAAACTTATGGGAAATTCAACCTTCGTGGCCAGAACCTTGACATTGTTATATGTCTGACCCTGAAGGGTTAAATATTAGATAGTGAGTAATTTTAATGTCGTAGGGTGTAATTGAAGGAAAAATTGTAATATGTTGTCCCTATAGGAATAGGAATATTCAAATGTGGGTAACTCTGAAGTACTCAGAGCAATTGCAGGAAATAGTGTTTTATGTGTTGCAAATGTTGCCAGATGAGCATAATAAACCATAGAAGTTGTGTCGTTATTGCCGTATAACCTTAGGAATGTTTTAGTGGTGTTTTGGGTGCTTTGAGTAAGTAATTCGCAAGAATAATTGAGCGAAAATCAGTTCCGGAGCGTAACAGCGTCTTTCTGTCCGTCACGGATATTCATGTTTTCGGTCGAAATTGTTTTGGACGTAACTTTGGATCCGTAAGTCCGTTTTGACCCCTGTTCGATGCGTTGGAAAGCTAATAAACAGAGGTATAAGATAGGATAGATAATGGAATTGTTTTCCCAATATTTTATATCTAATTATGTTTGAGAAGTCAATTGTGTATATGTTTTAGTAACGAATCATGTTCTGGTTCAATGATGTCTTGGTGTTTTGATAGATGTGGGCCAAGATGGTCGAATGTGGACAATCTTGTGCAATTGTGGTAATTCCCGAGAGGATTACGGTGAGCGGATGGCTCGTGTGGATCAAGATTGATCGTGAATTATGCATGATGTATTACATTGCATAATTGTGTTGACATGCATTTCATATCATGTGTCTTGTGGAGATGGCTAGGTGGGAATCCATGATGGGTGTCTAGTTTCATCCGGACTTCATTGTGGAAGTTGTTGTGGAGATAAGTTGTAGTTCAGAGGAATGTATATACGACTTATCCGGATTCTGACGGGAATCGGGTTCTAGTGTGAACCGTATGAGATTGTGTTGGTACCACATGCATTGTGTCGAGTCAGTGAGTCGCATTGCATTATTGTAATTGAATGTGGGCTATTAGTGTCAAATGATTGAGGTGGCACGTGTATGTGCGTTAATTATGTATGATTGTATGTGTGGTGTGTAACTACTCCTTAGCATGTGTATTTCACTGTTTATTTATTGAATGTAGTTCTCACCCCTTTTTGTTGTTGTGTTTGTGCTCTCTTGGGAGTACATGTGACCAGGTACCTGAGTAGTGCTTGGAGTGTGTTTCTATTTGATCGAGTCTTAGGAGTCGCTCTGATACGTAACATGGGATGATGGGATTACGTTGTTATTTGACTACTTTATTTGTTTATTGTTACGTATCTTCATTTATTGGACTTATGTTGTATGACCTCGTGTCGAGGAGAATTATATTGGAGAATTGATTTGTATTCCGCTGCTTACTTGAAAACTAAATAATATTGATTATTTTAATGAAATGAAGTGACTTAGTGTGATATCCCACTGTGTTGGAGAACTCTGATGAATTTCATGAATTGTTTCTATATATTTATTATATTACACGTATGGGGTAAAGTGGGGTGTTACAAATACAACGGCCAGGAGTTCCTTTTCTGTGGTTGCGTAGTTCATTCGTGTGTTGTCCAGGGTTCTACTTGCGTAGTAAATAGCATGAAGCTTTTTGTCCTTTCTTTATCCTAAGACAACGCCTACAGCATAATCGCTAGCGTCACAAGTTATTTCAAACGTTAGACTCCAATCAGGTGGTTGCATGATGGGTGTGGTAATAAGAGCACTCTTTAGATGTTCAAATGCTCCCAAGCATTATTCATCGAATATGAATTTGGCTTCTTTCATTAGTAGTCCAGTCAGAGGCTTTGTAATCTTAGAGAAGTCTTTAATAAATCGTCGGTAAAAACCGGCGTGTCCTAAAAAGCTTCGTACTTCTTTAACTGTTTTGGGAGGTCGAAGATTTTATATGACTTCTATCTTTGCGTTGCCTATTTCAATACCTCTATCAGATACTACATGTCCAAGAACTATGCCCTGTCGCACCATGAAATGACATTTCTCCCCATTCAACACAAGGTTTACCTTAATGCATCGTTCAAGTACCATTTCAAGGTTTGACAGACAGTGTTCGAAACTTCCCCCACACACAGAGAAATCGTCCATGAATACTTCCATTATGTCCTCTATGAAATCTACAAAGATCGATATCATGCATCTCTGAAATGTTACGGGAGCATTACACTGTCCGAACGACATTCGCTGATATGCATATGTGTCATAGGGGCAAGTAAATGTAGTCTTATCCTGGTCATCAGGATGGATAGGTATTTGAAAGAATCCTGAGTACCCGTCTAAGTAACATAATTGTGAATGTCTGGCTAGCCGTTCAAGCATCTGGTCTATGAAGGGTAAAGGAAAATGATCTTTTCTAGTAGCCTTATTCAACTTCCTATAATCTATACACATCCTCCATCCAGTTTGAGTTTGTTTTGCTACGGACTCACCCTTTTCGTTAGTCACAACCGTAACACCACCCTTCTTTGGTACGACATGTACTAGGCTTACCCAACTATTGTCAGATATTGGATATATGATTCCTACTTCCAATAGCTTTTGCACTTCTTTTTTGACTACATCGCCTAATATAGGGTTCAACTGTATTTGATGTTCTCTAGACGTCTTACAATCTTCCTCCATCATATTGCGATGCATACATATAGAGGGACTTATCCCTTTTAGATCGAAAATGTTGTATCCAAAAGCTGAGGGATATTTCCTTAAGACTTCCAATAGTCTCTCTGTTTCTAATTGTCCCAAATTGGCATTAACTATCACGGGTTTTTCAAGTTCAGTATCTAAGAGTTCATATCTCAAGTCCTTGGGTAATGTTTTAAGTTCCACGTATGGTTTCTTAGGGCATGGCATAGGATCGGGTGTGAGTGCTAGGCATTCTCTTAGACTATCATCTTCATATGGCTCACGCCAATTATCATCCTCGAATATTGGAGGGGCTAGAATCTTTAGTACTTCTGTGTACCTTGTTGGTTCCTTCTCCATTTCTTTCACGCATTCGTCGATAATGTCTAGAGAGCAGTATGTATCATCTAAAGCAGGGGCTTTTAGGAATTGGGCTAAGATGAACTCAATTTTTTCTTCCCCTACCTCGAAGGTTAGTTTTCCTTTCTTCACATCTATTATGGCTCTAGTTGTTGCCAAGAACGGTCTACCTAAGATGATTATTAAAATCTTCCTTAATGTCCATTATCACAAAATCTGTCGGTATATAGAACTGACCTATGTGAACTGGCACACTTTCTAGCATACCTACTAGATACTTAACCGAGCGGTCTGCTAGCTGTAGAGACATTTTTGTCGGTGTAAATTCTCCCAAATCGAGTTTCTTACACGTGGATAAGGGAATTAGACTAACACTGGCTCCTAGATCAGATAATGCTTTATCTATGACAAACTTTCCGATTATGCAAGGTATGGAAAATCTACCTGGATCTTTTAGCTTAAGAGGCATGTTATTTTGAAGTATAACGCTACACTCGGCAGTGAGCATAAAGATTTCATTGTCTTCTAGATTTTTCTTATTCGACAGGATCTCTTTGAGAAATTTAGCATATGAGGGAATTTGCATAATAGCGTCTGTGAACGGTATAGTTACATTAAATTGCTTTAGAAGCTCTACAAATTTCTTGAATTGTCCTTCGTTTTTGGATTTAGCTAGCCTTTAAGGATAAGGTATAGGTGGTTTGTATGGCGGTGAAGGCACATAAGGTGTTTCTTTTTCTGCGGCCTCTCCGCTTTCATCTTCCTTCTCCGTATTTGGTTTTTCTCCCTTCTCTGTTTCCTTTCGCACATTCTGGTGCATGGCTTAATTTTGGATTCTCGAATCGACGGGTCCATCGTATTTTGCTCCGCTTCACAAAGTGATAGTGTTAGCATGACCTTTTGGATTTGGTTGTGGTTGGCCAGGAAATGCTCCAGCTGGGACTGCTATAGCTGATTGTTGTTGGGCTACATGATTGATTTGAGTTTCCAACATTTTGTTATGAGTAGCCACAGCATCAAGCTTGCTTGATAGTTGTTTCACCAGTTCGCTTGTGTGAGCGTTTTGATTTGCGAAATCCCTATTTTGCTGGGATTTAGCATTCATAAAGTTCTCCATCAGGATTTCCAGATTTGACTTCCTAGGTGGCTGTGGTGGAGCGGATTGCACTCCTTTCTGAAATCCGGGTGGAACAACAGATGTTGGGTTTGCTGGATATAAAGTATTGTTATTCTTATATGAAACGTTTCGTGATTTCTCCAGTCAGGATTGTAGGTGTTTGAATATGGGTTCCCTTGAGCGTAACTCACTTGGTCGATTGGAGTACCAGTCAATACTTGATATTCAGCATTTGTATGCCCAGGGTTTCCAAAAATTTCACAATTCAGAGTCACCGCAGCTACGGTAGCTGCTGGTGGTGCTATTGCTAAACTTTTGATCTTTTGAATAAGGGCGTCCACTTTAGCATTGACTCGGTCTATACCGTTGACTTCGTGCATTCCCTCTTTTGGAGTTGGTCTCTCTACACCAGCGTGTTCACCTCCCCATTAGAAATGGTTTTGGACCATAGTCTCTATGAATTCATAAGCTTTTGCATACGATTTATCCATTAAAGTACCTCCTACTGTTGCACCCCAAAATTTGCTCAACATTTCTTTACCTAGCTTGTGTTTCATTTCTTTCACATTAGCATTATCATTTGCATTTCATTGATATGTATGCAGGAGATCAAGAGGTATGATTACCAATTAAGAGCTATACAAGAGCTTGAAGCTAGCTCAGAAGGTTATTCAAGGGTTGATATCCTTGTTAGAGAAGTTAAAGGATTCTCAGAGTGAGTGGTTGAAACCAAGGTTGTGTGCCTCCTAACTTGAGAGTTGTGGGAGCTCCTCAGATGATTTTGAAGCCAAGAATGTGGACTTGAAGCCTTGAGAGAGCTTATGAGATGTCTTGAAAGCCATCATGAAGCCTAGACAGGTCATTGTGCAAGAATAAGAAGCCTCAGCCATGATTGGTACAACTAGGGTTTGACTGGGTCAACCCTAAGTCAACTGAAGACTTGGAGGAAGTTGAGACCTAATCCAAGAGCCATGTGATCAGGGATTGATGCATTGAGATGCTATAAGGATGATTCCTAGGGAAATTCATCATGATTGAAGAGTTTGAGAAGTTTCAAGCTAGGGTTTCTAAGGCTTGACAGTGTAAAATCCCCTAGTTTGACCCCTATCTTCAAGGCAGTTTAACTCAAGATGTGGTTGTCATCTCATCTTTCCCCCAACATGAATGTTGTAGAGCATGATCTTAGCTTTAATTTGAGTACTAGAAGTCCTTGATAGGATTTGTAGAACTCAAGTTATGACTTTGACAAGTTACAGGTCATCTGAGGTATGTGAATTTGGGAGCTTAAAAGTTGTCCGACTTGCATGAAACGTTTGCCCTAGAAGGATGATTCCTATGAACTTTTGGTCAACATGAATGTTGTTCCTTATCCTCTTAGCTTTCTATAGAGTACTATAAGTTCTTGATAGCATTTGTAGAACTCAAGTTATGGCTTTGACAAGTCAAGGGCATTTTGGTCATTTGGAGATTATAGGTCATTTCAAGCAAGGCCATAACTCCTATTCCCAAGCTTCAAATGGGAAAATGTTCAACATCAAACTTGTTCAAAATGATGTTTTAAGGCTAGTTAAGAGGTCATGAGATGTTGTAATTGCTTGTAGCTCAAAGTTGGAAAAATGACCTAAAATAAGGGTATAAGTTAAATGAACCAAAGTTGGAAATTGATATTCTTGACCTACATGTCCAAACCAAGGCATGTAATATATCATTTTGACTCTAAAACACATTTTAAGAACATTGGTTTAGCCACATTTTTGAATTAAAGTTTAATTTGTGGACTTGCTTTGAAAAGTAGTTACTTACATCATAAGTAACATTTGCCAAACCCAAATCCAAGGCATGATCAAGGTACCTTGCAAGCCAAACACTTCCAAAATGTCATGAGGGGAGAAATTGGAAGAAATTGAGAATGATTTCAAGCTGTTAACAGAATTATGCACACCATGGCATGTGATTGAAATTCTCATGACATGAGAGATTGAACTTCTCATTAGAAGGATCTAGAGGTTTCTAGATCATCCCTACACACTCTATATATTGAATAGAAGTGGTTCAGATCATTTTTTGGTGAGAATTGAGAGGAAAAAGAGAGAGTGAGTTTTGAAACTTCCATTTTGCAACTGAATTCAGTTACTCCAATTGAGTTCATTTCAATCCATTCTCTTGATCCCAATAACTTCCATTTGCATTGTTGAATGATCCCAGAGTGAAATCATAGCAAAAGCATTGAGGATTTGAGTGTTAGCATTTGGATTTTTCAACCTGCAACTCACTATCGGGTTTCAAGTTCCAGGAGGTTTCAACCAGTTCTTGTGCATACAGAAGCAAGGAAATGGTCCATTGATCGTGTCTGGAAGGTTTGAGAGCTTGATTTGAAGATTTGGTACATCTGTTCATCAAGAATTGACAGGTATGTAAACTTCTTCCTCCAGCATAAATTAAGTAGAATTAGCACGGTTTGTTAGGTTAGAATGATTGTAGGTGGTTAGTAGAAGCTTTTAGATAGCAATTGATGAGGTTTAGTGACAATTATTGGAGTGACCAAATTTCTGTTCTTGAGTGTATCTTGCTGAATCTTGAGTTAGAACATGAGCGTGATAGCTAGAATTGCTCAGGGTGAGATGGAGAGTAGCTTAGACCAGATAATTTGGAGAATGATGATGATTGAATCTTGGTCAGTTTCTGAGTTTTTGATCGTGTTTTGAGAATGGTGATGTTTCAATAAGTTTAGAGATTAGGGTTAGATTCAGGGAGAGATTCTGAGTGGATTAGGGTTTTAGAGTTTGATTTTTAGTGAAGATTTGATGGAACCCGAGTTGGAGAGGATGAGTGTTCTTCACCCTGCATCCATGGTGTTTCTCCCTCCACTTTTGGTTCAAATGAAGAAGATAAATGGGACACCATTGGATTAACATGAAGACTTTGACTAAGCAATGTATTCCACGGCCAGGATCAGTTTGGATTCATGAGGGAGTCTGAGTAAGTGAAACGATGCGTTTCACTTACTAGGTTGTGCTGGGCTTTAGTATTGGTTGATATCAACACCCCCCCCCTTGGCCCAATCATGGATAGGAACTGAGTTTTGTTGCTACCTGCACCATGTGTTTTTTAATTACTTTGATTTTCTTTTAATTTTTTCATTTTATACATGGTTATTGATTAATTCATAAAAAATGGAAAAATGATGCAATTGATCCCATTCTTTTTTGCTATGGATTCATGATTGGATCTAGTATTTTTTAAATAAAAAATTATTTGTATTTCATGAATTTTCTGATTTTATGGGAATTTTTACATTTTAATTGATATTAAAATAGTCATGTTTGATACTTGATTTTGTGGAATTTTGTGTGATCATGTGATGATGATTTTGATCTTGATTTTTTGTGAGTAGTTAGCATTGATAGGCATGCTCCACATAAACTTTTCTCACATTTTTGTGATGAACATAGGTGGTAGTTTAGGTTGAAACCTTTAGATGCTCCATTTTTAGGGTTTATGGTTGATGCCTTGTAATTTAGATTTTATTTGTGCAACTAGGTGGATGATTCAACCTCTGATTCTTGTAGGATAGATTCATGATTTAATTAGGTTCCCTTAGGAATTTTTATAGGAATTTACAATGAAGTTTACTATTTTTGTTTGATTTTAGTTTAGGTGCTAGCTTTAGATGATTCTGAGGCACCATTTCAACTAGATTAACTTCTTTAGTTCCCTTAGATTAGGGTTTTGCTTTGCTTGCTCTTGGATGATGATGAAGACAAGTTGAAGATGCATTGGATTGCTTGAAGAGGCTTGGATTTGAAGATCTTCCCTTTTTTTGGTGTAGTTTTGATTAGGTATCAAGATTAGGGTTTTGTAGGTAGAGCTGCTAGATAGATTCTCTTCCTTCATAAACATGGAAGATGTTGATCACTTCCATTCTTCGCTATGATGTAAGGTCCCCTTATAAAGGCCTCATCCCTCCTTTGGTAGGATGTGTGGCTCTTTACAAGTTGGTAGAACCTTTGAGGGTCCCTTTCTCTGATGATAGGATGCTTAGTGGTGACCTTTGGTCTTCACTCTGCTACAAATCATCCAAACTTTGCTCTTGATAGATGGATATTTCTCCCTTGTTAGAGGATGGAGTCCCTTGCTTGAAGAAGATGGAATGATGGAGTTGATACTTCTTTGTGTTTGGAGATTACCTTGAGAAGCTGAAGCTTATAGGTGAAGAAGACCAAGTTGATAAAGCAAAGAGAGCTGAAGCTTATAGATGAAGAGAACAAGTTGACACTTGTGAAGAGGATCAATTTAAGAATGAGTAAATAGATGAGGCTTGAGGAATAAAGTATAAGTGGACACTTATGTTGATACACTGAGAGCCAGAAGAAACAAGTTGATACTTGATATTATGAGTGAAGCCTGAAGGTGAAATTGACTGAAGAGCTGAAGCTTGAAGAAGAAAGAATAAGTTGTTCCTTGTGTTAGAAGCTTGGAGAAGCAAGTTGATACTTGCTATTGAAGATGATAGCCCTGAAAAGCTATTGAAGTCTGAAGACTGGACTGCTGTCAGGAGGTTGTTTTGCTGGAAACTGTAGGAGTGGTTGATCTGCTTTCTTTCCTGTTTATTTTCTTGTTGTGCAACTGTATTTCTATGCCTTGTTTGACTTGCTTGATGCATTAGAATAAGTTCATATTCAGATTGACCTAAGCTAGGAGCATGATTGCACTAGAGGTTGAGTTTCTCCCTCTGCTTGTATTTTTACTGTGTGGCTTTGCTTGCGGGTATTCGGTAGAGCCCTGCTCCCTTGCCTATGTGGTTTGAGTTTGCTTGATAGCATTTCATTTCCTCTGTATGATTGCAGTTACTCATTATTATTCTTGATAGCATGTGATTTCTTCTGTATGATTGCAGTTATTCATATCTGGCTTGAGGTTGAGATGAGCTTGTGGAGGCTGCTGCCCCGCACACATTTCCTCCCTCACTTGCATTGCATGCATTTTACAGTCGTTTACTGTTTACCATTTAAGCTGATGCCTTATCTGTTTCTACTTATCATTGACATGATCCCCTAGGAATCTCACTTCCTTTGATAAGGAAGTGATGATTAGAACTTTAGGTTGAAACCTATGCATGATAACTTCTAGGAGTTCCTTGTTTCAAACCTTAACCATAGGACGAATCCTTGGCATGACAACATTAGGACTTGATAGTCTCCCCTTAGTTGAGCCTGTTCTCTCTTCTCATCTCAAAACAAACTAAAAAACAGTGATAAAGGTTAACTGACGTTGTACGTTACGAGCCTTAAGCTATCTGAGAAAGGGTTATTGGAGAGTTTCTTTTCAACAGTCTGGATGTTTAGTATGGCACCCTTTGGGTGACATGCGACGCATTCATTCTCCGGTCATAGTCTCTAGTGCGACACTAGTTGCAAACATCCTTAAAAAACAGTTCTTCCGTAAAAGACAGAAAACAAACTTCAAACCTTTTTGCCCTGTGGGCCCATAATTCAAAGGAAGCTTTTCTGAAGAAAAGAGTGTTGTTAACTCCTAGTTCTACCGCAAACAGGCTTTGTCCCTAACTGCTGGAACTGTTTGTTAACCCTACTCGATAAAACAGATGAATCTGAATCCCCGTAATCCGTATTAGCCCGAACTACGTAAGCTCTGATCTCTCAATCCTGTTGAGAGTACGTAGGCACAATACTGACGTATTGGTGAGCTACCTTCCCCCATCACCCGTAGTTAGCCGAACTACGTTGACTCTGATTTCTCATTCTCTGATGGGAATACGTAGGCATAAAGTGCGACGCTTTGCCGAGTCATTTTCTTTTCTTTTTAAGCCAGCCTTGATAGGTAGATAGATAAAACCAACCCGTCAGATAAACACAACAAGCGTGGATCCCGTCGAGTACGACGAACGTGAGAGGTGCTAATACCTTCCCCTTGCGTAACCGACTCCCGAACCCAGACAACGGTTGCAATGGCCTTGTCTTATACCTTTTCGTCAGGTTTTTCCGATCGTTTCCTTTCCCGTTCTGAGGGATAAATAACGAAAGGTGGCGACTCTTCTGTTTTGCCGGCACCTTATTTTCGTGGAAGCGACAACTGGCGACTCTGCTGGGGACTTGATAGTTTCCTGGGATCCAACGTCCCTTATGCGAGTCAGTTTGGGGATCCAACGTCCCCTGAGAGAGTCAATCCTAGCGCTTGTATGATTACTTGTTGGGTTGTGTTTGTTTATCGCATTTTATTTCCCGCATTTTATTTTTCAGTATGATATGATTATCTATGCTGTTGTGGGAAGGGCATTCTGATGAGTGAGACGCCAGACCCAGGCTTGAGTGTACCTAGCATTAGTTGTGGAAATTAGTGGGCGCGTGCTTGCTTTGTAGGCACTAGTGTCTCATGAAATCCACGCTCTGACGAGGTTCTCCCGGTTGACTTCTTTTTCAACCCTTTGGGTTGAGGGGGTTGTTGGTTTGGAGACGAGGTTCTCCCGGTTGACTTCTTTTTCAACCCTTTGGGTTGAGGGGGTTGTTGGTTTGGAGGATTGTCGACTCTGGGGACCGATCATTTGGAATTTAGCCGAGTGAGGCCGCTTCATGAGCGGTGATGCCACACCTTCTGGGTATCGTATCACCCCTCTTGAATGTCTGTGACGCTGATGACCGCATAGGATGCCGAACTTGAGTCAGTTTAGGTCCATACCTGTGAGCAGGGTCGGGTTTGTTGCAGGAAACCATAACCTTCATACCACCTGGTTTTCTTGATAGTGAATCAGTTTTGTTGGTACCGGAGGATTTCATCAGCAGATGTATGTTTGTTCTTGACAGAGCAGAGTTTTGGTCCTGCATCAGAGGTCCTTATTATCAGATGTTCGTTCTTGACAGAACATGTTTTGTTCCTGTATCAGAGGTCCTTATTATCAGATATGGGTGTTCTTGACAGAACAGATTTGTGGTCCGATACCAGGGTTTTCTTCTTATCAGAGATAGTGGTTGTTCTTGATAGAGCAGCAATATGGTTTTGTTGATACAAAATCTTCCTCTCTTCACCAGCACAGTTGTCTTGATCTCCTGCTGCATGACTGCATTTTACATTGCTTTGCATACTCATTTGCATTTCATTAACGTGTGTCTGTGTTGCAGGTACCGTTTCCCCTGATTCAGGTTTTCTTGCCTTCTATTGTGCTATCATGGGTTCTATGAGGAAGACAGTGGCTTACAAGCTCCCTACTCCCGATGTTGTTCAGCTGACTGGTTTGATTGCTTTGGCAGATGATTCTGTGAGAGAGGAATTCAGAAAGTCTTACGGTAAATTGCTCAGTTTGGTTCGTAAACCCTCTGTGTTTGAGTTGAATGGGTTGCACGCCTTGCTACAGTTCTACGACCCTCCGTTAAGATGCTTTACTTTCCAGGATTTTGTTCTCGCACCCACACTAGAGGAGTATGTTGATTTGTTAGGTGTGCCTATCAAGAGTCAGATGCCCTTTGTTCATATGGATGAAGAGCCTAATCTGGCTAGTCTAGCTCCTTCACTTCACCTAGATGCCTCCGAGTTGGTCTTGTCTAGTTGGAACAGGGTTCCCGGTTTCTCCTTGCAGTTCTTAGTGGGAAAGGCTCAGCAGTGCGCCAAAGACGGATGCTAGGTTGTGTTCAATGCCATCCTCGCTCTATGCATATATGGCATCATTCTGTTCCCCAACATGCCCGACTTTGTAGACTTCGACGCCTTCCACATCTTTGCATCAGGGAATCCAGTACCTACCTTGATAGGAGATGTCTACCATTTCGTCCACTACAAGAACGAGAACAGAAGGGGCAAGAATGTCTCGTGCTGTGTGCCCCTGCTTTATAGATGGCTTGATAGTCACCCACCCAAGAAGGGTCCCTTTGCTTCGTCTGCAGCCACAGCTGAGTGGTCTGAGCGCTTGATGAGTCTATCAGCGGAGGACGTTGCCTAGTTTGATAGAGATAGGTTGGGTGCTGAGATTATCTTCAGCTGTAGTGGGTTTCCGAATGTGCCTTTGATAGGCAGGAAGGGCTGTATAAACTATAATCCATCTCTGCTGGTCCGTCAGTTTGCTTATGCTTTGAGAGCTCCGCCGAAAGATGAAGAGGTGGAGGAATCTCTGTACCTCACTGGTCTTCTAGAGGGGGATATGTTATCGAAGCTCTAGCGCGCTTGGATGGTATCTGTAAGCGGGGAAAACCATTGTTGGGAAAGAGTAATAGTCAGGCCTATGCTCCATATGTGACTTGGATTTGAGCCAGAGCAGATGCTATAGGGATGTCGTTTCCTCCTGCCAAGCCAGAAAGCCCTCCAGTGATTGAAGAGCCTACCACCGTGCCTATCCAGCAGCATAATAAGGTGTTAGCTGAGAGGGATGAGCTGAAGAAGGCAAACGAAGAATTGGAGAAAGAATTGGCTCAGCTCAGAAGCGAGAGAAGCGAAGTCGTTCATTCATTCAAGAGGCAGACCGAGCTGGTGAACCAGCTGGGGATAGATTTGACTAAGCAGATAGCTGAGCGCGAGCGCATGGGTCGAGACTTCAAGGCTGTCAATGATGTACTGGCCACTAAGAAGTAGCACTTGGATGAAGCGTACCGGAGGATTTCCAAGTTTAATCAGCATTGGAAGGCCACCCTAGCCAACGGGAAAGAACGGGAGGATAAGCTGAAGCAGCAGATCTCCAAGCTGAAAGCCCAGGTGAAGGCCAGTGAGAAGAGGTTTGATGAAGAAACCGCTCGCAAATATGCCGCTGAAGGCCGGATCAACAAGGCTCTTGCTAACCTGAAGGAGTGCAAACTGACGTTTGAATCCAAGAGGCGGAAGTTAGAAGATTGTTTCGGCGAAGGAGCATGGGAAGATTCGGTTGAAGGTCTTCAATACACCATTATGCAGAGAGAGTTACTCGTCGAAGGGTTGCTCACTCGGCCTGATCATCCAGAAACGAAGGGGTTGTTAGAAGAGTTTCGCGCCCGTGGCCGTGCTTCACTATTTGTATTCCTTTTGTTTTGATCGTTGTTGTATGCTGACCATCACCAGGCTTGTTGGTCGAGGTCACGCTATTGATTCTGCTTGTACTCAGTGACGTTGTGTACTGCCTTGATGGGCTTTCTTTATATATGAGATGTTATTTCCATGACTGGACTCGGACTTCATATTATCAGCACTGGCACTCAGGCACTAGGATCGGGGATAACTCCCTAACACACAGACACACGTTTGCATTTGC
Source organism: Lathyrus sativus (assembly GCA_963859935.3). NCBI lineage: Eukaryota > Viridiplantae > Streptophyta > Magnoliopsida > Fabales > Fabaceae > Lathyrus > Lathyrus sativus. Next base: position 180,566,213 of record OZ012736.1, on the reverse strand, counting down.
ATGAAGCATTTGCATAACGAGCACTTTGTCATTTTTCCTAACCCTTTTAAAATTTTTAGGTTGTTTCAGGTTGTTCCAGGATTTATCAGAGACCTATCCACCGCTATCCGACCAGAGCAAACCAAACCAGAGTTATGGAGCAAGTGCAAACTGATGTTCAGGAACTCCGCGAAAGGATGGACCGCTTCATGAAGCTCATGCAAGCGGTCGCCAATGGCCAGGATCAGCTCAGAACCCTAGTTCAGCCTCTGATTTCAAGGGTTGATAGCAATGGCGTACTCCATGGTGGGGCTGTCCTGACCCCTCAACCTGTTGAAACTTTTCAGAATGGCGTCCCCGTGACCGGGGGGAATGGCAGTGCCAACGGCAATGTGATAGCTAATATGGGACCCAGTGGTAATACGACGGGCGTCGGTAATGGGGATTTTGAAGCTAACGTCAATGTTGGGTTGGGCAACGGCAATGCAGGTGTTGGAAATCTGTTTGGGCCTCAGCCATGGTTAGAAGATCGTCAAGACGATGTGTTCTCTCAGAGAGGTGCTGAAGGTGAGCTGACTGCTGAAGCACGGCTTAGGTTCAAGGCACTCGAGGACAAGATGAGGAATATCGAGAACCAGAACACCATGGGTGTTGATATGTCCAAGTTGGGACTGATCGCTGATTTCAAGGTGCCTCCCAAGTTCAAGGTACCTGACTTTGAAAAGTACAAGGACACCACTTGCCCTCGCGTCCACCTGAGATCATACTACCGGAAAATGTCCGCTCATTCTGAGGACGAGAAGTTGCTGATGCACTTCTTTCAGGACAGTCTGTCCGGACCCTCCCTCGAAAGGTACATGAGTCTGGAACCTGCCAGTGTGCGCACGTGGAAGGAACTTGCTGAAGCATTCGTGCACCACTACCAATATAACAATGACTTGGCTCCGAACCGAGTCCAACTGCAGAATCTGTCGCAAAGGAACAACGAAGGGTTCAAGGAATACGCCCAGCGGTGGCGTGAATTAGCAGCCATGGTTCAGCCGCCGATGGTTGAACGCGAGCTTGTGGAAATGTTCGTGGCCACCCTCCCAGGGGTTTATTATGAGAAATTGGTCAGCAGTATGTCTGGAACCTTCTCAGATCTCATTATCACGAGTGAGCACATTGAAAATGGGATCAAACTGGGGAAAATTCAAGGTGATTCATCCTCAGCTGGAGGAGGCAAGAAACCTTATGGTGGCAAAAGGAGGGAAGGAGAGACGAGCGCCGTGTCCAACGCTCGAAGGAAGGGTAAGGGCCCTCACCAGCAGGTGGCCAGTATAACTATCCCGGCAGTTCAACAACCCCAGCCACAACAGCAGCAGCAGCAGCAACCGAATCAACAGGGGTACAGAAAGTATCAGAACAAGGCACCTCTGTCGAGCTGTCACCTCGAGACACCGCCCATGTCCTATGCTCAGTTGTTACAGACTTTGCTTCAGCTACAGCTGATCCAAAAGAGAACCTTGGCTCCCTTGACAGGGGCACCTCCGCCAGGTTATGATGCGAATGCGACTTGCGAATTTCACTCGGGGGCACCAGGCCACACGATAGAGAATTGCAAAGCCTTCAAGCATAAGGTGCAGGATATGGTGGACGCTAAGATCATCAATTTCTCAGATAATGTGCCAAACGTCACGAAGAATCCTATGCCGAATCATAGGGGAAGTGGAGTAAACGCCATTATTGAAGATGAGCGCTTGGATTTATTGACTGACGTTAGAGATCTGAAGACACCACTTAGCTTCATTAAAGCTAAGCTGATGAAAAGGGGTTTCTTTCCAGGTTGTGGAGAGCTATGTATGGGCTGTGCGACAAGTCCTGATGGATGTGAACAGTTGATAGAGGGGATCCAAAGTCTGATGACCGAGGGAATCCTGCAGTTTAGCCGAAGGGCCGAAAGCGGATCAGGAGAGGTAATGCTGAAGCAAGATGATGAGGTTGCCACCATCACCATCCCTCGCCGGACGATAACTATTTCTGCACCCAGGCCGCCCACGATTACCATCACCAAAGTTGGGTCGATACCGTTCGAAAGCACTAATGCTGTCCCATGGCATTATGGGGCAGAGGTCTACTGCAACGGACAGAAGTTGGAATAGGAACCATCAGGGTCATGTGCGGAGAACCTAGCGGGCGTTAGCGGAATTACTCGTAGCGGGAGAGTGTTTGCACCACCTGAGGTCGTGGCGGACAAAGCTGATGCAACTGATAAAGGGAAGAGTAAAGTCGTTGAAGAGACCCCTCGTGGGGTAGAGAAGGACTTACTTGTTAAAGACATCGAAGAATTTATGAGGTTGATTAAAAAGAGTGACTACAAGATCGTGGACCATCTCCATCAAATACCCTCGAAAATTTCCATCCTGAATTTTTTGCTGTGTTCTGAGGCACATCGCAACGCACTGCTGAAGGTGTTGAATGCCACATATATACCGCAGGAAATATCGGTAAACCAGTTGGAAGGGGTCATAGCCCACGTGAATGCTGGAAATGGGTTAGGGTTTACTGACCTGGAGCTGACGCCGAAGGGGAGGAACCACAATAGCGCCCTGCACATCTCGATAGAGTGCAGGGGAACGATTATGTCTCATGTGTTGGTGGACACAGGGTCATCGCTCAATGTTCTTCCGAAGAAAGCATTGATAAAGTTAGATACTCGTGGATTGATTTGCACACCCAGTGATCTGGTTGTGAAAGCATTCGATGGAACCAAACGCCATGTTTTCGGGGAGGTGACGTTGCCAATCTAAGTCGGGCCGGAAACATTCGACGCGGTTTATTACATTATGGACATCATGCCTGCCTACAGCTGTCTCCTAGGCCGGCCATGGATCCACTATGCTGGCGCCGTGACCTCCACGTTGCACCAGAAGCTCAAGTATGCTGTCAGAGGTAGCATCGTGACTGTATGTGGCGAGGAAGATATAATGGTGAGCCATTTGTCGTCCTTCAAGTATGTCGAGATGGATGGGGAAATCCACGAAACCCTATGTCAAGCGTTCGAAGCTGTTAAAGTCAAGAACGTAGCTCCTGTAGTCACCGAGAAGCCAGAGATGACTCTCTCCTCATTCAAGGAAGCCCGTGTCGTTGTTCAAGCGGGATCTACCCCAGGCTGGGGGCGAATTTTAGAGATACCTAACAAGCAAGACAAGTTTGGGTTGGGATACTCTCCTACGGCTGAAGCCTCCTCTTCTTCTAGCAGTGCGTCGCGAGGTAAAGGCCCGATCCAGTTTACCAGTGGCGGGGTGATATTTGAAAGTGTCAACTTAGTGTCTGAAGACGGCGAAGACAGCGACTGCGATCTAGACTCTTGGATCCAGCCAAGCAAGCCAGGCGAGAGCCTCAACAACTGGTCCGTCAAGGATATCATCCAAGTGGCAGGCAAAGAGTAATGATTTACTTTTTCCAATCATTGTACAACCCTATGTCCTACCCGGGGCATAGTGATTTTATTGTCAGGGCCTTGTTTGATTATGTACATGCATTTTATCAATAAATCAAAAGGCGTTTTTCTTCGTATTCAAATATTGTGATCTCTGTAATTCCTGTTTTATATTTATATTGAAAAACAATAAAATGGCAATGAGGTTTGTGCTAACCTGCATATCCTTGTTTTAAGCTTAACCCTAATTATTGCAGGATCCACATAGCAGATGACATCGACTCTGGACCTTCTACGACTCACTTCGACTTCGATCGCCCGACCTATCAAGCCGAAGAAGAGATTGATAAAGACGAAGACCTTCCCGAAGAGTTGGCCCGCTTGTTGAAACAAGAAGAGAAAGTTATTCTGCCTCACGAAGAGGAGATCGAGATTGTGAATCTGGGTTCTGAAGAACTTGTCAGGAACGTCAGGATAGGGGCCGCATTTCAGAGTGATGTCAAGCAGAAATTGGTCGAGATGCTAAGAGAGTATAGTGACGTCTTTGCTTGGTCATACGAAGATATGCTCGGACTTGATACTGACATCGTGGTCCACCACTTGCCGCTGCGAGAAGATTGTCCTCCCGTTAAGCAGAAGCTTAGGAGGACACGACCAGATATGGCCGTTAAGATCAAAGAAGAAGTGCAGAAGCAGCTTGATGTTGGCTTCTTAGCGGTCACTACTTACCCTCCGTGGGTCGCCAACATAGTGCCTGTACCGAAGAAGGACGGTAAGGTGCGAATGTGCGTCAATTATTGGGATTTGAATAGGGCGAGCCCTAAGGATGATTTCACGCTCCCTCATATTGATGTGTTGGTCGACAATACAGCTCAGTTCTCCGTATTTTCGTTCATGGATGGCTTCTCCAGTTACAATCAGATTAAGATGGCGCCGGAGGACATGGAGAAAACTACGTTTATTACACCTTGGGGAACGTTTTGCTACAAGGTAATGCCTTTCGGTATGAAGAACGCAGGGGCCACTTACCAACGAGCAATGGTTACTTTGTTTCATGATATGATTCATCATGAGATTTAAGTCTATGTTGATGACATGATTGCGAAGTCCCAAACGGAGGAGGGACATCTGGTCAATTTGCTGAAGCTTTTTGAGAGGCTTAGGAAGTTCAGGTTGAGGCTGAATCCTAACAAGTGTACTTTCGGAGTACGGTCTGGAAAGCTACTGGGGTTTATCGTGAGTGAAAGAGGTATCGAGGTTGATCCTGCGAAGATAAAAGCCATACAAGAAATGCCAGCGCCAAAAACTGAAAAAGAAGTTTGTGGTTTCCTGGGCAGAATAAACTACATTGCAAGGTTTATTTCTCAGCTCACCGCCACGTGTGAACCAATGTTCAAACTGCTAAAGAAAAATCAGGCGATTATCTGGAACGAGGATTGCCAGAAGGCATTCGATAAGATAAAACAGTATCTGCAGGAACCTCCAATCTTGATACCCCCAGTGGCTGGAAGACCCTTAATCATGTACTTGACAGTTCTTAAGAATAGTATGGGGTGTGTTCTCGGTCAGCACGACGAGACGGGCAGAAAGGAGCATGCCATCTACTATTTGAGTAAGAAGTTCACAGACTGTGAATCTCGGTACTCAATGCTGGAGAAGACGTGTTGTGCACTCGCCTGGGCTGCCAAACGTTTACGACAGTACATGCTCAATCACACCACCATGCTAATTTCGAAGATGGATCCGATCAAGTACGTCTTCGAGAAGCAAGCGCTTTCGGGCAGGATTGCCAGATGGCAAATGGTGTTGACGAAATATGACATTCAGTACGTTTCCCAGAAGGCCATCAAGGGAAGCGTATTGTCTGAGTACCTTGCCGAACAGCCAATCGAAGATTATCAGCCGATGAAATTTGAATTCCCTGATGAGGATATCATGTTTCTCAAAGCAAAGGATTGTGACGAACCATTGCCCGACGAGGGGCCAGATAGGAAATCCCAGTGGAAATCGATATTTGACGGGGCGATTAATTCTTATGGAAGTGGTATTGGGGCGATCATCACGACTCCCCACGGATCCCATATCCCGTTCACTGCGAGACTGACGTTTCCAGTCACCAATAACGAAGCGGAGTACGAAGCATGCATCATGGGTCTAGAAGAAGCAATTGATTTGAGAATCAAGAATCTAGATGTATATGGTGACTCGGCACTTGTGATTAACCAGATTAAAGGGGAGTGGGAGACTCGTCAATCGAATTTGGTGTCGTACATGAACTACGCCAGAAGGCTACTTCCGTTCTTTGATCGAGTGGAACTCCATCATGTACCCAGAGCTGAAAACCAGATGGCTGATGCCTTAGCCATGTTGGCTTCGATGTATAAAGTCAATTTTTGGAATGAAGCTCCAAGAATTGTCCTTTCTCGTCTTGATAGACCTGCATTCGTCTTTGCGATCGAGGAAGCCTCCGATGGCAAACCATGGTTCCATGACATCCAGACCTTCCTTATGACTAAGGAGTATCCTGCGGGAGCGTCAACCCAGGATAAGAAGACTCTGAGGAGGCTATCTGGAAATTTTTATATCAATCCTGATGGAGTTTTGTATAAAAGAAACCACTATCTCGTGCTACTCAGATGTGTAGATGAGAAAGAAGAGAGTATGCTCATGGAAGAAGTCCATGAAGGCACATTTGGTACGCACGCTGGCGGGCATGCTATGGCAAGGAAGATCCTGAGAGCAGGATATTACTGGCTGACGATGGAATCAGATTTCTTCAAATTCGCGAAGAGATGTCATAAATGCCAGATTTATGCTGATAAGATTCATGTGCCGCCGTGCCCGTTAAATGTCATGTCCTCCCCCTGGCCGTTCTCCATGTGGGGCATCGACATGATAGGCAAGATCGAGCCTACTGCATCTAACGGTCATCGCTTCATTCTAGTAGCTATCGACTACTTCACCAAGTGGGTGGAGGCAGCCTCATATGCTAATGTGACCAAGCAGGTGGTGGCTAAATTCATAAAGAGGGACATCATCTGTCGTTACGGAATTCCCGAGTGGATCATTATTGATAATGGTTCAAATCTGAATAACAAGATGATGAAGGAGCTGTGCCAGAGTTTCAAGATTGAACACCACAACTCATCTCCTTACCAGGCGAAGATGAATGGCGCCGTTGAAGCGGCCAATAAGAACATTAAGAAGATTGTATAGAAGATGGTCGTGACCTATAAAGACTGGCACGAAATGTTGCCATTCGCACTGCACGGTTATCGTACGACGGTACGTACATCAACCGGGGCAACTCCTTTCTCCTTGGTGTACGGTATGGAAGTTGCCCTACCGTTAGAAGTGGAGATCCCTTCTTTGCGAGTTTTGGTTGACGTGAAACTCGATGAGGCAGAATGGATTAAGAACCGACTAAACCAACTCAGCCTGATGGACGAGAAGAGGTTAGCATCGATTGCATATGGTCGTCAGTACCAAAGCCGAATGAAGAAAGCCTATGATAAGAAGGTGCGTCCTAGAAGCTTTCAGACGGGTGATCTCGTCCTGAAGAAGATTCTTCCTCCACACTCCGATCACCGGGGCAAGTGGACTCCTAATTACGAAGTTCCGTACGTCGTTAGCAAGGTATTCTCGGGAGGAGCCTTGTTGTTATCCACGATGGATGGCGAAGATTTTGCATCCCCGGTGAACGCGGACGCAGTTAAAAAATACTTTGCTTAAAAACGACCCGCTGGAAAGAAAAAGAATATCCAGGCAAAAATGGGGCATCCCGGCGAACCATAAAAAAGGAAAAAGGTTCGGGCAAAAATTAGGGATATAAAGAAAAGAATTTACACCCGCAAAGTCGAAAACCTGGAAGGGCGACTTTGGCAAAAAAGGGTATCCCGGTGAATCGAAAACCCGAGAGGGCGATTCAGGCAAAAGTTAGGGGTTTGAAAAGCAAATGACTGCATTCCGCGTGCGGACTTTCATTGTTTAGTGGTTTGGAAGACCTGAGGGCCGTTTATCTGAATCAATCTCTTCTGAAGCTGAAGCGTCGGAGAAGTATCGAAGTCGAGTGGGTCATAGAGGGATCAACTCATGGTGTTCGTCTACGCCGCATTGCCGACATTTGTGTATATACTGATGTATATTTATGTTTTATTTTTGCGCAGCTTCCTCATTCCAGGAGCTTGCATCTGTTGTAAAACATTTTTACCCATTCAGGGGTTCGTTATCAATAAAATGTACACTATTCAGCAATTCTGTTTGCCTGTTTAGAATTTATCTATTTTTTTTGCGAAAAAGAACGCCAATGTTTTTGATAAAATGCGCGTACATAAACTTACTGGCCTAGGCCACTGATTGTTAAAACAATGAATTACTTGAACATTGTCACAAGATGATAACCTTGATAGGTCCCGTTGAGAAGGGTATCTTGTCTGTTTGTTTGTGTTGTTGCGGGTGTAGCATGTACCAGGCAGTATGCCATACGCGTCCCCAAGCAGGATGATTCCTTCTCCTCCAACAAGGTTCAGCAGCACCTCCCCGTGGAGTTTGAACATGAGATTGTAAGCATTGATATGTTTCCCCAAGTAGAGAAGATTCTCTCCCCAATCAGATGTACCCTGAAGGACGTCGTCTCCCCAGCTGAGTCATATACTGAAGTGTTCAGCCGTGATAGTGCAGACTGAAGTCTCCAGGAGAATTGAAGTTCCCCACAAAGTCGTACTCTCCCCAGCAAGCAGGTTGATTCCTTCTTCCCCAGCCGAGTACGCAGATCCCCAAGAGATCCGAGTCCTTGGAAGCCGTTTGGGCCATGATTGGTTTTCCCCAGTAGAGTGTTGAATGGCTGATGCTGTATCTCCCCCACCGGAGTCATTATCTCCAGGAAAGATTTAGCCGTGGAGGCCGTGCAGTTCATTTCTGCGATTGATATTGTTTCGTCGACAATTTGTGGTTCGAATACCTGGTTGAGCAGGTTCAGATTCTCCTAGAGCTTTATTCCCCTGCAGCAGTCGACTGAAGTTCGTTTCCCCAGGCGGAGTCCAATTGATATTGGCGTGACTTCTTCTCCTCGGTAGGATGATTCCTTTCCCCACTAGAGTGGTTCTTTCCCCTTGACAGGAGGATGCTCCCATCAGCATTTATTTTACTGATGGGGTCGCAGCATTTTGCATGATTGCATAGCATTTACCCTAAAAATGCGTAGCATTTCCACCGTGTGGAGCATTGCGCCATAGTCAAACATGTGCATATGAAACATGAGCTAGGGCGTTACCATTCTTGTTTTGCAGGTGTTCCTTCGCAGAATGGTTTGCTCAAGATGGTTCTTGAATTCCCCGACAGAGTGTTTGCCCAGGATGATTCCTAAAGTCTCCCGCAGAGTTATTTGTTTAAGATGATTCTTAAGATCCCCAGTGAAGTCGCCAGAGAGGGTTGCTCAGGTTGATGCTCGGAGCCCCCGGCAGAGTGTTTGCTCAGGAGGATTCCTGAAATCTCCAGCAGAGTTATTGGTTCAGGATGATTCTTGAAGTCCCCGACGGAGTTATTTGTCCAAGATGAGTCTTGAAGTCCTCAGCAGAGATGATTCACCCAGAATGATTGCTGGATCCCCGAAGCAGAGTTACTTGATAGTTCTCCAGAATCCCCAGCGGAGATGTGTCATCCTCAGCAGGTTTCTGAACAGAGAAGTTGAAACTTCCCTCGAAGACTTGATGATTGAAGTCCAACCGTATTGACGAAGCAGTTCTCTCAGCTAATGCGGAGTGCCTGATGGCAGAAGTTTGGATATCCCCAATTGGTTCATGATTGACTGAGAATTCTATTCCCGACTTAGTGATGAAATCCGGCTGATGCCCGAAAATTTCTTTGAATGCCCGATGGCATGATTAAATTGATGGATGACCTGATGAGTCCCAAGGAGTCTTGATGCCTGACGGTATGATCGACCGTGTATCACCAGTTACTGTGCGACCAATTCCCCAGCTAGTTACCGTGCAACTATTATTTCAGTTTCCGAATATTTGTTCTCATCAGAGTACCGTGTACTTGTGTAGTTGGCAAATTTCTGGGTTTGTTGGTATTCAATCGTCTCGTACCTTGATTGTTTGAGAGCCGTTCGCTTCTCACCCAGTCAGGTCCAAGCCGTTTGAATAGGGGCAGCTGTTGCACCCCAAAATTTGCTCAACATTTCTTTACCTAGCTTGTGTTTCATTTCATTCACATTAGCATTATCATTTGCATTTCATTGACATGTATGCAGGAGATCAAGAGGTATGATTACCAATTAAGAGCTATAAAAGAGTTTGAAGCTAGCTCAGAAGGTTATTCAAGGGTTGATATCCTTGTCAGAGAAGTTAAAGGATTCTCAGAGTGAGTGGTTGAAACCAAGGTTGTGTGCCTCCTAACTTGAGAGTTGTGGGAGCTCCTCAGATGATTCTGAAGCCAAGAATGTGGACTTGAAGCCTTGAGAGAGCTTATGAGATGTCTTGAGAGCCATCATGAAGCCTAGACAGGTCATTGTGCAAGAATAAGAAGCCTTAACCATGATTTGTACAACTAGGGTTTGACTGGGTCAACCCTAAGTCAACTGAAGACTTGGAGGAAGTTGAGACCTAATCCAAGAGCCATGTGATCAGGGATTGATGCATTGAGATGCTATAAGGATGATTCCAAGGGCAACTCATCATGATTGAAGAGTTTGAGAAGTTTCAAGCTAGGGTTTCTAAGGCTTGATAGTGTAAAATCCCCTAGTTTGACCCCTATCTTCAAGGCAGTTTAGCTCAAGATGTGGTTGTCATCTCATATTGCCCCCAACATGAATGTTGTAGAGAATGATCTTAGCTTTAATTTGAGTACTAGAAGTCCTTGATAGGATTTGTAGAACTCAAGTTATGACTTTGACAAGTTACAGGTCATCTGAGGTATGTGAATTTGGGAGCTTGAAAGTTGTCCAACTTGCATGAAACGTTTTCCCTAGAAGGATGATTCCTATGAACTTTTGGTCAACATGAATGTTGTTCCTTATCCTCTTAGCGTTCTAGAGAGTACTAGAAGTACTTGATAGGATTTGTAGAACTCAAGTTATGGCTTTGACAAGTCAAGGGCATTTTGGTCATTTGGAGATTATAGGTCATTTCAAGCAAGGCCATAACTCCTATTCCCATGCTTCAAATGGGAAAATGTTCAACATAAAACTTGTTCAAAATGATGTTTTAAGGCTAGTCAAGAGGTCATGGGATGTTGGAATTTCTTGTAGCTCAAAGTTGGAAAAATGACCTAAAATAAGGGTATAAGTTAAATGAACCAAAGTTGGAAATTGATATTCTTGACCTACATGTCCAAACCAAGGCATGTAATATATCATTTTGACTCTAAAACACATTTTAAGAACATTGGTTTAGCCACATTTTTGAATTGAAGTTTAATTTGTGGACTTGCTTTGAAAAGTAGTTACTTACATCATAAGTAACATTTGTCAAACCCAAATCCAAGGCATGATCAAGGTACCTTGCAAGCCAAACACTTCCAAAATGTCATGAGGGGAGAAATTGGAAGAAATTGAGAATGATTTCAAGCTGTTAACAGAATTATGCACACTGTTGCACCCCAAAATTTGACCAACTACTTTTCGCAATTTGGCTCATGTTTCGACTCATTTCATTTCGCATTTGCATACCGCGCACATTGCATTTTTTTCCAGTCAGATTGAATTTATCGGGATCACAGCCCTCTGATAGCATTTCAAGCCAATACGAGGACGTATTTTGAGAATCGGTGCTCGTCCCGGTGTTTTCAGCTCTCGATGTTGTTTTTGAGGACCTCTCGGTGTCCGGGATTTTTACCGTTTATTTTGATATAGTTTGCTAATCGAGTTAATCGGCGTCCTCGGTAGTTTTAGTTTTTTTCCTTATTTTCTAGAATTTTGTAGAGATTTAATTCATTTTTCCAGGTATTAGATAGATTTTTTAAATAGCTTTTAGATATTAATTGATTTTTTAATAGTTTAGGAATTTCTTTAATCATTTTAGATAATAGGTCTTTAGAATAAATCATATTGTTTTAGGTGTTAAGTAGATTTTTTTTAAGTGATTTTTAATATGATTTTCTTTTAATAGAATTTTTAAATAGAAGTTAATAGAATTTTCTATTTTTGTTTGTATAGGAATTAGTGGAATCATTAGAGAATAATAGAGTTTTCATTAAGTAGAAATTAATAGAGTTTCCATTTTTTATTAGTTTATAGAGAATAATAGAGTTTTCATTAAATAGGATTAATAGTTTTTCTTCTATTCTTGTTAGTTAGTAGTTTTTAGATTAATTAGGCTTAATCAGTAGTAGATTAATTAGGTCATTTTGCAGTTAATTAGTCTAAATTCGTGGGCCTAGTTTTTGGAGGCCCAGTCCCTAGTCCATGTGTCATCCGTATAAAAGGCCACATTTTTCACTTCAGGCTTCCACTTCCAGTCACGTTTCACTCCCACTTCGCCACCTCATCTTCCACTTCACCATCCACGTTTTCTCTCTCCCATTTTTCATGTTTCACCCATTTTCGTGTTGCCACGTTTCCTCACCTCCATCTTCCACCTCGCCTACCACGTGCCTCACCCTCTCACTTTCGCCTCCACACGCGTCCTCACGCCATCCTCCCTCTGCATGCGCGTTGCCACGCGTACCACCTCGCCGGAGACCCCACCGCCGGCCATGCAGCCGCCGCAACGGTCGCCGGTAACCGTCGCCGGAGGTTGCAAACTCACCGAAATCTGCATCTTTCCATCACAATCTTCATCGTCCTCAACTGATGTTTATCACCTTTATACCATTTTCCCATAAATCATCGTCATCGAGGTCGTCCAATATTTTTTCCAGAAAATGTTCATCAGATCATCACCGGATACATCAAGAACAGCTTCAAGACTCATCGAGATTTCCAGATCTTGATGCGTTCGTCCAAATTCCTCGCCGTTCTTCGTCCCAGAAACGCCCAGAAACTGATGAAGTTCATCCTTGTGCTTCATGACTTTTCCAAAATCTGCAAGATCTTCATCGTTCATCACCACCTTCATCATCGTTCCGAGAATCAAGAACATACCAACGCTCAACATTCAATCATCATCATCAGGAACCTTCATCCACTCCATCAGATCTTCCTTCAGTTCTCCTTTAAGAATGTTCGTCAGTGCCTCCATCACAATCTTCTTCGTCCTCCATCAGGTTCTTCTTTTCCAGAAATCCTCTGTTCATCGTCTCCTTCAAGATCTTCGGCAATCAAGGCTTTCCTTCAAGATCTTCAGATGAACCTTCAACCTTGTTCATCAAATCGTCTCCATACGCTTCAGATTCGTCAAGAACAACGCCAAATCATAGAGCTTGGATGAATATGTTTGTGAGGGTTTGAGGAAGAAGTTCGAGAGGTTGAATCGGAGAAGAATGAAAGGTGGAGTTTGAGAGAGAGAGCTGAACGAGAGAAAGAGAGGGGAAGCAGCGGAAGAGTGAACAGTGTAATGAGAAAGGAAGATTAGGGTTTCTGAGAGTTGGAACGAGAGGGAGACAGGGCAATGGATTGGGCCCTGGGCCCATTGGTCTTTCGGATCCGTACCACTCCGTTTTCGTTTCTCACCCCCCTCCTCCGTGTGTAAATGGGCTGGGCCCTGTTCACTTTTCTGGTTACACCCCTCACTTGTGTGTGTTTGGTCTAAATTCTAGGCCCAGCCTTCGCTAATTACACCTCCGTCTCATTGGCTTCACCCCTCCCCAATCCTGCTTCATTTTTGCTGGGCTGGGCCCCAGTTTCTGGTTTCTTTTGCTGGGTTATACACCTAAGATCCCAGCGCTGCACCCCCCTTCTTTTACTATTAGTTTCTTTTATTTCCTTTGTTTAGATTTTTTTAATAAAAAGAATATGTAATAGTGAATATAAAAATAGAAAAAATAGAGAAATGGAAATATAAAAATAATAGGAATATTATATTAGCTCATAGCATTTTAATATTTTCTTTTTTTTAGGATATATTTTCTTTTAGAGTTTATTTTGCAGTTTTCTTTTAGAAGTAGATTTAAATGTCCATTTGTTAGGGGACTTTTTACACTTTTCTTTTAGAAGTAGATTTAAATGTCCACTTGTTAGGGGACTATTTTTCATTAGATTTTCCATGATAGATGGATATGATTTTTTAGGAGTTTATTTTCCTGTACTCAATCATTGTAATTTTCCGAAAATTAATAAAATGAGATTTGTGCTGCGGTCTCCGTTCTACCCGTAGTTAGGCCGAACTACAACTGCTCTGATTTTCTCTGATGAGAATATGTAGGCATAGGATGCGATATCCTAGCGAGCACACTAACAACTAACTTTTTGTTCTCTCGCTGCTGTGCGGTCGAGACTTTCCCGCTGACGAATGATGTTATCCTTTTCTCTTGTCCGAGTGCATTTGAGACCAGACCGTAGTTCTAGTTCCCGTAGGTTCCCATACCTCAAAACCCAACATACTACGTCCGTTCTACCGCAAACAGGTACGCCTAAGTCTCCAATGGTCGAGCAGCGTCCACCTAACTGCTAGAATGTGTACGCTAGTATCGTCAACTTAATCTCTCACCCCCGTGTGACCGAGAACACCTTGTCTAGCCGTAGTTAGCCTGAACTACGTCATGCTCTGATTTCTATGAAGAGAATACGTAGGCCCAAGACGCGACGTCTTGCCGAGCAACTAACCCGTAGTTTCCCGAACTACGTTGACTCTGATTTCTCGTTCTTTAAAGAGAATACGTAGGCATAGAGTGCGACGCTCTATCGAGTCAATTTCTTTCCCGTTTAGATTTAGCAGTCGTAGATAGATTGTTTTTCACCTGTCCAAGCAAACCAACAAGCGTGGATCCCGTCGAGTACGACGGACGTGAGGGGTGCTAATACCTTCCCCTTGCGTAACCGACTCCCGAACCCAGACAATGGTTGCGACGACCTTGTCTTACCCTTTTTCGTCAGGTTTCTCCGATCGTTTCCTTTCCCGCTCTGAGGGATAAATAACGAAAGGTGGCGACTCTTCTGTTGTGCTGGCACCTCATTTTCGCGTAAGCGACAGCTGGCGACTCTGCTGGGGATCGAACCCAGAATCTCTGGTTCTCCGGTTCCCCTGCGAGAGTCAATCCTAGCGCTTGTATGTTTACTTGTTGGGTTGCGTTTATTTATCGCATTTTACTTCTCGCACTTTATTTCCCGCATTTTATTTTCAGTATGATATGATTATCTGTGCTGTTGTGGGAAGGGCATTCTGATGAGTGAGAAGCCAGACCCAGGCTTGAGTGCACCATAGAATTAGAGTGGAAATTAGTGGGCGCGTGCTTGCTTTGTAGGCACTAGTGTCTCATGAAATCCACGCTCAAACGAGGTTCTCCCGATTGGCTTCTCTTTCAACCCTTTGGGTTGAGACGGTTGCTGGTTTGGTGGATTGTCGACTCTGGGGACCGATCATTTGTGATTCAGCTAAGTGAGGCTGCTTCATGAGCTGGTGATGCCACACCTTCTGGGTATTGTATCACCCCTCTTGAAAGTTTGTGAAGCTGATGAACGCATAGGATGCCGAACTTGTGTCAGTTTAGGTCCATACCCGTGAGTGGGAGGGTTTTTGCAGGAAACTTGACTTCCAGCCTACCCGATATCTTGGTTTTCTCTCGTCAGAGCAGACTTATCTCGTCAGCAACGCAGCAGTAATCAGAGCTTTGTGGGGGCTGTGATCTCGTGTTTGCTGCATCTTGCATTGCATTTGCATTCCTGCATCATATTGCATGTCATTCGCCAGCTAGTCAGAGCTCTTATTCGGCCGTTGTTTTGATTCTGAAGGTGAATGTTGAAGACGACCAAGGGGATGAAGCAGATTTGATCAGAGTCAAGTAGTGAAGTCAGTTGACAGTTATTGGTAGCTATGTCAGAGAGCAGCTTCCAGTTTATTGATACCTTGTCGGGTTTCACTGTGACGTCCAATCCTTTGTATGGATCTACGCATGACGAAGACTTTCCGCAAGTGAACAACCTTACTGCAGCTCAGCTTGTACAACCTTCTGTTGAAGACCGAGGTCTATGTGAGCAGTTTGTTGTCCGAGGTGAACGTTCTCCTTCTGTTGATATCTCAGACTACCAGGGTTTTGCCTTCCCTGTGCCAAAGTCCCGAAGAGAGGTCCCGATAGCAAGGACAGAAGACCCATTAGCTCCCGTGTATGCTAGAAGGTTTCGTGCATTGGATGAAAGATTCAAAGCCTTGAAAGGTAGAGACGCTGTTAACCCTAGTGCTGCAGACATGTGTCTGGTTCCTGGCCTAGTGCTACCTCCGAAGTTCAGAATGCCGAGGTTTGAAAAGTACAAAGGAGATAGTTTCCCGAGGCAACATTTGGTGATGTTCTGCCGAAGAATGACTCCGTTTGTGCACAACGACCAGTTGATGATTCACTGCTTTCAAGATAGTCTGACTGGGGCACCTCTGAGTTGGTATATGCAGTTAGAGAGTAATCAGATCCGATCATGGGTGGATTTAGCCAATGCTTTTCTGAAGCAGTACGACTACAATCTTGATGAAGCTCCTATTCGCATGCAGCTGCAAGAATTGTCTCAAGGGAACAATGAACCTTTCAGAAAGTATGTTCAGAGATGGAGAGAGTTTGCTGCTAGAGTGCAACCACCGCTCCTAGACCAAGAGTTAAAAGGCATGTTCTTAAACTTCTTACAGAGCCCGTACTTCGAAAGAATGCTTGGAGTTGCGCCAAACTTTTCTGAATTGGTAAGGGCAGGAGAGCGCATCGAGTATGGTGTAAAGACTGGAAGAATCCAGAATGTTTCAAGCAGTCAGGCTAATGAAACTGAATCTCTCTATAGCTTTCAAACTGAAGAAGGAGTTGTGGTCAATGCAATCATGAATGACGTTGGGTATCCTCAAGACGAATCGATGAAATCTGTTGGTTCTCCATCTTCTCAGCGGTCAGTATCTTCTGTGTCTCGTTATTCTGGACAGACAATTGTGCCTAGGGCACCCTATCGGGAACCTTATGTCGCTCCTCTTGCAAAACCACGAGCCCGTGGCCGAGGTTACCAGAATCAGCGTCAGAATCAGAACCGACCTCGTAACAACTTGGAACGAAGGAATGCTCCTTCTCATCCAGTGCCTGTGCCGTATAGCCAGATTCTTCCGCCGTTGATTCAGAATGCTTTGGTGGAACCCAAAGCTCTCAAGCCCGTGCCAGAGCCTTACCCTCCAGGGTACAATCCCCATGCTCAGTGTGGTTACCATGGTGGATCTCCAGGGCATTCAACTGAAGATTGCAAAGCTTTTCAGGCAAAAGTACAGCAGTTAATCGACCAAGATTGCATTTCCTTTCCAGATGGAGTTTTGGTTGTGCATGACAACCTCTCAGCTGTCTGAGCTCGCAGATTCAGAGGGTTATTTGCAAGAAGCCAGTGGTCCAGATAGGCAGACGTCCTCAGCATTGGCAGTCCTCGGACTTTTTATCATTTGCATTTGTAATTTCTTTTCTGTTAGTTACTACTTGCTGTTAAACATTGTTTGTTTCGAATGGTAATAATAATAAAGTGACTATGCATTTTTCTGAATTAATCATGTCGTTGTCACTCATTTACTGCATTGCACTGACACTTGCACTTTATTCACTCCACTTTATCACTATGATTAGTAAAGATTGGAGGGAGGATGACGAAACGGAATACTCATAACCGATGATCGTATGCTTTCAGATAAGACCTTGCCGATGACGTACAAGGCATTGTTTCAAATCCCCTAAACACTGGAGAGATAAGGAATAGAATCCCTTGTTAACCACTTCGAGCCGAGAAGTAGGAGTTTTTTTTCGGACTTTTAAACCCTCACATCTTAACCCGGGGTAGGGTAGTTGTGAGTTAGCTTGATCGAGCGTTCAAGTCTTATAGAGGAGTGTTGTCTTTCGAGGACCAATCACATCGTATTTTTCCCCAGAGGTCGTACCTCGTCAACCACAATGGTTAAACCTCACCAATCAGGAGTGAGACAGTTATAAACCTCTCGGATGAATCCAGACAGCCAGTGTCGCACGACTTGTTTCGAAAAAAAAAAAGAAGGAATAAGAAAGCCCGCTAAGTAAAAGAGAAAAGCTAGAAAGCAAATACTTAGGCAAATATCAGGGCATCCCGCTGGACTTCAAAAGAAAAATCGAGAAGAACTCTGAAGAGTCAGTCCAGGCAAAAATTAGGGAATCAAAAGAATGAAAAAGAAAGGATATAAAAAAGAAAAATCCTCAAACAAGGACAAAGTCGTGTAGATACAGACACCGAAACAAAGAAGGAGTAACTGTCACTCCGAAACACCTTGTGAGTTCTTTAACCAGTTGTTCCCAATATTCAACATACCTCTCGAAGAGGCGAGTGCTCGAGCCAAGTTAACTGAACTTTAGGATCGGAGATCATCACGTAGAAGGGGTGGGTACAAATTATAATTTGAGCCAATATCCTTTGTTTCACGAACCGTGAACCCGACCACGATACAACCCTTAAAAGACCTAATTGAGGCAGGGTTTATTCTGAAAGCGCATTACGATAAGGTTGAGTAACCTGACTCCTACATGATTTGCTAATCATATCCTTGTTGTATTTTTCACTGATCGAATCAGCACTACGTTTGAACTCTTCGGTTCATTCGTCACTCACTAGCATGACACGTAAATGAGTGACAATACATTTTTTCAAAATCTGCATGAACACTGCATTAAAATTACCATTCGTGAATAAACAATTTTAATTGCAGGTCAGCAGTTGATACGAAGGAACTCCAATAGGGAATAGCCAATCAGGACTGAATCGTCAGTAGTCTGGATCAGAATGGTATATTGTGAAGCCCTGTGAATCTGGGGCATTGACTTCCAGAGAGTTTGGAATCAATTTGTCTGAGGACAAGTCCCGGAGCATCGGTTGATTATGGGACAGATTATTCAAGAAGCGGTTGATCAGAAGTTGACCTTCTCGAGACCCAATCAGGGGCAGTTATCCAGAACTCTTGTGATTTGAGGGCAGATCCCTCCAGTGTTCAATCAGGGCATGTTGAGTCGCTCATCGCTCGTTCAGGGGCAAGCTACTTCAGAGATATTGAAACCAACCGTGATGAGAGTTGGTTAGTTGAGGATGAATCCTTCCGTTGTGCAGATGTTGGGGCAAGCCATCTGAAGATTGTCTCGTCGCCGGTTGCTTTCTGTTCAGAATGAAGTTTCCCAAGAGTCGGATTGGGGCAAGTTGAATTGCACTGGGGCAAGTTGTTCAAATGAGTTTGTTCACCCTAGCAAGAGTTGAGTGTCGGGGAATCGTGTCATTACCCTACCAAAACCTAAACCTTCTGAAGAAGCCTTGCTGCCATTGGATTGTTATCCTACAGCCTAACCTGTTACTTGGCTGAACCTTGTAACCGAATCGTTTCAAAGTCCAGTTCTCGCCTGGCAAGCCGGAGATCAGTTCTCGTCTGAAATCCAAACCAGAAACCTGTCTGCTCACCTTTTTCTTTAACCTATTTTTCAACCAGTTCTCGTCTGGCTAACACAGTTTTAAAGCCCAGTTCTCGTCTGGCAAACTAGAAATCAATTCCCGTCTGATATCCGGAACCCGTAAGTCAGTCCTCGTCTGACAACCTAACATATGTTGCCATCAGTTCCCGTCTGATAGTCCACCTTGAATGCTAGTTCTCGTCTAACATTTCCCTTTCAAATCCACTCTTGTTGGTAACCAGAAATAAATCCCTATCACCATAAACCTATCCCTAAACTAGAAAAAGTCTAAATACATTTGGCCCGATGATTCCTAGTGACTCGCATGTCGTCACATTCCCCGACACAAGGCTCGATTGATCTCAGCTCCATGATTGGTATTCTGTATTCCCTGTGCTGATGTTGTTGAATCATGATTATCTTCTCAGCAGAGACGTATAGTTTGAGATTGTTTCCCCTGAGCAGTTTGAGACTGTAGCAAGTTGAGATGGCATTCATCCCTTATCAGGGTAGGATCAAGATTATCCTCAGCAGGGCGAGATTGATATTTCTGGCAGAGTATGGCCATACTAAGCATCGAATGTTGATTAGCCTGATGTGTTACTTGCCTAAGTGGGTTGAGACTGAAGTTTTCCCTTACCGGCAGATTAAGGTTTATTCCCCCCAGCAGTGGGACTAATGCAATGTTGTATCCCTACAGAGTCCAAGTTTGACCCTTTCCCTCTCCGAGTCCAGGTCATTGACTCATTCTTCAAGCAGAGGTCGACGGTGATTTCCTCATTGAGTAACCTCCAGACGGGTAGATTTTGATGTCAGGCAGAGAAGAGTTATTTCTCAGCAGATTGCTTCGTACCCTATAAGGACTTATGGTGATCTAAAAAGACCGTGCAGGGTTGTTTTCCTCAGTGAAGTGAGATGCAATTTCAGTAATCGATTGTTATCTTCCGCAGCCGCCAGAGGTGTTTCCTTGATAGGATCAGTACATCTCCAACAGAGTTGTATGATGAGTAGCTAAGGATTGATATCCCCAGCAGTGTTGATACACAGGTATTCCTCATCAGACTTGATAGTCCAGCAGGTGTTACCCAGAAGGGTCAGTCTCCGTAAGGCGTATGCAAGATTATTCTCAGTAGATCAGGATTGATATCCCCGATAAAGTTCAGCAGTCTCTCCCCGCAGAGTCTGAACGCGGGACCAGGAGCATTGATATGTATCCCCAAGCAGAGAAGATTCTCTCCCCAATCAGATGCATCCTGAAGGACCGTCATCTCCTCAGCTGAGTCAAGCGCCGAAGCATGAATTCATTCCCCCAGCACCGGGTCACAAGTGCAGGTCTCGTAGGAAACCATTCGTTCACTGAAGTGTGCAGCAACTGATAGTGCCGGACTGAAGTCTCCAGGAGAATTGCAATTCCCCACCAGAGTCGTACTCTCCCCCGAAGCCGGATGATTCCTCCTTCTCCAGCGGAATTGAGATTCCCCACCAGAGTCGTATTCTCCCCGGCAAGCAGAATGATTTCTCCTTCCTCAGCCGAGTTTGCAGATACCTCAGAGAGCCGAGTCCTTGGAAAGCTGTCGAAGCCATGATTGGTTTCTCCCCAGTAGAATGTTGAACAACTGATGTTGTATTTCCCCATCGGAGTCATTTTCTCCAGGAAAGTTTAGTAGCGAAGGTCGTGCAGTTTACTTCTGCGATTGACATCGTTTTCCTCAGCAGTTTGTGGTTCGTATACCCAGATGAGCAGGTTCGGGTTCTCGTAGAGCTTTATTCCCCTGCATCAGTCAGCTGAAGATCATTTCCCCAGGTGGAGTCTAATTGAGATTGGTGTGACTTCTTTCTCCTTGACAGGAGGCTTTTCCCTTCAGCATTTATTTTGCTGATGGGGCCATAGCATGTTGCATGATTGCATAGCATCTACTCAGAAAACGCATAGCATTTCCACCGTGTGGATCATTACGTCATTATCAAAGCATATGCATACGAGACATGAGCCAGGTCGCCACCGTTCTTGTTTTGCAGATGTTCCTCCTCAGAATGGTTTGATCAAGATGATTCTTGAATTCTCCCCAGTGAAGTCTTCCTGCTCAAGATGATTCTTGAATTCCCCAGCGGGGCCGTTTGCTTAAGATGATTCTTAAGATCCCCAGTGCATTCGCCAGAGTTGGTTGCTCAAGCTGATGCTTAGAGTCCCCAGTAAAGGTTGCCCAGGATGATTCCTGAAATCCCCAACAAAGTGCTCACTCAGGCATGGTTATCGGTTCAAGATGATTCTTGAAGGACCCCGACGGAGTTATTTGTTCAAGATGATTCTTGAAGTCCTCAGCAGAGTTGATTCATCCAGAATGATTTCTGGACCCCCGGAGCGGAGTTACTTGATAGTTCTCCAGATTCCCCAGCGGCGAAGCGTCATCCCCAGCAGGTTTCTAACGGCGAAGTTGAAATCTCCCTTGAAGACTCCATGATTGAAGTCTAACCGTGTTAATGAAGCAGTTCTCTCAGCTGATGCGGAGTGCCTGATGGCAGAGGTTTAGATGTTCCCAGTTGGCTCATGATTGACCAAGAATTCTATTCCCGACTTGCTGACGAAGTCCGGCGGATGCCCGACCGTAATGCGGAGTGCCTGATGGCATGATCAACCTGATGGTTGAAGTCCGGCTGATGCCCGACAGATGTCTTTGAATGCCTGATGGCATGATCAACCTGATGGTTGAAGTCCGGCTGATGCCCGACAGATGTCTTTGAATGCCTGATGGCATGATCAACCTGATGGTTGAAGTCCGGCTGATGCCCGACAAGTTCTTTGGATGCCTGATGGCATGATCGACTATGTATTACCAGTTACCGTGTGACCAATTCCCCAGTAGGGGTGCCGTGCAGCTATTATTTCAGTGTTCGAAGATTCGTTCCCGTCAGAGGACCGTGTACTTGTGCAGTTGGAAAATTTCCGGGTTTATCGGTATTCAACCGTCTCGCACCTTGATTGATTGAAAGTCGTTCGCTCTTCAACCCTTCAGGTCCAAGCCGTTTGAATAGGGGCAGCTGTTGCACCCCAAAATTTGACCAACTACTTGTCGCAATTTGCCTCATGTTTCGACTCATTTCATTTCCATTTGCATACCGCGCACATTGCATTTTTTTCCAGTCAGATTGACTTTATCGGGATCACAGCCCTCTGATAGCATTTCAAGCCAATACGAGGACGTATTTTGAGAATCGGTGCTCGTCCCGGTGTTTTCAGCTCTCGCTGTTGTTTTTGAGGACCTCTCGGTGTCTGGGATTTTTACCGTTTATTTCGATATAGTTCGCTAATCGAGTTAATCGGCGTCCTCGGTAGTTTTAGTTTTTTTCCTTATTTTCTAGAATTTTGTAGGGATTTAATTCATTTTTCTAGGTATTAGATAGATTTTTTAAATAGCTTTTAGATATTAATTGATTTGTATTAATAGTTTAGGAATTTCTTTAATCATTTTAGATAATAGGTTTTTAGAATAAATCATATTGTTTTAGGTGTTAAGTAGATTTTTTTTTAAGTGATTTTTAATATGATTTTCTTTTAATAGAATTTTTAAATAGAAGTTAATAGAATTTTCTATTTTTGTTTGTATAGGAATTAGTGGAATCATTAGAGAATAATAGAGTTTTCATTAAGTAGAAACTAATAGAGTTTCCATTTTTTATTAGTTTATAGAGAATAATAGAGTTTTCATTAAATAGGATTAATAGTTTTTCTTCTATTCTTGTTAGTTAGTAGTTTTTAGATTAATTAGGCTTAATCAGTAGATTAATTAGGTCATTTTGCAGTTAGTTAGTCTAAATTCGTGGGTCCAGTTTTTGGAGGCCCAGTCCCCAGTCCATGTGTCATCCGTATAAAAGGCCACGTTTTTCACTTCAGGCTTCCACTTCCAGTCACGTTTCACTCCCACTTCGCCACCTCATCTTCAACTTCACCATCCACATTTTCTCTCTCCCGTTTTCCACGTTTCACCCATTTTCGTGTTGCCACGTTTCCTCACCTCCATCTTCCACCTCGCCTACCACGTGCCTCACCCTCTCACTTCTGCCTCCACACGCGTCCTCACGCCATCCTCCCTCTGCATGCGCGTTGCCACGCGTACCACCTCTCCGGAGACCCCACCGTCGGCCATGCAGCCGCCGCAACGGTCGCCGGTAACCGTCGCCGGAGGTCGCAAACTCACCGGAATCTGCATCTTTCCATCACAATCTTCATCGTCCTCAACTGATGTTCATCACCTTTATACCATTTTTCCAGAAATCATCGTCATCGAGGTCGTCCAATATTTTTTCCAAAAAATGTTCATCAGATCATCACCGGATACATCAAGAACAGCTTCAAGACTCATCGAGATTTCCAGATCTTGATGCGTTCGTCCAAATTCCTCGCCGTTCTTCGTCCCAGAAACGCCCAGAAACTGATGAAGTTCATCCTTGTGCTTCATGACTTTTCCAGAATCTGCAAGATCTTCATCGTTCATCACCACCTTCATCATCGTTCCCAGAATCAAGAACATGCCAACGCTCAACATTCAATCATCATCATCAGGAACCTTCATCCACTCCATCAGATCTTCCTTCAGTTCTCCTTCAAGAATGTTCGTCAGTGCCTCCATCACAATCTTCTTCGTCCTCCATCAGGTTCTTCTTTTCCAGAAATCCTCTATTCATCGTCTCCTTCAAGATCTACGGCAATCAAGGCTTTCCTTCAAGATCTTCAGATGAACCTTCAACCTTGTTCATCAAATCGTCTCCATACGCTTCAGATTCGTCAAGAACAACGCCAAATCATAGAGCTTGGGTGAATATGTTTGTGAGGGTTTGAGGAAGAAGTTCGAGAGGTTGAATCGGAGAAGAAAGAAAGGTGGAGTTTGAGAGAGAGAGCTAAACGAGAGAAAGAGAGGGGAAGCGGCGGAAGAGTGAACAGTGTAATGAGAAAGGAAGATTAGGGTTTCTGAGAGTTGGAACGAGAGGGAGAGAGGGCAATGGATTGGGCCCTAGGCCCATTGGTCTTTCGGATCCGTACCACTCCGTTTTTGTTTCTCACCCCCCCCCCCCCTCCGTGTGTAAATGGGCTGGGCCCTGTTCACTTTTCTGGTTACACCCCCCGCTTGTGTGTGTTTGGTCTAAATTCTGGGCCCAGCCTTCGCTAATTACACCCCCGTCTCATTGGATTCACCCCTCCCCAATCCTGCTTCATTTTTGCTGGGTTGGGCCCCAGTTTCTGGTTTCTTTTGCTGGGTTATACACCTAAGATCCCAACGCTGCACCCCCCTTCTTTTACTATTAGTTTCTTTTATTTCCTTTGTTTAGATTTTTTTAATAAAAAGAATATGTAATAGTGAATATAAAAATAAAAAAAATATAGAAATGGAAATATAAAAATAATAGGAATACTATATTAGCTCATAGCATTTTAATATTTTCTTTTTTTAGGATATATTTTCTTTTAGAGTTTATTTTGCACTTTTCTTTTAGAAGTAGATTTAAATGTCCATTTGTTAGGAGACTTTTACACTTTTCTTTTAGAAGTAGATTTAAATGTCCACTTGTTAGGGGACTATTTTTCATTAGATTTTCCACGATAGATGGATATGATTTTTTAGGAGTTTATTTTCCTGTACTCAATCATTGTAATTTTCCGAAAATTAATAAAATGAGATTTGTGCTGCGGTCTCCGTTCTACCCGTAGTTAGGCCGAACTACAGCTGCTCTGATTTTCTCTGATGAGAATATGTAGGCATAGGATGCGATATCCTAGTGAGCACACTAACAACTAAATTTTTGTTCTCTCGCTGCTGTGCGATCGAGACTTTCCCGCTGACGACTGATGTTATCCTTTTCTCTTGCCCGAGTGCATTTGAGACCAGACCGTAGTTCTAGTTCCCGTAGGTTCCCATACCTCAAAACACGACATACTACGTCCGTTCTACCGCAAACAGGTACGCCTAAGTCTCCAATGGTTGAGCAACGTCCACCTAACTGCTAGAATGTGTACGTTAGTATCGTCAACTTAATCTCTCACCCCCGTGTGACCGAGAACACCTTGTCTAGCCGTAGTTAGCCTGAACTACGTCATGCTCTGATTTCTATGAAGAGAATACGTAGGCCCAAGACGCGACGTCTTTCCGAGCAACTAACCCGTAGTTTCCCGAACTACGTTGACTCTGATTTCTCGTTCTCTGAAGAGAATACGTAGGCATAGAGTGCGACGCTCTATCGAGTCAATTTCTTTCCCGTTTAGATTTAGCAGTCGTAGATAGATTGTTTTTCACCCGTCCAAGTAAACCAACAAGCGTGGATCCCGTCGAGTACAACAGACGTGAGGGGTGCTAATACCTTCCCCTTGCGTAACCGACTCCCGAACCCAGACAATGGTTGCGACGACCTTGTCTTACCCTTTTTCGTCAGGTTTCTCCGATCGTTTCCTTTCCCGCTCTGAGGGATAAATAACGAAAGGTGGCGACTCTTCTGTTGTGCCGACACCTCATTTTCGCGTAAGCGACACACACCATGGCATGTGATTGAAATTCTCATGACATGAGAGATTGAACTTCTCATTAGAAGGATCTAGAGGTTTCTAGATCATCCCTACACACTCTATATATTGAATAGAAGTGGTTCAGATCATTTTTTGGTGAGAATTGAGAGGAAAAAAAGAGAGTGAGTTTTGAAACTTCCATTTTGCAACTGAATTCGGTTACTCCAATTGAGTTCATTTCAGTCCATTCTCTTGATCCCAATAGCTTCCATTTGCATTGTTGAATGATCCCAGAGTGAAATCATAGCAAAAGCATTGAGGATTTGAGTGTTAGCATTTGGATTTTTCAACCTGCAACTCACTATCGGGTTTCAAGTTCCAGGAGGTTTCAACCAGTTCTTGTGCATACAGAAGCAAGGAAATGGTCCATTGATTGTGTCTGGAAGGTTGGAGAGCTTGATTTGAAGATTTGGTACATCTGTTCATCAAGAATTGACAGGTATGTAAACTTCTTCCTCCAGCATAAATTAAGTAGAATTAGCACGGTTTGTTAGGTTAGAATGATTGTAGGTGGTTAGTAGAAGCTTTTAGATAGCAATTGATGAGGTTTAGTGACAATTATTGGAGTGACCAAATTTCTGTTCTTGAGTGTATCTTGCTGAATCTTGAGTTAGAACATGAGCGTGATAGCTAGAATTGCTCAGGGTGAGATGGAGAGTAGATTAGACCAGATAATTTGGAGAATGATGATGATTGAATCTTGGTCAGTTTCTGAGTTTTTGATCGTGTTTTGAGAATGGTGATGTTTCAATAAGTTTAGAGATCAGGGTTAGATTCAGGGAGAGATTCTGAGTGGATTAGGGTTTTAGAATTTGATTTTTAGTGAAGATTTGATGGAACCCGAGTTGGAGAGGATGAGTGTTCTTCACCCTGCATCCATGGTGTTTCTCCCTCCACTTTTGGTTCAAATGAAGAAGATGAATGGGACACCATTGGATTAACATGAAGACTTTGACTAAGCAATGTATTCCACGGCCAGGATCAGTTTGCATTCATGAGGGAGTCTGAGTAAGTGAAACGATGCGTTTCACTTACTAGGTTTTGCTGGGCTTTAGTATTGGTTGATATCAACACCCCCCCTTGGCCCAATCATGGATATGAACTGAGTTTTGTTGCTACCTGCACCATGCATTTTTTAATTACTTTGATTTTCTTTTAATTTTTTTCATTTTATACATGGTTATTGATTAATTCATAAAAAATGGAAAAATGATGCAATTGATCCCACTCTTTTTGTTATGGATTCATGATTGGATCTAGTATTTTTTAAATAAAAAATATTTGTATTTCATGAATTTTCTGATTTTATGGGAATTTTTACATTTTAATTGATATTAAAATAGTCATGTTTGATACTTGATTTTGTGGAATTTTGTGTGATCATGTGATGATGATTTTTATCTTGATTTTTGTGAGTAGTTAGCATAGATATGCATGCTCCCCATAAACGTTTCTCACATTTTTGTGATGAACATAGGTGGTAGTTTAGGTTAAAACCTTTAGATGCTCCATTTTTAGGGTTTATGGTTGATGCCTTGTAATTTAGATTTTATTTGTGCAACTAGGTGGATGATTCAACCTCTGATTCTTGTAGGATAGATTCATGATTGAATTAGGTTACCTTAGGAATTTTTATAGGAATTTACAATGAAGTTTACTATTTTTGTTTGATTTTAGTTTAGGTGCTAGCTTTAGATGATTCTGAGGCACCATTTCAACTAGAATAACTTCTTTAGTTCCCTTAGATTAGGGTTTTGCTTTGCTTGCTCTTGGATAATGATGAATACAAGTTGAAGATGCATTGGATTGCTTGAATAGGCTTGGATTTGAAGATCTTCCCTTCTTTTGGTGTAGTTTTGATTAGGTATCAAGATTAGGGTTTTGTAGGCAGAGCTGCTAGATAGATTTTCTTCCTTCATAAACATGGAAGATGTTGATCACTTCCATTCTTCCCTATGATGTAAGGTCCCCTTGTAAAGGCCTCATCCCTCCTTTGGTTGGATGTGTGGCTCTTTACAAGTTGGTAGAACCTTTGAGGGTCCCTTTCTCTGATGATAGGATGCTTAGTGGTGACCTTTGGTCTTCACTCTGCTACCAATCATCCAAACTTTGCTCTTGATAGATGGATATTTCTCCCTTGTTAGAGGATAGAGTCCCTTGATTAAAGAAGATGGAATGATGGAGTTGATACTTCTTTGTGTTTGGAGATTACCTTGAGAAGCTGAAGCTTATAGGTGAAGAAGACCAAGTTGATAAAGCAAAGAGAGCTGAAGCTTATAGATGAAGAGAACAAGTTGACACTTGTGAAGAGGATCAATTTAAGAATGAGTAAATAGCTGAGGCTTGAGGAATAAAGGATAAGTGGACACTTATGTTGATACATTGAGAGCCAAAAGAAACAAGTTGATACTTGATATTATGAGTGAAGCCTGAAGGTGAAATTGACTGAAGAGCTGAAGCTTGAAGAAGAAAGAATAAGTTGTTGCTTGTGTTAGAAGCTTGGAGAAGCAAGTTGATACTTGCTATTGAAGA
Organism: Lathyrus sativus; assembly: GCA_963859935.3. Taxonomy (NCBI): domain Eukaryota; kingdom Viridiplantae; phylum Streptophyta; class Magnoliopsida; order Fabales; family Fabaceae; genus Lathyrus; species Lathyrus sativus. The sequence goes on along the minus strand of OZ012736.1, from coordinate 180,538,230 downwards.
TGATAGCCCTGAAAAGCTGTTGAAGTCTGAAGACTGGACTGCTGTCAGGAGGTTGTTTTGCTGGAAACTGTAGGAGTGGTTGATCTGCTTTCTTTCCTGTTTATTTTCTTGTTGTCCAACTATATTTCTATGCCTTGTTTGACTTGCTTGATGCATTAGAATAAGTTCATATTTAGATTGACCTAAGCTAGGAGCATGATTGCACTAGAGGTTGAGTTGCTCCCCCTGCTTGTATTTTTACTGTGTGGCTTTGCTTGCGGGTATTCGGTAGAGCCCTACTCCCTTGCCTATGTGGTTTGAGTTTGCTTGATAGCATTTCATTTCCTCTGTATGATTGCAGTTACTCATTATTTTGCTTGATAGCATGTGATTTCTTCTGTATGATTGCAGTTATTCCTATCTGGCTTGAGGTTGAGATGAGCTTGTGGAGGCTGCTGCCCCGCACACATTTCCTCCCTCACTTGCATTGCATGCATTTTACAGTCGTTTACTGTTTACCGTTTAAGCTGATGCCTTATCTGTTTCTGCTTATCATTGACATGATCCCTTAGGAATCTCACTTCCTTTGATAAGGAAGTGATGATTAGAACTTTAGGTTGAAACCTATGCATGATAACTTCTAGGAGTTCCCTGTTTCAAACCTTAACCATAGGACGAATCCTTGGCATGACAACATTAGAACTTGATAGTCTCCCCTTAGTTGAGCCTGTTCTCTCTTCTCATCTCAAAACAAACTAAAAAACAGTGATAAAGGTTAACTGACGTCGTACGTTACGAGCCTTAAGCTATCTGAGAAAGGATTGTTGGAGAGTTTCTTTTCAACAGTCTGGATGTTTAGTATGGCACCCTTTGGGTGACATGCGACGCATTCATTCTCCGGTCATAGTCTCTAGTGCGACACTAGTTGCAAACATCCCTAAAAAACAGTTCTTCTGTAAAAGACAGAAAACAAACTTCAAACCTTTTTGCCCCGTGGGTCCATAATTCAAAGGAAGCTTTTCTGAAGAAAAGAGTGTTGTTAACTCCTAGTTCTACCGTAAACATGCTTTGTCCCGAACTGCTGGAACTGTTTGTTAGCCCTACTCGATAAAACAGATGAATCTGAATCCCCGTAATCCGTATTAGCCCAAACTACGTAAGCTCTGATCTCTCAATCCTGTTGAGAGTACGTAGGCACAATACTGACGTATTGGCGAGCCACCTTCCCCCATCACCCGTAGTTAGCCGAACTACGTTGACTCTGATTTCTCATTCTCTGATGGGAATACGTAGGCATAAAGTGCGATGCTTTGCCGAGACATTTTCTTTTCTTTTTAAGCCAGCCTTGATAGGTAGATAGATAAAAATAACCCGTCAGATAAACACAACAAGCGTGGATCCCGTCGAGTACGACGAACGTGAGGGGTGCTAATACCTTCCCCTTGCGTAACCGACTCCCGAACCCAGACAACGGTTGCGATGACCTTGTCTTATACCTTTTCGTCAGGTTTTTCCGATCGTTTCCTTTCCCGTTCTGAGGGATAAATAACGAAAGGTGGCGACTCTTTTGTTTTGCCGGCACCTTATTTTCGCGGAAGCGACACCTGCGGCTGCACATAGGTTCATTTTTGTGTTGTACAACAGCCCGCCATAAAAGGCATGTATTATCATCCATTCTTCAAGTCCATGGTGTGGGTATATCCTTAACATCTCCTTGTATCTCTCCCAAGCATCGAATAAGGATTCATTGTCTTTTTGCTTAAATCCGTTGATTTGAGCTCTCAGCATAGCTGTCTTGCTTGGTGGGAAATATCTGGCTAAAAAGACTTTCTTCAACTCGTCCCATGTCATCACTGAATGGTATGGTAGAGACTGAAGCCAAGCTCTAGCTCTATCCCTCAATGAGAATGAAAAAACTCTTAGTTTTATTGCTTCTTGATTGACTCCATTGGCTTTTACAGTGTCAGGATATTGCACAAATATTGACAAATGAATGTTCGAGTCATCCGTAGCATTAACTGAGAATTGATTTTGTTGAACTGCTGAAATTAGCAAAGGTTTCAGCTCGAAATCGTTACGGTTAATAGTGGGGGCAGCAATGTTGTTGTGTGGCTCTTCTTGTGATGGAACAATGCAATACTTTAGAGGACAGTCTCTCAGTCCTTCGACCATGTTTCGTTCTGGTTCTGATTCGATTTTCGAATCTGAATAAGGAATAATTGGTTTCGGGATGTTATGTCTATGAAGGAAATTGTTGATTCAGAGTCTCAGAAGTATGTAACGTTTGATTTTGTTGATTGATTGTTCCAACTCTTCGCCTCGCAAGCGAGTGCCTGGCATAAAATCGACTAATCAAAATAAAATAAAAATTTTCCTTAGTCTATACTGTGCAACTGAATTACCATAATATTGACTAAATTAGTCTCTGGCAACAGTGCAAAAAACTTGATTGCGACTTTGCATATTGGTCAGATTACTACTGCAAATATACAGTTTATCGCGTAGTTTTAAAATATTGTCGAACCCACAAAGACTAATAATCAACCTAGAGTGATCAATTCTTGCGGTGCAAAGCTAAGGCTTGATTTTTGCGGTAAAAGGACTCAATTATAACGGGATTTGAAAAAGATAAAGAAACGGGTCCGAAGAATGATCTACGTGCTCCTAAGGGACTCCGTAGATCCCGAGTGTTAACAAAAGACTCAAAGTTATTCTGTAGGAAAAGCTGGTTTAAAGATTCGGTCTCACACTCTCGCACTATTGACCCAACCATACCTGATAACCCCTAAGATTTTGCTCTCGCTCGCTTGGTAGTTAAAAGGAACGCTTTGAAAACTAGCAAAGGCTAACTGAAACCTAAAGCGCTCTCGCTGTGTTTAGGTTCAGTGCTCGGTATCTACTATCTGGTGATCACCTCAAACTCTCGCTCTATCGGACACGCCTTGGTGTACTTCTCACTCTCGTGACAAAATACTGTTAACCAGCCTCTCGCTCTCACGACAAGACTGACTAAATTTAGAATAGATACCAGAACCGTAATTTAAAATGACTAAGTTAAACATCGATGGTTCCTACAGAGTCTCGTTGGGGCGACAGTACTCAGACTACGGACTCCGATGAAACTACTCAAATATGTTTATCTTTAAATCTAAAGTACTTAACATGTTGTAAATTAAAGCATACATAATCACAAGTAATACAAAATAAAGAATTGCAGTAAAGCAAAAATTTAAATAACCTGAGATAAACCGAAATAGAAATGAATTCAAATAAATTACAATATCGATCCAGGCGTATAATCAGCAATAGAAGTAAAAATACAATGGTGTAGTAATCACTCAGTATGAGTAATTATAGCTTTGGTAAGTGAGTATGTAGGTAATCTCTGGGGAATTTTTTGTAGCGCTTTCGCACGGGTTCCTTGGATTTCTAAAAACTGACCTACAAGGGTCTATATATAGGGGGAAATGGCGCCAAGGCTTTTGAATTTGAATACCATCAGAACTGCCAAACTGCTCTGCCAAAAACTGTTCCCGCGTTGAACGACGATCGTTGTGTGCCTAATGGCGACCGCCATTAGCTTCAAACTGGGATTCCCTCCTTTTTTGCATAGTGACCGCCTTCCTTAGGCCATGGCGAGCACCATTGCCCTAAGGAGGCAAAAACTTGACTTTTTCAAGGGTTTTCTTCATTATTTAGCTCGTCTTTCGATCCTTTTCTTCTATGTTGTCGATTTACACTTTTCAAGTAAAAACAGAAGAAAACATAAGTAATCAACAAATAAAAAAATAATGTCTCGATAAAACAACGGATAAAAATGCACGAAATGAATCAAAAAGTACGATACAAAGTCGAGTCATCAGTCGGTATAGCATTCCCGACAAGATTATTATAAATAATGATTCAAATTTGAATAATAAGATGATGAAAGAGTTATGTGATGACTTCAATATTGAGCATCATAATTCCTCTTCCTACAGACCTAAGATGAATGAGGTTATTGAAGCTGCGAATAAGAATATTAAGAAGATTATCTAGAAAATGGTTGTGACGTACAAATATTGGCATGAGATGCTCCCTTTTTCTTTACATGGGTATCGTACATCCATCTGCACTTCAATAGGGGAAACGCTTTTCTCACTTGTATATAGAGTGGAAGTAGTGTTCCCTGTAGAGGTTGAGATCCCATCAATGCGAGTCTTGATGGAGACCAGGTTGACTAAGGTTGAATGGTGTCAAAGCAGATATGATCAATTGAATTTGATTAAAGAAAATAAAATGATGGCTTTGTGTCATGGCCAGCTATATCAGTAAAGAATGAAGAAAGTTTTTGATAAGGTTCGACCTTGTGTGTTCAGAGAAGGCGACCCCATGCTCAAAAAGATCTTGTCTTTTAATACTGATTCTAGGGGCAAGTGGACTCCTAATTGTAAATATCTCCCTCATCTTGTGAATTCCAATGCAGTCAAGAAATACTTCGCCTAAAAATTAAAAAAACGACTCTCTAAATTGAAAACCAGAAAGGGCGGCTTATGAAAAAATGAGCGTCTCAATGAGCCGAAAACCCGAAAGGGCGGTCCAGACAAAAATTAGAAACATAAATAGAAAATGATTATCCTGGTAGATTGAAAATCCGGGAGGAGAATCTAGGAAAAAATTAGGGATTAAGGAAAGTAACTACATCAGGCCAGACTTGATCACTTAAGGCAACATTTCCCATCAAGGATTCTCATTCTCGACATAAGCTTTGAACACAATGGAATTCAAAATTGTTAGGGAGAATAGTGGATATTGTATTTCAATATAGCCTTTTCCTTTATTTTCCATTTTCCAACTTTGTAGTGATCCATGGAGTCACGCCATTTGCAGACTACCATTCTATTAATAAAATTTGGGTCTTTGTCCATTTGTTTGCAATTTTTATATTTGTTTCTGTTTTGCAAAATTTCATTTATTTTTTATAATAATTTTTGAAACAAAAATATTAATAACAATCATGCTTTTAGAAATTACAAAAACATTTCACTTTGACTTGTGGATACAAAAGGGAATGTCAACAGTTACTCCAAATATTGGTAAGATCTCGAAGTGTAGAAATCGATGTTCTTCTAAGTAGAGTTTGTTCTTATTGATGAATTCAATTTTTCCTAATTAAATCCTAGACTTGGACTCCCTAGTCGAGTCTTGATTCAGATTTCTCCAGCCAAGTTTGATTCTCTTCCCCGGCTAGATTGTGATCAAGCAGATATGTGTGAAATTTGGTCGTTAGATTCCATCTCACTTTTTATCGAAACTTGATAAGGAATCCTCAACAGGTTTTTACATTCTCTGTTATGGGTTTGATTCCTTTGTGTGCCACTCAAGCAGAAAATCCATAACAATATTTCTTACTAGGAAGTGTTGAGATAGAACTTAGTTGTTGGGTTTTCTCTCACCTTGTGTTGAGTTTTAAAACTCCCTTTAGGTTGACTTTCTGATGTGATGTTAACTTTTTAGTTTCCCATGCTAGTCCAGGATGTTCTCCTCGAGGTTTTTGATCCCCAAAGAGTTTTCTTTGATAATCCCCAACAGCTCTGCATTTCCCTCAGTGGAGTTTCTGTAACTATTACTATTTGTTTTGGAAGATCTGTTATGGTATGATCCTCATCATATCCATTTCTTTCCCCAAAGCAGAGTTTATGCAAAGATACACTTCTTTAACAGAGCTAATATAAGTATTATCCCTTCCAGAGGTCGATATCCCCAAAAGAGTTTTGCTTTGTCTGTATCCCTAGCAGGTCTTCATCCTTCAACAAAAGATTTTGTGTGATATTTTTCCCCCAAGAAGAATCTGAAAGATTTATGCTACTATGTTTCCCTGTGGATCTTTCCATGCCCTTGAAATGGAGTTCATGTTTTTGTCTCCTCAGTGGGTTATTAATGTTAGATAACTGAACTTTGGGTTTCTTTCCCCCAAATTTTTTTTTCCTCTCTCCAGAGATGTGAGCTTTATAGTAGGAATTTGTTCCTTCAGTGGCTTTTGTTTATCTCCAGCTGAGTCCCTAGCAGGATCTTTCAATAGTATCTCGAGTGGTATTTCCATCTGTCGCGGTGAAAATCGGATACCAAACTATTGATTAGTTTGAATCTTTAATTCAATTTGCAACCGAACTTTGATTTGTCCAAAGGAAGGGATAAAGATCGAAATTCCCACAATGCAATGCAAATGCAAGCTAGAGTGTTTAGGTTCGGGGGTCGGTTAAACTTAGGGAAGGTACTAACATCCTAAGTTTATGTAGTACTCTACAGGAACCTCTTGTTATATATTGTTTATTGCTATGGTTTATCTGCTTAAGGTATAAAATACCTAGGGGGTTTATTTCTAAGTATACTCGATAAGATATCGCATCTTATGCCTACATATCCTTACGGGAGTGGAATCAGAGTATTTGTAGTTCCCCTAAAAGGTTAGAGGAGTTCTTTGACTGTGGTCAAAGTTCCTACGGGTTTAGGGTAATTGATTGATTGATTTTAGGAGAAGAGATGTGTTATCATTTTAAGGGAGACTTAACCGCCACAGGTTGTAGGAAATTAGTCTTTGCATCGTCTTAAGAAAAGGACTTACGTACTCGGACAGGGATCAACGAGGTACACCTTTATCTCTCTTAAGGCAAAGTCCCTACATGTTGATTGTATTGTTGTATGGTGGAGGTTCTATCTCACTTAAGATGATTAACATCTTTCTCTAATGTGTTTGAATAAAGTTGTATTGAGTTGTTTTGTTTGTTTCTATGTTGTAAAATAAAGACAAAGTCCTTCCTATGGGGTAGGATCTAACTTAGAGATCAACTTGAATGGGATCAAAGATCATGTGGGAATAATGATGCAAATGTGAATGCACTACACACAAGTGTTGACTTATGTGTAGGTTTTTCCTTTGGACGGGATGCGATGCGATAAAATAAATGCAATGATGTAGATTACTGTAAGATAAATTGCGGAAATAAAAGAACAAATAAGTAAAACCATACACACGCATGAAAGCGCTAAGGTGTAGGTGAGTGAATGTGTCGTGAGTGTACACGTTTTGAATTAAATTGATTCGATTTTATTTTACTTGAGTTGATTTTAAAGGGGGAGTTGAATTTGAAATGAGTTGATTTTAGATGAGATTAAATATAATTAAGGTTTAAAGTTGAATAAGACGTTATAACGATTTACTTATTATTTAGAACTTAGGTGAACTAATATATTCATGAAAATTGAATCTAAGCAAAAAGTTAATTATAATAAAAAGTGTTGTTTTTATTTCTAAAAGATTTTAATGTCTAATTAAATAAAATGGCAATTGGATATAAATTATTATTATATAAAAGTGTTATTAATAAATAAAATAAATTAGATAGATTTTTATGAAATGAGTTTCCTTGGTTAATATTTATTAAAGACAAAAATCTTTATTAAAATAAAATGGTTTTATTATTATAAAATAGTTCTTTATTAAATAAAATAGTTTTTATTAAACTTATTAGAGAGAAAGGTTACTAGCTTAAATTAAAAGGTTTGTGATTATTGGTAAATAGAGTAAATAGTTTTGTTATTATTAATTATAAAATAGTTTTGTTATATTATATAGGTTTATTAAATAAAATAGACTTTTAATCATTATAAAAAGCTAACAATTAAATTTGATTAAAAAAGAGGTTTATTATAATTTATTTAAAAGTTATAAAAAAAAGTTTAAGAAGAAAGAACAAATAGACATATTATCTTATTTAGAAAAGGATTTATTAATTTAATTTTAAAAGGTTGATTAAAGTTAATTAAAAAAAATAGTTTAATAAAAAAACTGATGAGAAGATAAATAGTTAATTAATTAAAATAAAAAGGGGTTAAGGATTATATTATCAGTTAATTAATTAGTTAGTGGATAAGTGGGATTAATTAAGCGTTAACGGTGGATTAAGGGTAAGGTTAGTGTGTGTGTGGTGTGATTACGTTACAACAAAACCAAAATAAGAAAAAACAAAACACGGAACCCTCGTCCCAAATTGGCCCCCCCTTTCTTTGATTCGCTCCTTCGTCCCCTGTTCTTCTTCTTGCCATCGCTCGCTCTCCTCACCTTCTTCCGTCGATTCTTCTCAAATTCTTCTACCGCTTCCTCCCTCATCTTCGTTTGCGAACCTTCCTGAAAGAAAACACGAACAAAATCAATGTTTCCAACTAATTAGAACAAAGGAATTACCATGTGGTATCAGTGGCGGCGATGAAATGGTTTTGACGCGAATGGGATCCCTCACGGCGGTTTTCGGAGGATTTGTAGAAACGCCGAGGGTTTTGGAGGCAACTTCCTGCGAAGAAAAGAGAAGATAAGTTTCTCCCTTCCTTCTGTACTTAGGGTTTCAATTGGGGATTTTATGGCTGTTTGTGTATTTTCTCGTGGGTTTCCGTGTATCTGAGTATTTTCAATCTGTGTATTTTCTGGCTGCTGATGTCTCCTTTTTATAGGTTGTTCCCATTCCAGGCCTTCAAAGAGCTTTTCTATTTTAAAAGATATGTTGGGGTGTTTCCAGCAAGTAATAAAGCTCTTCAGGAACCCGATTTTGTTTGATAAATAAATTAAATTCCTTTCCAAAATGCTTGAAACATGTCTGGATGTGCTGAACCTTAATATGGAAACAAATTGATATTGTTTGTGCGTTGGTTCATTGATATTGATTCTTATGTTTTGTTTCCAGGTCTGTGTTAAGCCAATTGACTTTCAAACTATGTCCTTCAACACCAACGATTCATCTAGTAGAATGAATGGAGCTTGACGAGGTGTTCCCAAAGCAACTTTCTAAAAAGAATCTCAATGAGTTTGTACTTCGAAGTAATATCTCTAACTGTCTTTCTCTATGTGCAGATTGATGAAGACTTTCTCTTGAATTGTTCTGCCGATTCTCGGTATCTCGCTAAGGTGAACTGGAAGTAACAGCCACCCATACGGGGAGTGCAACTTAAGTTCCTCGTTAGGCACGTGCTCCTTTTCTTCTTTAGTTAACTTTACATTCTTCTAGCAGTGTTTTTCTAATGATGATTGATAATCATATCTCTTATTGTGATTGCAGGTTGAGCTTGAAACAAAAGCAAGATGACGTCAGCAAAGTAGTCCCGGAGTACTTAGTTTGCCAATGCCTTTACAGGGTTAGAACGAAGGAGTAGGGAGTCCATACATTGTAATACTGGGGAAACTGCGAACAGGTCATTGCTGCTTTCCAAACGCATTGCCTTCTTTGGGTATCTCGTTTTATTTGTTGTTCACGATAAGCCAACAATGATGGCTATACAGACTAACTTCAACTCTTTTTCTTTGTACTGCTATCACCTTGAACACTAACGAGGGAAGCCCGAATATCCCTTTCTCAACGACGAGAGTGGAATCACGCCCTCTTTATCAGTTCCAGAATTTTGAATCAAGATTGTGACTGATACCAAGTAATTGGGTCATCAGGTATTTTCTTTACTAAGCTACAAGCTCATCCTTACTCATAGATTTAGACATTTCCCTTCTGTACTTCTAAAAGTTGTAAATTGCAAGCTCTGTTACATGTTTTAGAAGTTTAATTGTTTTGGAAAGGAAAGAATCAATGTTTATGGTTCATTGATTTAATGGATTTTTCCTTTAATTTCCAGGTGTGACTTCATCTATGCAATGCATCTGTGTTCTCTGGCATTCAGAAGCGGCAGTTGTAACTGTGTTCTCGAGCCAGCCTCAAGTATACACATTAATAATGCAGTTGGAAGCTTAAACGCAAGAGTGCCTGGTATGCTACCGCGATGATACCTTTTTGTTTCTTTTAAAGGCTTACCTTATGGTCAAAAAAACGTTACTCTTATACTTCAACTTTTGCAGCTCAATTGACAATGATGGCGGTAATGCTACGGCAGTTGGGTTTACTTTCAGTTTTCATGCAACTTCTACATGGGGAAAACATGTTGTTTCCGTCATAGATAAGTGATATATTTGTATCCTTCCTTAAAACATATATTGGTTGTCTACTGAGTTTAAACAAATGCTCAAATTTAGGAGTTGTATCATGTACTTCTGTATTCTAAACCGCTCGGTTTTCTTGCAGGGGCGTTCTATGCTATTAGGTTCTCGCAAATTGACAGATAGTAATTGTAGCCATTTGACGGTGTGTGCTCCTCGCAATGAGCTAATAGCTTGTCAAGAGCTCGAAGATCAAGTTCATGCCCAAAACAATACAAAGGCTTCAGAACTTCTTTCAGGTGGCAATAGACAGTGGGAAGCTTTGGTGAATAGGCTTGTTTGAGGTGAACAAGATAATACGGTTCGTAATTCCTCAGCTTGCCCGTGTTCATCTTCTGAGCTTACATGTCACCGTGCATAATTTTGTATTCAGTAGGTTTGAGGAAGTGTGGCCGCCGCGAAATCAGAATGAAATGGGGAGTCTTGGTGCCTTAATGAAAGAAAACTTGAAGCTCCAATGTTATTGGTGTGGTATGAAACTTATCTTTCAAACATACGAATCTATAAAGTTCTGAATATACTAATCAAAATGTCTTTTGCTTTGCAGTTGCGACCTAACCAAATCAATCCTTCTTATTGGTAACACTGGCAACAACTTGGAGCTGCTACTCGAAGTTCTCCAAATTCCGTTCAGCAGAGGATAAGTCTAACGTGGTGGATTGCATAATTTTGTATGAAGTCTGATGATGTCCAACCAGCACTCCAAAAGAATTTATTCCACGAAACAATCTCCTCTTGCCGCCGCCATCACCGATGAGGCACCTGTAGCAGATTTAATGCGTTGGAAATCGCCATGCTCAAACACATCCCCATTTGCTACAACTGGAAAAGATAATGCTGACACAACATTGACAATTCCACCCCACTTTGCCGGATCTCTGGGCCTATCTGAGACGTATCTTCCATGGACTGCAATAGTATGAGTAACAGTTTTCTCAATTGGCCTGGCTAGCCCCAACGTATCATGCGGTGATTTTAGAAGTCGAATTTTACATGTTACTGGTAAGTTCAAATTCCTCTGTAATGTTGTTAAGGTATCACCAATAAATTCTGGTTTGGGCAACAGAGCAGCACCCATCCCACCACTTAAAGGAAATGGCTTGTGGCATCCCATGGTAACGTCTAATGCGGCAACATCGTTACGTACTAACTGAGTAGCAGTCAGGGCCCTTACAGCATCAGATATGCCTATCTGAAACACAACTCTACCTTTTTCTTGATTACAGGTTCTAAACACAACACTTTCTGTTCCTTCTCCACAAAACCAGTGGATCCAAAGAGTTCGTTGATTCTGCGGTCGCATTTGAGAATTTTGTGGTCAATGATTTCATTACCATAAGTGATATCTGCACCATATCCAGCAGCTAGTATTCTTAGTGGGAGAGTGCCAACGCGAACCATGGGAGCGAGAATGAGCTTGTTATGTATTTAGTGATTCATTAGGACTTATGTAAACAACTTTAATGTCTAATGCAACCCGACCGTTTGATGATACGTGAAATCTTTGAAAAACTTATTTCCTGATGAGAATTACTACTTCTGTAGCATGATCCAACCAAGAAAACGAAATTGCGGAATATCTGAGCACATCTTGCTCCTATTTTGCCAATAAAGTTCAAATTGTCGTTTTTTGCCTTTTAAGCAGCATGTGCGATTCCTATGAATCCAACCTCTTAATAATGTAAACTTAAATTGAACTGGAATCAAACTCAGGTATTCGAATTTAGAATCCTCTTGCATGAAATTTTAAATCCTATAAACTCACACAATTTGGACATTGATATAGAACTTAAATATGGAGAACTCTTCATCTTAATGAGCATAGTTTGAAACCAATCTACCATGAGCTTAGACTATGCTTGAAATTATTTTGGACCACTTTATACTCTTGAATAATTTGACATTTCGGTCCGAACCCAATCCACTGAATCATGTCCTGAGATTGTTTAAATGCGGGTATGAATGCTATCTCCGCTTGAAATTAATGCGTCTACACAAATTAGTTAGCCGTAAAAAACATAAATATAAAGTCAAATAACAATAGAAAATACGCAAAAAGAGGTGGAATTTTAAGGTCAAAAATTAGGGTGCGACACCATCTTGTTGAGATCTAGTCAAATATCTAGTTGTACTGTGGTGATTAGTCATCCCCAATTTATCTTTTGCTTTTTTTGTCAACATATACATACATATACATACATACATACATACATACATACATACATACATACATACATACATACATACATACATACATACATACATACATACATACATCATGCATAGCTGAACTAAAATTCATGCTCATCCTACATTCCTTGGTGTTTTTAAACACTCTCTCTATTGTTGTTAATCCCACAGAGTGTATGTATCCTCTTTCCATCAGAGTGTCTACCCTTAAGCAGAAAGTGTATATTCTTTCCAATTCCCCACTGAGTTTATTCCTCATGGGATAGTTTTGCTTTAATTTTCCTTTCTAGCTCATCATCTGGATGGAACCATTCCTTAGTTGAGTTATTTTCTCATGGGGTGGAGTCTCGTTTGATCGTTTCTCTCCAGTTTGTTCATGGATTGAACTTCGGTTCTCTGCAACAATTATTTTGAATCTCTCTAGGATGTGAAAGCTAGATGATGAGAAGGCATTTATTTTTCACCTTTAAGGATTTATTTTCATCATCGAAAATATATTTATAATTCCCCATCAAAAGATGAATATTTTTGTTTCCCCAGCAGTGATGCGATAACACTCTCATGGAAATTTTTCCTAACAACAATTGGCAATCTCTTCATACGAGAAGCTTGTATGTTCCAAGCATGGTTAATCTTACCTGGCGATAAGTGGCAGTCTCTTTGGGAAGCTTGTTTTTCTATTTCAACTTTTGCAACGATAAGTGGCAGTCTATCCAGTTCTTCAACCTTTGCAATTACAAGTGGCGGTCTCTTTGAGAAGCTTGTTTGTTATTTTCAACTTTTTTGTGACTTTAAGTGGCAGCCTCTTTATTTGAGAAGCGTGTATGTCCCCAAATATCAATTTGTACCTTCACATTAAATGGCATCTTTTCAGTTTATCCTAGGCAGAGAAGTTTTTTGTGAAATCCTTGATCCTCTTCAAACCAAGTGAAGCACTAGACTCGTTATTTGAATAGGTGGCATCTCTTTAGTTGAGAAGCCTGTTGCGACTCCATCAACCTTTCCATCAAATGGAATCTCTCTGGTATTCCCGTCAGAGAAGTTTTTTGTGAAATCTTTATCATCACCAGCAGATAGTTGTCTCTTTATTTGAGAAGTCTGTTGTGCAATCTAACCTTACCGTATCTCCTTTTAAGATCCCTGGTAGAGTTATTGATTCCTAATTTCTAGCAGGTGGCAGTCCCTTTAGCGAAGACAACTTGTAGTTGGTGCTCTTTCAAGTTTGAGACATGATTAAGGAAGAAGTTGAGCCCTATCCTAATAGTGGAAATTTGTTATCAATTCAACCTGGTTATTTATTTGAACATGTGTTTATCTCTTTGATCAATGGTTTTTATACGTTATTTAACCATTAGTTTTAGTTAATTGTCTTATACGTTTAGTTGCATTTTATTTCCTTTTATCGTATTTTATGCGTTGGTTTGGTATTTCCATTGTTTTTAGGTTCAAGTAAGCAATCAAGAAGAACCAGAGCAAAAATTGGGAAAAACAACAGGAATTTGGAAGAGTTTTTGAAGGGAAACAGTGGTCTGACACGGCCACCCGTGTCACCTGACACGGCCACCCATGTCAGGAGGATTCCAAGAGATGAAATTATGTAGAAAAGTAGTGGGATGACATGGGTGCCCGTGTCATCTAACACGGCCCGTGTCAGCAAGTTTGGAGCATATCGTGTTTTCATCAGACATCCAAGGGGCCAACACGGACGCCCGTGTTGGCTGAAGCGCTTCATCTTCTAATTTTCTTGTTTTGTGACCTTTGTGATCCCTAAGGGTATTTTGGGTATTTTCCTATTACTGTGTTGGACCTGGGAGTATTTAAGACGTGTTTTGAGAAGGAAAAAAGGGACTTTTTGGCCAGAGAAGAATTACACGATCAAGATTGGAGAGATCAAGGTGATTGGGAAACTGAAGGTTTTCTTGAGCGGAAGCAATTGAAAATCAAAGAATCCTATTATCTTGTAATGTCTAGTTTTTAATTTGTATTTTCTTCGAATATTATGAGTAGCTAAACCCCCCATCCCAATGCTAGGGGGTGTCCCTGATTTGAATCTGTAATGACTCTGATATTAGTATTGCAATAACATTTCCTTTGTTTTCATAACTGATTTGATCTCTAACTATTCTTAATGCTTTCCCTGTCAGACCAACAGGGTTTGATTTTTGATTAACGATTAGGCTGGACCGCCGTTGTTAATGCTTTGCTTTTGATCATTTTGTAGTAGATATCACCTAGGACTAGGGATACCCTATAGGAACCGGAATATTCTTGATAATTGATTGCTTAATTTCATTTATAATTCTCAATGGACATAGGAATTAGGGTGGATGGTTAAAGGTTTTCTCACTAAGGACTTAGGAGTAAACACTCTAAAGAATCGGTAATTAGTTAGTTACAATAAGTTGTTGCAGTGTTAATTCAGAGTTATTATTGAGTCGGATCACACACTTCCCCTAACATGTTACTCAAATATTTTAAAACCACTTAGTCAATTTCGCTCTTTTACTTGCAAATATTTTTATAATTAAATAAAACAATTTCAAAACCCCAAAGCTTTTGTTTAACTAAAATAAAACCAGAACTCTATATCGTCAAGCAGTCATTAAGATCGACATTCGGGGAAATTCCCTTTTATTACTACATTGACAAAATAGTACACTTGCTATTTTTTCGATCACTCCTTAAATGAGAATCATGTTGCGCTCCAATGAATCTTTCATCTCCGACAGATGGTTGTCTCTTTATTTGAGAAGTCTATTGTGTGGTCTGACCTACTCTCATCTCTTTTTGAGTATCTCCGATAGAGTTTTTGCTTATCTTCAGCAAGTGGCTATCCTTTGTGAAGCTTGTCTATTGCCACCAAGTGGCTATCCTTTGTGAAGCTTGTCAGTTACCTTTTTCAAGTTTGGAACTTGATTAAAAGGAGCTTATTATCCTGTTAGTCTTTGTCTACATAAGAGCTTTTTTCTCCAGTAGAGAAAATGGCTTTGAGATTCCCCGGTGGAGTCCATATCCTCGTTTCTCTTTATCTCCAGCAATTTCAAGTTGTAGCTTCTTCTACACACCTTTCCCATCTCTTATGGAATTTTATATGCCCCAGTTGGATCTCTTCTTGCTTTTCCCCTACAGAGTTTCTTTTTCCTTTCTAAGTTTCTCCAACAGTAGTCTGTCTCTCGTGGCATCTTTTTCCCATTGAGTTATGTGTTTGCATTTATATCATATCACAATCATTTTGTGATATCTTAGGGCCAAAAATTAGGTCTTCTGTATTTAAATCTCTCTTATCTCGTCGAGACGAAGATGTCAATCTTCGTATCTCTGGATATAAGAAACTTAAATAGGGGCATCTGTCATACCCTAACTTTTACCCCTAAAATCCCACCTCATTTTCATATTTAGAATGTATCAAGATCAAAAATTTGGTTGTCTCTTTACCCTCCCACCTTTGGGTTTGCCTTTACAAAGATCATCCAACACTTCTTTGTGTATACATCTTTTTGTACTTATAGGTTTTATAATTCACTAACCACTAATCAAAACATAAAAATTATGTTTTTTCTCCTTTTGTTTCTTTTGCAAGGTAAGTTTTGGAATCAAGAGAATCAAGTGATTGTATCCTCAACTAGAGTTTGAGTTTCTCAAGTCAAAATATGGTCAACCGTTGATTTTCAATGGTTATTAAACAAACCATGACTTCTAATCTCAAAGCATGGAGTCTCAAGCATTATTCAACTTCATTTGATCAAAGATGTTTTAAGATGGATAGCTTGTTTTTCAAGAATTTTCAAAGGTTCATGTATTTATTTACATGCCTTCATCAACAACTTTCCTCAAGCCATCGCAAGCTCCATCAAAGGATAGTTAAGAGTACATCATTTTAAGTTCATATGATCATCAATGTTCCTTGAAATGCAAGTAAAAGTCCAAGGTTGCAAGTTTGTACAAGGAAGTTTGACCAAAAAGTCAACATTTCAAGCCTAAGTTCAAGACTTCATAACTTCTTCATACTTCAACATTTTTTAGTGCTTCTTTGGGAAAATTACTCTCCTTGACATCCTATCCATCTTCTCTTCACAATTCAAGAGCTAATTATGCTTGGAAGGCCATCAAAAATGTGGAAACATTATAGGTCATTTTGTGGACTTAGTGAAATTTGACCTAAAGTTCAAGTATGGCATGCCTATGCTCCAAAGATAATAACTTCTTCAATTTTGAACTTATACGGGCGCTTATTTTTGCCAAATATCATTCTTAATGTCCTTTAGAACTTTGATTTAGAGTTAAAACACTAATTCATGCTCCAAGGACCTCAAATCTTGAAGGCCATTTGTGCACAAAACTAGATCATGACCTATTTGATCTAATGTCTGGCCTGTTTTTCAGTGTCACGACCTCAACTTTCAACTTATGCCATTTTCACCTCAAGTATCCTTTTGGGTTGATTCCTCTTGCATTGTGTTATCCCCCATTAAAAAAATCATTTGGCTAAAGGAAAATCAAGAAATGCACGAGTAGATTGCATTTGGCCTAGCTATGAACATGCCTCCATGAAACTGAGTTTTGGTCATGACCAGAATTTGAAATTCACTTAAATCTCCAAATTAAGTCAATGTATGCATGTGTTTTGTCCATGATGATGTTAAGTGATGCTTTGTGATAAAAAGACGACCGAAAATTAGAAGGTTCTCACTGTGTTTTGGCTGACTTCATGGTCAAGCTTAGTTACACTATTATCACACTTGATTTCACACGATTCTAACAAATTCTCACGTGTATCTCATTCATTCAGTTCAACTATAAATAGAGCTATTATTTACACTAAAAACCAAGCTTAGAAAGCCCCCAGAACCTCTGCTCGAGCTCCTACCTTGCACTGAAAATTTTTGATTTTGTTTTCAAGTTCTAAGTTGTTCCAACCTTATTTCTTGATTCCATTAGCTCCATCGTTCTTCTCTAAATCTTCTGCAACAAGAATCAAGCTCTATGACTCGCATAATTACTCTAACTAGATCCATCTTTCAGCACCCTTGATCATCATTTGGACAAGGTAGTTCTGAGCATCTTTTGGACTCAAACAAGTTACCACAATGTAGCATATTGCTTTCTAATTGTTTCCCCACACTTACCTTGTGTTGATTGTTCATTTTAGTCATTTAATTTTTCTTTTCGTGTTTTCTTGTTTCACTGCATTTCCTTTAAATTGTCCATGCTCACTTTCAATTAATAAAAGTGATGCACATGTTCGAGTTTGCTTCAATGAGACGGTCACAATGGCTCTGGTCTCATGATCTAGTTTTTCCATTTGCTAAAATCAGGTGAGCAACTCACTAGAGAAGCTCACGTGGTTGCCTGAGATGTTTTGATTTAAAATGGATTTTGTGCGTTATTCCATTTAAACTTCTTGTGTCTTTCCTGATCTAAGCCTTCAGATCTATTTTTCATGAAATCTGATGGTTGCACGTGTTTGGATTTTCAGCCTTAGATCAAATCTAATGGTTTTGCTTTTTTCCAGCATTTTCATTTCATTTTAATTGTTTTATTTTCTCGTTTTATTTTGAAAAATCATTAAAAATAGCTCCCTTCATATTTTTCACTCCATTTTTATTACATAATTTCCTAAAAATATTTTCTATTTTATGAACATTTTCCATATTGTTATCTCTTGATTTGTTATTTTTCATCAATTTTCACATTTTTCATGCATTTTAATTTGTTAAAAAAAAATACTTTTATGCATTTTTATATTCTCCAAAAAAATTTATGTGATCCTTGACTGGTTTCTAACTTGTCTTAATTTTCTTGATCATTTAATATTTGTTTTAAGGTTTCATCATAGTTTTCTCTCTTATTTTCATTCTAAAAATCATTTTAAATTCTTTTTCATGCATTTTTAATTGTGTATTATCGCATTTTGGCTTGTCTGTTTGTTGTTGCCTTGGATCATAATTTCTTGATCAAAGTTCTCCTCAATTTCAATGGACTTTGGGTGTTGATGAGGTTGGATGAACCTTCATCAATTTAAATTTATCATTAAATGAATCATTTGATTCATTTTTGGTGATTTGAGTTAATGATAGGTTTAGTGCCTTAATTCACCAAGAAAGGTGATTGAAATTGATGATGAATAGATCTTGAATCTTGATTCAATTTGGTCCTCTCTCCATTTTTCCCTCTCCTTTGTTTTCTTTTTCTTTTCTCTTGATCAATTGGATGATTTATTGTCCATCTTGTTCATGATGTTTGGATTGATGCCTGATGAAATTTCATCATTTCAAATCTACTATTAAATTGATCAAGGATCATTGGAAGTACTTTGGATTTATGCATAAGTTTGTCCTAAGTTGTCATGAAGGATTGATTGATGTAATGGACCAATCTCCTTGCCTTAGTGTTTGATCCCTCATTGGTTTTTACTTGTGCTACATGTTTTAAGAGTATGATTTCTATCATATCTCTAACATGTACAGTACATAAATTGTTATTGATCGGCCTCCCATAGTATGATCTTCCTTATAGATTGTGCTACGATTGTTTAACATAGCGATAAATTTGTCCCGAATCGGATTATTAACTCTAACATTAACTCTAACAATATTATTGTGCTAACTTTTACTTTATGCCATTTACTTTTATGCACCTTTACTTTCATGTCATTTAATTTATTTCTCCTTATATTATGTTTCTACTTCATCATTTACATTTCATATTGTTTATGTTTATGCATTTTTTCTTTGTCCACTTGAACCTTTCTTTTTCTTTAAAGACATTAATAAAGGAAAAATCCATAAAAGACTTAATTGTTCCCTTGGACTATTGGTTACTATCCCATGATTGGATGTTGGACTTATGGACTTAGATTTAGGTTCCTGATCCTTTGCTTTAAAGTTGTGATTTGAGACCTTGGAATTCATCTGGTACCTTTGAATTTGGGTTGACTTCTTGAAGACTTGGATCTGATACTTTGGTTTTGACCTTTTAACATGGGTTCTTCTTTCATCTAATACATTGGTTTGTGCTTTGCTTACTTGGCTTTCTTGTGGCTTACTCTAAAGGAATGGAACTTTGGTCTTGACTCTTGTCTACTGTTGGTTAGTACACTTGCACACACTTGCGCTTTATTGCTTTTATTAGGATAGTCTCTTCATCTTCTCCCCTTCTTAAATTTTCAAAATCTTCTCCCTTTCCAAAACCTTCTTATTTTCAAACTTGAACTATTTTCTCAATAAACCTTGACTTTGTAATGTGAGTCTAGAATTATTTTTTACGTTTTATGTTGTGGTTTTTTGTTCAATGTTTCAAAAGGAGCATAAGTGTTTTTTTTTGTGCATTTTACTTAAAGTCGACTCAATTCCAAGTGAAAGCTTGCCAAGCATCAAAAAGGGGGAGAATGTAGTTGCATGTCCCTATCGAGTCTCCTTAATTATTGCACCTCTTGGGATCAAGTTTTAAAATGATTCATTTTTAGCATGAATAAACCATTGGTTAATATTGAACTTAATCATGATGTTTTTAGTCAATTGCATGAGTCAGTAGAATGAGATCTATATATTATTGATTCAAGTTAAGTAGAAATAAAAATCTCAAATTCTTTTGAAAATTATGAAAAATTGAAATTTTGGGTTTTTGATTCGAATCACTTTGAACAGAGGAAAACCAAAAAAAAATTTAATTCGAATCAAATTTTACACATGATTTGAATCACCAAATTCTAGGTCACCTCAATAGATTGTGTGATTCTGTGAAAAATTAATACCCTCTATTTTTTAAGTTTCAAAATTCTACAAAAATCAACAAATTGATAATCATTTTTTGTGTGATTCTGTGAAAAATTAATACCCTCTATTTTTTAAAGTTCAAAGTTCTTGCAATAAAATTCTTACATCTTCAACTTCAATTTGATTCTAGATCTTGATAATAAGAGATTTGTATTTAAGTGAAGGAGTCGCGCTTTTGAAACTAATCGCTCTTGAATATTTGGTTGAGATTTTTGGGTAGCTTGCAAGATTGAGGTTGTTGCCACTGGTGTTGACAAATTCTATTGGAAAGAAGGAGGTTCTCTCTCCAGATTGCCTTGGTAGTGACTGTGTGGAAGGCTACGGATAAGGCGGAGCTCTTCTCAAATCTTTGGACAATTCACTGCTCAAGGAATTGGTAGGATCAATGGGGTTGATTGCTACACACGAAGGCTTGGAGCAGATTGGTGCTACTGAAATAATCAAGAAGCGTTAATCGAGTAAAGATTACGCAAATGATTTAGGCATTACGTTGTATACAGGTCAAGATCCTGATAGGAGATTTTTTAATTCTCGACATTATTGTGGATTGGTGATTGTATGAACTCTTGCAAATATTTTTCAAATAAAAAGGAACAATGTAGTTTCTAATTGGAAACCATTGAAGAGTTCACATAAGCAAAGTGAGGATGAACTCCGAAGCTCTATAAATCTCAGTGTCATCTCTCTCTCTTACTTTTGCATTTAACTTTTGTAGGATTTGCATGTTTAGGTATTTCAATTTTAGCATAGTTTATTGTTTATTCAATTGGTATCAATTTGTTACGTAAGCCTAGGTTTTGTTAGAATTGATGCCTAATAGAGCTGAAGTGATTATTAAAATATGAGAAATAATTGAGGTTAGAATTCAATAACGTTGAATCGTTGTATAAATACACCTTGTGAAATATACAATTGAATTAAATGAATACCTTTGTGTATCATCATAAAACCATTTGTGGTGTTTATGAATCGATTTAGTGTTAACGTGATCAAGTTTTGAAAAGTATAATTTTCATATTTTCACTACAAACCTTTTGCACGCATGAGTAAACAATCTCTGATATTCAATTTTTGAAAAAGTATTTGAATTTTTGAATAATGGTCTATTCACCCCCCCCCCCCCTCTTGATCGTTTTTCTACTTCCTTATTCACACCCAACACTAATACGGAAAAAAACCATACCATAATAGAGGCCAAAATTATTGTTTTTCAAAAGATAATTGAAATTCTTTGTGATGACCTTCCAATGCTCACCATTTGGTTTGTTAGTAAATCTACTCATTTTACTAACTACAAATGTCAGGTCTGGTACATTGCATCAAATACATTAGACAATCAATTTCACTTGCATATTTCAATTGAGTCGCAACTCTTTCATCATTCTTTTAAAGTTTGACACTATAATCAAATAGAGTACTCACTTTCTTGAAATGTAAGTGTTTGAAATTATCAAGTATTTTCTTTCAATATAGTATGTTTGACTAAGTTCATAACCACCCATTATTTCACTTTACTTTGATTTCCAAAAGAGTGTCTACTAGTTCAAGATATTTCATATTGAATGTAAAAGTTTTCTCAATATAGTGTCTTTTACTAAGTCCATAACTCCCACTGTATCGCTTTAATTTGAGCCCAAAAGAAGTATATGTAACACCATCAATTTATTGTTAACTGTTGCACCCCAAAATTTGACCAACACTTATTTACCAAGCTTGTGGTTCATCTCATTCATCATCTGCATTTCATTGGTATGTATGCAGTAGGTCAAGAGGTATGAGTACCAATCAAGACTATGAAGCTAGCCAAGAAGGTTATTCAAGTGTTCAAGGATTGATATCCTTGTCAGAGAAGTTAAGAGATCCTCAGGAAGATTGGTTGAAACCAAGGTTGTGTGCCTCATAACTTGAGAGTTGTGGGGGATCCTCAGATGATTCTGAGGCTATGAGGATGGACTTGAAGCTTTTAGAGAGCTTATGAGATGTCTTGAAAGCCATCATGAAGCCTAGAGAGGTCATTGTACAAGAATTCAGAAGATTCAGCCATGAGTGGTGGAATTAGGGTTTGACTGGGTCAACCCTAGGTCAACTGATGATTTGGAAAAGGTTGAGACCTAATCCAAGGGCCATGTGATCATGGATTTATGCATTGATATGTTTTAAGGATGATTCCTAGACCAACTCATCATGATTGAGGAGTTTGAGAAGTTTCAAGCTAGGGTTTCTAAGGCTTGACAGTGTAAAATCCCCTAGTTTGATCCCTATCTTCAAGGCAGTTTAGCTCAAGATGTGATTGTCATCTCATCTTCCCCACAACATGAATGTTGTAGAGCTTGCTCTTAGCTTTAATTTGAGTACTAGAAGTCCTTTATAGGATTTGTAGAGCTCAAGTTATGACTTTGACAAATTACAGGTCATCTGAGGTATGTGAATCTGGGTCCTTGAAAGTAACCCAACTTGCATCCAACTTTTGCCCTAGAAGGACGATTCCTATGAACTCTTGGTCAACATTAATGTTGTTCCTCATCTTCTTAGCTTTCTAGAGAGTACTAGAAGTCCTTGATAGGATTTGTAGAACTCAACTTATGACTTTGACAAGTCAAGGGCATTTTGGTCATTTGGAGGTTATAGGTCATTTCAAGCATAAAGCCATATCTCCTATTTCCAAGCTTCAAATGGAAAAATCTTCAACATCAAACTTTCTTAGAATTATGTTTTAAGGCTATTAGGGAGGTCATGAGATGTTGAAAAGACTTGTATCAAAAAGTGATAAAAATGACCTAAAATGGAGGCATAAGTTAAATAAGTTGAAATTGGAAATTGGAAATCCCAAGTTACACATCCAAACCATGTCATATAATAGGTCATTTTGACTCTAAAAGACATTCTAAAAACAATGGTTCAGCCACAATTTTGATTTGAGGCCTAGATCATGGGGCTGCTTTGGAAATGGCTTGCTTGCATCTTAAGGCACAAAAGCAAAACTTAAGAAAACTCAATGAACAAGTTAGTTATGCATCTCAACACATCATATATCTCATATAAGGATAATTTCAAGTCAGTTACAAGGGTTGCAAGGGCTATGGCATGAGATAGCACATGATATGAATGAATCCATAATATCATGACATGAGATTTCCAATTTCTCATTCGATGGTTCTAGATGGTTCTAGATGATTCTAAACCACTCTATATAACCTATAGAACTTGCTCAGATGCAAGGTTGGTGTAATATTTGAGAGAAGAGAGAGTTGGCCATTTCACTTGCCTCCATTGCAAGTTGAAAGTGAATTCCATATTCTGAACCATTTCCATTCATTCTTTCCATCTAAACACTTTCCTCTGATCATAGTGAAGCTGTGCAGATCAATTTGAGAGCAAAACCATGGTGAATTGAGAAGTTGGCAATTGAATTTTCAAGGTTGCAAGTCAGAATCGAATTCTGAGATTCAAGCATTCTCCATCCAATCTTTTGCAAACAGTAGCAAGATCAGCATCCAAGGAAGGTTTCTGAAGAATTACAAGGCTTGAAGTGAAGGTTTTCACCATCTGTTAATCAAGAAATACCAGGTTTGCAAAATTCACTCTACACCATAATTTATGCATAATTAGGTAGATTGGTTAGGGTAGAAAGGTTAGAGACCAGTAGGTGATCATTTCTGGAGAGTTAGGGATCAATTGATGAAGATTGAGTTATGGACACCATTTTTGTTTGGACCAAGAACTCGTGATATAGTGAGACATAACATGAGTTTGATAGCTAATTTCATTCAGTGTGAGTTGGTGAGTATTCTGATGCAAGAAAATTTAAGAATAGTTGAAGTTGAGGATTGAGCTTATCTTGGATTCATTATCGGGTTTTAAGCTAGAGGCCATTTCAATAAAATCTGAGGCTATGGTCGTAATCGGCATGAAAAATAGAGCATGTTAGTGTGTCGAATTGTTAATTTTGAGCAAGAAATGAGAAAGCACGAATGGAGGGAAGTTTGTGTATGGAGCCCTGCTTCCATGGAATATTGTTGCAAACCCTAGCTGGAGGTTAGTGGTGAGTTTATAAGCGTTGGATTCAGGGAGACCCGTTGACTGGGAAGTGATCTGACGGACAGGATTTAAATTCGTGAGACAAAGAGGGAAAGACTGATAGAATGAAACGTAGCGTTTCATTAAATCCAAGCTTTTAGGCTTAGTAAAGAAACCACTATCCCCACCCCCAATCCTGGCCCATTGTGAAAATGTACTATATTGCTTTACTTTTCACATCGTGTATTTTCCATTTTTTCATTCATTTTCTGATTGATTTTCTGAATTAATATGGGCCTAGCATGTAACACCCATTTTAATTATTTAGTCATTTTTTTTATTATTTTAAATATTATATGTTGATGTGCCCTTTGGTAGGGTGTATTTGATGATGTTTGGTGGGTGTCCCTGAGATGGGAGATCATTGGTGGTAATTTGGTGAGTTTATAATAATATAAGAAATAATAGTAATATTGGTGGTGGTATTAATATTATTATTATTATTATTATTATTATTATTATTATTATTATTATTATATTTATGATTATTATTAATATTTGTAGTAATATTATAAATATGGAGAATATAATATTATTATTAATATAGTTATTATATTATTATAATTTTTGGTGTGAATATGATAATATAATGAATAATAGTGATATTGGTGGGGGTATTATTATTATATATTATTATATTTATTAGTATTATTAATATTATTATTATTTTGGTGAGATAATAATATTATTACTATTATTATTATTATTATTTTGGTGAGATAATAATAATATTATTATTATTATTATTATTATTAATAGTATTATTATGATTAGTATTATTAATATTAGTAATATTATATTAGTATTATTAATATTAAGATTATTATTATTCATATTATTTTATTATTAGTATTAATATAATTGTTATTATTATCATTAGTATTATTATTATTATAATTATAATTATTGTTGGGTGTATTACTATTATTATTATTATGTTGAATATTACTATAATATTATAATAGTATTATATTATATTATTATTATTATTATAATGATTATTATAATTATTATATTAGAATTATTATTGGGAATATTAGTGGTTGAAATAAGTAAAATAAGAGGTGGAAGGGTTATTGGGAAGTTAGAATGGAAATATGAAAAGTCATGATAGAAACCGTGAGGAAGGAAATATGAAGGGGTAGCAAGGAGATATTAGAAAAGTTGGAATAGAGAGAAAAGGGATTACCATAGATCGTGGGAAATTGGTGTGATAATAATATTATTATTATTATTATTATTATTATTATTATTATTATTATTATTATTATTATTATTATTATTATTATTATTATTATTATTATTAGTTATTATTATTATTATTATTATATTATTTTTATTAGTTATTATTATTATTGGGATAGGAAATAAAAAGGAAAATAGAATATGAAGGGATGGGGAAGTATTAGAGAAAATAACACGATAGAAAGATGGAAGAGAGAAAGAGCGATAGAAAGAGAGAAGAGAAAAGAACGAGAGAAGTGAGAAGAACGAAGGAAAAAGGGAACGAAGAACGGAAAGAAAAGAGGAGGCCAAGAGACCAAATCCAGGAAGAATTTCATCGATCAACCGATTAACAAGGTAAGGGGGGAGAAACTTGATTGGGAATGGTATATACATGTATAGGGTAGTGGGGATTCCTTAACCCCGTAGGAATGTATCGTTGATGAAGTTTTATATTGACATGCTATTGATTGTTGAGTTATGTTGATGTTGATGGATTGAAATATGTTGAGTGTTGGTGAATTGTTGTTTTTGGTTAATTTGGCGTATAGGTTGGGTTTACGGTTTTAGGGAAGTTCTGTGTGACCTTTTTGATGTGTCAATAGATTGTTTAAGTGATGACTTTGGAATAATATGTATATGATGATGTACGGATGTTTGATGTTGCCATTGTTGATTGACTGTTGGTGTTGGTTTGGTTTGAGTAAGGTTCAGAGTAACTCTAAAGTGTCGGTAGTGTGCCGTAATGTTGATCTGGAGTAGAATTATAGGAAGATTGATAAGCCTAATATGCATTGGTCGTAATACGGATAGTATAGGAAGTGGATGTTATAGAATAGGCTTGAATCAGAGAAGAGTGAGAATTTTGAACTGTGAGAACTTGAGAAGTCGCAGGCAACTCACTAGCACATCGCTTAGCGAGAAGGCAGCGAGCGTTCGCTAGGTGCTCGCCTAGCGAGTGAGGTAGCGAGTGAGTCTAGTAGATTCTGTTTGCCTTCGCGAGGAGGTTCGCTAAGCGAACAGGTAGCGAGCATTCGCTGGGAGCTCGCCTAGCGAGGGTGTAGCGAGCGTAACAGAATGGGGTTTTTCTATGCTGTTATACTATGTGCGCTAAGAGTGTAGTGCCCTTGGACTTTGTTGATTATAGGGGAGATGATTGAGTGTTATAGAGTGAGTACTCGGTGATAGTATGTGATTTCCGTTACTAATTATTTAAATGGATAATTAGTTGGTGTATGAATCATGCGGAGCATGGTGTAGTGATCAGTAGGATCGTGTATTCCCGAGTGGTGGGACGTGTTTATATCTTGGTGATAAAGTATGAACTTGTTTACTTGGTGATGGTACTCGTTTTCCTTGATATTGTTGGTGAACAATTGGTTAACGTATATGTATGTAGTGATCAGTAGGATCGTGTGTTCCCGGGTGTTGGGATGTGGTTATATATGGTGTTATAGTATGAATTTATTTACTATCTGATTGATTTATATGGTGTTGGTGTAATATATCTACACATATATGCATTGATGTATGATGATATGATCAGGAGGATCGTGTGCACTTAGTGTGCCTAAATATGATAGTTATGCATTGGTGTGTGCATATCATGGTGTTTTGGTGGGATGAATCATGTCTCAGGAGGAGCGTAAGTGATTCATCCGTACTCCTTGGTGGAGAATGGTGGGGGATAGATCATGTCTCAGGAGGAGCGTAAGTGATCTATCCAGGTTCGATTGAATGAACCAATGAGTCGGTACCGCATGCATGGTGTTGAGTTGCATATTTGCATTATAATATGTTATATTGTAATTTGAACAGTAGGTTCGTTATATGGAGTTGTTGGGGTGAATATTGGTGTGTTGGTGTGTTTTACTACCTTGTTTACATGTATTACATTACCAATATATTTTTGATCATGTTTTCTCACCCCTTGGTTGTTGTTGTGTCTGTGCTTCTCCGGAAGTACAGATAATCCAGGTACTTAGATAGCTTGGATGGTGGTGTGCCAGTCGAGTCTAGGATGCTCTGATACGTAACACGGGATATGGGTGTTTTAATTGTTTTATGTCAAACTTGTTGTAATCCTGTGACGTATCACTTTTTTTTGTGAATTATAATAATAAAGATTTTACGAAATTTGGCGGATGGCCGAGAATGTTGGAATAATGTTTTCCGCTGTATTATTTTTGAGAATAATTAATAAAGTATTTTTATAAAAATTTGGTGATGTGATATCCCACTATTTTTGGGGAAAACTCTGATGTTTATTTATAATGTTTATATTTTATTTAATTTGGGAAGTGGGGTGTTACATAGCACGCATGACTAACTGCACCCCCACTCTGAGCCCATTGATGATTTGAACTGGACATGCTTGCTATCTGCACCACATCATTTCATATTTTAATTTCTTTTTCTCCATTTTATGTTAATCTTTGAAAAATCATAATAAATAGGAAATTAATGATTTTTGCATGGGAATTTTTTCTCCCATTTCATGTTCATGTCTAGAAAATTGTCAAATAAAAATATTTGCATTTCATGCATTTTTAATATTTTTTGTATATTTTCCATTTTAATAGCTTTTTAATTCTTTTATGTTGATACATGGTTTTGTAGAATTTTGTTTGGCTAGTTCCCTTCATGTTTTTAGGCCATTCTTTTTAGGATAGTTAGATTAGGACTTTAGCTCCCCCCTGGATTTATTCCATAATTTTTTGATGAATTTTAGGTTAGTTTTGCTTAGATGATTTTAGGTTGTGTAGAATTAGGTTAATCCTTAACATAGGTCCACAATAACACTAGAATTTTGGGTTCCTAGGTCAAGTTAGACATTGGGGCATATAAGGGTATTAAGGGTAGGTATGTAGGATCCCTTAGAAATTATATTAGGTTTTAATATAGTAGTACACTATTTTTCAATGGTTTTTGTAGTTGATGATTGTTTGTGTTGCCCTTATGGGCTTGTATTTTTGTTTGCTTTACTTTGTGGGCTTGGAGAGCTTGGTATTGCTTTGAGGAGCATTGAGGTGCATTTAGGAGCATAGTAGGAGCATTAAGGAGCATTGAGGAGCTTGAGAGCTTGATCTTGTTTGTTTTGTTGATTGTTTTAGGGTTAGGGATTAGGAAGAGTTTAGACCTAGTTAACTTCTTTCTTAAACATGGATGGTATCTTTCACCTCCATTCCTCCATATGATTCAAAGTCCTTCCATGGTATACAACTCTCTCCTTTGGAGGGATAAGTGATGGTACCTAGGAAGTAGAACTTTGAGGGAACCATTCCTTTGATGTTGAACCCTTATAGGTCACCTTTGGTGGTCAATAAGCAGTTCAATGTCCCTGCTTATCCAGTTAAGTGATTTCCTCTGGTTTGAATATCTTGAGAGATGTTGAGCTTGAGTTTGAAGATGAAGACTTCATTGAAGAGTATGAAGGAGGATGAGTCCTTGAGCATTGCCATTCCAGCTGAAGCTTGAAGAGCAATAAGAGCAAGTTAATACTTGAAGACCCAATGAAGATGAAGTAAAGACTGAAGGATGAAGTTGACACTTCTAAGTGATCAGAGAATACTCTAAGAAGCTGAAGCTTGCAAGAAGAGAAGACTAAGTTGATACTTAGGAAGAGGATTCAATTGAGATTGATTCTGAAGAGCTGAAGCTTGAAGAACAAAGGAAGTTGATACTTACTTTGAAGCTTGGAGATCCTGAAGGAACCAAGTTGATACTTGTGGTTAATGGTGAAGCCTGAAGGTGGAGCTGAAGCTCAGAGAAGATAAGTTGAAACTTATGTTGAAGGGTTGAAACCTGGAAAAGATATTTGTCGAGAGTGATTGAAGTCTGAAGACTGAGTTGTTGTTGGAAGAGCTGAAGCTTGAGGTTGAGATAGGAGTTGATCTGTTCTCTTGTCTGTTTTCTTTGCTGTATTGATGTGTTTTGTTTGACTTGCTTGATGCATTAGAATAAGTTCATATCTAGAATAAGTAGAATCTAGGAGCATGATTGCACTAGAGGTTGAGTTGCTTCCTCTGCTTGTATTGTTACTGTGTGGCTTTGCTTGCGGGTATTCGGTAGAGCCCAGCTCCCTTGCCCATGTGGTTTGTTTGCCTGATGGCATTTTATATCATTTCTTCTGTATGATTGCAGTTTACGGTATTGCTTGATAGCATGTTTTACTTTTCAGTATGATTACTGTTATCCATTCTGGCTTGAGGTTGAGATGAGCTTGTGGAGGCTGAAGCCCCACACACATTTCCTCCCTCACTTGCATTGCATGCATTTTACTGTTAAGCTGATGCTTTTTCTGTTTTGGTGTATCATTTACATGATCCCTTAGGACTCTCATTTCCTTGGATAAGGAAGTGATGATAGAACTTTAGGTTGAAACCTATGCATGACAACTTCTAGGAGTTCCCTGTTCAAACCTCAACCATAGGATGAATCCTTGGCATGACAACAGTAGGACTTGATAGTCTCCCTCCTAGTTGGGCCTGTTCTCTTCTCATCTCAAAACAGTTTAAGATACAGTAATCATGAATGATTTCTTTCGTACGTTACGAGCCTTAAGCTATCTGAGAAAGGATTGTGGGGGAGTTTCTTTTCCACAATCTGGATGTTTAGTATGGTACCCTTTGGGTGACATGCGACGCATTCACTCTCAGGTCATAGTCTCTAGTGCGATTGAAATTGCAAACACAATAAAAAACACTTCTTTCATAAAAGACAGGAAATAAACCGTAGTTTCCCGAACTACGTAAGCTATGATCTCTCATACCTGTTGAGAGTACGTAGGCACAATACTGATGTATTGGCGAGCTACCTTCCCCCATAATCTGTCGTAGGCCGAACTACGTTGACTCTGATTTCTCGTTCTCTGATGAGAATACGTAGGCATAAAGTGCGACGCTTTGCCGAGTCATTTTCTTTTTAAGCCAGCTTTGATAGGTAGATAGATAAAACCAACCCGTCCAGTAATCACAACAAGCGTGGATCCCGTCGAGTACGACAGACGTGAGGGGTGCTAAAACCTTTCCCTTGCGTAACCGACTCCCGAACCCAGACAACGGTTGCGACGACCTTGTCTTACCCGTTTTCGTTAGGTTTTTTCCGATCGTTTCCTTTCCCGCTCTGAGGGATAAATAATGAAAGGTGGTGACTCTTTTGTTGTGCCGGCACCTTATTTTCGCGCAAGCGACAGCTGGCGACTCTGCTGGGGACTTCCAACGGTTCCCTACGCGAGTCAATCCTAGCGCGTGTATGATTACTTGTTGGGTTGCGTTTATTTATTGCATTTTATTTCTCGCACTTTATTTCCCACATTTTATTTCCAGTATGATATGATTATCTGTTCTGTTGTGGGAGGGGCATTCTGATGAGTGAGAAGCCAGACCCAGGCTTGAGTGCACCATAGCATTAGTTGTGGAAATTAGTGGGCGTGTGCTTGCTTTGCAGACACTAGTGTCTCATGAAATCCACGCTCAGACGAGGTTCTCCCGGCTAGCTTCTCTTTCAACCCTTTGGGTTGAGACGGTTGCTGGTTTGGTGGATTGTCGACTCTGGGGACCGATCATTTGTGATTCAGCCGAGTGAGGCCGCTTCATGAGCTGGTGATGCCACACCTTCTGGGTATCGTATCACCCCTCTTGAATGTCTGTGACGCTGATGAACGCATAGGATGCCGAACTTGAGTCAGTTTAGGTCCATACCTGTGAGCGGGGTTGGGTTCATTGCAGGAAACTTTGACCATCAGACCACCTGGTTTTCTTGACAGCTGTAACCCGGTGAACTGACTTTAAACAATGTTGCGGATAGCAAGAGTCGCCACCGACTTTTATTTTATCCATAAGGAAAGGTTATAAAAGAACAGGAAAGACCTTAGAGAATATTTTGGGTCCGGGGGGTAGGTTATGAAAAGGGAAGGT
Organism: Lathyrus sativus; assembly: GCA_963859935.3. NCBI lineage: Eukaryota > Viridiplantae > Streptophyta > Magnoliopsida > Fabales > Fabaceae > Lathyrus > Lathyrus sativus. The sequence goes on along the minus strand of OZ012736.1, from coordinate 180,507,055 downwards.
ATTAGCATCCTTTTCATCCATGGTTATCCATGGGCTCTTAGGTACTTAAGCTCACTTTTGAATTGTTTTGAAATTGTAGTGTGTGAATAGAAAATTTTCAGAATAGTTAATAAATAATCCATGTAAGGATGTGTTAAGAACTTGTTTGAAAACTTGTTGAAAATTTGTTTAAGTGCGAAACAATTTTGAAGTGAGCAAGCACCTAGGAGTAACCTACCCTAATGTTTAAAGGTCTTTCTTATTCTTCATTCTTTCCTTTAGTAAGACTATCCCTACTATAATGGAGTAGGTAGTCCTTACTTTGGATGTTAAGGGGTATGTGAGGGACAATTTGACTTTGAAGGCCATTGTGGGATGTAATAAGCACATATAAGGGACCATCATCATTTTTCGAAAGGGACTTGATTCGTAAAGGCAACCATAAGGGACTTTGATGATTTTTTTATTTGAGGGACTTGCTTTATACACCCCACTTAACCATTATTAGTAGGCAACTTGAGGGATATCCTTAGGAAGTGAGACGGCGATTAAAATCGACTTACGTGTGTGACGTGTTTATTTTAATTATCTTTATTTAAAAGTGATCTAAATTTATTTTAATATTACATACATGTTGTTACCCTCCCTAATTACTAACCATAATAATAATTAAATAATTAAACAACTTTACATCCAAGAAACAATTACAAAATAATAAGCAAAATAATTAAATAGCAAAGATAAATAAAATATAAATAAGCAATAATAAATAATAAAGGGGGTTAATTCTAAGTTTACTCGGCAAGACATCGCATCTTGTGCCTACGTATCCTTACGGGAGTGGAATCAGAGTAATCGTAGTTCCCCTCAATAGGGAGGTTAGAAACTTCTTGACTGTGGTCAAGGTCTCAAGGGGAATAAACGCATCTTAAGGACACGCTTACGTGGAGTGTAGAAACTCCAAATCTCTACGTTGAAATGTTAAGTTGTAATTAGGGTTAAATTAGGGATTCCACGGCGGGAAACCCTAAAATGAGCGCGGCGGCTCTTTGACCTAATGCTAAGGGTAAAATTGTAATTTTGCCTGCGGCGAGGCATTTGTGAAAATTAGGGTTTGTAGTTTGTAGTTTTGAGGATTTGAAATTGAATGTGTGAAGTTTTACGGACTATTGGCGCGGCGGCCGAACAGTTAGACCTAACCTTCGGATGTGTGCAATGTGACAGAAATAATAGTAAACGCGTGAGATAATTGAATCATGCAAACAGAGAGATAATGTCATAATTTAAACCATGCAAGCAGAAATTTAAAGGCAGAATTTAAAGAGCGATTGTTAAGTTCGCGAGGTTACATGAGAGGAGCAGATACAATATGATAATGAAATTTGAATTGAACAATAATAAAATAAAATAAATAACGGTTCTAGTTATTATTTTAAAAAAAAGATTTTAGTTATTATTTTAAATTTATCTAAAAAAAAGTTTTTCTTAAAAATAATAGGTTTTCATATTAATTTGGAAAAGATGTTAATGTTATTTATTTTAAAAAACAGATTTTTATATTATAACAAATTTTAATAAATTAATGATAACAATAATAATAATAATGGTAATAATAATGATAATAATGATAATAATAATAAATAATGATAATAATAATAATAATAATAATAATAATAATAATAATAATAATAATAATAATAAAGCAATAATGAATTTTAAATGTGCCAAATAACCCAACAATGTTGCTAACGCAGAAATGCGCTCATCGCAACCAGATCTAAATCGGACGAAACAAAATTTATCGCAAAGAAAAAGAAATTAAGCAAAAAATAGTATTATTGCTCACACAAAAATGCAATCATCGCAACCAGATCGAACTAACACAAATGTCACGCGTCATGCACACAAATGTGCAAACATCGTATCGACATAATTCGATCAAAAATCTTATATATATAAACTCTAACAATTTAAAAATTATATATATATAAACGTAACAGTAATAGATAAAGAAAAAGAAATAACGGTAATAGATGAAGAAAAAGAAATAACGGTAAAAGATGAAGAAAAAGAAACAACAGTAATAGATGAAGGAAAAGAAATAACGGTAAACGATGAAGAAAAAGAAACAATAGTAATGGATGAAGAAGAAAACTAAATAACGGCAAACGGCACTCACTCCTCTTAGGTTTTTTTCCTTCTCTCCTTTTTTCCAACAAGGCAACACATGTATATATAGGGAACAAATTAGGGTTAACACCAAATTGTCAATAATGTCCCTAAAGCCCATTTTAAAGCCCAAACTAAATAATTAGTTAAGAAAAAATAAAATTTAAATAATTTAAAATAATTAAAATAAACTTAAAATAAAAACTAATAATCCTATTGATTCCTAAAATAAAAAATATTATAAAAAGAACAAAATTTTTTTCAATATTTTTTATTTTATGATTTTTTGGATATTTTTATGAATAATTTAGAAAAAAGTGAAAAAAATAATATTTTAAAAAATGATTTAATTAAAATACGAAAATAATAATTAAATAATAATAAAATACTATTTTTGTTATTTTTTTAATGAAAGATAGAAAAATTTAGAGTAAAAATAATAAAAAACAAAAAAAAGTGACAAAGGTGAGATTCGAACTCTCAACCTCTCACACTCATAACTCCTTACACATGTCCTCCTGCCAATTGTGCCATTTTTATTTTTTAGAAAAAAAATGCATGCCATATGATATTTACCTGCAAAAAGTCAAACGACTACACAAATTTGTTAGTAATTGATTAAATGCAATGAAATGCGACGACAAATCTTAGGGCAAAATTTGGGGTATTACAGTTATTATGATAATATTTCTCACCCAACCTCTCTTTGATGTTGGCAAAAAAAAATCATGAAGTTTGACTTTGGTTTGACCACAGTTGACCTCAGTTTGACCTTTTAACTGCATTGACTGCTTTTGACTTATCTGATCATCTGACTGAGCAAACTTTTGAGAAAAGTCTTGAAACTTGACATGGGGGTTCTTATACACATATAAGATGTTTTGAAGCTCACTTGAAGTCTTGGAAGTCCATTTAGCCTGATTAAAGTCAAAACCCTAGTTTTGGATGCACTGCTTAGGAGGTGCATTGTCTGAGGGAATTGTCAACTCTTCTGACCAATTGTGAATTTTGTGAACCTTGTGAACCTTCTTGGAACACAAAGTCTTGTATTGTGAGGGCAAATTTTGGGGTGCAACAACAACAAATCAGTTTTGTTGGATCAGAGGATCTTATCATCAGATGTGTATTTGTTCTAGATAGAGCAGAGTTTTCGTCATCAGTTGTTTGTTCTTGATAGAGCAGATTTTTGATTGGGGTCTGAAGATCTCATCAGCAGATGTTGTTTGTTCTTGATAGAGCAGATTTTTTATTGGGGTCTGAAGATCTCATCAGCAGATGTTGTTTGTTCTTGATAGAGCAGATTTTTGATTGGGGTCTGAAGATCTCATCAGCAAATGTTGTTTGTTCTTGATAGAGCAGATTTTTGATTGGGGTCTGAAGATCTCATCAGCAGATGTTGTTTGTTCTTGATAGAGCAGATTTTTGATTGGGGTCTGAAGATCTCATCAGCAGCTGTATGTTTGTTCCTGATAGAGTAGATTTTTGATTGGGGTCTGAAGACCTCATCAGCAGATATTTCTTGATCCTACATCCGAGGTCCTTATTATCAGAAGTTTGTTCTTGACAGAGCAGAATTATGATCCTATGAATATGGCCCTATCAGATGGTGGTTCTTGGCAGATCAGATTTGTGGTCCTACGCCGGGGTTTTCTTCTTATCAGTGGTTGTTCTTGATATAACAGCATCATGGTTTTGTCGATACAGAATCTCCACAACACCAGTTGCCCTGATCTCTTATTGCATGATTGCATTTCGCATTAGTTTGCATATTCATTTGCATTTCATTAACGTGTGTCTGTGTTGCAGGTACCGTTTTCCCTGATCCAGGATTTCTTGCCTCTTATTGTATTGTTATGGGTTCTCTGAGGAAGACCATGGCTTACAAGTTCCCTGCCCCTGATGTGGTTAAGATGACTGGTTTGATAGCTTTAGCAGATGATTCTGTGAGGGATGAGTTCAGAAAATCTTACGGCAGGTTGCTCAGTTTGGTTCATAAACCTTCTGCGTTCGAGGTGAATGGGTTGCACGCTCTGCTGCAGTTCTACGACCCTCCACTGAGATGTTTCACTTTCCAGGATTTTGTTCTCGCACCCACGCTGGAAGAATATGCTGATTTGCTAGGGGTGCCTATCAAGAGGCAGATGCCTTTTGTTCATATGGATGTTGAGCCTGATCTGGCTGGTTTAGCTCCTTCACTTCATCTGGACGCCCCCGAGTTAGTATTGACTAGTTGGAACAAGGTTCCTGGGTTCTCCTTGCAGTTTCTAGTGGGTAAGGCTCAGCAGTGTGCCAAAGACAGATGTTGGGTCGCATTCAATGCCATCCTCGCTCTATGCATATATGGCATCATTTTGTTCCCTAATATGCCCGATTTGGTAGACTTCGATGCATTTCATATCTTTGCCTCAGGGAATCCAGTCCCCACCTTGATCGGAGATCTCTATCATTCAGTCCACTACAAAAACGAGAACAGGAGGGGCAAGAATGTCTCATGCTGTGTACCCTTGCTTTACAGATGGCTTGATAGTCATCTGCCCAAGAGGGGTCCTTTTGTTTCGTCTGCAGCCACGGCTGAGTGGTCCGAGCGTCTGATGAGTTTATCTGCAGAGGATATTGACTGGTTCGACAGAGATAGGTTGGGTACTGAGGTGATCTTCAGTTGCAGCGGGTTTCCAAACGTGCCTTTGATAGGCAGGAAGGGCTGTATAAACTACAATCCATCGTTGCTGGTTCGACAGTTCGTGTATGCTTTGAGAGCTCCGCCGAAGGATGAAGAGGTACAGGAATCTCTGTACCTCACTGGTCTTCTAGAGGGGGATCTGTTGTCCAAGCTTCAGCGCGCGTGGAATGGTATCAGTAAGCGAGGAAAGCCATTGCTGGGAAAAAGCAACAATCAAGCCTACCCTCCGTATGTAACTTGGATCAGAGCCAGGGCCGATGCTATAGGGATGCCATTTCCTCATGCCAAGCCAAAAAGCCCTCCAATGATTGAAGAGCTTACTACTGTGCCTATTCAGTAGCATAATCAGGTGTTAGCTGAGCGGGATGAATTGAAGCGGGCGAACGAAGAACTGGAGAAGGAATTGGCTCAGCTCCGAAGCGAGAGGAACGAAGCCGTTCATTCTTTCAAAAGGCAGACAGAGTTGGTGAACCAGTTGGGGACAGACTTGACTAAGCAGATAGCTGAGCGTGAGCGTATGGGTCGAGACTTCAAAGCTGTCAATGACGTACTGACTACGAAGAAGCAGGACTTGGACGAGGCATATCGGAGGATATTCAAGTTCAACCAGCACTGGAAGGCTTCCCTGGCCACCAGGAAAGAGCGGGAGGATAAGCTGATGCTACAGATCTCCAAGCTGGAAGCCCAGGTGAAGGACAGTGAGAAGAGGTTTGATGAAGAAACCGCCCGCAGATACGCCATCGAAGGCCAGCTCAACAAAGCTCTCGCTAACCTGAAGGAGCGCAAGCTGACGTTTGAGTCCAAGAAGCGGAAATTAGAAGATTGCTTCAGCGAAGGAGCATGGGAAGATTCGGTCGAAGGACTTCAGTATACCATTGTACAGAGGGAATTACTCGTCGAAGGGTTGCTCACTCTGCCAGATCATCCAGAAACGAAGGGTTTGTTAGAAGAGTATCGCGCCCGTGGCCGTACTTGACTATTTGTATTCCTTTTGTTTTGATCATTGTTGTATGCTGACCATCACCAAGCTTATTGGCTGAGGTCACGCTGTTGATTCATCTTGTACTCGCTGATGCTATGTATTGCCTTGATAGGCTTTCTTTATATATGAGATTGTTGTTTCCATGATTGGACCCGGACTTCTTCTTCTTATTATTATCAGCACTGGCACTCAGGCACTAAGATCGGGGGAGATCTCCCTAACGCACAGACACACACATGCATTTGCATGAAGCATTTGCATGAAGAGCATTTTGTTGTTTTTCCTAACCCTTCTGTGTTTAACAGGTTTTTCAGGTTTACGGGTTGTCCCAGGTTGTTTCCGGTGGTTCCAGGATTGATCAGAGACTAATTCACCGTTATCCGACTAGAGCTAATCAGACCAGGATCATGGATCAAGTGCAAACTGATGTTCAGGAGCTCCGCGAAAGGATGGATCGCTTCATGGAGCTCATGCAAGTGGTCGCCAATGGCCAGGACCAGCTCAGAACTTTGGTCCAGCCTTTGATCTCCAAGGTTGATAGCAACGGTGTGCTCTGTAACACCCCACTTCCCAAATTAAATAAAATATAAACATTATAAATAAACATCAGAGTTTTCCCCAAAATAGTGGGATATCACATCACCAAATTTTTATAAAAATACTTTATTAATTATTCTCAAAAATAATACAGCGGAAAACATTATTCCAACATTCTCGGCCATCCGCCAAATTTCGTAAAATCTTTATTATTATAATTCACAAAAAAAAAGTGATACGTCACAGGATTACAACAAGTTTGACATAAAACAATTAAAACACCCATATCCCGTGTTACGTATCAGAGCATCCTAGACTCGACTGACACACCACCATCCAAGCTATCTAAGTACCTGGATTATCTGTACTTCCGGAGAAGCACAGACACAACAACAACCAAGGGGTGAGAAAACATGATCAAAAATATATTGGTAATGTAATACATGTAAACAAGGTAGTAAAACACACCAACACACCAATATTCACCCCAACAACTCCATATAACGAACCTACTGTTCAAATTACAATATAACATATTATAATGCAAATATGCAACTCAACACCATGCATGCGGTACCGACTCATTGGTTCATTCAATCGAACCTGGATAGATCACTTACGCTCCTCCTGAGACATGATCTATCCCCCACCATTCTCCACCAAGGAGTACGGATGAATCACTTACGCTCCTCCTGAGACATGATTCATCCCACCAAAACACCATGATATGAACACACCAATGCATAACTATCATATTTAGGCACACTAAGTGCACACGATCCTCCTGATCATATCATCATACATCAATGCATATATGTGTAGATATATTACACCAACACCATATAAATCAATCAGATAGTAAATAAATTCATACTATAACACCATATATAACCACATCCCAACACCCGGGAACACACGATCCTACTGATCACTACATACATATACGTTAACCAATTGTTCCCAACAATATCAAGGAAAACGAGTACCATCACCAAGTAAACAAGTTCATACTTTATCACCAAGATATAAACACGTCCCACCACTCGGGAATACACGATCCTACTGATCACTACACCATGCTCCGCATGATTCTTACACCAACTAATTATCCATTTAAATAATTAGTAACGGAAATCACATACTATCACCGAGTACTCACTCTATAACACTCAATCATCTCCCTTATAATCAACAAAGTCCAAGGGCACTACACTCTTAGCGCACACAGTATAACAGCATAGAAAAACCCCATTCTGCTACGCTCGCTACACCCTCGCTAGGCGAGCTCCCAGCGAATGCTCGCTACCTGTTCGCTTAGCGAACCTCCTCGCGAAGGCAAACAGAACCTACTAGACTCACTCGCTACCTCACTCGCTAGGCGAGCACCTAGCAAACGCTCGCTGCCTTCTCGCTAAGCGAAGTGCTAGCGAGTTGCCTGCGACTTCTCAAGTTCTCACAGTTCAGAATTCTCACTCTTCTCTGATTCAAGCCTATTCTATAACATCCACTTCCTATACTATCCGTATTACGACCAATGCATATTAGGCTTATCAATCTTCCTATAATTCTACTCCAGATCAACATTACGGCACACTACCGACACTTTAGAGTTACTCTGAACCTTACTCAAACCAAACCAACACCAACAGTCAATCAACAATGGCAACATCAAACATCCGTACATCATCATATACATATTATTCCAAAGTCATCACTTAAACAATCTATCGACACATCAAAAAGGTCACACAGAACTTCCCTAAAATCGTAAACCCAACCTATACGCCAAATTAACCAAAAACAACAATTCACCAACACTCAACATATTTCAATCCATCAACATCAACATAACTCAACAATCAATAGCATGTCAATATAAAACTTCATCAACGATACATTCCTACGGGGTTAAGGAATCCCCACTACCCTATACATGTATATACCATTCCCAATCAAGTTTCTCCCCCCTTACCTTGTTAATCGGTTGATCGATGAAATTCTTCCTGGATTTGGTCTCTTGGCCTCCTCTTTTCTTTCCGTTCTTCGTTCCCTTTTTCCTTCGTTCTTCTCACTTCTCTCGTTCTTTCCTCTTCTCTCTTTCTATCGCTCTTTCTCTCTTCCATCTTTCTATCGTGTTATTTTCTCTAATACTTCCCCCATCCCTTCATATTCTATTTTCCTTTTTATTTCCTATCCCAATAATAATAATAACTAATAAAAATAATAATATAATAATAATAATAATAATAACTAATAAAAATAACATAATAATAATAATAATAGTAATACACCCAACAATAATTATAATTATAATAATAATAATACTAATAATAATAACAACAATTATATTAATACTAATAATAAAATAATATGAATAATAATAATCTTAATATTAATAATACTAATATAATATTACTAATATTAATAATACTAGTCATAATAATACTATTAATAATAATAATAATAATATTATTATTATTATCTCACCAAAATAATAATAATAATAATAATAATAATAGTAATAATATTATTATCTCACCAAAATAATAATAATATTAATAATACTAATAAATATAATAATATATAATAATAATACCCCCACCAATATTACTATTATTCCTTATATTATCATATTCACACCAAAAATCATAATAATATAATAACTATATTAATAATAATTTTATATTCTCCATATTAATAATATTACTACAAATATTAATAATAATCATAAATATAATAATAATAATAATAATAATAATAATAATAATATTAATACCACCACCAATATTACTATTATTTCTTATATTATTATAAACTCACCAAATTACCACCAATGATCTCCCATCTCAGGGACACCCACCAAACATCATCAAATACACCCTACCAAAGGGTACATCAACATATAATATTTAAAATAATAATAAAATGACTAAATAATTAAAATGGGTGTTACAACTCTCCCCCACTTTAATTATTTTCGTCCTCGAAAATTATCTGATGGAAATAATTCCGGATACGCTCCCCGCATCTTTTATTCCAATTCTCAGGTCACACTGCCTTCTGCAGCACCTCCCCATACTACTTTCACCAAAGATATCTCCTCCCTTCGGAGTTGTTCCTCGCTCGCCAAAACGAACTAGCAATGCCTCAACAATCGGAATATTTTTCACTTGTACATCATCCACCTGGTTCAATGTACTTTCTCGACTAAGACACATGAAACATATCATGCCAATTCACAGCGACAACAGAAAAACAGTCTAACATGTTACTCCTCCCATGCCTCCGCTGCGCCACTCTGATACAACTACAGAACACGTGCGAACTTCTGAGATTTCGAAGCTCAACCAACCCCAGTCATCGGCGTGACCCTCAAAATACATATTGCCTCGGATCCTCTCGATCTTCTCATCCATCTCAAGCATAATCTTCAAGTCTGAGTACAACACTCTCACTCGATTTATTTCAACACAGGAGAGTCCTACACTCCCTATCTCACCAAGCCACATATAGTGCCATTCCGACACTAGGATGGTAACCGTTATTATAGGTAACTCAATTAACGATAATTAATCATCCCACGCTCCACCTTGATCCGACACCCAAGCTCTCACCAATTCTCTACAGACTCAATAGTCCTCTCTGACTGACCATCAGTTTGCGGATGATAGGTCGAACTCAGCTTCAACTTAGTACCCGAAGCTTCCTGTAAGCCCCTCCAAAATCTCAATATAAATCTCAAATTTCCATCTGACACAATATTCGTCAGTATCTCATCCAACTTCACCACCTTCTCAATATGCATCTCGTATATCCTCAACACGGAATAGTTAATCCACTCCTAACAATTCAAATTAAAATTATGTCTTTACAAATTCTTTGGAAATCTCAACACCAATTTCGTGAAAATACTACCTGATTTCCACTCTAGAATATTTAACGACTACATCAGACTCAACAGTCTCTGATGTTCACTCTTCGAATTCCGACAATTCTAACTAGCATATTCCACCTCTCCTTATCCATGGTCTCAAAAACAATCTACTCAAGTTCGGTTACTTCTTCATAGCACCGAGATGGATACTCCATCTACCTCAATGTATTTCTTCACGAGTACTCCTACTCCCTTCAACAACATCTGATATACATACTCTATCATAACACCTCGTGGTATTATTTCCACAAACCCGACAATCCACTCTTCGACTCTAATTTATCAATTTCAACTAATTCACTATTCAACCCAGATTTCTGACTTTCTCGATTCTTCTCAAGGATATCACTAGTCAGATCTTAATAATAAAAGCTTAACTCCATAAGAAGTATCCTTACTCACAAAACGCATATTATGAAATTTCTCAATCAGTTCTAACTCTTTTCACCATCATCTTCGGTATATGCAAATATTTCTAACTCACTGCATCATCTACCATGTCCGCTTTACCCGAATGGTAATTCAACTCGAAGTCGTACTCTTTTCGAAGTCCCAATTATTTCCTATGCCTCATATTTGTCTTATTCAAATTAAACAAACACCTTAAACTCTTAAGATCACCAAACATCTCCGATCTCAGTCTGAACTTTTGAAGACTCCGACTCCAGTACAATCACAATAGTAACCAACTCTAAATCACTGGTCGGATGATTTCTCTTATACACTTCAAGTTGCCTTTTGCATAATTGAAACTCGCTGAAGTTGTCTTTAGCAAATCCCCTAATTATATCAACAAGCATCACAAACACCACAATTAGTTCTATCGGATTCGGCAGAACTTTCCTTACGGAAGTATATCACCGCTCTTTTTCCAACACTGATAACTCCAGTTCCTTATGCTCAACATAATCCTCTATACGCTTCGAATACCTTAAAATATCATTTATTAACACAACCATTGCCTTATATAAATAATTAAAGAAGATCCCATGCCAAGTGGACAAACAAGTTGTGAGTTATAGCGGGAACACATACCGTACCGCCCGTCCTTACCACAAAATTCAAACACACTTCATCAATAAATAGCTTAAATCTATGTCAATACTTCACCATCTCATAGATAATTTGAATAGCTTTCCAACGCTTCGAACCGCGCGTCATTCCGAGTTACGGTTCTCCCGTTACGGCAAAAACACCAGAATAACATTTTCTGCCCAGGACCCCTTCGCTAGGCGAACACCGCAGCGAATATGGACGTTCGCCAGTATGCTCGCCAGGCGAACATGACAGTCCCAAAATCCTCTTTTCGACCGTTACCCGACTTCCGAGTGTCCGATTTCGATTCCGTAAAAAACTGCGATCTCGGAATTTAACGTACAACAACAATTTTATACTTAGGAAGCCATCCAACACATTTTAAATCTATGAATAATTTTAAACTCAATTACTTTCAATCTCAACAGCAGATCTTTGAGCCTCCTAATACGATAGAACTTTTGACCTTCGTCCCATCCACCACAAGAACTCTACTCGAGATCACATGACCAAGGGACTCACATCCCTCGATCAATTGTTCCATCAAATCATTAACTCTTGGAAGCGAACACCTATCCTTGATAGTCACCCTGTTCACTTATCTATAGTTCACCCAAAGCTTCACAAAACCTTCTATCTGTCTAACCAACAAAATTGGTGCACATTACGGTAGCACACTCAAACAAAAGAACCTCTCTCCTAGAAGGTCTTCAAGTTGACTCTTCAACTTCTCCAATCCCAACGAAAACACACCATATGGAGTCACTAATATCGGACTAGTTCCAACAACAAAGTCAACGTGTGAGCTTTACTTCACACTCCGATAGTAAATCACCTACCTCATCCGGAAACCTCCGGCAATCGCAATTAATTGACAAATCCCAATTTTTCTCACTTTCCTTCTCATTCCAAGTTTCAGTCAAAATAGACACTTCAACACCGTCTTACGCCAAATTCCTCAAAATAATCCCTTAAGCACTTAGCTTAACTCAAGACTATACACTGCTCACGCCACCCAAGCTTGCAAGATACGTCTATCCCATCCAACACAATCTCGTCCACTATTAACAAGAGATTAAGGGTGATCAGTTCCTCAATTTGTTAATAGACAGCCGAAATCATGATGGGGTACAAACCATCTTTACCAAACTATAATATCACTCCTCAACACACTAAGCCACCACACTGTAGCTTTTCGGAGAAATACAACTTCTTCCCCACTGGAATCATTCCACTTCTACCAATGAAGTTAACCAACAACATGTACCGACAGTGTTTTTACACACATGTCGCATACCAGGAAACAATAACACTAGACAACATTGGCCGGACGGACCGACCTGCTCTGATACCAATTGTAACACCCCACTTCCCAAATTAAATAAAATATAAACATTATAAATAAACATCAGAGTTTTCCCCAAAATAGTGGGATATCACATCACCAAATTTTTATAAAAATACTTTATTAATTATTCTCAAAAATAATACAGCGGAAAACATTATTCCAACATTCTCGGCCATCCGCCAAATTTCGTAAAATCTTTATTATTATAATTCACAAAAAAAAAAGTGATACGTCACAGGATTACAACAAGTTTGACATAAAACAATTAAAACACCCATATCCCGTGTTACGTATCAGAGCATCCTAGACTCGACTGACACACCACCATCCAAGCTATCTAAGTACCTGGATTATCTGTACTTCCGGAGAAGCACAGACACAACAACAACCAAGGGGTGAGAAAACATGATCAAAAATATATTGGTAATGTAATACATGTAAACAAGGTAGTAAAACACACCAACACACCAATATTCACCCCAACAACTCCATATAACGAACCTACTGTTCAAATTACAATATAACATATTATAATGCAAATATGCAACTCAACACCATGCATGCGGTACCGACTCATTGGTTCATTCAATCGAACCTGGATAGATCACTTACGCTCCTCCTGAGACATGATCTATCCCCCACCATTCTCCACCAAGGAGTACGGATGAATCACTTACGCTCCTCCTGAGACATGATTCATCCCACCAAAACACCATGATATGAACACACCAATGCATAACTATCATATTTAGGCACACTAAGTGCACACGATCCTCCTGATCATATCATCATACATCAATGCATATATGTGTAGATATATTACACCAACACCATATAAATCAATCAGATAGTAAATAAATTCATACTATAACACCATATATAACCACATCCCAACACCCGGGAACACACGATCCTACTGATCACTACATACATATACGTTAACCAATTGTTCCCAACAATATCAAGGAAAACGAGTACCATCACCAAGTAAACAAGTTCATACTTTATCACCAAGATATAAACACGTCCCACCACTCGGGAATACACGATCCTACTGATCACTACACCATGCTCCGCATGATTCTTACACCAACTAATTATCCATTTAAATAATTAGTAACGGAAATCACATACTATCACCGAGTACTCACTCTATAACACTCAATCATCTCCCTTATAATCAACAAAGTCCAAGGGCACTACACTCTTAGCGCACACAGTATAACAGCATAGAAAAACCCCATTCTGCTACGCTCGCTACACCCTCGCTAGGCGAGCTCCCAGCGAATGCTCGCTACCTGTTCGCTTAGCGAACCTCCTCCCGAAGGCAAACAGAACCTACTAGACTCACTCGCTACCTCACTCGCTAGGCGAGCACCTAGCAAACGCTCGCTGCCTTCTCGCTAAGCGAAGTGCTAGCGAGTTGCCTGCGACTTCTCAAGTTCTCACAGTTCAGAATTCTCACTCTTCTCTGATTCAAGCCTATTCTATAACATCCACTTCCTATACTATCCGTATTACGACCAATGCATATTAGGCTTATCAATCTTCCTATAATTCTACTCCAGATCAACATTACGGCACACTACCGACACTTTAGAGTTACTCTGAACCTTACTCAAACCAAACCAACACCAACAGTCAATCAACAATGGCAACATCAAACATCCGTACATCATCATATACATATTATTCCAAAGTCATCACTTAAACAATCTATCGACACATCAAAAAGGTCACACAGAACTTCCCTAAAATCGTAAACCCAACCTATACGCCAAATTAACCAAAAACAACAATTCACCAACACTCAACATATTTCAATCCATCAACATCAACATAACTCAACAATCAATAGCATGTCAATATAAAACTTCATCAACGATACATTCCTACGGGGTTAAGGAATCCCCACTACCCTATACATGTATATACCATTCCCAATCAAGTTTCTCCCCCCTTACCTTGTTAATCGGTTGATCGATGAAATTCTTCCTGGATTTGGTCTCTTGGCCTCCTCTTTTCTTTCCGTTCTTCGTTCCCTTTTTCCTTCGTTCTTCTCACTTCTCTCGTTCTTTCCTCTTCTCTCTTTCTATCGCTCTTTCTCTCTTCCATCTTTCTATCGTGTTATTTTCTCTAATACTTCCCCCATCCCTTCATATTCTATTTTCCTTTTTATTTCCTATCCCAATAATAATAATAACTAATAAAAATAATAATATAATAATAATAATAATAATAACTAATAAAAATAACATAATAATAATAATAATAGTAATACACCCAACAATAATTATAATTATAATAATAATAATACTAATAATAATAATAACAATTATATTAATACTAATAATAAAATAATATGAATAATAATAATCTTAATATTAATAATACTAATATAATATTACTAATATTAATAATACTAGTCATAATAATACTATTAATAATAATAATAATAATATTATTATTATTATCTCACCAAAATAATAATAATAATAATAATAATAATAATAGTAATAATATTATTATCTCACCAAAATAATAATAATATTAATAATACTAATAAATATAATAATATATAATAATAATACCCCCACCAATATTACTATTATTCCTTATATTATCATATTCACACCAAAAATCATAATAATATAATAACTATATTAATAATAATATTATATTCTCCATATTAATAATATTACTACAAATATTAATAATAATCATAAATATAATAATAATAATAATAATAATAATGATAATAATAATAATAATAATAATAATATTAATACCACCACCAATATTACTATTATTTCTTATATTATTATAAACTCACCAAATTACCACCAATGATCTCCCATCTCAGGGACACCCACCAAACATCATCAAATACACCCTACCAAAGGGCACATCAACATATAATATTTAAAATAATAATAAAATGACTAAATAATTAAAATGGGTGTTACATGCTCCACGGTGGGACCGTGCCTACTCCTCCACCAGTTGAAACTCCACAAAATGGTGTCCCCGTGGCCGGGGGCAACGGCAGTGCTAATGGCAATGTGATGGCCAACATCGGACTCAATACGACGGGCGTCGGTAATGGGAGTCTGGGAGCTAATGTCAATATCGGGTCGGGCAACGGCAATGCAGGCGTCGGGAATCTGTTTGTGCCTCAGCCATGGCTAGAGGATCGTCAGGATGATGTGTTCTCTCAGAAAGGTGCTGAAGGAGAGCTGAATGCTGAAACACGGCTTAGATTCAAAGCACTTGAAGATAAAATGAGAGACATCGAGAATCAGAATACTTTGGGCGTTGATATGTCCAAGCTGGGATTAATTGCTGATTTCAAGGTACCTCCTAAGTTCAGGGTGCCTGAATTTGAAAAATATAAGGGCACTACTTGCCCTCGTGTCCACCTGAGATCGTATTACAGGAAGATGTCTGCTCATTCCGAAGACGAGAAGTTGCTGATGCACTTCTTCCAAGACAGTCTTTCCGGGCCATCCCTCGAGTGGTACATGGGTCTGGAGCCCACTAGTGTGCGCACATGGAAGGATCTTGCTGAAGCGTTTGTGCACCACTACCAGTACAATAGCGACTTGGCCCCGAACCGAGTTCAGCTGCAGAATCTGTCGCAGAGGAACAATGAAGGGTTTAAGGAGTACGCCCAGCGGTGGCGTGAGTTGGCAGCCAGGGTTCAGCCGCCGATGGTTGAACGCGAGCTCGTGCAGATGTTTGTAGCCACCCTTCCAGGGGTTTACTATGAAAAGTTAGTCAGCGGTATGTCTGGGACATTCTCAGCTCTCATCATCATGGGCGAGCACGTCGAGAATGGGATCAAGATCGGGAAAATTCAAGGTGAGTCATCCTCAGCTGGAGGAGGCAGAAAGAAACCTTATGCTGGCAAAAGGCGAGAAGGAGAAGCGAGCGCTGTGACCAACGCTCGAAGGAAGGGCAAAGGCCCTCAGCAGCAGATAGCCAGTATAAATATCCCAGCGGCTCCGCAGCAGCAGCAGCAGCAGTAGCAACCGAATCAACAGGGATATAGAAAGTACCAGAATCGGGCATCTTTGGCAAACCGTCATTTCGACGCGCCGCCCATGTCGTACGCGCAACTCTTGCAGACTTTGCTTCAGCTATAGTTGGTCCAGAAGAGGACGATGGCTCCCTTGACAGGGGCACCTCCACCAGGGTACGACGCAAATGCCACTTGCGATTTCCACTCAGGGGCACCAGGCCACACAATCGAGAACTGCAAAGCCTTCAAGCACAAGGTGCAGGACTTGGTGGATGCCAAGATCATTAACTTCTCCGATAATGTGCCCAATGTCACGAAGAATCCTATGCCGAATTATAGGGGGGGAGGAGTGAACGTCATTATCGAAGAAGAGAGTGCAGATCTGTTGACTGATGTCAGAGACCTGAAGACGCCGCTTAACTTCGTTAAAGCTAAGTTGCTGAAAAGAGGGTTCTTTCCAGGGTGCGGAGAACTATGTATGGACTGTGCCACACGTTCTGATGGATGTGAGCAGTTGGTCGAGGGAATTTAAAGTCTGATGACTGAAGGGATTCTGCAGTTTAGCTGGAGGGCTGAAAGTGGATCAGGAGAGGTAGTGCTGAAGCAAGCCGATGAGGTCACCACCATCACCACCCCTCGTCGGCCGATCACCATCTCTGCGCCCAGACCGCCTACAATTACTATTACCAAAGCTGGGCCGATACCTTTCGAGAGCACTAACGCCGTTCCGTGGCATTATGGGGCTGAAGTCTATTGCAACGGACAAAGGTTGGAGCTAGAGCCGTATGGGTCGACTGTGGAGAATCTTGCGGGAATCAGTGGTATTACTCGCAGCGGAAGAGTATTTGCACCGCCAGAGGTCATAGCGGATAAAGCGGTCAGAGTTGATGCGGCCGATAAAGGGAAAAGTAAAGTCGTTGAAGAGGTCCCGTGTGGAGCAGAAAAAGACTTGCTTGTTAAAGATACCGAGGAGTTCATGCGGTTGATTAAAAAGAGTGACTACAAGATTGTAGACCATCTCCATCAGACGCCCTCGAAGATTTCCATCCTGAACTTATTGTTGTGTTCTGAAGCACACCGCAATGCGCTGCTGAAGGTGTTGAACACCGCATATGTACCGCAGGAAATATCGGTAAATCAGCTAGAGGAGGTTGTAGCCCACGTTAATGCTGGGAATGGGCTAGGGTTCACAGACTTAGAGCTGACGCCAAAAGGGAGGAATCACAATAGCGCCCTGCACATCTCGATAGAGTGCAGAGGCACGATCATGTCGCACGTGCTGGTGGACACGGGTTCGTCGCTTAATGTCCTTCCAAAGAAGGCGTTAATGAAGTTGGATACTCGTGGAGTGATCTGCACACCCAGTGATCTGGTGGTGAAGGCGTTCGATGGGACTAAACGCCACGTTTTCGGGGAGGTGACCCTGCCGATCCAAGTCGGTCCGGAAACGTTCAATACGGTCTTTTATATTATGGACATCATGCCTGCCTACAGTTGTCTCTTGGGTCGGCCATGGATCCATGCTGCTGGTGCCGTGACCTCCACGTTGCACCAAAAGCTCAAATATGCTGTCGGGGGAAGCATCGTAGCCGTGTGTGGCGAGGAGGACATAATGGTGAGCCATTTGTCATCCTTTAAGTATGTGGAAATGGATGGCGAAATCCATGAAACTCTATGCCAAGCGTTCGAAGCTGTCAAAGTGAAGGATGTAACTCCGGTGGTCGCTGAAAAGCCAGAGATGAATCTCTCCTCCTTCAAGGAAGCTCGGGCCGTTGTCCAAGCCGGATCTACCCCAGGTTGGGGGCGAATTTTGGAGATACCCAACAAGCAGGATAAGTTTGGGTTGGGATATTCTCCTGGAGCTGAAGCTTCTTCTTCGTCTAGCAGTGCATCTCGAGGTAAAGGGTCGATCCAGTTTACCAGTGGCGGAGTGATATTCGAAAGCATCAACGCGGTGTCTGGAGACAGCGACTGTGACCTCGACTCTTGGATTCAGCCAAGCAAGCCGGGCAAGGGCCTCAACAATTGGACCATCAAGGATATCATCCAGATGACAAGTGAAGAGTAATGATTTACTTTTTCCAATCATTGTACAACCCTATGTCCTACCCGGGGCATAGCGGTTTTATTGTCAGGGCCTTGTTGGATTATGTACATGGATTTTGTTAATAAATCAAAGGAGTTTTCTTTGTATTCAAATATTGTGATCTCTGTTATTCCTGTTTTATATTTGTTTTGAAAAACAGTAAAATGGCAACGGGGTTTGTGCTAACCTGCGCATCCTTGTTTTAAACTTAACCCTTGTTATTGCAGGATCCACATAACAGATGACATCGACTCTGGACCTTCTACGGCTCACTTCGACTTCGATTTCCCGATCTATCAAGCCAAAGAAGAGATTGATGAAGACGAAGACCTTCCTAAGGAATTGGCCCGCTTGTTGAAACAAGAGGAGAAGGTTATTCTGCCTCATGAAGAGGAGATCGAGATCGTAAATCTGGGTTCTGAAGAGCTCGTCAGAAATGTCAGGATAGGGGATACATTGCAGAGTGATGTCAAGCAGAGATTGGTCGAGATGCTAAGAGAGTATAGTGACGTCTTTGCTTGGTCATACGAAGATATGGCCGGACTTGACACGGACATCGTGGTCCACCACTTACCGCTGCGAGAAGATTGCCCTCCCGTTAAGCAGAAGCTTAGGAGGACGAGACCAGATATGGCCGTTAAGATCAAGGAAGAAGTGCAAAAGCAGCTTGATGCTGGCTTCTTAGCGGTCACCACTTACCCTCCGTGGGTCGCCAACATAGTGCCTGTACTGAAGAAGGACGGTAAGGTACGAATGTGCGTCGATTATCGGGATTTGAATAGGGAGAGCCCTAAAGATGATTTCCCGTTGCCTCATATCGATATGTTGGTCGACAACACAGCCCAGTTCTCCGTGTTTTCGTTCATGGATGGCTTCTCCGGTTACAACCAGATCAAGATGGCGCCGGAGGACATGGAGAAAACGACGTTTATCACTCCATGGGGAACATTTTGCTATAAGGTAATGCCTTTCGGTCTGAAGAACGCAGGGGCCACTTACCAACGAGTAATGGTAACTTTGTTTCATGACATGATTCATCATGAGATTGAAGTCTATGTTGATGACATGATTGCAAAGTCCCAAACGGAGGAGGGACATCTGGTCAATTTGCTGAAGCTTTTTGAGAGGCTTAGGAAGTTCAGGTTGAGGCTGAATCCTAACAAATGTACTTTCGGAGTACGGTCCGGAAAGTTACTGGGGTTTATCGTGAGTGAACGAGGCATCGAGGTCGATCCTGCGAAAATAAAAGCCATACAAGAAATGCCAGTGCCGAAAATAGAAAAAGAAGTTCGTGGTTTCTTGGGCCGAACAAACTACATTGCAAGGTTTATCTCTCAGCTCACAGCCACGTGTGAACTGATGTTCAAGCTTTTAAAGAAAGATCAGGCGATTATCTGGAATGAGGATTGCCAGAAGGCATTTGACAAGATAAAGCAGTATCTTCAGGAACCTCCAATCTTGATACCCCCAGTGGCTGGACGGCCATTAATCATGTACTTGATAGTTCTTGAGAATAGTATGGGGTGCGTTCTCGGTCAACACGACGAGACGGGCAGAAAGGAGCATGCCATTTACTACTTGAGTAAAAAGTTCACTGACTATGAATCTCGTTACTCGATGCTGGAGAAGACGTGTTGTGCACTAGCCTGGGCTGCCAAACGTTTACGACAGTACATGCTCAATCACACCACCATGCTAATTTCGAAGATGCATCCGATCAAGTACGTCTTCGAGAAGCAGGCTCTTTCGGGCAGGATTGCCAGATGGCAAATGGTGTTAATGGAATATGACATTCAGTACGTGTCCCAGAAGGCCATCAAGGGAAGCATATTGTCTGAATACCTGGCCGAACAGCCGATCGAGGATTACCAGCCGATGAAATTTGAATTCCCTGATGAGGATATTATGTTTCTCAAAGCGAAGGATTGCGATGAGCCGCTGCCCGACGAGGGGCCAGATAGGAAATCCCAGTGGAAATTGATATTCGACGGGGCGGTTAATTCCTATGGAAGTGGCATCGGGGCTATCATCACGACTCCTCACGGATCCCATATCCCGTTTACTGCGAGACTGACGTTTCCAGTCACCAACAATGAGGCGGAGTACGAAGCATGCATCATGGGTCTAGAAGAGGCAATTGATTTGAGAATCAAGAATCTAGACGTATATGGTGACTCGGCGCTTGTGATTAACCAGATTAAAGGGGAGTGGGAGACTCGTCAATCAAATTTGGTGCCGTACATGAACTATGCCAGAAGGCTGCTTCCGTTCTTTGATTGAGTGGAACTCCATCATGTGCCCAGAGCGGAAAATCAGATGGCTGATGCCTTAGCCACGTTGGCTTCAATGTATAAAGTCAATTTTTGGAATGAGGCTTCAGGAATTGTGCTTTCTCGTCTTGATAGACCTGCGTTCGTCTTTGCAATCGAGGAAGCCGCTGACGGCAAGCCATGGTTCCATGACATCCAGACTTTCCTTATGACTAAGGAGTATCCTGCGGGTGCGTCAACCCAGGATAAGAAGACTCTGAGGAGGCTGTCTGGAAACTTTTATCTCAATCCTGATGGAGTTCTGTACAAGAGAAACCATGATCTCGTGCTACTCAGATGTGTAGATGAGAAAGAGGCGAGTATGCTCATGGAAGAAGTCCATTAGGGCACATTTGGTACGCACGCCGGCGGGCATGCTATGACAAGAAAGATCCTGAGAGCAGGATACTGCTGGCTGACAATGGAATCGGATTGCTTCAAATTCGCGAAGAGGTGTCATAAATGCCAGATTTATGCTGATAAAGTTCATGTGCCGCCGTGCCCGTTAAATGTCATGTCCTCCCCGTGGCCGTTCTCCATGTGGGGCATCGACATGATAGGCAAGATCGAGCCCACTGCATCTAACGGTCATCGCTTCATTCTAGTAGCTATCGACTACTTCACCAAGTGGGTGGAGGCAGCCTCGTATGCTAATGTGACCAAGCAGGTAGTGGCTAAATTCATAAAGAGGGACATCATCTGTCATTACGGAATTCCCGAGCGGATCATTACTGATAATGGTTCGAATCTAAATAACAAGATGATGAAGGAGCTGTGCCAGAGTTTCAAGATTGAACACCACAACTCATCTCCTTACCGGCCAAAGAGGAATGGCGTCGTTGAAGCAGCCAATAAGAACATAAAGAAGATTGTTCAGAAGATGGTTGTGACCTACAAAGACTGGCACGAGATGTTGCCATTTGCACTGCACGGTTATCGTACGACGGTACGTACTTCAACCGGGGCAACTCCTTTCTCCTTGGTGTACGGTATGGAAGCTTTCCTACCGTTAGAAGTGGAGATCCCTTCTTTACGAGTTTTGGTTGATGTGAAACTCGACGAGGCAGAATGGATTACGAACCGACTGAACCAACTCAGCCTGATGGACAAGAAGAGGTTAGCATCGATTGTGTTTGGTCGTCTGTACCAAAGCCGAATGAAGAAAGCTTATGATAAGAAGGTGCGTCCTAGAAGCTTTCAGACGGGTGATCTCGTCCTGAAGAAGATTCTTCCTCCACACTCCGATCACCGGGGCAAGTGGACTCCGAATTACGAAGGTCCGTACATCGTCAGCAAGGTCTTCTCGGGAGGAGATTTGTTGTTGTCCACGATGGATGGTGAAGATTTTGCATCCCCGGTGAACGCGGACGCAGTTAAAAAATACTTTGCTTGAAAGCGACCCGCTGGACAAAAAAAAGGAGTCCAGGCAAAAAAGGGGCATCCCGGCGAACCAAAAACAGAATAAAAGGTTCGGGCAAAAATTAGGGATATAAATTGAAAAATGTACACCCGCGAAGTCGAAAACCTACACTGGGCGGCTTCGGCAAAAAAGGGTATCCCGGTGAACTGAAAACCCGCAAAGGGCGGTTCACGCAAAAATTAGGGATTTGAAAAAGCAAATGACTGCGTTCCGCGTGTGGACTTTCATTGTTTAGTGGTTCGGAAGACCTGAGGGCCGTTTATCTGAATCAATCTCTTCCGAAGCTGAAGCATAGGAGAAGTATCGAAGTCGAGTGGGTCATAGAGGGATCAACTCATGGTGTTCGTCTACACCTCGTTGCCGACATTTGTATGTACTGATGTATATTTATGTTTTATTTTTGCACGGCTTCCTTATTCCAGGAGCTTGCCTCTGTTGTAAAACATTTTTACCCATTCAGGGGTTCGTTATCAATAAAATGCATACTATTCAGCAATTCTGTTTGCCTGTTTAGCATTTATCTGCTTTGTTTGCAAAAAAGAACGCCGATGTTTTTGATAAAATGCACATACATAAACTTACTGGCCTAGGCCACCGATTGTTGAAACAATGAATTACTTGAATATTGTCACGAGATGATAACCTTGATAGGTCCCTTTGAGAAGGGTATCTTGTCTGTTTGTTTGTGTTGTTACAGGTGCAGCATATTCTAGATAGTGCATCGTGCGCCTCCCGAAGAAGGATGATTCCTCCTTCTCCAGCAGAGTTCAGTAGCCTCTCCCCGCAGAGTCTGAACACGAGATAGTGAGCATTGATATGTCTCCCCAGGCAGAGAGGATTCTCTCCCCCAATAAGATGCGTCATGAATGAACGTCATCTCCTCAGCTGAGTCAGGCGCCGAAGCGCGTGTTCATCCCCCAGCACCGGGTCACAAGTGCAGGTTTCGTAGGAAACTATTCGTTCATTGAAGTGTGCAGCAACTGATAGTCCAGACTGAAGTCTCCAGCGGAATTGAAATTCCCCACCAGAGTCGTACTCTCCCCCGAAGTCGGATGATTCCGTCTTCCCCAGCGGAATTGAGATTCCCCCACAGAGTCGTACTCTCCCCAAGCGAAGCAGAATGACTTCTCCTTCCTCAGCCGAGTTTGCAGATACCCAAGAGTGCCGAATCCTTGGAAGCTGCTCAAGCCATGATTGGTTCTCCCCAGTGGAAGGTTGAACAGCCGAAGTTGTTTCCCCACAGAGTCACTATCTCCAGAGAAGTAGCCAAGAAGGCCACGCAGTTTATTCCCGCGATTGACATCGCTTTCCCTCAACAGGTCCAAGTTCTCGTAGAGCTTCATCCCCCCGCAGCAGTCAACTGAAGTTGTGTCCCCTGCGGAGTCCAATTGAGATTGGCGTGACTTCGTGCTCCTCAGCAGGATGATTCCTCTATCTGAGTAGTTCTTTCTCCTTGACAGGAGGATTCTCCCTTCGACATTTATTTTGCTGACGGGATCGCATCATTGTGCATGATTGCATAGCATTTATCATAAACGCATAACATGTCCACCGTGTGGAGCATTGCACCATTGCCGAAGCATATGCATGATAAGCATGACCTAGGTTGTTACCGTTCTTGTTTTGCAGTGTTCTGCCGCAGAATCGATTGCTCAGGATGATTCCTGACATTCTCCCCAACGAAGTCGCTTGCTCAAGATGATTCTTGAAGTCCCCAGCGAAGTCTTCGGTTCAAGACGATTCTTAAATTAGGGAGCAGGGTCGTTTGCTTAAGATGATTCTTAAGTACCCAGTGCAGTCACCAGAGTTGAGTGCTCAAGTTGATACTTAGAGTCCCCAGTAAAGGTTGCCCAGGATGATTCCTGAAATCCCCAACAGAGTGTTCACTCAGGATGATTCCTGAAAGCTCCAGCATGGTTACCGGTGCAAGATGATTCTTGAAGTCCCCGACGGAGTTATTTGTCCAAGATGATTCTTGAAGTCCTCAGCAGAGTTGATTCATCCAGAATGATTTCTGGACCCCCGGAGCGGAGTTACTTGATAGTTCTCCAGAATCCCCAGCGGAGATGCGTCATCCCCAATAGGTTTTTGAACGGCGAAGTTGAAACCTCCCTTGAAGACTCTATGATTGAAGTCCGACCGTGTTAATGAAGCAGTTCTCTCAGTTGATGCGGAGTGCCTGATGGAAGAGGTTTAGATATTCCCAGTTGGCTCATGATTGACCAAGAATTCTATTCCCGACTTGCTGATGAAGTCCGGCTGATGCCCGACAAGGTCTTTGAATGCCTGATGGCATGATCAACCTGATGGTTGAAGTCCGGCTGATGCCCGACAAGTTCTTTGAATGCCTGATGGCACGATCAACCTGATGGTTGAAGTCCGGCTGATGCCCGACAGTTTTCTTTGAATGCCTGATGGCATGATCAACCTGATGGTTGACCTAAAGAGTCCCGAGGAATCGTGATGCCTGATGGCATGATCGACTACGTATTACCAGTTACCGTGTGACCAATTCTCCAGCTAGTTGCCGTGCAGCTATTATTTCAGTGTTCAAAGATTTGTTCTCGTCAGAGTACCGTGTACTTAAGCAGCTGGCAAATTTCCGGGTTTATCGGTATTCAACCGTCTCGCACCTTGATTGGCTGAGAGTCGTTCGCTCCTCACCCAGTCAGGTTCAAGCCGTTTGAATAGGGGCAGCTGTTGCACCCCAAAATTTGACCAACACTTATTTACCAAGCTTGTGGTTCATCTCATTCATCATCTGCATTTCATTGGTATGTATGCAGTAGGTCAAGAGGTATGAGTACCAATCAAGACTATGAAGCTAGCCAAGAAGGTTATTCAAGTGTTCAAGGATTGATATCCTTGTCAGAGAAGTTAAGAGATCCTCAGGAAGATTGGTTGAAACCAAGGTTGTGTGCCTCATAACTTGAGAGTTGTGGGGGCTCCTCAGATGATTCTGAGGCTATGAGGATGGACTTGAAGCTTTGAGAGAGCTTATGAGATGTCTTGAAAGCCATCATGAAGCCTAGAGAGGTCATTGTATAAGAATTCAGAAGATTCAGCCATGAGTGGTGGAATTAGGGTTTGACTGGGTCAACCCTAGGTCAACTGATGATTTGGAGAAGGTTGAGACCTAATCCAAGGGCCATGTGATCATGGATTGATGCATTGAGATGTTGTAAGGATGATTCCTAGACCAACTCATCATGATTGAGGAGTTTGAGAAGTTTCAAGCTAGGGTTTCTAAGGCTTGACAGTGTAAAATCCCCTAGTTTGATCCCTATCTTCAAGGCAGTTTAGCTCAAGATGTGATTGTCATCTCATCTTCCCCACAACATAAAGATGATTTCCCGTTGCCTCATATTGATGTGTTGGTCGACAATACAACCCAGTTCTCCGTGTTTTCGTTCATGGATGGCTTCTCCGGTTACAACCAGATCAAGATGGCGCCGGAGGACATGGAGAAAACGACGTTCATCACTCCATGGGGAACATTTTGCTATAAGGTAATGCCTTTCGGTCTGAAGAACGCAGGGGCCACTTACCAACGAGAAATGGTAACTTTGTTTCATGACATGATTCATCATGAGATTGAAGTCTATGTTGATGACATGATTGCAAAGTCCCAAACGGAGGAGGGACATCTGGTCAATTTGCTGAAGCTTTTTGAGAGGCTTAGGAAGTTCAGGTTGAGGCTGAATCCTAACAAATGTACTTTCGGAGTACGGTCCGGAAAGTTACTGGGGTTTATCGTGAGTGAACGAGGCATCGAGGTCGATCCTGCGAAAATAAAAGCCATACAAGAAATGCCAGTGCCGAAAATAGAAAAAGAAGTTCGTGGTTTCTTGCGCCGAACAAACTACATTGCAAGGTTTATCTCTCAGCTCACAGCCACGTGTGAACCGATGTTCAAGCTTTTAAAGAAAGATCAGGCGATTATCTGGAATGAGGATTGCCAGAAGGCATTTGACAAGATAAAGTAGTATCTTCAGGAACCTCCAATCTTGATACCCCCAGTGGCTGGACGACCATTAATCATGTACTTGATAGTTCTTGAGAATTGTATGGGGTGCGTTCTCGGTCAACACGACGAGACGGGCAGAAAGGAGCATGCCATTTACTACTTGAGTAAAAAGTTCACTGACTGTGAATCTCGTTACTCGATGCTGGAGAAGACGTGTTGTGCACTAGCCTGGGCTGCCAAACGTTTACGACAGTACATGCTCAATCACACCACCATGCTAATTTCGAAGATGGATCCGATTAAGTACGTCTTCGAGAAGCAGGCTCTTTCGGGCAGGATTTCCAGATGGCAAATGGTGTTAACGGAATATGACATTCAGTACGTGTCCCAGAAGGCCATCAAGGGAAGCGTATTGTCTGAATACCTGGCCGAACAGCCGATCGAGGATTACCAGCCGATGAAATTTGAATTCCCTGATGAGGATATTATGTTTCTCAAAGCGAAGGATTGCGATGAGTCGCTGCCCGACGAGGGGCCAGATAGGAAATCCCAGTGGAAATTGATATTCGACGGGGCGGTTAATTCCTATGGAAGTGGCATTGGGGCTATCATCACGACTCCTCACGGATCCCATATCCCGTTTACTGCGAGACTGACGTTTCCAGTCACCAACAATGAGGCGGAGTACGAAGCATGCATCATGGGTCTAGAAGAGGCAATTGATTTGAGAATCAAGAATCTAGACGTATATGGTGACTCGGCGCTTGTGATTAACCAGATTAAAGGGGAGTGGGAGACTCGTCAATCAAATTTGGTGTCGTACATGAACTATGCCAGAAGGCTGCTTCCGTTCTTTGATCGAGTGGAACTCCATCATGTGCCTAGAGCGGAAAATCAGATGGCTGATGCCTTAGCCACGTTGGCTTCAATGTATAAAGTCAATTTTTGGAATGAGGCTTCAGGAATTGTGCTTTCTCGTCTTTATAGACCTGCGTTCGTCTTTGCAATCGAGGAAGCCGCTGACGGCAAGCCATGGTTCCATGACATCCAGACTTTCCTTCTGACTAAGGAGTATCCTGCGGGTGCGTCAACCCAGGATAAGAAGACTCTGAGGAGGCTGTCTGGAAACTTTTATCTCAATCCTGATGGAGTTCTGTACAAGAGAAACCATGATCTCGTGCTACTCAGATGTGTAGATGAGAAAGAGGCGAGTATGCTCATGGAAGAAGTCCATGAGGGAACATTTGGTACGCACGTCGGCGGGCATGCTATGACAAGAAAGATCCTGAGAGCAGGATACTGCTGGCTGACAATGGAATCGGATTGCTTCAAATTCGCGAAGAGGTGTCATAAATGCCAGATTTATGCTGATAAAGTTCATGTGCCGCCGTGCCCGTTAAATGTCATGTCCTCCCCGTGGCCGTTCTCCATGTGGGGCATCGACATGATAGGCAAGATCGAGCCCACTGCATCTAACGGTCATCGCTTCATTCTAGTAGCTATCGACTACTTCACCAAGTGGGTGGAGGCAGCCTCGTATGCTAATGTGACCAAGCAGGTAGTGGCTAAATTCATAAAGAGGGACATCATCTGTCATTACGGGATTCCCGAGCGGATCATTACTGATAATGGTTCGAATCTAAATAACAAGATGATGAAGGAGCTGTGCCAGAGTTTCAAGATTGAACACCACAACTCATCTCCTTACCGGCCAAAGAGGAATGGCGTCGTTGAAGCAGCCAATAAGAACATAAAGAAGATTGTTCAGAAGATGGTTGTGACCTACAAAGACTGGCATGAGATGCTGCCATTTGCACTGCACGGTTATCGTACGACGGTACGTACTTCAACCGGGGCAACTCCTTTCTCCTTGGTGTACGGTATGGAAGCTTTCCTACCGTTAGAAGTGGAGATCCCTTCTTTACGAGTTTTGGTTGATGTGAAACTCGACGAGGCAGAATGGATTACGAACCGACTGAACCAACTCAGCCTGATGGACAAGAAGAGGTTAGCATCGATTGTGTTTGGTCGTCTGTACCAAAGCCGAATGAAGAAAGCTTATGATAAGAAGATGTGTCCTAGAAGCTTTCAGACAGGTGATCTCGTCCTGAAGAAGATTCTTCCTCCATACTCCGATCACCGGGGCAAGTGGACTCCGAATTACGAAGGTCCGTACG
This sequence comes from Lathyrus sativus, assembly GCA_963859935.3. Classification (NCBI taxonomy): domain Eukaryota; kingdom Viridiplantae; phylum Streptophyta; class Magnoliopsida; order Fabales; family Fabaceae; genus Lathyrus; species Lathyrus sativus. The sequence goes on along the minus strand of OZ012736.1, from coordinate 180,478,411 downwards.
TCGTCAGCAAGGTCTTCTCGGGAGGAGCTTTGTTGTTGTCCACGATGGATGGTGAAGATTTTGCATCCCCGGTGAACGCGGACGCAATTAAAAAATACTTTGCTTGAAAGCGACCCGCTGGACAAAAAAAAAGAGTCCAGGCAAAAAAGGGGCATCCCGGCGAACCAAAAACAGAATAAAAGGTTCGGGCAAAAATTAGGGATATAAATTGAAAAATGTACACCCGCGAAGTCGAAAACCTACACTGGGCGGCTTCGGCAAAAAAGGGTATCCCGGTGAACTGAAAACCCGCAAAGGGCGGTTCACGCAAAAATTAGGGATTTGAAAAAGCAAATGACTGCGTTCCGCGTGTGGACTTTCATTGTTTAGTGGTTCGGAAGACCTGAGGGCCGTTTATCTGAATCAATCTCTTCCGAAGCTGAAGCATCGGAGAAGTATCGAAGTCGAGTGGGTCATAGAGGGATCAACTCATGGTGTTCGTCTACACCTCGTTGCCGACATTTGTATGTACTGATGTATATTTATGTTTTATTTTTGCACGGCTTCCTTATTCCAGGAGCTTGCCTCTGTTGTAAAACATTTTTACCCATTCAGGGGTTCGTTATCAATAAAATGCATACTATTCAGCAATTATGCTTGCCTGTTTAGCATTTATCTGCTTTGTTTGCGAAAAAGAACGCCGATGTTTTTGATAAAATGCGCATACATAAACTTACTGGCCTAGGCCACCGATTGTTGAAACAATGAATTACTTGAATATTGTCACGAGATGATAACCTTGATAGGTCCCTTTGAGAAGGGTATCTTGTCTGTTTGTTTGTGTTGTTACAGGTGCAGCATATTCTAGACAGTGCGTCGTGCGCCTCCCGAAGAAGGATGATTCCTCCTTCTCCAGCAGAGTTCAGTAGCCTCTCCCCGCAGAGTCTGAACACGAGATAGTGAGCATTGATATGTCTCCCCAGGCAGAGAGGATTCTCTCCCCCAATCAGATGCGTCATGAATGAACGTCATCTCCTCAGCTGAGTCAGGCGCCGAAGCGCGTGTTCATCCCCCAGCACCGGGTCACAAGTGCAGGTTTCGTAGGAAACTATTCGTTCACTGAAGTGTGCAGCAACTGATAGTCCAGACTGAAGTCTCCAGCGGAATTGAAATTCCCCACCAGAGTCGTACTCTCCCCCGAAGTCGGATGATTCCGTCTTCCGCAGCGGAATTGAGATTCCCCCACAGAGTCGTACTCTCCCCAAGCGAAGCAGAATGACTTCTCCTTCCTCAGCCGAGTTTGCAGATACCCAAGAGTGCCGAATCCTTGGAAGCTGCTCAAGCCATGATTGGTTCTCCCCAGTGGAAGGTTGAACAGCCGAAGTTGTTTCCCCACAGAGTCACTATCTCCAGAGAAGTAGCCAAGAAGGCCACGCAGTTTATTCCCGCGATTGACATCGCTTTCCCTCAACAGGTCCAAGTTCTCGTAGAGCTTCATCCCCCCGCAGCAGTCAACTGAAGTTGTGTCCCCTGCGGAGTCCAATTGAGATTGGCGTGACTTCGTGCTCCTCAGCAGGATGATTCCTCTATCTGAGTAGTTCTTTCTCCTTGACAGGAGGATTCTCCCTTCGACATTTATTTTGCTGACGGGATCACATCATTGTGCATGATTGCATAGCATTTATCATAAACGCATAACATGTCCACCGTGTGGAGCATTGCACCATTGCCGAAGCATATGCATGATAAGCATGACCTAGGTTGTTACCGTTCTTGTTTTGCAGTGTTCTGCCGCAGAATCGATTGCTCAGGATGATTCCTGACATTCTCCCCAACGAAGTCGCTTGCTCAAGATGATTCTTGAAGTCCCCAGCGAAGTCTTCGGTTCAAGACGATTCTTAAATTAGGGAGCAGGGTCGTTTGCTTAAGATGATTCTTAAGTACCCAGTGCAGTCACCAGAGTTGAGTGCTCAAGTTGATACTTAGAGTCCCCAGTAAAGGTTGCCCAGGATGATTCCTGAAATCCCCAACAGAGTGTTCGCTCAGGATGATTCCTGAAAGCTCCAGCATGGTTACCGGTGCAAGATGATTCTTGAAGTCCCCGGCGGAGTTATTTGTCCAAGATGATTCTTGAAGTCCTCAGCAGAGTTGATTCATCCAGAATGATTTTTGGACCCCCGGAGCGGAGTTACTTGATAGTTCTCCAGAATCCCCAGCGGAGATGCGTCATCCCCAACAGGTTTTTGAACGGCGAAGTTGAAACCTCCCTTGAAGACTCTATGATTGAAGTCCGACCGTGTTAATGAAGCAGTTCTCTCAGCTGATGCGGAGTGCCTGATGGAAGAGGTTTAGATATTCCCAGTTGGCTCATGATTGACCAAGAATTCTATTCCCGACTTGCTGATGAAGTCCGGCTGATGCCCGACAAGGTCTTTGAATGCCTGATGGCATGATCAACCTGATGGTTGAAGTCCGGCTGATGCCCGACAAGTTCTTTGAATGCCTGATGGCACGATCAACCTGATGGTTGAAGTCCGGCTGATGCCCGACAGTTTTCTTTGAATGCCTGATGGCATGATCAACCTGATGGTTGACCTAAAGAGTCCCGAGGAATCGTGATGCCTGATGGCATGATCGACTATGTATTACCAGTTACCGTGTGACCAATTCTCCAGCTAGTTGCCGTGCAGCTATTATTTCAGTGTTCGAAGATTTGTTCCCGTCAGAGTACCGTGTACTTAAGCAGCTGGCAAATTTCCGGGTTTATCGGTATTCAACCGTCTCGCACCTTGATTGGCTGAGAGCCGTTCGCTCCTCACCCAGTCAGGTTCAAGCCGTTTGAATAGGGGCAGCTGTTGCACCCCAAAATTTGACCAACACTTATTTACCAAGCTTGTGGTTCATCTCATTCATCATCTGCATTTCATTGGTATGTATGCAGTAGGTCAAGAGGTATGAGTACCAATCAAGACTATGAAGCTAGCCAAGAAGGTTATTCAAGTGTTCAAGGATTGATATCCTTGTCAGAGAAGTTAAGAGATCCTCAGGAAGATTAGTTGAAACCAAGGTTGTGTGCCTCATAACTTGAGAGTTGTGGGGGCTCCTCAGATGATTCTGAGGCTATGAGGATGGACTTGAAGCTTTGAGAGAGCTTATGAGATGTCTTGAAAGCCATCATGAAGCCTAGAGAGGTCATTGTACAAGAATTCAGAAGATTCAGCCATGAGTGGTGGAATTAGGGTTTGACTGGGTCAACCCTAGGTCAACTGATGATTTGGAGAAGGTTGAGACCTAATCCAAGGGCCATGTGATCATGGATTGATGCATTGAGATGTTGTAAGGATGATTCCTAGACCAACTCATCATGATTGAGGAGTTTGAGAAGTTTCAAGCTAGGGTTTCTAAGGCTTGACAGTGTAAAATCCCCTAGTTTGATCCCTATCTTCAAGGCAGTTTAGCTCAAGATGTGATTGTCATCTCATCTTCCCCACATAATAAATGTTGTAGAGCTTGCTCTTAGATATAATTTGAGTACTAGAAGTCCTTGATAGGATTTGTAGAGCTCAAGTTATGACTTTGACAAATTACAGGTCATCTGAGGTATGTGAATCTGGGTCCTTGAAAGTCACCCAACTTGCATCCAAATTTTGCCCTAGTAGGATGATTCCTATAGATTCTTGGTCAACATGAATGTTGAAGATCATCTTATTAGCTTTCTAGAGAGTACTAGAAGTCCTTGATAGGATTTGTAGAACTCAACTTATGACTTTGACAAGTCAAGGGCATTTTGGTCATTTGGAGGTTATAGGTCATTTCAAGCATAAGGCCATATCTCCTATTTCCAAGCTTCAAATGGAAAAATCTTCAACATTAAACTTGCTTAGAATGATGTTTTAAGACTAGTGGGGAGGTCATGAGATGTTGAAAAGGCTTGTATCAAAAAGTGATAAAAATGACCTAAAATGGAGGCATAAGTTAAATAAGTTGAAATTGGAAATTGGAAATCCCAAGTTACACATCCAAACCATGTCATATAATAGGTCATTTTGACTCTAAAAGACATTCTAAAAGAATGGTTCAGCCACAATTTTGATTTGAGGCCTAGATCATGGGGCTGCTTTGGAAATGGCTTGCTTGCATCTTAAGGCACAAAAGCAAAACTTAAGAAAACTCAATGAACAAGTTAGTTATGCATCTCAACACATCATATATCTCATATAAGGATAATTTCAAGTCAGTTACAAGGGTTGCAAGGGCTATGGCATGAGATAGCACATGATATGAATGAATCCATAATATCATGACATGAGATTTCCAATTTCTCATTCGATGGTTCTAGATGGTTCTAGATGATTCTAAACCACTCTATATAACCTATAGAACTTGCTCAGATGCAAGGTTGGTGTAAGATTTGAGAGAAGAGAGAGTTGGCCATTTCACTTGCCTCCATTGCAAGTTGAAAGTGAATTCCATATTCTGAACCATTTCCATTCATTCTTTCCATCTAAACACTTTCCTCTGATCATAGTGAAGCTGTGCAGATCAATTTGAGAGCAAAACCATGGTGAATTGGGAAGTTGGCAATTGAATTTTCAATGTTGCAAGTCAGAATCGAATTCTGAGATTCAAGCATTCTCCATCCAACCTTTTGCAAACAGTAGCAAGATCAGCATCCAAGGAAGGTTTCTGAAGAATTACAAGGCTTGAAGTGAAAGTTTTCACCATCCGTTGATCAAGAAATACCAGGTTTGCAAAATTCACTCTACACCATAATTTATGCATAATTAGGTAGATTGGTTAGGGTAGAAAGGTTAGAGACCAGTAGGTGATCATTTCTGGAGAGTTAGGGATCAATTGATGAAGATTGAGTTATGGACACCATTTTTGTTTGGACCAAGAACTCGTGATATAGTGAGACATAACATGAGTTTGATAGCTAATTTCATTCAGTGTGAGTTGGTGAGTATTCTGATGCAAGAAAATTCAAGAATAGTTGAAGTTGAGGATTGAGCTTATCTTGGATTCATTATCGGGTTTTAAGCTAGAGGCCATTTTAATAAAATCTGAGGCTATGGTCGTAATCGGCATGAAAAATAGAGCATGTTAGTGTGTCGAATTGTTAATTTTGAGCAAGAAATGAGAAAGCACGAATGGAGGGAAGTTTGTGTATGGAGCTCTGCTTCCATGGAATATTGCTGCAAACCCTAGCTGGAGGTTAGTGGTGAGTTTATAAGCGTTGGATTCAGGGAGACCCGTTGACTGGGAAGTGATCTGACGGACAGGATTTAAATTCGTGAGACAAAGAGGGAAAGACTGATAGAATGAAACGTAGCGTTTCATTAAATCCAAGCTTTTGGGCTTAGTAAAGAAACCACTATCCCCACCCCCAATCCTGGCCCATTGTGAAAATGTACTATATTGCTTTACTTTTCACACCGTGTATTTTTCCATTTTTTCATTCATTTTCTGATTAATTTTCTGAATTAATATGGGCCTAGCACGCATGACTAACTGCACCCCCACTCTGAGCCCATTGATGATTTGAACTGGACATGCTTGCTATCTGCACCACATCATTTCATATTTTAATTTCTTTTTCTCCATTTTATGTTAATCTTTGAAAAATCATAATAAATAGGAAATTAATGTTTTTTGCATGGGAATTTTATCTCCCATTTCATGTTCATGTCTAGAAAATTGTCAAATAAAAATATTTGCATTTCATGCATTTTTAATATTTTTTGTATATTTTCCATTTTAATAGCTTTTTAATTCTTTTATGTTGATACATGGTTTTGTAGAATTTTGTTTGGCTAGTTCCCTTCATATTTTTAGGCCATTCTTTTTAGGATAGTTAGATTAGGACTTTAGCTCCCCCCTGGATTTATTCCATAATTTTTTGATGAATTTTAGGTTAGTTTTGCTTAGATGATTTTAGGTTGTGTAGAATTAGGTTAATCCTTAACATAGGTCCACAATAACACTAGAATTTTGGGTTCCTAGGTCAAGTTAGACATTGGGGCATATAAGGGTATTAAGGGTAGGTATGTAGGATCCCTTAGAAATTATATTAGGTTTTAATATAGTAGTACACTATTTTTCAATGGTTTTTGTAGTTGATGATTGTTTGTGTTGCCCTTATGGGCTTGTATTTTTGTTTGCTTTACTTTGTGGGCTTGGAGAGCTTGGTATTGCTTTGAGGAGCATTGAGGTGCATTGAGGAGCATAGTAAGAGCATTGAGGAGCTTTAGAGCTTGATCTTGTTTGTTTTGTTGATTGTTTTAGGGTTAGGGATTAGGAAGAGTTTAGACCTAGTTAACTTCTTTCTTAAACATGGATGGTATCTTTCACCTCCATTCCTCCCTATGATTCAAAGTCCTTCCATGGTATACACCTATCTCCTTTGGAGGGATAAGTTATGGTACCTAGGAAGTAGAACTTTGAGGGAACCATTCCTTTGATGTTGAACCCTTATAGGTCACCTTTGGTGGTCAATAAGCAGTTCAATGTCCCAGCTTATCCAGTTAAGTGATTTCCTCTGGTTTGAATATCTTGAGAGATGTTGAGCTTGAGTTTGAAGATGAAGACTTCATTGAAGAGTATGAAGGAGGATGAGTCCTTGAGCATTGCCATTCCAGCTGAAGCTTGAAGAGCAACAAGAGCAAGTTAATACTTGAAGACCCAATGAAGATGAAGTAAAGACTGAAGGATGAAGTTGACACTTCTAAGTGATCAGAGAATACTCTAAGAAGTTGAAGCTTGCAAGAAGAGAAGACTAAGTTGATACTTAGGAAGAGGATTCAATTGAGATTGATTCTGAAGAGCTGAAGCTTGAAGAACAAAGGAAGTTGATACTTACTTTGAAGCTTGGAGATCCTGAAGGAACCAAGTTGATACTTGTGGTTAATGGTGAAGCCTGAAGGTGGAGCTGATCAAGGAGCTGAAGCTCAGAGAAGATAAGTTGAAACTTATGTTGAAGGGTTGAAACCTGGAAAAGATATTTGTCGAGAGTGATTGAAGTCTGAAGACTGAGTTGCTGTTGGAAGAGCTGAAGCTTGAGGTTGAGAGAGGAGTTGATCTGTTCTCTTGTCTGTTTTCTTTGCTGTATTGATGTGTTTTATTTGACTTGCTTGATGCATTAGAATAAGTTCATATCTAGAATAAGTAGAATCTAGGAGCATGATTGCACTAGAGGTTGAGTTGCTCCCTCTGCTTGTATTGTTACTGTGTGGCTTTGCTTGCGGGTATTCGGTAGAGCCCAGCTCCCTTGCCCATGTGGTTTGTTTGCCTGATGGCATTTTATTTCATTTCTTCTGTATGATTGCAGTTTACTGTATTGCTTGATAGCATGTTTTACTTTTCAGTATGATTACTGTTATCCATTCTGGCTTGAGGTCGAGATGAGCTTGTGGAGGCTGAAGCCCCACACACATTTCCTCCCTCACTTGCATTGCGTGCATTTTACTGTTAAGCTGATGCTTTGTCTGTTTTGGTGTATCATTGACATGATCCCTTAGGACTCTCATTTCCTTGGATAAGGAAGTGATGATAGAACTTTAGGTTGAAACCTATGCATGGCAACTTCTAGGAGTTCCCTGTTCAAACCTCAACCATAGGATGAATCCTTGGCATGACAACAGTAGGACTTGATAGTCTCCCTCCTAGTTGGGCCTGTTCTCTTCTCATCTCAAAACAGTTTAACATACAGTAATCATGAATGATTTCTTTCGTACGTTACGAGCCTTAAGCTATCTGAGAAAGGATTGTGGGAGAGTTTCTTTTCCACAGTCTGGATGTTTAGTATGGTACCCTTTGGGTGACATGCGACGCATTCACTCTCAGGTCATAGTCTCTAGTGCGATTGAAATCGCAAACACAATAAAAAACACTTCTTTCATAAAAGACAGGAAATAAACCGTAGTTTCCCGAACTACGTAAGCTCTGATATCTCATACCTGTTGAAAGTACGTAGGCACAATACTGATGTATTGGCGAGCTACCTTCCCCCATAATCCGTCGTAGACCGAACTACGTTGACTCTGATTTCTCGTTCTCTGATGAGAATACGTAGGCATAAAGTGCGACGCTTTGCCGAGTCATTTTCTTTTTAAGCCAGCTTTGATAGGTAGATAGATAAAACCAACCCGTCCAGTAATCACAACAAGTGTGGATCCCGTCGAGTACGACGGACGTGAGTGGTGCTAATACCTTCCCCTTGCGTAACCGACTCCCGAACCCAGACAACGGTTGCGACGACCTTGTCTTACCCGTTTTCGTTAGGTTTTTTCCGATTGTTTCCTTTCCCGCTCTGAGGGATAAATAACGAAAGGTGGCGACTCTTCTGTTGTGCCGACACCTTATTTTCGCGCAAGCGACATTAACTTAATTGAATAATATTATGATAAATTAATAGCATTTGTGTGTTTGTTGTAAGGTGATAATTTTCATTATGTTTGTTTGCTTGTGTTTGATTTAACAAATATTTAAGTTATTAGTATTAAATCTAGTTATTTTGGATTAAGAAAAATGATAATAATTTTAGAGTGTTATTACTTTAAGAATAATATTTTAATACTATTACTAGTAGTGATTAATATTTAAAGTCTTAAAAAAAAATTAAAGTAATAGTAGCATTAGCATAGACGTACAATCATACATATATGTATATATTAAAAAATAGCACATATGATATGTACATCTTCTGATCACTATTCTAAATAATAAAAATTAAATTTATTAAATAAATGGTGTATCTGATTATTTTTATATATCAAATACATCAATTATTCAATAAACCTAAAAAAATTGTTGCTTATAATAGTGATTAGAGAATATGTATATACAAAAATTGAAACTTAGGAGAGGGATAAGAAAAACCTAGGGAAAAAAGGTGGTTTTGGGGTATTACAGAGAAGTCTTTAAGCTAATACTAGTTGTCTCTATTTTGTTATGCTTTTATCACTTTCCAGTCTCATTGTTTTTAAATTTTTCGTTGTTTTTACCAGCCTCTTTTTTTACATCCCATTTTCAACAACACTAAATCATTACATAGCACTAGATAACAAGGGAACTCCTCAAGAGTAAAAATGTCTAGCGAGACTGAGAGAAAGAGAGAGACAAAGAGATGGATCTTAGTGAGCTCGAGAAGAAGGAGAGGGACCAGACAAGACCATTATAAGACTGACAATCAGAAAGGAATCATCACAGCAACAGACGGAACAACAACTTGTTACATCAATAATCTTCCAGAGGACATTATTGAGAGGGAGCTGGAGATAACTTTTTAACATTGGGGGAATGTGGTAGATGTATACATAGCTAGGAAAAAGAAACAAACAAGCAAAGATATTCGAGCTTGTTAGATATGTGGACATTGAAGACGAGAATTGGCTTGAGAAATAATTTGACAGTGTATGGTTTGGTTCATATAAAATATGGGTGAATATCTCAAGATTTCAAAGACAAAATAGAAGAACCATTCACCGGATCCATAGTAATAAAGAGGAGCGTTGGAAAATACAAAAAATAGAGTTCAAGAAGCTGAGAAAAGTTAGAATCCATAACAATATCATAAAGAAAGGAAAATCATATGCCGATGCAACTCAGAATAAAGAACCACACCTGGCATGTCAAGAGAATTTGCAAACCAATCATAATGAAGAACACATGGAATATTAGCACAGAGGTTTTGATAAAGATAGTGCATGACTAGTTATATCAACCAAAGAGGAAGAGATGTCTTAGGTCAAAGCAGGCTTCATCGGATTCGTTAGGAAGGTTGAAGAGCTAAGCTCACTACAACAGAGGCTAGAATCAGAAGGTATTACGATGGTGAAGGTAATTATAATGGGAGACGAAAGAGTATTCCTTAAAGTGGATGAGAATGAAGACTTCAACAGCTTATTTAAGGAGTAATCAGAGCTTTTCTAGCAGGGGTTCAGCGTACTGAGAAAATGTGAATCAAGAGACATTAGAGGAGCAAGATATGTTTGGATTCGAGTCCTGGGAATCCATATCCATGCATTGAACAACAAGATTTTTTTCTCTGTTAGCAACCTCTTTCGGCAGACTTATTAAAGTAGACCAAGCAACACAAGATACAGAAAGGCTTGACATAGCCAGATTTTATGTTCATACGCCCATCATGGATTTCATTAACAAGACGATCAAATACCAAATTAACAAATAAATTTCCCCATTAGACTCACAGAAGAATTGTGCAACTGTGACCCTGACGAGTGTTTGATGGATATCGACAAAATTTCTACCGCAACAGAGGAGGATGAGTACAGCTATGTTAATTCATAAGACACTTGTATACCCCTTTAATGGAAACATTGGAAGATGAATAGATGATGAAGAAAATGGAAGTTAAATACGAGCAATGACTTTTGGAGGTGGCGGCGCATGAATCGTCCATCGAGAAAGAGCATGTGGAAGTGACAAGTCAGAATGAGAAACACACATCCCAAATTCAGACGATGCCTTCCCCAGCCCATAGTTAATTGGGGCCACTAATTGGAAATGTTTGAATATTAAAGTCAATATAGGAATTGGGTTGGTGGGGGCCCAAACAATGAAGTTATTAACATTGGGATCACACATGACCCATGTCCAATTCAAAGAAAAGTCATTGTCCAAGGTTATATAGGGAATGCACTGTTAGACAATAGATCAGGGGTTTCAATAAGTAAACATTGTTCAGAGCAATCAATTCCTAATCATGCCCAAAGTCCAGATTTTGGAAAACAAGTCCATTCAGAAGGTAAAGGGAGAGCCTTAGCCTTAGATTTTTGCTCTGAGCCAAACATCGAAGACAATAAAATTGATGACGTCTTCACCGATGAGGAAGCCCAAAAGGTCATCAATTCGGGTGAAAACAGTAAGAAAATTCTTCCAAGGCAAAAAGGATTAAGAGGGAGGGAAGTTATAGAAAAGAACATCGCATACTCCAGAGGATAGAAGAAAGAGAAGATTAGTGATTTTAAGGGGGAAGAAGAAAGCTTTGAGAAAAAGGAAAAAATAATCATCTAGTTGTACTTGCAATCAACGCGCAAGAAAAAATTAGGTTCAAGCAAAACTAAATTATACTTTGACAAATAATGAAGTAGATAGAAATATATGGGTTTTACTATATGTAGATGTTAAAGAAGTCGCAAAAGATGTGTGGGATATGGGAAAAGAAAACGGATTAATCCAGAAAAGGGGAGGAAGGTGAAATCGTTTAAGAACTGGTGTCAAGGGAAATGAATGGAGAAGGAACCACTTAATTGAGAAGTTTCTGGTGTGGGGGTTGCTTTCTTTTATTCCATCATGAAGCTAATCAACTATAATATTAGAGGTTTAGGTGGACTGGCTAAGAAAAATAAATCCAACAATTTATTCTAAGTCAAAGGATCAACATTATATGTATTCAAGAAACAAAAATGGAGTCAATAGAGGCAAGTCAATGTTTGTGGTTGTGGGGAAATTCAGAATGCAAGTTTGCTTTTAAGCCATCGGAAGGTAGGTCGGGAGGTTTACTAGCTTTATGGAACACTAACATAATTTCAGTTCAGAGTACATCCATCAGGGATCATATTCTTTGGATTGAAGGGGAGTATGGGGAAGAAAGAAAAAAACATCAACATAGTAAACATTTATGCTTCTTGTGAAGCTAGGAGAAAAAGAGCCATATGGGCAAAGTTAAAAACAATGATTCTTGCAAACAGAGACAAAAGTTGGTGTTTGTTAGGAGATTTCAATGTCATAAAGGATGCCTCAGAGAGAAGGAGCTCCAACGAAGCAACACATAGAGAAGAGATCGAAGACTTTTACGACTTCATCGACGAGTCTGAGCTGATCTGTAACACCCCAAATTTATTGGAATATTTATTTAATAGGAATATTCGTTATTTTTTTTTTGGTGATTTTCTGTGGTTGTGTGAAATATTGAGAATTATGGATTTTTGGGTTATTTATTTAAATAATAGTATATAATATGTATATATTGGTATTATTGTTAATTTAAATAAGTATAAGTTAACTAAGGGCAAATTGGACAATTAAGGAGGAGTTAGTGAGGGTAATATTGGAAAAGCCCAATTTATAGGCTCAAAGTTAGGTTTAAAAAAAGGGGGTTTTGAGGGAATTAGGATTCATTCTTGTTAGACCGTGAAAAGGGAAGAAGTAAAGGTCAGAGCCTTGAGGAAGAGGATTGAGGCAAAAGGTTCGCAAGGTTTCCACGAATCAAGGAGAAGGCTTAGAATCGGCAATTAAGGTATGGAGAGTGTTGCCTTCATTATTTTCAATATGTGATTTCAATGTATTTAAAGCCGATTTAAGGGTTTAAAAGGTTTGAGGCTGATTTTGAGATAAAAGAAATTAGGCCTTCGTGGCCAAAATCTATTATTGAGGTTTTTACCATAGGGATTTGAATTGATGATCTGATAGGATTGAGGTCGATTTGGGTTTGAGGGAAAGTAGGCCTTCGTGGCCAAAATCTATCGTTAAGGTTTCAACCCTGTAGGATAATTAGATTGTGAGAAACTCTAATGACTGTGGTGTCATTGTAAGGAAATTATGGGAATTAGAGCGTTAATATGAGACGAGATTGGCCTAATAAGTCGTAGATTTTATGCCTTTATCGCTATAAGACCTTAGGGATGATTTAGGGATGTTTTTGGGTTATTGGGGAAGTGAATCGTTGGACTTTTGGGTTGAGTTTAGGTTCTAGTGTGTAACAACATTTTGTTGTAATTGCGTGTTCACACAGCGAAGAATCCTTCGCACAGCGAATAAACTCGCCCCAGACTCACACAGCAAACTTGCTAGCGAACGTAGCAGAGTTTCACGAATTATGATTTTGTGCAGTGATGCTTTGAGGTTTTGATGCTGTGATTTCTTTGGCAAATTAATATGAGTATGACTGTGAATTTTATGTGATTCGTACATGACTATATGATGATTCCTGTGATATAATGATTGATGAACTATGATGATATTTCCATGAGTTTTGATGATTCTATGACGACATGATGTATGATGATGATTTTGATGATGATGACTTTTATGAATGATGATGCACCTATGATGTTATTATAAGGATGATTATTGACGTGTGCATCATGCATTCATGTGCATCCGGACTTTGGTTGAGGACCTTGATTTCTTTGGCTTCAGTACCATTGTGCGGATGTGAAGTATTTTGATGTGCTCCAGTTTTCGAGTAGAATTGATCCTATTGATGGGGATCTATAGAGGGTTGATGACCCAGTGTCCATCGAGCTGTGATGATTGGTACCACATGCATGAGTCTTGTTGCATTTGCATTTATGAGATAATTTGGTGTAAATTATGATATTATGACCTTTGATGTTCCTTCATGATTATGATGATGTTGAATACGGAAATGACGCCATTTTATATATTGGATTCCTATATTAATTATTATGAATCGTTTTACTCACCCTTCTTGTTTGAATGTTGCCTCCACATGGGTAACATGCAGATGACCAGGTTTAACCGTGGATGTCGTCGAGGATCTTTTTGGAGTTTTGAGTTGTTGGCCATTTTGGTTAACTTAGAGGGTCTTGCTCTGATAGTGTAACATCAGGTTGGGGTCTTTGAGTTAAACCATGTTTTATTTGATTTTGTTATTTTGATTATGTTTCCGTACAAGGAAAACTTTGGATTATGCCTTTTTTTGAGTTCCGCTTCTTTTTGAGCAATTTTTGATATCTTTTGAGAAAACCCGTTGTTTCTGAAGCCTTGACCTATATTTGATTTATTGGGAAATGTACACCCTTTGAGGTGATTTTTATTGAGTTTAATATTTTACTCTGATAAATGTGAATGTTTTGCCATTTAATTTGTGGGGTAGAATAGGGTGTTACATTAGTGGTATCAGAGCAGGTCTGTGTGTCCGGCCAAGTTTTTATGTTGTTAGTCCCCTGTCAGTTAATAGTGTGAGAATACTATTGAATGAGTTGTTTCTTCTAACCCTGTTGGTGGTTGTAAATGGCTGGAAGAAACGATTGTGCTATTGCTGATGCACTGGAATCACTTGCCCAAGTGATGGCCCAGAATGGTGGACCTCCATATGAGTTTTGTGCTTTGGGAAAGTTCTAGAGGAACAATCTGTCGACTTTTATGGGTACTCATGATCCTGATGGTGCGCAGAAGTGGCTAAGAGTGATTGATATGATTTTTCGAGTTATGGCATGCACTGATGCTCAGCAGGTGCAGTTTGGTACGCATATGCTAGCAGATGAAGCTAAGGACTAGTGCGATAATACCCGCCAGAGATTGGAAGGTGTTGACATTACAATAACTTGGGTTGTGTTTAAGGAAGAATTTTTGAGGAAGTATTTTCTTGAGGATGTTCGGGGCAAGAAAGAGGTGGAATTCCTTGAGCTGAAACAAGGGAATATGATTGTGGCTGAGTATACGGCAAAGTTTGATTATTTAGTAAAGTTTTGTCCGCATTACAATCGTGCTGACGCAGAGATGTCAAAGTGTCTCAAGTTCGAGAATGGATTGAGACCAGAGATTAAGCAAGGAATTGGGTACCAACAGATTCTTCGGTTTGCAGAACTGAGGACAAGAGCATAATTTATGATGAGGATAGCCGAGTTCGATCTACTCACTACAAGCAGCTGAGTGAGAGGAAAGAGAAAGGTCAGTATAGAGGGAAATCGTATGTGACTTCTGGTGATAAAAGGAAGCAGAAGGCTTCAGATGGGAAAAAGTCAAGTGGGGAGCGACTACTGCTCCAGGCAAGTGTTATAAGTGTGGTGAGCAAGGTCACCATGCTGAGGTTTGTAGTGCACTGAGATGTCATCGATGTGGCAAGATAGGTCATAGATCTACTAACTATAAAGATGAAGCTCCGACTTGCTTCAATTGTGGAGAGATGGTTCATATCAATACCCAGTGTCAGCAGCCGAAGAAGATTGCTACTGCTGCTCAGACGAATGGCATAGTGTTTGCTTTGAGCGATGCGGAAGAACCCAAGACCGATAACTTGATCATAGGTACTTGCTTTATTAATGATGTTGAATTGATTGCTATTATTGATATTGGTGCTACTCATTCGTTTATTTCGCTTGAATGTGCTAAGAGGTTGAATTTGAAAGTATCTTGTATGGTTGGGAGTATGGTTATCGATACCCCGGCTAATGGTTTTGTGACTATTGCGTTAGTTTGTTTGAGCTTCCCTTTGACCATTTATGATATAAAAAAATCGATGGACTTGGTCTTTCTACCTTTGCATCAAATTGATGTTATTCTTGGTATGAACTGGTTGGAGTTCAACTATGTTCATATCGATTGCTACAGCAAGACTGTGAGGTTCCCAGAGTTTGGTGATTATGGAGAGCTGATGTTTGTATATGCTAAGCAAGTAGAAGAACTCTTAGAAGATGAGGCTCAGATGTTTGCAATGTTTGCATCACTTCAAGTTGATTATGAAGCAGTGAGCGTGGAGCTACCAATTGTTTGGGAATTTCCAGAAGTGTTTCTAGACGACGTGAGTGACTTACCTCCTGAGCGTGAGGTAGAGTTTACTGTTGATGTGATATTGGGCACTAGTTCTGTGTCAATGGCTCCTTATCGGATGTCTGCATCTGAGTTAGTGGAATTGAAGAAACAGTTGGAAGAACTGCTTGAGAAGAAGTTTATTAGACCAAGTGTTTCTCTGTGGGGTGCTCCTATGTTGTTGGTGAGGAAGAAATATGGTAGCATGAGATTGTGTGTGGATTATTGGCAGTTGAATAAGGTAACAATTAAGAATAAGTATCCACTTCCGAGGATTGATGATTTGATGGATCAATTGGTGGGTGCTTGTGTGTTCAGTAAGATTGACTTGAGGTTTGGTTATCATCAGATTCGCATTAAGCCTGATGATATTCCGAAGACAGCTTTCAGGATGAGGTATAGGCACTATGAATATATTGTGATGTCGTTTGGTGTATCTAGTGCACCTGGTGTATTCATGGAGTATATGAATAGGATTTTTCATCCTTATTTGGATCCGTTTGTGGTAGTGTTCATTGACGATATCTTGATATATTTTAAGTCCAAGGAAGAGCATGCACAACATCTAAGAGTAGTATTTCAGGTTCAAATTCTGGCAAGCACACGATGGATGTTATCATGGATGTTATGACATCCACTGTAACATAGATTGCTGCACTTAATAATAAGCTTTAAATGTAAAGTAGTAAATAACACAAGTAATTGTTCACCCAGTTCAGTGTCAACCACACTTACATCTGGGGGCTACCAAGCCAGAGAGGAAATTCACTATCAGTAGAATTAATTCACATTCAAACAATCCCATTTTGCACTCTTCACTTAACACCTACCCAATGACACTTCAACCTAGAGACCACTAGACCTGAGTATACCCACTCACTCCCCCTCAATCACCACAGTGATATAAACCAATTCACAATTACAGTGGAGATATGAAGACACACACCTTGATCTTGCTTCACAGCTTTGATCAAGAGACACAACACTCTTGCTTAAAATCTTTGAGTGGCACAATGAACACAACAGTTCATACACACTAAACCAGAGCAATCATACAACATACAATTGCTTGGCCTACAAGGAATCCTAAAACTCCTACACACACGTGAAGAACAAAGTTCTTCACTCATAAATCACACTCTCCAATCTCTGTCTTGAAGCCCTCTTTTCAAGCTTTTCCCTATTAGGAATGATCCTTCTGTTATTTATAGCAACAGACATGCTTTGGGCCTTGATGGAGAAACTAGGTTTACCCAAGATAAACCTCTCTTCATGAAGCTGCACACTTATCATCACATCAGGAGTCTTCTATGTTATCCTCAGCAATGCCTGTTATGTCATCTAAAATAATTATGCTTCCTGGATTGATTCCTGAAGTATAGCTTGAGCTAATAACAGAAAAACAAACCCTGCGTGTCTGATGTCATACAATCAATGTTACAGCATCCAGTCATGACATCCAACTTAACTTACCCTGCAGAATACTCTTAGTGTATGTCATAACACCAGTCATGACATTCATATATACTCTAATGTTTTGCCACAAAATGCAGCCAATCAAAAGCATCTGCAAACTCCCCCTTTGGCAAATTGTTTGCTAAAACACCCTGTTAACATATAAGAGTTTACAAGCAGCAAAAGTCTAACAGATAACTTATCATGTAGGAAATTTACTAGCTAAGCATTATCAGAGTTGTCTACACAGTTAGCTCTCAGCTTCTCAGGATCAACCTGTTCACACAAAATCATCTGTTAGTCAGCATTACAGATGTCACAATGTTTTGAGTAACATTCTGGGTTACTCCTCCTCAACTGATGCATACTACATCAGTTCGGCACAACCTGCACAGCTAACCTGCTATCACACATAATTCATCCAGGCTTTTCTGGATGTTATGACATTCAGTATGACATCCTGAGTTATATCACTTCCACAACATTACATTCTATCACCTGTTAGCCTAGACTACAGATGTTACACTCTATGTGGACCATCCTGTGCTACTCCCCCTGAAGAGGTGCACAACACTTACATTCTGCGGACACCCCTGCAGAAACACACCCTACTAGCAGCTGCAATACTACTAGGTTCCATCAAGTAACACACACATCACTAACAGCATCAGCTGTTATCACACCTGCATATTTGCAACATGCATATTTGCATCAGCACCTTGTAACACACCTGCAACACACTTGTAGCAGCAATTCAGCCAAGTCTTCCACCTGTTAAAGATACACTTCTCTAACCTGCTGTCACTACCTTTTGTCATCTAACAACACTCTCTCCCCCTTTTTAGCCACAAATTAAGATCAAACTAATAAAATAGTATGGATCATAATGAGTAGCATTACACATGTTTGGGGTCATTACAAACAAAAACTGCTCATGAAGAGCATCACAAATTCAATCTGTTACAAAAGTCAAAGCAAAAACAATGAAATACTCAAACCAGCAGCACATGTCATTAGCTCAGCAACCAGCAGACTGAGCCCAACAGCAGTCTATCAACACATATCATTCTTCCTCCTCATAGGCAGAACTAGAGCTAGCTTCTTCAGCATCCCCATCACTGTTTTTCTCAGAATTGTCACTAGCCTTTTCAGCATCTTCATTACTGGCTTCCTCAGACCTGTCATCAGCTTCTTCTAATGGAGCATCCTGGTCACCATCCTCTCTTGAATCATCATCCTTTTTCTCTCCATCAAAGTCAATGAATTTAGGATCCTCATCCTGTTCAAGAGACTTGATTAAATTTTCAAGATTTTTCTTCCTTGTGGCCAGCTCATTGCAAGTTTCTTTGAGCATTGCAATCACCTAAGCTTTTCTTGTCTTGGCACTCCTCTTGGATGTTTCAGCTGATGTCATGACAACGTCTGGAACATGAGTTCCTTGAAACATCTTGTGATGGAATGACATAGGATTCTCTCTCTTGCTTGCATAATCATTCTCTTTGAGGATGTTGGGATACTGATTTAATATAATGCCACAGATGAGTGAGGGAAATGCAATGGAGCCTTTGACACTATAACTTCCTGCATGCTTCATGGTCTGATCAAATATGTAGGCATCATAATTAATTTTGGTCTTGGTCCCAACAGCATAGATAAACCTTCCCAGAATAGTTGCCACTGCTGATTTATGATCAGTGGGCACCCAATTTGCAGCACCAATCTTGTGTAGCATAGCATATTTTACACTCAGTTTGCTGGCAACTAGCTTTCCTTTTGATGGCTAACTTTTGACTTGGTTGCCAGTAATTACTTAACACTCTTTGTTGTCAGAGGCAGTTATATCAGATTGAGCTCCATCTGATCTTCCAAGGTAGTTGTTAATGGTAGTGGAGGAGAAGGTGACACATTTTCCTCTAACATAAACTTTACCACATTCAGCAGATTTTCTGTCAGCACATTCATCTGACAGATTTACTATGAATTCCTTGACAAGTGTTTCATAGCATTGTGAGAACTGAGTCATAGTCTTCACCAAATCAGTATCATGGATAAGAGCCATGATCTCCTTGCTTTCAAGAGCATTTTGAGCTAGCTCTCTCTCCAAGGCCAGCCTCTTTTGATAGACATACTTCTATTTGTTGACACTTGATGGATAGTGATATGAGACATTATCAATAGGAGCATCTGGGACACTCGCAGCAAGCTTGCTAGTTGTTGGTTTCTTCTTTGGTTGGATGTCAGTGGCATCACAGGCAACATCAGAATCTGATTCTGTACTAGTTTCAGCTTTCCTCTTCTTTGGTACTACCTTACTCCAAGCTTTGGTAGGGCCAACCTGAGTTCTTTTGGTCACAGTCTTCTTCTTGGGGTTACTCTGGACAGCTTCCTTCTTCCCTTTCCTCGTCATGAGCCGTTTGTCTATGCTAGGGTTAACTGTGGCTATCAACTCATTGTCTGAAGACTCATTAGCATCATTTTCTTTACTTAGCATGTGTTCATTGTCTTCAGAGACTTGATCCTTGTCATTGTCCTTTGGAGAGGTTGCTTCCAAGGTTTCAACATTGTGAGTGACATCAGCTTCTTCCTTAGTGCTAAGGGGAATCGATATTCTTGGCACATCATTTGGCTCAATCAGAACCCTGGTAACCAAGTTGGCAATGGTGGAGTGGATTTGCTTGGCTTCTTCATCATTGATATCCTTGAGACTTCTTGTCACCGTGTTAGCCCTTTGTTGGTCAAAATCACCACGCTTCACACAATCCTTTTCAAATTGATCCATGTCATCCCTGTGCATGGTTCTCTTGAACTGAATGGAGTTCATATTGAAGTTACTGTGAGTGTCAAAGAATAATGTCATGACATCCTGAGTGACATTGTTTCCTTTATGACGATTACTTGTCATGGACTCCATCAGATTCCAGTATAACAGGTCCAGGTTTTTGTGATGTCCCCTTTTTGGATATGTTATCTTGCCTTGCCTGCCAACCTGACAGTCACCACAGCCTCTTCTTCTATCTAGAGGAAATTTAGAAGTTCCTCTTACTGATTCCTTGGTTATGGTCTTCTTCATCCTGTGAGGAAGTCTACCTTTCTCCAACCATATTGGATCCTTTTTCTCTTCTTGAGTCATGGTACAGTTATTGAGGTTACTTGTAGACTCCCACAAATAACAGATATTCTGAGCTCTATTACCCCTCATGACTTCCTCATCTTCTTTATTGACCACCACACATGTCTCCTTAGTGACACTAAGTCCTTGGTTACAGAGCTGACTGATACTGATAAGATTTATAGTCCGTCCTTTAACCAACAAGACATTGTCTAGTTTTGGAGCACCAGGACAGTCTAGTGGTCCAATCCCTTTGATCTATCATGTAGCTTCATCACCAAAGGTCACATGACTTGAGGTAAGAGGTTTGATGTTTACCAACAAATCCTTTGTTCCAGTCATATGTCTAGAACAGCCACTGTCAAAATACCAGTCTCCTTTGGTAGGCATCCTAAGATGAGCTACTAGAGCAACCTCCTTGGTAATCCATTGTTTTTTCTTGGCAGGGACAACCTTCTTGAGCTTAGCATGATGTTGTTTCTTGACATGAGCACCCTGTTTGGATTTTCCTTAATGAGGATGACTAGGAAATCCATGCAGCCAAAAACATAAAGGTTTAACATGTCCAACATTACATCTATCACCTGTTAGCCTAGACTACAGATGTTACACTCTATGTGGACCATCCTGTGCTACTCCCCCTGAAGAGGTGCACAACACTTACATTCTGCGGACACCCTACAGAAACACACCCAACTAGCAGCTGCAATACTACTAGGTTCCATCAAGGAACACACACATCACTAACAGCATCAGCTGTTACCACACCTGCATATTTGCAACATGCATATTTGCATCAGCACCTTGCAACACACCTGCAACACACTTGTAGCAGCAATTCAGCCAAGTCTTCCACCAGTGAAAGATACATTTCTCTAACCTGCAGTCACTACCTCTCTTCATGAAGCTGCACACTTATCATCAGGTCAGGAGTCTTCTATGTTATCCTCAGCAATGCTTGTTATGTCGCCTAAAATAACTATGCTTCCTGGATTGTTTCCTAAAGTATAGCCTAAGCTAATAACAGAAAAACAAACCCTGCGTGTCTGATGTCATACGATCAATGTTACAGCATCCAGTCATGACATCCAACTTCACTTACCCTACAGAATACTCTTAGTGTATCTCATAACATCAGTCATGACATTCATATATGTCGCTACTCGAAAAATGGATCGCGCAACGACGGGGAGGCGAAGAAGAAAGGACAGAAGAGTCGCCACCAAATTTTATTTATCCTATGAGGGGAAAGGAAAATATCGAGAAAACCTTAAGAAAGAAATGGATAAGATGGTCTCGCAACCAAGAACGGGTTCGGAAGCCGGTTATGCGAGGGGAAGGTATTAGCACCCCTCGCATCCATCGTACTCGATGGGAACCATTTTCTTGTCAATGTGTGATTATATCTGCTTAAATTTTATGCTATAAAAGTGTTTTCCAAAGGGTAAAGAAAGAGGGTTTAGAAACTAAGAAAGGAGGCAACAGGGAAGAAGAGAGAAAGAACAGACTCGGTAGGACTTCGCAGTCCTATGCCTACGTATTCTCAATAGATGTGAGAAAGTCAGAGTCGACGTAGTTCGGGGAACTACGGATATAGAGGGAATGTGCTCGGCAAGGATTGTGGCCCTTGTGCCTACGTATCTTTACTTGAAAGAAGTAATGAATCAGAGCATCCGTAGTTCGGCCTATGGTTTGTTGATGTTTTTATGGATGATGCTATCGTGCGCATTTTAGCAGTTTAGGTGTTTTGCTGCTCGCATGTGAGGAGACTTAAGCGTTACCTGTTTGCGGTAGAACGGACGTAACATGTCCTTTTTGAAAGGTTGATTAGTTTTCTCCATGCGAGGCAAGATGTCACGTTTGATTGGTTGAATGGTTTTTAGGGGTGAGATAAGTCCTTATATAGTAACCCCTACGGGTAGTACCCAATTCTTTATCTCAAAGTTTTTGTTATTAAAATGGTGTGGCGAACGTAGCGTCTTTGTATTGAAAGACAAGTATCAAGACCACCCACACTAAAGTGAATATCCTGACACTTGGAGAGGAAGGAGACTACACTCAATCCTCTCTCTTTAATTCAAATACAAAAGGATCTTCATTCTCTTATTAAAGTGTCTCGGTTTTGAATGGTGGGTGCTTTGCAACTGTAAACCCTACGGTAAATGTCAGCACTCGGGATAGGAGAAGGCCTACGCCTAACCTCTCCACGACCAATCAAGTTTTGTTACGAAAATGAGTTTGAAAATACACTCGGTGCATGACCGAGGTTTTAGGTCATAAAGGTTTCGGAAGGAAGTTATGAAAAGAGAGGTAGTGAAAGAAATAGGTGATGGATAAAGTTGCACCTTCGTATTGAAAAATGAGTATCAAGACCACTCACACTACAGTGAGTATCTTAACACTCAGAGAGGAAAAAGTCTACACTTAATCCTTTCTTAATATAATTCAACACAAAGAGGAAACGATTCTTATGACTGAAGATATTTATGAAGATGAATTCGGTACGGGACCGAGGTTTTTTAGGAGGAAAATATGTAAGTTCATGGTGATAACCAGAAGAAAACAGAGCTTTGATATGTTAACAAACACAAAGGAAACACATGTTAATAAATCTCACAAGAAGATTCAGGCATGTTCAAAGGGAAATCAACAGTATATAAGGATAGCGATCTTAACCATGAACAGACTTCCACATGGACAAAGGACATCACAATTAATAACAACATGTAATATTTTTTCACCACATGAAAATAGACCTTAAGACAAGCATGTTTAAAAAAGAATGGGTTCAAAAGGATAAAAAATGAACAAGTTATGAGATTTTGAAGTTTTCATTAAAAAAAAAGAAATAAAACGGTAAAAATGTCCCCTATGGGGATTGAACTCAGGACACAAGGGCAGAAGGTCATAAGGGGCGCAAGGTTCTACCACTGGGGTGACTATACATCCGTGTATTTAGCCACCCCTATAACATAAAAGGCATGTTGAGTGAGATTTCTGGGCCATAAATGAAAGCAAGAACAAGTGAAATGCTAAATACGGTTTGATTCGTAACTTCTTCAATTTTTAACCAAATGGGATGAAATTTTAGTCTAACTTGTGTGAAATTTGATGAGGAACACAATGGTGCTGTCTATTTCCTTAAATTATGAAACCATCATAAAATTCGAATGAACATGCAAATTAAAGTTGGAAATGCGTTTTGAGTTCAAGTGGTCAAAACAGATGAATTTAAGGACAAGTAATGGTCTGAGCATGTTTTAAATATGTTATGGAATGTGTCTCAACAGATAGCTTGTCCAAAAAAACATCAAAACAAGAATTTGGTATGTGAGTGCCAATCAATGATCATGAGTGAACTTAAAAAAGGTGATCCCAACAAAAGTGAATTCTGGCCAAACACATGCCTATTCCAAAGCTACAACAGCTGTTCATGGTGTAAACAAATGAGAAGGTGATGGAGAAACAAAATGTCCAACCAATGCCAAGTTAAATAATTTATGGCAGCAACTGCTATGGATTCAATATCATGCCTTCAACTATAAGTTAAAAACAACAAAATAACAGTCAACTACACAAGACTAAATTGTTGACAGGGATAACAACTCAATATTGCAGACCTCAAAACCTCAAGACAGTATGCATTTATGACACAGATGAAATCTTCATGCTAAACCAACACACACATATCCAAAACAGTTTAAATATTAACTTAAAACTCAGAGACCAGTGAGAAACATTTCCACACAAAAACAAACATGTTGTTGAAAACTTGGTTGAAAGTAAAAAACAGAAAAATAGTTTTGGAACCAATCATGACAGGCTGGACTGCAGAGATGCAAACAACAAGGTTGTGCCTTATAGGTAATGAATCCAACAGTAGCATGAATCAACAATAGTTGTAACCATTCATGAATCCAAGACACTCATAAATGGTGATCTCATACTAAAATATACTGACTATAACTCCAAGGTTTCAGTTAATTGATTTGCAAAACTTCAATCCTAGTTAACCAACAAATACCAACTGCTCCCCAAAAAAATGACATTCTAAACTATCACTTATTCAGGCAGAAATTAGACCAGCAACTCTCTCCTCATCAGCACATACTAGCAGGGAAACTAACTGAGGCCTTAAAATCTACACATACACACTGCTCACTGATCATGGAAGCCAACACCAAAATGTCTTTGAAGCTAGAAGCCAAGGCCTGGGCTCTATAACAGTTTGTGCCAGTTATCATCTCATTAACAACAGGGCACATTCATGCACATGCAATTTTTTTTTATGAAACAAATGTTATGCACATACCATAAATATGCCAATAGATGAGCACATGCTCAAGAACTGGATTAAAATAATACCAAACAGAAAATGGCCTTGTGAAACTCAAGAAAAATGCAAAAGAACAATTCATGTAGGCAACAAACAAGTTCATGGCAGTTGGGGCAGTTGAGCATCACATACAAGTTTCAAATAAATAGAACATTGATTCTAGATACATGGACCAAGTAGAAATCAATTGAAACAGAATATGGTATATTGGTTGTGACTATGCAGAGAAATTGTTTTGCCAACAAGATGAAAGTGCAAGTTGTTTTAGTCAAAAATGAGTGGTTTCAAGATACACACACATCATAAACATTACAGTAGATGAGGTTATGTTCAAAATTTAAGCAAATCTTAATCAAAACTGAATTTGGTATACTGGTTGATATGCAAGAATGATCAAATATTGGACTGTTGACAGTCACCAAAACAGTTCAACATTAGGAGTAAAACACTAAGCTGAACACCCCCCCCCCCCCCCAATTCATGATAGTAGCACTGGTCATTCCCTTGTCCCAAACAAACACTCACCACAACATAAACCAACCTCCTAGCATGATAAGCCACTCCTGTTAACAACCTCCACAGGTGGATACTAGCAGCCAAACCAACTAGAGAGACTGTTCTCAATCCCCCAATTGGCACCTACTCACCAAAACATAACAAAATCAAGCTTGCCAATGGACTGAGGCTAACAAGCCAACAGCTGACCTGACCAGCTCTTGACACATGTCTCCTTAGTGACACTAAGTCCTTGGTTACAGAGCTGACTGATACTGATAAGATTTATAGTCCGTCCTTTAACCAACAAGACATTGTCTAGTTTTGGAGCACCAGGACAGTCTAGTGGTCCAATCCCTTTGATCTATCATGTAGCTTCATCACCAAAGGTCACATGACTTGAGGTAAGAGGTTTGATGTTTACCAACAAATCCTTTGTTCCAGTCATATGTCTAGAACAGCCACTGTCAAAATACCAGTCTCCTTTGGTAGGCATCCTAAGATGAGCTACTAGAGCAACCTCCTTGGTAATCCATTGTTTTTTCTTGGCAGGGACAACCTTCTTGAGCTTAGCATGATGTTGTTTCTTGACATGAGCACCCTGTTTGGATTTTCCTTAATGAGGATGACTAGGAAATCCATGCAGCCAAAAACATAAAGGTTTAACATGTCCAACATTACATCTATCACCTGTTAGCCTAGACTACAGATGTTACACTCTATGTGGACCATCCTGTGCTACTCCCCCTGAAGAGGTGCACAACACTTACATTCTGCGGACACCCTACAGAAACACACCCAACTAGCAGCTGCAATACTACTAGGTTCCATCAAGGAACACACACATCACTAACAGCATCAGCTGTTACCACACCTGCATATTTGCAACATGCATATTTGCATCAGCACCTTGCAACACACCTGCAACACACTTGTAGCAGCAATTCAGCCAAGTCTTCCACCAGTGAAAGATACATTTCTCTAACCTGCAGTCACTACCTCTCTTCATGAAGCTGCACACTTATCATCAGGTCAGGAGTCTTCTATGTTATCCTCAGCAATGCTTGTTATGTCGCCTAAAATAACTATGCTTCCTGGATTGTTTCCTAAAGTATAGCCTAAGCTAATAACAGAAAAACAAACCCTGCGTGTCTGATGTCATACGATCAATGTTACAGCATCCAGTCATGACATCCAACTTCACTTACCCTACAGAATACTCTTAGTGTATCTCATAACATCAGTCATGACATTCATATATGTCGCTACTCGAAAAATGGATCGCGCAACGACGGGGAGGCGAAGAAGAAAGGACAGAAGAGTCGCCACCAAATTTTATTTATCCTATGAGGGGAAAGGAAAATATCGAGAAAACCTTAAGAAAGAAATGGATAAGATGGTCTCGCAACCAAGAACGGGTTCGGAAGCCGGTTATGCGAGGGGAAGGTATTAGCACCCCTCGCATCCATCGTACTCGATGGGAACCATTTTCTTGTCAATGTGTGATTATATCTGCTTAAATTTTATGCTATAAAAGTGTTTTCCAAAGGGTAAAGAAAGAGGGTTTAGAAACTAAGAAAGGAGGCAACAGGGAAGAAGAGAGAAAGAACAGACTCGGTAGGACTTCGCAGTCCTATGCCTACGTATTCTCAATAGATGTGAGAAAGTCAGAGTCGACGTAGTTCGGGGAACTACGGATATAGAGGGAATGTGCTCGGCAAGGATTGTGGCCCTTGTGCCTACGTATCTTTACTTGAAAGAAGTAATGAATCAGAGCATCCGTAGTTCGGCCTATGGTTTGTTGATGTTTTTATGGATGATGCTATCGTGCGCATTTTAGCAGTTTAGGTGTTTTGCTGCTCGCATGTGAGGAGACTTAAGCGTTACCTGTTTGCGGTAGAACGGACGTAACATGTCCTTTTTGAAAGGTTGATTAGTTTTCTCCATGCGAGGCAAGATGTCACGTTTGATTGGTTGAATGGTTTTTAGGGGTGAGATAAGTCCTTATATAGTAACCCCTACGGGTAGTACCCAATTCTTTATCTCAAAGTTTTTGTTATTAAAATGGTGTGGCGAACGTAGCGTCTTTGTATTGAAAGACAAGTATCAAGACCACCCACACTAAAGTGAATATCCTGACACTTGGAGAGGAAGGAGACTACACTCAATCCTCTCTCTTTAATTCAAATACAAAAGGATCTTCATTCTCTTATTAAAGTGTCTCGGTTTTGAATGGTGGGTGCTTTGCAACTGTAAACCCTACGGTAAATGTCAGCACTCGGGATAGGAGAAGGCCTACGCCTAACCTCTCCACGACCAATCAAGTTTTGTTACGAAAATGAGTTTGAAAATACACTCGGTGCATGACCGAGGTTTTAGGTCATAAAGGTTTCGGAAGGAAGTTATGAAAAGAGAGGTAGTGAAAGAAATAGGTGATGGATAAAGTTGCACCTTCGTATTGAAAAATGAGTATCAAGACCACTCACACTACAGTGAGTATCTTAACACTCAGAGAGGAAAAAGTCTACACTTAATCCTTTCTTAATATAATTCAACACAAAGAGGAAACGATTCTTATGACTGAAGATATTTATGAAGATGAATTCGGTACGGGACCGAGGTTTTTTAGGAGGAAAATATGTAAGTTCATGGTGATAACCAGAAGAAAACAGAGCTTTGATATGTTAACAAACACAAAGGAAACACATGTTAATAAATCTCACAAGAAGATTCAGGCATGTTCAAAGGGAAATCAACAGTATATAAGGATAGCGATCTTAACCATGAACAGACTTCCACATGGACAAAGGACATCACAATTAATAACAACATGTAATATTTTTTCACCACATGAAAATAGACCTTAAGACAAGCATGTTTAAAAAAGAATGGGTTCAAAAGGATAAAAAATGAACAAGTTATGAGATTTTGAAGTTTTCATTAAAAAAAAAGAAATAAAACGGTAAAAATGTCCCCTATGGGGATTGAACTCAGGACACAAGGGCAGAAGGTCATAAGGGGCGCAAGGTTCTACCACTGGGGTGACTATACATCCGTGTATTTAGCCACCCCTATAACATAAAAGGCATGTTGAGTGAGATTTCTGGGCCATAAATGAAAGCAAGAACAAGTGAAATGCTAAATACGGTTTGATTCGTAACTTCTTCAATTTTTAACCAAATGGGATGAAATTTTAGTCTAACTTGTGTGAAATTTGATGAGGAACACAATGGTGCTGTCTATTTCCTTAAATTATGAAACCATCATAAAATTCGAATGAACATGCAAATTAAAGTTGGAAATGCGTTTTGAGTTCAAGTGGTCAAAACAGATGAATTTAAGGACAAGTAATGGTCTGAGCATGTTTTAAATATGTTATGGAATGTGTCTCAACAGATAGCTTGTCCAAAAAAACATCAAAACAAGAATTTGGTATGTGAGTGCCAATCAATGATCATGAGTGAACTTAAAAAAGGTGATCCCAACAAAAGTGAATTCTGGCCAAACACATGCCTATTCCAAAGCTACAACAGCTGTTCATGGTGTAAACAAATGAGAAGGTGATGGAGAAACAAAATGTCCAACCAATGCCAAGTTAAATAATTTATGGCAGCAACTGCTATGGATTCAATATCATGCCTTCAACTATAAGTTAAAAACAACAAAATAACAGTCAACTACACAAGACTAAATTGTTGACAGGGATAACAACTCAATATTGCAGACCTCAAAACCTCAAGACAGTATGCATTTATGACACAGATGAAATCTTCATGCTAAACCAACACACACATATCCAAAACAGTTTAAATATTAACTTAAAACTCAGAGACCAGTGAGAAACATTTCCACACAAAAACAAACATGTTGTTGAAAACTTGGTTGAAAGTAAAAAACAGAAAAATAGTTTTGGAACCAATCATGACAGGCTGGACTGCAGAGATGCAAACAACAAGGTTGTGCCTTATAGGTAATGAATCCAACAGTAGCATGAATCAACAATAGTTGTAACCATTCATGAATCCAAGACACTCATAAATGGTGATCTCATACTAAAATATACTGACTATAACTCCAAGGTTTCAGTTAATTGATTTGCAAAACTTCAATCCTAGTTAACCAACAAATACCAACTGCTCCCCAAAAAAATGACATTCTAAACTATCACTTATTCAGGCAGAAATTAGACCAGCAACTCTCTCCTCATCAGCACATACTAGCAGGGAAACTAACTGAGGCCTTAAAATCTACACATACACACTGCTCACTGATCATGGAAGCCAACACCAAAATGTCTTTGAAGCTAGAAGCCAAGGCCTGGGCTCTATAACAGTTTGTGCCAGTTATCATCTCATTAACAACAGGGCACATTCATGCACATGCAATTTTTTTTTATGAAACAAATGTTATGCACATACCATAAATATGCCAATAGATGAGCACATGCTCAAGAACTGGATTAAAATAATACCAAACAGAAAATGGCCTTGTGAAACTCAAGAAAAATGCAAAAGAACAATTCATGTAGGCAACAAACAAGTTCATGGCAGTTGGGGCAGTTGAGCATCACATACAAGTTTCAAATAAATAGAACATTGATTCTAGATACATGGACCAAGTAGAAATCAATTGAAACAGAATATGGTATATTGGTTGTGACTATGCAGAGAAATTGTTTTGCCAACAAGATGAAAGTGCAAGTTGTTTTAGTCAAAAATGAGTGGTTTCAAGATACACACACATCATAAACATTACAGTAGATGAGGTTATGTTCAAAATTTAAGCAAATCTTAATCAAAACTGAATTTGGTATACTGGTTGATATGCAAGAATGATCAAATATTGGACTGTTGACAGTCACCAAAACAGTTCAACATTAGGAGTAAAACACTAAGCTGAACACCCCCCCCCCCAATTCATGATAGTAGCACTGGTCATTCCCTTGTCCCAAACAAACACTCACCACAACATAAACCAACCTCCTAGCATGATAAGCCACTCCTGTTAACAACCTCCACAGGTGGATACTAGCAGCCAAACCAACTAGAGAGACTGTTCTCAATCCCCCAATTGGCACCTACTCACCAAAACATAACAAAATCAAGCTTGCCAATGGACTGAGGCTAACAAGCCAACAGCTGACCTGACCAGCTCTTGACACAAATGTGGATTCTAGCATGAAAATGCCTATATCCATCATCAATCTAAACATCATCTCCAATGCAGGTTTACAAACTTGGGACAGTAGGCAAAACAAAAGTGCACAAGGCTTTATCTTATTGGAAACACTCTAGCCTAATCACTAAATGGATATGGTAGCATTCCACTAAGCAAGCAAATCCTGATCCAACTGAAGATCAGGCCTGGAAGAAAACTCAAGCACAACATGATCTTAATATCCATGGCCCTCTTATCCCAACTGTAGGGCAAAATGGACTGTGATCTAAACTGTAGTAATGAAACTGGGCTGAAGAACTTCAAAACAGTTGGACAGAAGCCAAAGCATGACAGAACTGAGATCATGATTTCACCAAATCACCATTTTCAAGGGAACTAGACTTAATTGGCCTTACCAAGTTTATCCAACTAGATTAAAACTGGTGCATAGCATCAAATGTACAATCTAACCATAAGGAATTGCATACTAGCACCCTTGGCATAAAAGAAACTGCTAGAACCTCAGTCCAAATTAAATCACAAAAAACAACTTGCACAGATCAAGAATTGTTTACCCTTCATCAAATCTGAGTAAAGAGCCAAACACAATGTTATCCACATTTAGGTCTGTCACACATGCCAGCACACTTCGTATTTCCATCATTGACAAATTTCCAAAAATGAAATGTTCCCTTGTAGCCAATTATGGAAATCAAAGTAAGAACTCCAATTGAGTAAGAAAATGGTCTGAAAACAGTCACCAATACAGGCACCTACAGGCTGAGCAGCTAGATTCCAACAAAGGCATCTCTTGATTCAAATGGTAACAGGCTACTAAAGGTTTTGCTAACAGAGACAAACAACACACACTGACTATTCCTTAATTCCTAACAGAACCCTTAGCAGTCACAACATAGACCATCCTTCACTATGAGAAAAACTAGCTTGACAAAACTAGGTAGGATGTGGTATGGTCTAGGCAAACTTAAACAGGTCAAGAAGTTCCAAACACAATCTGAATCCAAGTTCTAATCCTACTGTCAGCTTGAAAATTGTGAATTTTAAGGGATGCCAAATTCTGAACATGATCAGGCTTGTGATTTCTCATTGTGATAATGGCATACTGACTGAGGTGAAAAGTGTATCAGACAGCAGCAAGTGCACAAGCTATTCTAACTATGATCAAGTGGTTCCATGTTGACACAGCACACACATGTCATAAATGCAATAATAATTAGTGTAGAGCTTAAAATCTAGACACATTCTCTTTGTTTCAAAAAGTAGCATGGTGATGGTGGTGTATTGCAAAATATCAAAGAAACACCAACTGTCAAAAATAAAAATAGAAAGGTATGCCCTATATTATTACCATACACAATTTTCAAATATGCAATCTAATGATCATAGGCCCTAGAATCATTCAAAACCAAACTGCCATGGAAGTTGGTATGTTCATGGTATATTCTTTCAACACAACATCTCAAAAATGCCAAACATGAAAATGTGATGTAAAGTGAGAAGTTCATAGACTACATACCTCTGGTAGACTATGTTGAACAAGTTAGAACACAAAGAAAACCAGAGATCTTATTTTTGGCACAAAATTGAAGTTTGCTTCCTCTTGAAGCAATATGCAAACCTTAGGACAACTTGAGAAATGAGCTTCACCACTGATCTTCAATGCCTTGGACAGTTACAATATGATATATGTAAGGTGTATGGATGGTTAGAACAGCAAGAATGGGCCTAGACAAGGATTTAGCAGATTTTGAGCATAGTGGTCAAACTTGCTTGGTGTGAAGGTTGACTTTTTGAACAATGGTGTTTTTTGGCAATTTAAATGTATGGACACCTTCTACACAATTTTTAGAGATTGTGTAGATGGTTTTGGGGGGGCTTAGAAGTGGTAGAACTGGTCTTGAGCAGAGTTTTGCTCAAGACAGCTTTTTAGTGAAAAATGGAAGTTTGAAACTTTGAGATTCTTAAGGGAGTGAGAAGGAATTGAGAGCTATTGTTTCTCTGGTATTGGTGATTTCTATGGTGTCTAAATGACATAGAGGGAGCCCCTATTTATAGGAGAATTCAAGGTGAGGGCAGATTTGTAAACTTGGCATTTTTGGAGAGATTTTGAAAAGGAAACCCTTGGCTTGGGGTTTGGTACAGCTGCAAGCTTCAAAAGCCTTGCCTCAAATGATGAATTAGTCAAGTGAAAATTAATGACATGAGGTGATTAGAGTGGCTAGGCAAATAGGGAACTGCAGCTGCAAGTGCAAGTGGTAAAAGTTTCTCTTTCCATTTTATGAATATTATATTGTCAACTTGCCTCCAAATTGCCAAGTCCATCAATTCCTTCTTTCTTCTGGTTTTCTCTTCATCTAGGCCTCAAGTTATCGGAATAAAACAAGATCCATTGGTTGGGGATGGCCCAAGTTGTTAAAATTTGAGTTTGTGAAGAATTGTCAATGTGGGACTCAAGTGTTAAAAGCCCATCTTGCCAAATTCATAACTCTCAGCTCATAAGGGCTATGGAGGAGTTCTACCACAATTTAGAAATCCCTTAAGTAGCTCTACAACTTTCATGTTTTAGGGATTTCCAAATTCTTAATGGAACTAGGTTGAAAAACCCTTCCAAGTTGCTGAAAAAACCACTTAAAAAGGCTAAATAACTTAGAATTTTTCTAAGTTATTTCCCTTCTTAAAATGAATCTTGTCATAACTCCAATTCTATGCATTTATTGATCATGTACCACTTTGAGGATTTTGTAGGATTTGTCAAGAGCTTTCCAATGAGCTTTGAACCACCTCAATTGGATGTGTGGTTGAGGAGTTATGGTCTTGCCCCTTTCAAAACCCTAATTCCCGATTTTTGCAATTACTTCCTAACCCTTGATCCAATAGCCATGAAATTTTATGGGAATGTGTAATATGACATAAGGAACATTTTTGATTTACTTCTTGAAGTCCATTTCCTTATGGTTGGAGAGTTGACTTTTCGGTCAACCGTACGATCGATCGATGACTATCGAGTCGACTGTTGACGATCCGGGTATCTTAAAGCCTTGAATCTTCTTGAATGGACTTCACTAAGCCATATAAACCTTAGGAATTAAGATTTCATCATTAGAACATCTTTCAAAGCAAAAGTCAAACTACAGATCGAAAACCCTAATCGGGCCTGAGTTGCATTGTCTTCAATATTTGAGTGCCAATCCTCAAATTGAATTCATATTTGAACCAATGTAGCATCCTTGACCCTATTTCATGGGAAATCAATTCAAGACATCGACTGATCAAACCATTGAAACCTCAACTTTTAACTGTGCGAAAACCCTAATTTCCCCTTTTTGCTTGGACACTGTGCAGATGAACTGGGTGATCCTTCCAACTCCATCATGACTTTTGAGATATTCAACAGGCCTTCTTCTTTATTTTTTTCTCATGCTCCTGATGGCTTATACCAATGCTTTTGATCAAAAAGAGGGCGGGAAAATTTAGGGTATGACAATATACACTCTAATGTTTTGCCACAAAATGCAGCCAATTAAAAGCATCTACACAGGTATTGAAGGACAAGAAACTTTATGCCAAGTTGTCCAAGTGTGAGTTTTGGTTGAAAGAAGTGAGTTTCCTTGGCCATGTGATTTCTAGTGGAGGAATTGATGTTGATAAGTCAAAAGTTGATGTTGTGTTACAGTGGGACACTCCAAAGTCTGCTACTAAGATTCAAAGTTTCCTTGGATTGGCTGGTTATTATCGCAGGTTTATAGAAAGCTTTTCAAAGTTGGCACTGCCATTGACTCAGTTGACTTGAAAGGGTCAAGCTTATGTGTGGGATGTGGCTTGTGAGAAGAGTTTTGTAGAACTCAACAAGAAGTTGACTACTGCTCTAGTGTTAATTTTTCCAAATCCGAGTGAATCTTTTGTAGTGTAGTACGATGCATCGAAGATGGGTCTTGATGGTGTACTGATGCAGAATGACAGGTCGTTGCTTATGCTTTCAGACAACAGAAAGTTCATGAAAGGAATTATCCTACGCATGACTTAGAGTTGGCCGCGGTGGTGTTTGTGTTGAAGGTTTGGAGACATTATCTTTTTGGGTCCAGGTTCAAAGTGTTCAGTGATCACAAGAGCCTGGAGTATTTGTTTGATCAGAAAGAGTTGAACATGAGGCAGAGACGATGGCTTGAACTTCTGAAGGATTATGATTTTGAATTGAGTTACCATCCTGGTAAGGCTAATGTTGTCGTTGTGCGTTGAGTTTAAAGTCCTTACATATGTCGATGCTTATGGTTCGAGAGTTAGGACTGATTGAGCAATTCAGAGATATGAGTCTTGTTTGTGAAGAGACTTCTAACAGTGTGAAGTTGGGTATGCTGAAGGGGTGTCTTTCAGTTGAACATATTGATGCAGTTGCTGGAGGTTGTAACTATTAGATGTCACTGAGGTGATTTAGGAATTGAGATAGGGTTCTCGTGCCTAGATGGTAATTTTTAGATAGAATTGTACTAGGTAGGGATTAAGTGAGGAGTTGTAAACGAGGGAGTGTAGCTCTAAATTAATACTACTGATAGTGAATTCATTCCTGGCATGGTAGCCCCCAGATGTAGGTGAATTATATCAAACTGGGTCATCATATCTTATGTTATTTTTCATTTTGTTATGATTTATTCAGTCTGTACTTTCGCTCTGAAGTATATCTTTTGACCGATGTTGAAACATTTGTCGTGACACTGTTTTGACCTTAAAGGTTCAGAGTGTTCTTGATTTTAAGAGAACATAATATTTATGTTCTATCCTTGTTTAGTTTTTAGCAGAGATTAATGCCTCGACATCTCTTAGGACATTTGTGATCTGCTTACCAGAATTTCAAGACTAAAAAGCTGGATTTTTTTAAAATATGACTAAAAAATTAAAAATAAAATAAATGGGTGGACTAAAACTGCATTTAGATCTTTTTATATGTATCATAACACATTTGTGCACATATATAAAAGAGAATTGCATTAAGAGAGAATATATGAGGACCATAATATAATTTTCCTATTCCAATTGAAAAGCATATAAATTAAAATTTCTAAACCAATGCACTTGGTACATTATGCATTGTATTGCTGCTGAAAGGCATATTATATATTTTATTTATGTTAATGAGATTATCTTTCACAAAACAATGTCATCATTACATTAATACTATGTGTTACAACTCTAACCATTTCGGATGATCGGACCAATCATACTGTGAACTAGAAAATATGACGAGTTGAAAAGGTTAAAAGACAGAATATACAATTGACTCGGTGGAAAATGGTATGACCTTACTAGTTCACTTGTCAAACCCGAGAATCAATGGGTTTGTTTGAAGCGGCAATTGCACTTATTTTTTACTTTGACATTTTGCAAGAAGTAAAAAAATTTAAAATTGAAACATTTCATATCTCATGTCTCGTCTCAAAATATGAAACTTTTAGAATTATAAGAATCTACCTCTCATCCATTAATCTATCTCAAAATCTCAATTATCATAATCAATCTTCTTCCTTATTGTAGGTAGTATTAGTTCTTGTTATTTAATTTCGTTGTTTTTGTTAAACTTACTACTTTCATTTGCATTATTGTTATTGTTATTCAATTTTAATGTTACAATTTTACTTTGCATTTAGCATTTGTCATTTGACTTGGATGATTTACTAGTTTAAAACTCATTATTTTATTTTTATTTTATGTTAAAACTTGTACTTAAAAATGATTTTGGATATAAAATGATAAATATATAGTGATAGTTTTGTGTTACCACTCATTAAAAAAATATCTTTAAATTTGATTATTTAATTTCTTAAATTCTTGATTTTGATTATGACATGAGCATTGAAAATTTGTTTAAATTTTATATTATTTTTTATATACTTTATAATCATAATTTCATATCAATCAAGATTTTTTTTATAAGTTAGATCAATTACCATGTGGTCTGATCAATGATTGACTAGTCTAACCGATAACCCATTGATCTAATACTTTGACCAAACTGATTCAAGTTTTAAAACATTGCATTAATATACATATATATACTCAAACCATAACATTTTATACAAAAGCTATTATACATACATAATTAAAATTATATTGGTAATGCATTCATTCTATACAGGATTGAAAAAAATTTATATACAAACTTTTAATATATGCAGTATGCACTATTCGAAGCTTTATGAGTGAAGATTTGAACATGGTTATTGTTGAAGGTTATTCAAGTAATTGAAGTATTGTATTCGGTTAACACGGGTGTGTAATCGGTTACAACAAGGCCAACAGCTCATTTCAGTAGCAGAAAAGTGAAATTTTTGTTGTTGTAACTAATTAACCTGTGGCGTTAACTGGTTACCACTAAGTTGAATTTAATTCTTTGTTAGCTGTAACTAGTTAACCAAATGGTGTAACCGGTTACGAGCCCGATTTTTGTACTTTTCTATTATTTCACTTGGTTGTTTTGGTTCCTAATTACATTGTAACTAATGTATAAATGTATATGATGTATTCTCATCCTAGGTTAGTGAAATAATCACTTCTCACCCTCAATAATCTCTCTCTCTCTCACACACACACACACAATTGTCCTCTTTCACCATCTACATTTAAAGTTTCTCCATCATTGCTCACTAATCTTGTGGTTCATTGTTTCAACATTTGACATCAAGAGTCTGGTTCTAATCCACAAACACCTAGTGTGCAACATGAATTTTGTTTCCAATGAAAAAATCCCTGCAAACTTATTCATCCTTGATGCAAAGAGTTACAATAAATGGTGCAAGAAAATGAACATGTTATTTGGATACCAAGATGTTCTTGAAGTGGTCAATAATGGTGTTACTCCTCTTGTACAAGGTGCAACAGAAGCACAACAAGCAACGCATAAGGAAGAGAAGAAGAAAGATTTAAAAGTGTTGTTCTTGATCCATAAATGTGTTATTGGTCATAAATTTGAGAAAGTTTGTGATTGTGAATTGTTAAAGCAAGCATGGGATATCTTAGAGAAGGCATATGCAGGGGCTGACAAGGTGAAGGTAGTGAGGTTACAAACTCACAAAAGTTAGCTCAAATTGATTCAAATGGAATAACAGGAGACAATCGACGATTTCATAACAAGAACCACTCAGTTAGTGAATTAAATGAAGGCATGCAGAGAAATTGTTACGAAGCAGTATGTTGTCGCGAAAATCTTGCGTTATTTAACACCAAGATTTGCAATCTAGTTTTGGCGATTAAGGAATCGAAGAATCTTGTGACGATGAGCAAAAAGAAGCTACAAAACTCTGTTAAGGCTCATGAACAAATGATGGAGGAGAGAAATAATGACAAAGAAAAGGAAGAGATCACTTTGCAACCTCGCTTCAATGAGAAGGATAAAAGATAAAAAGAAAAATGGCCCATGAAGAGCAAAATAAATTTTCAGAATTTTGGTGGAAGAGAGTCCCAAAATTTCAAGAATTCGACTTGCCAAAAGGGTGAGAGCAGCTGCAACAAAAATGGTGACCAAGGCAACTTTAGAGGTGAAAAGAAGAGGACAAGATTAATGAGCAGTGCTATAAGTGTAAAAGGTTTGGTCATTTTGCAAAAGAGTGGAATGTGAACAAGAAGGAATCTCAAGGGGATGAAGCCAAGGTTTCAAGACAAGATTTGATGAAGAGAATACACTCTTGGACATGATCATGGAAGGAGAATACAGCAGCAACAAGCTGCGGGACATCATTAGTAGCTTAAAGAATTCTGAAAATTTGAGTTGTAACCGGTTGAATAATACAGTTAACCAGCTGCATAAAGAGGAAGACGCCACGATTAGTATGAAAAGAGTTCAATGCAGCGATGAATGATATTTGGACTCGGGTTTTTTAACTCATATGATGGGGAGGAAGGATTGGTTTGTGAAAATCAACTGAGTCTAAAGATGGGATCAATGATGTTTTGATCATGAGGAGGGATGGTGGACATTATTTGATCAAAGATGTGTTATACATTCCATGAATCAAATTTAACCTTCTAAGTATTGGCCAATTACTTAAGAAGGGGTGCAAGATTTATATGGAAAACAAGGGGTTGTGTGTTATGGATGAAAAAGGAGTTTTGGTCCTTAAAGCGCCTATGGTTTCCAAAAAACCCATCAACGTTGAGTTGAAGTTTATGGAGCATAGATGTCTTATTACTGTAACAAGTTGTGAAGAGTGCATGTGGCATTATCTTCTTGGGCATATTAAATTTAGAGATATCAAAGACTTACAAAATAACGGGATAATAACGGGGCAGCCATCAATCAACATACCAGCTAAAATTTGTAAAGAATGTGTGCAAGCGAAGAAACATAAGGGTAAATTCAGCAAGTATGCAAAATGTAGAACCAAGAATAACCTTGAGGTGGTGTATTCGGATGTGTATGGGCCATGTAGAAGCAAGCTTCAAGCATATTTAAATGTTTTGATGAGGACAACAAGAACAAGCTTTCTACGCAACTTATACTACGCAAAAAGTAAGAGAATCAAGTAAACAACAAAGACATCAAGCATCAAGATAGTGCTCTCGCATATGTCTTCTATGGATCAAAGCTTCTCTTACAAGTTTCAAGTAATGAAGATTGAGTCTTGAACATCAAGTCAAAGGTATAACGAATATTACTTGAAAATATCTATACAAGTGTTCATAATTCACATTTTACTTCAATATATCACAAATACTTTTAAAACATTTTTAAAATGATCTCTCTTGTTAAAAATAATTATTTTATGAAAATCTTTCAGTGTTAATCGACTAACCCTTTTGGTTAACCGGTTAACGGCCCTTAAAATTAACTCATTTGTGATTTTGTTACAGTGTTAACCGATTAACACATAGGGTTAACCAATTAACATGTGTAAATTTTGACTATTTTTAAACGTTGTAAGGTGTTAATCGATTAACCCATTTGGTTAACCGATTAACACTGAAACAGCAAGCAAAAATGGCAGCTTTTCATGAAAATATGCATTGGTCTCCATTTTGATTTCGGACTGTTTTTGCTGCACAAAATCACACCCTTTTGTAAAGGTATTTTGATCAATATAAATTGTTATCAATTTCAAAATTCCAGTTCACCTTCAAGAAACAAAATCATTCAAATTACTCATTATTTTGATACTTCAAATTTTCATTTTTTAAGTGTTCAAGAACAATTTTTTAAAGAAGCCTTTGAATAAACTTTCACACTATCACAGCTTCATTTCAATTTCTTTCACAAGAACACTTGTATATCTATTTGAGTAATATTTGTTTCAAGAAATACATCGATCGTGAAGATTGATAATATCATTCTCTCAAAGATTTCAACTTATTTCTAAGATAATTGTGTATTACCTGGTTATCCAAGATTGTTGGAAACAAGTGAAGTGTTTGAAGAGGATTTTTCTTCTACACTTGGATTACCTATAGATTAGATAGTAGGCATCACCATTGGTGTGATTATGCTGTGCAATAATTATAAACTATAGTGAAATCTCTTTCGAGTCGAAAGGGGAGTGGAGTACTTTCGGAATGTGAGGGGAACCACTATAAATTTCTTGTGTCTCTTTTTCTTTCTGCACTTTACTTTCAAAGTCATATCATCATAACCGGAAAAAGAACCAAGAACCGAAAAAGATTGCAAATATTTTTCAGAACCTAAATCACCCCCCCCCCCCCCCCCCCCCTTCTTAGGTGCATTTTCAAGTTACAACTGGCATCAGAGTGGGTTATAGGTAACCTGTTCCTATTCGATCC
Organism: Lathyrus sativus; assembly: GCA_963859935.3. NCBI lineage: Eukaryota > Viridiplantae > Streptophyta > Magnoliopsida > Fabales > Fabaceae > Lathyrus > Lathyrus sativus. The sequence goes on along the minus strand of OZ012736.1, from coordinate 180,438,584 downwards.
AGATAGCTTCCGCAAATAAAAATCTTGTATTCAAAGACGGTGGTAGTAGCAACAAGCCTCCTTTATTTTGTGGCAAATATTTTGACTTCTGGAAGATCTGCATGAAGGCACATTTAGAAGCACAAGGAAGTGAAATATGGGAGGCTGTTTAAAATGGTCCTTTTGTTCCTACATCGGTGGTCAATGGAGTTGGTTAATCAAAACCGCAAGGATCATGGGATGATGATGATAAGAATAAAGTTCTCTACGACAAAAAGGCGATAAATATTTTACAAAGTGCACTTGGAATGGATGAATTCTTCCGTATCTCAACATGTACAACGGTTAAGAAAATATGGGACACTCTTGTTGAAACTCATGAAGGAACCACCAAAGTTAAACAGTCCAGATTAAATACATTGAGTCAGGAGTATGAACTATTCAGAATGCAACCAGGAGAATCTATCCTAGACTTGCAGAAAAGATTTGTGCATTTGAAAAATCACTTGAATGCACTTGGTAAGACACTAACAAATGATGAACTTAGTCTTAAAGTGCTTAGGTCCTTATCAAGAGAATGGCAACCCAAAGTGACGGTGATTTCCGAAAAGAAAAGTCTATCAACAATGACATCCGCTACGTTATTCGGAAAGCTCCAAGAATGTGAGACGAAACATGGAGGATTGGAGAAACATGAAATTTAAGAGAAGAAATCCAAGAGCATTACCTTGAAAGTTGAATCCAAAGAAGTGGAGAAAGAAGACAATCCCGAAGAGGACAAAAATTTTACGCTTCTTGTAAAAAGACTAGGTAAATATTTTGGTGCAAACAATAATATTAGAAACTTTAGTTATACAAGAAGAAAGAAGTTCTCAAATAATAAAGAAAAAGAAACATCAACATCCAATGGAGACATTACATGCTATGAATGTGGAAACCAAAGCCACATCAAACCGGAATGTCCTAAACTCGCAAAGAATCATGACCATAAAGGAAAGAAGGATTACAAAAAGAAGGCATATGTTGCTTGGGATGACAACGAAATAAGTTCTTCATCGGAATCCGATAGTGATCAAAGCGCAAATCTAGCATTGATGACATCACATCATTCCAACGATGAAGACAATAAGGTTAGTAGTGATTTCTCTATTTTTGATAATGATGCTCAAGGAGCAATTGATGAACTTTTAAGTGAGTGCAAAATTCTATATAAAACCATTTCATCTCAAAATAAACAAATAACAACTTTAGAGGAAAATCTTGAGAAAATGGAAAATAATTTTAAAGATGAAAAGGGAAAATTAATTAAGAATTTTGCATGCACTAAATGTGAGTCACTCTCTTTTCAAATAGTCCAATTAAAAAGGGTCCTAGAAAGATATGAAAAAGGGAAAATTGGATTGGAATGTGTTCTTAGTAATCAAAGATACTCAAATGATAAAAGTGGTCTTGGTCACTCAAAATTTTCTAAACAAACTTCTAACAAGACCATCTTTGTCAAAGCTAAAGAACAAATTCCTATGGGAAAAGGTGGCAATCATAAAAAGGTTCATCAATATGTCAAGAATAAAAGAAACAATAAAAAGAAATCTTATCCCCTAGATATAAAAGCAATTTTGAGCCTACATGTTTTTATTGTGGTATAAAAGGACATACTCCAAATGCATGTTATATTAGAAATTTTAGTGTTGCTCAAGGCCATTATGTATGGGTAAAGAAAGGAACTAACTTTGAAGGACCCAAGGTAATTTGGGTACCTAATAAAACTTAACTCTTTTTTGTAGGTATGCTTGAAGACCTCTTCAAATGAATGGTATCTTAATAGTGGATGTTCGAGGCACATGACAGGTGACTTAAGCAAATTTTCACATCTAACGCTTAAGGCCAAAGGATTTGTTACTTATGGTGACAACAACAAAGGAAGAATCCCTGGCTTAGGCATCGTTGGTTTACCGCCTTCAACAACTATAAAAGATGTCCTATATGTAGAAGGTCTAAAGCATAGTCTCCTTAGCATTAGCCAATTGTGTGACCGAGGGTTCAAAATCAACTTCACTAAAAATGAATGCTTGACTGAAAATGAAGTTACTCATGAAGTTATGCTAAAAGGTAAAAGAGTTAATAATATCTTCTTAGTTTCCTTAGATAACTTGTCTTTGAATGTTAAATGTCTCTTGGCAAGCAACAGTGAATCATGGTTATGGCATAAGAGGTTTGCTCACATTCATATGGAGCACTTGAATGAGTTGATCAAACATGACTTGGTTATTGGATTGCCGAAAATCAAATTCATCAAAGATAGGTTATGTGATTCTTGTCAAAAAGGAAAGCAAACTAAATCAAATTTCACATCCAAGAATGCGGTGTCCACAACTAGGCCACTACAATTGTTGCACATGGATCTTTTTGGTCCATCAAGAACAAAAAGCTTCGGAGGTAATGTTTATGCATTAGTAATTGTAGATGATTTTTCTAGATACACTTGGACTTTCTTCTTGATGCAGAAAAGTAAAGCATTCAAAGCATTCAAGAAGTATGCAAAACAAATTCAAAATGAGAAATCTCTTACAATTGCCTCCATTAGAAGCGACCATGGTGGCGAATTCCAAAATGCCTCATTTGAAGAATTTTGTGAAGAACATGTAATTTCACACAACTCCTCTGCACCAAGAACTCCACAACAAAATGGTGTCGTAGAAAGGAAGAATAGGACATTGGTGGAACTTACAAGGACTATGCTAAGCGATTCAAGTCTTCCAAAATATTTTTGGGCGGATGTGGTAAGCACGGCATGCTTTGTAAGTAATCGTGTTAATATAAGACTTATTCCTAATAAAACACCCTATGAACTCTTCAAAGGGAGAAAACCAAATATTTTATTCTTTCATATTTTTTGTTGTAAGTGTTTTGTCCTAAACAACGACAAAGACAACCTTGGTAAGTTTGACGAAAAATCAGATGAAGGTATATTTCTTGGTTATTCCCTTACTAGCAAAGCTTTTAGAATTTATAATAAAAGAACTTTAACTATTGAAGAATCTATGCATGTCAAATTTGATGAATCTGTTGCACCCCAAAATTTGACGAACATTTATTTACCCATCAAGAGTTGTATGAGAATTTGAAGCTAGTCAAGAGAGTTGTTCAAAGGTTCAAAGGTTGATACCTTTGTCAGAGAACTCAAGAAATCCTCAGAGGAATTGGTTGAAACCAAGGTTGTGTGTCTCATAACTTGAGAGTTATGGGAGCTCCTCAGATGATTCTGAGACTATGAGGGTGGACTTGAAGCTTTGAGAAAGCTTATGAGATGTCTTGAAAGCCATCATGAAGCCTAGAGAGGTCATTATGCAAGAATTCATAAGATTCAGCCATGAGTGGTGGAATTAGGGTTTTGACTGGGTCAACCCTAGGTCAACTGATGATTTGGAGAGGGTTGAGACCTAATACAAGGGACATGTGATCATGGAATGATGTATTGAGATATTATAAGGATGATTCCTAGACAAACTCATCATGATTGAGGAGTTTGAGAAGTTTTAAGCTAGGGTTTCTAAGGATAGACAGTGTAAAATCCCCTAGTTTGATCCCTATCTTCAAGGCAGTTTAGCTCAAGATGTGATTGTCATCTCATCTTCCCCAAAACATGAATGTTGTAGAGCTTGTTCTTAGCTTTAATTTGAGTGCTAGAAGTCCTTGATAGGATTTGTAGAGCTCAAGTTATGACTTTGACAAATTACAGGTCATCTGAGGTATGTGAATCTGGGTCCTTGAAAGTCACCCAACTTGCATCCAACTTTTGCCCTAGTAGGATGATTCCTATGGATTCTTTGTAAACATTAATGTTGAAGATCATCTTCTTATCTTTCTAGAGAGTACTAGAAGTCCTTGATAGGATTTGTAGAACTCAACTTATGGCTTTGACAAGCCAAGGGCATTTTGGTCATTTGGAGGTTATAGGTCATTTCAAGCATCAGGCCATATCTCCTACTTCCAAGCTTCAAATGGAAAAATCTTCAACATCAAACTTTCTTAGAATGATGTTTTAAGGCTAGTAGGGAGGTCATGAGATGTTGAAAAGGCTTATATCAAAAAGTGATAAAAATGGCCTAAAAATGAGGCATAAGTTAATTAAAGTGAAATTGAAAATCATAAATCACAAGCTATAAGTCCAAACCATGTCATGTAATAGGTAATTTTGACTCTAAATGACATTCTAAGAACAATGGTTCAGCCACAATTTTTATTTGAGGCTTGGATCATAGGGCTGATTTGGAATTGGCTCACTTGCATATTAAGGTACCAAACCAAAACTCAAAAGAACTCAATAAGCAAGGTTGTTATGCATTGTAATTCATCCAAAATCTCATGTGGGGATAAATTCAAGTCAGAAACCAAGGTTACAAGGGATATGGCATGAGATAGCATGTAAGGAGAATGAGAAATCAAAATACCATGACATGAAAAGTTCAAGTTCTCATTAGATGATCCTAGAGGGTTCTAGATGATTCTAAACCACTCTATATAACAAGTGAAACTTGCTCAGATGCAAGGTTGGTGAGAATTGGTGCATGAAAGAGAGAGTGAAATCCAAAAACTTCCATTGCAAGTCACATTCAATTTCTTCATTCTTCTTCATTTCCCTCCTTTTTTTCTCCACAAACACTTTCCATAGATCCCTTTGAGTGTGTGCATACTGAATTGAAGCTCCATTGATGAAGGATTGAAGGTGTTCCCATTGGATTTGCAAAGAAGCAATCATCATCGAATCTTGAAGTATAAGCTCTCTCCCTCAGAATTTTTGCAAACAGTAGAAGTTTCATCATCCAAGGATCATTCTTGAAGAGTTTCAAGCCTTGAATTGAAGATCTACTACATCTGCCATACCAAGAAGCCAGGTTTGCAAAATCTCTTCCACCTCATTATTTAGGCATGGTTAGGTTGAATTATTAGTATAGAATGGTTAGAGATCAATAGGTGATCAATTCTAGAGACTTTAGGAGCATTTGATGAAGTTTCAGTCATGGACATCATTTCTTGGATGAGCAAGAACGTGTGATATAGTGAGTGATAATGCATGATTAATAGCTGGTTTTGATTAGGGCAATGTGAGGATCATTTTGATGTAAAGAAATCCAAGGTTGGTTGAGGTTAAGGATTGACCATATTTTGAGATTAATGGAGTTGCACTATCGGGTTGCATGATAGAGACCATTTCAATGCATTTCAAGACTAGGATCGTGTTCAGGGAGAAAAATGGATCAATTTAGGGTTTTGAATGGTTGAATTTGATGTTGATTTGAGGTAGTACGAAGGGATGGAAGTTTGTTGCATGAAATCTGTTTTCATGGGGTTTCAGCAAAACCCTAGCTGCGTGAGGAAGAAGACGATCCCACGATCGTTGGATGAGCAAGCTGACCATTGACTGGGAACTGGATCTGATGGCCTGCATTTAATTGAATTTTGAGAGGGAAAGTTGAGAGTGTGAAACGCACCGTTTCATTAAACGGTGGCGTGTTGGGCTTGAGTGATCATGCTATCCCCACCCCCCAATCAAGGCCCATTGTGATTTGAACTGAAACCCATTGCTATTCTCACCGTGCTATTTTCTTTTTCTTTATGTTTTTCCATTTATTTTCTGATTTAGATATTGGGCCTGGCGCTTTGCTATGTGAACCCCCCAGTCTGGGCCCAAGCGTGGATTGCACTATATATGTTTACTTGTTACACCCCATTTTCATATTTGCATTTTATTTTTCTCCATTTTTATTTTAATCTTGTAAAATTCATATCAAATGGAAAATTAAATATTTTTTCATGGGAGTTTTTTCTCCCATTTCATATTTTTGTCTAGAAAAATATAAAATAAAAACATTTTTCATTTCATGCATTTTGGTATTTTTTGTATATTTTTACTTTTAATTGCATTTTAATTTCTTTTATATTGATATAAGAATTTGTTGATTTTAGTTTAGGTAGTTCCCTTATTATTTTTAGGTCATTCTTTTTAGGATAGTTAGATACATGTTTTAGTTCCCCCCTGGATTTATTCCATAATTTTGTGATGATTTTTAGGATAGTTTTGATTAGATGCTATTAGGTTGTGTAGAATTAGGTTAAACTTCAACATAGGTCCATAATAACTTTAGATTTTTGGGTTTTTAGGACAAGTTAGACTATGGGACATATATGGGTATTAAGGGTAGGTATGTAGGATCCCTTAGAAATTATATTAGGATTTAATATAATAGTATACTATTTTTGGTTGATTTTTGTATTGGTTGATTGTTTGTGTTGCCTTTAGGGCATTTTTGCTTTAGTTGCTTTGCTTTGTGGGCTTGGAGAGCTTGATCTTGTCCTAAGGAGCATTGAGGAGCATAGTAGAAGACTTGAAGATGGATTGAAGAGCTTGAGAGCTTGATCTTATTTCTTTTTTTGTTGTTTTAGGGTTAGGGATTAGGAAGAGTTTAGACTTAGATAACTTCTTTCTTAAACATGGATGGTATCTGTCACCTCCATTCCTCCCTGTGATTCAAAGTCCTTCCATGGTATACACCTCTCTCCTTTGGAGGGATAAGTGATGTACCTAGGAAGTAGAACTTTTGAGGGAACCATTCCTTTGATGCTGAACCCTTATAGGTCACCTTTGGTGGTCAATAAGCAGTTCAATATCCCCAGCTTATCCAGTAAGTGATTTTCTCTGGTTTGATTTCCTTGAGAGATGTTGAGCTTGAGTGTGAAGATGAAGACTTCAATGAAGAGTGTAGAAGAGGATGAATCCTTGAGTATTGCCATTCCAGCTGAAGCTTGAAGAGCAACAAGAGCAAGTTGATACTTGAAGATCCTTGAAGATTAGGTGAAGCCTGAAGGTGGAGCTGGTCAAGAAGCTGAAGCTTAAGGGAGAAGATAAGTTGAAACTTATGTTGAAGGGTTGAAACCTGGAAAAGAAATTGATATTTGTCAAGAGTGATTGAATTCTGAAGACTGAATTGCTGTTGGAAAAGCTAAAGCTTGAAGTTGAGAGAGGAGTTGATCTTCTTCTTTTTCTTTCTGTATTGCTGTGTTTTGTTTGACTTGTTTGATGCATTAGAATAAGTTCATATCTAGAATAGGTAGAATCTAGGAGCATGATTGCAATAGAGGTTGAGTTGCTCCCTCTGCTTGTATTGTTACTGTGTGGCTTTGCTTGCGGGTATTCGGTAGAGCCCAGCTCCCTTGCCCATGTGGTTTGTTTGCCTGATGGCATTTTATTTCATTTTACCTGTATGATTGCAGTTTACTGTTATTGCTTGATAGCATGTTGGTTATATTTCAGTATGATTACTGTTATCCATTCTGGCTTGAGGTTGAGATGAGCTTGTGGAGGATGAAGCCCCACACACATTTCCTCCCTCACTTGCATTGCATGCATTTTACTGTTAAGCTGATGCTTTGTCTGTTTTGGTGTATCATTGACATGATCCCTTAGGACTCTCATTTCCTTTGATAAGGATTTGATGATAGACTTTTAGGTTGAAACCTATGCATGACAACTTCTAGGAGTTCCCTGTTCAAACCTCAACCATAGGATGAATCCATGGCATGACAACAGTAGGACTTGATAGTCTCCCTCCTAGTTGGGCCTGTTCTCTTCTCATCTCATAACAGTTTAAGATACAGTAATCATGAATGATTTCTTTCGTATGTTACGAGCCTTAAGCTATCTGAGAAAGGATTGTGGGAGAGTTTCTTTTCCACAGTCTAGATGTTTAGTATGGTACCCTTTGGGTGACATGCGACGCATTCACTCTCAGGTCATAGTCTCTAGTGCGATTGAAATTGCAAACACAATAAAAAACACTTCTTTCATAAAAGACAGGAAATAAACCGTAGTTTCCCGAACTACGTGAGCTCTAATCTCTCATGCCTGTTGAGAGTACGTAGGCACAAGATGGCGATGTCTTGGCGAGCTACCTTTCCCCGTAACCCGTCGTAGGCCGAACTACGTTGACTCTGATTTCTCATTCTCTGATGAGAATACGTAGGCATAAAGTGCGACGCTTTGCCGAGTCATTTTCTTTTTCTTTTCTGTTTAAGCCAGCCTTGATAGGTAGATAGATAAAACCAACCCGTCCAGTAAACACAACAAGCGTGGATCCCATCGAGTACGACGGACGTGAGGGGTGCTAATACCTTCCCCTTGCGTAACCGACTCCCGAATCCAGACAATGGTTGCGACGACCTTGTCTTACCCTTTTTTCGTCAGGTTTTTCCGATCGTTTCCTTTCCCACTCTGAGGGATAAATAACGAAAGGTGGCGACTCTTCTGTCATGCCGGCACATTATTTTCGCGCGAGCGACAGAATCTAACCCCTCTAAGGAGGATATTGTGGTTTGTGATGATGATGATGAAATTGTAGAAATTCCCAAAGAAGATACTTCTAAAGATATCATTAAAGAACAAGATAGAATGGTTTAACAAGATTCCAATATCAACGATCTACCAAAATAATGGAGGACTCATAGAGATCATCCTATCGACAAAGTGATCGGAGACATAAGTCAAGGTGTTGCTACAAGATTAAATCTCAAAGATGCATGCTTGAACATGGCGTTCGTATCTCAAATAGAACCTTCGAAAGTTGATGAAGCTCTTGAAGATGATCAATGGATTATTGCTATGCAAGAAGAATTAAACTAATTTGAGAGAAATCAAGTTTGGGAACTTGTTTCTAGACCAAAAGATAAACATATTATCGGAACAAGATGGGTGTTTAAGAACAAACTTGATGAGAATGGAATAATTGTTCGAAACAAAGTAAGATTGGTGGCTCAAGGGTACAATCAAGAGGAAGGAATTTACTTTGAAGAAACATTCGCTCTGGTTGCAAGGTTAGAAGTTATTCGTTTATTACTTGCTTATACTTGTTCAATGGATTTTCAACTTTTCCAAATGGACGTCCAAAGCGCCTTCTTGAACGGATATATCAATGAAGAAGTCTATGTCAAACAACCCCCGGGTTTTGAAGACTTCAAGCATCCTTCACATGTATACAAATTGAAGAAAGCCCTCTATGGACTTAAACAAGCACCAAGGGCATGGTAGGGCATGGTATGATCGTCTAAGTAATTTCTTATGCGAAAAAGGTTTTGAAAAAGGCAAGGTAGACAAGACTTTATTCATTAAAAAGATAAAGGATAATACCTTACTAGTTCAAGTCTATGTGGACGACATCATCTTCGGTTCAACAAACAAGGAACTATGTGAAGAATTTGCATCGATGATGCAAGGCGAGTTTGAAATGTCTATGATGGGAAAGATGAATTACTTCGTTGGATTGCAAATCAAGCAATTAAAAGACGGAATTTTTATCAACCAACCAAAGTATTGCAAAGAGTTGTTAAAGAGATTTGATATGGATGAGTGTAAAGCTATGTCAACACCAATGGGATCTGGAACCTACGTTGATCAAGACGAATCGGGAAAATCAGTTGATATTACAAAGTATCGAGGTATGATTGGTTCTTTATTATATTTGACGGCAAGTCGTCCTGACATAATGTTTAGTGTTTATTTATGTGCTCGATTTCAAGCAAATCCAAAGGAGTCACATCTCACGGCAGTCAAAAGAATCATGAAACATCTCAAGGGAACGACTAATGTTTGCTTATGGTATCCTAAAGGTAGTTTTTGTACATTAATTAGTTATTCTGATGCGGATTATGCATGCTGTAAAACTGATAGAAAAAGCACGAGTGGAACCTGTCACATCCTTGGAAATGCATTAGTTTCGTGGTCATGTAAGAAACAAGCATGCATTGTTCTTAGTATGGCTGAAGCAGAATACATAGCGGCGGGAAGTTGTTGTGCACAAAATCTTTGGCTAAAGCAACAATTAAGCGACTACGGAATTGATCTTGGATGCATTCCTCCCCGATGCGACAACACAAGTGCAATCAAAAATCCGATCATGCACTCAAGAACCAAACACATCGACATTCGACATCATTTTCTCTGCGATCACGTGCTTAAAGGAGATGTCGATGTCACTTTTGTAGATACACATAACCAACTTTCCAACATATTCACAAAGCCACTCGCGAAAGAACCATTTTTCAAGATTCGGAGAGAGCTCGGAATCCTCGATGAAGGTGATATCTAATTCTTCAGAAGTTAATCTTTATAGCATCTTTTTGTTTGGTATGTTAAGTATATGTGTTGGGCTTATTCTATGTGTGTATGTATGTTTACTTTAATTATCATATGCTCCTCTTCCTTTTTGCTAATGACAAAGGGGGAGAAGGATTGGTCTCTCTAATGTTTCCTTGTGCAGAAAAAGTTATACCTCTTGTATTAAGGGGGAACCTTAACATAGGGGGAGAAATAGTGTAGAGAAACCAAGTATCAAAGCAATCTTTCAAGAGTCGGTTGTCATCATCAAAAAGGGGGGATTATATAACCAAGCTTCAAGCACATTTAAATGTTTTGATGAGGACAACAAGATCAAGCTTTCTACGCAACTTATACTATGCAAAAAAAGCAAGAGAATCAAGTAAAAAACAAAGACATCATGCATCAAGATAGTGCTCTCACATATGTCTTCTATGGATCAAAGCTTCTCTTACAAGTTTCAAGTAATGAAGATTGAGTCTTGAACATCAAGTCAAAGGTATAACGAATATTACTTGAAAATATCTATACAAGTGTTCATAATTCACATTTCACTTCACATATATCACAAACACTTTTAAAACATTTTTAAAATGATCTCTCTTTTTAAAAATAATTATTTTCTGAAAATCTTTCAGTGTTAACCGATTAACCCTTTTGGTTAACCGGTTAACGACCCTTAAAATTAACTCATTTGTGGTTTTGTTATAGTGTTAACCGATTAACACATAGGGTTAACCGATTAACATGTGTAAATTTTGATATTTTTAAATGTTGTAAGGTGTTAACCGATAAACCCATTTGGTTAACCGATTAACACTGAAACAGCAAGCAAAAATGGCAACTTTTCATGAAAATGTGCACTAGTCTCCATTTTGATTTCTGACTGTTTTTGCTGCACAAAATCACACCCTTTTGTAAAGGTATTTTGATCAATATAAATTGTTATCAATTTCAAAATTCCAATTCACCTTCAAGAAACAAAATCATTCAAATTACTCATTCTTTTGATACTTCAAATTTTCATTTTTTTAAAGTGTTCAAGAACAATTTTTGAAAGAAGCCTTTGAATAAACTTTCACACTATCACAACTTCATTTCAATTTCTTTCACAAGAAAACTTGTATATCTATTTGAGTAATATTTGTTTCAAGAAGAAGATCGATCGTGAAGATTGATAATATCATTCTCTCAAAGATTTCAACTTATTTCTAAGATAATTGTGGACTACCTTGTTATCCAGGATTGTTGGAAACAAGTGAAGTGTTTAAAGAGGATTGTTCTTCTACACTTGGATTACCTATAAATTAGATAGTAGGAATCACCATTGGTGTGATTAGGCTGTGCAATAATTTTAAACTATAGTGAAGTCTCTTTCGAGTCGAAAGGGAAGTGGAGTACTCTCGGAGTGTGAGGGGAACCACTATAAATTTCTTGTGTCTCTTTTTCTTTCTGCACTTTACTTTCAAAGTTATATCATCATAACCGGAAAAAGAACCAAGAATCGAAAAAGATTGCAAATATTTTTCAGAACCTAATTCGACCCCCCCCCCCCCTCTTAGGCGCATTTATAAGTTACAGGCCAATGCAAGTAGGTTCTATTTTGTGGCAATATGTACTTTGTCACATTTATCGACGATCATAGTAGAAAGCTATGGACATACCTAATCAAGAGAAAGGATGAGGTACTTGAAGTGTTCAAGAAGCTCAATTCCAAGGTTGAGAGGAAAAGTGGTCACAAGCTTAAAGTGGTCAAAACGGATGGTGGAGGCGAATATGTCTCAAATGACTTTGGGAGAATTTGTGATTAAAAGGGGATTGTACATGAGGTAGTACGAGCCTACACACTAAAGTTAAACGGTATTGCTGAAAGGAAGAATCGATTGATCATGAACATGGTGAGAAGTATGTTAAATGGGAAGAACTTATCGAAAGAGTTATGGGGAGAAGTGGTATCCACAAGTTCCTATTTGTTGAATACGTGTCCTAGAAAGAAGCTTGATAATGTAACACCAGAGGATTCAAACTAAATCTGAACCATTTGAGAGTTTTTGGTCGTGTTGTATACCGAAATGTTTTGGGTCAACTTAGAAAGAAGTTGGATGATAAGAGAGAAGTGATGATACTTGTAGGGTATCACTCCACCGATGGTTACGAACTATTTGATGTTGTAAACAGGAGGATCGTGATCAGTAGGGATGTTATAGTCGATGAATTGAAGGAAGTGCAGCGGGTGTAACCAGTTACCAATATACATTAACCAATTACATGTAGGCGTTAACCGATTACAACTTTAAAATTTCCAACTCTGAAGAATGGGGAAGTGTAGAATAGTCTGTCGCCGAAGCCCAAAATGAAGAAAATGTTAGAAGGTCAACAAGGAAAAAGGGTTTTCCTTAAAGAATCCAAGATTATGAGCTGTTTCGAGACAACGAAGTCAATGATAATGGTGATTTCTTCAATATTACACTTATGGCTGAATCTGAACTCGTTGATACGAAAGAGACTTTAAGTGATCTAAAGTGGATTTGTGATATGAAGGAGGAGTTGGAATCCATTGAGAAGAACAATACTTGAGAGTTAGTTTATCTACCAGATAGAAAGAAGCCAATTGGTGTGAAGTTGTTGTTCAAAGTGAAAGCAAATTCCGAGGGTGAGATAATCAAGCATAAGGCTCGATTGGTTGCTAAGGGATTTTTGCAAAGAGAAAGCGTAGAATTTGAAGAGGTATTTACACCAGTTGCTAGGATTGAAATCATTAGCCTTGTTGCTGGTATTCCAAATAACCACATTTGGCCTATATACCAAATGGACGTCAAATTCGCGTTTTGAACAGACCGTTTCAAGAGGATTATTCGTAGGACAGCCCCCTGGTTTTTTTATGAGAAATCAAGAGCTAAAGTTCTATAATTTGAAGAATGTGTTATATGGTTTGAAGCAAACTCCAAGAGCTTGGAATAAAATAGTAGATAGTTTTCTAAAGGGTGTTGGCTTCAAGAAATGTGTATCCGAGCATTTAGTGTATGTGAAGACGGGTAAGAGTGAAGAAGTAATTATCCTTTGTCTATATGTAGACAGCTTGTTGATCACTGGAAGTAATGGAAAGTGTATTTTAAAGTTCAAAAGTGAACTTATGAAAGAATTTGAGATGACCGACCTTGGTCTCATGATATACTTTCTTGGTATTTAGTTCCACAAGTCCAGAAGGGGACTACTGATGCACCAAAGAAGATATACTCTTGAGATATTGAAGAAGTTTGAAATGGAGCATTGCAGTGCTGCCATTACTCCGTCTGAACCAAGGCTGCATTTGTTTAAGAATGAGGAAGATCAAGATATTGATCCAACTCAATATAGTATGTTGATTGGTTCCTTGCATTACTTAAACAATACGCGATTGAGCTTGGCATTTAGTGTCGGTATTATGAGTAGATTCATGGAGAGATCAAAGGTGTCTCACTTGGCAACAATCAAGAGGATCTTAAGATACGTCAAAAGTTATGTTGGCCGCGGAATTCTCTTTCCCACAGCGGATACGAGAAAAATGCATTTTGCTCAGTTTTACCGATTCCAATTGGTGCAGAGATAAAGATTATCAAAAGTCTACAGCTGGATATATATTTATGTTCGGTGCAACACCAATATCATGGTGTTTGAAAAAGGAATCGGTAATTTCACTCTCATCTTGTGAGGCTGAGTACATTGCTGCTTCATTATGTGTGTGTCAAGCTGTGTGGCTTATGAATCTATTGAAGGAGTTTGGCATCAATGAGGGTGAGGCTGTCATACTCCTGGTTGATAATGTTTTCGTGATTAGTCTTGCTAAGAACCCAATTTCACATGGGAGGAGCAATCATATTGAGATGAGGTTTCAATACTTTAGGGAACTTATTAGGGAAGAAAGGTTTTGATTGGGATATTGTAAAAGTGAGGACCAAATTGTTGATTTATTGACTAGGGGAGTCACAAATGATTGTTGCACCCTAAAATTTGCTCAACCTATTTCACCTGGGTTATGTTTCAATTGCATTGTCATTTGCATAATAAGTCATGTACATAGTCTAATCATTTGCATAGCATAGCATAACAAGTCATCCAACAAGGGATCATGTGCCATTTTTATCAGAAAGAGGCCCATCAAGGCGTTTTATTCAAGTTCAAGACCATTCAAGTAATCAAGAAATGAGTTGAAGCTTTGAGAAGTTTGAAGGTCAACCAGTGGATTTCTCTCCCAATCTTGGGGATATGTTGAAGATCATCAATGAGTGTGTGAGCCATGGCTGAGGGTATGGAATGTGTATAGAGATCAGGGAAGACCTAGAGGGTCATTTTGGAGATGAGACAAGTCATTAATTCAAGTACAAGAGCCAGAGTTGAAGTATAGTCAACTAGGGTTTCAACTGGGTCAACCCTAGGTCAACCCTAGGTCAAATGATTGATTGAAGAGCATCAAGGCTTAATTGAAAGGTGTGAGATTCATGAATTGATATGTGTATACATGTGTGGTGTTGTGCCAAAGAGAAATCAAGAAGAAGAGGAGTTGCTAAATTAGGGTTTCAGTGTAAAATCCCCTAATTTAGGCCTAACTTCCAAGCCAGATAATTCCAAATGAAACATGAAACTTGTAGGGCTTCTCAATAGCTTTAATTTGAGTAATAGAAGTCTTCAAGTATATTTATAGAACTCAAGTTATGGTTCTTGCAAGTTATGGGTCATCAGAGGACATTGAAATTTATCTGTGAAAGTCACTTGACTTCTAAGCAACTTTTTCCCATCAAGGAGTTTTCAAATGGATTTTTGGCCAACATGAGAGTTGTATATCTTGATATTAGATTTAATTTGAGTACTAGAAGTCCTCAAGAGGATTTGTAGAACTCAAGTTATGGTCTTGGCAATCCAAGGGTATTTTGGGAAAGTTGAATTACAGGTCATTTTTCAACATAGGTCCAAATCTCCATCTTCCACTCCTCAAATGAAAAAATGTTCAACATGAGATGTGTTCAAAATGATGTTTTTAGGCTAGATAAGAGGTCATGAGAACTTTTAATGGCTTGCTTCACAAAATCACCAAAATGGCCTAAAATGAAGATATATTTTAAATGAACCAAAGTTGAAAATTGGGGTTTTTGACCTACACATCCAAACCAAGGCATATGACATACTAATTTGATTGTAAAAAGCATTTTGAGAACATTGACATTGCCACAATTTTGAATTGAGGATTATTTTTAGGACTTGCTTTGTAAATGGCTTACTTGAATCATAAGGCACCATTGCAAAACCACTTGGCAAGGCAAATACAAGGCTCCTTTCCATCCATACACCTCCAATATCTCATTTGGAGAGAATTCAAACTCAGAGCAAGTGCATTGCAAGCTAGGAGCATGAGATGATAAGTGCATATCATGAGAAGAGAATTTCATGACATGAGAAGTTGATTTTCTCATTGGATCAATCTAGATCTTTCTAGAGTCCTCCAACACACTCTATATAAGATTCAAAAGAGGTTCAGAGCAAGAGTTAGAGAGAATTGGGAGAGATTTGTGAGATTGCAATTTGAAACTTCCATGTGCAATTCAGATTCTGTTACAAGTATTTCACCCCTTTCCATCCAATTTCTTGATCCCATTTGCTTCCATTGATGCTAGTGAGTGTTTACAGATCAAAATCATAGCAAATTGGTGGCTGAATCGTGTTCTTGTAATTGAATTTCATCACCTGCAACTCACTATCGGGTTCCAAGATTCAAGAGGTTTCAACCATTTCTTTTGCATACAGAAGCAAGATTGTGACTCATTGAAGGTGTATTGAAGTTCTCAAAGCCTGATTTGAAGATTTCATACCACTGTTCATCTTAATTTGTAGGTAGGTAAACTTCAACCCACAGCTTGGTTTAGGTAGTTTCAAGTGGTTTTGATTAGTTAGATTCATTGTAGATGATCATGTGGAGCTTTCTGGTAGCTTTAAGATTGATTTAGATGCAATTAGTTGAGAGGCACCATTTCTGTTCAGGCAAGTATCTTGTTGTTCTTGATGATATAACCTTAGATTAATGGTTAGAAATGATCAGTGTGAAGTGGGGAAGAGATTGAGCCACTCAATTTCAAGATTGGTGAGTTTTGATCATGGACCAATTTCTGAAGTTTGAATCGTGTTTGGAGCTAGGATTAGTTTCAAGGTGTTTGGTTACCATAGATGAATTCCTGGTGAAAATGGGAGCATGTTAGGGTTTGGAATTGTTGCATTTGATAGAGATTTGATGCGATACGATTGGGAGGGAGATGAAGTTCAAGCTCTGCATCCATGGCTTGTTTCCCTCCATTTTTGTTTCAAAGGTTGAAGACGAGTTAGGCACCCTTAGATTAGAGGGAGACTTTGACTAGAATCATGATCCAACGGCCACGTGTGTTTTATTTTTGTGAAGGAGGAGTCTGAAGATTAAAAGAGGCGTTTCATTTAAGTTGTAACATTGGGCTTTGGGAGATTCACGATATCCACACCCCCTCTAGAGGCCCATCCAAGAAATACCCTAAATTGGATTGCTTCCTGCACCGTGGTTTTTTTCATTTTCCTTTATATTTTCAAGTTAATTTTCTGAATGATATTGGGCTTAGTAGCGCTTGCTATCCCCACCCCCTTTTGGGCCCAGTTGGCTAAATGCATTGCTTTTGATTGCTATTTGACACACATCTTTGTCATTTTCTCACATTTTTCTTTATTTTCACATATTTCTTTTAATACTTTGAAAATTCATAATAAATTCAAAAATAGGTCTTTTTATATGGGAGTTTTTCCTCCATTCTCATAATTGTCTCAAGAAAATTATAGAAAAATAAAATTAGTATTTTAGTCATTTTTCCATTTCTGGTGATTTTTTACATTTAGTTGCTTTTATTGCATTTTATTTTGTATATCCATTTTTGCTGAATTTTGTTTAGCCATTTTATTTTACATTTTGATGTGATTCTTTTTGCCATGATTAGATTAGAGTATTAGGTTCCCCTTGGAATTTTATCACATTTTTGTGATTTAATTTTAGTTTGTTTTGAACATCAAACATTAAGTGTGCTAGAATTAGGGTTTCAACTTGACATAGGTGCATTCAACACATAGTGTTGGGGTTTTTAGTTTGATTTAGACTTTGGGGTTTTTGTGGGGTATAGGGTACATAGCTAGGGGTCCCTTAGAAATAAATCTAGAATTTTATGATGAATATTTCCATTTTATTTGTTTTTTGCAAGTTGATTGATATTGGTGTGTTTCCCTCTTGGGAAGTTGCTTTGCTTGTTGAGTTTTGGGCCTTTTCTTTGGGTGTTGGGGCTTGTGCTTGGCTTGTGGAGCTAGTGAAGACTTTGAGGAAGATTGAAGACCAATGGTGATGCTTGGATCTTGAGTTGCTTGTGCTTGAAGATTGCTTGTTGAGGGTTTAGGAGATAGGAGATATAGGGAGAGCTCTAGAATAGACTAATTTCTTCTGTCAAACATAGAGAGACTCTTGTGCCTCTATTCCATCCTATGACATAGGTTCCCCCCAAAGAAGTTCCATATCTCCTTAGGAGGGATGTAGAGCATGCTTTGGTTGGGTAGAACCTGGAGGATACCCTTCACTTGTTGTGTTAAGATCTTAATGATTTCCCTGGGTTATCATTAGGCATCTTAGCATTCCAACCTCATTTGTTAATTGATTCCCTCCTGTGAGTGTTTGCATTGAAGATGGAAGCCTATTGAAGCTAAGAAGTGCATTAAGGACTGGTACCTGTCAAAGCTGGATATCTGTTGAAACTAGGGTTTTGTGCCTGTTTGAAGTTGTTTGTTGTTTGGACTCAGTGTTTGCTGAAGCTGGAGATTATTGGAGATAAGAGCTTATCTGAAGCTTGAATATCATTGGGGAGTGAAGATGGTATATTGATTGAAGTTGTTACTGTCAACTTTTTGTTGTTAATCAACTGTAGCTGCCAAAGCTGGTGTTGTTTGAACTATTTTGCTGTAAGAGCTGGTGTGGCTGTCTGAGCTGGTGTTGGGTGTGGTTTTCTTTGTTGTACTGTTTGTTGATTTTCCCTTAGGTTGGAAGTGAAGTCGTTTCACTTTGCCTATTGTTTATTGCTGCATCTCATGCGTTTTACTGTTTACTGTATATCTGTTGTTTCTTTTCCGTTTATCCCCTAGGACCTCTGATTTCCTCTGTGCAGGAGGGAATTATGACAGACATTAGGTGTTAATCCATGCATGATAACATTAGGTTAGTTTTGATTCCCCTTTCAAACCCTAAGTTTTTTAGACTTCTCTTCTATCTCAGAACAATTCAAAACACAGTAATAAGGATAATCGATGTCGTACGCTACGAGCCTTAAGCTATTTGAGAAAGGTTGCTGGAGGGTCACTCTTCAGTAACCTGATTGCTTAGTGTGTTACCCTTAGGGTGACATACGACGTAGTCACCCTCAAATCATATTCTCGAGTGCGTCAGAGATTGCAAACATCATGAAAAACAGTTCTTGCGTAAAAGACTGAAAACAAACATCAAAGTGTCATTTTTCTCCGCTTGGACTCTTAATCAGGAAAAACCCTTTCATAAGGAGATAAAAAACAGTCAGACAAGCTTGTGTCTTCCATAGCCCGAACTACGTTTGCTCTGATCTTTCATGCTGTATGAAAGTACATAGGCAATGGATGCGATATCCTAGCGAGCAACCTTCCCCTCTTTTCCCGTAGGTAGGCGAACTACGTTGACTCTGATTTTTCGTTCCAGACGGGAATATGTAGGCATAAAGTGCGATACTTTGCCGAGTCATTTTCTTTTCTTTTAACCCTTGACCTTGTAGAATAGATAGAATAACAATCCGTACTAGAGAACAAGCGTGGATCCCGTCGAGTACGACGGACGTGAGGGGTGCTAATACCTTCCCCTTGCGTAACCGACTCCCGAACCCAGGATTTGGTTGCGATGACCATTCCTTTCCCGTCTTTGTGGTAGGTTTACTTCGAGCGTTTCCTTTCCCTCCTTTGGGATAAATAACGCACGGTGGCGACTCTTCTGTTCAGCCGGCGCCGATTTTCGCAGTAGCGACAGCTGGCGACTCTGCTGGGGACTGGAATATCCCCTATGCGAGTTAATCCTAGCGCTTGTTTTCCCGTCGGGGTGTTGTATAGATTTACGTTTCTGTCTTTACTTTCCGCATTTTTATTATCAGCTTTATACTGTTATTGCTGCTGTGGGAAGGGGGTAATCTGTTGAGAGATAAGTCGGACCTGGGCTTGAGGTTACACATAGACTTAGAAGTAGAGAGTAGTGGTTAGCCTGCTTGCTTAGCTCGCACCAGCTAGCCACGAAATTTACGCTCGGACGGGATTCTCTTTGATGCTTCTTGCCTGGCCCTTAGGGCTCGACAAGTTGTCTGACCCGAGGATTGTCGACTCTGGGAACCTATCAATTGCGATTCAACTAAGTGAGGCCGCTTCAAGGGATGATGATGCCACACCTTCTGGGTATCGTATCATCGCTCTTGACAGTCTGTGACGTTGAACCCGCATAGGATGTCGTACCTCGTCTACGAGTTAAGTACACACCTGTGAGGGGTAGGTGGGTCTGTTTGCAGGAAACCTTTTGACCTCAGAATACCTGGTTCATCTCTGTCAGTGAGATGTGGTTACAAGGTTCATTTGAGCGGTTGGTTTGGTTTGAGATAAATATTGGATGGTTCTCAAAGCTTCAGTACAGAGCAGCCCAGTTCATCAGCATTGCACTTGGTCCCTTGTTTGCATATGCATATACATTTTGCATGATTGCATTTCATTAACATGTATTTATGTTGCAGGTGATCATTCCCCTCTGATTCTAGTATATCTTCTAGCCAGACATGGAGTCCCTGAAGAAGACAGTTGCTTACCGGTTGCATTCACCAGACATCAATTCATTGCTGGGTTTAGTTGCTCTGGCAGATGAGAGTGTGAGGGCTGAGTTCAGAGTATCTTATGGGAGATTGCTTAGCTTGTTATACAGACCTTCAGCATTCGAGACGACTGGGGTGTATACTTTATTGCAGTTTTATGAGCCGCAGTTGAGATGTTTCTTATTTCCAGACTATATTCTGGCACCCACTTTGGAGGAGTATTCTACGATGTTGGGAGTTCCTGTGTTGGACCAAATGCCCTTTGTACATGTTGATGCTGAGCCTGAGTTGGCTACACTCACTGAGATTGTCAGCTTAGACGCCTCTGAGTTTCCGGGAGGCTTGGTTAAGCTGAATGGAGCTTATGGTTTTCACCTATCTGTCCTAGTTGAGAAGGCTACGCAATGCGCGAAGAGTGGATGTTGGGTTGCTTTCAGTGCTATTCTAGTTGTCTGCATCTATGGGATTGTCCTGTTTCCTAATGTGCCAGATTTTGTCGACTCTGACGCCTTTCTGATTCTTGCCTCGAAGAATACAGTTCCTACTCTCTTGGGCGATGTTTATCATTCCATTCACTACAAGAATGAGAAACGTCGTGGCAAGAATGTTTCCTGTTGTCTTCCGCTCTTGTATAGGTGGTTCCAGGGGCACCTTCCAAAGACAGGACCTTTCGTTGATGTTGTTGATACTTTGGATTGGCCTTCCCGGTTGATGGGACTAGCTGCTGAGAATATCATCTGGTTTAATCGGAGTAAGCTTGGTACTGATGTTATATATAGTTGCAGTGGCTTCCCGAATGTCCCATTGATTGGACGGAAAGGCTGTATCAACTATAACCCTTCATTGCTGGTGTCGCTACTGCGAAAATCGGCGCCGGCTGACAGAAGAGTCGCCACCGTGCGTTATTTATCCCAACGGAGGGAAAGGAAACGCTCGAAGTAAACCTTGCAAAAAACGGGAAAAGGTATGGTCGTCGCAACCAAAACCGGGGTTCGGGAGTCAGTTACGTAAGGGGAATGTATTAGCACCCCTCACGTCCGTCGTACTCGACGGGATCCACGCTTGCTTGGTTTGTCTAAAGGATGCAAAAACAATCTATCTACGGCTGATAAATCTAAACGGAAGGGATTTGACTCGATAGAGCGTCGCACTCTACGCCTACGTATTCTCAAGAGAGAAAGTCAGAGTCAACGTAGTTCGGGACTACGGGGAAATTGGCTCGCCAAGACTTCGCGTCTTGTGCCTACGTACTTCCACACTGCATGGAAGATCAGAGCTTACGTAGTTCAGGCTAACTACGGCTAAACAGGGTGTTCTCACACAGCAGTGAGAAATCAAACTGGTTTTAAAGGTACGGGAACCTAGAAACTACGGTCTGGTCTCAAATGCACTTGGGCAAGAGAAAGGGATAACAATTAGTCGTCAGCGGGAAAGTCTCAATCGCACAGCAGCGAGAGAACAAAAGGGTTAGTTGTTAGTGTGCTCGCTAGGATATCGCATCCTATGCCTACATATTCTCGTCTGGTACGAGAAATCAGAGCAGCTGTAGTTCGGCTACTTCGGGACCACAGCTCAAATCTCGTTTTTTTAACATTCTGAAAAATGGTTACAATGAGTGAATACTGAAAAATAAACCCCTAGGAAATACTATCCTATCCATCTACCATGGAAAATCAAAATGGAAAATAGTCCCCTAACAAATGGACTTCTAAACCTACTTCTAAAAGTGTAAAAAGTCCCCTAACAAATGGACTTCTAAAACTATCCCTAAAATAAACTCCATGAAAAATGTACTCTAAAAAATATTAAATCTACAAACTAATATTTTTACTATTTTTCCCTCTCTTCTTTTTCCAATATTTTCTTTTCTTTTACTATTTTTCTCTTATTTCTTTTTTTTCACATTTCTTTTCATACTTCTTTTGTAATATTCTTTTTCTCCTTTTCAAAATGTTTTTTTCATGTATTTTCCTCTCTTTTCTTTCTATATAAAGAGAAAAACTAATGGAAAGAATACAAAAGAAAACAATACAAAGAAAAGAAAATACAAAGGGGGGGGGGGGGTACAGCTGTTACAAGGGGTTACCAGCAGTAAAAAAAAAACAACTGGAATTGGGCCCAGCCCAGCAGCTGTTGCTGCAAAAACGGAGGGGGCGCAATACTGAAACTGGGGGTGCATTGTCAAAACACATTGGGCTTAGCCCAATCAAACACCAAACGTAGGGGGGGGAATGGAAAAAAAATGGAGGGTGTGGTTCAGCAGACATCACGTTGGGCTTGAGGCCCAATGCCAACCCAGCCTCATCCTCTCACACTCTCAACCCTAATCTTCTCCCTAATCACTGTTCACAAACTGCACCGCTTCCACTTCTCCAACTCTCTCAATCTCGTTCTCTCTCGTATCTTCCCTCCGTTCTCCCTCTGAGCCTTCCTCCAATCTCCGATTCAAACTCTGAGCCTTTCTCTTCACTCATCTCAACCCAAGCCTTGTTCTTTCCCCCTCTCATCTCAACTCATCGTCTGAGTTCTTGAGGAAGAAGATCCAGTCTTGAGAAAGAACAAAGAACTTAAAACAACTTGCGGAAGATGAAGAATCTTGACGTTACCGGAGGAGCTTTGAAGAGCAATGTCCTTGAAGTAATGAACGCCTGGTGAATCTGGATCTTGAAGATCCTCACGCAGATTTGTGGATTTCTGGACAAACGGAGGAAGAACCAAGACAAAGATGGTGACGAAAGTTCTCGATCTGGAAGACGATTCTTGATTCTGACGAGCCTGACGAATCCTTTGTAATTTATGGAAAAACAAATCAGAGGATCATTGTGAAAGTCCCTTTGAGTTCCCTTGGAGGTGCTCTTGGAAGGTGAAGAACAATGATGAACGCATGAAGATTCCTGGAGAATTCTGAAGATCAATGATAAATCTGAAGAACTTCTAGCGAAATCATGATGGAGATCGTCTGAAAACGAAGATGATGAATGCTGGTGAAAGTCGTTGAATATTCTTCGAAGACGTTGAACGTTGTTGATGATATTGTTGAATCCAGAAGAAAGAATGATGAACTCGGTGGTGATGAGATGAACACCGATGCTGATGATGATAATCGGAGATGATGATCGGTTGAAAGGAAGTTGATGATGTTGATGATCGGTTGAAGATTTGGGATTTTCTGAGTTTTCCAGTTTTCCGGCAAAGTTCACGGCGGAGGGAGGAGGTTACGGCTGCCGGAGTTGGTTGGTGGTGGCCGGCGATTGGGAGTTACGGTGGTTGCATGGCCGCCGGCCATGCAACCGGTGGAGGTTCAGGTGCAGACACGTGGGGGTGTTAGTGGCAGAGAATGATGCATGAAGGCCACGTGGTGAGGGGCGTGGCAGAGAGAGGGAAAGTGTGAGATGAGGCGTGGCAGTGTGTGGGTGAAAAACGTGGATCCTCCTTTGATGAAACACGTAGCTGGCTTTTTATATACACATGGCAGATGGACTTGCGAACTGGGCTTTTGAATGATTCGTGGATAATGAGGCCCAATGCTGATAATGGACAAATTAATGAAATGAAAACGTGATTAACATGAAATAATACGGATGATTAAGACTAATGAATAGAACTGAATGGGATTAATGACAATGATTAGTAATGAAGATTAACGAAAAAATGACAAAACAATTAATGGAATGGAACAATTAAGGACCTAATAAAATTCTAATCAACATTAAAAGAATCAATTAATATTCTAATTAAACTAACAAACAATTAAACTCTAAAATCTATTTAACATTCTAATATTCTACTTAAAATCTATTAAAAACTATTCTATTTAATACAATAAAATCTATACTATTTATTTATTAAAATCCTATTAATTCTAAAAAGGAAAATCTATTTATTAAAAGAAGAGTTATTAAGTCTAAAAAACTATTATATTCTAAAAATGATTTTAAAGCTATAAAAAAATCTAAAAATAGCTAATAAAATCTAGAAAATTCCTAATAATTCCCAGAGGAACAAAAACAACACAGAACGACAGATAGGACCACGAGAGCGCACCGGCGTAACCGGTAAAAATAAACGGACACCGAAATATCCCTAAAAACAAACAGCGCGAGCTGAAAACACCGGGAATAGCACGAATGCCCAAAAAATCGATTCTACTTATCTATACTGATTAAAAACACCTGAAACACGAGACGAAGGCTGTGATCCCGATAAAATCAAAACAATTGAAAAATGCACTGTATGCAATATGCAGATGCAGATGCAAGAATGCGTCGAAACATCGAGCCAGATACTGGACCCGGTTGGTCAAATTTTAGGGTGCAACAGCTACCCCTATTCAAGCGGCTTAGACCTGAATGGTTGAAGAGCGCTCAGCCTTCAAACATTCAAAGGTAGATGACGGTTGAATACCAATAAAACCCTGAAATTTGCCAACCGCGGGAATATACTGCAAAACTGCTTGAGGAATAGCCTCCAATGAACTGAAGTCTGGTTGTCACGGCAACAACTGGCAATTATCTGATAACAATTTTCTTCTCCTTTTCAACATCAATCACCTGTGCGACACCACAAGTATTGGGACAATGCTTCAGAAAGCAAACAACTTGACTCCCATCTCTCTTATGGGATCAAATCCTGTCATCTCACAGTTCACAGCGAACTTGAGGACAATTCTCCTGGGGAACTTCTGAATCGACTGCTAGGCACCCATTCTGTCAACAGGCCGCAGCTTCAGAAATCTGATATATGTCAATCTCTCTTTTTTCAGTGCCGACGTAATCAACCAAATGTGAAGAAATCACTCCGCTGGGGGAGAAGAGAAGTTTAACCGCATAACTCTGCAGGGGAACATACTCGAAATCCAATAGGTAACCAACCTGGTCCATGTTTCGAGATGCGTATGCCTGAGAATGATGCAATGTCCTATATGACATATAAATGCTATGCGTTCTGTTTGAAAATGCGAGGCCCAGACGACATGGAAGTGCTATACTTGTATGAATGCTATGACGATATATGCAAATGCTAATGCAGGCTCGAGCTGCCAGAGAACACCAGGTCTGCAACCACTTGGCAAAATAAATGCCGAAGACAACGTCAACTCCACTGTAGGTACCCTGATATCACAGAATCATCTCAGCAAAATAAATGCTGGAAAAGGGAAACCAAATCCGCTGGGGATAACTGTCCTGTTGGAGGAATGGAAAGGCAAACCCTGCTTGGGGAGAAAGGAAAAAACAACTCTGCTTGGGGATGCTCTCTTCAAACCATTGGCAACTGATTGTGCTCTGTGGGGATTGACCCAAAATTGGGTCGATTGCGCGCAGCACACTGCTGGAAATGCCCCTACTATCAAGGATATCACTCTTAATCTGCTGGGGATAATCCTGATCCTACTCTGATACGGGATGAAATACAATCTCGACTCTTCTGGGGATAATAAGCAACTTTCATCTGCTGAAGAGTAACAATTCTGATTTAACAACATCCACAAGAAATTCAAACATTACTCGGAGCACTGGTATCCGTCGAGCTTCGTATCGGGGAACATGACAACATGCGAGTCATTGGGAATTGTCGTGTCAGATACCTTTAGGTTTTTGTTTTTCTGGTTTAGGATAAACATGGACTATGTACACAGTGGAAGATATGGAAAATACTAGACGAGAACTAGCATTCAAAGGTAGACTACCAGACGAGAACTGATAGGAAAATAGGTTATCGGACGAGAATTGATTTAGCAACGATATGTACCAGACGAGAACTGATACAACCCTTGAAGAAACGGTGACCCAAATGAGAACTGCTTACAATAAACTACACCAGACGGGAACTGATGCTTACAATAAACTACACCAGACGGGAACTGATGCTCACAATAAACTGCACCAGACGGGAACTGATGCTTACGAAAGGGTGGGCCAGACGAGAACTGGTTACCGGTTTGCCAGGCGAGAACTGGACTTTGGAAACGACTGGTTACTGACACGCAACAAGTTTAGACTGCAGGTCAATGATCCAACGCCAGCAAGGCCTTTTTCGGAATGCTAAGGTTTTGGATAAGGGTAATGACACGATTCCCCGATACTCAACTCCGGCTGGGGATGAACAGACTGGCTTGAATAACTTGCCCCAGTGCACTCAACTTGCCCCAATCTAACTCCTGAGAGTACCGCTCTGAACAGCTTGCTACGAGACGACCTCGAGATTACTTGCCCCGGTATCTGTACGAAAGGATTCAATCTTCATTAAACCTCTATCAACCCAGTTGGTTTCAACACTCTCTGCGGTGACTTACCCCTGAATGAGCGTTCTAGCGACTTAACCTGATCTGATTATCCACCTGAAGTATCTGCTTTCAAATCTCCACGTTCTGCATAATTGCCCCTAATTGGCTCTCGAAAAGACTCACTTCTGATCAACTGCTTCTCAAGCATACTGCCTCTGATCAACTGAAGCTTCGGAACTTGTCCTCAGACTAACTGATTCCGAACTCACTGGAAGTCAATGCCCCTGATTCACAGGTCTTCACACCATACACCATTCTGGTTCAGACTACTGTATTTTCCAGTCCTGTTCGATTATTCCCTGATGGAATTTCTTTCATGCCAACTACTAACCTGCAATTAAAACTCGTCTGTTCACGAATGGTAATCTTAATGCAATGGTTGTGCAGATTTTGAAAAAATTTTGAGTTGTCCCTCATTTACATGCCATGATTGAGTGACGAATGAACCAAAGTTCAAATGTAGTGCTTCGTGATCAGTGAAAAATACAACAAAGATGTGACTAGCAAATCAAGAAGGAGTCAGGTTACTCAACTTTATCGTAATGCGCTTTCAGAATAACCCTATCTCAATTAGGTCTTTTAAGGGTCGTATCGTGGTCGGGTTCACGGTTCGTGAAACAAAGGATATTTGGCTCAAATTTTGATTTGTACCCACCCCTTCTACGTGATGATCTCCGATCCTAAGGTTCAGTTATCCTGGCACAAGCGCTCGCCTCTTCGAGAGGTATGCTGAATGGTAAGAACCACAATTAAGGAACTCACAGGGCTTTTCAGGAATGATAGTTACTCCTTTTCGTTTTCGGTGTCTGTGTACACGACTTTGTGACTCGCTGGGGAAAAAAATTTCTATCCCTTCTTTTTCATTCTTTTGATTCCCTAACTTTTGCCTGGACTGACTCCTTTTGAGTCCTTTTCGAATTTTTTCTTTTGAAGTCCAACGGGATGCCCTGATTTTTGCCTAAGTATTAGCTTAGCGGGCTTTCTTTCTTCTTTCTTTTGGAACAAAGTCGTGTGACACTGGTTGTCTTGATTGCTCCGAAAGGATTGCAACTGTCTCACTCCTGATTGGTGAGTTTTACCCATTGTGGTTCTCGAAAGACAACACTCCTCTGTAAGACTTGAATGCTCGGTCAAGATAACTGACAACTACCCTGCCCCGGGTTAAGATGTGAGGGTTTAAAAGTCCGAAAAAACTTCTACTTCCTGGCTCGAAGTGGTTAACAAGGGACTAACTCCTTATATCTCCAGTGTTTGGGGAATTTGAAACAATGCCTTGTACGTCATCGGTAAGGTCTTATCTGAAAGCATACGATCATCGGTTATGAGTTTATTTTCGTCATCCTCTCTCCAATCTTTGCTAATCATAGTGGTAAAGTGGAGTGAATAAAATGCAAGTGTCAGTGCAATGCAGTAAATGAGCGACAACGACATGATTAATTCAGAAAAATGCATAGTCACTTTATTAATATCACCATTCGAAACATACAATGTTTAAAAGCAGGTAGTAACTAACAGAAAAGAAACTACAAATGTAAATGATATAAAAGTCTGAGGACTGCCAATGCCGAGGCGCCCGCCTGTCTGAATCACTGGCTCCTTTGCTGGGGAATACTTTCCGAGTCTACGAGCTTAGACAGCTGAGCGGTTGGTATGAACAAACAGAAATCCTTCTCGAAAGGAAATGCAATCCTGGTCGATCAACTGCTGTACTTTTGCCTGAAATGCTTTACAATCTTCAGTTGCATGCCCCGGAGAGCCACCATGATAACCACACTGAACATGGGGATTATACCCAGGAGGGTAAGGTTCTGGCACAGGCTTGAGAGCTTTAGGTTCCACCAAAGCGCTCTGGATCAACTGTGGCAAAAGCTGACTGTACGGCACAGGAACTGGATGAGAAGGACCATTCCTTCGTTCCAAGTTGCTACGAGGTCGATTCTGGTTTTGAAGCTGATTCTGATAACCTCGACCACGAGTTCGCTGATTTGCACGGGAAGCGACATAAGACTCCTGATATGGTGCCCCAGGCACAGCTGTCTGTCCAGCATAACAAGGCACAGAAGATACTGACCCAACAGATTTCACCGATTCATCTCGAGAATACCCAACATCTGGCATGACTGCACTGATCACAACTCCTTCTTCATTCTGATAGTCGCAAAGAGATTCAGTTTCACTAGCCTGGCCGCTTGAGACCATCTGGATTTTCCCGATCCTTATAGCATTCTCAATACGTTCTCCAACTCCCACTAATTCGAAGAAGTTCAGCGAAACTCCAAGCAATCTATCAAAGTACGGGCTTTGCAATGAGTCTACGAACATGCCTGCTAACTCACGGTCAGGGATCGGTGGTTCCACTCTGGAAGCAAAATCTCTCCATCTCCGAGCATACTTTTTGAAAGGTTCATTGATCCCCATAGACAAAGACTGCAACTCCATGCGAAAGGGAGCTATGTCCATATTGTAATCATACCGCTTCAGGAAAGCTCTGGCTAAATCCACCCATGATCGAATCTGATCCTTCTCTAACTGCGTATACCACCTCAAAGATGCCCCAGTCAGACTGTCCTGAAAACAGTAAATCATCAACTTGTCGTCACACACGAACGAAGTCATCTTTCTGCAGAACATCACCAAATGTAGCCTCAGACAGCTATCTCCTTTATACTTTTCAAACTTCGGCGCTCTGAATTTGGGAGGTAACACTAGGTCAGAAACCAAGCACATATCTGAAGCATTGAGACCAACATCGTTCTGAACTTCCAGGGCTTTGACTTGTTCCTCCAATGCATGCAACCTCTTAGCTTGCACAAGAGCTGAGGGATTATTAGTCCTCACTATCGGAACTTCTCTTCGGGAGATCAAACCAGCAGGAATGACATTCTGATAATTCGCGGCATCGGAAGAAGAACATTCACTTGGGATGACACACTGTTGGTGCAGATCTTGGCCTCTAACAGAAGTCTGCACAAGTTGAGCTGCAGTAAGGTTATTCACTTGCGGAAAGCCTTCGTCGGACGTGGAATCATACAAAGGATTGGACGTCACAGTAAACCCTGACAAGGCATCAGCAATCTGGAATTCGTCTCCTGACATGATTATCAACAACTCTCAACTGACTACACTGCTTGATTCTGCTTGATCCGTTTCAACCCCTTGGTCGTCTTCTAACAATCAACAGTTGCTCAGACCAATCACCGGATAATCACCTTCTGAAATCAAACAACGGCTGGATAAGAGCTCTGGCCAGCTTGGAGAAATGCTATGCAATATGATGCAAAGAGATTATGCAAATGCAATATGCAACATGCAGCAAACATGGGATCACAGCCCCCACACAAACTGAGTATCGTTGTACTGCTGACGAAGTACGTTCTCTCTAAAAGAGAACGCCAGGATAGCTGGTAGTCTGGAAGTCAAGGTTTCACAAAAAAGAAAAAACCCCCCCACTCACGGGTATGGACCTAAGATACGGCATCCTATGCGGTAGTCAACGTCACAGACTTTCATGAGGAATGATACGATTCCTAGAAGGAGTGGCATCGTCATCTCATGAAGAGGCCTCACTTAGCTGACTTCCAATTGATCGGTCCCCAGAGTCGACAATCCTCACGTCTGGACTCCCCTATGATCCTCAGAACCTTAGAGAAGCACCTCGGAGAGAACCTCGTCTGAGTGCAGATTTTCGTAGGGAACTGTGCCTGCTCAGCAGACAGGTTCGTCTACTACTTCTCCGCAACTATGTCTAGGTGCATACTCAAAAAAAAGAAGCCCAGGTCCGGCTATCACTCAAAATATCACCCTCCCCAGCACAACGGCAACAGATACAAGCGAAAAAATAAACACCCAAAAGACAAGCAAACAAGCGCTAGGATTGACTCTCCTAGGGGACGTTGGATCCCACATGCATAGGGACTATCGCAGTCCTTAGCAGCCAGGGGACGTTGGATCCCCAGCAGAGTCGCCAGTTGTCGCTACTGCGAAAATCGGCGCCGGCTGACAGAAGAGTCGCCACCGTGCGTTATTTATCCCAACGGAGAGAAAGGAAACGCTCGAAGTAAACCTCGCAAAAAACGGGAAAAGGTATGGTCGTCGCAACCAAAACCGGGGTTCGGGAGTCGGTTACGTAAGGGGAAGGTATTAGCACCCCTCACGTCCGTCGTACTCGACGGGATCCACGCTTGCTTGGTTTGTCTAAAGGATGCAAAAACAATCTATCTACGGCTGATAAATCTAAACGGAAGGGATTTGACTCGATAGAGCGTCGCACTCTACGCCTACGTATTCTCAAGAGAGAAAGTCAGAGTCAACGTAGTTCGGGACTACGGGGAAATTGGCTCGCCAAGACTTCGCGTCTTGTGCCTACGTACTTCCACACTGCATGGAAGATCAGAGCTTACGTAGTTCAGGCTAACTACGGCTAAACAGGGTGTTCTCACACAGCAGTGAGAAATCAAACTGGTTTTAAAGGTACGGGAACCTAGAAACTACGGTCTGGTCTTAAATGCACTTGGGCAAGAGAAAGGGATAACAATTAGTCGTCAGCGGGAAAGTCTCAATCGCACAGCAGCGAGAGAACAAAAGGGTTAGTTGTTAGTTTGCTCTCTAGGATATCGCATCCTATGCCTACATATTCTCGTCTGGTACGAGAAATCAGAGCAGCTGTAGTTCGGCTACTTCGGGACCACAGCTCAAATCTCGTTTTATTAACATTCTGAAAAATGGTTACAATGAGTGAATACTGAAAAATAAACCCCTAGGAAATACTATCCTATCCATCTACCATGGAAAATCAAAATGGAAAATAGTCCCCTAACAAATGGACTTCTAAACCTACTTCTAAAAGTGTAAAAAGTCCCCTAACAAATGGACTTCTAAAACTATCCCTAAAATAAACTCCATGAAAAATGTACTCTAAAAAATATTAAATTTACAAACTAATATTTTTACTATTTTTCCCTCTCTTCTTTTTCCAATATTTTCTTTTCTTTTACTATTTTTCTCTTATTTCTTTTTTTCACATTTCTTTTCATACTTCTTTTGTAATATTCTTTTTCTCCTTTTCAAAATGTTTTTTTCATGTATTTTCCTCTCTTTTCTTTCTATATAAAGAGAAAAACTAATGGAAAGAATAGAAAAGAAAATAATACAAAGAAAAGAAAATATAAAGGGGGGGTACAGCTGTTACAAGGGGTTACCAACAGTAAAAAAAAAACAACTGGAATTGGGCCCAGCCCAGCAGCTGTTGCTGCAAAAACGGAGGGGGGGCGCAATACTGAAACTGGGGGTGCATTGCCAAAACACATTGGGCTTAGCCCAATCAAACACCAAACGGAGGGGGGGGGGAATGGAAAAAAAATGGAGGGTGTGGTTCAGCAGACATCACGTTGGGCTTGAGGCCCAATGCCAACCCAGCCTCATCCTCTCACACTCTCAACCCTAATCTTCTCCCTAATCACTGTTCACAAACTGCGCCGCTTCCACTTCTCCAACTCTCTCAATCTCGTTCTCTCTCGTATCTTCCCTCCGTTCTCCCTCTGAGCCTTCCTCCAATCTCCGATTCAAACTCTGAGCCTTTCTCTTCACTCATCTCAACCCAAGCCTTGTTCTTTCCCCCTCTCATCTCAACTCATCGTCTGAGTTCTTGAGGAAGAAGATCCAGTCTTGAGAAAGAACAAAGAACTTAAAACAACTTGCGGAAGATGAAGAATCTTGACGTTACCGGAGGAGCTTTGAAGAGCAATGTCCTTGAAGTAATGAACGCCTGGTGAATCTGGATCTTGAAGATCCTCACGCAGATTTGTGGATTTCTGGACAAACGGAGGAAGAACCAAGACAAAGATGGTGACGAAAGTTCTCGATCTGGAAGACGATTCTTGATTCTGACGAGCCTGACGAATCCTTTGTAATTTATGGAAAAACAAATCAGAGGATCATTGTGAAAGTCCCTTTGAGTTCCCTTGGAGGTGCTCTTGGAAGGTGAAGAACAATGATGAACGCATGAAGATTCCTGGAGAATTCTGAAGATCAATGATGAATCTGAAGAACTTCTAGCGAAATCATGATGGAGATCGTCTGAAAACGAAGATGATGAATGCTGGTGAAAGTCGTTGAATATTCTTCGAAGACGTTGAACGTTGTTGATGATATTGTTGAATCCAGAAGAAAGAATGATGAACTCGGTGGTGATGAGATGAACACCGATGCTGATGATGATAATCGGAGATGATGATCGGTTGAAAGGAAGTTGATGATGTTGATGATCGGTTGAAGATTTGGGATTTTCTGAGTTTTCCAGTTTTCCGGCGAAGTTCACGGCGGAGGGAGGAGGTTACGGCTGCCGGAGTTGGTTGGTGGTGGCCGGCGATTGGGAGTTACGGTGGTTGCATGGCCGCCGGCCATGCAACCGGTGGAGGTTCAGGTGCAGACACGTGGGGGTGTTAGTGGCAGAGAATGATGCATGAAGGCCACGTGGTGAGGGGCGTGGTAGAGAGAGGAAAGTGTGAGATGAGGTGTGGCAGTGTGTGGGTGAAAAACGTGGATCCTCCTTTGATGCAACACGTGGCTGGCTTTTTATATACACATGGCAGATGGACTTGCGAACTGGGCTTTTGACTGATTCGTGGATAATGAGGCCCAATGCTGATAATGGACAAATTAATGAAATGAAAACGTGATTAACATGAAATAATACGGATGATTAAGACTAATGAATAAAACTGAATGGGATTAATGACAATGATTAGTAATGAAGATTAACGAAAAAATGACAAAACAATTAATGGAATGGAACAATTAAGGATCTAATAAAATTCTAATCAACATTAAAACAATCAATTAATATTCTAATTAAACTAACAAACAATTAAACTCTAAAATCTATTTAACATTCTAATATTCTACTAAAAATCTATTAAAAACTATTCTATTTAATACAATAAAATCTATACTATTTATTTATTAAAATCCTATTAATTCTAAAAAGGAAAGTCTATTTATTAAAATAAGAGTTATTAAGTCTAAAAAACTATTATATTCTAAAAATGATTTTAAAGCTATAAAAAATCTAAAAATAGCTAATAAAATCTAGAAAATTCCTAATAATTCCCAGAGGAACAAAAACAGCACAGAACGACAGATAGGACCACGAGAGTGCACCGGCGTAACCGGTAAAAATAAACGGACACCGAAATATCCCTAAAAACAAACAGCGCGAGCTGAAAACACCGGGAATAGCACGAATGCCCAAAAAATCGATTCTACTTATCTATACTGATTAAAAACACCTGAAACACGAGACGAAGGCTGTGATCCCGATAAAATCAAAACAACTGAAAAATGCACTGTATGCAATATGCAGATGCAGATGCAAGAATGCGTCGAAACATCGAGCCAGATACTGGACCCGGTTGGTCAAATTTTAGGGTGCAACAGCTGGTACGACAGTTCGGTTATGCTTTGAGGGACGCTCCTATTGAGAAAGAGATACAGGAATCTCTGTATCTCACAGGGTCATTCGACACAGCTGTTTTGATCAGATTGAGACATGCATGGGCTAACATCCATAGGAGGGGGAAGGCTTTGCTCGGTAAGAGCAACAGCAGAGCTTATGATCCTTATTTGGCGTGGATCCGCGAGAGAGCTAGTACTTCCTTGATGCCTTATCCTGCTGTGGAACCCCTGTATCTTCCATTGATTGAGGTACCTCCTGCAGAACAGAGTGAGAAATATAACAAATTGTTGGCTGAAAACGAGGAACTGAAGAAAGCTAATGATGAGTTAGAGAAGGAGATCTTCCAGTTACGTCGTGAGAAGAATGAAGCCACCTTCACTGTGAAGGAACATACTGAATTGATTAACAGGTTGGGATCGGAGCTGACGCAAGAGACCAACAAGAAAGAAAAGGTGGGGATAGCCTTAAACAATGTTAGCAAGGTGCTTACTTCTAAGAAGGAACTTCTAAGCAAAGCTTATGCTCGTATCAACAAGTGGGAAGCTTTGTGGAATACTATGCTTACCAAGCGGAAGGAGCGGGAAGACGAACTGAAGCTGCAAATTGCCACGCTAGAGGCACAGATTAGAGCCTAAGACGCAAAGATTGCTGAAGCAACATCACTTAGGAGCGCTGCGGAGCTCAGAGTAAGTGACATTGACGAGAAGCCGAGAGGGTATGAAGAGAAGGCCGGTTCCAAGAGGTACAGATTTGACGAGAGTTCTAGCAAAGGAACCTGCCAGGATGACGCCCAGAAGCTGAGATCCACTACCGAGCGGCATGCTCTACTGATTCAGGAGCTGATCTCCCGACTAGGGCACTCGGAGACGATGAGGATATTGGAGGACGTCAAAGCACGCCACTTGGCCTGATTTATCTTTGCCTTACCTTTGTTATTTGTACTTGTATTTGGACCATCGCCAGGCTTGTTGGCCGAGGTCTCTTCAGTTGTATTCAGTTGTACTCTTGTACTCAGCCTCTTGGCATTTGTTATATATGAGGGTTTTCTGATTCCTTGCTTACTTGCTAGGGACTCCATTGTCATGATGGCGTTTTCTCCGAAACTAGAATCGGGGGGAATATAACCTGTAGCATATTTACATATTTGCATCTGCATTCATATTGCATAACCGGTATTCTCGAATCTGTATCTTATTCCTTGCATCCGCAGGTTTCCAGGATTGACGGACAAAGAGTTCACCGCTATTCAACCCGAAATAACTGCAAGAGAATCATGGATCAAGTCCAAGTAGAGATGCAAGAGATTCGCGAGAAGTTGAACTTATTCATGCAGGCAATGGAGAGTGTTGCTAAAGGCCAGGAGAATCTCCAGACTTTGGTGCAGCCGCTGCTGACGCAGGCTAATGGGAATGGCAACAATGACCACAACTCTGTGCATGTCGAAACTCTTCATGAGGATGGGCCCCCTACGCATGTGGTTCCTCCTATGGTGACCCCACCTGTTGTGGTTGTGAATAATGACGCTGGCGCTGGCAATGGTAACGCAGGGAATGGAAATGAGACTGTTGTTAACAATGTTGGATTCGGAGACGCCAATCTGGGCGACGGTAACTACAATGGCGACAATGGTTTTGGTAACAATGGATTTGGCTATAACGACCAGGGGTTTGAGTACAGCAATTAGGGCGGAAAGTTCGGCTTCAACACCCAGGGTTTCGGCTACGACGGGTTTGGCAACACTAACCAGGGTTATGGTGGAAATGGTGCTGGATTGATTCCTGTCAACATTGGTTTCGGGCAAGGTTATGGTAATGGGGGACGAGGTCCCATGACTAATCAGCAAGGGTTTGGTTGCAACACTGGTTATAACGGGTACGGAAATGAAAATGTGAACTGGGGCGAAGACTGTCAAGAGGACGCCTTTTCTGGAAGAGGCATGGGATTTAAAGGACCCGTTGACAATACTCAGAGAATCAAAATGCTTGAAGAACAGGTGAAGGGTATGGCTAATCAGAATTCTACCGGACTAGACATGACTACTATGGGCTTGGTGCCTTGGCTGAAGGTACCGCTAAAATTCAAGGCCCCCACTTTTGACAAGTATAAGGGGGACACTTGCCCTAAGGTGCATGTCCGCTCTTATTACAGAAGGATGTCCGCGTATTCGGACAACGAAAGGATGCTTATGCACTTCTTTTAAGACAGCCTATCAGGACCGTCACTCGAGTGGTACATGGGGTTGGAGCCCGCTCAAATCAAAACCTGGAAGCAGTTGGCGGATGCTTTCGTCCTGCATTATGTCCCACCTCGAAAATTCACGGAGACATTTCGAACATACGACCCTCGCGCGAAAGGCGCGGAAATGCGGTTCGACAGAGTCGCCATCGAACTTTATTTTTCCCGAATAGACGGGAGAGGAAAATATCGAGAAAACCTCATAAACGCGGAAGGAACACGGCCGTCGCAACCATATTCCTGGGTTCGGGAGTCGTTTACGCGAGGGGAAGGTATTAGCACCCCTCACGTCCGTTGTGCCTATGTATGCTCATTCGGACGAGAATGAGAAATCAGAGCGTCGTAGTTCGACTACGGGAAAGGATGGGAATGTGTGGACGGAATAATGGAGGAAGATAGAAGTATGCTCGCCAAGATCATCGCAATCTTGTGCCTAGGTATCTTACATTCAAACGAGAATGAAGAATCAGAGCAGTCGTAGTTCATGGTTACGACCACGAAAGAAACGGGTTTGAATTGGATTTGAAGTGAGTACGGATGACGATTACTCGAAGTTTAAGAAAGACTTCTCGGACACAAGTAATCGGGAGAGTGAACCAAAGACTTGGAACACTCTCTTTTTCATCATGAAGGAATGATGTGTTTGAAAGGATAAGGTTGAAATGATGACGATTAATTGAAGCTTAAGAAAGACTCCTCAAACTCCAAATAATCGGGAGAGCGAACCAAAGACTTGGAACACTCTCTTTATCATCGCAAGAGATGTTATGTTTGAAAGGATGAGTTTGAAATGATGACGATTAATTGAAGCTTAAGAAAGACTTCTCAAACTCCAAATAATCGGGAGAGCGGACCAAAGACTTGGAACACTCTCTTTTTCATCGTGAAAGGAAAGTTGTTTGAGTTGGAAATAGTTGAACGATGTCGGGTTGTTAATGTTATTTAGAGGCGTCAATTGTTCACACCCGAATAAGACAACTCGCATGTAAAAACCTGAAAGCAAGATCAAAGACTTGAACCTACTCTTTACACCTTGAAAAGAATTAAATAGTTGTTAATTGATTGATGGTTTGTTTCGAAAATCCGCTTGACGTTGGATCAAGGGTTTGACTCATTATCGCGTGCAAAGCGTGTTGGAAATAAAATTGTTTGAAAAAAGAGACCGACTTGACTTACGCATCAAGGGTCGAGTTGTAATAGGTTGATGGCGAATGTGTATAAGCACTCGACTTACAAGGGTTTGAAAATGGCTCGATGATGAATCGATAATTAGTTTGAAAACAGTTTGAATCCGCTCTAGTCCCTATGGGTGCTCCTAGGAGATAAACTAATAATCAAAGAAATACGAAACATACATCGGAATGGGAGAGGGGTACATGTAATTTACACGGGATTGCCCGAAATAAAGGGGTCTCATTGTCAGGTAGCCCAAGAGAAAGCCGTGTGTGTGCATTTGTGTCATAAACTATGCCTTGAGAAAAGTCGAGCACGACTCAAAGTTAGGATACCTGCAAATGACCAAAGATCCAACAGTCCACCAATTTGGCTTTTAGGATTTTCGATAATTTATTAGGTATTTTCAAATATGGGTGAGTGAGGATGAATAAATATGATAATAAATAATATGAATAAATATGATAATATGAAATAATATGAATAATGTTTGACAGAAATTAAATTTAATGTTAGTTTACCGAAATAAAATCGAAGGAACAAAGGTGGTCTCAGATCCTTTGTTTCACGCCACTAATGTGACGGTTAAACGGTGGAAGTCTCGTCATCGACCCAAAAACGGTGAAAATAAATAAAATGAACAATATAAAATGAGAAATAGAACCTAACTCTTAAAATGAAACAAAAGAGTTCTAAAAGAAATTACTAAAGAGTTTTGTTATTTTTTAATATGAAACTAAGAGAAATAACATTAGCAAACTGTTTTTATTTAAAAATAATATGTTAATAATCTAAAAACTATAAGAATATATATACAAAATTTAAAAAACTTAAATTAGCATAAAAGAAAACAGGGGGGTATATGATAAAATAAAAATGTGAGAATCACATGGGCTCAACAACCCATCATCTCACCGTAATGAAAACAAATGAGAAACACGGGCCCTAAGGCCCATGTAACCCTTTCCAACGGTCCACCTCAAGAACAACAGCAACAATAAGAGGCTCAGTGAAAAAGAACATTATAGGTACAGAATCATGCTCAAAACGGAAGAATGAAAAACTGCTGACAAATTGAAACCTCGTTTGTCTTCCAAACGGAAACCGAGTCATCAACCCGTGAAGAACTACGACGACGAAATAGCGACGAACCCCAACCCTCTTCACGGTCCGAATCTTCTCAGGTTTTGATTTTGTTCCGTTCTACCTCTTCTCTTCTTCTTCATGTCAAAATTTCTCTGCTCTTTCTCATCTCTACTTTTGGGTTCTAAAAAGGGTTTTAATGAGGTTGAATTGAAGGTTGTAATTTCCAGAACAAGGGTATTGAAGTAAGAAAGGGTTTGGGTTCATCTGTCAATTTTATAGTTTGATTAAAGATTTATGAAGGTGAGAGGAGGTGAAAGGGGAGGGATGAACGGTTTGTGGATTTATTATGGTTGAAAATGGTGGAGGCTCGAAAAGGGATTTTAGGGATTAGGGGTTTGGAGGTGGATTTGGGATTTTCGGAGTGATTGAGAGGAAGAGTTATGAAGAGGTTGTTGTTGGAAGAGGGAAGAAAACGAAATGGCTTTTTATGGTTCGTTTGAAGAAGAACAAGGTGAGTGATTTGGTTGTGGAATGGTGATGGTAAAGGGGTTAACAGATGAGGAGAGTTCAGTTATTTTTTGTTCTGAAGGGAGAGTCAGGGGATTTGAATAAAGAGGTTCAAGAAGGTAATTGTGGAAGGAGTTTGCTCTGGATATTTGGGGTTTCCAGACCTGATTGAAGAGGGTTTTCAATTGAGTTTTTGATTTGAGATTGGTTGAGTTTGAAGGTGAAAAATGAAGAAAGTTTGCAGAAGTGTGTTTTTTTTTATGTTTTATGAACTTTTGAAGATGAAGTTGGTGAAGACAGCCGTTTGAAAATGGAGGAAGGTTTGGGTTATGTTGTTGATGAAGATGTGTTGTTGTTGAAGGATGGGTTGAGGTTCAGCTGTTTTTGCTGTGATTTGCGGTTTTAAGAGGCATTGAAAGGGTGGTGGGGTTTTGATGTTGTATCAGTGAGATAATTTCATTCGGTTGTGAAGGTTGTTTTTTGGATTTCAGAATGATCTCCTCTATGTTGTAGAAGGAGCCAGAGTTTTAAAAAGGATTCAGGTTTCAAGATGGGATTAAGGAGAGTTCAAAGAAAATGATCGGTTTACCAAAATATTGTTGT
Source organism: Lathyrus sativus (assembly GCA_963859935.3). Taxonomy (NCBI): domain Eukaryota; kingdom Viridiplantae; phylum Streptophyta; class Magnoliopsida; order Fabales; family Fabaceae; genus Lathyrus; species Lathyrus sativus. The sequence continues at coordinate 180,399,228 of OZ012736.1, read as the reverse complement.
CTTTGCTCAAGGTTGGTTGAGGTGGTCATTTTGGCCTTTTGTGTCAATGGTACAGCTCTGTGTGGGGCTGGTTTAGCAGGTTACAGGCTGGTTGTAGCAGAGTTGGTCTGGTGTGGCTACGAGGTTGTGATTCTCTCCCTTGTGTAATGACAGTTTGTTATTATTGCAAAATGAAGGACTCACAAAATGTGTGATGGTGGGACCTGCTATACCTTTCTTTTTGTTTTGTTTGCACCATGTATTCATATTTGTACGAGTGAAAACTTGGCAGAGTTCGTGAGGGGTCCCTTTCAAGTTTTGCCAATGGTTGTGAGGGGTCCCTTTCAAGTTTTGCCAATGGTTGTGAGGGTATTTTGAATTGTGGTTATTAAACATTTTTGCCGTTGTATGATTTTCTTGTCTTGAATTTTTTATGCTGTGAATTGCAGGTACAAAATTTTACACACAAAGGTCTTGTTGGGCTGCTGAGAAATAATGTTGCTGTTGTGGAAAGGACGTCGTACACACTGTGCGTTGTGGGGATTTGGAATTTCTTCGTACGTATTTTCCTTTGGTGTGTCACGACTTGTCTCGTGTGAATACCGGATGTATGTGGCGAGTCACATGGTATGTACTCTCACTACCCATTCACTTGTCATGTTGCTGTATTCTCATCTGTTTCTTTTTCCGGTTCTTTTGCTTCATGTGCCCAAAATGGTATTAAGGGATTTGCTTTTTTTTTCTTTTTTCATGTGCAAGTCGTGGCTTTGATGTTGTACGAGACTCATGAGGCCCTCCTTCCTCATTTTGCAGAACAACGGTTATTGACAATCCGTGAAGGCTCTTTGTATGCTCACCGACACAGGACAACGCGGGACGCAGCTATGTGGCCTATGACTTGCTGTCTTATTCAGTTTTGACCAAGGCCATGATATGTGCTGATAAAAACTACTGTCCTTTTTTGTTGAAATTCACTAATGCCCAAGTTATGGAATTAACTTATATCCATGGCTTACCCTTGCATCTAACCCACTTCTGCATTTGCAAGTTTTTTCTTTCTTTTGTCTGTGGTGAAACGTCGTGGGGTCAGGTTATGGGGAAGGAATGGTAGCAGCTGCTGTGTGTTTTTTCCTTGCAATGCGTATTGTCGTTTTCTGTCAATGATGTGGCACAATGCACCCCTTGGTTTTGTGAATCAAAGATGGAAAGAAAACGAGAGCTGGCTAGTTTCGATGCAAGATGATGTGGCATTTGTTGTGAACATCTTATAACAAAGTGCTGCCAGTAAATGCCTCACGTGGTCCCTTCACCAATTTCCCACTTTTCTTTCTTTTCACTTTTCTAGTTCATTGTGTAACTTTGTACTCTTTGTGTGTTATAATTCTACACAACTGCCTGCGGTCTGTTTAGCCATCTTTGTATGAGCATTGAATAGAAAGGATTTTATTATGAGCTGATTGTTGGGTGCTAGGGCTTTAAATTATATTATGAATATTGCAACTGTGTATAGCCTTAGCAAAATGCTCTCACGGCTTGTAATATAACTTAAACACTTGATAAAAAGCTTTTCATGACTTGCAATATTGTAACAAAGATGGGCCTTGAATAGGCTTTGGATTTTGTTATTATCAACACCCTCCTTATTAATTATTTGAAGGATAAATTTTAAAAAAAAACAATTGCGGTGACTTTGAATTCGAACAAATCGAAACCTTCCGTTATTGACACTATAATCCAATTTGAGAGCGACTTTGAAATTGATTGAAACAATGTATCCAACTTTAACCTTAAATTTTCAATTGTCTTGAATGAAAATGGTTAGCCAAGAACACGGACATTCTGAATTTGAACACTCGGCCACTATAAATAACATGAGACCTTGAAGAACATATATCTTGCACCGATTTAGAACCATAAGGCCAACTGCACTAAACATGGATATTTTGTAACCTAAACTTTGCACAAAACCCCCAACTTAGACCCTAAGACAAAGAACACTTGGGTCTAATCCACAACCGTCTCTCACATGATCCATAACACATGTAACTTGTAAATGGAGCCATGTCAACTTGTTCGACCAATATTAAGTCGAACCACCACCTGAATTTCAATTATGACTGCAACCATATTTAACCTGATAATCCTGCCTTAAATATAATTCAAACCTGCAACACTCAAATCATGCATACCCTGGCTTTGACATGAGCAACATATTTTTTGGGATTTTTGAATAAGTGGATGAATAAATGAAAACTATACAGGTAGGACAAATCTAGGGTATGACACATTATAAGTATAATAGTGATCTGGCACCGAACCGAGTTCAATTGCAAGGTTTGTCGCAGAAGAAAGAGGAAAGCTTTAAAGAGTATGCGCAGAGATGGCGCGATATGGCGGCAAGAGTACATCCTCCGTTGGCTGAGAGAGAAATGAATAGCATGTTCATTGGGACGTTTACGGGGATATATTACGAAAAATTATTTAATGTTTCGTTGAGCAGTTTTTCAGATTTGATTCTCATGGGGGAGATGGTCGAAGACAGTATTAAGGTTGGAAGATTCCACGCAGGTGAGTCTACCCCCGCAGGAGATACAAGAAAAGCATTCGGTGGTAAACGGCAAGGTGATTCTAGTGCTGTGTTTGGCGGCAGGGGCCGGGGAAGAGGACGAAGTCAGTATGCTCAGCATCAACAAGTCGCTAGTGTTACCATCCCTTTTCCACAACAACAACAGCAACAGCAGCCGCAGCAACAGCAACAACAAAGGCAACACCCCGCCCAACGCAGAATCCTAGAGGGCAAGCCAAGGCGAGTATTTGAAACGCCTCCTTCCACGTACGCCGAGCTGCTTCAAACATTGCTAGGATTAAAGTTGGTCGAGAAAAGGACCATGGCACCGTTAACAGGCAATCCTCCGTTTGGTTATGATGCTGGTAAGCACTGTGATTTCCACTCCGGGGCGCCCGAACATGATATTGAAGGTTGTCGTGCGTTTAAACATAAAGTCCAAGACTTGTTGGACAGCAAAGCTACTAACTTTGGACAGGCGGGTCCAAATATAGTACAACAGCCTATGCCCAATCATGGGGCAAACGCCATCCTGACCGAGGAGAGTTTGAATCTAGTGACGGATGTCAATGAGCTAAAGACACCGTTGGGTGAGATCAAAAGCAGGTTGTTAAAAGGGGGTGTATTCCCGGGGTGTGACGAATTTTGCTTGGATTGTTGGTTACAGCCAGAGGGTTGTAATGAGTTGAAACAGGGTATTCAGGCGTTAATGAACGAAGGAACATTGCAGTTTGATAGAACCGCAGTTGAAGAGCCTGTAAAGGCATTGTGTGAGGAGCGGAACGATGTTGTGACGGTAACAATTCCAAGGAAAACAATAACAATAACGGCGCCCGCTAGGCGGCCGACGATCATTATTACTAAAGCAGGACCGATTCCTTTTGAAAGTACCAAAGCAGTACCATGGACTTACGGGTTGGAGGTATATTGCGATGGTGAGAAAATTGAGGTAAATGAACAACCAGCTGGGGTTGTAGATAATGTGGTCGGAACAGGAGGTATGACCAGAAGTGGGAGAATCTTCACGTCACCCGAGGTAGAAGCGGAAAGATTGGCCAAGAGGAAAGCCAAGGTAGACGAGAGTGGCCCCTCGCAGATAAAGGAAAAGGAAACATCGCTTAAGGATGTGGAAGAGTTTATGAGGCTCATCCGTAAAAGTGATTACAAAATCGTAGAGCACCTCCAGCAAACGCCATCAAAGATCTCGATCTTGTCGCTGCTATTATGTTCCGAGGCCCATCGGAATACGTTGCTGAAGATTCTAGACACGTCATTTGTACCGCAAGACGTTTCGGTTAACCAGTTAGAAGGGGTGATGGCGCATGTTAATGCAGGCCACAGTTTGGGATTTACGGATTTTGATTTGACCCCGAGGGGGAGAGAGCATAATATGGCGCTGCACGTCTCAGTTGAATGCAAGGGCACGGTCATGTCCCATGTTTTAGTGGATACGGGGTCTTCCTTGAATGTGCTTCCGAAGAAAGCAATGATGAAATTGGATATCAGGGGGATTCTCTGCACGCCTAGTGACTTGGTGGTCAGAGCATTCGATGGGACGAGGAGGTCAGTTTTCGGATCCATAACGTTGCCATTGCAGGTGGGGCCGGAAGTTTTTGAAACTGAATTCTATATAATGGACATCCAGCCAGCGTATAGTTGTTTGCTCGGATGCCCATGGATCCATGCTGCTGGGGCAGTCACATCCACGTTGCACCAAAAGTTGAAATATATGGTGGGGGATAGTGTCGTCACCGTTTGTGGAGAAGAAGATATTTTGGTTAGCCATTTGTCTTCATTCAGATACGTGGAAGTCGACGGAGAGATTCATGAAACGCCCTGTCAGGCATTTGAAGGGCTAAAGATTAAAGATAAAGCTCCAGTACCCAAGATATCAGATGTGGCAGTGTCATCATACAAAGAGGCTCAGGCTCTAGTACAGGCAGGCGAAACCAAGGGCTGGGGTCAGGTGTTGGAGATTCCCGTGAAGAACGACAGGTTCGGGCTTGGATATCATCCTTCGTCAGCGGCATCCTCTTCAGGAGCGCCCAAGTTCAGAGGGCCAATAACCATTACGCCAAGTGGAGTGAGCTTCGAGACCATCAATGCTGTTTCCGATTCTGAGGAAGGAGATAGAGACTGTGATATGGACGCGTGGGTCAAGCCAGGCGTGCCAGGACAAGGGCTTTGCAATTGGTCTATCCAGGAAACTGTTCCTGTGACAACTAAACAGTAATGATTTGTTTTTTTAATTGTTGAATAATCCTGTGCCCTACTTGGGGCACAATGATTTTTCTTAGGGCCATTTGGTTATGTACAGTACATTGTTTAATCATGAATAAAGGCGTTTTTTCATATACAAATGTTGTGATCCCTATTTTTCCTATTTTTATCTTTTACAATAAAATGGCAACATGGTTATTTGCTTTATACGCGTTTTGAAGCATTTAACCATTTCCTTTGCAGGATTACTATTTCAGATGACATCCATGAACCGCCTATGACTCACTTCGACTTCGAGCACCCTGTATTTCAGGCTGAGGAAGAGATTGTTGAAGATGGCGACGTACCAGAGGAGTTGACCTGGTTATTGAAACAAGAAGAAAGAATCATTCTGCCTCATGAGGAAGTCATTGAGATCATCAATTTGGGGTCGGAAGGAGTTGAGAAAAACATCCGTATAGGGGCTGCGCTGCAGAGCGACATCAAGCAGAGGTTGGTTGAGATGCTCAAAGAGTACAGTGATATATTCGCTTGGTCGTACGAAGACATGTCGGGATTGGATACGGATATGGTTGTGCACTGTCTGCCATTAAAAGAAGAATGTCCGCCGGTTAAGCAGAAGCTCTGAAGAACTAGAACGGACATGGCTGTGAAGATTAAGGAGGAAGTTCAAAAACAGTGGGATGCTGGTTTCCTAGCTGTTACAAAATATCCCTCATGGGTCGCTAATATTGTGCCACTGCCAAAGAAAGACGGTAAAGTGCGAATGTGTGTAGACTACCGTGATTTGAACAAAGCGAGCCCAAAAGACGACTTTCCACTTCCTCACATCGATGTGCTGGTTGATAACAGGGCTCAATTCTCCGTATTCTCCTTCATGGATGGCTTCTCGGGCTATAATCAGATCAAAATGGCGCCAGAAGACATGGAGAAGACTACCTTCATTACTCCCTAGGGAACATTTTGTTACAAAGTGATGCCCTTCGGATTAAAGAATGTTGGGGCAACATATCAAAGTGCTATGACGACTCTCTTCCATGACATGATGCATAAAGAGATCGAGGTTTATATTGATGATATGATTGCCAAATCCCAGACGGAGGAGGAGCATTCGGTTAATCTGCTGAAATTATTCAAGAGGCTTAGGAAGTTCAGGCTGAGACTGAACCCTAACAAGTGCACCTTCGGGGTGAGATCAGGTAAACTACTGGGGTTTATCGTGAGCGAAAAAAGAATAGAGATTGATCCTGAAAAAATAAAAGCAATACAAGAAATGTCGACGCCTAAAACTGAAAAAGAAGTACGCGGGTTTTTAGGGAGGTTGAACTATATCGCCCGGTTCATATCTCACTTAACCGCAACATGCGAGCCATTATTCAAGCTGTTAAAGAAGGACCAGGTTGTGGCCTGGAATGAAAATTGTCAAAAGGCGTTCGATAAGATAAAAGAATACTTGCAGGAACCTCCTGTTTTGATACCCCCAGTGGTCGGGAGACCGTTGATTATGTATTTGACGGTTCTTGAGGAAAGTATGGGTTGTATTCTCGGTCAACACGACGAGACAGGACGTAAAGAGCATGAGATCTACTATTTGAGTAAGAAGTTCACAGATTGTGAGTCCAGATACTCAATGCTCGAGAAAATGTGTTGTGCGCTAGCCTGGGCCGCCAAACGTTTGAGGCAATACATGCTGAATCATACAACCCTGCTCATTTCAAAGATGGATCCAATCAAATATGTGTTTGAGAAGCAAGCACTCTCCGGAAGGATTACCCGATGGCAGATGGTGTTAACCGAATATGATATTCAATACGTCTCCCAAAAGGCTATTAAAGGTAGCGTTTTGTCAAAGTACCTTGCGGAGCAGCCTGTTGAGGATTACCAATCGATGAGGTTTGATTTTCCTGACGAGGATATCATGTACCTAAAGATGAAAGATTGTGAAGAGCCATTGCCGGATGAAGGACCAAAATTGGGTTCCAAATGGCAGTTAATATTTGACGGAGCTGTGAATTCCTATGGTAGAGGAATAGGTGCAATTATTACTACTCCTCATGGGTCGCACATCCCATTTACTGCTCGATTGACCTTTCCGGTTACCAATAATGAAGCTGAATACGAGGCTTGCATCATGGGTCTTGAAGAGGCTATTGATTTGCGAATCAAACATCTGGATGTATACGGAGACTCAGCTCTAGTGGTGAATCAGATAAAAGGAGAATGGGAGACACGTCAGCCCAATTTGATACCATATATGAATTATGCAAGGAGATTGTTGCCCTTCTTTGACAAGGTGGAATTACATCATGTGCCGCGAGCAGAAAATCAAATGGCTGACGCCCTGGCAACATTGTCTTCCATGTATAAAGTTAACTTCTGGAACGAGGCTCCCCGGATTGTTATCTCTCGGCTTGATAGGCCTGCGTTCATATTTGCTATTGACAAAGCATCCGATGATAAACCCTGGTACTATGACATCCAGAATTTCCTGAAGAATAAGGAATATCCGGCTGGGGCATCCAGTCGCGATCAGAAGACTCTCAGAAGATTGGCTGGCAATTTCTATTTGAACCCTGACGGTGTCCTATACAAGAGAAACCACGACTTGGTGTTGCTACATTGTGTAGACGAGAAAGAGGCGAAGTTGCTCATGGAAGAGATACATGAGGGTACATTTGGTACACATGCTGGTGGGCATTCTATGACGAGAAAACTGCTGCGGGCAGGTTACTATTGGCTAACTATGGAAACAGACTGTTTCAAGTTTGCAAAGAGGTGTCATAAATGCCAAATTTATGAGGACAAGGTCCATGTACCCCCAAGTCCTCTGAATGTGATGTCATCACCGTGGCCATTCTCGATGTGGGGAATTGATATGATTGGCAAGATCGAGCCTACGGCATCCAACGGACACCGGTTCATCTTGGTGGCGATCGATTACTTCACCAAGTGGGTGGAAGCAGCATCATATGCCAATGTCACCAAGCAAGTGGTCGCCAGATTTATCAAGCGAGATATTATCTGCAGATATAGAATCCCTGAGCAGATTATCACCGACAACGGTTCGAATTTGAATAACAAGATGATGAAAGAGTTGTGCCAGAATTTTAAGATCGAACATCACAACTCTTCTCCTTACCGACCCAAGATGAATGGCGCTGTCGAAGCGGCCAATAAGAACATAAAGAAGATTGTTCAGAAGAGGGTTGTGACGTATAAGGACTGGCACGAAATGCTACCTTTCGCTTTGCACGGTTATCGTACGACGGTACGCATATCAACCGGGGCAACCCCTTTTTCATTGGTATACGGAATGGAGGCAGTGTTACCATTGGAAGTAGAGATTCCTTCCTTGAGGGTTTTACGAGATGTCCAACTTGACGAGGCAGAATGGGTTAAAGACAGGCTGAATCAGCTGAGCTTAATGGATGAGAATAGGCTAGCTTCCCTAGCATATGGTCGGTTGTATCAAAGCCGGATGAAGAAAGCATACGATAAGAAGATACACCCTCGAAGCTTTCAGACGGGCGACCTTGTGCTGAAGAGGATTCTCCCGCCACAAACAGATCACAGGGGCAAGTGGACCCCTAATTACGAAGGGCCATACATTGTCAGAAAAGTATTCTCAGGAGGAGCCTTGCTACTATCTACCATGGATGGTGAAGACTTTACATCTCCTGTGAATTCGGACGCAGTTAAAAAATACTTTTCTTGAAAGTGACCCGCTGGACAGTAAAAAGAGAGTCCAGGAAAAAATGGGGCATCCCGGCGAACCAAAAACAGAATAAAAAGGTTCGGGAAAAAGTTAGGGATAAAATTGAAAAGATGTACACCCGCGAAGTCGAAAACCTGCATTGGGCGGCTTCGGCAAAAAAGGGTATCCCGGTGAATTGAAAACCCGCAAAGGGCGATTCACGCAAAAGTTAGGGATTGAAAAAGCAAATGACTGCGGTCCGGAACGATGTCGGCATTACCTAGTGGTTTGGGAGCACCTGAGGGTTCATTTATCCAACACAATATCTTCTGAAAATTGAATACCGGGACAGCCAGAGTCGGGCGAGTCATAGGAGGATCAGCTCACGATGTTTGTCTGCCCCACCTTGCCGACATGTGTACAAATTTGAGTTGTATTTGTATTTTTTATGCTTCTTGTGCATATATGTATGTGTGTGTACGTAACTTCCTCTTTTCAGGAGTTGCATCCGATGTACAAAACTTTGCCTATTCAGAGGCCCAATCAATAAAACATGTTATTCAGCATTTGATGTTTATGCTTTACTGTTTTGTATGTGGAAAACGCCGACGTTTTGATAAACTTGCACTTACATAACTCTGCTGGCCCTTGCCAATAATTGCTAAAACTTCGAATTGACTGGAGTAATGTCACGAACACTAACCCGAATAGATTTGGTTGTATAGATTTCTCTTGTCTCATTTGTGTTTTGCAGGGTTCTCTCCCGCGAAGTGGACAATCAGAAATTATGGCCCCCAGCCAGAGATTCGTGGTGAAAGAATTAACTTTGTGTGACGCCAATCCCCGTGCAGGTCGCACCTCATCTTCAGAAATTGGGATGATTTTTGTCCTTTACCGAAGAGATCAATTTCCCCAGCTAGTCGCAGCTTATCCAAGAGGATATCCCCAGCCAGTCAAAATCAGTATCCCTTGCGGAGGTTGCACTCCCCAGGGAGTCAAGTATGTGAATGATTAATCCCCAGCCTGGAGGATTCCTGCAGAGTTTAGCCAAGTCATAGTTGGTTCAGATGGTTTTCTCCCCGCATGTCGTCATGCCTTCGTCAGGATGATCATCCCCAGCGGAGCGGTAACTCCGAGCTTGTAAGATGTGCCCAGATAGCATCGTTTCCTCCAGAAGGATTTCGTCGTTCCCCAGCTGAGTTGTTCCTTGATCAGTCAGTTTACTATCCCCAAGAGAGTCGATTCTTCCCCAGTGGAGTCCATCTCCCCAGCAGGTGTTCTTTCCTCCCAGTGGAAATCAAAAGTTTAATCTCCTCGGCAGAATTGGTAATATTTCTGGCATTTATTTTGCCGGAGGACTTTATGATGCTCATTCATCCCCAACATGGTGGTATTTGCTCTCAACAGCCGTGTTGAATCGAGCTTATCAGAGTTTCCCCAGCAGCTTGAGCCTGCATTTGCATATAGTGTCATATTTGCATCTACTTAACAACGCGTAGCATATCCGTGTTGTACGGAGCATTACGCCATTCTCAAACATGTGCATTTTGAAACATAAGCCCGGTTGGTTAACCTTTGGTTTTCAGGTGCTGTTTCCCTTGCAGGTGGAGAGAGCTCTTGCTCAGATCAATTACCAAATATTAAAAATCTCAGCATGAGACATGTGGCGATAATGTTCATTTTGTCATTCTTCCCCACAGAGTTGCTCGCTTAAGTTTCTCTTACCCCTCCAGCGGAGTATTTCTTCAAAATTGTTATTATGTCAGTATCAAAAGATTTTGTGAATCAATTTGTGGAAGTTGCCGCCTATGTCGAAGTAGGTGTCTGGCAGTGTGATTTCAGAAAATTCCCAGTAGAGTCCTTTTCAGATTTATTGTCGTGTCAGCATTAAAGATTGAAAGATTGGACCATTATGTGTTACCCATTTGATTGATGGAGTTAGTTACTGCAAAGATAGGCAGAGGAGCTGCATTCAGGAGTATTACCCGTAGCGATGGCGGTGTTATTGTTCCTGTAGTGGTGATAGAGAGTATTACCCGTAGCGATGGCGGTGTTATTACCCGTAGCGATGGCGGTGTTATCTTCCCGTAGTGATGGTGGAGTCTTACCCGTAGCGATGGCGGTGTTATTGTTCCTGTAGTGGTGACAGGGAGTATTACCTGTAGCGATGGCGGTGTTATTACCCGTAGTGATGGCGGTGTTATCTTCCCGTAGTGATGGCGGAGTCTTACCCGTAGCGATGGCGGTGTTATTGTTCCTGTAGTGGTGACAGAGAGTATTACCCGTAGCGATGGCGGTGTTATTTTCCTGTATTGGTGACAGAGAGTTATTACCCGTAGTGATGGCGGTGTTATTTCCCATAGCAATGGCGGTGTTGTTTACCCGTAGTGATGGCGGTGTTATTTCCCCGTAGTGATGGCGGTGTTATTTCCCATAGCAATGGCGGTGTTGTTTACCCGTAGTGATGGCGGTGTTATTTCCCTGTAGTGATGGCAGAGTATTACCCGTAGCGATGGCGGTGTTGTGTAACCGTAGTGATGACGGTGTTATTTTCCCAGAGTATTTCCCGTAGTGGTGGCGGAGCTCTTTTCCTGTATCATTGGCAGAGCTATGTTTGTTGACAGAAGTACTTCCCCAGTGAAGTTGTCCAGGTTATTCCTATATTGACAAGTTTGGTGTTGCGCAGGCAGTTAATCAGATCTATATCAGGTAGTTGATCAGTGGTTACCGTAATAATCAGGTTCAATCGACGAATGTTGTTCCCCAAGCAGTGGTGCAGTTTATCTCTACGGTTGGCAAATTTCCGGGTTCTTGGTATTCAACCGTCTCGTACCTCAAATGTTTGAAGGTTGTTCGCTCTTCACCCGGTCGGGTCCAAGCCGCTTGAATAGGGGCAGCTGTTGCACCCTAAAATTTGCTCAACCTATTTCACCTGGGTTATGTTTCAATTGCACTGTCATTTGCATAATAAGTCATGTACATAGTCTAATCATTTGCATAGCATAGCATAACAAGTCATCCAACAAGGGATCAAGTGCCATTTTTATCAGAAAGAGGCCCATCAAGGGGTTTTATTCAAGTTCAAGACCATTCAAGTAATCAAGAAATGAGTTGAAGCTTTGAGAAGTTTGAAGGTCAACCAATAGATTTCTCTCCCAATCTTGGGGATATGTTGAAGATCATCAATGAGTGTGTGAGCCATGGCTGAGGGTATGGAATGTGTATAGAGATCATGGAAGACCTAGAGGGTCATTTTGGAGATGAGACAAGTCATTAATTCAAGTACAAGAGCCAGAGTTGAAGTACAATCAACTAGGGTTTCATCTGGGTCAACCCTAGGTCAACCCTAGGTCAAATGATTGATTGAAGAGCATCAAGGCTTAATTGAAAGGTGTGGGATTCATGAATTGATATGTGTATACATGTGTGGTGTTGTGCCAAAGAGAAATCAAGAAGAAGAGGAGTTGCTAAATTAGGGTTTCAGTGTAAAATCCCCTAATTTAGGCCTAACTTCCAAGCCATATAAGTCAAAATGAAAGCTTCAAATGAATTCTTGATCAACATGAAACTTGTAGGGATTCTCAATAGATTTAATTTTAGTACTAGAAGTCTTCCAGGAGATTTATAGAACTCAAGTTATGGTTCTTGCAAGTTATGGGTCATCAGAGGACATTGAAATTTATCTGTGAAAGTCACTTGACTTCCAAGCAACTTTTGCATATCAAGGAGTTTTGAAATGGATTCTTGGCCAACATGAGAGTTGTAGATATTGATATTAGCTTTAATTTGAGTACTATAAGTCCTCAAGATGATTTGTAGAACTCAAGTTATGGTCTTGGCAATCCAAGGGTATTTTGGGAAAGTTGAATTACAGGTCATTTTTCAACATAGGTCCAAATCTCCATCTTCCACTCCTCAAATGAAAAAATGTTCAACATGAGATGTGTTCAAAATGATTTTTTTAGGCTAGATAAAAGGTCATGAGAACTTGGAATGGCTTGCTTCACAAAATCACCAAAATGGCCTAAAATGAAGGTATATTTTAAATGAACCAAAGTTGAAAATTGGGGTTTTTGACCTACACATCCAAACCAAGGCATATGACATACCAATTTGATTGTAAAAAGCATTTTGAGAACATTGACATTGCCACAATTTTGAATTGAGGATTATTTTTAGGACTTGCTTTGTAAATGGCTTACTTGAATCATAAGGCACCATTGCAAAACCACTTGGCAAGGCAAATACAAGGCTCCTTTCCATCCATACACCTCCAATATCTCATTTGGAGAGAATTCAAACTCAGAGCAAGTGCATTGCAAGCTAGGAGCATGAGATGATAAGTGCATATCATGAGAAGAGAATTTCATGACATGAGAAGTTGATTTTCTCATTAGATCAATCTAGATCTTTCTAGAGTCCTCCAACACACTTTATATAAGATTCAGAAGAGGTTCAGAGCAAGAGTTAGAGAGAATTGGGAGAAATTTATGAGATTTCAATTTGAAACTTCCATGTGCAATTCAGGTTCTGTTACAAGTATTTCACCCCTTTCCATCCAATTTCTTGATCCCATTTGCTTCCATTGATGCTAGTGAGTGTTTACAGATCAAAATCATAGCAAATTGGTGGCTGAATCGTGTTCTTGCAATTGAATTTCATCACCTGCAACTCACTATCGGGTTCCAAGATTCAAGAGGTTTCAACCATTTCTTTTGTATACAGAAGCAAGATTGTGACTCATTGAAGGTGTATTGAAGTTCTCAAAGCCTGATTTGAAGATTTCATACCTCTGTTCATCTCAATTTGCAGGTAGGTAAACTTCAATCCACAGCTTGATTTAGGTAGTTTCAAGTGGTTTTGATTAGTTAGATTCATTGTAGATTATCATGTGGAGCTTTCTGGTAGCTTTAAGATTGATTTAGATGCAATTAGTTGAGAGGCACCATTTCTGTTCAGGCAAGTATCTTGTTGTTCTTGATGATATAACCTTATATTAATGGTTAGAAATGATCAGTGTGAAGTGGGGAAGAGATTGAGCCACTCAATTTCAAGATTGGTGAGTTTTGATCATGGACCAATTTCTGAAGTTTGAATCGTGTTTGGAGCTAGGATTAGTTTCAAGGTGTTTGGTTACCATAGATGAATTCCTGGTGAAAATTGGAGCATGTTAGGGTTTTTAATTGTTGCATTTGATAGAGATTTGATGAGATACGATTGGGAGGGAGATGAAGTTCAAGCTCTGCATCCATGGCTTGTTTCCCTCCATTTTTGTTTCAAAGGTTGAAGACGAGTTAGGCACCCTTAGATTAGAGGGAGACTTTGACTAGAATCATGATCCAATGGCCACGCGTGTTTTATTTTTGTGAAGGAGGAGTCTGAAGATCAAAACAAGGCGTTTCATTTAAGTTGTAACATTGGGCTTAGGGAGATTCACGATATCCACACCCCCTCTAGAGGCCCATCCAAGAAATACCCTAAATTGGATTGCTTCCTGCACCGTGGTTTTTTTCATTTTCCTTTATATTTTCAAGTTAATTTTCTGAATGATATTGGGCTTAGTAGCGCTTGCTATCCCCACCCCCTTTTGGGCCCAGTTGGCTAAATGCATTGCTTTTGATTGCTATTTGACACACATCTTTGTCATTTTCTCACATTTTTCTTTATTTTCACATATTTCTTTTAATACTTTGAAAATTCATAATAAATTCAAAAATAGGTCTTTTTATATGGTAGTTTTTACTCCATTCTCATAATTGTCTCAAGAAAATTATAGAAAAATAAAATTAGTATTTTAGTCATTTTTCTATTTCTGGTGATTTTTTACATTTAGTTGCTTTTATTGCATTTTATTTTGTATATCCATTTTTGCTGAATTTTGTTTAGCCATTTTATTTTACATTTTGATGTGATTCTTTTTGCCATGATTAGATTAGAGTATTAGGTTCCCCTTGGAATTTTATCACATTTTTGTGATTTAATTTTAGTTTGTTTTGAACATCAAACATTAAGTGTGCTAGAATTAGGGTTTCAACTTGACATAGGTGCATTCAACACATAGTGTTGGGGTTTTTAGTTTGATTTAGACTTTGGGGTTTTTGTGGGGTATAGGGTACATAGCTAGGGTCCCTTAGAAATAAATCTAGAATTTTATGATGAATATTTCCATTTTATTTGTTTTTTGCAAGTTGATTGATATTGGTGTGTTTCCCTCTTGGGAAGTTGCTTTGCTTGTTGAGTTTTGGGCCTTTTCTTTGGGTGTTGGGGCTTGTGCTTGGCTTGTGGAGCTAGTGAAGACTTTGAGGAAGATTGAAGACCAATGGTGATGCTTGGATCTTGAGTTGCTTGTGCTTGAAGATTGCTTGTTGAGGGTTTAGGAGATAGGAGATATAGGGAGAGCTCTAGAATAGACTAATTTCTTCTGTCAAACATAGAGAGCTTCTTGTGCCTCTATTCCATCCTATGACATAGGTTCCCCCCAAAGAAGTTCCATCTCTCCTTAGGAGGGATGTAGAGCATGCTTTGGTTGGGTAGAACCTGGAGGATACCCTTCACTTGTTGTGTTAAGATCTTAATGATTTCCCTGGGTTATCATTAGGCATCTTAGCATTCCAACCTCATTTGTTAATTGATTCCCTCCTGTGAGTGTTTGCATTGAAGATGGAAGCCTATTGAAGCTAAGAAGTGCATTAAGGACTGGTACCTGTCAAAGCTGGATATCTGTTGAAACTAGGGTTTTGTGCCTGTTTGAAGTTGTTTGTTGTTTGGACTCAGTGTTTGCTGAAGCTGGAGATTATTGGAGATAAGAGCTTATCTGAAGCTTGAATATCATTGGGGAGTGAAGATGGTATATTGATTTAGGTTGTTACTGTCAACTTTTTGTTGTTAATCAACTGTAGCTGCCAAAGCTGGTGTTGTTTGAACTATTTTGCTGTAAGAGCTGGTGTGGCTGTCTGAGCTGGTGTTGGGTGTGGTTTTCTTTGCTGTACTGTTTGTTGATTTTCCCTTAGGTTGGAAGTGAAGTCGTTTCACTTTGCCTATTGTTTATTGCTGCATCTCATGCGTTTTACTGTTTATTGTATATTTGTTGTTTCTTTTCCGTTTATCCCCTAGGACCTCTGATTTCCTCTGTACAGGAGGGAATTATGACAGACATTAGGTGTTAATCCATGCATGATAACATTAGGGTAGTTTTGATTCCCCTTTCAAACCCTAAGTTTTTTAGACTTCTCTTCTATCTCAGAACAATTCAAAACACAGTAATAAGGATAATCGATGTCGTACGCTACGAGCCTTGAGCTATTTGAGAAAGGTTGCTGGAGGGTCACTCTTCAGTAACCTGATTGCTTAGTGTGTTACCCTTAGGGTGACATACGACGTAGTCACCCTCAAATCATATTCTCGAGTGCGTCAGAGATTGCAAACATCATGAAAAACAGTTCTTGCGTAAAAGACTGAAAACAAACATCAAAGTGTCATTTTTGTCCGCTTGGACTCTTAATTAGGAAAAACCCTTTCATAAGGAGATAAAAAACAGTCAGACAAGCTTGTGTCTTCCGTAGCCCGAACTACGTTTGCTCTGATCTTTCATGCTGTATGAAAGTACGTAGGCATAGGATGCGATATCCTAGCGAGCAACCTTCCCCTCCTTTCCCGTAGGTAGGCGAACTACGTTGACTCTGATTTCTCGTTCCAGGCGGGAATACGTAGGCATAAAGTGCGATACTTTGCCGAGTCATTTTCTTTTCTTTTAACCCTTGACCCTGTAGAATAGATAGAATAACAATCCGTACTAGAGAACAAGCATGGATCCCGTCGAGTACGACGGACGTGAGGGGTGCTAATACCTTCCCCTTGCGTAACCGACTCCCGAACCCAGGATTTGGTTGCGATGACCATTCCTTTCCCGTCTTTGCGGTAGGTTTACTTCGAGCGTTTCCTTTCCCTCCTTTGGGATAAATAACGCACGGTGGCGACTCTTCTGTTCAGTCGGCGCCGATTTTCGCAGTAGCGACAGCTGGCGACTCTGCTGGGGACTGGAATATCCCATATGCGAGTCAATCCTAGCGCTTGTTTTCCCACTGGGGTGTTGTATAGATTTACGTTTCTGTCTTTACTTTCCGCATTTTTATTATCAGCTTTATATTGTTATTGCTGCTGTGGGAAGGGGGTAATCTGTTGAGAGAGAAGTCGGACCTGGGCTTGAGGTTACACATAGACTTAGAAGTAGAGAGGAGTGGTTAGCCTGCTTGCTTAGCTCGCACCAGCTAGCCACGAAATTTACGCTCGGACGAGATTCTCTTTGATGCTTCTTGCCCTGCCCTTAGGGCTCGACAAGTTGTCTGACCCGAGGATTGTCGACTCTGGGAACCTATCAATTGGGATTCAACTAAGTGAGGCCGCTTCAAGGGATGATGATGCCACACCTTCTGGGTATCGTATCATCGCTCTTGAAAGTCTGTGAAGTTGAACCCGCATAGGATGTCGTACCTCGTCTGCGAGTTAAGTACACACCTGTGAGGGGGTAGGTGGGTCTGTTTGCAGGAAACCTTTTGACCTCAGAATACCTGGTTCATCTCTGTCAGTGGAGATGTGGTTACAAGGTTCATTTGAGCGGTTGGTTTGGTTTGAGATAAAGATTGGATGGTTCTCAAAGCTTCAGTACAGAGCAGCCCA
Source organism: Lathyrus sativus (assembly GCA_963859935.3). Taxonomy (NCBI): domain Eukaryota; kingdom Viridiplantae; phylum Streptophyta; class Magnoliopsida; order Fabales; family Fabaceae; genus Lathyrus; species Lathyrus sativus. Next base: position 180,382,093 of record OZ012736.1, on the reverse strand, counting down.
GTTCATCAGCATTGCACTTGGTCCCTTGTTTGCATATGCATATACATTTTGCATGATTGCATTTCATTAACATGTATTTATGTTGCAGGTGATCATTCCCCTCTGATTCTAGTATATCTTCTAGCCAGACATGGAGTCCCTAAAGAAGACAGTTGCTTACCGGTTGCATTCACCAGACATCAGTTTATTGTTGGGTTTAGTTGCTCTGGCAGATGAGAGTGTGAGGGATGAGTTCAGAGTATCTTATGGGAGATTACTTAGCTTGTTATACAGACCTTCAGCATTCGAGACGACTGGGGTGTATACTTTATTGCAGTTTTATGAGCCGCAGTTGAGATGTTTCTTATTTCCAGACTATATTCTGGCACCCACTTTGGAGGAGTATTCTGCGATGTTGGGAGTTCCTGTGTTGGACCAAATGCCCTTTGTACATGTTGATGCTGAGCCTGAGTTGGCTACACTCACTGAGATTGTCAGCTTAGACGCCTCTGAGTTTCCGGGAGGCTTGGTTAAGCTGAATGGAGCTTATGGTTTTCACCTATCTGTCCTAGTTGAGAAGGCTACGCAATGCGCGAAGAGTGGATGTTGGGTTGCTTTCAGTGCTATTCTAGCTGTCTGCATCTATGGGATTGTCCTGTTTCCTAATGTGCCAGATTTTGTCGACTCTGACGCCTTTCTGATTCTTGCCTCGAAGAATCCAGTTCCTACTCTCTTGGGCGATGTTTATCATTCCATTCACTACAAGAATGAGAAACGTCGTGGCAAGAATGTTTCCTGTTGTCTTCCGCTCTTGTACAGGTGGTTCCAGGGGCACCTTCCGAAGACAGGACCTTTCGTTGATGTTGTTGATACTTTGGATTGGCCTTCCCGGTTGATGGGACTGGCTGCTGAGAATATCATCTGGTTTGATCGGAGTATGCTTGGTACTGATGTTATATATAGTTGTAGTGGCTTCCCGAATGTCCCCTTGATTGGACGGAAAGTCTGTATCAACTATAACCCTTCATTGCTGGTACGACAGTTCGGTTATGCTTTGAGGGACGCTCCTATTGAGAAAGAGATACAGGAATCTCTGTATCTTACAGGGTCATTCGACACACCTGTTTTGATCAGATTGAGACATGCATGGGCTAACATCCATAGGAGGGGGAAGGCTTTGCTCGGTAAGAGCAACAGCAGAGCTTATGATCCTTATTTGGCGTGGATCCGCGAGAGAGCTAGTACTTCCTTGATGCCTTATCCTGCTGTGGAACCCCTGTATCTTCCATTGATTGAGGTACCTCCTGCAGAAGAGAGTGAGAAATATAACAAATTGTTGGCTGAAAATGAGGAATTGAAGAAAGCTAATGATGAGTTAGAGAAGGAGATCTTCCAGTTACGTCGTGAGAAGAATGAAGCCACCTTCACTGTGAAGGAACATAATGAATTGATTAACAGGTTGGAATCAGAGCTGACGCAAGAGACCAACAAGAAAGAAAAGGTGGGGATAGCCTTAAACAGTGTTAGCAAGGTGCTTACTTCCAAGAAGGAACTTCTAAGCAAAGCTTATGCTCGTATCAGCAAGTGGGAAGCTTTGTGGAATACTACGCTTACCAAGCGGAAGGAGCGGGAAGACGAACTAAAGCTGCAAATTGCCACGCTAGAGGCACAGATTAGAGCCTAAGACGCAAAGATTGCTGAAGCGACATCACTTAGGAGCACTGCGGAGCTCAGAGTAAGTGACATTGAAGAGAAGCCGAAAGGGTATGAAGAGAAGGCCGGTTCCAAGAGGTACAGATTTGACGAGAGTTCTAGCAAAGGAACCTACCAGGATGACGCCCAGAAGCTGAGATCCACTACCGAGCGGCATGCTCTACTGATTCAGGAGCTGATCTCCCGACTAGGGCACTCGGAGACGATGAGGATATTGGAGGACGTCAGAGCATGCCACTTGGCCTGATTTATCTTTGCCTTACCTTTGTTATTTGTACTTGTATTTGGACCATCGCCAGGCTTGTTAGCCGAGGTCTCTTCAGTTGTATTCAGTTGTACTCTTGTACTCAGCCTCTTGGCATTTGTTATATATGAGGGTTTTCTGATTCCTTGCTTGCTTGCTAGGGACTCCATTGTCATGATGGCGTTTTCTCCGAAACTAGAATCAGGGGGAATATAACCTGTAGCATATTTACATATTTCCATCTGCATTCATATTGCATAACCGGTATTCTCGAATCTGTATCTTATTCCTTGCATCCGCAGGTTTCCAAGATTGACGGACAAAGAGTTCACCGCTATTCAACCCGAAATAACTGCAAGAGAATCATGGATCAAGTCCAAGTAGAGATGCAAGAGATTCGCGAGAAGTTGAACTTGTTCATGCAGGCAATGGAGAGTATTGCTAAAGGCCAGGAGAATCTCCAGACTTTGGTGCAGCCGCTGTTGACGCGGGCTAATGGGAATGGCAACAATGACCACAACTCTGTGCATGTCGAAACTCTTCATGAGGATGGGCCCCCTATGCCTGTGGTTCCTCTTGTGGTGACCCCACCTGTTGTGGTTGTGAATAATGACGTTGGCGCTGGCAATGGTAACGCAGGGAATGGAAATGAGACTGTTGTTAACAATGTTGGATTCGGAGACGCCAATCTGGGCGGCGGTAACTACAATGGCGGCAATGGTTTTGGTAACAATGGAATTGGCTATAACGACCAGGGGTTTGAGTACGGAAATCAGGGCAGAAAGTTCGACTTCAACACGCAGGGTTTCGGCTACGACGGGTTTGGCAACACTAACCAGGGTTATGGTGGAAATGGTGCTGGATTGATTCCTGTCAACACTGGTTTCGGGCAAGGTTATGGTAATGGGGGACGAGGTCCCATGACTAATCAGCAAGGGTTTGGTCGCAACACTGGTTATAACGGGTACGGAAATGAAAATGTGAACTGGGGCGAAGACTGTCAAGAGGACGCCTTTTCTGGAAGAGGCATGGTATTTGAAGGACCCGTTGACACTAATCAGAGAATCAAAATGCTTGAAGAACAGGTGAAGGGTATGGCTAATCAGAATTCTACCGGACTAGACATGACTACTATTGGCTTGGTGCCTGGGCTGAAGGTACCGCTAAAATTCAAGGCCCCCACTTTTGACAAGTATAAGGGGGACACTTGCACTAAGGTGCATGTCCGCTCTTATTACAGAAGGATGTCCGCGTATTCGGATGACGAAAGGATGCTTATGCACTTCTTTTAAGACAGCCTATCAGGACCGTCACTCGAGTGGTACATGGGGTTGGAGCCCGCTCAAATCAAAACCTGGAAGCAGTTGGCGGATGCTTTCGTCCTGCATTATGTCCCACCTCGAAAATACTAAACGGTGCTAAAGGGATAAAGGACATTAGGGGAAAGGGGATGGTTAGAGGATAGGGTGCTCGCCAAGGATTGGGGCCCTTGTGCCTATGTATGCTCATTCGGACGAGAATGAGAAATCAGAGCGTCGTAGTTCGACTACGGGAAAGGATGGGACGGGTTTGAATTGGATTTGAAGTGAGTACGGATGACGATTACTCGAAGTTTAAGAAAGACTTCTCGTACACAAGTAATCGGGAGAGTGAACCAAAGACTTGGAACACTCTCTTTTTCATCATGAAGGAATGATGTGTTTGAAAGGATAAGGTTGAAATGATGACGATTAATTGAAGCTTAAGAAAGACTCCTCAAACTCCAAATAATCGGGAGAGCGAACCAAAGACTTGGAACACTCTCTTTATCATCGCAAGAGATGTTATGTTTGAAAGGATGAGTTTGAAATGATGACGATTAATTGAAGCTTAAGAAAGACTTCTCAGACTCCAAATAATCGGGAGAGCGGACCAAAGACTTGGAACACTCTCTTTTTCATCGTGAAAGGAAAGTTGTTTGAGTTGGAAATAGTTGAACGATGTCGGGTTGTTAATGTTATTTAGAGGCGTCAATTGTTCACACCCGAATAAGACAACTCGCATGTAAACAACTGAAAGAAAGATCAAAGACTTGAACCTACTCTTTACACCTTGAAAAGAATTAAATAGTTGTTAATTGATTGATGGTTTGTTTCGAAAATCCGCTTGACGTTGGATCAAGGGTTTGACTCATTATCGCGTGCAAAGCGTGTTGGAAATGAAATTGTTTGAAAAAAGAGACCGACTTGACTTACGCATCAAGGGTCGAGTTGTAATAGGTTGATGGCGAATGCGTATGAGCACTCGACTTACAAGGGTTTGAAAATGGCTCGATGATGAATCGAGAATTAGTTTGAAAACAGTTTGAATCCGCTCTAGTCCTATGGGTGCTCCTAGGAGATAAACTAATAATCAAAGAAATACGAAACATACATCGGAATGGGAGAGGGGTACATGTAATTTACACGGGATTGCACGAAATAAAGGGGTCTCATTGTCAGGTAGCCCAAGAGAAAGCCGTGTGTGTGCATTTGTGTCATAAACTACGCCTTGAGAAAAGTCGAGCACGACTCAAAGTTAGGATACCTGCAAATGACCAAAGATCCAACAGTCCACCAATTTGGCTTTTAGGAGTTTCGATAATTTATTAGGTATTTTCAAATATGGGTGAGTGAGAATGAATAAATATGATAATAAATAATATGAATAAATATGATAATATGAAATAATATGAATAATGTTTGACAAAAATTAAATTTAATGTTAGTTTACCGAAATAAAATCGAAGGAACAAAGGTGGTCTCGGATCCTTTGTTTCACGCCACTAATGTGACGGTTAAACGGTGGAAGTCTCGTCATCGACCCAAAACGGTGAAAATAAATAAAATGAACAATATAAAATGAGAAATAGAACCTAACTCTTAAAATGAAACAAAAGAGTTCTAAAAGAAATTACTAAAGAGTTTTGTTATTTTTTAATATGAAACTAAGAGAAATAACATTAGCAAATTGTTTTTCTTTAAAAATAATATGTTAATAATCTAAAAACTATAAGAATATATATACAAAATTTAAAAAACTTAAATTAGCATAAAAGAAAACAGGGGGGTATATGATAAAAGAAAAATGTGAGAATCACATGGGCTCAACAACCCATCATCTCACCGTAATGAAAACAAATGAGAAACACGGGCCCTAAGGCCCATGTAACCCTTTCCAACGGTCCACCGTAAGAACAACAGCAACAATAAGAGGCTCGGTGAAAAAGAACATTATAGGTACAGAATCATGCTCAAAACGGAAGAATGAAAAACTACTGACAAATTGAAACCTCGTTTGTCTTCCAAACGGAAACCGAGTCATCAACCCGTGAAGAACTACGACGACGAAATAGCGACGAACCCCAACCCTCTTCACGGTCCGAATCTTCTCAGGTTTTGATTTTGTTCTGTTCTACCTCTTCTCTTCTTCTTCATGTCAAAATTTCTCTGCTCTTTCTCATCTCTACTTTTGGGTTCTAAAAAGGGTTTTAATGAGGTTGAATTGAAGGTTGTAATTTCCAGAACAAGGGTATTGAAGTTAGAAAGGGTTTGGGTTCATCTGTCAATTTTATAGTTTGATTAAAGATTTATGAAGGTGAGAGGAGGTGAAAGGGGAGGGATGAACGGTTTGTGGATTTATTGTGGTTGAAAATGGTGGAGGCTCGAAAAGGGATTTTAGGGATTAGGGGTTTGGAGGTGGATTTGGGATTTTCGGAGTGATTGAGAGGAAGAGTTATAAAGAGGTTGTTGTTGGAAGAGGGAAGAAAACAAAATGGCTTTTTATGGTTCGTTTGAAGAAGAACAAGGTGAGTGATTTGGTTGTGGAATGGTGATGGTAAAGGGGTTAACAGATGAGGAGAGTTCAGTTATTTTTTGTTCTGAAGGGAGAGTCAGGGGATTTGAATAAAGAGGTTCAAGAAGGTAATTGTGGAAGGAGTTTGCTCTGGATATTTGGGGTTTCCAGACCTGATTGAAGAGGGTTTTCAATTGAGTTTTTGATTTGAGATTGGTTGAGTTCGAAGGTGAAAAATGAAGAAAGTTTGCAGAAGTGTTTTTTTTTGTGTTTTATGAACTTTTGAAGATGAAGTTGGTGAAGACAGCCGTTTGAAAATGGAGGAAGGTTTGGGTTATGTTGTTGATGAAGATGTGTTGTTGTTGAAGGATGGGTTGAGGTTCAGCTGTTTTTGCTGTGATTTGCAGTTTTAAGAGGCATTGAAAGGGTGGTGGGGTTTTAATGTTGTATCAGTGAGATAATTTCATTCGGTTGTGAAGGTTGTTTTTTGGATTTCAGAATGATATCCTCTATGTTGTAGAAGGAGCCAGAGTTTTAAAAAGGATTCAGGTTTCAAGATGGGATTAAGGAGCGTTCAAAGAAATGCCCGGTTTACCAAAATATTGTTGTCTTTGCTCAAGGTTGGTTGAGGTGGTCATTTTGGCCTTTTGTGTCAATGGTACAGCTCTGTGTGGGGCTGGTTTAGCAGGTTGCAGGCTGGTTGTAGCAGAGTTGGTCTGGTGTGGCTATGAGGTTGTGATTCTCTCCCTTGTGTAATGACAGTTTGTTATTATTGCAAAATGAAGGACTCACAAAATGTGTGATGGTGGGACCTGCTATACCTTTCTTTTTGTTTTGTTTGCACTAGGTATTCATATTTGTACGAGTGAAAACTTGGCAGAGTTCGTGAGGGGTCCCTTTCAAGTTTTGCCAATGGTTGTGAGGGGTCCCTTTCAAGTTTTGCCAATGGTTGTGAGGGTATTTTGAATTGTGGTTATTAAACATTTTTGCTGTTGTATGATTTTCTTGGCTTGAATTTTTTATGCTGTGAATTGCAGGTACAAAATTTTACACACAAAGGTCTTGTTGGGCTGCTGAGAAATAATGTTGCTGTTGCAGAAAGGACATCGTACACACTGTGCGTTGTGGGGATTTGGAATTTCTCCGTACGTATTTTCCTTTGGTGTGCCGCGACTTGTCTCGTGTGAATACCGGATGTATGCGGCGAGTCACATGGTATGTACTCTCACTACCAATTCACTTGTCATGTTGCTGTATTCTCATCCGGTTCTGTTTCCGGTTCTTTTGCTTCATGTGCCCAAAATGGTATTAAGGGATTTGCTTTTTTTTTCTTTTTTCATGTGCAAGTCGTGGCTTTGATGTTGTACGAGACTCATGAGGCCCTCCTTCCTCATTTTGCAGAACAACGGTTATTGACAATCCGTGAAGGCTCTTTGTATGCTCACCGACACAGGACAATGCGGGACGCAGCTATGTGGCCTATGACTTGCTGTCTTATTCAGTTTTGACCAAGGCCATGATATGTGCTGATAAAAACTACTGTCCTTTTTTGTTGAAATTCACTAATGCCCAAGTTATGGAATTAACTTATATCCATGTCTTACCCTTGCATCTAACCCACTTCTGCATTTGCAGGTTTTTTCTTTCTTTTGTCTGTGGTGAAACGTCGTGGGGTCAGGTTATGGGGAAGGAATGGTAGCAGCTGCTGTGTGTTTTTTCCTTGCAATGCGTATTGTCGTTTTCTGTCAATGATGTGGCACAATGCACCCCTTGGTTTTGTGAATCAAAGATGGAAAGAAAACGAGAGCTGGCTAGTTTTGATGCAAGATGATGTGGCATTTGTTGTGAACATTTTATAACAAAGTGCTGCCAGTAAATGCCTCACGTGGGCCCTTCACCAATTTCCCACTTGTCTCTATTTTCACTTTTCTAGTTCATTGTGTAACTTTGTACTCTTTGTGTGTTGTAATTCTACGCAACTGCCTGCGGTCTGTTTAGCCATCTTTGTATGAGCATTGAATAGAAAGGATTTTATTATGAGCTGATATTTGGGTGCTAGGGCTTTAAATTATATTATGAATATTGCAACTGTGTATAGCCTTAGCAAAATGCTCTCACGGCTTGTAATATAACTTAAACACTTGATAAAAAGCTTTTCATGACTTGCAATATTGTAACAAAGATGGGCCTTGAATAGGCTTTGGATTTTGTTATTATCAACACCCTCCTTATTAATTATTTGAAGGATAAATTTAAAAAAAAAACAATTGCGGTGACTTTGAATTCGAACAAATCGAAACCTTCCGTTATTGACACTATAATCCAATTTGAGAGCGACTTTGAAATTGATTAAAACAATGTATCCAACTTTAACCTTAAATTTTCAATTGTCTTGAATGAAAATGGTTAGCCAAGAACACAGACATTCTGAATTTGAACACTCGGCCACTATAAATAACATGAGACCTTGAAGAACATATATCTTGCACCGATTTAGAACCATAAGGCCAACTGCACTAAACATGGATATTTTGTAACCTAAACTTTGCACAAAACCCCCAACTTAGACCCTAAGACAAAGAACACTTGGGTCTAATCCACAACCGTCTCTCACATGATCCATAACACGTGTAACTTGTAAATGGAGCCATGTCAACTTGTTCGACCAATATTAAGTCGAACCACCACCTGAATTTCAATTATGACTGCAACCATATTTAACCTGATAATCCTGCCTTAAATATAATTCAAACCTGCAACACTCAAATCATGCATACCCTGACTTTGACATGAGCAACATATATTTTGGGATTTTTGAATAAGTGGATGAATAAATGAAAACTATACAGGTAGGACAAATCTAGGGTATGACACATTATAAGTATAATAGTGATCTGGCACCGAACCGAGTTCAATTGCAAGGTTTGTCGCAGAAGAAAGAGGAAAGCTTTAAAGAGTATGCGCAGAGATGGCGCGATATGGCGGCAAGAGTACATCCTCCGTTGGCTGAGAGAGAAATGAATAGCATGTTCATTGGGACGTTTACGGGGATATATTACGAAAAATTATTTAATGTTTCGTTGAGCAGTTTTTCAGATTTGATTCTCATGGGGGAGATGGTCGAAGACAGTATTAAGGTTGGAAGATTCCACGCAGGTGAGTCTACCCCCGCAGGAGGTACAAGAAAAGCATTCGGTGGTAGACGGCAAGGTGATTCTAGTGCTGTGTTTGGCGGCAGGGGTCGGGGAAGAGGACGAAGTCAGTATGCTTAGCATCAACAAGTCGCTAGTGTTACCATCCCTTTTCCACAACAACAACAGCAACAGCAGCCGCAGCAACACCAACAACAAAGGCAACACCCCGCCCAACGCAGAATCCTAGAGGGAAAGCCAAGGCGAGTATTTGAAACGCCTCCTTCCACGTACGCCGAGCTGCTTCAAACGTTGTTAGGATTAAAGTTGGTCGAGAAAAGGACCATGGCACCGTTAACGGGCAATCCTCCGTTTGGTTATGATGCTGGTAAGCACTGTGATTTCCACTCCGGGGCGCCCGGACATGATATTGAAGGTTGTCATGCGTTTAAACATAAAGTCCAAGACTTGTTGGACAACAAAGCTATTAACTTTGGACAGGCGGGTCCAAATATAGTACAACAGCCTATGCCCAATCATGGGGCAAACACCATCCTGACCGAGGAGAGTTTGAATCTAGTGACGGATGTCAATGAGCTGAAGACACCGTTGGGTGAGATCAAAAGCAGGTTGTTAAAAGGGGGTGTATTCCCGGGGTGTGACGAATTTTGCTTGGATTGTTGGTTACAGCCAGAGGGTTGTAATGAGTTGAAACAGGGTATTCAGGCGTTAATGAACGAAGGAACATTGCAGTTTGATAGAACCGCAGTTGAAGAGCCTGTAGAGGAATTGTGTGAGGAGCGGAACGATGTTGCGACGGTAACAATTCCAAGGAAAACAATAACAATAACGGCGCCCGCTAGGCGGCCGACGATCACTATTACTAAAGCAGGACCGATTCCTTTTGAAAGTACCAAAGCAGTACCATGGACTTACGGGTTGGAGGTATATTGCGATGGTGAGAAAATTGAGGTAAATAAACAACCAGCTGGGGTTGTAGATAATGTGGTCGGAACAGGAGGTATGACCAGAAGTGGGAGAATCTTCACGTCACCCGAGGTAGAAGCGGAAAGATTGGCCAAGGGGAAAGCCAAGGTAGACGAGAGTGGCCCCTCGCAGATAAAGGAAAAGGAAACATCGCTTAAGGATGTGGAAGAGTTTATGAGGCTCATCCGTAAAAGTGATTACAAAATCGTAGAGCACCTCCAGCAAACGCCATCAAAGATCTCGATCTTGTCGCTGCTATTATGTTCCGAGGCCCATCGGAATGCGTTGCTGAAGATTCTAGACACGTCATTTGTACTGCAAGACGTTTCGGTTAACCAGTTAGAAGGGGTGATGGCGCATGTTAATGCAGGCCACAGTTTGGGATTTACGGATTTTGATTTGACCCCGAGGGGGAGAGAGCATAATATGGCGCTGCACGTCTCAATTGAATGCAGGGGCATGGTCATGTCCCATGTTTTAGTGGATATGGGGTCTTCCTTGAATGTGCTTCCGAAGAAAGCAATGATGAAATTGGATATCAGGGGGATTCTATGCACGCCTAGTGACTTGGTGGTCAGAGCATTCGATGGGACGAGGAGGTCAGTTTTCGGATCCATAACATTGCCATTGCAGGTGGGGACGGAAGTTTTTGAAACTGAATTCTATATAATGGAAATCCAGCCAGCGTATAGTTGTTTGCTCGGACGCCCATGGATCCATGCTGCTGGGGCAGTCACATCCACGTTGCACCAAAAGTTGAAATATATGGTGGGGGATAGTGTCGTAACCGCTTGTGGAGAAGAAGATATTCTGGTTAGCCATTTGTCTTCATTCAGATACGTGGAAGTCGACGGAGAGATTCATGAAACGCCCTGTCAGGCATTTGAAGGGCTAAAGATTAAAGATAAAGCTCCAGTACCCAAGATATCAGATGTGCCAGTGTCATCATACAAAGAGCCTCAGGCTCTAGTACAGGCAGGCGAAACCAAGGGCTGGGGTCAGGTGTTGGAGATTCCCGTGAAGAACGACAGGTTCGGGCTTGGATATCATCCTTCGTCAGCGGCATCCTCTTCAGGAGCGCCCAAGTTCAGAGGGCCAATAACCATTACGCCAAGTGGAGTGAGCTTCAAGACCATCAATGATGTTTCCGATTCTGAGGAAGGAGATAGCGACTGTGATATGTGTAACGCCCCGATTCTGAATTCCCATCAATTGTTGAGTTTTTTAATTTATTTAATTGATGTTTGTTTTAAATTGAGAAATTATATATTATTATGTGGTGTTTGCTTATTTTATCTATTTTTACCGATTCGGAGAGTTTTCGGGGAATTAGAGTAAAAAGGGCATTTTAGACATTTAGCACTTTAGTGTGAGAATTGATTGGTAAGTGTTGGAAAGAATTTGAGAGGAAAGAAATAGAGATAGAAATAGAATAAGAGAGGAAAAGAAATAAAGATAGTAACATAAGAAGAAAAACAAGAGAAAGAAAAGAGGAGAAGAGAAAGTGGAGAGGAAAACCTAGAATCATCAAGGGATCATCACCAAAGCTTGCAATCGATCGGTAAGGGTGTGAAACTCCATCATCTCTTTAATGTATATGATTGTATGTGTATGTGTGTGGATTTTGTAGAGTTTCTACTCTTTTTCCACTTAGGTTAGAAGTTGGTTTTGTGAGTAGAATGAGGTTTTAATCGGTTAGAACTCGGATTAGACGATGTAGTTTAGTCGGGTGATGATTGGGTTGTGCCACTGAGACTGGTTTGGATTTAATCGGTTGATTTTGTGGAGTTTGGGCTCTTGAGACAGCCATGGAAGTTCTGTCTTCGCAGGCTCGCCAGGCGAATGGCAGCGAAGCTTCGCCAGGCGAAGCCCAGCGAGCTGTAGCGAAGCAAGTCAGAAGCTAACACCCTGTATTCGCTGGCAAGTTCGCCACGCAAGGTTAGTTGGCGAAGGTTTGCCAGGCGAGTGTGTAGCGAGCCTCAGTGAGTAATTCCAGAATTACTCCCAGTGGACTTCGCTGGGAAGTTCGCCAGGCGAAGGCCAGCGAGCATTCGCTGCGTGGCTTCGCCAGGCGAAGGTTGGCGAACATGGCAGTGTTATTTGTTTTGCTGTTTTGTTCATAGCATGATGTTTGGTTGATTCAATTATGATTAATGCCTATATAAATGATTGAGGTGTGAACTGTTTCGACATATCGTGTTGTGGGTGGCCGAAAGGCATGAATCCTAGATTGTAGAGTCAAGGTGAATCTTGAACGTTTGATAATCTTGTGTATTTGCTCGAATTGAATAGAAACGCATTGATAGGCTGATATGTGTGTAAACCATGTGTGAAATGGTGCATAATGTGAATGCATGATAGATATATGCGATGTATGTGATAAATGCAATGAGGATGTTTGTGAGCATAGTATGCATTTTTGTGTTGAATGATCCCTCGGAGGATTTGCATTGTGAAGCATCTTAGTATGCATTTGTGTGTTGATTGATCCCTCGGAGGATTTGCAGAACCTCGTATGATACGATGGTTATATTAGATTCCTTGGAGAATCGGTTGCATTGTGTGATTCCTCGGAGAATCGGTCATATCATGTAATCCCGTGGAGGATTGGCTAGAGTATTTGATTCCGTGGAGAATCTGCTGAGTACTTGATCCCGTGGAGGATCTGCTGAATATTTGATTCCGTGGAGAATCTGATGAATATTTGATTCCGTGGAGAATCTGCTGAGTACTTGATCCCGTGGAGGATCTGCTGAATACTCGATTCCTTAGAGAATCTGTTGAATGAGTCGGTACCGCATTTGCATCTGCATAGAGTCGTGTGTCGGTCTCTATGAGTTGCATGAGTCATCTGTGTATGATGCATTGGTTGAATGAATATAACTGTGTATGTTATATATGATTGTTTGGAAGAACATATTGTGAATGTTCATAAGCATGTGTAGAGGCATGATTATTTGTATATGTTTAACGTGGTGAGAACATGATTTGAGTATAACTTGTACAAATGTGAGTATATGTATATATATAATTTTATGCATTAACTGTTATGATGTTGTTTCTCACCCTTCTGCTGTTTTATAATGCTCTATGAGGCATTGCAGAGTAGGAAGCTGGAGGTTCTTTTTGGTGAAGCGATGTCTTCATTCTTTTTGGTCAATGGCTCTGATATGTAACATCTGGGTAGTTATGAAGCCTTTGACTCTTTTGGAGTTACATTTGTTTTGATTCTTTTGTGATACATATGTGTATGTATCTACTGTGGATATGTTGTAAAGCATGAATTAACTGATGGTTGTATATAAGTTTATGAATGTGATCGATTCAATATCTGGATGTTTCCGCTTTTATTCTAAATATTGAGATGTGGGTTACCCATTGTTGCATATCAAATTGAGCAGGTATCGTATGTGTTTAGTTTCATGATAATGTGATGCGCCTCTTATATACCATGTTTTAATTAAACTCTGATGAAATAAATTTTCTAAGTGCCTAATTGATTTATTTGATTAATTTGGGGGTATAGAAAGGAGGTGTTACATTAAGTGGTATCAGAGCCAGTGTTGAGTCAGTCGTGTCTGTCTTGTTGTTGTGTTGGTTGAACGGTTGTTTAACCTTGTTGTTATTTTTGGGAATCCTCAGAATATGGCAGGTCATAATGACAATGCTATGGCAGCGGCGTTAGAGGCTATGGCCAGAGCTGTGCAGGGTGCACCTAACGTGAATGCGAATGATGAGTTCAGGAAGAACCAACCACCGGTGTTCAAAGGGAGATTTGATCCGGATGGTGCTCAGATATGGTTAAAGGAAATTGAGAGGATATTTAGGGTGATGGATTGTGTTGAGGGGAACAAGGTGAGACTAGGGACTCACATGCTGAGAGAAGAGGCTGATGACTGGTGGGTCAGCGTGAGGCAAGTTCTTGAGGTCGACGATGAGGAGATTACGTGGGATTTATTTCGTACTGAGTTTCTAAGGAAGTATTATCCCGAAAGTGTTAAAGGGAAGAGAGAAATGGAATTTCTGGAGTTGAAACAAGGTAATATGTCGGTGGTGGACTACACCGCTAAGTTTACTGAGTTAGTGAAGTTTCACCCTCACTATGATGCGGTTACGGCGGAATTTTCCAAATGTATCAAGTATGAGAATGGCTTGCGTCCTGAGATAAAGCAAGCGATGGGTTATCAAAGGATGCGAAGATTTTCGGATTTGACCGAGTGTTGCAGAATTTATGAAGAAGACAGTAGAGCTCGTTCTACTCATTATAAGGGTTTGAGCGAGAGGAGAGGGAAGCAGCAAGTACGAAGCGGACCTTATGTGACGCCTGCTGAGAAGGGCAAACATAGGGGAAACTTTGATAGGAGACCCGGAGGAGGTTCCGTTGCGATCAAATGTTTTAAGTGTTGCGTGATGGGCCACAAGTCTTATGATTGTGGAAAGTTCAAGGCGAAGTGTTCCAACTGTGGGCTCCTTGGACATGATGCAGCAGAGTGTAGAACGAATGCTGTAAAGTGTTTTAATTGTGGCGAGGTGGGTCACATTAGCCCGAATTGTACCAAACCGAAGCAAGCTCAGGCGGGCGGAAAAGTTTTCGCATTAGCAGGTTCAGACGCTACTAATGCGGCGGATCGTTTGATTAAAGGTACATGCTTTATTAATGATATGCCTTTAGTTGCTATTATTGATACTGGAGCGACTCACTCGTTCATTTCTCTTGCGTGTGCTAAGCGGTTGGATTTGTGTATGGTTTCTTTGAGTAGTGGTATGGTTATTGGGACTCCCGCTTCGGGGTCGGTAACTACTTCTTTGGTGTGTGCAAGTTGTCCTTTGACCATGTATGGTAAGGACTTCGTTATGGATTTAGTGTGTTTACCGTTGGAAGGTTTGGACGTAATCTTGGGTATGAACTGGTTGCAATTTAATAGAGTTCATCTGGATTGCTATCACAAGTTAGTAAGGTTTCCTTCTTTGGAAGATGGTGAAAACGAGAGTTTTCTTTCCACTAAAGAGTTGAAGAAACTTTTAGCGGACGAAGCTCAGTTGTTTGGTTTGTTTGCATCGTTGTCGGTGGAAAGCAAAGTTGAGCTCGACGTGTTTCCTGTGGTTTGTGAATTTCCTGAAGTGTTTCCGGAAGATGTTGCGGATGTGCCGCCAAAGAGAGAGGTTGAATTTTCTATTGATCTAGTTCCGGGTACTAGACCGATTTCGATGGCCCCGTATCGGATGTCGGCATCGGAGTTGGTGGAATTGAAGAAGCAGTTGAATGATTTGTTGGATAAGAGATTTGTAAGACCAAGTGTTTCTCCTTGGGGTGCGCCGGTATTGTTGGTAAAGAAGAAGGATGGTAGTATGCGATTGTGTATTGATTATCGGCAGTTGAATAAGGTGACAATTAAGAACAAGTATCCGCTTCCAAGAATTGATGATTTGATGGATCAATTAGTTGGAGCCCGTGTTTTTAGTAAGATTGATTTGAGATCCGGTTATCACCAGATTCGGGTTAAGGAAGAAGATATTTCGAAGACGGCTTTTAGAACACGATATGGTCACTATGAGTATACGGTGATGCCATTCGGAGTTTCTAATGCGCCGGGTGTTTTCATGGAATATATGAACCGTATCTTCCACGAGCAGTTGGATCGTTTTGTGGTAGTGTTTATCGATGACATTTTGATTTATTCTAAGTCTCGAGAGGAACACGAAGAACATTTAAGGATTGTGTTGCGGATTTTGAAAGAGAAGAAGTTGTACGCAAAGTTGTCTAAGTGTGAGTTTTGGTTGTCGGAGGTGAGTTTTCTTGGACATATTATTTCCGGCAATGGTATTAGTGTGGATCCATCCAAGATCGATGCGGTAATGTAATGGGAGACTCCAAGATCGGTTACGGAAATTCGAAGCTTTTTGGGCTTGGCCGGTTACTACCGGAGGTTTATCGAAGGATTTTCAAAGTTAGCACTTCCGTTAACGCAGTTGACTTGTAAAGGAAAGACTTTTATTTGGGATGTTAATTGTGAAGAGAGTTTCATGGAATTAAAGAGAAGGTTAACGACAGCGCCAGTTTTGATTTTGCCGAATCCTACGGAACCTTTTGTGGTTTATTGCGATGCTTCTTTGTCAGGATTGGGTGGTGTATTGATGCAAGATGGGAAGGTCGTGGCGTATGCTTCTAGGCAGTTGAGAGTGCATGAAAAGAATTATCCTACTCATGATTTGGAGTTAGCGACCGTAGTGTTCGTTTTGAAAATTTGGAGGCACTATCTTTATGGTGCAAGATTTGAGGTTTTTAGCGATCACAAGAGTTTGAAGTATTTGTTTGATCAGAAAGAATTGAATATGAGGCAAAGGAGATGGCTAGAACTTTTGAAAGACTATGATTTTGGTTTAAATTATCATCCGGGTAAGGCGAATGTGGTAGCCGATGCCTTAAGTCGGAAGTCGTTGCACGTGTCTACTTTGATGGTTAGAGAGTGGGAACTTTTGGAGAACTTTAGAGATTTGAGTTTGGTTTGTGAGTTAACACCGAGTAGTGTGAAGCTGGGTATGTTGCATGTCACGAATTATTTCCTTGCTACGGTGTGTGAAAAGCAAAAGTTGGATTTGAAATTTGTGGATTTGATGACGAATGGAAATGAAGATTTCAAAGTTGATGAATTAGGAGTTTTGAGGTTTCGAGGTCGTATTTGTATTCCCGATGATGCGGATTTGAAAAAGATGATATTGGAAGAGGGACATCGGAGTAACTTGAGTATTCATCCGGGAGCGAATAAGATGTATCAGGATTTGAAGAAGATCTTTTGGTGGTCTGGATTGAAAAGCGATGTCGCTCGTTTTGTGTACTCGTGTTTGACTTGCCAGAAGTCTAAGGTAGAGCATCAGAAGCCTAGTGGATTGATGCAACCGTTGGATATTCCGGAATGGAAATGGGATAGTATATCGATGGATTTTGTTACGGGATTGCCGAATACACAAAGAGGACGTAATGCTATTTGGGTGATTGTTGATAGGCTTACTAAATCGGCTCACTTTATTCCGATTGATATTACTTATTCTTTGGAAAGGTTGGCCGAGATTTATGTTGGCACTATTGTGAAGCTTCATGGAGTTCCTAAGAGTATTGTGTCGGATAGAGATCCTAGATTTACTTCAAGATTTTGGGAGAGTTTGCAAGGTGCCTTGGATTCTAAGTTGAGATTGAGTTCGGCATATCATCCGCAAACAGATGGTCAAACCGAGAGGACGATTCAATCGTTAGAAGATTTGTTGCGTGCTTGTGTGCTTGAACAAGGTGGTGCGTGGGATGGTTATTTAGCGTTGATTGAGTTCACCTATAATAACAGTTTCCATTCGAGTATTGGTATGGCGCCATTTGAGGCTTTATATGGTCGGAGATGTCGAACACCTCTGTGTTGGCATGAGACGGGTGAAAGGTCGGTAGTTGGTCTTGAAATGGTATAGCAAACGACGGAAAAGGTGAAATTTATTCGGGAAAAGATGAGAGCTTCTCAGAGTAGACAGAAAAGTTATCATGATAAAAGGAGAAAGGATCTCGAGTTTCTAGAGGGCGACCATGTGTTTTTGAGAGTTACACCGGTTGCGGGTGTGGGTCGTGCTTTGAAGTCGAGAAAGTTGACTTCTCGTTTTATTGGTCCGTATCAGATTGTCGCACGAGTTGGTGCTGTGGCTTATCGTATGGCGTTGCCTCCGAATCTTTCGAATTTGCATGATGTATTCCATGTCTCGCAACTTCGGAAGTATGTTCCGGATCCGTCACATGTTATTCCAATGGATGAAGTGGAAGTAAGAGATAACCTTACAGTTGAAGTTTTACCGGTTAGTATTTTGGACCGTGAAGTTAAGAAACTAAGAGGCAAGGATATTGCGCTCGTGAAAGTGTCCTGGGGGGGTGCCGGGGAAGGCAACATGACTTGGGAATTGGAGAGCAAGATGCGAGAGTCGCATCCGGAGTTGTTTGAATAAGGTAATATTTTCGAGGACGAAAATTTCTAAAGTGGGGGAGAGTTGTAACGCCCCGATTCTGAATTCCCATTAATTGTTGAGTCTTTTAATTTATTTAATTTATGTTTGTTTTAAATTGAGAAATTATATATTATTATGTGGTGTTTGCTTATTTTATCTATTTTTACCGATTCGGAGAGTTTTCGGGGAATTAGAGTAAAAAGGGCATTTTAGACATTTAGCACTTTAGTGTGAGAATTGATTGGTAAGTGTTGGAAAGAATTTGAGAGGAAAGAAATAGAGATAGAAATAGAATAAGAGAGGAAAAGAAATAAAGATAGTAACATAAGAAGAAAAACAAGAGAAAGAAAAGAGGAGAAGAGAAAGTGGAGAGGAAAACCTAGAATCATCAAGGGATCATCACCAAAGCTTGCAATCGATCGGTAAGGGTGTGAAACTCCATCATCTCTTTAATGTATATGATTGTATGTGTATGTGTGTGGATTTTGTAGAGTTTCTACTCTTTTTCCACTTAGGTTAGAAGTTGGTTTTGTGAGTAGAATGAGGTTTTAATCGGTTAGAACTCGGATTAGACAATGTAGTTTAGTCGGGTGATGATTGGGTTGTGCCACTGAGACTGGTTTGGATTTAATCGGTTGATTTTGTGGAGTTTGGGCTCTTGAGACAGCCATGGAAGTTCTGTCTTCGCAGGCTCGCCAGGCGAATGGCAGCGAAGCTTCGCCAGGCGAAGCCCAGCGAGCTGTAGCGAAGCAAGTCAGAAGCTAACACCCTGTATTCGCTGGCAAGTTCGCCAGGCAAGGTTAGTTGGTGAAGGTTCGCCAGGCGAGTGTGTAGCGAGCCTCAGCGAGTAATTCCAGAATTACTCCCAGTGGACTTCGCTGGGAAGTTCGCCAGGCGAAGGCCAACGAGCATTCGCTGCGTGGCTTCGCCAGGCGAAGGTTGGCGAACATGGCAGTGTTATTTGTTTTGCTGTTTTGTTCATAGCATGATGTTTGGTTGATTCAATTATGATTAATGCCTATATAAATGATTGAGGTGTGAACTGTTTCGACATATCGTGTTGTGGGTGGCCGAAAGGCATGAATCCTAGATTGTAGAGTCAAGGTGAATCTTGAACGTTTGATAATCTTGTGTATTTGCTCGAATTGAATAGAAACGCATTGATAGGCTGATATGTGTGTAAACCATGTGTGAAATGGTGCATAATGTGAATGCATGATAGATATATGCGATGTATGTGATAAATGCAATGAGGATGTTTGTGAGCATAGTATGCATTTTTGTGTTGAATGATCCCTCGGAGGATTTGCATTGTGAAGCATCTTAGTATGCATTTGTGTGTTGATTGATCCCTCGGAGGATTTGCAGAACCTCGTATGATACGATGGTTATATTAGATTCCTTGGAGAATCGGTTGCATTGTGTGATTCCTCGGAGAATCGGTCATATCATGTAATCCCGTGGAGGATTGGCTAGAGTATTTGATTCCGTGGAGAATCTGCTGAGTACTTGATCCCGTGGAGGATCTGCTGAATATTTGATTCCGTGGAGAATCTGATGAATATTTGATTCCGTGGAGAATCTGATGAGTACTTGATCCCGTGGAGGATCTGCTGAATACTCGATTCCTTAGAGAATCTGTTGAATGAGTCGGTACCGCATTTGCATCTGCATAGAGTCGTGTGTCGGTCTCTATGAGTTGCATGAGTCATCTGTGTATGATGCATTGGTTGAATGAATATAACTGTGTATGTTATATATGATTGTTTGGAAGAACATATTGTGAATGTTCATAAGCATGTGTAGAGGCATGATTATTTGTATATGTTTAACGTGGTGAGAACATAATTTGAGTATAACTTGTACAAATGTGAGTATATGTATATATACAATTTTATGCATTAACTGTTATGATGTTGTTTCTCACCCTTCTGCTGTTTTATAATGCTCTATGAGGCATTGCAGAGTAGGAAGCTGGAGGTTCTTTTTGGTGAAGCGATGTCTTCATTCTTTTTGGTCAATGGCTCTGATATGTAACATCTGGGTAGTTAGGAAGCCTTTGACTCTTTTGGAGTTACATTTGTTTTGATTCTTTTGTGATACATATGTGTATTTATCTGCTGTGGATATGTTGTAAGGCATGAATTAACTGATGGTTGTATATAAGTTTATGAATGTGATCGATTCAATATCTGGATGTTTCTGCTTTTATTCTAAATATTGAGATGTGGGTTACCCATTGTTGCATATCAAATTGAGCAGGTATCGTATGTGTTTAGTTTCATGATAATGTGATGCGCCTCTTATATACCATGTTTTAATTAAACTCTGATGAAATAAATTTTCTAAGTGCCTAATTGATTTATTTGATTAATTTGGGGGTATAGAAAGGGGGTGTTACAATATGGACGCGTGGATCAAGCCAGGCGTGCCAGGACAAGGGCTTTGCAATTGGTCTATCCAGGAAATTGTTCCTGTGACAACTAAACAGTAATGATTTGTTTTTTTAATTGTTGAATAATCCTGTGCCCTACTTGGGGCACAATGATTTTTCTTAGGGCCATTTGGTTATGTACAGTACATTGTTTAATCATGAATAAAGGCGTTTTTTCATATACAAATGTTGTGATCCCTGTTTTTCCTATTTTTATCTTTTACAATAAAATGGCAACGTGGTTATTTGCTTTATACGCGTTTTGAAGCATTTAACCATTTCCTTTGCAGGATTACTATTTCAGATGACATCCATGAACCGCCTATGACACACTTCGACTTCGAGCACCCGGTATTTCAGGTTGAGGAAGAGATTGTTGAAGATGGCGACGTACCAGAGGAGTTGACCTGGTTATTGAAACAAGAAGAAAGAATCATTCTGCCTCATGAGGAAGTCAATGAGATCATCAATTTGGGGTCGGAAGGAGTTGAGAAAAACATCCGTATAGGGGCTGCGCTGCAGAGCGACGTCAAGCAGAGGTTGGTTGAGATGCTCAAAGAGTACAGTGATATATTCGCTTGGTCGTACGAAGACATGCCGGGATTAGATACGGATATGGTTGTGCACCGTCTGCCATTAAAAGAAGAATGCCCGCCGGTTAAGCAGAAGCTCCGAAGAACTAGACCGGACATGGCTGTGAAGATTAAGGAGGAAGTTCAAAAACAGTGGGATGCTGGTTTCCTAGCTGTTACAAAATATCCCTCATGGGTCGCTAATATTGTGCCAGTGCCAAAGAAAGACGGTAAAGTGTGAATGTGTGTAGACTACCGTGATTTGAACAAAGCGAGCCCAAAAGACGACTTTCCACTTCCTCACATCGATGTGCTGGTTGATAACAGGGCTCAATTCTCCGTATTCTCCTTCGTGGATGGCTTCTCGGGCTATAATCAGATCAAAATGGCGCCAGAAGACATGGAGAAGACTACCTTCATTACTCCCTGGGGAACATTTTGTTACAAAGTGATGCCCTTCGGATTAAAGAATGCTGGGGCAACATATCAACGTGCTATGACGACTCTCTTCCATGACATGATGCATAAAGAGATCGAGGTTTATGTTGATGATATGATTGTCAAATCCCAGACGGAGGAGGAGCATTCGGTTAATCTGCTGAAATTATTCAAGAGGCTTAGGAAGTTCAGGCTGAGACTGAACCCTAACAAGTGCACCTTCGGGGTGAGATCGGGTAAACTACTGGGGTTTATCGTGAGCGAAAAAGGAATAGAGGTTGATCCTGCAAAAATAAAAGCAATACAAGAAATGCTGACGCCTAAAACTGAAAAAGAAGTACGCGGGTTTTTAGGGAGGTTGAACTATATCGCCCGGTTCATATCTCACTTAACCGCAACATGCGAGCCATTATTCAAGCTGTTAAAGAAGGACCAGGTTGTGGCCTGGAATGAAAATTGTCAAAAGGCGTTCGATAAGATAAAAGAATACTTGCAGGAACCTCCTGTTTTGATACCCTCAGTGGCCGGGAGACCGTTGATTATGTATTTTACGGTTCTTGAGGAAAGTATGGGTTGTGTTCTCGGTCAACACGATGAGACAGGACGTAAAGAGCATGAGATCTACTATTTGAGTAAGAAGTTCACAGATTGTGAGTCCAGATAATCAATGCTCGAGAAAACGTGTTGTGCGCTAGCCTGGGCCACCAAACGTTTGAGGCAATACATGCTGAATCATACAACCCTGCTCATTTCAAAGATGGATCCAATCAAATATGTGTTTGAGAAGCAAGCACTCTCCGGAAGGATTGTCCGATGGCAGATGGTGTTAACCGAATATGATATTCAATACGTCTCCCAAAAGGCTATTTAAGGTAGCGTTTTGTCAGAGTACCTTGCGGAGCAGCCTGTTGAGGATTACCAATCGATGAGGTTTGATTTTCCTGACGAGGATATCATGTACCTAAAGATGAAAGATTGTGAAGAGCCATTGCCGGATGAAGGACCAGAATTGGGTTCCAAATGGCAGTTAATATTTGACAGAGCTGTGAATTCCTATGGTAGCGGAATAGGTGCAATTATTACTACTCCTCATGGGTCGCACATCCTATTTACTGCTCGATTGACCTTTCCGGTTACCAATAATGAAGCTGAATACGAGGCTTGCATCATGGGTCTTGAAGAGGCTATTAATTTGCGAATCAAACATCTGGATGTATACGGAGACTCAGCTCTAGTGGTGAATCAGATAAAAGGAGAATGGGAGACACGTCAGCCCAATTTGATACCATATATGAATTATGCAAGGAGATTGTTGCCTTCTTTGACAAGGTGGAATTGCATCATGTGCCGCGAGCAGAAAATCAAATGGATGACGCCTTGGAAACATTGTCTTCCATGTATAAAGTTAACTTCTGGAACGAGGCTCCCCGGATTGTTATCTCTCGGCTTGATAGGCCTGCGTTCATATTTGCTATTGACAAAGCATCCGATGATAAACCCTGGTACTATGACATCCAGAATTTCCTGAAGAATAAGGAATATCCGGCTAGGGCATCCAGTCGTGATCAGAAGACTCTCAAAAGATTGGCTGGCAATTTCTATTTGAACCCTGACGGTGTCCTATACAAGAGAAACCACGACTTGGTGTTGCTACGCTGTGTAGACGAGAAAGAGGCGAAGTTGCTCATGGAAGAGATACATGAGGGTACATTTGGTACACATGCTGGTGGGCATGCTATGACGAGAAAACTGCTGCGGGCAGGTTACTATTGGCTAACTATGGAAACAGACTGTTTCAAGTTTGCAAAGAGGTGTCATAAATGCCAAATTTATGCGGACAAGGTCCATGTACCCCCAAGTCCTTTGAATGTGATGTCATCACCGTGGCCATTCTCGATGTGGGGAATTGATATGATTGGCAAGATCGAGCCTACGGCATCCAACAGACACCGGTTCATCTTGGTGGCGATCGATTACTTCACCAAGTGGGTGGAAGCAGCATCATATGCCAATGTCACCAAGCAAGTGGTCGCCAAATTTATCAAGCGAGATATTATCTGCAGATATGGAATCCCTGAGCGGATTATCACCGACAACGGTTCGAATTTGAATAACAAGATGATGAAAGAGTTGTGCCAGAATTTTAAGATCGAACATCACAACTCTTCTCCTTACCGACCCAAGATGAATGGCGCTGTCGAAGCGGCCAATAAGAACATAAAGAAGATTGTTCAGAAGATGGTTGTGACGTATAAGGACTGGCACGAAATGCTACCTTTCGCTTTGCACGGTTATCGTACGACGATACGCACATCAACCGGGGCAACCCCTTTTTCATTGGTATACGGAATGGGGGTAGTGTTACCATTGGAAGTAGAGATTCCTTCCTTGAGGGTTTTACGAGATGTCCAACTTGACGAGGCAGAATGGGTTAAAGACAGACTGAATCAGCTGAGCTTAATGGATGAGAAGAGGCTAGCTTCCCTAGCATATGGTCGGTTGTATCAAAGTCGGATGAAGAAAGCATACGATAAGAAGATACACCCTCGAAGCTTTCAGACGGGCGACCTTGTGCTGAAGAGGATTCTCCCGCCACAAACAGATCACAGGGGCAAGTGGACCCCTAATTACGAAGGGCCATACGTTGTCAGAAAAGTCTTCTCAGGAGGAGCCTTGCTACTATCTACCATGGATGGTGAAGACTTTACATCTCCTGTGAATTCGGACGCAGTTAAAAAATACTTTGCTTGAAAGTGACCCGCTGGACAGTAAAAAGAGAGTCCAGGAAAAAATGGGGCATCCCGGCGAACCAAAAACAGAATAAAAAGGTTCGGGCAAAAGTTAGGGATAAAATTGAAAAGATGTACACCCGCGAAGTCGAAAACCTGCATTGGGCGGCTTCGGAAAAAAAGGGTATCCCGGTGAATTGAAAACCCGCAAAGGGCGATTCACGCAAAAGTTAGGGATTGAAAAAGCAAATGACTGCGGTCCGGAACGATGTCGGCATTACCTAGTGGTTTGGGAGCACCTGAGGGTTCGTTTATCCAACACAATCTCTTTCGAAAATTGAATAACGGGACAGCCAGAGTCGGGCGAGTCATAGGAGGATCAGCTCACGATGTTTGTCTGCCCCACGTTGCCGACATGTGTACAAATTTGAGTTGTATTTGTATTTTTTATGCTTCTTGTGCATATATGTATGTGTGTGTACGTAACTTCCTCTTTTCAGGAGTTGCATCTGATGTACAAAACTTTGCCTATTCAGAGACCCAATCAATAAAACATGTTATTCAGCATTTGATGTTTATGCTTTACTGTTTTGTATGTGGAAAACGCCGACGTTTTGATAAACTTGCACTTACATAACTCTGCTGGCCCTTGCCAATAATTGCTAAAACTTCGAATTGACTGGAGTAATGTCACGGACACTAACCCGAATAGATTTGGTTGTATAGATTTGTCTTGTCTCGTTTGTGTTTTGCAGGGTTCTTTCCCGCGAAGTGGACAATCAGAAATTATGGCCCCCATCCAGAGATTCGTGGTGAAAGAATTAACTTTGTGCGACGCCAATCCCCGTGCAAGTCGCACCTCATCTTCATAAATTGGGATGATTTTTGTCCTTTACCGAAGAGATAAATTTCCCCAGCTAGTCGCAGCTTATCCAAGAGGATATCCCCAGCCAGTCAAAATCAGTAACCCTTGCGAAGGTTGCACTCCCCAGGGAGTCGAGTATGTGAACGATTAATCCCCAGCCTGGAGGATTCCTGCAGAGTTTAGCCAAGTCAT
Source organism: Lathyrus sativus (assembly GCA_963859935.3). Taxonomy (NCBI): domain Eukaryota; kingdom Viridiplantae; phylum Streptophyta; class Magnoliopsida; order Fabales; family Fabaceae; genus Lathyrus; species Lathyrus sativus. The sequence goes on along the minus strand of OZ012736.1, from coordinate 180,357,019 downwards.
AGTTGGTTCAGATGGTTTTCTCCCCGCAGGTCGTCATGCCTTCGTCGGGATGATCATCCCCAGCGGAGCGGTAACTCCGAGCTTGTAAGATATGCCCAGACAGCATCGTTTCCTCCAGAAGGATTTCGTCGTTCCCCAGCTGAGTTGTTCCTTGATCAGTCAGTTTACTATCCCCAAGAGAGTCGATTCTTCCCCAGTGGAGTCCCTCTCCCCAACAGGTGTTCTTTCCTCCCAGTGGAAATCAAAAGTTTAATCTCCTCGGCAGAATTGGTAATATTTCTGGCATTTATTTTGCCGGAGGACTTTATGATGCTCATTCATCCCCAACATGGTGGTATTTGCTCTCAACAGCCGTGTTGAATCGAGCTTATCAGAGTTTCCCCAGCAGCTTGAGCCTGCATTTGCATATAGTGTCATATTTGCATCTACTTAAAAACGCGTAGCATATCCGTGCTGTACGGAGCATTACGCCATTCTCAAACATGTGCATTTTGAAACATAAGCCCGGTTAGTTAACCTTTGGTTTTCAGGTGTTGTTTCCCTTGCAGGTGGAGAGATCTCTTGCTCAGATCAATTACCAAATATTAAAAATCTCAGCATGAGACATGTGGCGATAATGTTCGTTTTGTCATTCTTCCCCACAGAGTTGCTCGCTTAAGTTTCTCTTACCCCTCCAGCGGAGTATTTCTTCAAAATTGTTATTATGTCAGTATCAAAAGATTTCGTGAATCAATTTGTGGAAGTTGCCGCCTATGTCGAAGTAGGTGTCTGGCAGTGTGATTTCAGAAAATTCCCAGTAGAGTCCTTTTCAGATTTATTATCGTGTCAGCATTAAAGATTGAAAGATTGGACCATTATGTGTTACCCATTTGATTGATGAAGTTAGCTACTGCAAAGATAGGCAGAGGAGCTGTATTCAGGAGTATTACCCGTAGCGATGGCGGTGTTATTGTTCCTGTAGTGGTGACAGAGAGTATTACCCGTAGCGATGGCGGTGTTATTACCCGTAGCGATGGCGGTGTTATCTTCCCGTAGTGATGGTGGAGTCTTACCCGTACCGATGGCGGTGTTATTGTTCTTGTAGTGGTGACAGAGAGTATTACCCGTAGCGATGGCGGTGTTATTACCCGTAGCGATGGCGGTGTTATCTTCCCGTAGTGATGGCGGAGTCTTACCCGTAGCGATGGCGGTGTTATTGTTCATGTAGTGGTGACAGAGAGTATTACCCGTAGCGATGGCGGTGTTATTTTTCTGTAGTGGTGACAGAGAGTTATTACCCGTAGTGATGGCGGTGTTATTTCCCGTAGTGATGGCAGAGTATTACCCGTAGCAATGGCGGTGTTGTTTACCCGTAGCGATGGCGGTGTTATTTCCCTGTAGTGATGGCAGAGTATTACCCGTAGCAATGACGGTGTTGTTTACCCGTAGCGATGGCGGTGTTATTTCCCTGTAGTGATGGCAGAGTATTACCCGTAGCGATGGCGGTGTTGTTTAACCGTAGTGATGACGGTGTTATTTTCCCAGAGTATTTCCCGTAGTGGTGGCGGTGGTATTTCCCGTAGTGGTGGCGGAGCTCTTTTCCTGTATCGTTGGCAGAGCTATGTTTGTTGACAGAAGTACTTCCCCAGTGAAGTTGTCCAGGTTATTCCTATATTGACAAGTTTGGTGATGCGCAGGCAGTTAATCAGATCTGTATCAGGTAGTTGATCAGTGGTTACCGTAATAATCAGGTTCAATCGACGAATGTTGTTCCCCAAGCAATGGTGCAGTTTATCTCTACGGTTGGAAAATTTCTGGGTTCTTGGTATTCAACCGTCTCGTACATCGAATGTTTGAAGGCCGTTCGCTCTTCACCCGGTCGGGTCCAAGCCGCTTGAATAGGGGCAGCTGTTGCACCCTAAAATTTGCTCAACCTATTTCACCTGGGTTATGTTTCAATTGTATTGTCATTTGCATAATAAGTCATGTACATAGTCTAATCATTTGCATAGCATAGCATAACAAGTCATCCAACAAGGAATCAAGTGCCATTTTTATCAGAAAGAGGCCCATCAAGGGGTTTTATTCAAGTTTAAGACCATTCAAGTAATCAAGAAATGAGTTGAAGCTTTGAGAAGTTTGAAGGTCAACCAATGGATTTCTCTCCCAATCTTGGGGATATGTTGAAGATCATCAATGAGTGTGTGAGCCATGGCTGAGGGTATGGAATGTGTATAGAGATCATGGAAGACCTAGAGGGTCATTTTGGAGATGAGACAAGTCATTAATTCAAGTACAAGAGCCAGAGTTGAAGTACAGTCAACTAGGGTTTCATCTGGGTCAACCCTAGGTTAACCCTAGGTCAAATGATTGATTGAAGAGCATCAAGGCTTAATTGAAAGGTGTGGGATTCATGAATTGATATGTGTATACATGTGTGGTGTTGTGCCAAAGAGAAATCAAGAAGAAGAGGAGTTGCTAAATTAGGGTTTCAGTGTAAAATCCCCTAATTTAGGCCTAACGTCCAAGCCATATAAGTCAAAATGCAAGCTTCAAATGAATTCTTGATCAACATGAAACTTGTAGGGCTTCTCAATATCTTTAATTTGAGTACTAGAAGTCTTCAAGGAGATTTATAGAACTCAAGTTATGGTTCTTGCAAGTTATGGGTCATCAGAGGACATTGAAATTTATCTGTGAAAGTCACTTGACTTCCAAGCAACTTTTGTCCATCAAGTAGTTTTCAAATGGATTCTTGGCCAACATGAGAGTTGTAGATATTGATATTATCTTTAATTTGAGTACTATAAGTCCTCAATAGGATTTGTAGAACTCAAGTTATGGTCTTGGCAATCCAAGGGATTTTGGGAAAGTTGAATTACAGGTCATTTTTCAACATAGGTCCAAATCTCCATCTTCCACTCCTAAAATGAAAAAATGTTCAACATGAGATGTGTTAAAAATGATGTTTTTAGGCTAGATAAGAGGTCATGAGAACTTGGAATGGCTTGCTTCACAAAATCACCAAAATGGCCTAAAATGAAGGTATATTTTAAATGAACCAAAGTTGAAAATTGGGGTTTTTGACCTACACATCCAAACCAAGGCATATGACATACCAATTTGATTGTAAAAAGCATTTTGAGAACATTGACATTGCCACAATTTTGAATTGAGGATTATTTTTAGGACTTGCTTTGTAAATGGCTTACTTGAATCATAAGGCACCATTGCAAAACCACTTGGCAAAGCAAATACAAGGCTCCTTTCCATCCATACACCTCCAATATCTCATTTGGAGAGAATTCAAACTCAGAGCAAGTGCATTGCAAGCTAGGAGCATGAGATGATAAGTGCATATCATGAGAAGAAAATTTCATGACATGAGAAGTTGATTTTCTCATTGGATCAATCTAGATCTTTCTAGAGTCCTCCAACACACTCTATATAAGATTCAGAAGAGGTTCAGAGCAAGAGTTAGAGAGAATTGGGAGAGATTTGTGAGATTGCAATTTGAAACTTCCATGTGCAATTCAGATTCTGTTACAAGTATTTCACCCCTTTCCATCCAATTTCTTGATCCCATTTGCTTCCATTGATGCTAGTGAGTGTTTACAGATCAAAATCATAGCAAATTGGTGGCTGAATCGTGTTCTTGCAATTGAATTTCATCACCTGCAACTCACTATCGGGTTCCAAGATTCAAGAGGTTTCAACCATTTCTTTTGCATACAGAAGCAAGATTGTGACTCATTGAAGGTGTATTGAAGTTCTCAAAGCTTGATTTGAAGATTTCATACCTCTGTTCATCTCAATTTGCAGGTAGGTAAACTTCAATCCACAGCTTGATTTAGGTAGTTTCAAGTGGTTTTGATTAGTTAGATTCATTGTAGATGATCATGTGGAGCTTTCTGGTAGCTTTAAGATTGATTTAGATGCAATTAGTTGAGAGGCACCATTTCTGTTCAGGCAAGTATCTTGTTGTTCTTGATGATATAACCTTATATTAATGGTTAGAAATGATCAGTGTGAAGTGGGGAAGAGATTGAGCCACTCAATTTCAAGATTGGTGAGTTTTGATCATGGACCAATTTCTGAAGTTTGAATCGTGTTTGGAGCTAGGATTAGTTTCAAGGTGTTTGGTTACCATAGATGAATTCCTGGTGAAAATTGGAGCATGTTAGGGTTTTGAATTGTTGCATTTGATGGAGATTTGATGAGATACGATTGGGAGGGAGATGAAGTTCAAGCTCTGCATCCATGGCTTGTTTCCCTCCATTTTTGTTTCAAAGGTTGAAGACGAGTTAGGCACCCTTAGATTAGAGTGAGACTTTGACTAGAATCATGATCCAACCGCCACGCGTGTTTTATTTTTGTGAAGGAGGAGTCTGAAGATCAAAAGAGGTGTTTCATTTAAGTTGTAACATTGGGCTTAGGGAGATTCACGATATCTACACCCCCTCTAGAGGCCCATCCAAGAAATACCCTAAATTGGATTGCTTCCTGCACCGTGGTTTTTTTCATTTTCCTTTATATTTTCAAGTTAATTTTCTGAATGATATTGGGCTTAGCAGCGCTTGCTATCCCCACCCCCTTTTGGGCCCAGTTGGCTAAATGCATTGCTTTTGATTGCTATTTGACACACATCTTTGTCATTTTCTCACATTTTTCTTTATTTTCACATATTTCTTTTAATACTTTGAAAATTCATAATAAATTCAAAAATAGGTCTTTTTATATGGGAGTTTTTCCTCCATTCTATTTATATGTCTTTTTATATGGGAGTTTATTCTCATAATTGTCTCAAAAATAGGTCTTTTTATATGGGAGTTTTTCCTCTATTTCTGGTGATTTTTTACATTTAGCTGCTTTTATTGCATTTTATTTTGTATATCCATTTTTGTTGAATTTTGTTTAGCCATTTTATTTTACATTTTGATGTGATTCTTTTTGCCATGATTAGATTAGAGTATTAGGTTCCCCTTGAAATTTTATCACATTTTTGTGATTTAATTTTAGTTAGTTTTGAACATCAAACATTAAGTGTGCTAGAATTAGGGTTTCAACTTGACATAGGTGCATTCAACACATAATGTTGGGGTTTTTAGTTTGATTTAGACTTTGGGGTTTATGTGGGGTATAGGGTACATAGCTAGGGTCCCTTAGAAATAAATCTAGAATTTTATAATGAATATTTCCATTTTATTTGTTTTTTGCAAGTTGATTGATATTGGTGTGTTTCCCTCTTGGGAAGTTGCTTTGCTTGTTGAGTTTTGGGCCTTTTATTTGGGTGTTGGGGCTTGTGCTTGGCTTGTGGAGCTAGTGAAGACTTTGAGGAAGATTGAATACCAATGGTGATGCTTGAATCTTGAGTTGCTTGTGCTTGAAGATTGCTTGTTGAGGGTTTAGGAGATAGGAGATATAGGGAGAGCTCTAGAATAGACTAATTTCTTCTGTCAAACATAGAGAGCTTCTTATGCCTCTATTCCATCCTATGACATAGGGTCCCCCCAAAGAAGTTCCATCTCTCCTTAGGAGGGATGTAGAGCATGCTTTGGTTGGGTAGAACCTGGAGGATACCCTTCACTTGTTGTGTTAAGATCTTAATGATTTCCCTGGGTTATCATTAGGCATTTTAGCATTCCAACCTCATCTGTTAATTGATTCCCTCCTGTGAGTGTTTGCATTGAAGATGGAAGCCTATTGAAGCTAAGAAGTGCATTAAGGACTGGTACCTGTCAAAGCTGGATATCTGTTGAAACTAGGGTTTTGTGCCTGTTTGAAGTTGTTTGTTGTTTGGACTCAGTGCTTGCTGAAGCTGGAGATTATTGGAGATAAGAGCTTATCTGAAGCTTGAATATCATTGGGGAGTGAAGATGGTATATTGATTGAAGTTGTTACTGTCAACTTTTTGTTGTTAATCAACTGTAGCTGCCAAAGCTGGTGCTGTTTGAACTATTTTGCTGTAAGAGCTGGTGTGGCTGTCTGAGCTGGTGTTGGGTGTGGTTTTCTTTGCTGTACTGTTTGTTGATTTTCCCTTAGGTTGGAAGTGAAGCCGTTTCACTTTGCCTATTGTTTATTGTTGCATCTCATGCGTTTTACTGTTTACTGTATATCTGTTGTTTCTTTTCCGTTTATCCCCTAGGACCTCTGATTTCCTCTGTGCAGGAGGGAATCATGACAGACATTAGGTGTTAATCCATGCATGATAATATTAGGGTAGTTTTGATTCCCCTTTCAAACCCTAAGTTTTTTAGACTTCTCTTCTATCTCAGAACAATTCAAAACACAGTAATAAGGATAATCGATGTCGTACGCTACGAGCCTTAAGCTATTTGAGAAAGGTTGCTGGAGGGTCACTCTTCAGTAACCTGATTGCTTAGTGTGTTACCCTTAGGGTGACATACGACGTAGTCACCCTCAAATCATAGTCTCTAGTGCGTCAGAGATTGCAAACATCATGAAAAATAGTTCTTGTGTAAAAGACTGAAAACAAACATCAAAGTGTCATTTTTGTCCGCTTGGACTCTTAATCAGGAAAAACCCTTTCATAAGGAGATAAAAAACAGTCAGACAAGCTTGTGTCTTCCGTAGCCCGAACTACGTTTGCTCTGATCTTTCATGCTGTATGAAAGTACGTAGGCATAGGATGCGATATCCTAGCGAGCAACCTTCCCCTCCTTTCCCGTAGGTAGGCGAACTACGTTGACTCTGATTTCTCGTTCCAGACGGGAATACGTAGGCATAAAGTGCGATACTTTGCCGAGTCATTTTCTTTTCTTTTAACCCTTGACCCTGTAGAATAGATAGAATAACAATCCGTACTAGAGAACAAGCGTGGATCCCATCGAGTACGACGGACGTGAGGGGTGCTAATACCTTCCCCTTGCGTAACCGACTCCCGAACCTAGGATTTGGTTGCGATGACCATTCCTTTCCCGTCTTTGCGGTAGGTTTACTTCGAGCGTTTCCTTTCCCTCCTTTGGGATAAATAACGCACGGTGGCGACTCTTCTGTTCAGCCGGCGCCGATTTTCGCAGTAGCGACAATGATGTGCTCAAAAGGTTGAAGATGAATATGAGCATGGAAGACTTGCAGCACTTGAATTAAGGTGGTGTGTTGAAGGTTATTCAAATGATTCAAGTGGTGTAATCGGTTGCAGCAAGCCATCGGCTCATTCAGTAGCAGATAATTGAAGTTTTCGTTACTGTAACCGTCTAACCTGTGGTGTTAACCAATTACCACTAAGTTGAATTTAATTCTTTATCAGCTGCAGTCGGTTAATTAAATGGTCTAACCGATTACAAGCCTGATTTTAGTACTTTTCTATTATTTCACTTGGTTGTTTTGATTCTCAATCATATTGTAACTCTTGTATAAATGTATAGGATGCATTTCATCCTAAGTTAATGAAATAGTCACTTCTCTTTCTCTCTCTCTCTCTCTCTCTCTCTCTCTCTCTCTCTCTCTCTCTCTCTCTCTCTCTCTCTCTCTCTCTCTCTCTCTCTCTCTTTCTCTCTCTCTCTCTCTCTCTCACACACACACACACATACACGCGCGCGCACACACACAATTTATCTCTTTCACCCTCCACATTCAAAGTTTCTCTGCCGTTGTTCACCAATTTTGTGACTCATTGTTCCAACAGTTACGACAATCACTTCAATCGGGATTATGCATTATCACCTTTGAAAGTTTTCCATTATTTATTTATAAATAATATATCATTCATCCCGAGTTTTCAACTTTACTCAAATGTATGGAAGATGAAATTTTAAATTTGTAGTAAAAAGGATATATCTTTTTATATGTTTTTCTGAATTTGGAAAGATCAAATTATAAGACAAATAGTATTGTTTCACAAAGTTGTGACCCTTGATGAAACACATTCTTTCAGCACACTTTTTGCTGAGTGTTGCAACTTTTCGCTTAGTGCAACACTTCACAAGTGTTTTTCAAATTCAAAAAATAAATTATCCGCTGTAACACTTCACAAAGTGTTGCCCATTTTTGAATTTATAACCAAACTGCCTACTACAACCAATGTTTTAGAATCTGAACCGATCATCAAATTAGTGAGAGTATTAGGTCATTGATCGAATCACGTGAATAAACTGGGTTAAAGCAGATAACTCAGTTAAATAAATCGATATCTATAGCAAAACTATATAGTCATTAAATCGGTCGAATCAGATAACTATGTGTCTAAAAAAATCACAACACCTACAAAATTTCAAAATATTACATATAACTTTACAAGTTCATTCTTTAAATTCAAATTTTAAATTACCCACACAAAAATATTAGAAAATACAAATTAAATAAATTTCTAAATAATTACAACCTAAACTGAATGACAAAATAGGTGGCAATCTCTAATAAATTTAATTTCAAAGAGAAAAAGTTGTTCCAAATAAATTTCGAACAAAATGTTTTTAAATTTTAATTATAACTTTAAATTTTTTTTATCAAAAATAATATCATAATTTAAGGAAAAAAAAGTAAGCATTTAACCTTACGTGAACCAACAATTAGACTGAACCGATGATTAAGGGTGGCAAACCGGGCAGTCCGCCCCATTTAAGTCTGTCCAAAAGCAGAGTGGGGCGGAGAGGGCCAACTTAGTCATCCAAGCTCAAAAATCAAGCCCGCCTAATTTACTAACCTGCCAAAATTTTTTTACAATTTGGTTTATTACATAATTATAAAAAAAATTGTTAATCATTACCAAAAAGACCGATAAATTTTAACAATTCTTAATGTAAATGTCATATTCTTAAACATAAAAAAAAAACGTAACTATAATACCAAAAACTTAAAGCAAACACACTAAAACCCCAAAATAATCTTTTTGGTTCAATAAATCAACAAGCACAACCTAGTTAATGGCATCTAGGAACACAAATCAAGAAAACAAACTAGCACAAGTTAAACAAAGATAACTAAGAACCAATAACAAAAAAATTAATGTTAAATACTCCATGACGAACACTTCATCGATCATCATCTATGTCATGAACATACGAAGCTTCGAATGATATCGTAGCCATTTGATGAAACCTTCCACCATCTCTCTCCATGCCGTCACCCACTATTTAATAATTAACAAAATCAATAAATTTATCAATGGAAGCATCTCAAAACTAAAACAATCCAAGAAAAATCAAATCTTTATTATTTTAAAATTATCAATACAAATAATAAGCACTTAGTTGAGCATTTTAATTTTAATAAATAAATAAAATGAGAACTCAAATAGAATAAAATGCAAATCAAAACTTTATTATCATAATGAGAAACAAATCTCTTTGTGCAAAACTTATCTTATAGCTTTAGAACCCGCCTTTAATGACAACGAGCAATAGAAAAAGAAAAGAATGTATTATTTATGTTTTGTAATAAAAACTTTTTCTACCGTGAGTAAAATTAAAGAAAGAAGTAGAGACCAATTAATGTCTTTAAAATGAAGTGTTTATGGTTATGTGAAAAATAAACATTAGGGTTTACAGAAATGAGGGTTGTTTTAAAAGTAATGTCTTTAAAATGAAGTGTTTATGGTTATGTGAAAAATAAACATTAGGGTTTAAAGAAATGAGGGTTATTTTAAAAATAAGCCTCCCTCGACCCATTTTAAAAGTGGGTTAGACAGGGCGGACCAGCTTAAGACACCAAGCCAAAACTTTTATCTCAACCCACTAATGGTGGATTAAATGGACGGGCTCGGCGGGCCTAAGCCATTTTGCCACCCTAATGATGACCCTCTGATTCTCGATTACCGATCTTCAATACACTGACTACAAACACTTCTCAATTTTTGAATTCAAAAAACAAATTTTATTTGCATATTTTATTGTTGTTTTGAAACATTGATAGTATTAATTATTGTTATTAAAACAAATCGCACATATCAAAAAGAGGAAAATTTTACCTTATACCCCATCATTTATTCTCCTACTCCTGCATTATATATTTTTCTACCAAAATATCCTCGTATAAATAAGTGTAAAATTTTCCTGATTTAATTATTTGATCTAGAATTTAATAAATAAATATATCTTTAAAAGTTACTTTATTAATATTCTCAGCAAATATGGCAAGTATTATCTATCTATACTAGGCATGGCAAAAAAAACCGGACCCGTCGGGGCCCGCCCGGACCTGCCCCGAAATTAGCGGGGAAAACCCGGTTTGAGTGGGTACGGGTGCGGGTGCAGGGAAAACCCGACTTTTAATTACGGGTGCGGGTACGGGTGCGGGGAGACACTAAGACCCGCCCGCACCCGCCCCCGAATAATGCATTTTAGTTTAATTCTCTTATTTTACTTATTTTAATATTCATTTATTAATTATATTTTTAATTAAATTATTAATACCTTTATTGCAATTAAAATAATTAAATTAATCAAATTAATATTCATTTACTAATTAAATTTTTAATTAAATAAATAATTAATTTATTAAAATAATCAATTTTTTATTTAAATTATTAATTTTTATTGCAATTAAAAAGAAATTAATTTTTTCCGGTGGGGGCGGGGCGGGTGCGGGTGCACCCATTCTCTACTGGGGGCGGGTCTGGACGGTAAATTTTTAACCCCGATTGGGTTTGGGGGCGGGGGCGGGTGTGTTACATGGAGGCGGCTGCGGGTGCGGGTATAGTAAAACCCGCCCCCGACCCGCCCCGTTAACATCCCTAATCTATACTATTGTATAATCTTATAATGTCTCCATTAAAGATTTCCCACTAAAACTTTTTATTTTAGTTAATTAATTAAATATAAATATATTTATTATTAACTTCATCATTTAAAATTTCCAACTAAGTCACATTCTTATATTTTAAATAATTATTAATTAATAAATACAATAAGACATATCCTGAAATTTTTTTAAAATGCAGCCACCTATTAATAATATGTTAACATAGTAACTGTAACACCCCATTTCCCAAAAATAAAACAAATGCAATTTAAATCAAAACAATTATCAGAGTTGCCACACCAAAACGGGATATCACAATAAAAACTCAACAAAATACTCCATTAAATGGTTTTCAATGGTAACAGCGGAAAAATATCATATATACATCATGTTCGGCCATCCGCCCAAGATATACAAAACATCATCAAAAGTTCCAACAAAACATGATACGACACGGAGTAAAAACAAAATCATCAGAAAAACAATAAGCTACCCAAAGCCCCGTGTTACGTATCAGAGCATCCCTACGACTCGACTCGCCACTATCCAAGCTAGCTACGCACCTGGATTATCTGTACTTCCGAAGAAGCACAGACCATAACAACAACAAAAGGGGTGAGAAATCACGATCAAAATATAACGGTAATAATGTACATGAGTAAAAGGCAGTAATCACATAAATATCATTCAACATACATCAACCCGGACCTACTGTCCAACACCAACATAACACTCAAGACAATGCAAACATATGCAACTCAACACCATGATATGCGGTACCGACTCAACAACAACGATGGATACCGGGCCATCAATCCTCCACAAGGGAGCACCGGATGAATCGCATACACTCCATCCGAGCAACGATTCATCCCATCATTCTCCATATAGGAGTACGGGTGAATCGCATACACTCCATCCGAGCAACGATTCAACCCCACCATTCTCCGCACAGGAGTACGGATGAATCACATACACTCCATCCGAGCAACAATTCATCCCACCATTCTCCACACAGGAGTCTGGGTGAATCGCATACACTCCATCCCAACAACGATTCAACCCCACCATAAATATCATGATATGCACGACACTAATGCACAACAATAATTCAAGCACACAAGGTGCACACGATCTTCCTGATCACATTTTATACATCGCACATACACATTCACATACACCAATTGAATTATTCAAATTAAACGAATAACACGGAAATCACATTCCAACACCACACATACACTCATGACTGTTCAACACCAATCTCACATTTAATCATGACCAACAAGGTTCCTAAAACACAAGAGAACAGAATAGAACAGCACAAAAACACAAACTATTGTCATGCTCGCTGGCTCACTCGCCTAGCGAAGCATTAGCGAAGCATCAACGAATGCTCGCCATTCGCTCGCTCAGCGAACTCCCTAGCGAAGGTAGACAGTGGCTACTGGAAGCACTCGCTACCCAGTTCGCCTAGCGAAGCATCAGCAAATGCTCGCTATTCGCTCGCCTAGCGAAAGTGCTGGCGAATGTCTGCGATTTCACAAAAACCCCACTATTCAGAATCGGCAATACTCTCTGAAATCGCCCGATTTTACTCAAACCAGTTCCCACAGCACTAGTTCAACATTCTGCCACTTAGCTACCTAACCTATTCTAGATTCCACCCGATAAAACCTCAGCTCTACTGATTAACTCATTTTCGGCTTAAAATTGCAATCTGCCCGGAAATCTCAAATCATCCAAACAACCACATGCAACAAACCTATCTTACCATCAACAATTCAGAATTTCAATAACATATCAAACATGATCATCAATCTACCATGGGATTGGGGAAAATCCCTCTACCTAGAATTCATGCAATATACCGATTTCGACCCGTTTCTCCCCCCCCCCCTTACCTCGATAACTCGATCAAGCTGCTGAAGAATCCGAAGAATGATAATCTTGGCTTCTCTTCTTCCTCCTCCTTGATTCTTCCCTTAAATTCCTCTCTTTCCAACTTGACCTTGTTCTTCTTCTTCCCTTTCTATCGTGTTTTCTCTTCTTCCTTCCTTTCCAACTCACAAAAAAAAATACCCGTTCCTATTTTCTTATTCCTTGTTAATAATAATAATAATAATAATAATAATAATAATAATAATAATAATAATAATAATAATAATAGTAATAATAATAATATTAATAATAATATTACCATTATCTATTAAATTATTATCACTAATAATTATATTATTACTATCAAAGTCCAAAGTTTAGTAACCAATCTCCAACTTAAGGCACTCACTAACGCACTTAACCACACTCCCACAAACGGCACACTAAAAAAAATAACACAGAAAAAGACTAGATAATTAAAATGGGTGTTACAACTCTCCCCCACTTTAATTATTTTCGTCCTCAAAAATTACCTAAAGGAAACAATTCCGGATACGCATCCCGCATCCTGCTTTCCAATTCCCAGGTCACACTGCCACCTGCAGCACCTCCCCAAATCACTTTCACCAAAGCTATCTCCTTCCCTCGGAGTTGCTTCATCTTACGATCTTCAATTCTCAGCGGCATCGCCTCAACGGTAAGATTCTCCCTGACTTGAACTTCATCTCTCTGAATCACATGAGATGGGTCTGTGATATACTTTCGAAGTTGCGACACATAAAACACGTCATGCAAATTCGAAAGCTCAGGCGACAACGCCACCCTATAAGCCACATCACCAATCCTCTGCAAAATCTGATACGGCCCAATAAACTTCGGATCCAACTTCTTGGATTTCAACGCACGGCCCACACCATTCACTGGGTTAACTCTCAGGAACACGTGATCACCTTCACTGAATTCCAGCTCTTTTCTCCGATTATCATGATAACTCTTCTGCCTATCCTGAAACGCTTTCATTTTCTCACGAATCATCTGAATTGTCTCAGTAGTCTGTTGCACAATCTCTGGTCCCAATACAACATTCTCACTCGTCTCATACCAACACAGAGGAGTTATGCACCTCCTACCATACAAAGCCTCAAAAGGTGCCATCCCAATACTAGAATGGTAACTGTTGTTGTACGTGAACTCGATCAATGGTAAATGAGTATCCCACGCACCACCTTTCTCCAACACACAAGCCCTCAGCAAATCCTCCAACGTCTGAATAGTCCTCTCTGACTGTCCATCAGTTTGTAGATGATAGGCTGAACTCAGCTTCAACTTAGTACCCAAAGTTTCCTGCAAACTCTTCCAAAATTCTAAAGTGAACCTCGGATCCCTATCCGACACAATACTCGCGGGCACACCATGAAGCTTCACAATCACCCGAATATAAATCTCTGCCAGCTTCTCCAACGGAAAACTTATATTAATCGGCACCAAATGTGCAGACTTCGTAAGCCGATCCACAATTACCCAAATGCCATCAAATCCTCTTGCCGTATACCAACTTGAAATCACTATCGGTGTCACTTCCTACTCCAGACATCAAATCCACTAGCTTCACGTCTAGCTTTTGGCCTTCTCTAATCATATCCAAGAAATCGTTGTTCACTTGCAACTTGCCCAACATCACGCAATCTGCCTTAGTCTCACAAACCATGCTCAAATCTCTGAACTGCTCAATAAGCTCCATTTCTTTCACCATTATAGCCGACACATGAATCGCTTTTCTCTTCAAAGCATCTGCTACCACATTTGCCTTTCCTAGATGATAACTTAGGCTAAAATCATAATCCTTCAAGAATTCCAACCATGTTCTCTGTCTCATATTCAGCTCTTTCTGGTCAAACAGATACTTCAGACTCTTATGGTCGCTGAACACCTCAAACCTTGAACCATACAAATAGTGTCTCCAGATCTTTAACACAAAAACTACCGCAGCCAATTCAAGATCATGAGTAGGATAATTCCATTCATGCACCCTCAGTTGCCGCGAAGCATAGGCCACCACCTTACCATTCTACATAAGAACTCCGCCTAATCCCATCTTAGACGCATCGAAGTACACCACAAACGGTTCGCTCGGAGTCGGCAACACTAACACCAGTGTCGTAGTCAATCTCTTCTTCAATTCTACAAAGCTCTCTTCACAAGCAGCATCCCACACAAAAACTTGGTTCTTTCTCGTCAACTGAGTCAATGGCAACGCCAAAGTAGAAAAACCTTTGATAAACCTTTGATAGTACCCTGCCAAACCCAAAAAGCTTCTAACTTCCGTTGTTGTCTTCGGCGGTTCCCACTGCAACACCGCACTCACCTTCGATGGGTCTACCGATATACCATCACCAGATATTACATGGCCCAAGAAACTCACCGTCTTCAACCAAAACTCACACTTTGACAGTTTTGCAAACAGCTTATTATCCTTTAGTACCTGCAAAGCAATTCTCAAATGTCCTACATGCTCTTCCTCAGACTTAGAATAAATAAGTATATCGTCAATGAAAACAACAATAAACTGATCCAAATAAGAATGGAAGATTCGGTTCATATACTCCATGAACACTCCCGGCGCATTAGACACTCCAAAAGGCATTACCGCATACTCGTAATGTTTATATCGAGTTCTAAATGCGGTCTTCTGAATATCACCTTCTTTCACTCTGATCTGATGGTAACCCGACCTCAAATCAATCTTACTAAACACCCGAGCTCCCACCAACTGATCCATCAAATCATCAATCCTGGGAAGAGGATATTTGTTCTTAATGGTCACTTTATTTAACTGACGGTAATCGATGCACAAACGCATACTACCATCCTTCTTCTTTACCAATAGTACTGGAGCTCCCCACGATGACACACTCGGCCTGATAAAGTTTCTATCCAACAACTCTCCAATCTGAGACTTCAATTCAGCCAATTCCACTGCCGACATCCTGTACGGCGCCATGGAGATAGGCCTCGTACCAGGTACAAGATCAATGCTAAACTCAACTTCTCTCTTCGGAGGTAATTCTGTAATATCATCAGGGAACACTTCAGGAAACTCATTCACCACCACCAACTCCTTCAGTGGCGCTTTTCCGTCGACAGCTAATGATGCAAATAAAGCAAACATTCTAGCTTCGTCCTCCAACAAGATCCTCAATTCCTTACCAAACAAGGAATCCGCCAATGCTTCTTCCTCCGGCGTAACAAACAAAAACACCTTCCGAAAACAATCGATGTAGACTCGGTTGAACTCTAACCAATTTATACCCAGAATAACATCCAACTTACCAAGGGGAAAGCAAATCAGATCCACTCCAAAATCTCTACCAAAAATAGTCAGTGGACACATCAAACACACCAAAGAAGTAGTCACTGAACCAATAGAGGGAGTCTCAATAGTCATCCGCCGCTCAAAAGTAGTCGGCAACAATCCTAACCTTTTCACACAATCAACAGAGATGAACGAGTGGGTTGCACCCGTATCAATAATAGCAAACAAGGGAACATTATTGATGAAACAAGTACCTTGGATAGAACGCTCCTCACTGGCAGCTTGAGTTCCCACCACCGCAAACACTTTACCACTGGTCTGAGACGGCTTCGGCTTCTCGCAATGCGTACTGATATGACCCTCCTCACCACAGTTATAACAGGTAGGTATAGCGACCCGACAATCAGCTACCACATGGCCCGGCTTACCACACTTGAAACACTTCTTCACCTCATGAGGACAATTATTGGCATGATGACCCGAGCCACCGCACCGAAAACACTTCCCACCAGCAGACACTCTCCCTTCTCTGAGATTCTTATCATCAGCAGCCTTAAACTTCCCCTTATCAGCAGGAACACTGTAAGGAGTACCACCAAACCTCTGCTTACCCTTACGGTCATTTGCAGCCTTGTAATGTGCAATCCTAGCCCGATTATCATTATCATGAATCCTGCTTCTGCTTATCAGCTCAGGATAATCCCTGATCTTCTGACAAGCGATCCCCATATTAACTTCTGGACGCAACTCATTCTCAAACTTCAAACACTTGGAGGTCATCGCTCCGTCAGTATTGTAATGAGGACAATACTGTACCAACTCTTCAAACTTAGCAGCATACTCAGCCACCGTCATATTGCCCTGCTTCAGCTCCAGAAACTCTATCTTCTTAGCACTTTGAATATCCTCCGGAAAGTACTTCTCCAGAAAACCAGTTCGAACCACATCCCAAGTAATCGCAGTCCCTGCAGTCTCCAATCTCTGGCGGCTGTTGTCCCACCAAGCTTCCGCTTCACCCTCCAGCATGTGGGTACCAAACCTCACTTTCTGCTCATCGCTACAACCCATCGTCCTGAAGATCTTCTCAATCGCCTTCAGCCACTTCTGAGCACCTTTGTGATCCAAAATTCCTCCTTGAAACGTCGGCGGCTTGTTACTCTGGAACTGCGCCAAATCTCTGAATTGCGCATCCGCAGCTTGGTTCTGATTAGCAACCACTTGCGCCATTGCTTGCATCGCCATGGCCAACACAACATCATTCCTTCCCGCCATACTGCTCAACAACAACAACAAGGACAGGTTAACAGATACGCAAACGCTATCCTACAGATAGACTCAACTACTACACTGGCCGGACGGACCGACCTGCTCTGATACCAATTTGTAACACCCCGTTTCCCAAAAATAAAATAAATGCAATTTAAATCAAAACAATTATCAGAGTTGCCACACCAAAACGGGATATCACAATAAAAACTCAACAAAATACTCCATTAAATGGTTTTCAACGGTAACAGCAAAAAAATATCATATATACATCATGTTCGGCCATCCGCCCAAGATATATAAAACATCATCAAAAGTTCCAACAAAACATGATACGAGTAAAAACAAAATCATCAGAAAAACAATAAGCTCCCCAAAGCCCCGTGTTACGTATCAGAGCATCCCTACAACTCGACTCGCCACTATCCAAACTAGCTACGCACCTGGATTATCTGTACTTCTGAAGAAGCACAGACCACAACAATAACAAAAGGGGTGAAAAATCACGATCAAAATATAGCGGTAATAATGTACATGAATAAAAGGCAGTAATCACAGGAATATCATTCAACATACATCAACCTAGACCTATTGTCCAACACCAACACAACACTCAAGACAATGCAAACATATGCAACTCAACACCATGATATACGGAACCGACTCAACAACAACGATGGACACCGGGCCATCAACCCTCCACAAGGGAGCACCGGATGAATCGCATACACTCCATCCGAGAAACGATTCATCCCACCATTCTCCACACAGGAGTACAGGTGAATCGTATACACTCCATCCGAGCAACGATTCAACCCCACCATTCTCCATACAGGAGTACGGATGGATCGCATACACTTCATCCGAGCAACGATCCATCCCACCATTCTCCACACAGGAGTACGGGTGAATCGCATACACTCCATCCGAGCAACGATTCAACCCCACCATAAATATCATGATATGCACGACACTAATGCACAACAACAATTCAAGCACACAAGGTCCACACGATCCTCCTGATCACATTTTATACATCGCACATACATATTCACATACACCAATTGAATTATTCAAATTAAACGAATAACACAGAAATCACATTTCAACACCACACATACACTCATGACTGTTCAACACCAATCTCACATTTAATCATGACCAACAAGGGTCCTACAACACAAGAGAACAGAACAAAACAGCACAAAATTACAAACTACTATCAAGCTCGCTGGCTCACTCGCCTAGCGAAGCATCGGCGAATGCTCGTCATTCGCTCGCTCAGCGAACTCCCTAGCGAAGGTAGACATTGGCTACTGGAAGCACTCGCTACCCAGTTCGCCTAGCGAAGCATCAGCGAATGCTCGTTATTCGCTCGCCTAGCGAAAGTGCTCGCGAATGTCTGCGATTTCACAAAAACCCCACTGTTCAGAATCGACTATACTCTCCGAAATCGCCCGATTTTACTCAAACCAGTTCCCACAGCACTAGTTCAACATTCTACCACTTAACTACCTAACCTATTCTAGATTCCACCCGATAAAACCTCAGCTCTACTGATTAACTCATTTTCGGCTTAAAATTGCAATCTGCCCGGAAATCTCAAATCATCCAAACAACCACATGCAACAAACCTATCTTACCATCAACAATTCAGAATTTCAATAACATATCAAACATGATCATCAATCTACCATGGGATTGGGGAAAATCCCACTACCTAGAATTCATGCAATATACCGATTTTGACCCGTTTCTCCCTCCCCCCTACCTCGATAACTCGATCAAGCTGCTGAAGAATGATAATCTTGGCTTTTCTTCTTCCTCCTCCTTGATTCTTCCCTTCAATTCCTCTCTTTCCAACTTGACCTTGTTCTTCTTCTTCCCTTTCTATCGTGTTTTCTCTTCTTCCTTCCTTTCCAACTCACAAAAAAAATACCCCTTCCTATTTTCTTATTCCTTAATAATAATAATAATAATAATAATAATAATAATAATAATAATAATAATAATGGTAATAATAATAATATTAATAATAATATTACCATTATCTATTAAATTATTATCACTAATAATTACATTATTACTATCAAAGTCTAAAGTTTAGTAACTAATCTCCAACTTAAGGCACTCACTATCGCACTCAACCACACCCCCACAAACGGCACACCGAAAAAAAATAAAATAAAATAACACAGAAAAAGACTAGATAATTAAAATGGGTGTTACGGTAACTACCCAACATAACTTTTCTCTTCATTCTATTAATTAATCTTTTATTATTAATAAATATATATTATTATTATTAATTAAATAATAATTAAATTAAAATATTTAACATGTTTATTTCTCAAATTTCTCTCCACTAACACTCTCTGTTTATATCATACAAACAATTGAGTTGGAATCCTCTCTATTTCTTTGTCTCTCCATTTTCTCCATTACAATAATTTTTATGTATAAATAACACATATTTCTAAGACATGTGACATATAATTAATATTTAGTTGATTTTATATACATAAAAACTATAATAATAGAGAAAATGGAGAGACAAATAAATGGAGAGGATCCCAACTCCAAACAATTAACCTCTCTTAACTCGTAACATCTCTCTAACCCCATATTAATAGAACAGATAATAATATTAAATTAAAAAATAAATAAGACATATAATGCAAACGTTAAAATTACTTAATACAAAAATAAGTTAATAAGCATAATTTCTAAAAAAAGTTAAAAAAATTTATAGCCCCCTCTAATTTTATTATTTTATTCTAATTTTTCTACAAAATTTAACGTTTTTATAGACCCCACTAATTTCATTACTTTATTTCATTTTTTTTTTCACAAAATTATCTTCTCACTAATCAAATTTATATCTCATCAATTTATACATTTTTTTCCACAAAATTATATTTATATTTAATTAATTAATTAAAGAAAAAAGCTTTAGCGAGAAATCTTTAATGGAGATATTATAAGATTATATAATTCATAAAACAGTTCACTACATTATTCTATTTTTTCCACAAATTTTAAAATTTTTATAACTCCCACTAATTTCATTACTTTATTCCATTTTTTTCATAAAATTATTTTTCCACTAATCAAATTTATATCTCATCAATTTATACATTATTTTTCAAAAAATTATATTTATATTTAATTAGTTAATTAAAGAAAAAAGTTTTGGCGGAAAATTTTTGATGGAGATATTATAAGATTATATAATAGTATAAATAATGCTTGCAATATTTGCTGTGAATATTAATAAAATAGTTTTTAAAAATAAAGTTATTTATTAAATTCTGAATTAAATAATTAAATCAGAAATTTTTTATATTTATTTAAATAAGGATATTTTGATAGAAAAATATAACATAAGAGAAGAGAAATAAATAATGGGGTATGAAGTAAAAAATTTCAAAATGAGTAAAAAAAATGAGTAATATTGCACGGTAGAAATATAAACAATCAGAGCATTGGATCCTCTGATCCACGAGCGTATGGCCGGGCCTTGTAGATGCTAAAGTCAAACAAGTGGCTCCTTTTATTGGTACTACGATGTTATCCTGGTTTGGATATATCCAAGTGGTCAATTTCCGGATGAGCTGGCAGTATTATACATTTCTTTTTGAAAAAACTCAATACGGCAAAAAAAAAAAAAAAAGACAATCATCAACCTTAATAGGCGTTATTATTACTATTTCTATTCTACTAGCCGGTTTTGACTACTGCTATTGTTGGATTCACAAGTGCAGACACCACTTTTTTCAGGCTCAACGTGTGAGTTAACCAAATACCAACACAACAATAAAATTTAGAAGAAATAAATTACTACTATCACCAAATTGGGGATTAACATATGACAGAGACACCGCATCCATCAACTGAAATATTCACACATGATAAAATAAAACAAGAAAGGTGAACTTTTATATTATTGCCCAAAGTTACACATTGTTTGCACTTCAAACATGTAAAAACTATCCCTAAAGTAAAAGCCCATAGTCGGCTTTTCCACTAAGTTACACTTTCCTGTCCAAAAACTTGTGAAGGCCAACATTCTTGCTTCAAAGGGATACAAGAGACCAAATAAAATGAGGCACCGATGCTACAAAAAACCCACACACAAAAAGGAAGGGACAAAAGACTTAGAAGAAAACAGTTGAAGAAACCATTAAAAAAAAGGATGGAATGGATGAATAAAGGTTTAAGGGTTAAATAAAATAAATAAATATACTCTGTTTCTGCTAAATGGGAGGATGAGGTAGGTAACCCTAAAAGCAGACACCATTCTAAAGAAAATAACATGGAGTCATCTACACATAACCATGTTGGTTAAAGATGGGACGACAGAGGAACTGAAAATGGAAGGATCTCCCTGGTATTTATAGTCATCATGGTCATCTTTCAATGAAGCTGGAATCACAAAACTATCTGATTCATCAGACTCCAGAAAAGATGGGGACAATTTTCTGTGTCTATCACTGCACTTTTGCTTCAGGGGAGAGGTCCGGCCTTGATTCCTTTTCCGGGATGACTTCCACCTTAACTGAGATGACAAAACATCCTTCAAAAGATCCGGAACAACCTCAGGCTTTATAAAAGATTTATCCTTTTCATAAAAACCTGAGTGGATATCAGTCTGCTTAGATTGTTTTCCATCCCCCATAGGTACTGCGTTTGCTTTTTCGTTATAAGATGTGCATAAATTTTGTTTTGTGCTCAAGCTTGATAATGATAATTTAGAAGTAACAATATCTGCCCTTTCCCTTAATTTCACCCACCCATTCCCTGTCCAATCTTGAGAATGCCGTAAGTTACTAGGACCAAAAACTGAGACCGTCTTTTCACCTGCAAAAGACATTAACTTAAGAATTAATAAGACACCTAAAACTCCATGAACCACAAAAACTATTAACAAGTTTAAGCCTGTAACTAAAATGCAAAAAATTTCAACCAAAAGATCAGACCTGGGAAATAAACATTATATTTGGCATGATATCGAGCATCAAGCTCTTTTTGAATCACAATGCCTTCCCACCATCCATCATGCCACCAGGCATCAACAATGTAACCAACATCAGCCACAAATGAATTTCCACTTTTGTTTGACTGTGGTCGGATCTTGGTCCTCTCAGGTAGTCGAAGACCGAGATCATCAAGTGCCACAATTCTAGAAGCTAAAATCCATTCCTTCAAAAAAATAAAATAATAAAGTTTAGTCTCATCAGATAACAAATATTTCAATACTTAAGAAAAGGGTAAAAGATATTTTAACGCACCTCAAGCTTCTTAGCTTCATCCTCAGCATCCTGGAGGTCGTGATATTGTACCTTCACTTTATCTTTGCTGTTCTTGATAATTGAAGCTCTAAACCAACATCCTCTAATACCACTGTCTTGAGAGAGGACCTCAACTTTGGAACCTACAGCTAAATAATGTGAAGCAGGTTCATTTGCCTTTTTAATGGTGCCCAGTTTTAAGGAATTGTTGCCACAGCAGGTTTTGGCAACAATTTTACAATTACTCAAATTTTCTGATTCAATTGCAACTAACTCAACAGCATCTGTTCCGTCAACTTTTGTACAACGCTGTCTCTTCATAGGTCTGATCCCAGAAGAGGACTGGAGATTTTCTTCAACTTCTGGGCCATCTTCTGATTGCCCTGAACTCCAATTAGACTTTGAGCCTAAGTTGGCACACATGTGGCTCAATATTTCCTGTCTCCAATAACCCTTAATTTGAGTTATATCAAAGTGTTTGACATCATCATTATCAAACTTCTTGCTGCACACAAATGGTTCTGGACAGGCGTGACGAACTTCATTCCGATAAGTTGCGAAGTGCTGGGGACTGAGGACGGAAGTCAAACCATCTATGCATTCAATACTCAGATCTTGAAGAAAAAGAGAAAACAAAACTTCTCTGTCACTAAAACTGTGAGGTAAAACAATACCAACCTCATCAATTCTGTAAAACCAGCGAACTACAACCATCTTGTTGCCTCTGGAATCCTCGTACAAGTCTTCCAAGTAGGCAACCAGACGTTTGTTCTCTTCTGCTAAAACAAACACAAAATCATTCGCCTGAAAGCAATTTGAAACGGCAGGCAGCCAAAAGAAACAAATTTATAAGTCAGATTACAAAACATATGTGGTGAATACAAGGGAGATAAAAATACAAATATTTAATTCATATGCACATGGAATGATTTATTCAAAAATTTGACTTTCATCGTATCTAACCTAAAAGTCAGTCATACAACCAAGGTATTGTGATTGGTTGAAGGTGTAAAATAGTACAATGCATATAAATTACTCTTAAAGAAAAGATGAAGGCTAGATAAGATACTCACAGATATCTGAAAACCATTACGCATAAATGACTGATAGTGATTTCTTCTTTTCCTACATGTCCACGGTAAGCCTATCCATGAAAATTCTTGTGTACAATTGCGCAGCTTTGGCGTGTAATTATCCTGAAAAGAAAACAACAGAATAATTCAATAAGTAATATCATTTGATTCAAGTCAAATTAGAGATTCATGAAAGCAGAGTAACAGATTCAAAAGAACAGGCAAAGGGAGTAAACATAAAAACCATGATCCATCAATACCTTCAAGGTTCCAATCTCATGTTCAAAACTATAATTCCCAACAACCATGGTCGCTTCCCCGGAAGAAGAATCTGAAAATTTCAGAGGTAAAACAACAATTGAATGAACCAAAACCCTTGACATACAAGAGATCCATATAATAGACCAAACAGAATAGAAAAAAAATATATAAACAAAAGAGAAAAGAAATATTGGAACATCCGATACATAGACTCAAAAAAAAAAGTTTCTACGCGATTAACACAAAGGTGAAAGAAAAGGTATGAATGAACATACATGAAACAATTGAATCCAACCAATCAACAACATGTCTACGCGATTTGAGTTTTACAAAAGGACCCAGAGAAGAGTCTCTTATGGCATAGTGATAAGACATATGCCTCGGACTCTTCTCTTTACCTATAAGAGCGAGATCCGAACCACCGCCTTTCTTTTTCAGAAAATAACGAACCTCCCTTCCACCCTTATCCATCGACACCACTACCTCTTCCCAGCTTACGTAACGTTCTCCACACGACGACGTTTCAGGCGATGAAGAAAATCTCTCTTTCAAAGCCATAATTCAAAAAACAGTTAGAAAACGACGAAATTCTGCGTTATTATATATATATATATATATATATATATATATATATATATATATATATATATATATATATATATATATATATATATATATATATAGAAGAAAGAACACGAATGGGGAAGAGAGAGAGAGGAGGGATTTGAATTGCGATTTAAAAAGGGTCTAGGGTTTCGAGATCTGAGAATCAAGAATGATTATCTAACGGTTGAGATTGGTCTTGCTATGATGGTATGTTAGGAAACTCGTAGGAAGTTACGCGGCAATTGGAAATTACGGTTGTATCCCTGCCCATAGGATGGATTTACGGTTCTATTCTTTTTGTTTTAATGATTTTGATTTTGCTTTTATTGTTTCAAAATATAAATCAAATGTAATTGCGGGTGAAGAAAGGAAAGAATTGAAGAATCACTCTTTCTTGTTGCCAACTCTCAAAAATTACATATCTATTTTTTAATACAAACACACATCCTCTAACCCAATTGATTAACTATTTTAAAAATATTTATTTGTTTATACAACAATATAAATGAATTTTTATTATATGAATTCTTTAAAATCAAATGGAATAGAATGAGATAATATTTATTTTGATTAAATTTATTTTGATTTTTGATCATTGAAGTCTCTCGGTTAGAAAAATTAGGGTATCACCGATAGAGGTGGTAAAACAAGTTGGGTCCGCCGGATTGGTTCATTTGACCCGTCATTTTTTACAGACCGAACTAAGATTTTTGGCTCGGTTCTTTAAATTGGTCTGCCCCACCTAACCCGCTTCAAAAAGCGGGCCAAAACGTGTTTTGCCCACGAGTTTTTTGTTAAATTTTTTTTATTTTTTTACTTAGAATTAAAACAACTTTAACTATAAAAATAACACTCTTCTCTTAGGTTTATGTTGATTAAATTGTATTATAAATTATTATACAAACAAAACGGATTATAATTGTAACGTTCTTTATATAACTTTCTAATACGTTGATTGAAAAACTTAAAACAAAAGAACAATTATATGTCATGCTAAATTATTAAGTTGTCAAACATTAACTCACATGTTTTTTTTAGAAATAGATGTTGATTTTAAGAAAAAAGAAGGATTTGATTAGTGTATACGTATGACAAATTTAGAATTTAACTATTAATGAATCAGTCAATATAAGAGTTTATATGATGTAAATAGTGAGAAAGTCAGATGTTGATATTTTATGCACTACTATTTTATGCAATGTGTCTTTATTTATTTTATTTTTTAAATTGTTTGGACTTAAGACATGTTGAAATTCTATTATGCGTTCTTAAAAAAAAATCTTTTATCGATCTCTTTGGTAATAAATAATTTTTTTTTGTAAATTATATAGTAAATCAAATTGTAAAATAAAAAATTAGCGGACCGACCTGACAACTCGCCAACTCGTTAGTAAATAAGACGAGTTTGACTTTTGAAATCGAACGTCTAAGTCGGCCCGCCTCGCTTTTGAACGGATTTAAACGAGACAGGTTGCCCACTTTACCACTCTTAATCGCTATTATGAGTTATTCAAATAATAGAAAAAGAAAATATTATTTTTCATTCCTCTAAATTTATTATGCGACATTTATTTTAAGATATTAAATAGAATTTAAATATAAAATTATCTATAACTTTATTTTTGGATAAGTTCATAGTCATTTTCTAAATATAACTTTTACTCATTTTCATTCGGAATAAAAAAGTCAACATTAAAAACATTTATGCCAAAATTGTACGTGGATAATAATTTTATTCAAATTATACATATTGATTATAGTACCAATTATTTTAATAGATATAAGAGTCTATGTAGGGCGCAGGATAAGAGATAAAATATAATTTTTTTACCATATTTTATTTCAATTCAGTATTTAATGACATTACAGATATGATAAATTAATCCTGATATTTATCCTATTATGTTTCACTAGTTCAAATTTTATTCTAAGTATGAGCTGAATCAAAATTCAATCGGATAGAATAAGAAAATAATTTACAAATTTACTCCTATAAAATATAATTTAAAATATAAAAAAAATTAAATATAAATAAAAGTTAATTTAAAATTCAATTAAAAAATATCAATAAATATTTTTAAAATATATGTATAATTTTGTTGTAAGTGTAATTTTGTAACTTTATACAATATAAAAAAAATAAAATATAATAAATTGAAAGTATTAAAAATAAAATCATTAGTATAAGTTTAAAAATTTGAATACTAGTTTTTTTTTTTGGTAAATTAAATTTTTTTTGTAAGGTGTCGCAGCTGCGAAAAGGGTCGGCGGAAACAAACAGAAGAGTCGCCACCGAACGTTATTTATCCCAAAGAGAGAGAAAGGAAACGATCGAAGAAAACCTAAGAGAACGGGAAAAGACAAGGTCATCGCAACCAAATTTTAGGTTCGGGAGTCGGTTACGCAAGAGAAAGGTATGAGCACCCCCCACGTCCGTTGTACTCAACGGGATCCACGCTTGTTGTCTAATCTATGGGTGAAAACTATCTAAAGGCTAATGCTAAACGGGGTGAAGAGAAAGAAGAGACTCGATAGGACATCGTCGTCTTATGCCTACGTATTCCCTCGTGCAATGGGAAAGTCAAAGTCAACGTAGTTCGGGAAACTACGGGTGATGGGGGGGAAGGTTGCTCGCCAAGAAATCATCGTCTTGTGCCTACGTATCCTCATTTGGTATGAGAAATCAGAGCAAGTAGTTCGGGTAACTTAGACCAATGGTTGGTTAAGTGTTTTTTATGAGTGACGCTAAGCTTCCATTCCAACAGTTAGGGACGATGCCTGTTTGCGGTAGAATGAAAAAGTAACGTACTCTTTTCTGAAAATGAAGTTTGAAACAATCCCGAAGGATGAAAAGGTTTGAAATTTGTTTGTGAGTTTTAAAGAAGAAATGAGTTGAATTAGTTTGAAACTCATGTTGCACTAAAGACTATGACATAAAAGCGAATGCGTCGTATATCGCCCAAAGGGTATACGCTAAACACTCTAGACAATATGAAGAGAGATCTCCCCACTTATCATTCCTTATGTACTTAAGGCTCGTAACGTACAACACTCGTCATTCTTTATTAAGTGTCTTGAAAGAGTTTGAGATGAGAAGAGAATACACAAGGACACTAAAGGGAACTGAGAACCCTAATGTTGTCATACAAAGTGGTCCTAAAGTTAGGATGAAAGGGTACTACCTAATTTTATCATGCAAAGGATTGAAAGCCTAATGTCTCTCCTACTCCCATCTTAAACAGAGGGATTAAGAATCCTAAGGGATCAAGGGAGCAAGCACAAGTAAACACATTACTAATCAATCATAAATGAAAATAGAAAGAGAGACTTAAACAAGTCATGAAAGTTGGAAAGAGATGAGAGAAGCACAAACAACAATGAATATGCAAACACACACACCAATGACACACACAAGTCACAAAGATGAAGGTTAGAACACAAAAACAAGTAAGGCAAACACACAAAACCAAATGCCACATATAACTTAAGAAGAAAGATGTTAAACAATAAACCTCGATCAAAGAAATGGGAGAGAAATAGAGTGGGGCAGAAACAAACTCAAGTGATATCCATCAATTCAAACCCAAGTTTTCAAACAAATTCAAGAATGATCAAACTCAAATTGAAGGACCAAAGTCCAAGCAAAAGTCTCACACCTCAAACACAAGTGTGTCGCAACTGCGAAAAACACCCGGCGGAAAATAGAAGAGTCGCCACCTTTCGTTATTTATCCCAAAGAGAGGGAAAGGAAACGATCAGAAAAACCTAACGAAAAAGGGAAAAGATGAGTTCATCACAACCAAGTCCTGGATTCGGGAGTCGGTTACGCAAGGGGAAGGTATTAGCACCCCTCACATCTGTCGTACTCGACGGGATCCACGCTTGTTGTCTATCTAAGGGTGTGTTTATCTATCTAACTAAAGGCTCACATGACAAAAAGAAAAGAAAAGAGACTCGGAAGAGCATCGCCGCTTTGCGCCTACGTATTCCCTCGTGCAATGGGAAAGTCTGAGTCAACGTAGTTCGGCTAACTACGGGAAAAGGTGGGGAAAGTTGCTCGCCAAGACATCGTCGTCTTGTGCCTACGTATCCTCATCTGGTATGAGAAATCAGAGCAAACGTAATTCGGGCTGACACGAAACCACAGGTTGATTAAGTGTTTTAACCGAGTAGGGTTAAACCTTCATTCCAACAGTTAGGGACGATGCCCGTTTGCGGTAGAACCGAAGGTTAACAACACTCTTTTTATGAAAAAGGTTTTCCAATTAATCGCGAAGGAAAAAGTTTGAAGTTTGTTTGTGTTTTTTAGTGAAGTGAGTTAATTCGGTTTGTGATTCACGTTGCACTAAAGACTATGACATAGGGGCGAATGCGTCGAGTATCGCCCCCAAACGGGACGTACACTAAACACTCTAGACAAGCGAGAGGGGACCCCTCACTCATCATTCCCCATGTAGCTTAAGGCTCGTAGTGTACAACATTCATCGCATTTATTAGATGAGTTAGAATTGTTTTGAAATGAGAAAGAGAGAGAGGCACGAAAGGTCTAAGGGAAACTTGGCCCTAACGTTGTCATGCAAAATGATCCTAAGGTTAGGATTAAAAGGGGGAACAGCTACCCTAATGTTAGCATGCATGGTTTGAGTACTAATGTCTATCATAACCCACCTTAAACAAGGAAGATTAGATTCTAGGGGAACATGGCAAAGGAAGACAAAGGAAGAAGAAAAATCAAACACAAATGAGAGTAAAAATATGGATGCAAACATGGAATGCAACACACAAGCAAAGGGAGGAACAAAGTGTGGGGTAAACACCACCACAAGCACATCTCGACCTTTATTAATGCAAGAAATAAAGATGTAAAACACAAGAGGAAATGCAAATGCAAGCACAAAAGATGAATATCAGTTTGAATGACAAACTACGAAATTAGGCATCCAAGTGGAAAACAAACACAAGTCGACGAAGTCTCGATTAAACAACCAAAACAGTGACATATATCCCAAAACATTTCACTTCTAATGCATCATATTGAACTACGATGATTCGATGCGAAACGGTACTCAAACAAGCAAGAAAATCAGCAAAACAGACCCACTGGCACAATGTTAATCGGTTAACGCCAGAGGTTAACCGATTAACCACTTAAAAATATTTGAAAATCTGGAAATTTGTACATGTTAATCGATTAACACCAAGCGTTAACCGATTAACACTTTGAAAACTTTGAAAATTTTAAATATTTGAAATGGTTAATCGGTTAACCATATGTGTTAACCGATTAACATTGTGCCAACAGCAGAAAAATAGCAACAGAGCAGTATGTTCAACAAATAAGCACTTATCAGATCAACCGGATGATTGCATAATCATTTAATCACGAAATTAAACCAGCAAATCATGATTCAAATAGCATGTAAACAGATTAACACAACTAAATCATGAATCAAACGGATTAAATTAACCAAAATCCAATCAAAGATGAAAATCCACATGATTAAGCTAAAAACAGATTCAGATCAAGAATTTCCAACCTTCGAAGCGGAGAATTGCTTCGGTTAATGTTGATTCAACTGTAATTGAACAGATCCAACGCTAGAAGTCTGGAATACTTCAAGATCCACACCAATTCTTGTAGTAGTAATGAAGATCCTTCAAGATCAATTTAAAGTAAGCCAAATAATCACTTCCAAAATCACTTCCAGATTCAGATCCAATTTTGCACGAAAATTGGACGAAGAAATGGATTCAATGGAGAGAATCGATGAAGGT
Source organism: Lathyrus sativus (assembly GCA_963859935.3). Lineage (NCBI taxonomy): Eukaryota > Viridiplantae > Streptophyta > Magnoliopsida > Fabales > Fabaceae > Lathyrus > Lathyrus sativus. The sequence continues at coordinate 180,326,873 of OZ012736.1, read as the reverse complement.
TTAGCTCTTAGAAATCAAGGATTCCAATGAAGAATCAATGATTTCAATGAGAAAAGCTTTGGTGAGGGTTTTGGAGATTGGAAAATTGAGAGAGAATTGAGAGAGAATCAGATCAATTCTAAAAATGAAATGAAATTATGAGGCTTAGATGTGTGTGGTTTGGAGTAATTCAAATAAATACCCCTTAGGTTTGGATCCAAATGAAAGGTTTGGAAGATGGTTTGGGAAATTTGGAATGGAGTGAGGAATGGGAGTTTGGAGGGAAAATGAAATTAATCAAATTCTGAAATGGTTCTAGATCCTTCCCAAGTGTAAAATTGAAATTGAAGTGATCAAAATTGGACCCCAAAATAGCCCCCTTTGAAAATTCACGTGCAGAGGCAAAACCTGCACTAGTTAATCGATTAACCATATAGGTTAATCGGCTAACACCTTCAAAACTTCCAAATTGACCTGATTTTGACTTGGTTAATTGATTAACCATATGTGTTAACCGATTAACACCTTCAAAAATTTGAATTTGGCGCCTTTTGGAGGGAAATCTGCACATTGCCTTGTTTCAACTATTTGGATCTCTGTTAAGCTTCTGAATCTCGTTCTTGAATGTTGTAACTGTAAGAATGCTTGCTATGAGCCTGAGTGCTGCTTCCTGAAGTTATCCTACAAAATAAAATAAAATCGGCCGCTCGACCGATGGGCAAAATAAATGTCGGAGCCTCTGATGCTCGCTGTTCAATCTTTCAGTCCTTTGCGCCAAAATGAACCTGAGCCACAGGAATGCCTTGATCCCATACCTTGGGAACAAATGCTATGGTATGAAAAAATGCAAAATGCAAAGAAACAAAAGTCAGTTAAGGTTAAAACGACAGGCCGAATTTTGGGGTGCTAGAGCTTCCCTTATTCAATCGACTTAGACCTGAAGGGGTGAGAAGCATCAACATTCAAACATTCAAGATATGAGGTGATTGAATACAACAAGAACCCGAAAATTTGCAACCAACCCGGATGAAAAACAACGAATACCAACCAAGAGTTGGGATGCGACACGCTGGGGATAACAACCCAATATGAATAGGACTGCCCACAAAATCTCCAGAGATAACTGAACCGATATTTGCAACGGAAACCAGCTTACTGATTCAGAATTAAAAAGCATTGACACTCAGTCGGAAGAACCTCTGCTAATACGCAGGTATCGACACTAAGTCGGAAAGAAACCCAAAAATCACGCAACAGATACAGAATATCGGACATCGCCGCCAAGCATCTACACCCAGTTGGCAAAACCTCTGACCTCGCCATCAGGCATCTACACTAAGAATCCAATCAACAACGGACTGAAAAGTATCTGACATCACCGCCAGGCACCAGTAAAGACAATTGACATCGCCGTCAACTCTCTGTAGGGGATAAACATCTTTTGACCTCGCCGCTAATAAAAACCACCCACATTTGACATCGCCGCCAGAAAAACACAAGGTTGATGGAGATCTGACATCGCCGCCAGAAAACACAAGGTTGATGAAGATCTGACCTCACCGCCAAAAAACAACCTACATCTGACATCGCCACCAAAAAACACAAGGTTGATGAAGATCTGACCTCGCCGCCAGAAATTCTGAACATCTGACCTCGCCGTCAGAAAACCACAAGCGTCTGACATCGCCTCTAGATAACCAACCACACCTGATCGGAGCATCTGGCATCGCCGCCAGGCCTCGACATCAAGTCGGTAACCTTTGACATCACCATCAAGTAACCAGAAACCTCAAGTTAATAACCTCTGACATCGCCGCCAGGTAACCAAAAAATTTGACCTCGCCGCTAGACAACTACGAATATTTGACCTCGCCGTTAGAAGATCCACAAACACCAAGTTGGTACCCTCTGACCTTGCTGTCAGGCAACCAGAAACATCTGACCTTGCCGCCAGACAACTAAGAATATCTGACCTCGCCATTAGACTAAAGGATAGCAGGACATCACCGTCAGGCCTTGACATCAAATCGAAATATCTCAAAGTTAATAGAAAACCTCTAACATCACCGTCAGACATTGTTATTAAGCTGGTAAAAAAACCTGACATCGCCGTCAGACAACCACAAGGGATACACCAAGCATCGGATCTAAAGGTAAGAACATCTGGCCTCGCCGCCAAGCAGTCGCTAAATAAAAGTGAGCAACAATCCGAAGACTGGATCCACACAAAGCTAAGCCATCCCTAATAGCAATCACAAGGAAACTCCACTGAGGAAAGAGAAAACTTGAACAAGAAACTCTGATGAGGATCTCACACATCTTCTGCCGAGGTCTGAACACCTATACGGACTTGGAGAATATAATATCACAAACCGAAATTTGACGACACCTCTGGGGAATACCATAAACCGAGAGCGCAATAAACGCGTCCGGTTCGCCGGGCCTGAAAACCACACGGGCAGGGATAACGATCACCTGAGAGATACGCCCAAAGCAAAGAGGTAACAACCTAGCTTATGTTTCACATGCGTATGTTTGAAAATAGCGTAATGCTCCATACGAAATGGAAATGCTATGCATTTGGGTAGATGTTATGCAAAATGCAAATGCAAAAGAACCACTCCAGCAAAATAAATGCCAGAGAGAAGATACCAACTCTGTCGGGGAGAGATATCACGTGCCAAATACGATTGGACTTATACTGGGGAAACAAGCCCTGAGTGGCTTCCTGAAATACAACCTGGGTAGTACTGCTCTTTCAAGAACAAAAATCCACTCTGCTGGGGATTAAATCACATCTTGCTGAGGAAAACGCCCTGTGTAACAGCCTAATTTTCAATAATTAATCATTTGTGTTAATTAATTGATGTATTTGGATTATTCTAATTATTTGAATAATTAGATGATTGTTTAAATGGATTGATAGATGTTTTGAGAGAGGAAATATATTGGAAAGAAATAAAGAGAAAGATATATATATATGAGGAAGTGGAAAAGAAAAAGGAAAGAAAGAAGAAAGAGAAAGAAAGGGAAAGAAAGAGGAAGAAGAAAAAAGGGGGAGAAAAAGAGGAAACTTGGAGAATCATCAAGAACATCCTCTAGCTTCCGATTAATCAAGGTAAGGGTGTGAAATCTTACTATCTTAAACAATGTGTAGGATTATGTATGTGTGTTTGGATTTGTTGGGTGTTTTCTACATTTTCCATTTTAGGTCGAAATGAGTTTAATCGGTAGAAACCGAGTTTGAATGGTTAGAATCTGAAATTGACGGCGTAGTTTAATCGGGTGATGTTGGGCTAAAACTACTGAGGTCGTTGGGATTGAATCGGTTGATTTCGGGGGGATTGGATGATTTTTCACAGTTAGGGATTCTGAGTTCACAGGTTCGCCAGGCGAGTGGTAGCGAAGCTTCGCCAGGCGAAGCCCAGCGAGTGGGCAGCGAAACAAGTCAGTAGCCAAACTCAGTCTTCGCTGGCAAGTTCGCCGGCGAAGGCTAGTAGCGAGAGTTTTCCAGGCGAGGGAATCCAGCGAGTGGTAGCGAATACTTCCAGTAGCTACTGACTAGCTTCGCCAGCGAGTTCGCCAGGCGAATGAGGCAGCGAGCATTCGCTAGAATGCTTCGCCAGGCGAAGGTCAGCGAATGTGACAACATTTGTTTTATTTTGGTTGGTTCCATCCAATGTTGATGTATTTGATATAATTATGTAGCGTATGGCTTGTGTGCTGTTATATGATGTGTTGTGGGTAGCCGTATGACGTGAATCCTAGATTATGAATCAGTTGTGAATATGTGGCCTTTTGGCATATGTGATGCATTGTTTAAATTGATTAAAATGCATGATGAATATGATTGAGTTTGTTGTCGTTTGGCACGATATTTGTAAGTGCATATTGCTTGTATGCGATGGTGGGTGAAGAATGCATGAGAATATATATTGCGAGTACATGTGCATTGTTTGGTAATGTAAGAATGATGTTGGAAATATGTATATGTGTTGAGTCGTACTCACTGGGGTAGAATGGCAAGATATCATTCCTAGTAGAGTAATCACTGGGGTAGAATAGCAGGATGTTATTCCTAGTGAGGTATAGTGTCGTGGTTGTAAATGCTGGGGTAGAATGACTAAGATGTCGTTCCTGGTGGAATAATTACCGGGGTAGAATAACTGAGATGTTGTTCCTGGTAGGGTATAAGTGATGTACCCATACTCCCAAAAGGGGATTGGTGTTAATTAATGAGTTTTATATGAGCCATAAGGCATAAATATCATTGTTGTATGAAGGATGCTGATGTGTATGAATTGTTGAATTGTGAGTTATAAATGTGAATCTAGTATGAAACGATATGAGATGAATGATGAACATATGTATATATGCATTGTGATATATCTATTGTGAATGCATATTAGATATACGTGCTGATACGTGATGTATGATGATTGTATGTGATAATATGTGTAAAATGTATGAATAATATATTTGCGAATATGTATGCAGTTTGTGTTGATTGATCCCGCGTAGGATCTGCAGTAACATCGTATGCCCATGTGGGGTGTGAGCGATGGTTTATAGTTGATTGAGTCATGTTTGCATGTGAAGCATCATGATATGCATTTGTGTTATTTGATCCCGTGTAGGATCTACAGAACCTCGTGTGAGCAATGGTTATATTGATCCCGTGTAGGATCTGCAGAACCTCGTATGATGTGATGGTTATAATTGATTCTGCGTAGAATCTGCAGAACGATTGTGTGCCCTTGTGGGGTGTGAGCAATCGGATTGTGTGCCCGTGTGGAGTGTGAGCAATCCAGAAACATCGTGTGCCCATGTGGGATGTGAGCGATGGGTGAACATCGTAGGCCCGACGGGGAGCTACTTCGGTAACGAGCGATGGTTCCATTTGGTTCTTCAATTGAACCTGCTGAACGAGTCGGTACCGCATTTGCATCTGCATAGAGTCGTGAGTCGGTCTCTATGAGTTGCATTTATCATCTTTATATGATGCATTGGTGAAATAAACCTGAATGTGAATGTTTATGTGACTTGGTGACGAAAAGAATATATTTTGTATGTTTATATGGATTGATTGGGATTATGGATGTACGCATGATAAATATGCTTGATGATTATCCATATTTGTTTATACATAGATTGCGATGTATATGAGTGAATCGTGGGTGTATGCATGATGAGATGCTTGGTTATATATATATATATATACATATATATATATATATATATATATATATATATATATATATATATATATATATATATATATATATATATATATATATATATATATATATATATATATATATATATATATATATATATATATATATATATATATATATATATATATATATATATATATATATATATATATATATATATATATATATATATATATATATATATATATATATATATATATATATATATATATATATATATATATATATATATATATATATATATATATATATATATATATATATATATATATATATATATATATATATACACACGTTGTAATGTATGTTAGTGAGTGGTGATGTATTGTGGTAAGAAGTATAATATGGATATTCTATGTTATAGAAATTTATTATATGCTTTGTTATTGTGTTAATATGCATTGTGGTGAGAAAAGGTGGAATATATGTATTCTGTACTTGTGCATTTATATATGATTATGTGCATTGATTATTATGGTAATGTTTCTCACCATTCTGCTGGAATGATGTCCTATATGACATCGTGCAGGTATCAAGGAGTAGTACTCCTAGTAGTTGCGAGTTCGCTGTTGGTGCAGCTGTTTAGTATTTAATTATGTTGGGTCAAGTCATGCTCTGGTTATGTAACACTGGGATCGCGGGGTTTATGCCTTAGAGATATATTATGTATTCTAAGTTGTGGTTTAAATTATTTGAAATATTATGATGTTGGCCTCGGTGCCTAAGTGTTGGTGATTATGTAATGAACATAAATGTTATGTGAAGAGAATCATGTAAATAAATTGAATCCGCTGCTACATGCAAAGTGAACTTTGAAAAGCATGATTATTTTTATTTGAGTGTTAAGAAGCACGACAGATGAATTTGATGTATTGGAATTATGTGTGGCGCCCTTTTGTGAAACCATGTTAATTTACTCTGATTAATTATGTATTATTCCATGGGGTTAGAAGGGTGTTACACCCTGGATGGCCTACCAGCACACAATCTTCTAGGGAATCAGAAAAACTCGGCTGGGAAACAAACAACCCTTTATTGATATCAAATCCATTCTATTGAGGAAACCGACTCTACAGGAGAAATACAACTAACCGCCGAGGTTAACTTCACTCTACCCAGGAAATCAGCCTTGAATCGCTTTCCAGAAACCTTCACCCTGCTTGGGAAAGAATCCACTATGCTTGGGATTACATCAGGTATCAACCTGTCCTGCTGAGGAATATCAGATACTCCTATTGGGAACTCCACTCTACTGGGGAAATCCCACGCTTCTGTTCTAACACTTACTCTGTCGAGGGAATCAGCACTGAACTCTACTAGAGGATGAAAATCCTGAATACCGATATTACCAGGAAAACACCAGAACATCGACTCTGTTGGGAAAGGGCGTCACAGACGTTACCTCCGCTGGAAAAGAATAACGGATTATAAACTACCCTGCCGCTGAGGAAACATCCCTACACCTTGTTTTGCTAGGAACAAACATGCCCTGTTGGGGATTAACCCTCACCTAAAGACAATGCTTTGTTCTACATGGAGACATACCAGACTTACATTGGCTACAACATTTCAGACTTGACAATGACGTTCCGTGACAACTTCACCGGGGAAGCAAAATCTCTGCTATGGGGGAACGAGCATCCTCGTTGAACAAAACGCCCGACTGCATTCAACCTTTTGGGGACAAGTCCACTCTGCTGGAGGTATCAACCTCGACCTGCTGAGAGCAACTTCCACTTGCTGCGATTTTGAACTGCTAAGGATAGGGCAATCTCAACCTGCTTAGGATAAACCTGCTGACCTACAACAAATAAAAACACCAGGAATGTTTTATATGCGAAATAGTTACCTCAGTTACCATTCATGATACTTGCTGCTCAAGCAAAGTCAGCGCTTTCGTTATGCTCTGTAAAGCCTCTTGCTTTTACCTGCCATGTTTACCAAAATAACAAACATTTCACAAACAAAATAGTAAAACGAACAAGAAAAAAGGAAACTCTTTGACTGAAGTGAACACTTTATTGATGAAAAGCCTGCAAATAGGAGAATTACAATTCAGATGCAATTCCTAAAAAGAGGTAATTGCTCAAAAGCATGAAAAATAAAATATATAAAAATGTCGGCAATGTGGAAACAGATAACCATCATGTGTCAATCCAACTATTACCTGTATGTCTTCGATGTTCCCCATGTTTCGCGTTCTGGCAAGACTGACTGGACTGATTCCTTTCCTTCGGGATAACTGCTCACAAGCTTACAGATCGAACGCAGACCGTGATCAATTGCTTTCTGAATTCCTAACTTTTTCCTGGATCACCCTTTCGAGTTTTCAATCCACCGGGATACCCATTTTTGCCAAAGTCGCCTTTTCAGGTTTTCAACTTTGCGGGTTTATTCTTTTTTCTTTTATCCCTAACTTTTGCCCGAACCTTTTCCTTTTGGGGTTCGTCGGGATGCCCCCTTTTTGCATGGACTTTTCTTTTTTCTGTCCAGCGGGTCTCTTTTAAGTAAAGTATTTTTTAACCATGTCCGCATTCACAGGAGACGATAAATCTTCACCATCCATAGTAGATAGTGTAACACCCCACTTTCCCAAATCTTAATAAAATACATTCATTTCAAAATAACATCAGAGTTTCCCTTCAAACAGTGGGATATTACATTCAAACAGTTCAACATAACTCTTCATTATATGATTTTCAAATTAAAGCAGTGGAAAATTATCATTATTCATCACTCCCGGCCATCCGCCAAAATACACAAAAGTATTCATTAACAAGTTCATCAGACATGATACGTCACAGGAATAAACAAATCCAGTCATACTAAAAGTAAACCCCCAGGTCCCGTGTTACGTATCAGAGCATCCTAAGACTCGACTCGCACACCACTATCCAAGCTAGTTATGTACCTGGATTATCTGTACTTCCGGAGAAGCACATACCACAACAACAACAAAGGGGTGAGAAAACATGATCAAAATTATCGGTAATAAAATACATGAAATAAAGGTAGCAATTAAACCAATCATCACCCCACCAACATCAAACACGACCTACTGTCCAATCATCAACACATCATACAATAATGCAAGAATGCAACTCAATGCTATGCATGCGGTACCGACTCATCATCACTGATGGACACCGGGCCATCAACCCTCCACAAGGGAGCACATCATAAACAGGATAGATCACTTACGCTCCTCCTGAGACATGATCTATCCCCACAATTCTCCATAAAGGAGTACGGGTGAATCACTTACGCTCCTCCTGAGACATGATTCAACTCCGCAATCACTGATGGACACTGGGCCATCAACCTTCCACAAAGGAACACATCATCACTGATGGACACTGGGCCATCAACCCTCCACAAAGGGGCACATCATAAACATCATAAGAGAGTATGGTTGAATACATTACACTCCTCCTGAGACATGATTCGACCATACCAAGACACCATGCTATGCACAACACCAAATGCACAACACACAACATCAAGCACACTAAGTGCACATGATCCTACTGATCATATCACCATACATCTGATATATAAATATATATATACACCAATCAATTATATCAATCAAGTTAATTAATAGGGAAATCACATTCGAAAACCGAGTACACACGATCCTCCCGATCACCTCACTATGCATCATATACATATTACATATATATGTCTTACCCACCAATCAACTACGTCAATTAAATTCTATATTTCATAATTCTACCTTTCAACACCAGGTATACTCTCTTCACTCCTGAACACCATCTCTCTACCCATCACAACCCAAGGAATCCTACAAAACGAATCACAAAGCAAAACAGCACAAAAATCTCATTCTGTCACGCTCGCTGGATCACTCACCGAGCGAGGCCTCGCCAAACGCTCGTGTCGCTACCGCGAAAATAAGGTGCCGGCAAAATAGAAGAGTCACCACCTTTCATTATTTATCCCATTGGAAGGGAAAGGAAACGATCGGAAAAACCTGACGAAAAGGTATAAGACAAGGTCATCGCAACCATGTCTGGGTTCGGGAGTCGGTTACGCAAGGGGAAGGTATGAGCACCCCTCACGTCCATCGTACTCGATGGGATCCACGCTTGTTGTGTTTATCTGACGGGTTGGTTTAACTATTGTCGCTTGCGCGAAAATAAGGTGCCGGCATGACAGAAGAGTCGCCACCTTTCGTTATTTATCCCTCAGAGCGGGAAAGGAAACGATCGGAAAAACCTGACGAATAAGGGTAAGACAAGGTCATCGCAACCATTTGTCTGGGTTCGGGAGTCGGTTACGCAAGGGGAAGGTATTAGCACCCCTCACGTCCGTCGTACTCGACGGGATCCTCGCTTGTTTGTTTACTTGGACGGGTTGGTTATAATCTATCTACCTATCAAGGCTGGCTGAAAAAGAAAAGAAAAATGACTCGGCAAAGCGTCGCACTTTATGCCTACGTATTCTCATCAGAGAATGAGAAATCAGAGTCAACGTAGTTCGGCCTACGAAGGGTTACGGGGGAAAGGTTGAAGGTTGCTCGCTAGGACGTCGCATCCTATGCCTACGTACTTTCATCTGGTATGAAAGATCAGAGCAAACGTAGTTCGGGAAACTACGGGTTATTTCCTGAAAGAAGTATTTTTTATTGTGTTTGCGATCTCAACCGCACTAGAGACTATGATCTGAGAGGGGATGCGTCCTTTCTCAGATAGCTTAAGGCTCGTAACGTACGAAAGAAATCATTCATGATTACTGTATCTTAAACTGCTTTGAGATGAGAAGAGAGCAGGCCCAACTAGGAGGGAGACTATTAAGTCCCACTGTTATCATGCCATGGATTCATCCTATGGTTGAGGTTTGAACAGGGAACTCCTAGATGTTGTCATGCATAGGTTTCAACCTAAAAGTCTATCATCAAATCCTTATCAAAGGAAATGAGAGTCCTAAGGGATCATGTCAATGATACACCAAAACAGACAAAAGCATCAGCTTTAATAGTAAAATGCATGCAATGCAAGTGAGGGAGGAAATGTGTGTGGGGCTTCAGCCTCCACAAGCTCGTCTCGACCTCAAGCCAGTCATGAAATAACAGTAATCATACTGAAATATAACACCATGCTATCAAGCAATAAACAGTGAACTGCAATCATACAGATAAAAGAAATGAAAATGCCATCAGGCAAACAAAACACATGCTTGAGAAAGAAAGATCTACATCTAATCTCTAATCCTAACCCTAAAACAGGACTATAATCAGAAGAAAGCAAAGCCCTAAAGCAAAACCCTACACAAGAGAAATCAATCCCAGTCTTCAAGCTTCAGAACAAGCTTACCAAAGAAAGGGAGCTAAGTAAGCGGACTCATAGTGTCTTCCTCAGGAAAGCACTAGGAGGTGTATACTCAGGAATCATATCCTATGTGGCTCGACCACTGTGATCAGTTTATATTCCTCCTCAGGAGAAATTAAACTCACAAGCAGGCTCCAACATCACTGGATACTTAGGAAATCCTAGATGAACTAGTGGAACTAAATGAACAGACTCATAGGACCTTCCTCAGGAAAGTACTAGGAGGCTTCCACTTAGGAATTGTATCCCATGAGATTCAACAACATGTGATCAGTTTACGTTCCTCCTCAGGAGAAATTAAACTCACAAGTTGGCTCCAACATCATTGGATACTTAAGAAATCCTAGATAAACTAATGGAACTAAGTGAATAGCCCATAGGACCTTCCTCAGGAAAGTACTAGGAGGCTTCCACTTAGGAATTGTATCCCATGTGATTCAACAACATGTGATCAGTTTACGTTCCTCCTCAGGAGAAATTAAACTCACAAGTTGGCTCCAACATCATTGGATACTTAGGAAATCCTAGATGAACTAGTGGAACTAAATGAACAGACTCATAGGACCTTCCTCAGGAAAGTACTAGGAGGCTTCCACTTAGGAATTGTATCCCATGTGATTCAACAACATGTGATCAGTTTACGTTCCTCCTCAGGAGAAATTAAACTCACAAGTTGGCTCCAACATCATTGGATACTTGAGAAAGAGGTGAGAAGAAAGAATGAAAGTCATTCATAGTGCCTCCCTCAGGAAAGTACCATGAACTTCCTTCAAACTTCAGGATCTCAAACCTCACAGACAGGGAATAATCCAAGCTCTGGGTCTCTGAGTATTGATCTACAATCTTCTCTTCCATCATGCTCTTCAACAAGATCTTCAAAACAAACTAAGCCCCACAACAAATTCCCCAAAATAAACCCCAGAGATAAACAGATAACCACAGGACAGACAAAATCATCAGTCAACTTCAGAAAATACCTAAAAATACTAAAACAAGGGGGAAAAATCTAACAATTATTCACAAGGGTCTACAACATATACCCATAACATCCCCATATGCCTCTACCCAAAAATCAAGACAAAACTATCTAAAGAAAATGAATTTCCTTACCTATGCATAACATAAACCCTAATTATGATACCCTAATGCTAACCTGGTTAAACTAATCAAATTTTAATCTAAAATCAAGAATTAAATCCTATGGGGAACTATGATTCAATATCTAATCACACCAAAAATAATGAGTCAAAAATCCTAAGGGAAAGTCTTAAAAGAAATTCTACAAAATTGGACATCAAACTAAACATATTAAAAAGCTATTAAAATGAAAAATATACTAAAAATATGAAAAGAAAATAAAATGGAAATTTTATTTATTTATATTTTTCTAGACAAATTCACTAACCTATAGAAAAAACAAGAGTTAAAAATATTTAATTTTGGATTTTTTATGAATTTATTAAGGTGCAAGAAAATATTAAAGGAATTAAAAAATAAAAGAATTGAAATAAAGGGGAGGGGGTGCTAGTAGCAGGACACGCTAGTTAAGTTCCTGGATGGGCCAGGGGATGGGGGGTGCAAATAGCATTCTGGATAAGCCCATTACTCAATCAGAAACCAAACTAAAAGAACTCGCGCGTTGGAGGTGCATTCAGCAAGATTTTTCACGTGTTGAACCCAATGGGCCTGATGGTGGGTGTGGAAAGCAATTCATTGCTGAGCCCATGTTCACTAACTAAACAAAACGACGTGTTTCACTTCTTTTAAAATTCCCTCCGCTTTCATTTAAACAAGGACCGTCGGATGAGATGATTTAGTCAAATTTTAGGGACGATCTGACGGCTGTTGGCCATCGTCCTCACGCGATTTCTAGGGTTTTCAGAAGCAGCCTCCATGCAAGAAACTTCCATATTGTCTTGCTCTCTCATCTCTTGATGAAATTCAAAAATTCTAAAAAGGAAAATGGCCTACTCATTACAAGGAACAAAACTGCACGCGTGATTTTTATTAATTCTTCCTGGATCATCCTAACAGAAAGCTAGAAGATCTTGGTTCGAAAACATTTCTCTGAGACCAGTCCTAACAAAACTTCAATCTAATGGTGTAAACATGCTCTTGGCTCCAAACTAAACATTCTAACCTAGTCTAGACTAACTAACACTCAAGATCCAGCCAATTCTTGCAAGTTAAAGATTCATGCACCTGCCATGAAATCTCATACAGAGCTCTCAAACTCACGGGGTAAGATCAACTAGCCTAGTACACTAACTCTACACCTAAAGAACTAATAGAAACTACATAATTAAAGAGATTCGTGGAAAGAAAGAAACCTGTTAAAGTTCAATGGTGAGTGTAGCTAGGGCTTGATTCAGAGCTTTCAAGGGCTTCAATGTGATCCTTTGAAGATGAATAAACTTCTATTTGCACTGATCTTGAATGAGAAGCCTTGTGGTGGAAGAAATCGTGTGTTGCTTGATCTTGAAGGAAGCTATTCAATGGCAATGTCTCTCCCTCTCTCTCTCTCCTCTCCACTGAATTCTCTCTTCTTGACCAACCCCCAATACCTTGTGGATCACTCTTCTTATAGTGATGGATGGAAACAACTAGATCCTTCTAGAATCATCTAGAAAAGTCTTGATTTTCTCCTTTAATGATAAGTTCTACATCTCATATCTCATGCCTTAAACCTTGTAATTTCGTGCCAAAATACCTTTACATGAGATATTGAGAAGATATGTGTGAAAAACAAGCTTACCCTTGGCTTATGTTGAGTTTTGCAAAGGTGCCTTAATATGCAAGTATGAGAATTACAAAGTAACTTCCATTTTAAAGCCTCAAATGAAAATTGTGTTTAAACCAATGTTCTCAAAATGATGTTTCCAATCAAAATGATATATTGGATGACCTATTTTGGATTCATAGATCTTCCAAACCAATTTCCAACTTCAACTTTTTAAACTTATAAGCCATTTTTAGTTCAAATTTACCAAACTTTGTCATTCCATGCTATGAGCTTTTCCAACAATTCATGACCTTCTTTCTAGGCTTAAAATGCCATTTTGAACAACTTTCATGTTTTGAGTTTTTCCATTTGAGGCTTGGAAATAGGAGATATGGCCTTTGCTTAAAATGCCCTATAACTGCCAAATGACCAAAATACCCCTGTCTTGTTCAAACCATAAGTTGAGTTCTACAAATCCTATCAAGGACTTCTAGTACTCTCTAGAAAGCTAAGAAGATGCTCTTCAACATTCATGTTGACCAAGAGATCATAGGAATCATCCTACTAGGGCAAAAGTTGTCTGCAAGTTGGGTGACTTTCAAGGACCCAGATTCACACACCTCAGCTGACCTGTAATTTGTCAAAACCATAACTTGAGCTCTGCAACTCCTATCAAGGACTTCCACCACTAAAATTAAAGCTAAGAACAAGCTCTACACCATTCATGTTGTGGGGAAGATGAGATATCAATCACATCTTGAGCTAAAACTGCCTGGAAGATAGGGATCAAACTAGGGTTTTTTCACTGACAATCCTCAGAAACCCTAACTCAAAACTTCTCAAACTCCTCAAATCATGATGAGTTGGTCTAGGAATCATCTTTATAACATCTCCATGCATCATTCCATGATCTCATGGCCCTTGGATTAGGTCTCAACCTTCTCAAAATCTTCAGTTATCCTAGGGTTGACCCAGTCAAAACCCTAATTCTACCATTCATGGTTGAATCTTCTGAACTCTTGCACAATGACTTCTCTGGGCTTCATGATGGCTTTCAAGACATCTCATAGGCTTTCTCAAAACATCAAGTTCATTCTCAAAGTCTCAGAATCATCTGAGGAGCACCCACAACTCTCAAGCTATGAAGCACACAACCCTGGTTTCAACCAACTCCTCTGAGGATCTCTTGAACTTTCTGATGAAGGTATCAACTTTCAAACACTCCATAAATAAATAATTGTTGGTCAAATTTTGGGGTGTAATAGCTGCCCCTATTCAAACGGCTTGAACCTGACTGGGTGAGAAGCGAACGGCTCTCAGCCAATCAAGGTGCGAGACGGTTGAATATCGGTAAACCCGAAAATTTGTCAACTGCTCAACTCGTCGAACACTGGAATAATAGCTGCACGGCAACTATCTGGAGAAATACTGATCTGACATCGCCGTCAGTCATCCATATTAACTTCTTCTGATATTACCTACAGACAACCACAACACCCAACATCGCCGCTGGAGGACTAACCTATTTGATACACCCAACATTGCCGCTGGAACACCAAATCACCTGACATCGCCGTCAAGAACAACCATAACCCGGGGAAACAAACATCCAACATCGCCGCCGGAAAACTAAATCTGACATCGCCGTCGATCACCCAAAATGCCCCGCATCGCCGCTGGAGAAAATACAATACTGAACAAAATACCCCGCATCGCCGCTGGAGAAATGAATCTGACAAAATACCCCGCATCGCCGCTGGAGAACTAAATCTGACATCACCGTCGGACAATCAAAATACCCAACATCACCGCTGGAGAACTAAATCTGACATCGCCGTCAGACAATCAAAATACCCCGCATCGCCGCTGGAGAACTAAAGGATCTGCATCACCTAACATTGCCGTCAGAAGACTGGATCAACTTGACATGCCCAACATCGCCGCTGGAAAACTGAATCTGACATCGCCGTCGGAAACAAACATCGCTCTGAGAGACCCTCGACATCGCCGTCGTACAAACATCATCTCTGCTGGGGATTCAAAGAGTCTGACCTCGCCGTCGAAATAAACATTCAACCTCGCCGTCGAACACATTCAACATCGCCGTCGAACAAACATCCAACCTCGCCGTCGAACAAACATCCAACCTCGCCGCCGGACACATTCAACATCGCCGTCGAACAAACATCCAACCTCGCCGCCGGACAGACATTCAACCTCGCCGTCGAACAAATCATAATCTGACCTCGCCGTCAAATAACATTCAACCTCGCCGTCGAACAAAATATTCTGGAAACGAACATTCAACCTCGCCGTCGAACAAATCATAATCTGACCTCGCCGTCAAACAACATTCAACCTCGCCGTCGAACAAAATATTCTGGAAACGAACATTCAACCTCACCGTCGAACAAATCATAATCTGACCTCGCCGTTAAACAACATTCAACCTCGCCGTCGAACAAAATATTCCGGAAACGAACATTCAACCTCGCCGTCGAACGAATCATAATCTGACCTCGCCGTCAAACAACATTCAACCTCGCCGTCGAACAAAATATTCTGGAAACGAACATTCAACCTCGCCGTCGAACAAACATCCAGCCTCGCCGCCGGACAAAATATAATCTGAACAAATCTAACCTGGGGTTCACCCCTGGTAAATGGAACAAAAGGTATACTTGCGTATTTGAAACTACTCCGCTGGGAATGAGAGACTTAACCGAGCACACTCTGACCTGGGGTTCACCCTCAGAACCATAACGAACATCGGCATACTACTGCACACTGCCCACCGTAGAACTTCAACATTAAAGATATTTGAAACCCTGGCCCCTGGCCACTTCCAGCTTCAGCTAGAAAAATCTTCAAGTACTTCTGAAGATAAGCATCCTTGGATTTCAAGGATGTAAACTTTTTCCTGTCGGCAACTCTGCAGGAGGTATCTTCGACTTCAGTCTGAAGAAATGGTCCTTGGCCTTCAAGGATACATGGATATGCCTTCAGGCAACTCCGCCTCTGCTATAGAGTATCCGTGACTTCAGTCAGGGATATACTTCGGCCTTCAGTCCGAAAAATGAATCCTAGGTCATTCATGACCTTGGGGATAACCTTGCCCTTAGGCACCTTCGCTTCAGCTTGGGAAATCTGTGACTTCAGTCAGAGAATTGGTATCCTGAGCCATTCATGACTCTACGGGGATTCAAACACTTTGCCTTCAGGCAAAACTCCGCTTCAGCTGGAGAAACATCTTCGACTTCAGTCAGAAGAAAACTATCCACTTGATCGCAATCAATCATCTCCTCAGGACAACTGACTTGGTCTTCAGACCAACACGGATCATCTTGTTATATCTACAAACTTTGGAACCTTGTCTTCAGCCACACGTTGATTCATCAACAAGGACATCTGAGCTCACAGGAACCTTCTGATATCGCCTTCAGGCGTTCATGAAGTCAATCTTCGGATTAGACATCACTGTTGGAGCAGACATATCACGCTGCTAAGGACTTCAAGAATCATCTTGAACAAACAACTCCGTCGGGCACCTTCAAGAATCATCCTGAACCGATAACCATTCTGGAGACTTTATTCTGCTGGGTATTCCAGGAATCCTCCTGGGCAACTCTTGCTGGGGACGCTACTGGGGAGCTCAAGAAACATCCTAAGCAAACCATTCGGGAACCTGCGTTGAGGTCTTAAGAATCATCTCAAGAAAACGACCTCGCTGGAGAGAATGTCAGGAATCATCCTGAGCAACTGGTCTCTTGGTGGGACGCCTGTAAAACAAGAATGACAATAACCTAGATCATGCTTATGATGCGTATGCTTCGGCACTTATGCCCCACACGGTGGAAATGCTATGCGTTTATGCTAAATGCTATGCAGTCATGCACAATGCTATGCAATCATGCACAATGCGCGATCCCGTCAGCAAAATAAATGCCGAGGGGAGACTCTCCTATCAAGGAGAAAGAACTACTCAGATGAAGGAATCATCCTGCTGAGGAGAACATGGACACGCCAATATCAATTGGCTCCTTCTGGGGAATTGATCTTCCGTGGACTGCTGCATAGAAAACAACTTCAGTTGATCTGTTGCAGGGGAACGAGGCTCTACGAGAACTTGGACCCGCTGATATCCATTGCGAGAATAAACTGCGTGGCCGCCCTGGCTACTCTTCCGGGGATGATAACCCTGTGGGGAAACAACTTCAGCTGCTCAACACTCCACTGGGGAAAAACCAATCATGATCTGATCACCTTCCAAGGATTCGGCTCTTTTGGACATCTGCAAACTCGGCTAAGGAAGGAGAAGTTATTCTGCTTCGCTGGAGAGGGTGCGACTCTGGGGAAATACAGCATCAGCTGCCCCACGCTCTGCTAGGGAACATCCACTCAAGGTCTCAACTGCTTCCAAGGATTCTGCTTTTCTGCGGACTCAGCCGGGGAGAGAAATCATTCTACTTCACTGGAGAGTACGACCCTGGTGAGGAATTTCAATTCCGCTGGGGAAGAAAAAATCATCTGACTTCGGGGGAGAGTACAACTCAGCAAGGGAATACAACATCAACTGTTCCAACACTCTACTGGGGAAGAGGGAATCCTCCAACTTTAGGAGAGAGCATGACTCTGGTGGGGAATCTCAATTCCGCTGGAGACTTCAGTCTGGCACCATCAGTTACTGCGTACTCCGGTATACGAATAGCTCCCTACAACATCTGCACTTGTGACCCGGTGCTGGGGAGACACCTGCTGCAGCGACTTTACTGGTGACACACGAGCTTCGGCACCTGAATATTTCTATGAAATCTGCACTTGTGACCCGGTGCTGGGGGGCGAATACGAGCTTCGGCGCGCGACTCAGCTGATGAGGTGACGTTCCTTCAGGATGCGTCTGCTTGGGGAAGAGAATCATCTCTGCATGGAGAGACATATCAATGCTCACTATTCTGCGCTCAGATTCTGCGGAGGAGAGACTACAGAACTCTGCTGGAGAGGGAGGACTCGCCCTGCTTCGGGGATGCGCACGACACATCTTCTGGAAGATGCTATACCTGCAACAACACAAACAAACAGACAAGATACCCTCCTCAAAGGGGCCTATCCAGGTTATTATCTCATGACAATATTCAATTAATTAATTGCTTCAACAACCAATGGGCCTAGGCCCGTAAGTTTATGTATGCGCATTTTATTAAAAAAACATCGGCGTTTTCATTCGCAAACAAAACAGATAAATGCTAAACAGACAAGCAGAATTGCTGAATAATGTGCATTTTATTGATGGTGAACCTCTGAATGGGCAAAAATGTTTTACAACAGAGGCAAACTCCTGGAATGAGGAAGCCGCACAAAAAGAAAACATAAATATACATCAGTATATACAAATGTCGGCAACGAGGCGTAGACGAACACCATGAGTTGATCCCTCTAAGACCCACTCGACTTTGATACTTCTCCGATGCTTCAGCTTCGGAAGAGATTGACTCAGATAAACGGCCCTCAGGTCTTCCAAACCACTAAACAATGAAAGTCCACACGCGGAACGCAGTCATTTGCTTATTCAAATCCCTAACTTTTGCGTGAACCGCCCTTTACGGGTTTTCGGTTCACCGGGATACCCTTTTTTGCCGAAGCCGCCCAGTGTAGGTTTTCGACTTCGCGGGTGTACATTTTTTCAATATATCCCTAATTTTTGCCCGAACCTTTTATTCTGTTTTTGGTTCGCCAGGATGCCCCTTTTTTTCCTGGACTCTTTCTTTTTTGTTCAGCGGGTCTCTTTCAAGCAAAGTATTTTTTAACTGCGTCCGTGTTCACCGGGGATGCAAAATCTTCACCATCCATCGTGGATAACAACAAAGCTCCTCCTGAGAAGACCTTGCTGACGACATACGGCCCTTCGTAATTCGGAGTCCACTTGCCCCGGTGATCGGAGTGTGGCGGAAGAATCTTCTTCAGGACGAGATCACCCGTCTGAAAGCTTCTAGGACGCACCTTCTTATCATAAGCTTTCTTCATTCGGCTTTGGTACAGGCGACCAAATGCAATCGATGCTAACCTCTTCTCGTCCATCAGGCTGAGTTGGTTCAAGCGATTCGTAATCCATTCTGCCTCGTCGAGTTTCACATCAACCAAAACTCGCAAAGAAGGAATCTCCACTTCTAACGGTAGGGTAGCTTCCATACCGTACACCAAGGAGAAAGGAGTTGCCCCGGTCGACGTACGCACTGTCGTACGATAACCGTGCAAGGCAAACGACAACATCTCGTGCCAATCTTTGTATGTCACAACCATCTTCTGAACAATCTTCTTGATATTCTTGTTGGCGGCTTCGACGACGCCATTCATCTTCGGCCGATAAGGAGATGAGTTGTGGTGTTCAATCTTGAAGCTCTGGCACAGCTCCTTCATCATCTTGTTATTCAGGTTCGAACCATTATCAGTAATGATCCGCTCGGGAATTCCGTAGCGACAGATGATGTCCCTCTTTATGAATTTAGCTACCACCTGCTTGGTCACATTAGCGTACGAGGCTGCCTCCACCCATTTGGTGAAGTAGTCGATAGCTACCAGAATGAAACGATGACCATTGGACGCGGTGGGCTCGATCTTGCCTATCATGTCGATGCCCCACATGGAGAACGGCCAAGGGGAGGACATGACATTCAATGGGCACGGCGGCACATGAACTTTATCAGCATAAATCTGGCATTTATGACATTTCTTCGCGAATCTGAAGCAATCCGACTCCATAGTTAGCCAGTAATATCCTGCTCTCAGGATCTTTCTCGTCATGGCATGCCCGCCGGAGTGCGTACCAAATGTGCCCTCATGGATTTCTTCCATGAGCATACTTGCTTCCTTCTCATCTACACATCTGAGTAGCACGAGATCGTGGTTTCTTTTATACAACACTCCGTCAGGATTGAGATAAAAGTTTCCAGATAGCCTCCTTAGAGTCTTCTTATCCTGGGTTGACGCACCCGCGGGATACTCCTTAGTCATAAGGAAGGTCTGGATGTCGTGGAACCATGGCTTGCCATCGGTGGCATCCTCGATTGCAAAGACAAATGCTGGTCTATCAAGACGCGAAAGTACAATTCTTGGAGCCTCATTCCAATAATTGACTTTATACATTGAAGCCAACGTGGCTAAGGCATCAGCCATCTGATTTTCAGCCCTGGGTACATGATGAAGTTCCACTCGGTCGAAGAACGGAAGCAGCCTCCTGGCATAATTCATGTACGGCACTAAATTCGCTTGACGAGTTTCCCACTCCCCTTTAATCTGATTGATTACAAGCGCTGAGTCACCATATATGTCTAGATTCTTGATTCTCAAATCAATTTCCTCTTCTAGACCCATAATACATGCTTCATACTCGGCTTCATTGTTGGTAACTGGAAACGTCAGTCTCGCAGTAAACGGGATGTGGGATCCGTGAGGAGTCGTGATGATAGCCCCGATACCACTTCCGTAGGAATTAACCGCTCCGTCGAATATCAACTTCCACTGAGACTTCCTATCTGGCCCCTCATTGGGCAATGGCTCATCGCAATCCTTCGCTTTGAGAAACATAATATCCTCGTCAGGGAATTCGAACTTCATCGGCTGGTAGTCTTCGATTGGCTGCTCGGCAAGGTAATCAGACAATACGCTTCCCTTAATGGCTTTCTGAGAGACGTACTGAATATCATATTCCGTTAACACCATTTGCCATCTGGCAATCCTGCCCGAAAGAGCCTGCTTCTCGAAGACGTACTTGATCGGATCCATCTTCGAAATTAGCATAGTGGTGTGATTGAGCATATACTGTCGTAGACGTTTGGCGGCCCAAGCTAATGCGCAACACGTCTTCTCCAGCATCGAGTATCGAGATTCACACTCAGTGAACTTTTTACTCAAATAATAAATGGCATGCTCCTTTCTGCCCGTCTCGTCGTGCTGACCGAGAACACATCCCATACTATTCTCCAGAACCGTCAGGTACATGATTAATGGCCGTCCAGCCACTGGGGGTATCAAGATTGGAGGTTCTTGAAGATACTGCTTTATTTTGTCGAATGCCTTCTGGCAATCCTCATTCCAAGTAATCGCCTGATCTTTCTTTAGAAGCTTGAACATCGGTTCACAAGTGGCTGTGAGCTGAGAAATAAACCTCGCAATGTAGTTTATCCGGCCCAAGAAACCACGAACTTCTTTTTCTGTTTTCGGCGCTGGCATTTCTTGGATAGCTTTTATTTTCGCAGGATCAACTTCAATCCCTCGTTCACTAACGATAAACCCCAATAACTTTCCGGACCGCACTCCGAAAGTGCACTTGTTAGGATTCAGCCTCAGCCTGAACTTCCTAAGCCTTTCAAACAGCTTCAATAAGTTGACCAGATGCTCTTCCTCCGTTTGGGACTTTGCAATCATGTCATCAACATAGACCTCGATCTCATGATGAATCATATCATGAAACAAAGTTACCATTGCTCGCTGGTAAGTGGCCCCTGCGTTCTTCAGACCGAAGGGCATTACCTTATAGCAGAATGTTCCCCAGGGGGTGATAAACGTCGTTTTCTCCATGTCCTCCGGTGCCATCTTAATCTGATTGTAACCGGAGAAGCCATCCATGAACGAAAACACGGAAAACTGGGCTGTATTGTCGACCAACACATCGATATGAGGCAACGGGAAATCATCCTTAGGGCTCGCCCTGTTCAAATCCCGATAATCGACGCACATGCGTACCTTACCGTCCTTCTTCGGTACAGGCACTATGTTGGCGACCCACGGAGGGTAAGTGGTAACGGCTAGAAATCCTGCGTCCAACTGCTTCTGGACTTCTTCTTTGATTTTTACAGCCATGTCTGGTCTCGTCCTCCTAAGCTTCTGCTTGACTGGAGGGCAATCTTCTCGCAACGGCAAGCGATGAACCACGATGTCAGTGTCGAGTCCGGGCATATCTTCGTATGACCAAGCAAAGACGTCACTATACTCTCGAAGCATCCCGACCAGTCTATGCTTGACATCACTCTGCAGCGCAGCCCCTACTCTGACATTCCTGACGAGCTCTTCAGAACCCAGATTTACAATCTCGATATCCTCCTCGTGAGGCAGAATAACCTTTTCTTCTTGTCTCAACAAGCGGGCCAACTCTTCCGGAAGGTCCTCGTCTTCATCAATCTCATCCTCGGCTTGATAGATCGGGCAATCGAAGTCGTAGTGAGCCGTAGAGGGTCCAGAGTCGATGTCATCTGTTACGTGGATCCTGCAATAACAAGGGTTAAGTTTAAAGCAAGAATATGCAGGTTAGCACAAACCTCGTTGCCATTTTGCTGTTTTTCGAAATAAACATAAAACAAGAATAACAGAGAACACAATATTTGAGTACGAAGAAAACGCCTTTTATTTATTAACAAAATGCATACACATAATCCAACAAGGCCCTGACAGTAAAACCACTATGCCCCGGGCAAGACATAGGGTTGTACAAAGATTGTAAAAAGCAAATCATTACTCTTCACTTGTCAGCTTGATAATCTCCTTGATGGTCCAATTGTTGAGGCGCTCGCCTGGCTTGCTCGGCTGCATCCAGGTGTCAAGATCACAATCACTATCCCCGCTGTCCTCCGACGCAGCGTTGACGCTCTCGAAAATTACTCCCCCCTTGGTGAATAGGATCGGCCCTTTCCCACGAGACGAGCTGCCAGAAGAAGATGAAGCTTCAGCTCCAGGAGAATACCCCAATCCAAACTTATCCTGCTTGATTGGTATATCCAAAACATGCCCCCAGCCTGGCGTGGAGCCGGCTTCGACGACGGCCCGAGCTTCCTTAAACGAGGAGAGATTCATCTCTTGCTTCTCTGCGACGACAGGAGCTACCTCTTTTACCCTGACGGTTTCAAATGCTTGGCAGAGAGTTTCATGGATCTCGCCATCCATTTCAACATATTTAAAGGACGACAGGTGGCTCACCATGATGTCCTCCTCACCACAGACTGTTACTATGCTGCCCCCAACAGCATATTTGAGCTTCTGATGCAGCGTGGACGTCACGGCACCAGCAGCATGGATCCATGGCCGACCTAAGAGGCAACTATAGGCAGGCATGATATCCATGATATAGAAAACTGTATTGAACGTCTCTGGACCAACTTGAATTGGCAGGGTCAACTCTCCAAAGACGTGGCGCTTAGTCCCATCAAAGGCCTTCACGACCAGATCACTGGGCGTGCAAAGCAATCCACGGGTATCCAACTTCATCAGTGCCTTCTTCGGAAGCACATTAAGCGAGGAACCCGTATCTACCAGGACATGTGACATAATAGTGCCCCTGTACTCTATCGAGACGTGCAAGGCGCTATTGTGATCTCTTCCTTTAGGAGTCAGCTCTAGATCTGTAAAACCCAGCCCATTACCAGCATTAACATGGGCCACCACCTCTTCCAGCTGATTTACTGATATCTCCTGCGGCACGTATGCAGCATTCAATACCTTCAGTAATGCATTGCGGTGCGCCTCAGAACACAACAACAAGTTAAGAATAGAGATCTTTGACGGAGTCTGATGAAGATGATCTACAATCTTGTAGTCACTTTTCTTGATTAACCGCATGAATTCTTCAGCATCTTTAACCATCAAGTCCTTCTCTGCCCCAGAAGGGACCTCTTCGACAGCTTTACCTTTACCCTTGTCCACAACGTCAGCTCGGACCACTTTCTCTGCTGCAACCTCTGCTGGCGCGAACACTCTACCGCTTCGAGTGATGCCACTGACTCCGGTAAGATTCAGCACAGTTGACCCGAATGGCTCTAGCTCTATCTTCTGACCATTACAATAAACTTCGGCGCCATAATGCCATGGAACGACATTAGTGCTTTCGAATGGGATCGGTCCGGCCCTGGTGATAGTGATTGTAGGCGGACGGGGCGCAGAAATAGTGATAGGGTGACGAGGAATAGTAATGGTAGCAACTTCATCTGCCTGCTTCAGCACGACTTCCCCGGACGCCTTTTCAACGCTCCGGCTGAACTGCAAAATACCCTCGGACATCAGACTTTGGATACCTTCGACCAGCTGCTCACACCCATCAGGAAGTGTAGCACAAGCCATACATAACTCTCCGCATCCAGGAAAGAAGCCCTTCTTCAGCAACTTAGCCTTGACAAAACTAAGTGGCGTTTTCAAATCTTTGACATCAGTCAGCAAGTCCGCACTCTCCTCAGTGATAACAGCATTCACTCCGCCTCCCTTATGATGAGGCATCGGGTTTTTGGTGACGTTGGGCACATTGTCAGAAAAATTAATAACCTTGGCGTCCACCAAGTCCTGCACTTTGTGCTTAAAAGCTTTACAATTCTCAATCGTATGGCCCGGTGCCCCAGTATGAAAATCACAAGTAGCATTGGCGTCATACCCCGGCGGCGGTGCCCCTGTTAAGGGAGCCATTGTCCTCCTCTGCACTAACTAGAGCTGAAGCAACGTTTGCAGAAGTTGTGCATACGACATAGGTGGAGTTTCAAACTGACGATTTGTCATAGGAGCCCGATTCTGATATCTCCTATACCCCTGCTGATTCTGCTGCTGAGGCTGCTGCTGCTGCTGCGGCTGCGGTGGAGCAGCTGGGATATTTATGCTAACAATCTGAGGCTGAGGGCCCTTGCCCTTTCTCCGAGCATTAGTGACAGCACTTGCATCTCCCTCTCGACGCTTGCCAGCGTAAGGTTTCTTACTACCTCCTCCAACTGAGGATGATTCGCCCTGAATTTTTCCAATCTTTATACCGTTCTCAACATGCTCGCCCATAGTGATGAGAGCCGAGAATGTTCCAGACATGCCACTGACCAGCTTTTCATAATATATTCCAGGAAGGGTAGCCACGAACATTTGCACTAGCTCACGCTCAACCATCGGCGGTTGAACCCGAGCAGCCAATTCACGCCACCGCTGGGCGTACTCTTTAAAGCTTTCATTGTTCCGCTGTGCGAGATTCTGAAGCTGAACTCGGTTGGGGGCCAAGTCGCTATTGTATTGATAGTGGAGGACGAACGCTTCTGCGAGGTCTTTCCAGGTGCGCACAGTAGCGGGCTCCAGGCTCATATACCATTCGAGCGATGGACCAGAAAGGCTATCCTGAAAGAAGTGCATCAGCAACTTCTCATCGTCAGAATAGGCGGACATCTTTCTATAATAAGATCGGAGGTGAACATGGGGGCAAGTAGTACCCTTATACTTCTCAAAGACGGGCACCTTGAACTTATGAGGCACCTTAAAATCAGCAATCAACCCGAGCTTGGACATATCAACGCCCAACATGTTCTGATTTTCAATGTCCCTCATCTTGTCTTCCAGCGCTTTGAACCTGAGTCGAGCTTCAGTATTCAACTCTGCTTCTACACCTCTCTGAGAGAATATGTCATCCTGATGGTCCTCCAGCCACGGTTGAGGCACCAACAGATTTCCTGCACCAGCATTACCATTGATCGGCCCTATGTTAACATTGGCTCCCAGACTACCATTGCCGACGCCTGCCGCATTGAGTCCGAGATTAGTCATCAGATTGCCGTTAGCACTGTCGTTGCCCCCGACGACAGGAACAACATTCTGTGGAGCGTCCACTGGGGGAGGAGTGGGCACGGCCCCTCCATGCAGTATGCCATTACTGTCAACCCTGGAGATTAGAGGTTGAACCAAAGTACGAAGCTGGTCTTGACCATTCGCGACCACCTGCATCAGCTCCATAAAACGATCCATCCGTTCACGGAGCTCTTGAACATCTGACTGCACCTGGTCCATTATCCTTGTCTGATTAGCGCGAGTTGAGTAACGGTGGATGAGTCTTTGATCAATCCTGGAGATCGAAAGCAGCTCGAAACCTGTGTACCTGAAAAACCTGTCAACATTAAAGGTTAGGAAAAGCAACATAATGTATGTCATGCAAAATGCTTTATGCAGATGTATGCGTGTGTCTGTGTGCTTGAGAGATTTCCCCCGATCCTGGCGCCTTAGTACCAGTGCTGACAATAACAAGGAGGGGAATCTGGGCCCAATCATGAAAACAACAATCTCACATACATAGTACCAGTGATAGCCAACTCCGACGCATCAGGGATCGAGAACTCGTACGCAACAGTCTTCTTGAGAGAGGCTATAGTAATACAATAAGAGGCGAGAGATCCTGGATCGGGGAAACGGTACCTGTCACAGACACACGCCAATGGAATGCGAATGATTATGCAAACTAATGCAAAATGCAGGCATGCAACAATATCCAGGTGGTTGCTGTGGAGATTCGGTATCGACAGTCACTGATGAGAAGGAAACCCCGGTGTAAAACCACTGATCTGTTGAGAATAACCATCTGATAGGACCAAGATCAAAATTCTGCTCTGTCAAGAGCAAGTGCCTGATAACAAGGACCCGGGATGTATGATCAGAAAACGTCCGCTGATGAAGTCTTCAGACCCCAAATCAAAAATCTGCCTTATCCCGAACAAACACACAACTGCTGATGAGATCTTCAGATCCCACTCAAAATCTGCTCCATCCAGAACAAACCTCAGATGACAATACTCTGATCGAAACCTGCTCTATCAGGAACAAACATACACCCGATGATAAAAATCCTCTGATCAAAACTCGCTCTGTCAAGAACAGTCAAATCTGCCACCGAGAACCCTGATACCAACATAACTGATTCACTGTCAAGAAAACCAGGTAGTCTGAAGGTATAAGTTTCCTGCAATATCCCAATCCCACTCACAGGTATGAACCTAATCCACGGACAAAGGTACGGCATCCTATGCGGTCATCAGCGTCACAGACTTTCATGAGTGACGATACGATTCCCAGAAGGAGTGGCATCATCAAGTCATGAAGAGGCCTCACTTAGCTGACTTCCAAATGATCGGTCCCCAGAGTCGACAATCCTCACGTCTGGACTCCCCTCAGATCCTCAGGACCGGAAAGGAGCACCTCTGCAAGAATCTCGTCTGAGCGCAGATTTTCGTAGGGAACTGTGCCTGCTCAGCAGACAGGTTCATCTACTACTTCTCCGCAACTATATCTAGGTGTACACTCAAGCCCAGGTCCGGCTTCTCACTCATAGTAACATCCCTCTCCCACAGCAGCACAGATAATCATATCAAACTGGAAATAAAATGCGGGAAATAAAGTGCGGGAAGTAAAAATGCGATAAATAAACGCAACCCCACAAGCAAACACACAAACGATAGGATTGACTCTCATAGGGAACCGGAGAACCAGAGATTCTGGGTTCAGTCCCCAGCAGAGTCGCCAGCTGTCGCTTGCGCGAAAATAAGGTGCCGGCATGACAGAAGAGTCGCCACCTTTCGTTATTTATCCCTCAGAGCGGGAAAGGAAACGATCGGAAAAACCTGACGAATAAGGGTAAGACAAGGTCATCGCAACCATTTGTCTGGGTTCGGGAGTCGGTTACGCAAGGGGAAGGTATTAGCACCCCTCACGTCCGTCGTACTCGACGGGATCCTCGCTTGTTTGTTTACTTGGACGGGTTGGTTATAATCTATCTACCTATCAAGGCTGGCTGAAAAAGAAAAGAAAAATGACTCGGCAAAGCGTCGCACTTTATGCCTACGTATTCTCATCAGAGAATGAGAAATCAGAGTCAACGTAGTTCGGCCTACGAAGGGTTACGGGGGAAAGGTTGAAGGTTGCTCGCTAGGACGTCGCATCCTATGCCTACGTACTTTCATCTGGTATGAAAGATCAGAGCAAACGTAGTTCGGGAAACTACGGGTTATTTCCTGAAAGAAGTATTTTTTATTGTGTTTGCGATCTCAACCGCACTAGAGACTATGATCTGAGAGGGGATGCGTCCTTTCTCAGATAGCTTAAGGCTCGTAACGTACGAAAGAAATCATTCATGATTACTGTATCTTAAACTGCTTTGAGATGAGAAGAGAGCAGGCCCAACTAGGAGGGAGACTATCAAGTCCCACTGTTATCATGCCATGGATTCATCCTATGGTTGAGGTTTGAACAGGGAACTCCTAGATGTTGTCATGCATAGGTTTCAACCTAAAAGTCTATCATCAAATCCTTATCAAAGGAAATGAGAGTCCTAAGGGATCATGTCAATGATACACCAAAACAGACAAAAGCATCAGCTTTAATAGTAAAATGCATGCAATGCAAGTGAGGGAGGAAATGTGTGTGGGGCTTCAGCCTCCACAAGCTCGTCTCGACCTCAAGCCAGTCATGAAATAACAGTAATCATACTGAAATATAACACCATGCTATCAAGCAATAAACAGTGAACTGCAATCATACAGATAAAAGAAATGAAAATGCCATCAGGCAAACAAAACACATGCTTGAGAAAGAAAGATCTACATCTAATCTCTAATCCTAACCCTAAAACAGGACTATAATCAGAAGAAAGCAAAGCCCTAAAGCAAAACCCTACACAAGAGAAATCAATCCCAGTCTTCAAGCTTCAGAACAAGCTTACCAAAGAAAGGGAGCTAAGTAAGCGGACTCATAGTGTCTTCCTCAGGAAAGCACTAGGAGGTGTATACTCAGGAATCATATCCTATGTGGCTCGACCACTGTGATCAGTTTATATTCCTCCTCAGGAGAAATTAAACTCACAAGCAGGCTCCAACGTCACTGGATACTTAGGAAATCCTAGATGAACTAGTGGAACTAAATGAACAGACTCATAGGACCTTCCTCAGGAAAGTACTAGGAGGCTTCCACTTAGGAATTGTATCCCATGTGATTCAACAACATATGATCAGTTTACGTTCCTCCTCAGGAGAAATTAAACTCACAAGTTGGCTCCAACATCATTGGATACTTAAGAAATCCTAGATAAACTAATGGAACTAAGTGAATAGACCCATAGGACCTTCCTTAGGAAAGTACTAGGAGGCTTCCACTTAGGAATTGTATCCCATGTGATTCAACAACATGTGATCAGTTTACGTTCCTCCTCAGGAGAAATTAAACTCACAAGTTGGCTCCAACATCATTGGATACTTAGGAAATCCTAGATGAACTAGTGGAACTAAATGAACAGACTCATAGGACCTTCCTCAGGAAAGTACTAGGAGGCTTCCATTTAGGAATTGTATCCCATGTGATTCAACAACATGTGATCAGTTTACGTTCCTCCTCAGGAGAAATTAAACTCACAAGTTGGCTCCAACATCATTGGATACTTGAGAAAGAGGTGAGAAGAAAGAATGAAAGTCATTCATAGTGCCTCCCTCAGGAAAGTACCATGAACTTCCTTCAAACTTCAGGATCTCAAACCTCACAGACAGGGAATAATCCAAGCTCTGGGTCTCTGAGTCTTGATCTACAATCTTCTCTTCCATCATGCTCTTCAACAAGATCTTCAAAACAAACTAAGCCCCACAACAAATTCCCCAAAATAAACCCCAGAGATAAACAGATAACCACAGGACAGACAAAATCATCAGTCAACTTCAGAAAATACCTAAAAATACTAAAACAAGGGGGAAAAATCTAACAATTATTCACAAGGGTCTACAACATATACCCATAACATCCCCATATGCCTCTACCCAAAAATCAAGACAAAACTATCTAAAGAAAATGAATTTCCTTACCTATGCATAACATAAACCCTAATTATGATACCCTAATGCTAACCTGGTTAAACTAATCAAATTTTAATCTAAAATCAAGAATTAAATCCTATGGGGAACTATGATTCAATATCTAATCACACCAAAAAGAATGAGTCAAAAATCCTAAGGGAAAGTCTTAAAAGAAATTCTACAAAATTGGACATCAAACTAAACATATTAAAAAGCTATTAAAATGAAAAATATACTAAAAATATGAAAAGAAAATAAAATGGAAATTTTATTTATTTATATTTTTCTAGACAAATTCACTAACCTATAGAAAAAACAAGAATTAAAAATATTTAATTTTGGATTTTTTATGAATTTATTAAGGTGCAAGAAAATATTAAAGGAATTAAAAAATAAAAGAATTGAAATAAAGGGGAGGGGGTGCTAGTAGCAGGACACGCTAGTTAAGTTCCTGGATGGGCCAGGGGATGGGGGGTGCAAATAGCATTCTGGATAAGCCCATTACTCAATCAGAAACCAAACTAAAAGAACTCGCGCGTTGGAGGTGCATTCAGCATGATTTTTCACGTGTTGAACCCAATGGGCCTGATGGTGGGTGTGGAAAGCAATTCATTGCTGAGCCCATGTTCACTAACTAAACAAAATGACGCGTTTCACTTCTTTTAAAATTCCCTCCGCTTTCATTTAAACAAGGACCGTCGGATGAGATGATTTAGTCAAATTTTAGGGACGATCTGACGGCTGTTGGCCATCGTCCTCACGCGATTCCTAGGGTTTTCAGAAGCAGCCTCCATGCAAGAAACTTCCATCATCTCTTGCTCTCTCATCTCTTGATGAAATTCAAAAATTCTAAAAAGGAAAATGGCCTACTCATTACAAGGAACAAAACTGCACGCGTGATTTTTATTAATTCTTCCTGGATCATCCTAACAGAAAGCTAGAAGATCTTGGTTCGAAAACATTTCTCTGAGATCAGTCCTAACAAAACTTCAATCTAATGGTGTAAACATGCTCTTGGCTCCATACTAAACATTCTAACCTAGTCTAGACTAACTAACACTCAAGATCCAGCCAATTCTTGCAAGTTAAAGATTCATGCACCTGCCATGAAATCTCATACAGAGCTCTCAAACTCACGGGGTAAGATCAACTAGCCTAGTACACTAACTCTACACCTAAAGAACTAATAGAAACTACATAATTAAAGAGATTCGTGGAAAGAAAGAAACCTGTTAAAGTTCAATGGTGAGTGTAGCTAGGGCTTGATTCAGAGCTTTCAAGGGCTTCAATGTGATCCTTTGAAGATGAATAAACTTCTGTTTGCACTGATCTTGAATGAGAAGCCTTGTGGTGGAAGAAATCGTGTGTTGCTTGATCTTGAAGGAAGCTCTTCAATGGCAATGTCTCTCCCTCTCTCTCTCCTCTCCACTGAATTCTCTCTTCTTGACCAACCCCCAATACCTTGTGGATCACTCTTCTTATAGTGATGGATGGAAACAACTAGATCCTTCTAGAATCATCTAGAAAAGTCTTGATTTTCTCCTTTAATGATAAGTTCTACATCTCATATCTCATGCCTTAAACCTTGTAATTTCGTGCCAAAATACCTTTACATGAGATATTGAGAAGATATGTGTGAAAAACAAGCTTACCCTTGGCTTATGTTGAGTTTTGCAAAGGTGCCTTAATATGCAAGTATGAGAATTACAAAGTAACTTCCATTTTAAAGCCTCAAATGAAAATTGTGTTTAAACCAATGTTCTCAAAATGATGTTTCCAATCAAAATGATATATTGGATGACCTATTTTGGATTCATAGATCTTCCAAACCAATTTCCAACATCAACTTTTTAAACTTATAAGCCATTTTTAGTTCAAATTTACCAAACTTTGTCATTCCATGCTATGAGCTTTTCCAACAATTCATGACCTTCTTTCTAGGCTTAAAATGCCATTTTGAACAACTTTCATGTTTTGAGTTTTTCCATTTGAGGCTTGGAAATAGGAGATATGGCCTTTGCTTAAAATGCCCTATAACTGCCAAATGACCAAAATACCACTGTCTTGTTCAAACCATAAGTTGAGTTCTACAAATCCTATCAAGGACTTCTAGTACTCTCTAGAAATCTAAGAAGATTCTCTTCAACATTCATGTTGACCAAGAGATCATAGGAATCATCCTACTAGGGCAAAAGTTGTCTGCAAGTTGGGTGACTTTCAAGGACCCAGATTCACACACCTCAGCTGACCTGTAATTTGTCAAAACCATAACTTGAGCTCTGCAACTCCTATCAAGGACTTCCACCACTAAAATTAAAGCTAAGAACAAGCTCTACAACATTCATGATGTGGGGAAGATGAGATATCAATCACATCTTGAGCTAAAACTGCCTGGAAGATAGGGATCAAACTAGGGTTTTTTCACTGACAATCCTCAGAAACCCTAACTCAAAACTTCTCAAACTCCTCAAATCATGATGAGTTGGTCTAGGAATCATCTTTATAACATCTCCATGCATCATTCCATGATCTCATGGCCCTTGGATTAGGTCTCAACCTTCTCAAAATCTTCAGTTATCCTAGGGTTGACCCAGTCAAAACCCTAATTCTACCATTCATGGTTGAATCTTCTGAACTCTTGCACAATGACTTCTCTGGGCTTCATGATGGCTTTCAAGACATCTCATAGGCTTTCTCAAAACATCAAGTTCATTCTCAAAGTCTCAGAATCATCTAAGGAGCACCCACAACTCTCAAGCTATGAAGCACACAACCCTGGTTTCAACCAACTCCTCTGAGGATCTCTTAAACTTTCTGATGAAGGTATCAACTTTCAAACACTCCATAAATAAATAATTGTTGGTCAAATTTTGGGGTGCAACAGCTATCTACGCTAAAAGTCTGGTCTGAAAAGAAAAGAAAAATGACTCGGCAGAACACAACAGTTTTATGCCTACGTATTCCCGTCTGGAATGAGAAATCAGAGTCAACGTAGTTCGCCTAACTACGGATGAAAAAAGGGGGAAGGTTGCTTGCCGAGATATCGCATCTCGTGCCTACGTACTTTCACACGGCGTGAAAGATCAGAGCAAACGTAGTTCGGGCTAATAAGACCACAGGTTTGGTTCAGAATGTTTTACCCGAGTAGGGTTAACAAACGGTTCTAGCAGTTGGGGTATGCAGCTCGACCTTTGGAGACTTAGGTGTTTACCGTTTGCGGTAGAACTGAAAGTTAACAAAAATCTCCTTATGAAAATGGTTTCCAAGGATTAAAGGTCCCAGAGGACAAAATGAAGTTTGATCTTTGTTTTTGAAGTCTTTTAAAGAAGAAGTGTTTTGAGTTTTGTTTATAACTCATGTTGCACTAAAGACTTGGACTTAAGAGTGAATGCGTCGCATGTCACCCAAAGGGTACCGCACTAAACACCCAAGCTATTGAAGAGAAACTCCCCAACAACCCTTTCTCAAGTGCTTAAGGCTCGTAGCGTACAACACGTGTTAATCTTTATTAAGTGTTTTAAAGATGTTTGAAGATGATAAGAGAAAGGACACACTAAAGGGGAACTAACCCAATCCTAAAGTTGTCATGCAAAGTTGATCCTATGATTGAGGCTAGGAGGGAGCTACCTAATGTTATCATGCATGGTTAGAACCCTAATGTCTGTCATAACTTCTCTTGAACAAGAGAAGCTAGAGTCCCTAAGGAAACATGGCAAAGGAAAGCAACAATAAAAGAATAAGTCTGAAAGAAATAACTGTAAGTAAAATGCATGCAATGCAGCAATACAAGCAGAAGGAGACAAACTCGACTTCTAGAGCACACAAGCAAAAGCAACACAACACACAGGCAAGGGAGACAAACTCAACCTTCAGCCAACAAGCAAAGCCAAACAGTAACAGACAAGCAGAGGGAGACAGACTCAACCTCTGATGCAGACAAGCAAAGGGAGCTCAGCTCAACCTTTCAATGCACTTAGGCCTAAACCAACTATATGAAAGACTATTCTAATGCAACACACCAAACAACAGTCACACAAATACAGTCAATCAATAAACACAACAAACAAAACAGCAAAGCAGCAGCTTAACAGCAAAGCAGTCTTCTAGCAGCAAAGCAGCCCAACAGTCTGTAGTTGTCTTCATGTCCAAGTTATCCATCAAGAGGAAAAGGAATAAGGACTTCACCTTCAAGCTTCAACTTGCTCCATCAAGAGATGAGAATCAACACAAAGATTATTGCATGATGAGGGGAAGCATGATGGAAACCAATGGAATCCATCGTGGCACTCAACCACTCATCT
This sequence comes from Lathyrus sativus, assembly GCA_963859935.3. NCBI lineage: Eukaryota > Viridiplantae > Streptophyta > Magnoliopsida > Fabales > Fabaceae > Lathyrus > Lathyrus sativus. The sequence goes on along the minus strand of OZ012736.1, from coordinate 180,292,682 downwards.
AAGATTGATATCCTCAAAGGTTTTACCTTTTGTGGTAGGCATTTAGTCCTTCCAAAGGAGGGAATAGGCTCCCACAAAGGAACTTTGCATCATTGGATAGGAAATGGAATGCAAATCAAAGCAAACCACAATTATGAAAAAGGAAGAAACTCCTAAAGGCTCTAAAAACCCTAATTCTACAAGCTCTAAAAGCAAACCTCTAAAAGGGAACTAATGCACCAAATTAAGCCTTAAGATTAAGTCTACAGAAGCATCAACATGCCTACTAAACCATCAAAAGAGATTTGGAAACTTAGCATGAACTAATGGCCACTTTTGAAGCTCAACTAGGGGAAGCACTATGTTAGAAGCACCCTAAAAACAACCTAAGTATTAAATCTAATTAAAATACTAAATCAACTTTTAAAAACCTATGAATTTTTCTAAGGGACCCTACATGTATTGGGAACCTAGGGTAAAAGGATCAGAGCCTAAATCAATATTTAAGGTCACTTAAGAAATCCTAAACCAAAAGGTGCCAAATGAAGGTCCAAAATGGAAAGCCTCTAAAAACCTACTCCAAAACAGAACTTAGAATTATCTAAAAATTAGAATAAAATTTCTATAACCTCATCAAGATGTCTAATACCAGCCAGCAAAATATCAAGACAAAGTTCTATACCAAAGAGGAGTACAAAAATCAGCCAATAACAAGGATAAAATGCCAAATTAAAGGAATTAAAGAAAATGGAAAAATGGCAAATAAATTGGAAATTCAGCCAAAATAAAATCCAAGAGCATCAAAAAATCAGGAATAAAGCAAGGATCATGCACATATTTTTTTCACATTTTTCTGATGAATATTCAATTTAATATGAATTTTATAAGATGAATGCAATTAAAGAAAATAAAAAAACAATTAACAAAATTACAAAACCAGGAAAATGTTACAGCCTCTAGATCTGTGGACTAGTCTACCAATCCAATGGTCTCAGTGCCAGCGCATTAATGGAACGACAGTGTTTTGGATGGTCAAAGGGAAAGTCTCAGGGTGAATCTCATACACACGATTTGCTTACAAAGTCCACAAATCAGAACGATCCAACGGTTCTCATGCATCGTCTTCATTTGAATCTGGATAAATGAGAGGGAACAAGGACAGTGGCCGGAGAAGACCTCTGGTTGTCTTCTCCGGCGAGGCTCTACAGTGCTAATCATGAAACCCTCACCAAAACACATGGGACCGGTACCTTTCTTCTCAAAATTTCACGAGGATCATGAATCTCTCATCAAAACTTGCTAATTCTTCACGAATCGTCAATCATGACGCCTAACAGAAAAATCAGCATTACCTAAATTGTCTCTAAACCTCAAGATTAGGATCCTAAACCCATCTATGTTCTTCCCTAACCCTAGCCACATATCTAATTCATGCTACAACAACCTAAATCAAGAGCAATTTTGAAGAGTAAGAACCTAAAATGTAGCTTGAAATTGGAGTGGTTGCAGCGTGAATCTTGCTTCCAGAAAGTGCAGAATTCTTCATTGACGATCACTGAAGCTAACTGAATCCACAATTGACCTTGAACTCCTCTGGAAATGCAAACACGAATTTGGATTTGAGAGCTTCAATCTTCATCTGCTGTAACTGATTTCTTCACCAATTCCTTCCAAAAAAGCTCTGAACTGGATCAGGAACTTAAATAGGATGTGTTTGGATCCTAACATGGCCCAATCCTGACCCAAATTGCTTAATCCAAAATTTCAATTTTCTCCAAAGTTCAACTATGGAACTCGCGTGTACTAACTCTTTTTCAGGTTGCTCTTTGCTTCAATAGCTTGCACAACACTCCTTGGATGTAAATGGCTCAGATTGAGTGCTTGAATTAATCTTATGGTCAAGATTGATTATGTCACTTCCATTCTAAGTAATCCATACAATGTCCCTGAATTAGGCCTCAAACCCCAAATGTAAAATTTTCAATCTCTTTAAAATGTCATTTCCAATCAGAAAATGCATAAACTTGTGAAGTTTTGAACCATTGTGATTTATTTTGGATTTTTTCTCTTTTAATCCTTTTAAAAATGCCTTTTGTCAAATTCCTTCCAACCAACTCTTGTTCTAAGCCAAACCAATACCTCATGGATACTTGATTGAAGTTAAAACCCCATTTTGAGCAAGTTTTGTGTTGAAAAAAACTTCATTTGAGATTCACAAGATGGTGAAATGACCCATAATCCAAAATGGCCTGTAATCTCACTTTCCCAAAATACCCCTAACTTGTAAACCTAATAACTTGAGTTCTACAAATCAGATGAAAGACTTCTAGCACATTTTGGAAAGCTAAGACCAATACCTACAACTTTCATGTTGGCCAAAAGTTGAGGAGAAATATCCTTCTATGTCAAACGTGCCTTGGAAGTTGGTGGACTTTCATAGATAAAATTCACATTCATCTGATGACCTATAACTTGTCTGGATCATAACTTGAGTTCCATAAATCCAATCAAGGACTTCTAGTACTCAAATTAAAGCTAAGAACATGCTATACAAGTTCCATGTTGGTCAAAAGTTGAGATGAAACTTGTATCTTGAGATAAGTAGTCTTGAAGTCAGGCGCTAAATAGGCGATTTTACCCTGAGAACCCTAGTTTAGCAACTCCTCACACTTTGAATTCTTCTTGAATTGACCTTGGAATATCACCTCATTTGTCTCAACACAACCTTCCATGATCACAAATACTTAGAAATGAGTCTTAATCTCCTTCAATTGCACAATTGACTAAAGGTTGACCAGATGAAAACCCTAATTGCAACACCTTCAACTGTGACTTTCCACACTTGGCATAAACACTTGAATGAACTCCACCATGACCCTCAAGGCCTCCAATGAGCTTCAATGACAATATCCACCCCAAACCATGGGCTTATGATCCTTAGATGATCCTCAGATAGGCTCCTAGGCAGGGGATGAACCACATTCACTTGCTTGCCTTTCTTCAAGGACTTAGGCTTGCTTCTGATGATGATAACCACTTGATGACTTGAATATAATCTCTTGATTAGGCCTTGAACCTTTGATAACCTCAATTGGCTAAGCACACTCTTCCTGATCCCCTATAAAATGCAATATGACTATGCAATGTGAATGCTAGAACAATGATATGCTAATGCAATGAAACATAAACCAGGTAAGAAAAAGGTTAGGCAAATTTTGGGGTGCAACAGCTTCCCCTATTCAAGCGACTTGGACCTGACTGGATGAAAAGCGAACGGCTTTCAGACAATCAAGGTAAAAGATGGTTGAATACCAAAGAACCCGGAAATTTGCTAACCAAAGAAATAATCTGTATAAACTTCTTAGGGAACAAAATCCAGAAAATTGAATCCGGTTGTCACGGCAACAACTTATCAATCATCTGATAAAAAACCTGATTTCAACATCAACCACCTGTTTGACACCACAGGCGTTGAATCTACACATTAGATCAACAATAATCAAACTTCAAAGATACGCCACAATAAGCGGGCATCGAGCCATAGGACCACATCAAAATACCATCCTTGACTTTCCATCTCCGAAGGGACGAACAAAGCACTACGTAAAGCGCGAACCAGGCATCCGAAGACCTGAATAAGCAACTCTGCGAGAAACATTTCTGACACTACGGGTATTTGCACTATGTAAAGCGTGAACTTGACATCTTTTTCCGAAGAAACAGGCGAAGCACTAAATAAAAGTGCTAATCTGGCATCCGAAGACATGAACGAACAACTCCACGGGACCAACTCCGTCAACACGAGTAACAACTCCGTCAACACAGGTAATAACTCCGTCACCACGGGTAATAACTCCGTCACCACGGGTAACAACTCCACGGGACCAACTCCGTCAACACGAGTAACAACTCCGTCAACATAGGTAACAACTCTGTCAACACAGGTAATAACTCCGTCACCACGGGTAATAACTCCGTCACCACGGGTAATAACTCCGTCACCACGGGTAATAACTCTGTCACCACGGGTAACAACTCTGTCACCACGGGTAACAACTCCGTCACCACGTGTAACAACTCCGTCACCACGGGTAATAACTCCGTCATCACGGGTAATAACTCCGTCACCACGGGTAATAACTCCAAAGGTTTAATCCATGAGATTTTTTAACACTGACGTAACAACAATCCGAGGAAAACTCTACTGGGGAAATTCTAACGTCAACTGCCAGACACTTACTTTAACAACAAGTAACAACTTCAAAGGTCTAATCCCTGAAATCTTTTAACGCTGACGTAACATCAATCTGTGGAAAACTCCGCTGGGGAAGAAGGGAAACTTAACCAAGTAACTCTGATAAAAGCACACATGATAGGACGAACGTTATCATCACATATCTCACGCCGAGCATTTGAATATATGAAAACCATCCTGAACAAGAATTCCAATCCCCTGCAGGGAAAACACCTGAAAACAAAGAGGTAACCAACCTGACTTATGTTTCAAAATGCATATGTTTGAAAATGGCGTAATGCTCCATACGACATGGAAATGCTACACGTTTGGGTAGATGCTATGCACAATGCAAATGCAAAAGGGGCGCTCCAACAAAATAAATGCTGGAGAAACAAAACCAAACTTCCGCTGGGGGAAGAAACAATCCTGCTGGGGGATAGCTTAACAAATCCGGAGTTACGAACTCTGCAGAGGATGATAAACCCTATTGGAGGAAAGACAACCTGCTGGAGAACCGAAAGGACAGTCCTGTGTGGGGATGATCCTTCTAAACCAATGACAACCTGGTTGCACTCTGTGGGGACTCCACTGGGAGTTGAATGTGCACACGACCAACTGCTGGGAATGTACGTAACTGCCTGACTGCTTGCTAGCTTACATCCAACTCTTCTGGGAATAAAATGCAAACTCCATCTACCGGGGAGGAATAAGTTTTACATAGAGCCTGCTCCTACGTTAAGGGACTCCGGCTGGGGAAACACGATCCCTTAGCTGTTTGCTTCAAAGGTAACGACCCTGCAAAACATGAACGAAACAGGACATCCTACACAAAAGGAACTATCTTGGTCATCATCCGTGAAAATTGTTCAGTTAATTAAAAGTTTTAACAATTATTGACCGAGGCCTGCAAGTTTATGCACGTGCAAGTTTATCAAAACATCGACGTTTTTCACAAACAAAACAGTAAAAGTTAAAACAAGAAACAAACATCAAGTACTGAATAGTATGCGTTTATTGATAACGGGCCTGTAAATAGGCAAAGTTTTTACAGTGGATGCAACTCCTGAAAAGAGGAAGTTACAAAAACAAATACAAATATGTACATAGGTACAAAGAAATTTGTATACATGTCGGCAACATGGTGCAGACAAACACCATGAGCTGATCCTCCTATGACTCGCCTGACTCCGACGCTTTCCCGATGCTCCGTCTTCGGAAGAGATTGACTTGGATAATCGACCCTCAGGTACTCCCAAACCACTGAGCGATGTAGTATCAAACTCGGACCGCAGTCATTTGCTTTTTCAATCCCTAACTTTTGCCTGAATCGCCCTTTCGGGTTTTCAATTCACCGGGATACCCTTTTTTCCCGAAGTCTCCTTTTCAGGTTTTCGACTTTGCGGGTGTACATCTTTTCAATATTTATCCCTAATTTTTGCCCGAACCTTTTTCTCTTTTTTTTTTCTTGGTTCGCCGGGATGCCCCATTTTTGCATGGACTTTCTTTTTTCTATCCAGCGGGTCTCTTTAAGCAAAGTATTTTTTAACTGCGTCCGAGTTTACAGGGGATGTAAAATCCTCGCCATCCATGGTGGATAACAATAAGGCTCCTCCAGAGAAGACCTTTCGAACGACATATGGACCTTCGTAGTTGGGAGTCCATTTGCCCCTATGATCTGATTGTGCTAGGAGAATCTTCTTCTGCACAAGATCGCCCGTCTGAAAGCTTCGAGGGCGCACCTTCTTGTCAAAAGCTTTCTTCATCCGACTCTGATATAACCGACCATATGCGATAGATGCAAGTCTCTTCTCATCCATCAAACTAAGCTGATTCAGTTTATTCTTTATCCACTCTGCCTCGTCAAGTTTGACATCGAGCAAAACTCTCAAAGAAGGAATCTCAACTTCCAATGGTAGGACATCTTCCATACCATACACTAGTGAGAAAGAAGTTGCCCCGATTGATGTGCGTACCGTCGTACGATAACCATGTAAAGCGAAGGGCAACATCTCGTGCCAATCTTTGTATGTCACAACCATCTTCTGAACTATCCTCTTGATGTTGTTATTAGCCGCTTCGACAATGCCATTCATCTTGGGCCGATAGGGAGATGAGTTGTGATGCTCAATCTTGAAATTCCGGCACAATTCCTTCATCATCTTATTATTCAAGTTCGAACCATTGTCAGTAATGATTCTTTCGAGAATTTCGTATCTGCAGATGATGTCCTTTTCAATAAATCAAGCTACTACTTGTTTGGTAACATTAGCGTATGACGCTGTTTCGACCCATTTGGTGAAGTAATCGATAGCTACCAAGATGAACCGGTGTCCGTTGGAGGCAGTGGGCTCAATCTTGCCAATCATATCAATGCCCCACATGAAGAAAGGCCACGGGGATGCCATAACATTCAAAGGGCTTGGCGGCACATGAATCTTGTCTGCATAAATCTGGCATTTATGGCATTTCTTCGCAAACTTGAAACAATCTGTTTCCATCGTCAGCCAATAATACCCTGCTCGTAATAACTTTCGAGACATAGCATGTCCGCCGGAATGCGTGGCGAAAGTACCTTCGTGAACCTCTTCCATAAGCAGATTAACTTATTTCTCATCCACACATTGCAATAGCACCAAATCGTGGTTTCTCCTGTATAGAACACCATCTGGATTCAAGTAGAAGTTTCCAGCCAATCTCCTAAGAGTCTTCTTATCGCGGATGGATGCCCCAGTCGGATACTCTTGGTTATTTAGGAAATTCTGGATATCAAAATACCACGGCTTGCCATCGGAAGCTTCCTCAATGGCGAATATGAAAGCAGGCCTATCAAGGTGAGAGATAACTATTCTGGGAGCCTCATTCCAGAAGTTAACTTTGTAGATTGAAGACAACATCGCATGAGCGTCTGCCATCTGATTTTCTGCCCGCGGCACATGGCAAAATTCTACTCTATCAAAGAAAGGCAACAACCTCCTTGCATAATTCATGTACGGTATCAGATTAGGCTGACGAGTCTCCCATTCTCCCTTGATCTGGTTCACGACTAGCACGGAGTCTCCATACACATCTAGATTTTTAATTCTCAAATCAATAGCCTCCTCGAGACCCATGATACACGCTTCATATTCAGCCTCATTATTGGTGACTGGAAATGTCAATCTGGCAGTGAACGGGATGTGAGTTCCATGGGGAGTAGTAATGATTGCCCCAATTCCACTTCCGTATGAATTAACAACACCGTCAAATATTAATTGCCATTGGGAACTCCGTTCAGGACCTTCACCATGCAATGGCTACTCACAGTCCTTCATCTTTAAGTACATAATATCCTCGTTAGGAAAATCAAACTTCATTGGCTGGTAATCATCGATTGGCTACTCGACAAGGTACTCTGACAGAACGCTACCTTTGATAGCCTTTTATGAAACATACTGAATGTCGTACTCTGTCAGTACCATCTGCCATCGGGCAATCCTTCCTGAAAGCGCCTGCTTTTTGAAGACATATTTGATCGGACCCATCTTCGAAATCAGCATGATTATATGATTTAGCATGTATTGTCTCAAACGTTTGGAAGCCCAAGCAAGTGCACAACACGTCTTTTCGAACATTGAGTAACGGGACTCACAATCTGTGAACTTTTTACTCAAATAATAGATCGCATGCTCTTTCCGTCCAGTCTCGTCATGTTGACCGAGAACACAACCCATGCTGTTCTCAAGAACCATCAAGTACATGATCAGTGGCCTTCCGGCTACTAGGGGTATCAATATCAGAGGTTCCTGCAAGTATTCTTTTATTTTTTCAAACGCCTTTTGACAATTCTCGTTCCAGACAATCGCCTGATCTTTTTTCAACAATTTAAACACTGGTTAACACGTGGCTGTGAGATGAGATATGAGCCGAGCAATGTAGTTCAATCTCCCCAAAAAGCCACGAACCTCCTTCTCTGTTTTTGGCGCTGGCATTTCTTGTATAGCTTTTATCTTTGTAGGATCAACCTCAATTCCTTTTTCACTAACAATAAACCCCAATAGCTTTTCAGATCTCACCCCAAAGGTGCACTTATTAGGATTCAGCCTCAGCCTGAATTTCCTAAGCCTCTCAAACAATTTCAGAAGATTCACCAGATGCTCTTCCTCCGTCTGGGATTTGGCAATCATATCATCAACATAGACCTCAATCTCTTTATGCATCATGTCATGAAAGAGCGTCGTCATAGCACGCTGATATGTTGCCCCAACGTTCTTCAAACCAAAGGGCATCACTTTGTAGCAGAACGTTCCCTACGGGGTAATGAAAGTTGTTTTCTCCATGTCTTCCGGCGCCATATTAATCTGATTATAGCCCGAAAAGCCGTCCATGAAGGAAAACACAGAGAATTGAGTAGTATTTTCGACCAATACGTCAATATGAGGAAGCGGGAAGTCATCCTTAGGGCTCCCTTGTTCAAATCCCGATAGTCAACACACATCCGTACCTTACCATCTTTCTTTGGTACAGGTACTATATTGGCGACCCAAGGAGGGTAAGTTGTAACAGCTAGGAAACCAGCGTCCCACTGTTTCTGTACTTCCTCTTTAATCTTTACGGCCATATCTGGTTTCGTTCTTCTGAGCTTCTGCTTGATCGGCGAACATTCTTCACGCAATGGCAAGCGGTGGACCACAATATCAGTGTCTAACCCAGACATATCTTCATAAGACCAAACAAAGATGTCACTATACTCTCGAAGCATCTCGATCAGTCTTTGCTTGATATTGCTTTGCAGCACAACCCCTATCCGGACATTTCTGACAACTTCTTCGGAACCCAAATTAACGACCTCAATTTCCTCCTGATGAGGCAGAATGATTTTCTCTTCTTGTTTTAAAAGTCAAGTCAGCTCTTCTGGTAAGTCGTCATCCTCAACAATCTCTTCCTCGGCTTGAAATATCGGATGCTCAAAGTCGAAGCGAGTCATAGGGAGTTCTTGATCGGTGTCATTTGAAATATGGATCCTGCAGGGGAAATGGTTAAATGCTTCAAATGATATGCAAACAAAGCACACAACCATGTTGCCATTTTATTGTTAAAAATAAAAATAGAAAAACAAAGATCACAAAATTTGCATGAGAAAAACGCCTTTATTTGATGATTAAAGCAAAGCATACACATAAACAAGTAGGCCCTGAAATAAAACTACTATGCCCCGGGTAGGACATAGGATTGTAGAATAATCTAAAAAAACAAGGCATTACTGTTTCGTCGTTGCTTGAATAAAGTCCTGAATAGACCAGTTGCATAGGCCTTGTCCGGGCACGCTGGGCTTGATCCATGAATCCATGTCACAGTCGCTATCTTCATCCCTGCTATCAGACACATCATTAATTCTTTCAAAATTGACTCCTCCTGGAGTAAACACAACCGGCCCCTTGAACCGTGGCGCACTCTGTGATGAAGATGACGACGACGGGCGATATCCCAAGCCAAACTTGTCCTGCTTAACAGGAATCTCCAGAACTTGACCCCAACCTTTAGTCTCCCTGGCCTGAACTACCGCTTGGGCTTCTCTGTACGAAGACATAGCCACCTCTGGCCCTTTGCTTATGACAGGAGATTTGTCTTTGATTTGAACCCTTTCAAAAGCTTGACACAATGTCTCGTGGATCTCACCATTGACTTCGACATATTTGAACGACGACAGGTGACTTACCAAGATATATTCTTCCCCACACACGGTGACAATGCTACCACCGACCATATACTTGAGCTTTTGGTGCAACGTAGATGTTACAACCCCTGTAGAGTGAATCCAAGGTCGTCCAAGCAAACAACTATAAGCTGGCTGAATATCCATGATGTAAAACACAGTATCAAACACCTCTAGACCAACCTGGATTGGTAAAGTCAATTCCCCAAACACGGATCTTCTAGTCCCGTCAAAAGCTCTCACCACCAAGTCGCTTGGCGTGCATATTATGCCTCGGGTATCCATCTTCAAAAGCACCTTCTTGGGAAAAACATTTAAGGACGAACCAGTGTCAACGAGGACATGAGACATAACAGTGCCTCGACACTCGACTGAGATATGCAATGCACTATTGTGGTTGCGGCCCTTGGGCGTTAAATCAAAATCTGTAAATCCAAGGCCATTCCCCGCGTTCACGTGCGTAATCACTCCTTCGAGCTGATTGACGAATATCTCCTGGGGTACATAAGCAGTGTCAAGAGCTTTCAGCAAAGCGTTCCGATGAGCTTCGAAACAAAGCAACAATGAAAAAATTGAGATTTTGGAAGGCGTCTGCTACAGATGATCAACAATTTTATAATCACTCTTCCGGATTAGCCTCATAAATTCTTCCATATCTTTAGTCAAAGCCTATTTTTCCTTTTCCTGAGAAGATCCTCCTTCATTGACTTTACCCTTCCCTTTGGCGATTCTCTCAGCCTCTAAATCGGGTGCCGCAAAAATTCTACCGCTGCGGGTTATGCCCCCCGCTCCCACAAGATTATCAACTGATCCTACCGGCGGGCTTTCCAGGTTAATCTTTTCTCCATTGCAGTAGGCCTCTACCCCATAGTTCCAAGGGATGGCTTTAGTGCTTTCGTATGGAATGAGTCCAGCTTTGGTTATGGTGATGGTCGGCCTCTTGGGAGGCGCCGATATCATGACATTCTTAAACGGGATCGTAACCATTGCAACTTCGCCCTGCTTTTCAGCTATTGCCCCAATGGGTTTTTCTTCAGCAGTACAGTCGAATTGTAGCGTTCCTTCATTAATCAGACCTTGAATACCTCTTCTTAAGCTATCACACCCCTCAGGCCGAGCTAAACAGTCAACACAATCCGCGTCACAACCAGGGAAAACCCCCTTTTAGCAATCTGCTCTTTACACAACCCAGAGGCGTCTTCAGTTCATCTACATTCATGATCAAATTCAGACTGATATCTTCCAAGATAGCACCCACCTTTGCAGATCCGTGAGGTGGCATTGGATTTTTCTCGACATTGGGTGCCTCATGACCAAAGTTTATAGTTGTACTATCTATCAAATCCTGCAATTTGTGCTTGAATGCATGACAATTATCTATGCTGTGACCGGGGGCCCCGAAGTGGAATTCACAATGTGCATTGGCATCATAACCAAAAGGAGGCGTGCCCGTCGGCAGCGCTAACGTCCTTTTCTCGACAAGTTATAGCTGTAATAAAGTTTGAAGGAGCTCAGCGTATGACACTAGAGGCACATCGATTACCCTCTTCGCCTTCCTATCCCTATCCTGAATTCTTCGCTGAGCAGGATGCTGCTGTCTCTGTTGCTGCTGCGGCTGTTGTTGTTGTTGAGGTGCAGGAATTGTCACACTAGCAATCTGTTGTTGATGGTATTGGTTCCGACCTCTACCTCTTCCTCGGGAGCTGTATATTAAATTAGCACCCCCCTGCTTCTTATTCCCAAAAACCTTTTTACCACCTCCAGCTGAGGTTGATTCTCCTGCTTGAATCTTACCGATCTTGACGCCGTTCTCTATACGTTCTCCCAAGAGTATCATATTAGAAAAACTACTCATCATACAACCGAGAAGTTTATCATAATACAAACCAGAGAAAGTGCCTACAAAAAGATCCATCAATTCACGCTCTACCATGGGTGGCTGCACCCTAGCTGCAAGCTCACGCCACCTCTGGGCGTACTCTTTAAAACTCTCGCCATTCTTTTGAGAAAGATTTTGAAGTTGGACCCTGTTTGGAGCAAGGTCGCTGTTATACTGATAATGCCTTACAAAGGCTTCCGCCAACTCTTTCCAGCTACCAATCTGAGTGGGCTCTAATCCCATATACCACTCCAGTGACGGTCCAGACAAGCTATCTTGGAAAAAATGCATCAACATCTTTTTATCACTCGAATAAGCAGACATTCTCCGATAGTAAGATCGTACATGAACTCTTGGGCAAGTATCCCCCTTATACTTGTCAAAAGTAGGCGCTTTGAACTTGAGCGGCACCCTCAAGCCAGAAACCAACCCCATATTAGCCATGTCCAACCCCATGGAATTCTGATTGGCCAGACCTCTCACTTGTTCCTCCAACAGCTTGAACCTTCGGTCATTTTCTGTGGGCATCTCAAGACCCATGCCCAGCAGAGGGAAAGCATCTTCTTGACGATCCTCGCCCCAATGAGGATCCTCATTATCATACCCAACGTAAGCGGCATTAGGACCAAAGCCGTTCTGATTGGACCTGGGACCATATCCCACATTACCAAAGCCCTGATTAGCAACACCCGGCCCAAAACCAGCATTGTAGGCACCCATCCCAACACCGTTGTTGCTTGCGTTGCCAAAACCTGCATTGCCAAAGCCCTGATTGCCATAGCCTACATTGGCACCACCAATACCTACACCAGTGTTTCCAGCACCAATACCAAAACCAGCATTCCCAACACCAACATTAAAACCAGCATTTCCAGTTCCAACATTTCCGTTGACTTCCCCATGTCCGTTACCATTACCAGTCACATTCCCATTCCCAGCTCCATTACCGTTCTCATCAGTATTAAAAACGACCACCGGTACAGCATCACCCACTCGAGGAGTTCTGACTTGAGAAGGATTAGTAGGAACCCCACCATGTAGCACACCATGACCGTCAACCCGTGCAATCAGAGGCTGCACCAGAGTCTGAAGCTGCTCTTGGCCCTTGACCACAGTTTCCATGACTTGCATGAATTGCACCATCCTGTCACGCATCTCCTGCATCTCAGCTTGCATTTGATCCATAACTTTCCTACAATTACTTCTTGTAGAGTAACGATGGATTCGCTGATCGGCAATCCTGAAACCTGCATCGACAGAGGGTTAGGAAAACAGCTCAAGGTACCTGTTATGCAAATGATTCATGCAAATGCAAATGTGTGTCTGTGCCTTAGGAAGATTTCTCCCCCGATTCTAGTGCCAGAGTGCCAATGCTGATAATAAGAAGTCCGGGTCCAGTCATAGAAATAACGTCTCGTATATATATATATATATATATATATATATATATATATATATATATATATATATATATATATATATATATATATATATATATATATATATATATATATATATATATATATATATATATATATATATATATATATATATATATATATATATATATATATATATATATATATATATATATATATATATATATATAAAGCCCAACAAGGCAACATACAACATCACTGAATACATGGGGAATCAACAGCATGACCTTGACCAACAAGTCTGGTGATGGTCAGCCTACAGCAATGATCAGAAAATACAAAGGATTATAAAGATAGTCAAGTGAGGCAACGGGCGCGAAACTTTTCCAGCAACTCCTTTGTTTTGGGATGATCAGGCTGAGTGAGTAACCCTTCGACAAGTAACTCCCTCTGCATAATAGTGTACTGGAGACCTTCAACGGAGTCTTCCCATGCTCCTTTGCCAAAATAGTCTTCTAACCTTCGCTTCTTAGACTCAAACATCAGCTTGCGATCCTTCAGGTTCGCAATAGCCTTATTTAACATGTCTTCAGTGGCGTACCTACGAGCAGTTTCGTCATCAAACTTCTTCTCGCTGGCCTTCAACTGAGCCTTCGACTAGGAGATCTGTTGCTTCAGCTTGTCCTCCCGCTCTTTGTTGCTGGCTATAGTGGCATTCCACTACTGGTTGAATTTGGAGATTCTCCGGTATGCGTTGTCCAGGTCTTGCTTTTTGGTGGCAAGCACATCGTTGACAGCCTTGAAATCCAGACCTAAACGTTCACGGTCAGCTATCTGCTTGGTCAAGTCTGTGCCTAGCCGGTTCACCAGCTCTGTCTGCTTTTTGAAGGAGTAGACGACTTCGTTTCTCTCGCTTCTAAGCTGTACCAGTTCTTTCTCCAACTCCTCGTTGGTATTTTTCAGCTCTTCCTTCTCAGCCAATACCTGATTGTATTTCTGAATGGACACCGTAGTAGGTTCTTCAACCACTGGAGGGCACTCTTGCTTAGCAGGTGGAAAAGGCATCCCTACTGTCTCTGCCCTGCTCTTAATCCAAGTCACATAAGGAGCATAAGCCTGGCTATTGCTCTTACCCAATAATGCTTTCCCTTGTCTGCTGACGTCATTCCAAGCATGCTGGAGCTTGGCTAACATATCCCCCTCTAGAAGCCCTGTGAGGTACAAAGATTCCTACACCTTCTCGTCTTTTGGCGGACCTCTCAAGGCGTACGCAAACTGTCTGACAAGTAATGAAGGATTGTAGTTAATACAACCTTTTCTTCCAATCAAGGGCACATTAAGAAAACCACCGCAGCTGTAAATGACTTCGTTACCCAGCATATCCCGATCAAACCAAATGATGCTCTCTGCTGATAAACCCATCAAGCACTCAGACCACTCAGCTGTGGCTGCGGAGGAAACAAAGAGACCCTTCTTGGGCATGTGGCTATCAAACCATCTGTAGAGTAAGGGCGCATAACACGACACATTTTTACCCCTTCTATTTTCATTCTTGTAATGGACGGAATGATATACATCACCAATCAAGGTGGGAACTGGATTTCCCGATGCAAAGATATGGAAGGCGTCCAAATCTATAAAGTCCGGCATGTTGGGAAACAAGATGATGCCATAGATGCAGAGGGCGAGAATAGCGTTGAATACGATCCAACAACCGTCTTTAGCGCACTGTTGGGCTTTCCCAACCAGAAACTGCAGAGAAAATCCAGGAACCCCATTCCAACTGGTAAGAAGCAACTCTGAGGCATCCAGATGAAGAGCAATAACTAGGTTAGCCAGATTAGGCTTAGCATCCATGTGAACAAACGACATATGATTCTTAACTGGTACACCCAACAACTCAGCATACTCTTCTAAGGTAGGCACAAGAGTGAAATCCGGAAAAGTGAAGCACCTCAACGGAGGGTCATAGAACTGTAGCAATGCATACAACCCGTTCAACTCATAGACTGAAGGTTTACGAACCAGACTGAGCAACTTCCCATAAGATTTCCTGAATTCCCCTTTCACTGTATCATCTGCCAAGGCAACCAAACTAAGCATCAAAGTAACATCTGGGGTAGGGAGCTTGTAAGCCACATTATTCTTCAATGATCCCATGCTAGAAAACAGAGGGTAGGATTACTGGAACTGGGGGATAGTATATGCACCTGCAACATAGACACACGTTAATGATATGCAAATGAGTATGCAAAAATGCAAGATGCAATCATGCAACAGGAGATCAAGATTGTGCTGTCGAGGAGACCAAGGCTCTGCTTCAACACAATCACAACACTGCTCTGATAACAAAACCCTGAAGAGGACCAATAATTATGTACTGTCGAGAACGACCACATCTCTGATGATAAGAACCCTTTGATACCAACAATACTGATTCACTGTCAAGAAAACCAGGTTGTCTGAAGGTTACGATTTCCTGCAATAACCCGACCCCGCTCACAGGTATGAATCCTATCCACTGATAAGGTATGACATCCTATGCGTTTCCCAGCGTCACAGACTTTCAAGAAACGATGATACGATACCCAGGAAGGTGTGGCATCATCATCTCTTGAAGCGGCCTCACTTAGCTGAGTCACAAATAATCGGTCCCCATAGTCGACAACTCTCCAAACCAGTAACCCCTCAAGCCCAAAGGGCCGGAAAAGAAGTCAACCGGGAGAATCTCGTCTAAGTGTGGATTTTGTGAGACACTAGTACATACAAAGCATGCACGCGCCCACTACTTTCCACAACTAATGCTAGGTATACACTAAAGCCTGGGTCTGGCTTATCACTCATCAGAGCCCCTTCCCACAACAGCACAATAATGATATCATACTAAAAATAAAATGCGGAAAGTAAAATATGATAAACAAATACAAACCCAACAGATAAACACGCAAGCGTTAGGATTGACTCGCATAGGGAACCAGATTCCTCAGCTGTCGCTACCGCGAAAATAAGGTTCCGGCAAAACAGAAGAGTCGCCACCTTTCGTTATTTATCCCATAGGAAGGGAAAGGAAACAATCGAAAAAACCTGACGAAAATGTATAAGACAAGGTCATCGCAACCATGTCTGGGTTTTGGAGTCGGTTACGCAAGGGGAAGGAATGAGTACCCCTCACGTCCATCGTACTCGATGGGATCCATGCTTGTTGTGTTCATCTGACGGGTTGGTTTAACTATCTATGCTAAAAGTCTGGTCTGAAAAGAAAAGAAAAATGACTCGGCAGAACACAACAGTTATATGCCTACGTATTCCCGTCTGGAACGAGAAATCAGAGTCAACGTAGTTTGCCTAACTACGGATGAAAAAAAGGGGAAGGTTGCTCGCCGAGATATCGCATCTCGTGCCTACGTACTTTCACACAGCATGAAAGATCAGAGAAAACATAGTTCAGGCTAACAAGACCACAGGTTTGGTTCATAATGTTTTACCCGAGTAGGGTTAACAAACGGTTCTAGCAGTTGGGGTATGCAGCTCAACTTTTGGAGACTTAGGTGTTTACCATTTGTGGTAGAACTGAGAGTTAACAAAACTCTCCTTACGAAAATGGTTTCCAAGGATTAAAGGTCCCAGAGGACAAAAAGAAGTTTGATCTTTGTTTTTGAAGTCTTTTAAAGAAGAAGTGTTTTGAGTTTTGTTTGTAACTCATGTTGCACTAAAGACTTGGACTTAAGAGTGAATGCGTCGCATGTCACCCAAAGGGTACCACACTAAACACCCAAGCTATTGAAGAGAAACTCCCCAACAACCCTTTCTCAAGTGCTTAAGGCTCGTAGCGTACAACACGTGTTAATCTTTATTAAGTGTTTTAAAGATGTTTGAAGATGAGAAGAGAAAGGACACACTAAAGGGGAACTAATCCAATCCTAAAGTTGTCATGCAAAGTTGATCCTATGATTGAGGTTAGGAGGGAGCTACCTAATGTTATCATGCATGGTTAGAACCCCAATGTCTGTCATAACTTCTGTTGAACAAGAGAAGCTAGAGTCCTTAAGGGAACATGGCAAAGGAAAGCAACAACAAAAGAATAAGTCTTAAAGAAATAATTGTAAGTAAAATGCATGCAATGCTACAATACAAGCAGAAGGAGACAAACTCGACTTCTAGAGCACACAAGAAAAAGCAACACAACACACAGGCAAGGGAAACAAACTCAACCTTCAGCCAACAAGCAAAGCCAAACAGTAACAGACAAGCAGAGGGAGACAGACTCAACCTCTGATGCAGACAAGCAAAGGGAGCTCATCTCAACCTTTCAATGCACTTAGGCCTAAAACAGCTATATGAAAGCCTATTCTAATGAAATACACCAAACAACAGTCACACAAATACAGTCAATCAGCAAACACAGCAAACAAAACAACAAACCAACAGCTTAACAGCAAAGCAGTCTTCTAGCAGCAAAGCAGCCCAACAGTCTGTAGTTGTCTTCATGTCCAAGTTATCCATCAAGAGAAAAAGGAATAAGGAATTCACCTTCAAGCTTCAACTTTCTCCATCAAGAGATGAGAATCAACACAAAGATTATTGCATGATGAGGGGAAGCATGATGGAAACCAATGGAATCCATCATGGCACTCAACCACTCATCTAAGATTGATATCCTCAAAGGTTTTACCTTTTGTGGTAGGCCTTTAGTCCTTCCAAAGGAGGGACTAGGCTCCCACAAAGGAACCTTGCATCATTGGATAGGAAATGGAATGCAAATCAAAGCAAACCACAATTATGAAAAAGGAAGAAACTCCTAAAAGCTCTAAAAACCCTAATTCTACAAGCTCTAAAAGCAAACCTCTAAAAGGGAACTAATGCACCAAATTAAGCCTTAAGATTAAGTCTACAGAAGAATCAACATGCCTACTAAACCATCAAAAGATATTTGGAAACTTATCATGAACTAATGGCCACTTTTGAAGCTCAACTAGGGGAAGCACTATGTTAGAAGCACCCTAAAAACAACCTAAGTATTAAATCTAATTAAAATAATAAATCAACTTATAAAAACCTATGAATTTTTATAAGGGACCCTAAATGTATTGGAAACCTAGGGTAAAAGGATCAGAGCCTAAATCAATGTTTAAGGTCACTTAAGAAATCCAAAACCAAAAGGTGCCAAATGAAGGTCCAAAAGGGGAAGCCTCTAAAAACCTACTCCAAAACAGAACTTAGAGTTATCTAAAAATTAGAATAAAATTCCTATAACCTCATCAAGATGTCTAATACCAGCCAGCAAAATATCAAGACAAAATTCTATACCAAAGAGGAGTACAAAAATCAGCCAATAACAAGGATAAAATGCCAAATTAAAGGAATGAAAGAAAATGGAAAAATGGCAAATAAATTGGAAACTCAGCCAAAATAAAATCCAAGAGCATAAAAAAATCAGGAATAAAGCAAGGATCATGCACATACTTTTTCACATTTTTCTGATGAATATTCAATTTAATATGAATTTTAGAAGATGAATGTGATAATGCGAAATCGTATATATATAATGACGTACTTTTCTACTAATCGGCGACCGTTTTCACTCCGATTTTGGATATTTCCACACTATTTGTCCAGTATTTTGCAGGTATTCAAAGTCCATGCTCAAATGGAGCAAGATGAAGAAAAGAAGCATTTACAGGTGAAAACCAGGTGAAAATCAGGCTAAAAAGCAGCAAAAACGAGTTCTGCTGATATGACGACCGTCACAAGGGTGTGACGACCGTCATACGTGTGACGACCGTCACAGGTCTATGACGACCGTCATGGAGTTAAAATGCAGTTTTTCTGCACGTGCTGTGAAGTGATGAAAGTGCCAAAGAGGAGTGGATCACTAACTCCTATATTTTCTGATATCATTCCCACTTCCCGAAGAAATAAACCGTTAAAAATCCCATCTATAAAAGGAGGTAGCTGGTACCAGAAAAGGGAGCCGCATTGAAGAGACGAAGTGCTGCCAATTTACTTTCAGAGCAATTATTCAGTTTCCCATTTTCTTATCGTTATTTTGTTTCCTTTTCCTTTCTTTCCTTGCAATTGTTGTTTTACTTTCCCATTTCTATTCTGTACGAGTAATTGGCATAAAGACTAAATCCTGCCACCATTTTGGAGGATTTCCCAAAAGCCAATCGAATTGTTTACAGGTTTCTATTCTAATCGTTAATTGAATTGCTATTTCCCATTATAATGCATATTATTATTTTCTGCCATTATTTACGTGTTGTTAATTTATATTCCATGTCTGGCTAAATCTTAAGTAATCGGTATGTAATAAATAATCTGATGGGATTCGATAATTAACCGGTGTATATCTACCTTTTCAAAACTTATTTATGGCTTCAGTTTTTAAATCGACTTTTCTAAATAAACCTTCGTCGCGACAACGAGAAATTATTTACAGTAGTTTTGCCACGACAGTGGGAAATTCATAAAGGTACGAATCAACAAGCGACAACTGAGGCTAAGACCAGATAGTAAAAACTAGGCATTCATTTTAAAAACAGCGACAGTGCTTTAAAAGGAATTAGAACTTAATAGTTTTCAAAAAGTAACTTTAACCCCGAATGGGATAGCGACAGCATACGTTCCGCCTTAGAGTTGCGACTAGCGTCAACAACCATCGTGAGGCAAAGGTCTTTAAACTTTCATTTTCTTCTTAAACTATTTTTGAAAACCTAAAGACACCGGTGACCTGTAGAATCCCTGAAGAACTACATATTACATACCGATTCAAGCATTTATACCTTAATTAAAAGCTTTAGTTCCCTTTAGTTTACGCACTTATTTTGTTTTTATTCCCCTAAAACATTACCAACCTAGCTAAACACAGTAACACCCGAAAATACTAGTTTGATTACGAGTCCCTGTGGGATCAATATCTATTATTACTACGCGATAGACTGTGCACTTGCAGTTAATTGAGTTAGACATAGAAAGTCACGATCAAGTTTTTGGCGCCGTTGTCGGGGACCCGTTTAGTCAATAGTGTAATCTTTTGTTACACAGTATAGACTAGGTTAACTATTCTCTCTCCCTCTACTCGTTCTTCGATTGTATGCCAAGTACTCGCTCACAAGGCGACATCTTACAACCTACAATCGCCGAACTAGAGCGCTTCTTACATTTAAGAAGGCGCATCATCGAATATCAACGAAGACACAATATTCCTGATCTTCTAGCTCATCCTCCTGTTGAAGAAGCAAAGATGGCTGACGGACCTCAGAACAAACCGCTGAAGGACTACGCTACACCCTCTCAGTTGGAACCTCGAAGTAGCATTGTTGCCTCAGCTATCAATCGAACTGATTTCGAACTAAAACCGTCATTGTTGTCAGCTGTACAACAAAATCAATTCTCAGGAAATGCAACTGAGGATCCGAACGAACACTTAACGAAGTTTGTGCAATACGCAGACACAGTGAAGGAAAATTGAGTAACTCCAGACGCAATAAGACTTCGTCTTTTTCCTTTCTCTCTTAGAGATAGAGCTTTGACGTGGTTACAATCCTTACCATCCAACTCCGTTACGACGTGGGAACAGTTGAAGAATGTTTTCTTAGCGAGATACTTTCCGCCAAGCAAAACTGCTACGCTTAGAGCTCAAATCAACGGATTTCGACAAAAAGATACTGAATCTCTCTACGAAGTGTGGGAAAGGTTCAAAGATATGATGAGAGCATGTCTTCACCACAGTTTAGAAGACTGGGTGACGATACATACTTTCTATAATGGGCTTCTGTATAACACCAGATTAACGGTAGACACCGCCGCAGGCGGTGCACTTATGGATAAGCCATACGATTAAGCCTATCAACTTATCGAAAACATGTCTCAGAACCACTGCCAGTAGGGAGGTGAACGAACTCCAGCAGAGAAACCCGCAGCGAAAGGTGGGATGTACGAGATCAGCAGTCTTGAAAAGTTCAACGCTAAAGTAGATGCTCTAGCACAGAAAATCAACAGTCTGACCGCTACCCCAACTGCAACCGTAGCTGCTGTAACTCCAAACTGCGAGTTATGTGGAATCGCCACTCATAATGCGCCCGAGTGCCCATTGTTGGCAGGAATCCCACCAGACCAAGTAAACTACGCTCAAGGAAATCCCTACGCAAATACTTACAACCCAGGATGGAGGAACCACCCAAACTTTTCCTACAAGAACGATAATGCCTTGCAAGCACCAGCTGCTCCGCCAGGATATCAGAAACCAGCCGCTGCTGCCCAGACTGCCCCTAGGAAATCAAACCTCGAAGTGATGATGGAAAAATTCATAGCTGCTCAAGCTCAAACAAATAAAGAATTCCTAAATCAAAACATACACACTAGCGAGCAGATTAAACAGCTCACCGGAAAAATAGACGCTTTAGCCACCCACAATAAAATGCTCGAAACGCAGATATCACAAGTGGCTCAACAACAAGCCTCTGCAGCTGCCCAAGCTGGAACATTTCCAGGCCAGCCCGAACCTAATCCGAAAGGTCACGCAAACACTGTTATATTGAGAAGTGGAAAAGAATTGGAAGGCCCAACAAATCCTAGGAATGAAGATTTAGTAATGCATCAGAAATCTGATAAACCAACAGAAAAGGAGTCTGAAACAGAAAAGAAGGAATGTGACGAGCAAAAAGCCGCCAAAGATGAAAACTCATATGTGCCTCCAGCGCCATATAAACCACCTATCCCTTATCCTCAAAGATTAATAAACTCCAAAACTTCAGGACAATTTAAGAAATTTGTTGAACTTCTGAAACAACTAAACATCACTATTCCTTTCATAGAAGCGATAACTCAAATGCCGTCATACGCTAAGTTTCTTAAAGAAATCTTGTCTAATAAAAGGAAAATAGAGGATAACGAGACAGTGACACTCACTGTCGAATGTAGCGCAATCATTCAAAACAACATGCCTCCTAAACTAAAAGACCCAGGTAGTTTCTCCATACCCTGCGTCATAGGAAAGTTCGTTATAGACAAAGCTCTCTGCGATCTAGGAGCCAGTATAAGCGTCATGCCTTTATCCATATGCAAAAAGCTGAATATGGGAGAACTAAGACCAACTAAAATGTCCGTACAATTGGCTGACCGATCAGTCAAATATCTCGTCAGTGTATTAGAAAATATTCCAGTACGCATAGGCCAATTCTATATCCCAACCGACTTCATAATCATGGACATCAAAGAGGACTCTGTTACCCCAATTATCATAGGAAGACCGTTCCTAGCTACAGCCGGAGCTATCATAAACGTAAAGAAAGGAAGGCTAACATTCGAAGTAGGAGAAGAAAAGATAGAGTTCATACTTACTAAGTTCTTGAAGGCACCAGCTATAGATGATACATGCTATATAGTAGATGTCATTGACGAATGCATACGAGAATTAGAGAAGGAAGAAATTACATATTCTAAAATCATGAAAATCCAGATCCCTGCTATTCATGAAGATGACAACTGGCGTGCACCATACAAAGATGATAGTCTGAGTGAGATCTTAGCAGTCACTCCAAATCACACGCCAGGTCTGAAAAACCCAGCTTTAGAACTTAAAGAGCTACCTAAAACCCTCAGGTACGAATTCCTAGATACAGAATTCAAAAGACTAGTAATAGTCAACGCTAATTTAGGACAATCAGAAACTGAGCAATTATTAGAAGTCCTAAGGAAATACCCAACTGCGTTAGGCTATAATATAAGCGATCTAAAAGGCATGAGTCCTTCCATCTGTATGCACCGTATCATGCTAGAGGAAGACTGCAAAACTTCAAGAGAACATCAGAGAAAGATAAACCTGATCCTAAGCACTGTAGTCAAAGACGAGGTGAAAAAGTTACTAGACGCAAGAATCATATACCCGATCTCCGACAGCCAATGGGTCAACCCATTACACGTAGTACCCAAGAAAGGAGGCGTTACTGTAGTGAAGAATGCAAAAGGTGAATCGATAACCCAAAGAGTTGTGACCGGAAACAAGATGTGTATCGATTACAGAAAACTGAACAAGGAAACTCAGAAAGATCACTTCCCTTTACCTTTCATAGATCAGATGTTGGAAAGACTAGCGAAACATTCGTACTTCTGCTATCTAGATGGTTATTCGGGATTCTTTCAAATTCCTATTCACCCCGATGACCAGGAAAAGACAACATTCACCTGTCTCTATGGTACTTTTGCTTATCGCCAAATGCCGTTCGGACTGTGCAATGCTCCAGCAACCTTCCAAAGATGCATGATGGCAATCTTTGTGGATTATATAGACGACATCATGGAAGTGTTCATGGATGACTTCTCTGTATGCGGAGAAAGTTTTGAAAGTTGTCTGTCAAATTTAGAAATGGTACTCAAAAGATGCGCTAAAGTGAACCTTGTCCTTAATTGGGAAAAATGCCATTTCATGGTCCGACAAGGCATCTTTTTAGGACACGTCATATCTGAAAAAGGGATTGAAGTTGACAAAGCTAAAATAGAGATCATAAAGGATCTTCAACCTCCGAAAACCGTACGAGAAATACGAAGCTTCTTAGGACACGCTGGATTCTACCGAAGATTCATAAAGGATTTCTCGAAAATCACAAAACCTCTTACAGGTTTGTTAATGAAAGATGCCGAGTTCATCTTCGACAAAGAATGCTTAGAGGCATTCGAAACTCTAAAGTCAGCACTTATCACCGCACCAATCATGCAACCCCCAGATTGGCGACTACCATTCGAAATCATGTGCGATGCGAGTGATTACGCTGTAGGCGCAGTTCTAGGACAAAGGAAAGACAAGAAGCTTCACGTTATCTACTACGCCAGTAGAACTTTAGACCCTGCCCAAATGAACTACGCCACAATGGAAAAGGAACTTCTAGCAGTCGTGTTTGCTCTTAACAAATTCCGTTCCTACTTGGTAGGAGCCAAAATAATTATATACACAGATCACGCTGCCATTAGGTACCTAATAAGCAAAAAGGACGCCAAACCAAGATTATTGAGATGGATCCTATTATTACAAGAGTTCGAATTAGAAATTAAAGATAAGAAGGGGACCGAGAACGTAGTTGCAGATCACTTATCCTGTATAGAGGGCATTAAACAAGAACCAGTGCCTATCAATGACGACTTTCCCTACGAACGTCTGATAGCCAAATTGGAAAGCGATATGTCCAACTCAACTTCGGAAGAACCAGAACTGGAAAAAGCCATGGAAGCTGTCTATGCCCAAGCCACTTTGCCGTGGTTTGCCGACATCGTTAATTACTTGGCCGTAGGCGTGCTTCGACCGAACCTGACTTATCAACAAAAGAAGAAATTCTTCCACGACTTAAAGCATTACTACTGGGACGAACCTCTACTCTTCAAACGAGGCACCGACAACTTATACCGTCGTTGTGTCCCAGAGGAAGAAATAGAAGACATCATCTCCCAATGCCATTCAGCACCTTATGGTGGTCATGCTAGCACCTCAAAGACGTGCGCTAAAATTCTACAATCTGGCCTATTTTGGCCCAGCCTCTGGAAGGATGTCCATATCGCTGTACTAAAATGCGACCGGTGCCAACACACTGGCAACATCTCACGATGCGACGAAATGCCACAGAGAGGAATTTTAGAAGTAGAAATCTTTGACGTCTGGGGAATCGACTTCATGGGACCTTTCCCGTCTTCTTTTGGAAATAAATATATACTCGTCGCTATCGACTATGTATCTAAATGGATAGAGGCCGTTGCCGCTCCAACAAATGACACGCGAGTAGTCGTTAAACTCTTTAAAAACACAATCTTTCCTAGATTCGGTGTGCCCAGACTCGTCATTAGTGACGGTGGTTCGAACTTCATATCGCGAATCTTTGACAAACTCCTCTCCAAATACGGAGTCAAACACCGCGTAGCCATACCGTATCATCCACAAACTAGTGGACAAGTGGAGGTTTCGAACAGAGAAATAAAGCAAATTTTGGAAAAGACTGTCGCAACCTCCAGGAAAGATTGGTCATCAAATGTTGAACGAAGCTTTATGGGCTTATAGGACCGCCTTTAAGACACCAATAGGTA
This sequence comes from Lathyrus sativus, assembly GCA_963859935.3. Lineage (NCBI taxonomy): Eukaryota > Viridiplantae > Streptophyta > Magnoliopsida > Fabales > Fabaceae > Lathyrus > Lathyrus sativus. The sequence goes on along the minus strand of OZ012736.1, from coordinate 180,267,447 downwards.
CCACACCATTTAAACTAGTTTACGGAAAATCATGTCACCTGCCGGTAGAATTAGAGCATAAAGCCTTCTGGGCTATTAAGACATTGAACTTCAACTACACTGCGGCAGGAGAGAAACGAATCTTGAACCTTCATGAATTGGAAGAGCTCAGATTAGACGCATACGAGAATGCACGCATCTACAAAGAAAGAACCAAAAAATGGCATGATAAACGTTCGATCCGGAAACAATTCAGTGTGGGAGACATCGTGCTCCTATTCAACTCCAGATTAAAACTCTTCCCTGGAAAATTAAAATCTAGATGGTCTGGACCTTTTGAGGTCACCAAAATCCTTAAGAGTGGAGCTGTTGAAATCAAAAATCAAATCAACGCACCGTTTATAGTAAACGAACAGCGTTTGAAACATTATAATCAAAATGAACACAGCGACCACGTGAGCAATATGAAATTGCTCGAGCTTCCCGAATAGCTTATAGCCAAGCTATCGTCAGGCTTCTGACGTTAAAGACAACGCTGATTGGGAGGCAACCCAAATTTTTCCCATTTTTCCCTTTAACTTATAATTTCTATAAATCTCTATTTTCTTATTTTCTACTATTTATTTTATTTTTCTTTCTTTTATCACCCTTTGCTTCTTAAAAATATGATCTGAGTGAATGTGATTTTAACTTTTCCAGGATTTTAAAGTCGTTCTACTTTTCTCCCGTTTTTATCCGACTAACGAGTATGGCTGACATCGACGTTACGACTGTTGTGTTTAGAGGACTAGCTCATAAGGCCAGATTTGAGGCACTGACTCAGAGAAGCTTTGCTTCGACTCTGTACTACGATAGACCCACCATGGACAAGCTAGGAATCCAGGATAACATTCAGTATATATTTAACCAATTAGGCTGGGAGCAAACTGCTCTAAAGACCCGATTTGCTACCTACCGCGAACTGACGTTCGAATTCCTTAGCTCCTTAAGTTACTTACCCGAACATGGCTATGGATCCACTAAAGAGCTGATAACCTTTAGAATGTTTGGAATGGACCAAACACACAACCGTACATTGTTAGCGAACATCCTAGGCTTCCCTAGCGGACCTTTTGTGTTTACCACCACTAAAGAGGATATTGATCTCGAGTTAGAACAATTCTGGGGTACATTCACCGGTAACTACCACCCTGAACCGAATGATATGCACAACAATGAGATACACAATCCAGCCTTCCGCTATTTCCATAGGATTTTAGCCCATACCCTCTTTGGAAAGGAGGAAAACATTACAACAGTCTCAAAGGAAGAGTTGTTCATCCTTCTATGTGCTTCACAAGGCCGCCCTGTAAATGCTGTCCCTTTTATGATGAGGGCATTTACACGCCTCAATCAGGAACCACACTCACCCATTTTAATAGGAGGCCTAGTTACCATGATCGCCCACGAAATTGGTGATCGCGACTTTCTATGTCTAATACAACCTAACTGCAAGTGCACAGTCTATCACGTAGTAATAATAGATATCGATCCCACAGGGACTCGTAATCAAACTAGTGTTCTCGGGAGTTACTATGTTTAGCTAGGTAGATAATGTTTAAGGGAATAAGATTGTCACTAAGGGGAACTAAGAATGTTAATTAAATTATAATTAAGTGAATCGATATGCAGTAATTATGTTCTTCGGGGATTTGACAAGTTACCGGTATACGAAATATTTTTCAGAGTTTATTTAAGCAGAAAATGGTGATCTGAAGACTCTCGCCTCACGATGGTTATTGACGCTAATCATAATTCTAAGGGCTAAACGTACGCTTTCGTGTCCCATTCGGGGTTAAAATTATTTTTTGGAAATCTCTAAGTTCTAATTCATTTTAAAGTGCTTTCGCTGTTATTAAAATGAATGACTAGTGTTTACTATCTGGTCTTGCTGCAGCTTTCGCTTGTTGGTTCGTACCTTAATTAATTTCCCACTTTCGTGGCAAAACTACTTTTAAATAAGTTCTCGCTTTCGCGACGAAGTTTATTCAGTAAATTAATTTTAAACACTCAGACCATAAACAACTTTTGAAAAAGACAGTTTTCAACCGGTTATTATCAAATCCCTTTCGAATTATTATTACATATCGATTACTTTAATTTAGCCAGACATGGATTTGGGAAAGGTAAAACATAAATGAAAATAAATAATAATAGCATGCATCATAATAAAAACTGGAATTACGATTGAAATGAGAAACCTGTAAATATTCCAATTGACCTTTGGGTAGATCCTCCACAAATGTTGGCAGGATTCTGGTCTTTGTGCCAATTCATCGTACAACGGAAATAAGAATTACAGAAGAAATGAAAGGAATGCAGAAAAAGAAAAGAGAAACAAATAAGAATATTAAAAACTGGAAAGGTTGCTCTGAAGATAAATTGGCAGCACTTCGTTGTCTGAATGCGGCTCTCTTTCTCTGCTCCCCTTCTTCCCCTTTTATAGAAATGGAATTCTAACGGTTATAACTTGAAGAAGGTGGACTTTGAGGCAGAATTATCAGGGAGTATTGGTCCACTATTTGGGACTTGGAACTGCTTCTTTCACGTGCATTTGAAGTGGGGCGTTTTTGCCTGCATGACGGTCGTCACAATGTGTGACGGTCGTCACCCGTGTGACGGTCGTCATGGAGCTGTGACGATCGTCACAGCAGCAAAATCAGCATTCTGTGTTTTTCATGTTGTTTTCATCCAGTTTTCTTCCATATTTCATCTGAGATTGCTTCTTTTCTTCATATTGCTTCGTTTAGACGTGATTATTAAATACCTGCAAAACATCAGACAAATAACACGGAAATAACCCGAAATCGGATCGAAAACAATTAAACTTCAGTTGAATTATGCATCAAAATATATATACGATTTCGTGTTATCAAACTCCCCTAAGCTTGAACCTTTGCTTGTCCTCAAGTAAAACAGGAAAAGTCGGCAAGCACGAGGCAGCTTCTTCGTTCGCAAAGTTGGGAAAAACCGGGATTCTTAGTAAGAACAAAACGAGTACGGAGACGACACTGGACTATAGGTCTTCGGAGGTCTCCTTCTTATGCAAATCGGTTCCAGTCATGCTACTGTAGCTTGGCGTCAAGGTTCTCGCAGCAAGTTCACCCTGTTTGTTCTAGCACAATCACATTAAGCCCGTTGTCCGTACACTTTCATGGCAAGTCGTCTTGTTAGTGAATATGATTTCATTTCTGTTTTGATCTTTTTCATTGATCATAAGCTTATATCATTGATTTTTCAATGAGTTTTCGTGCCGTTGGGCTAAATGCTCGGGTGAGGAGCACCTAACTTAGAAGGAAACGTGTCTTTATATTTTTGGCTATATGGCTTTCTTTTCATGATTTTTCATCTTTTTGGAGATCATACACTTATTTGCATCGGTCGCTCGCTTAGAAGTGCTTTAGGATGGTGCTGACTGCTAGTATAAACTACTTGTGGTTGAGTTTGCGTAGACACTTGAGACTTTGGTACACGTAGGTAGTGAAACCAACTTGCATAAACCGGAGATCTAAGGTGTCAGGACGGTACTGGTTTTGTTAGAATTGTTGTCTCCTCGGAGTTTCAAAACTTGGTTTGAACTCGGGTGCATTCTCGTGATGCTTTTGCTTTTGAGGAACGAACGAATTTTTTTTTTGTTTACGTCGAATAACGTGGGGATGTTTGCGTAACGGAAAAAGAATATATAAACGAGCTTTATTTGCTAAAAATAGAAAATGTTTGAATAGAAATGACGAAATTCAAAGTACAATGGAATGGGAAATAAACGCTCCGCTCCCACACTATCTCAATCAGTGTCCCCACTGATTTGAAAGAATGTGAGAGGGAGATACAACGGAAATGAAAGTACATAGAAACTGAAAATATAGTAAACAAATAAGGAAAAGGGAACTAATCACGGCCTCTGCCTCGGTCACATCCTCGCTCTCGTCCTCTGGCTCTGACTTGGGCGACTCGGTCCTCAAAACTCATAGCTCCGGTGTGGTAGACATAGTCGCGGAGTCCTTCGACCTGCAAGGTCAGATTCGCCAGGTTCTCTGTAATGGTTTCTTGGCCGGTTTGTAGTTGTTGCATTTGGGTCCGATGCCAAGCTTCGAACTGCTCTGCTCGTTGATTCTGCTGCTGCATCATAGCGAGTATCTGGGCCTGCTGGTCAAGAGAGCGGCGGAGGTCCTCTTCTGAGTAGTCGGGCACTGGACGCTGGCGGCGGCGGCGGGAGGATGTACCTTCGGAAGGAAGAGGCTGTGATGCCTCCGGTTGCTCTGGTCTGTCCAACTCAGCTTGGATTTCATCGTCAGAACCTTGGGTGTGGTCCTGAGTTGGAGCAGCGGCATCAGGAGGGGCAGTGAGGTCAAATAACCAGTTGGTACGATCCTCTGGGTGTATCCGGGTGCGTGATGGAAGGATGATGCTTCAGACGGTTTTGCCACGCACTACCGTATGGTACTTGCCATCGGCTCTGGAACGGATGAGGTGAGAGGCTCTGCAGTGGTCGGTGTCAAGGAACACCGAGGGGATGGCATGGAGGTGCTGGAGGCGGTCACCGAGGTTCAGCCCAAGTGCAATGGTAGTGACAATCCCGCCAAAGTAAAATGGCTTAGAGCCACGGTTACAGTTGGCCTGAATGTGGGCCAGGAGGAACGGAGCGGCGTTGATAGGCTCGTTGTTGAAGACACAACGGAGGAAGAAGAGCTCTTTCGAGTTCACCTTATGGTTGCTGTCCCGGGCGAAGATGGTGTTGTTCAATGCTCGGTGGAAGTACCGGATGGTCGGGTTGTGGATATGCGTTGCGTGTAGAGAATCCCAACCATCGGCATTGATGCCGGTCAACTGGTACCAGAGCGCGAAGGCTTCGTGCTGGAACTGATCGGTGAGGCGGCGGTGAGCATTGTCGCCACGAGGGAGTTGAAGGATGGCGGCAATCTGGTTCTGGTTCACTTGATAGTTTGTGCCGAACATCCGGAAGCATGCGGCACCAGAGTGTTGGCTGAGGTCGCCGCTGGAAGTGACGTAGGTAAACGAACTTAGGAACTCGAGGGTGAGTTATTCGTACGTCGGCAGTGGATTGGTGCAGAGGTTCCAGATGCCGGCTCTTTGAAGCATCCAAGTGACGCCGTCAAGGAGTCCGAGCTCTGTGAGCGATGGGATATATGGATAATGAGTCGGATGGAGCGACCGTTGATGGAATGCGATGTAGTTGGCTCGCTGTCTTTCGCCTGAGTCACCGTCGCTGAACACAATGTTGCTGAGGTCTGGGGTTTCGTGGTTTCTCGCCATTGTTGGATGATTGAGTTGGTTCTGTGGAGTGGAAAAATGTAACAGAAGTGTGGTAGAATGTTGAGATGGGAGTTGAAATATATGGTGCAATGTGGGGAAAACGAAAAGTTGGAGTGGGGTGGGAGTTTTTGATGATTGGAAGTTGAAAGGAGATGAGTGGGAGAGAAAACGCAACCCCTGTTATATCAGATAACAGTTTTGGGTTCGTGATGGTCGTCACGTATCTGTGACGGTCGTCACCCGTGTGACGCTCATCAGGCTCCTGTGACGGTCGTCACACCAACAAAATCTGTAGAATGCAAAATTTTGTTGTGAGGGTGTTCTTGCAATGACTTTTAGGCCTATAAATGATATAGCAATGCATTATAGTGGCCAATAAACAAAGAAATAACGTAAAAATAGATAAAGACTATAATTGAAATAAAAACAAAAAGTAATTAGAATGATTGTAATGTAATACATAAAGAAATTAACAATGCAAAAATCCAAATGATTAAACTAAACTAAACTAAACCAAACTAAACTAAAACTAGTATCTAGTCTTTTCGTGCCTTCAACTTATCGAACTTCCGTGCGTAGTAGTCGAGCTGGTCACAGACTAAGTCCATGAAGACTACCAGTTCGCTGTGTATGCCTGCGATGTCGTCTTTTACAGTAGTCAGAGCTGCATCAACGTTGTCCAACCGGAGTAGAACAGTATCCATTTTGTCGGTGGTCTCCTCAGGAATAGGCTCGGGATAGGTGTTGTAATGCGGAGGAGTCGTAGGGTCTACTTCAGCTTCTGATACAGCATCCTCATAGTACATATAGTCGTGTGCCTAAGAAATGTGGTCACTGTCGTACATATAGTTCTGTGGTGTTGACTGAGGTGAAGGAGGTCCCATAGGCTCATCCAATTCATAAAGCCAGTTGTCCTTGTTGTGGATACTTGTCATCTGATGATCAGGCAGTGTGAATAGCTGGACAGGTTTTTCATTGATGAGGTATTCGTAAGGTCCAGGTCCCATAGTTCCTAAAATGCGCCTGTTAAAGCAGATAGTATATTCATAGGTCGGATGGTGCCAAAACTGGTGCTTGCATTAAGGTGGAATCTAAGGCCAAGTGTCGCTACTGCGAAAATCGGCGACGGCTGACAGAAGAGTCGCCACCGTGCGTTATTTATCCCACAGGAGGGAAAGGAAACACTCGAAGTAAACCTAACGCAAAGACGGGAAAAGGTATGGTCATCGCAACCAAAACCTGGGTTCGGGAGTCGGTTACGCAAGGGGAAGGTATTAGCACCCCTCACGTCCATCGTACTCGATGGGATCCACGCTTGCTTGGATTGTACGGATTACACTTCTATCTAAACTAAAGGATAAGGTCTGAAAAGAAAAGAAAATATGACTCGGTAAAGCATCGCACTTTATGCCTACGTATTCCCGTCTGGAACGAGAAATCAGAGTCAACGTAGTTCGCCTAACTACGTGGGAAGGTGGGGGAAGGTTGCTCGCTAGGATATCGCATCCTATGCCTACGTACTTCCACACAGCATGGAAGATCAGAGCAAACGCAGTTCGGGCTACGCACGACACAAGCTGTTCAAGTGTCTTTTATGAAAAATCTCACCTTAAACAAGGGTTTTCTTATTGCAAAAAAAAGGTTGATGTTTGTTCAAATCTTTTGACGGAAGAAATGAATTAATCTCTGTTATAACCTTTATTAGTGTTTTTCTGTTGTTTTGAAGGAAGAAGAGATGACACTCTACAAATCCTAGGGTTAAAAAGGGGAATAAAATCTACCCTAATGTTATCATGCATGGGTTAACACCTAATGTCTATCATGCTCCCCTCTTGTGCAGAGAGAAACAGAGATCCTAAGGGAATAGACGAAACAAAAACAGCAGATATATACAATAAAGCAGTAAAAATGCATGGATGCAACAATACAAGCGAGGCAAGGGAGTCCCACTCAACCTCGAACCTAGAAAACAATAGGCAAAAGTGAACAGGGTTCACTTTCAACCCAACAAGCTAAACAGCAAACAATACAGTCAATCAATACATCAGAAACAAAACAGCAAAAGCTAAACAGCAAAGCAGTCTTCATCAGCATCAGCAACTATCTTCAAGTCAATATCAGCTATCCACAGGCTTCAAGCAAGCATCAGAATTTATCTTCAATCTCCCAATGGCTTTTCTTCAAGTCCTAACCTCCAAGCTGAGGAATCAATCATAAGGATGAACAGGGTGTTAAGCAATTAGTTGACCACCAAGGGTGGCAAACAGATTGCTATCAACACAAAGAATATTTCTCTCAAGAGTTCTATCCCTTAGACATTAGCACCAAGCCTTCCAAAGGAAGGGGGTGAATGTCTTAGAGAGACTCTGCATCACAGAGAAGAATGGAGGCAATCAAGACCTTCCATGTTTGAGAATCAAGTTGGCTACTCTAGAGCTCTGCCTAACCCCTACATCCTACAAACTTCAGCAGCTACCAGCAAGAGATACTCCTCCTCAACTCTGGAAGTGGGCCTTCAGTATCTGGTCTTCAAATGGGCTTCATCATCACAGGTCTTCAGCTCTCCCAGGCCCCAAGCAACCCAATACCCCACACAGACAAAAAGATAACCCTAAAGAGGGCACACCACACAATTAATCAAATATAAGCAATATACTAATAGCAGTAGGGGAATCCTAATATTTTCTAAGGGATCTATCCTATACCCATAACCCCTATAGTCCCATACCCCAAAAATCAAATGAAAATCTCCTAAAAGAATTAATCTAGTCCACCTATGCTCATTTAAAACCCTAATTTTGATCATACTAATCACACTTAACCAAATCACCTAAAAATTAATCCTAAAATTGTGAATTAAATTTCATGTACAAGTTGAAGTCCTAATCTAATCACTCTAAAAAGAATGAACCCTAAATCTAAGGGGACCTATGAGAACTAAAATTAACAAATTTGAGTACTAAACTAAACTTAATAAAATGCTATTTACAAGAAAAATACACAAAAAATAGTAAAACAAAATAAAATGTCAATTTTATTGTTTGGTATTTTTCTAGACAGAATTATGGACCTATAGCAAAAAGAACCAATTAAAACTAAGCTATTTCCTATTTTTTATGATTTTTTAAAGACATTAAAAATATTAAAGGAATTAAAATCACAAAATAGAAATAAAAGGGGGAGGGGGTCCGAATAGCAGCTTCGCTCAGTTGTTTAGGTTATTGGGCTGAGAAGGTGGGGTGCGAATATAACATGAGATAAGCCCATCAACTAATCAGAAATCAAATTAAAAATCAAAAATAAAAGAAAAGCGCGTGGGGGTGTGGTCAGCAGAGTTTTGTAGTTCATTTCCAAGTTGGGCCTGATGTGGAGGTGTGGATAACACGTAATTGCTGAGCCCATGACCCCAAACTAATCTAAACGCATCGTTTTGATTTTTTTAAAACTCCCTCCGTTTCTGATTTAAACTGGGACCGTTGGATTGTATTAACAAGTCAATATAATGGAAAGATCTAGTGGTGGTGAGTCATCGTCTCCAATGTGATTTCTAGGGTTTCAGATTACGTGCTCCATGCATGAGATTTCTTCAGCTTCGTTCTCACTCACCACTCAACTAAATGGCGTGATGTAAAGAGCAAAATTGCTCCACTCTCTTCCCTCTATACAACCCTGATCTTAATTTCACCTAATTCTCAACCCAAATTAAAACCCGATGATTGGAAGTTCTGGACACCATTGATTGCACCTGATATGCACCTCAATATTTCTTACTCAAACTACCCTAGAATGATCTACAGGTTATGGTGAGTATCCTGAGCTATCTCAATAGTATCATCATGCCCTAAATGGAGTGTTCTAGGTCATCAAAGAAAAACTGCCATGGATCAAACCTTCACTAATGGTCACAACAGCTTGTATGCATGTTCATCTTCCTAACCCTAACAATCCTACACCAATAATCTAACCTAATAACACCTAAACAGAGAGATGAAAGAAACTTCACCAACCTGCAATTCTTGATGAAACAGATGGGAAGGAGCTCGATTCAACCCTTGTAAGCTTTCACCAATGATCTTTGGGAAGTGCTAGGGTTTCTGTTTGCAAAAGAAATGGTGGAAGATGCTTGGATTCTTGCCTGCACTTCTGATATGGATTCTTGCAATGTGAAAGCTAGCTCTTCAATCCTCCATTGTTGGACCTCTGATCTTGCTTACAATCACTCACAAACTTCAATGGATGATGGATGAAGAAAAGAAATGATCAGAAATGGAAGATTATGATGATTCTCTCAATTTCTTACAATGGAAGCAACCTCTTAATTCTCTCTATTCTCCCCTTCAATGCACCAACCTCTTGCACAAATGACTTCACTTCATTATATAGATGATGACTAACAGATTGAGAAGTTTCTAGAATGATCTTGGAGGATTCTAGAAAGTGGTGGAAAATTCATGAACTTCTCATGCCATGATACTTTGAATATCTCTTATCTCATGCTTGCACCTTTCCAAACTTGTGTTAAAATCTCCTTTCATGAGATATTGGGAGTGTATGTGTGAAAACCAAGCCTTTCCTTGCCTTGTGTTGAATTTTACCAAGTTGCCTTATGATGCAAGAAACAATATTACAAAGCAAGTCCAATTTTTAAACCCTAACTCAAAAAAGTGGCTGAACCAATGTCTTTAAAATGATGTTTGGAATCAATTTGGTATATTGGATGACCCATATTGGATTTGTAGACCTCTCAAACCAATTTTTTATTTCAACTTTTTCAACTTATATGCCTTTTTAGGTCATTTTTCACCAACTTTGGTCAAGTCTCATTCTATGCATTTCCAAACTTCCATGACTTCTTTTCTTGACTTAAAATGAAATTTTGAGCAACTTTGATGTTGTGAAGTTTTTCATTTGAAGCTTCCTTGTATGAGTTTTAGGCATAGGCTAAGAATGACCTGTAATCCTCAGATGACCAAAATACCCTTTACTTGCCAAGACCATAAGTAGAGTTCCACAAATCATATGAAGGCATACCATACCATTCTAGAAAGCTAAGACAATAAGGAACAACTCTCATGTTGGCCATAAATCCATTTGAAAACTTCTTGAAGGTAAAAGGTTGCTTGGAAGACAGACAATTTTCACAGACAAAATTCAGTGCCCTCAGATGACCTGTAACTTGAAAGAGCTATAACTTGAGTTATACAAATCATCTTGATGACTTCCACCACTCAAATTAAAGCTATGAAGATACTCTACAAGTTTCATGTGGACCAGAAATTCATATGAAGCTTGAATTTTGAGCTACACTGCTTTGAAGTTTGACCTAAATCAGGGGATTTTACACTGAAACCCTAATTTAGTAACTCCAGTTCTCTTTGACTCCTCTTGATTTTTCTTTATCACAACATCATATCCATATCCATATAGCAAATAATGAATCCCACATTCTTCAAATGATCTTGGAAGCCCTTCAAAACACTTCTTTGACCTAGAATTGACCCAGTGTTGACCTTAGTTGACTGACTTCAACTGGGGCTCTTGCAATCACTCTAATGACTTGGTTCTTCTTCAAAGTGATTCTCTAGACCCTTCATAACATCCATACACACCTCATGCTCTTGGCTCACAGCTCCCACACCCTCTGATGATCCCCCAACTAGCCTCAAGATAGGAGAGAACTCACTGATCAATCTGGCAGCTCTTCAAAGCTCAAATTCTTCCCTGATGACCTGAGTAGACCTGAATATGAATGAAACCCTTGGATATGCCTCTTGAGACAAGAATAGCACTTTGATCCCCTGTTAAGATAGCTTGCCTATGCAATGCAATGCAGATGAATACACTATGTACATGATGACAATGCAAATGAATATGCAATTGAAACATAAACCTAAGTTAGAAAGGTTGGGAAAATTTTGGGGTGCAACAGCTGCCCCTATTCAAGCGACTTGGACCCGACTGGATGAAGAGCGCGCAACTTTCAGACATTCGAGGTACGAGACAGTTGAATACGAAAGAACCCGGAAATTTGCCAACCGCAAAAATAAATTGCGAAACGACTACTGCTTGAAAAAAACCCTGGGAACTGGCTTCTGTCGTCACGGCAACAACTAGCCATCCATCTGTCAAATAATCTGATGTTGTCCGCAGACCACTCCATTCCGAAGAAATGAGCATACACCATATAACGAGAAATTGTTGATATCACTTATCAACCTCTGTTGATCTCACTTATCAACCTCTGTTGATCTCACTTATCAACCTCTGTTGATCTCACTTATCAACCTCTGTTGATCTCACTTATCAACTGAGCACACGCTAACCAGCGGGAGAATACTGACTTCACTTGTCATGTTGACTTCACTGATCAACCTTTCGTATCGCGAAGAAACGAGCGAACGCTTACCCAAACGATACAATGTTCGAAGATACGAACAACCAACTCTGCGGGGAAATGAGAAACTTAACCAAGTAACTCTGAGGGGACAATTCTGACGACTGCCGTCAAACACTTGCTGGGGGAATTGGGAACTTAACCAAGCGCCCTTGTTGAAAAATACGAGGAATTTAACCAAACAACTCCTGTAGCAAGCTCCCTGCTGGGGACTATGAGGGACTTAACCAAATGACTCATTGAAGTAACACCCTGCTGGAGAACATAACTCTGTTGGAGAATTGCGGGTGACGACCCACAAACTCTGGATTACCACATTCTAATACTGATACCACATCATCCTGAGAAAGACTCAGCTGGGGAAATACAAGTGACTTAACCAAGCGACTTGTCAAAGGATACCCTGCCGGGGACTACGAGGAACTTAACCAAGTATCTCGTTGAAGAACAACCCGCTGGGGATTACATCTCTACTGGGGTAACTGCGGGTAACCGCCCAAAATCTGCATTATGCTATTTCTACAGCACTCTGAGAAAGGACTCGGCTGGGGAGAAAGAAAAATGCTTGACCAAGCAACTCTGCTAGGGGAATGTGCCATGGCGAACACGATCACTGCGTGCCTGGCACAACAACCTTCGGTAATAATATGAACACGATTACTGCGCATTCTACACCGCAACTCTCTTGACAGGAGAAAACACGATCACTGCGCGTCTTGATGCTGTAAACAAAACCACATGATGGTACACATACGACGAACACGATCACTGCGTGCTGCGTTACAACCACATCGACCATAAATCCAACCGGATGAGATAAACACGATCACTGCGTGCCAGACGGAATAAACCTGCATAGAAGAGGCGAACACGTTCACTGCGTACTTCAACCACCAACATGATAAACACGATCACTGCGTGTGCTGCAATAGGACGAATACGGTCACTGCGTATCTCGACCAACAAAACCCCGGAATGATGTTAACACGATCACTGCGTGTGCCACAAAACCAACCCATGTAACAGGACGAATACGATTACTGCGTATGCCGACCAACAAACCCACTGATACGATAGCCACGATCACTGCGCGCTCCGCATCATAAGTTCCCATGGTACTATCAACACGATCACTGCATGCTGTACAAATACGATCACTGCGTATCTTGAACACGATCCCTGCGCGTTCGAACACGATCACTGCGCGTTCTGAGCCACGATCCTCTTGACTGGAGAAAAACACGATCCCTGCGTGTTGCGTGTCTCAACTAACCCACATAACTGGACGAATACGATCACTGCATATCCTGACCATACATAGGATAAACGCAATCACTGCGCGCTTCATGTCACGACCCTCTTGACTGGAGGAAACACGATCCCTGCGTGCTGTGACACAACTTCAAACATGGGACGAATACGATCACTGCGTACTTCGGCCACCAACAACCCGATGAACACGTTCACTGCGTGTCTTACAGCATAATCAAACTGCATAACGGACGAATACGGTCACTGCGTATACCGACCTACAAAACTGGATGAACACGATCACTGCGCGTCAATCTATAACCACCGTGTAACGGACGAATACGATCCCTGCGCATATCGACCAACAACTGGATGAACACGATCACTGCGCGTCAACCCATAATCACTGTAGAACGGACGAATACGATCACATATATCGACCAACGACATCATATGATATGGTAAAACACGATCACTGCGTATCAACCCATAATCACTGTAGAACGGACGAATACGATTACTGCATATATCGACCAACGAAATCACATGATATGGTAAACACGATCACTGCGTGTCCTGCACCATCAATAGAGTGAGCGCGATCACTGCGCGTCCTGCTCAATAAACCCCCGAGACGATACCAACACGATCACTGCGTGCCTTACAAAATAATCTTCTTAGATCGGGACGAACGCGATCACTGCGTCATTCGACCACAGATACACATACCAAGATCAACACGATCACTGCGTGTCCTACGACATGAACCCCATAGATGGTACAAATACGATCACTGCGTACTTGGGCCACAAATCAACATCTCGAAATTAACACGATCACTGCGTGCCTTACAATATGAACCCCGTAGCTGGTACAAATACGATCACTGCGCACTTTGACCACAAAATCCACATCTTCCTGAATCACGATTTCTCTTATCGGCAAGGAATAACATATCTGAAACTGGAGAGGTAACCACCTGGCTTATGTTTCAAATATACATGTTTGATAATGACGTAATGCTTCCATACTGCATGGAGATGCTACGCATTTGGGTAGAATGCAAATGCTCATGATGCATGCTTATGCAAAGAGTTGCTTCAGCAAAATAAATGCTGAAGGCACACTGGATCCGCTGGGGATGACCGGAATACTACCGATGCACTTCCAACAAAATAAATGTTGGAAAGATGAACTAACTCCGCTGGGGATAACCATCCTGCTAGGAAAGTAGCTCACGAACTCAAAACTCCAAAATCTGCTGAGAAAAGGTCCTCCTGACGTGGAAGAGCGACTTGCTGGGGAAAGAAAGGACAATCCTGCTCGGGAAAACTCCTTTCAGCTGCTCCAACCACCTGATCACACTCTGTGGGGAACCTCTCCTGCTATCACTGAGCTGGGGAAATCATCCCGCTATCACTGAGCTGGGGATTGAACTACACATTCTGATTTGCACTGCACAAGAAACTCTCAGGGAAGTTAGTCACATTTGTCTCGACCTTCACTGGGGAAGACTCTGCTCTGCTTGATGAGCTAATTCTGAATTGCTGAAGATACATGATCTTTTCCTTTGACACAATCTCCACTCTCCTGGGGAGACAACATTCAATTTTGTCTGGACTTCACCGGGGAAAGACACAACATTCATCCTCTGGAGAGGGTACCAACCTGCCATGGACTCTGGCGGGGATCTTTGCAGGCTTTTGAATAACTTGCCCCAATGCACTCAACTTGCCCCTATCTAACTCCTGGGAATGCTTGCGCTGAACCGCTTGCTGTGAGACGACCTCGAGATTACTTGCCCCGGTATCTATACGACAAAAAGATTCAATCTCCATTAGCCCTGATCAACCCAGTTGGTTTTAACGCTCTTGGCGGCGGCGTGCCCCTGAATGAGCGTTCTAGCGACTTATCCTGATCCGATTATCCACCTGAAGTATCTGCTTTCAAATCTCCATGTTCTGCATGACTGCCCCTGATTGGATCTTCGAGGAGACTCACTTCTGATTAGTTGCCTCTCAAGCATACTGCCCTTTGGTCAACTGAAGCTTCGGGACTTGCCCTCAGACTAACTGATTCCGAACTCACTGGAAGTCAATGCCCCTGATTCACATGACTTTTCCCCCGATTAGCTGATCCAGAACAGTACCTCCAACTACGAGAGATTTACTGAATCTCGACTTGATTGCCCCAGAGTAGCTGACTTCGCATGGCTGACCTGACTGGGAATCACGATAATAGCTTGCTCCTGCTCTCGGAACATTCGGGCGCTCTGTATTCTATCCTGACCATACTTTCCATTGCAGAAAACTTTCCTGCTGTCAAGCGCTTACTCGCAAGTAAAACAAATTGTTCTGCGTAAAAGACATATTAATGCAACACATATGACAGCTTTGACATCCAATCTGTTCACTGGGAAAAGGAAAAACAGTTTATAGCATATAATGCACAAAGCATTTATCAACATCAATACCAACATGGTAAGAGGAACCCTTTCAGGAGTCAGAATCGACGCGACCTTTACTGAAGTATGCTTTTGAAACAACCTGCTTCAATTAGGACTTTTGAAGGTTATAACGTGGTCAAGTTCACGGTTTTGAAGGAAAGGATAAAGGCTCAAAGTTTATTTTAACCCACCCATTCTCCTTGATGTTCTCCGATCCTATGTTCAGCTAATTCGACCTTAGCGCTCACCTCTCAGAGGCTGAAAGATAGGAGTGATAGTTCGAAAACCCATGAGTTTTTGGAGTGACAGCCACTCACTTTTCGTCTTTGACACTTAGGGTCACACGACTCGTATTTGATTTGAGGATTTTTCTTTTTGTCCTCCTTTCATCTTTTTTCTTATCCCTAACTTTTGCCTGGACGAACTCTTTTTGAGTTTCTTTTGATTTTTTAAGTCCAGCGGGATGCCCTCATTTTTGCCTAAGTCATTTGTCTTGAAGTTGTGACTTAGCGGGCTTTTGATTCTTTCTTTTTTCTTTATTTTTTCGAACAAGGCGTGTGACACTGGTTGCCTGACTCATTGGAGAATAATGTGACTGCCTCCCTCTTGATTTAACCATTGTGGTTTTTTTAGGCACGACCTCTAGAGGTGTGATTGATCCTCGAACAGACACTCCTTTTGCAACTTGAACGCTCGGTCAAATTAGCTAACACCTACCCTGCCCCAGGTTAAGATTGAGGGTTTTTCATTCACAGAAAGAAACTCCTACTACAAGGCTCAAAGGGGTTGACAAGGGATTATCTTCCTTATAACTCCGGTGTTTAGGGATTTGAAATAATGCCTGTACATCATCAACAGGTTTTATTTCAAAAGCATACAATCAGAAGCTGCATGTCGTTCATTTTCGTCATCCTCCGCAGATTCCTCTTAACCAGGCGTTGGACATTTGTAAAAACAATTAGTGAACACGAATGGATTTAATCAAAACATGCATATTTATTTCATTATCATCAATTGAAATGAAAACAACAAGTTTTACGAACAAGATTGCAATTCAAACATGAAAGAAACTACAAACGTAAAGAAATGACAAGATAAAACAAAGAAAAACGCCAGCTTCCGAGAACCGGGCTTTCACATCTGTCCTGCTGCTGAACCAGCTATCTTCGCAATCAGTTATTAGAGGCAGCCTGCCACTGTTCTGATCTACTTTTAACGGCCCACCCGAACTATAGAACTCCTCTTTGTCCACCCTATTCCAGCCTATTCATGGTTTGGCATTGGTTGTTGTGTAATATTGGGACCTTCCTTCCCAAAATTGATGGCTGTGCTATCAAGCAGATCTTGCACTTTGTGCTTGAAAGCTAAACAGTTCTTGATGTTATGCCCGGGTGCACCAGAGTGAAAATCACAGTGCTCGTTGATGTTGTACCCTACCGGTGGCGTGCCAGTCGGCGGCGCCAAGGTTCTCTTTTCAACTAGCTGTAACTTCAATAGATTCTGAAGGAGCTCTGCGTAAGATACTGGCGGTACCTCAAACACCCTCCTCGGTCTTGGAGCCTGAAACCTCCGCTGATTCTGATTAGGCTGCTGCTGAGCCTGCTGCTGAGGTGGTCCCAGAATAGTCACACTTGCAACTTGAGGCTGTGGACGCCGATTCTGATTTCTATTTCTCCGCTGAACATTATACACCGCATTAGCATCATCTTGCCTTTTACCACCGAAGGCTTTCTTGTTGCTTCCAGCTGAAGCAGATTCTCCCGGTTGAATCGTACCAATTTTTATCCCGTTCTCTATACGCTCCCCCATCAGGATCAGCTCGGAGAAGGTACTCATTGAGAAGTTGAGCAGCCGGTCATAGTACATTCCTGAGAATGTCCCTACGAACAAGTCCATCATTTCCCTCTCGACCATAGGGGGTTGTACTCTAGCAGCCAAATCACGCCATCTCTGGGCGTACTCTTTGAAGCTTTCCTTGGGCTTCTGGGACATGCTTTGCAACTGAACTCTGTTAGGAGCGAGATCGCTGTTGTATTGGTAATGCTTCATGAAAGCTTCCGCCAATTCTTTCCAAGTTCTGATCTGTGTTGGCTCCAGGCTCATGTACCACTCCAATGACGGCCCTGACAAGCTGTCTTGGAAAAAGTGCATAAGCATCTTTTCGTCGTCTGAATACACGGACATCCTTCTGTAAAATGAACGGACATGCACCCTCGGGCACGTGTCGCCTCTATACTTATCAAAGGACGGCGCCTTGAATTTCAGAGGTACCCTCAGCCCTGGTACCAACCCCATGTTGGACATATCCAGTCCCACAGCGTTCTGATCAGCCAGACCATTTACCTTTTCTTCCAACAATCTCATGCGGAGGCTATCCCCTGTAGGCCTCCCGTAGCCTTCATTATGACCGGAGAAAACGTCTTCCTGATGATCCTCCCAACGAGGTATCTCTTCATATGCAGCATGTCCAGTGTTACGACCCAGACCTGCTTGGAAGTACCTGGGGTCACCCCTCAGGTTGCCCATATCCTGGCCGTTGTTCATACCCATTCCATATCCTGCGTTACCATAACCATGGTCTCCGTATCCAGTTTTGGCGCCAGCCACATTGCCATATCCCACATTCATACCCTGAAAGCCCTGATTACCATTGCCGCCATTTAGCCCGACGTTCTCCGCACCCATGTTGAAACCCTGGTTGACGTTCCCTACAAACACTCCTGCAGTGTCTCCGTTAGTGTTACCAGTATTTCCGTTCCCACCAGCAGGACCGACCTCTCCGTTGTTCAGCCCAGCGACTGGAATGTGATCAGCACTTTGATGATTTTCAACCCTGGGAGAGTTAGCCACATTTTCACCACGCGGGGTGCCGTTGTTTTCAGCGCGAGCAACCAACGGCTGCACCAGACTCTGCAACTGTTCCTGTCCTTTGGCGATAGTCTCCATGGTTTGCATGAACAGGGCCATCCTGTCACGCATCTCTTGCATTTCACTCTGCATGGCGTCCATGATCTTCTTCTGGTTGGTTCTTGTAGAGTAACGGTGGACCCGCTCTTCTGCAATCCTGAAAATACCTGGAACGGATGCGGGAGATAAGATACACGGCTCACAAACCTGCAATGCAAATATGAATATGTATGCAAAATGCAATGTATGTCTGTGCATTAGGGATTATCATTCCCCGATTCTAGTGTGAGTGCCAGTGCAGTGACAATGCTAGCAAGACAGTGACTGGAGCTGAATCAAAGAAAACCTCATATATTGAAGAGAAATCCAAGAATACAATAACACTGAGAGTATAATGAGAAGGCATGGCCTCAACCAACAATCCTGGTGATGGTCAGCACAAATGCAAATAAAGCATACAAGCTAATACATGAAATGATCAAGTACTCCCATGAGCCCGGTACTCTTCTATTAACTTCTTGGTCTCTGGATGACCTGGTCGGGTGAGCAGACCTTCGTCAAGCTGGTTTCTTCTCTTGAGAACATGTCGCGCGTCACCAGCGGTTTCCTCCCATGCTCCATCCCCGAAGCGATCTTCTAGCTTCCGCTTCTGAGACACCGCTTCGTTCCTGCCTTCGATGGCTTTGTTCAGTGCTTTCCGGAGACTGTATCTGGTCATTACCTCTTCTTCATGCTTCTCAATGCTAGCCTTCAACTGCTTCTCGAGGTCGGAAATTTGCTGCTTCAGCTTATCTTCCCTCTTCTTATTGTTGGTGAGTGTAGCATTCCATGTCTTATTGCAAGAAGAGATTTCTCGGTGAGCGGCGTCGAGTGCTTTCTTCTTTGCCTCCAACATGTCGTGGGAGCTTCTGAACTCTTGACCCAGACGTTCGCGTTTCTTCTTCTCCTCAGTCAACTCAGCACCTAGCCTGTTCACTAGTTCGATCTGTTGTTGGAAAGAACGGACGACCTTATTCTTCTCACTCCTCATCTGAGCTAGCTCCTTCTCTAACTCTTCATTAATCTTCAGCAAGGCTTCCTTTTCCTTCACAACCTGCTCGTAGACCTCCCTTGTGACATTGGTTGGCTCTTCCACCGGAATATGAAAGGGGACCGGAGCAGCTGGAAATGGCATCAGTATCTGTCTGGTTCTCTCCTGAATCCAAACCTTGTAGGGTGCATACGCCTGACAGTCGTTCTTTCCTAACAGCGGCTTCCCCTTTCTGTTAATGTGTGCCCAGGCATGCCGAAGCTTGGCTAGCAAATCTCCATTCAAATCACCTGTGAAGTACAGAGATTCCTGTACTTCTTCCTCCTGAGGCGGATTCTTCAGCGCATATCCAAACTGACAGACGAACAAAGATGGGTTGTAGTTGATGCACCCTTTCCTCCCTATCAACGGAACATTAGGATACCCAGCACAACTGACAATAAGCTCGGATCCCAGCAGATCTCGATCAAACCACTCAACATCTTCAGAAGACAGCCTCATCATACGCTCTGGCCAGTCAGATGTGGTCGCACTATCCATAAAAGGTCCCTTCGAAGGAAGATGGCTCTTGAACCACATATACAGCAGAGGCACGCAACAAGAGACATTCTTGCCTCTCCTGTTCTCATTCCTGTAGTGCATCGAATGGTAGAAGTCTCCGATCAGTGTTGGCACCGGGTTACCAGCAGCAAATAGATGAAACGCATCCATATCCACGAAGTTTGGGAAATTGGGAAACAACACTATCCCATAAATGCATAGAGCCAAAATAGCGTTAAAGACCACCCAACACCCATTCTTGGCGTACTCTTGAGCCTTACCAACCAGAAACTGGAGAGAAAAACCCGGAACTCCTCGCCAAGAAGTCATCAATAACTCAGAAGCATCCATATGCAAGGCTTTGGCTAGGTCCTCCAACTTAGGTTCAGCGGCAGAGTGAATAAAGGGAACTGCATTCTGCACCGGCAGCTCAGTAAACTCTACATACTCCTCCATGGTAGGTCCCAAAATGAAGTCTGCAAATGTGAAACATCTCAAAGCTGGGTCATAGAACTGCATCAGCGTGTACAACCCGTTCAACTCATCATCAGTGGATCTGCGAACCAAACTCAACAGCCGTCCATAACTCTGCCTGAAGCTTCTACGGACATCATCATCTGCCAGGGAAATCAGACCCAGAAGTGGAGTAATATCAGGAATAGGTAGCTTGTAGGCAACTGTCATCCTCAATCCAGCCATAATCAATACCCAGAAGTCCAGACACTAGAACCCGGGGATATGCAAATGCACCTGCAGCACAGACACACGTTAATGGGATGCAATGATAATGAGTATGCAAAACAATGCAATGCAAGCAACATGCAACGGGGACCAAGTGCTATAGCTGAGAAGCCTGGACCATATCAAGAGTCTCAGATAGACCCTCCAATACTCATCAATCCCTGGTCTCAGATATACCTAATACAAAGCTCCAACATCGGTCTCTGATAGACCCATAATATAACCCCAACTGGTCTCTGACAGACCTCAAACCATAACTCGGACTGGTCTTTGATAGACCTCATAATATAACTCCAACCGGTCTCTGACAGACCTCAGAACCATCCATAAATACCCAAGATCTCAGATCAAGAAATAACCGGTATCTGAAGGTCTAGTTACCTGCATAACCCCAAACCCTCTCACAGGTGGATGTCCTAGTAACTGACAAAGGTATGGCATCCTATGCGGTCGTCGGCGTCACAGACTTTCAGGGTTGATGATACGATTCCCAGAAGGAGTGGCATCATCAAATCCTGAAGAGGCCTCACTTAGCCAACTTCCAAATGATCGGTTCCCAGAGTCGACAATCCAACTAACCAGCAACCCTAGCCACCCAAAGGGCAGGACAGGAGGCCAACCAGAAGAACCTCGTCTGAGTGTAGATTTCGCGGGACACTAGGACATGCAAAGCACGTGCGCGCCCACTAATCTCTACTCTAAGTCTAGGTGCACTCAAGCCCAGGTCCGGCTTATCTCTCAATCATGGAACACCCGTCACAACCCCACAATACAGCAATAGTAGTGATAATATAATGCTGAAAGGTAAATACAGAAATGTAAATCCATACAAATTCCTCGACGGGCAAACAAGCGCTAGGATTGACTCTCTAAAGGGATGTTGGATCCCAAATGCATAAGAACCATCGCAGTCCTTAGCAGCCAGGGGACGTTGGATCCCCAACAGAGTCGCCAGCTGCTGGGGATCGCCCCCAAACAGCTAGGAAAAAACCTCAGGCGAAGGGAACCGTCGCAGTCCCCAGCAGAGTCGCCAGCTGTCGCTACTGCGAAAATCGGCGCCGGCTGACAGAAGAGTCGCCACCGTGCGCTATTTATCCCACAGGATGGAAAGGAAACGCTCGAAGTAAACCTAACGCAAAGACGGGAAAAGGTATGGTCATCGCAACCAAAACCTGGGTTCGGGAGTCGGTTACGCAAGGGGAAGGTATTAGCACCCCTCACGTCCATCGTACTCGATGGGATCCACGCTTGCTTGGATTGTACGGATTACACTTCTATCTAAACTAAAGGATGAGGTCTGAAAAGAAAAGAAAACATGACTCAGTAAAGCATCGCACTTTATGCCTACGTATTCCCGTCTGGAACGAGAAATCAGAGTCAACGTAGTTCGCCTAACTACGTGGGAAGGTGGGGGAAGGTTGCTCGCTAGGATATCGCATCCTATGCCTACGTACTTCCACACAGCATGGAAGATCAGAGCAAACACAGTTCGGGCTACGCACGACACAAGCTGTTCAAGTGTCTTTTATGAAAAATCTCACCTTAAACAAGGGTTTTCTTATTGCAAAAAAAAGGTTGATGTTTGTTCAAATCTTTTGACGGAAGAAATGAATTAATCTTTGTTATAACCTTTATTAGTGTTTTTCTGTTGTTTTGAAGGAAGAAGAGATGACACTCTACAAATCCTAGGGTTAAAAAGGGGAATAAAATATACCCTAATGTTATCATGCATGGGTTAACACCTAATGTCTATCATGCTCCCCTCTTGCGCAGAGAGAAACAGAGATCCTAAGGGAATAGACGAAACAGAAACAGCAGATATATACAATAAAGCAGTAAAAATGCATGGATGCAACAATACAAGCGAGGCAAGGGAGTCCCACTCAACCTCGAACCTAGAAAACAATAGGCAAAAGTGAACAGGGTTCACTTTCAACCCAACAAGCTAAACAGCAAACAATACAGTCAATCAATACATCAGAAACAAAACAGCAAAAGCTAAACAGCAAAGCAGTCTTCATCAGCATCAGCAACTATCTTCAAGTCAATATCAGCTATCCACAGGCTTCAAGCAAGCATCAGACTTTATCTTCAATCTCCCAATGGCTTTTCTTCAAGTCCTAACCTCCAAGCTGAGGAATCAATCATAAGGATGAACAGGGTGTTAAGCAATTAGTTGACCACCAAGGGTGGCAAACAGATTGCTATCAACACAAAGAATATTTCTCTCAAGAGTTCTATCCCTTAGACATTAGCACCAAGCCTTCCAAAGGAAGGGGGTGAATGTCTTAGAGAGACTCTGCATCACAGAGAAGAATGGAGGCAATCAAGACCTTCCATGTTTGAGAATCAAGTTGGCTACTCTAGAGCTCTGCCTAACCCCTACATCCTACAAACTTCAGCAGCTACCAACAAGAGATACTCCTCCTCAACTCTGGAAGTGGGCCTTCAGTATCTGGTCTTCAAATGGGCTTCATCATCACAGGTCTTCAGCTCTCCCAGGCCCCAAGCAACCCAATACCCCACACAGACAAAAAGATAACCCTAAAGAGGGCACACCACACAATTAATCAAATATAAGCAATATACTAATAGCAGTAGGGGAAACCTAATATTTTCTAAGGGATCTATCCTATACCCATAACCCCTATAGTCCCATACCCCAAAAATCAAATGAAAATCTCCTAAAAGAATTAATCTAGTCCACCTATGCTCATTTAAAACCCTAAATTTGATCATACTAATCACACTTAACCAAATCACCTAAAAATTAATCCTAAAATTGTGAATTAAATTTCATGTACAAGTTGAAGTCCTAATCTAATCACTCTAAAAAGAATGAACCCTAAATCTAAGGGGACCTATGAGAACTAAAATTAACAAATTTGAGTACTAAACTAAACTTAATAAAATGCTATTTACAAGAAAAATACACAAAAAATAGTAAAACAAAATAAAATGTCAATTTTATTGTTTGGTATTTTTCTAGACAGAATTATGGACCTATAGAAAAAAGAACCAATTAAAACTAAGCTATTTCCTATTTTTTATGATTTTTTAAAGACATTAAAAATATTAAAGGAATTAAAATCACAAAATAGAAATAAAAGGGGGAGGGGGTCCGAATAGCAGCTTCGCTCAGTTGTTTAGGTTATTGGGCTGAGAAGGTGGGGTGCGAATATAACATGAGATAAGCCCATCAACTAATCATAAATCAAATTAAAAATCAAAAGTAAAAGAAAAGCGCGTGGGGGTGTGGTCAGCAGAGTTTTGTAGTTCATTTCCAAGTTGGGCCTGATGTGGAGGTGTGGATAACACGTAATTGCTGAGCCCATGACCCCAAACTAATCTAAACGCATCGTTTTGATTTTTTTAAAACTCCCTCCGTTTCTGATTTAAACTGGGACCGTTGGATTGTATTAACAAGTCAATATAATGGAAAGATCTAGTGGTGGTGAGTCATCGTATCCAATGTGATTTCTAGGGTTTCAGATTACGTGCTCCATGCATGAGATTTCTTCAGCTTCGTTCTCACTCACCACTCAACTAAATGGCGCGATGTAAAGAGAAAAATTGCTCCACTCTCTTCCCTCTATACAACCCTGATCTTAATTTCACCTAATTCTCAACCCAAATTAAAACCCGATGATTGGAAGTTCTGGACACCATTGATTGCACCTGATATGCACCTCAATATTTCTTACTCAAACTACCCTAGAATGATCTACAGGTTATGGTGAGTATCCTAAGCTATCTCAATAGTATCATCATGCCCTAAATGGAGTGTTCTAGGTCATCAAAGAAAAACTGCCATGGATCAAACCTTCACTAATGGTCACAACAGCTTGTATGCATGTTCATCTTCCTAACCCTAACAATCCTACACCAATAATCTAACCTAATAACACCTAAACAGAGAGATGAAAGAAACTTCACCAACCTGCAATTCTTGATGAAACAGATGGGAAGGAGCTCGATTCAACCCTTGTAAGCTTTCACCAATGATCTTTGGGAGGTGCTAGGGTTTCTGTTTGCAAAAGAAATGGTGGAAGATGCTTGGATTCTTGCCTGCACTTCTGATATGGATTCTTGCAATGTGAAAGCTAGCTCTTCAATCCTCCATTGTTGGACCTCTGATCTTGCTTACAATCACTCACAAACTTCAATGGATGATGGATGAAGAAAAGAAATGATCAGAAATGGAAGATTATGATGATTCTCTCAATTTCTTACAATGGAAGCAACCTCTTAATTCTCTCTATTCTCCCCTTCAATGCACCAACCTCTTGCACAAATGACTTCACTTCATTATATAGATGATGACTAACAGATTGAGAAGTTTCTAGAATGATCTTGGAGGATTCTAGAAAGTGGTGGAAAATTCATGAACTTCTCATGCCATGATACTTTGAATATCTCTTATCTCATGCTTGCACCTTTCCAAACTTGTGTTAAAATCTCCTTTCATGAGATATTGGGAGTGTATGTGTGAAAACCAAGCCTTTCCTTGCCTTGTGTTGAATTTTACCAAGTTGCCTTATGATGCAAGAAACAATATTACAAAGCAAGTCCAATTTTTAAACCCTAACTCAAAACAGTGGCTGAACCAATGTCTTTAAAATGATGTTTGGAATCAATTTGGTATATTGGATGACCCATATTGGATTTGTAGACCTCTCAAACCAATTTTTTATTTCAACTTTTTCAACTTATATGCCTTTTTTAGGTCATTTTCCACCAACTTTGGTCAAGTCTCATTCTATGCATTTCCAAACTTCCATGACTTCTTTTCTTGACATAAAATGACACTTTGAGCAACTTTGATGTTGTGAAGTTTTTCATTTGAAGCTTCCTTGTATGAGGTTTAGGCATAGGCTAAGAATGACCTGTAATCCTCAGATGACCAAAATACCCTTTACTTGCCAAGACCATAAGTAGAGTTCCACAAATCATATGAAGGCATACCATACCATTCTAGAAAGCTAAGACAATAAGGAACAACTCTCATGTTAGCCATAAATCCATTTGAAAACTTCTTGAAGGTCAAAAGTTGCTTGGAAGACAGACAATTTTCATAGACAAAATTCAGTGCCCTCAGATGACTTGTAACTTGCAAGAGCTATAACTTGAGTTATACAAATCATCTTGATGACTTCCACCACTCAAATTAAAGCTATGAAGATACTCTACAAGTTTCATGTGGACCAGAAATTCATATGAAGCTTGAATTTTGAGCTACACTGCTTTGAAGTTTGACCTAAATCAGGGGATTTTACACTGAAACCCTAATTTAGTAACTCCAGTTCTCTTTGACTCCTCTTGATTTTTCTTTATCACAACATCATATCCATATCCATATAGCAAATAATGAATCCCACATTCTTCAAATGATCTTGGAAGCCCTTCAAAACACTTCTTTGACCTAGAATTGACCCAGTGTTGACCTTAGTTGAATGACTTCAACTGGGGCTCTTGCAATCACTCTAATGACTTGGTTCTTCTTCAAAGTGATTCTCTAGACCCTTCATAACATCCATACACACCTCATGCTCTTGGCTCATAGCTCCCACACCCTCTGATGATCCCCCAACTAGCCTCAAGATAGGAGAGAACTCACTGATCAATCTGGCAGCTCTTCAAAGCTCAAATTCTTCCCTGATGACCTGAGTAGACCTGAATATGAATGAAACCCTTGGATATGCCTCTTGAGACAAGAATAGCACTTTGATCCCCTGTTAAGATAGCTTGCCTATGCAATGCAATGCAGATGAATACACTATGTACATGATGACAATGCAAATGAATATGCAATTGAAACATAAACCTAAGTTAGAAAGGTTGGGAAAATTTTGGGGTGCAACACCAAGCTTGTGGGCAATCATTGTCACGAGGCCTCCTATAAGAATAGGTGATTGTGGTTCCTGAGTGAGGCGTTTGAAATATCTCATCATGAAAGGCACTGCATTTACTGTACGTCCCTGAGAAGCACAAAACATGATAAATAACTCCTCTTTAGATACTGTAGTAATATTTTCTTCTTTTCCGAAAAGGGTGTGAGCTAGTATCTTGTGAAAGTATCTGAAAGCTGGATTATGAATCTCATCATTATACATTCTGTCTGGTTCAGGGTGATAGTCGCCTGTGATTCTACCCCAGAATTGGTCAAGTTCAAAATCAATATCGTCGTCTTCTGCACTGATGAACACATGCGGTCCGCTAGGAAATCCTAGGAGGTTAGCTAGTGACATCTGGCTATGGGTTTGGTCCATTCCAAACATTCGAAAGGTAATCAGCTCTGTGTTGGATCCAAAACCATAGTTGGGTAGGTATCTGAAGGAACTAAGGAATTCGTAGGTGAGGTCCTTATAGGTAGCAAAACGTGTTTTCAAAGCAGTGTTCTCCCAACCCAGTTGATTGAACAGGTATTGGATGCTATCCGTGATTCCTAGTTTATCCATGGTAGACTTATCGTAATACAGCGTTAAGGCTAGTTCTCTTTCAGTTAATGCTTCAAATCTTGCCTTTTGAGCTAGTCCTCGAAAATGAACCTTTGTGAAGTCGTACTCGGCCATACTCGCAGGTAAGTCGGAGAAAAACAGGAGGAATGTTTTGAAGACTTTTAAAATCCTGAAAAGTTTAAAACAGAAGTTTGAAGTCAGGATTTTTAAAAAACAAAAAGCGGTAAAAATAAAAGACAAAAGAGAAAAATAAAAATAAAAATATGAAAACAAACGAAAGTACAAATAGTAGTAATTTTAAGTTTAGAATTTTTGTTAAAGTTTCAAAGTAAAAATTTTAAATAAAAATGAAATACAATAACGAGGAAAATGCGGGAAAATTGGGTTGCCTCCCAGTAAGCGCTGTTTTTAACGTCTAAAGCCTGACGATAGCTTGGTGACAAGCTATTCGGGTGTTTGAGCTGGAAGCTCAAGCAATGCTATACTACAGACTTGAGGGCTGTTTTCGTTCTTATTATAATGTTTTAGACGTTGCCCGTTTACGATAAATGGTGCATTCGTCTTATCGGTAATTTCAACAGCTCCACTCTGAAGTACTTTAGTCACTTCATAAGGTCCAGACCACCAAGATTTTAGTTTACCTGGGAAGAGTTTTAATATTGAATTAAATAGCAATACTATGTCTCCCACACTGAATTGTTTCTTGACTGAACGTTTATCATGCCACTTTTTAGTTCGTTCTTTGTAGATACGGGCATTTTCGTAAGCGTCTAATCAAAGTTCTTCCAATTCGTGTAAGTTCAAGATTCGCTTTTCTCCTGCCTCAGTGTAGTTGAAATTGAGTGTTTTAATGGCCCAGAAGGCCTTATGCTCTAATTCTATAGGGAGATGACAGGATTTACCGTAAACTAACTTGTAGGGTGTAGTACCTATTGGTGTCTTAAAAGCGGTCCTATAAGACCATAAAGCTTCATGTAGCTTTGATGACCAATCTTTCCTTGAGGTAGCGACAGTCTTTTCCAATATCTGTTTTATTTCCTTGTTCGAGACCTCTACTTGTCCGCTAGTTTGCGGATGATAAGGTGTAGCTACTCGGTGTCGGACTCCATATTTAGAAAGAAGTTTATCGAATATTCGCGATATGAAGTGAGATCCGCCGTCACTAATGACGAGTCTGGGTACACCGAATCTAGGAAAGATTGTGTTTTTGAAGAGTTTGATTACTACTCGTGCGTCATTTGTTGGAGCAGCAATGGCTTCTATCCATTTAGACACATAGTCTACAGCGATGAGTATGTAGTTATTACCAAAAGAAGGTGGGAATGGTCCCATGAAATCTATTCCCCATACGTCAAAGATTTCTACTTCTAAGATTCCTTTCTGAGGCATTTCATCGCGTTGTGAGATGTTGCCAGTTCGTTGGCATCTATCGCATTTTTGCACAGCGATGTGGACGTCTTTCCAGAGGTTAGGCCAGAATAAGCTGCCTTGGAGAATCTTAGCGCACGTCTTGGATGTACTAGCATGACCACCATATGGTGCTGAATGGCATTGGGAAATGATATTTTCTATTTCTTCCTCTGGGACACAACAACGGTATATGTTGTCGGCCCCTCTCTTGAAGAGTAAAGGTTCGTCCCAATAATAGTGTTTCAGATCGTGGAAGAATTTCTTCTTTTGCTGATAAGTGAGATCCGGTGGAAGCACGCCTGCAGCGAGGTAATTAACGATGTCAGCATACCAAGGTAATGTGACTTGGGCATAGACGGCTTCTACGGCTTTGTCGAATTCTGGATCTTCCGAGATTGAGTTAGGCATGTCACTTTCTAATTTGGCTATCAGACGTTCGTACGGGAAATCATCGTTTATCGGTACTGGTTCATGTTTGATGCCTTCTATTCGGGATAAGTGATCTGCAACAACGTTCTCGGTTCCTTTCTTATCTTTGATTTCTAAGTCAAACTCTTGTAATAACAGGATCCATCTCAATAATCTTGGTTTGGCATCCTTTTTGCTTATTAGGTACCTAATGGCAGCGTGGTCTGTGTATATGATAATTTTTGCTCCTACTAAGTAAGAACGGAATTTGTCAAGCGCAAATATAACTGCTAGAAGTTCCTTTTCTGTGGTAGCGTAGTTCATTTGGGCAGGATCTAAGGTTCTACTGGCATAGTAGATGGCATGGAGTTTCTTATCCTTCCTTTGTCCTAGAACTGCGCCTACGGCATAATCACTCGCATCGCACATGATTTCGAACGGCAGTCGCCAATCGGGTGGTTGCATAATCGGTGCGGTGATAAGGGCTGATTTTAATGTTTCGAATGCTTTTAAACAGTCTTCGTCGAAGACAAACTCAGCATCTTTCATCAACAGGCCGGTCAAAGGTTTTGTGATTTTTGAAAAATCTTTTATAAATCTTCTGTAGAAACCGGCATGTCCTAGAAAACTCCGTATTTCTCGTACGGATTTTGGAGGTTGGAGATCTTTTATAATCTCTATTTTAGCTTTGTCGACCTCAATTCCTTTATTTGATATGACATGTCCTAGAACTATTCCTTGTCGGACCATAAAATGGCATTTTTCCCAATTTAGGACGAGGTTCACTTTTACACAACGTTCTAATACCATTTCTAAGTTTTGTAGGCATCCTTCGAAACTTTGTCCACATACCGAGAAATCGTCCATAAATACTTCCATGATGTCGTCTATGAAATCTGCGAAGATTGCCATCATGCATCTTTGGAAGGTTGCTGGAGCATTACAGAGTCCGAACGGCATTCGGCGGTAAGCAAAAGTACCATAAGGACAGGTGAATGTAGTCTTTTCTTGGTCGTCAGGATGAATAGGAATTTGGAAGAATCCTGAATAGCCATCTAGATAGTAGAAATATGAATGTTTGGCTAATCTTTCCAACATTTGCTCTATGAAGGGTAACGGGAAGTGATCTTTTCGTGTGGCGTTGTTAAGCTTTCTATAATCAATGCACATCCTGCTTCCAGTCACGACTCTTTTTGTTATTGATTCGCCTTTTTCGTTTTTAACTACTGTGACTCCTCCTTTCTTTGGTACGACATGAACTGGGCTAACCCATTCACTATCGGAGATTGGATAGATGATTCCTGCATCTAGCAATTTCTTTACTTCATCTCTGACTACAGTGCTTAGGATGGGGTTCAGTCTCCTCTGATGCTCTCTAGATGTTTTAGAGTCTTCCTCTATTGTAATTCGATGCATACAGATTGAAGGGCTTATACCTTTTAGATCGCTTATGTTATAGCCTAACGCGGTGGGGTACTTCTTTAGAACTTCTAATAGCTTTTCGGTTTCTGGTTGTCCTAAGTCGGCGTTGACTATCACTGGTCTTTTTAGTTCATCGTCTAGGAATTCATATCTAAGCTTTTTGGGCAGTGTTTTAAGTTCTAAAGATGGGTTCTTCGGACCTGGCATATGGTTTGGAGTCAGTGCTAAGCTTTCGCTTAGGATGTCATCTTTATACGGTTTACGCCAATCATCGTCTTCAGAAATATCGGGTATTTGAATCTTTATTATTTCTGAATACGTGGTCTCTTCATTTTCAAGTTCTCTTATGCATTCGTCAATTTCGTCTACTAAATAGCAGGTATCGTCTATGGCTGGTGCTTGTAAAAACTTGGTGAGAATGAACTCTATCTTTTCTTCTCCTACTTCGAATGTTAGCCTTCCTTTCTTCACGTCTATAATAGCTCTGGCTGTAGCTAGGAACGGTCTTCCTAGGATAATTGGGGTAACAGAGTCCTCTTTGATGTCCATGATTATGAAGTCGGTTGGGATGTAGAATTGTCCTATGCGTACTGGAACGTTTTCCAGTATTCCGAAGGGGTATTTTACTGATCGGTCAGCTAATTGTACGGACATTTTGGTTGGTCTCAGGTCTCCCATTTTCAGCTTTCCGCATATAGATAAAGGCATAACACTGATACTGGCTCCTAAATCGCATAGAGCTTTGTCTATCACGAACTTTCCTATGACGCAGGGTATGGAGAAACTACCTGGGTCTTTTAATTTAGGAGGCATGCGGTTTTGAATAATAGCGCTACACTCTGCAGTAAGTGTAACTATTTCTTTATCCTCGATCTTTCTCTTATTCGACAGGATTTCTTTGAGAAATTTAGCGTATGACGGCATTTGAGTTATCGCTTCTGTAAAAGGAATAGTGATATTCAACTGTTTAAGGAGCTCTACAAATTTCTTAAACTGTCCTGAAGTTTTGGAGTTTATTAATCTTTGAGGATAAGGGATAGGTGGTTTATATGGCGCTGGAGGTGCTTGAGTTTTTTCAATTGCGGTATCCTCCTTCTCGTTGTCTTCCTTCTTCTCTAACTCGGATTCCTTTTCTGCTTGTTCAGTTGGTTTTCGTTGCATGGCTGAGTTTTCGGTCCTCGGATCGATCGGTTCGTCCAATTCTTTTCCACTTCTTAATATGAAAGCATTTGCTTGAACTTTTGGATTCTGTTCGGGTTGTCCAGGAAATGTGCCAGCCGGTGCGGCAGCAGAGGCTTGTTGTTGAGCCACTTGTGATATCTGTGTTTCTAGCATTTTGTTGTGGGTGGCTAAAGCGTCTACTTTTCCGGTCAACTGTTTAATTTGCTCGCTAGTGTGTATGTTTTGATTCAGGAATTCTTTGTTTGTTTGAGCTTGAGTAGCTATGAATTTTTCCATCATCAACTCGAGGTTTGATTTCCTAGGTGCAGTCTGAGCAGCAGCTGGTTTCTGATATCCTGGCGGAGCAGTAGGCATTTGCAATGCGTTTTCGCTTTTGTAAGAAAAGTTTGGATGATTTCGCCAACCTGGGTTGTAGGTATTTGCGTAAGGATTTCCTTGAGCATAATTTACTTGGTCTGGTGGGATTCCGGCTAGCAATGGGCATTCGGGCGCATTATGAGTGGTGCTTCTGCATAACTCGCAGTTTGGAGTTACGGCAGCGACGGTTGCAGTGGGGTTAACGGTCAGACTGTCAATCTTCTGTGCTAGAGCATCTACTTTAGCGTTGAACTTTTCAAGGCTGCTGATCTTGTACATCCCACCCTTTGCTGTGGTTTTCTCTATTGGAGTGTGTTCACCTCCCCATTGGCAGTGGTTCTGAGACATGTTTTCTATTAGCTGATAGGCTTCGTCGTATGGCTTATCCATAAGTGCACCGCCCGCGGCATCGTCTATTGTCAATCTAGTATTGTATAAAAGCCCATTATAGAAAGTGTGGATTGTCACCCAGTCTTCTAGACCGTGGTGAGGACATGTTCTCATCATATCTTTGAATCTTTCCCATGCTTCGTAAAGAGATTCAGTATCTTTTTGTCGAAATCCGTTGATTTGAGCTCTAAGCATAGCAGTTTTGCTTGGTGGAAAATATCTCGCTAAGAAGACGTTCTTCAATTGTTCCCACGTCGTAACGGAGTTGGATGGTAAGGATTGTAACCATGTCCACGCTCTGTCTCTAAGAGAGAATGGGAAAAGACGAAGTTTTATCGCGTCTGGAGTTACTCCATTTGCTTTCACTGTGTCTGCGTATTGTACAAACTTCGTTAGATGTTCGTTTGGATCCTCAGTTGCGTTTCCTGAGAATTGGTTTTGTTGTACAGCTGACAGCAATGATGGTTTCAGCTCAAAATCATTTCGAGTAATAGCAGGGGCAGCAATGCTACTTCTAGGCTCCATCTGAGAGGGTGTAGCGTATGCCTTCAGCGGTTTGTTTGGAGATCCTTCAGCCATGTTTGATTCTTCTTCGGATTTGGGAATGGGAGTGAGAGGATCGGGAATGTTATGTTTGAGTTGGTACTCAATGATTCGGCTTCTTAGATGTAAGAAGCGTTCTAGTTCTGCGACTGAAGGTTTCAAGATATCGCCTTGTGGGCGATTACTTGGCATACAATCGACAACACTAGTAAAGGAAAAATGAAAATAGTTAACCTAGTCTATACGGCGTAACAGAAGGTTACACTATTGACTAAACGGGTCCCCGGCAATGGCGCCAAAAACTTATCGCGACTTTCTATGTCTAATACAACCTAACTGCAAGTGCACAGTCTATCGCGTAGTAATAATAGATATCGATCCCACAGGGACTCGTAATCAAACTAGTGTTCTCGGGAGTTACTATGTTTAGCTAGGTAGATAATGTTTAAGGGAATAAGATTGTCACTAAGGGGAACTAAGAATGTTAATTAAATTATAATTAAGTGAATCGATATGCAGTAATTATGTTCTTCGGGGATTTGACAAGTTACCGGTATACGAAATATTTTTCAGAGTTTATTTAAGCAGAAAATGGTGATCTGAAGACTCTCGCCTCACGATGGTTATTGACGCTAATCATAATTCTAAGGGCCAAACGTACGCTTTCGTGTCCCATTCGGGGTTAAAATTATTTTTTGGAAATCTCTAAGTTCTAATTCATTTTAAAGTGCTTTCGCTGTTATTAAAATGAATGACTAGTGTTTACTATCTGGTCTTGTCGCAGCTTTCGCTTGTTGGTTCGTACCTTAATTAATTTCCCACTTTCGTGGCAAAACTACTTTTAAATAAGTTCTCGCTTTCGCGACGAAGTTTATTCAGTAAATTAATTTTAAACACTCAGACCATAAACAACTTTTGAAAAAGACAGTTTTCAACCGGTTATTATCAAATCCCTTTCAAATTATTATTACATATCGATTACTTTAATTTAGCCAGACATGGATTTGGGAAAGGTAAAACATAAATGAAAATAAATAATAATAGCATGCATCATAATAAAAACTGGAATTACGATTGAAATGAGAAACCTGTAAATATTCCAATTGACCTTTGGGCAGATCCTCCACAAATGTTGGCAGGATTCTGGTCTTTGTGCCAATTGATCGTACAACGGAAATAAGAATTACAGAAGAAATGAAAGGAATGCAGAAAAAGAAAAGAGAAACAAATAAGAATACTAAAAACTGGAAAGGTTGCTCTGAAGATAAATTGGCAGCACTTTGTTGTCTGAATGCGGCTCTCTTTCTCTGCTCCCCTTCTTCCCCTTTTATAGAAATGGAATTCTAACGGTTATAACTTGAAGAAGGTGGACTTTGAGGCAGAATTATCAGGGAGTAGTGGTCCACTATTTGGGACTTGGAACTGCTTCTTTCACGTGCATTTGAAGTGGGGCGTTTTTGCCTGCATGACGGTCGTCACAATGTGTGACGGTCGTCACCCGTGTGACGGTCGTCATGGAGCTGTGACGGTCGTCACAGCTGGAAAATCAGCATTCTGCGTTTTTCATGTTGTTTTCATCCGGTTTTCTTCCATATTTCATCTGAGATTGCTTCTTTTCTTCATATTGCTTCGTTTAGACGTGATTGTCAAATACCTGCAAAACATCAGACAAATAACATGGAAATAACCCGAAATTGGATCGAAAACAGTTAAACTTCAGTTGAATTATGCATCAAAATATATATACGATTTCGTGTTATCAATTGGCCTGAGGTATTACCTGAACAAAGCCGTTCGTTTCGGCAACCTCAGATCAATGGACATCCAGTTCTGCTTCAACAGACGTATCTTAGGTACCTTAGGACTAGGAGCCTACGAATACCTCATAGCTGATCAACCTGTCCACCTTTTCACATTGCCCAACCATGAGCTAACCAGTATCCATAACAGAGACAATTGGCTTTATGAATTGGACGAGCCTATGGGACTCCCATCACCTCACTCCACACCCCAGGCTTACATGTATGACAATGATCAAATCTCAGAAGCACATGACTATTTGTACTACCAAGATTATGAGTCCGAAGTGGAGATAGATCCTGAGACCCCTCCTAACTACCATAACTTTCCTGACCCCACTCCTGAACAAAACACAGACAAGTTGGACACTGTTCTGAGAACTATGGACGACCTCAAGCTGGAAGTAACCACTATAAAAGATGAATTAATGCAGCTTCACATGGATTTTGTTACTTACATGGACGTAGTTAGCGACCAATTTAATGACGTTATTCAACAAATCAACAACTTGAAGGAACCAAAGGAGTGATATTTTAGTTTTCTCTTTATTTTTAGTTTACTGCATTTCACATTGTTTCACATTATTTAATTTTGCAATTATTTCTTTTTGGATATTGTATTACTTTAAACTCATTTTTGATTCAATGTTATTTTAATTTCATTCCAGTATTTCCCCTTAATTATATTTCATGTTATTTTCTATTTTGTAATCAGTCTATCATACTGCAAAAGTCTCCAAAAATCATATTTTCCACTGTTAAAATGCCCCACAAGCGAATTTCTGCATTTCTGCAGAATTTGCTGCTGTGACGGTCGTCACACGCATTACGACCGTCACACACCCCTGACGGTCGTCACGCAGATAAAACCCCAATTCTGTCAAAACAGAGGTCACACACCTCTCCACTTCCACTCTCCTAATTCCCCACTTTCCCACATTTAAACCCCACTAAAAGCCCTCCGAATCCCCCATTAAACCTCCACCATTTCAACTTCCAATTCACTATTATATATTAACCTCTGCATTCCCATACCTCACCATCCACAGAAACTTCCTATTCTCAAACCTCTGCATTTCTCTCACGAAAATGGCCAGACAGAACCGTGCAAACCCCGACTTGAGCACTATCACTTTCCGAGAAGGCGAGGCTGGCGAACGGCAGCAAACCAACTTCATAGCATTCCACCAGTGGTCGCTTCAGCCGACCCGGTATGCTCACCTGGATTCTCTGACAGAACTAGGGATTCTGGATGGCGTAACTTGGATGTTACAGAGAGCCGGCATCTGGCATCTCTGCACCAATCCCCAACCCACCTACGAGCAACTCACATTAGAGTTTCTCAGTTCCTTCGCGTACGCAACATCGCCCGGTGATACCAACCAACTTACCGGTGCCGCCTGCTTTCGCTTGTTCGGCACCGAATATCAAGTCCCCCAGGACCGCATCGCCGTCATTGTACAGTTACCTCACAGCGACGATGCTCATCGCCGCATATTCGATCAGTTCTACCAAGAAGCTTTCCCTCTATGGAACCAAATGACCGGCACCACTCCAGAAATTTGGGACACTCTGAATGCTACTCATATCCACAACCCAACAATCCGCTACTTCCACCGCGTGTTGAGCAACACCATATTCGCTCGTGACAGTAACCACAAGGTCAACTCGAAGGAGCTGTTTTTCCTCCGCTGCGTGTTCGCTTCGGAACCTGTTAACGCCGCCCCGTTCCTCTTGGCTCACATTCAAGCCAATTATAACCGCGGCTCAAAACCTTTCTATTTTGGTGGCATCATCACATCCATTGCCATAGGCCTCGGCCTTGGCGACCGCCTCTAGACACTCCGCCAGATGCCCCCTGTCTTCCTAGACACCGACCACTGCCGCGCCTCCCACCTCATCAGATCCCGCGCAGATGGGAGATACCATCCGGTAGTGCGAGGCCGCACTATCTAGAGCATCATCATGCCTTCACGCACCCGAATGCATCGGGAGGATAGAGTCAACTGGGTCTTCGATACCACTGCCCCTGCTGCCCCAACTCAGGATAATGCCCAAGAGCCCAGGGATGAAGTTCAAGAGGAGTTAGACAGAGCCAACCAACCTAAGCCATCACAAGCACCAGCTGCCGAAGGCCCTTCCGCGCGCCGTCACTGTCCTGCCACTGATGACACATCTGAGGCCCTCCTCCACTGCATCGAACAGCAGAACCAGATGATGCTTATAATGGAACAGCAGAATTGGAGGGCTGAAGAATTTGAAGCATGGCAGAGAGAACAAACCGGTCACATGAGGCAATCTTTGCAGATGATCCAGGATGTCCATTCCGGCATGGTCGATAAGATGGCACACCTCACTGTACGAGTTGACGGCCTCCGTGATTACATCTTCCACACCGGAGCTTTGAACCTCGCGGCACGCGACGACACAGCCAGAGGTCGAGGTATAGATCGAGGAAGAGGAAGGGACTAGTAGTATTTTTCATTTTTTTCATTTTGTTTTCTTTATTTATTTCCTTTGTATTTCTCCCTTCCACATTCTTTCAAATCAGTGAGGACACTGATTGAGATAGTGTGGGAGCGTACCGTTATTTCCCTTTTCCCTATTATTTCCCATTTCCGATTGTACTTTTTCTTTCGAATTTTCAATTTAAAGTAATTTTAATTTTCGGCAAATAAGCTCTTATATATATATATATATATATATATATATATATATATATATATATATATATATATATATATATATATATATATATATATATATATATATATATATATATATATATATATATATATATATATATATATATATATATATATATATATATATATATATATATATATATATATATATATATATATGTATGTATATATATATACATATATATATATATATATATATATATACATATATATATATATATATACATATATATATATATATATATATATATATATATATATATATATATATATATATATATATATATATATATATATATATATATCTCCGTTACATGAACTCCCCGCGCTTCATCTGACATATACAAAGAAACTTTTATCCTCTCCAAAGCATCATGCGTTACGCCTAAACTTTACCAAGTTGGAATTTCCGAGAAGAAAATTTTAACAAAGCTTCTACGCCCTGACACCTTAGACCTCTGGTTTATGCGAGTCAATCTCACTACTTACTCGTACCAAAGCCTCA
This sequence comes from Lathyrus sativus, assembly GCA_963859935.3. Lineage (NCBI taxonomy): Eukaryota > Viridiplantae > Streptophyta > Magnoliopsida > Fabales > Fabaceae > Lathyrus > Lathyrus sativus. Next base: position 180,229,667 of record OZ012736.1, on the reverse strand, counting down.
AGTTTCTACTCGAATGGAGCCCCCAGTAGTTTATACGAGCAGTCAACACCATCCTAAACACTTCTAAGCAAGAAACCGATGCAAATAAGTGTATGATCTCTAGTAAGAATTCAAAAATCTTGAAAGAAAAGAAAAGCCATATAGCATGAATATAAAGATATGTCCCTTCTAAGTTAGGTGCTCCTCGCCCGAGCATTTAGCCCAACGGTACTAAACTCTTGTGGATTTATAGCAGAATGAGCATATGTGCAAAGAAAAAAACATCAAACTAGCAGAGAGATCAAAATCACCAACAGGTTTTCTTGCCATGAACATGTACGGATAACGGGCTTAATGTGACTGCGCCAGAGCAAAGCCGGGTAAAATTTGTTGCGAGAAACTTGAAGCCGAGCTGCAGTAACATGATTAAGACTAGCTTGCATAAAAGAGAGGCCTTCGAAGACGTGTAATCAAGTGTCGTTGCCGTATACGCTTTGTTTCCATTTGACCCCCGGTTTTTCCTAACTTGACGCCCGAGAAATCTTATCAAAGAAAAGAGCGTGTCGCGTGCTTGCCGAACTTTAAATTTTTCCTACCTTTACTTGAGGACAAACAAAGATTCGAGTTTAGGGGAGTTTGATAACGCAAAATTGTATATATATAATGGCGTACTTTTCTACTAATCGGCGACCGTTTTCACTCCGATTTCAGATATTTCCACACTATTTGTCCAGTGTTTTGCAGATATTCAAAGTCCATGCTCAAATGGAGCAAGATGAAGAAAAGAAGCATTTACAGGTGAAAACCAGGTGAAAATCAGGCCAAAAAGCAGCAAAAACGAGTTCTGCTGATATCACGACTGTCACAAGGGTGTGACGACCGTCATACGTGTGACGACCGTCACAGGTCTATGACGACCGTCATGGAGTTAAAATGCAATTTTTATGCACGTGCTGTGAAGTGATGAAAGTGCCAAAGAGGAGTGGATCACTAACTCCTATATTTTCTGATATCATTCCTACTTCCCGAAGAAATAAACCGTTGAAAATCCCATCTATAAAAGAAGGTAGCTAGTACCAGAAAAGGGAGCCGCATTGAAGAGACGAAGTGCTGCCAATTTACTTTCAGAGCAATTATTCAGTTTCCCATTTTCTTATCGTTATTTTGTTTCCTTTTCCTTTCTTTCCTTGCAATTGTTGTTTTACTTTCCCATTTCTATTCTGTACGAGTAATTGGCATAAAGACTAAATCCTGCCGCCATTTTGGAGGATTTCCCAAAAGCCAATCAAATTGTTTACAGGTTTCTATTCTAATCGTTAATTGAATTTCTATTTCCCATTATAATGCATATTATTATTTTCTGCCATTATTTACGTGTTGTTAATTTATATTCCATGTCTGGCTAAATCTTAAGTAATCGGTATGTAATAAATAATCTGATGGGATTTGATAATTAATCGGTGTATATCTACCTTTTCAAAACTTATTTATGGCTTCAGTTTTTAAATCGACTTTTCTAAATAAACCTTTGTCACGACAGCGAGAAATTATTTACAGTAGTTTTTCCACGACAATGGGAAATTCATAAAGGTACGAACCAACAAGCGACAGCTGAGGCTAAGAACAGATAGTAAAAACTAGGCATTCATTTTAAAAACAGCGACAACGCTTTAAAAGGAATTAGAACTTAATAGTTTTCAAAAAGTAACTTAAACCCCGAATGGGATAGCGACAGCATACGTTCCGCCTTAAAGTTGCGACTAGCGTCGACAACCATCGTGAGACAAAGGTCTTTATACCTTCGTTTTCTTCTTAAACTATTTTTGAAAACCTAATGACACCGGTGACCTGTAGAATCCCTGAAGAACTACATATTACATACCGATTCAAGCATTTATACCTTAATTAAAAGCTTTAGTTCCCTTTAGTTTACGCACTTATTTTGTTTTTATTCCCCTAAAACATTACCAACCTAGCTAAACAGAGTAACACCCGAAAATACTAGTTTGATTACGAGTCCCTGTGGGATCGATATCTATTATTACTACGCGATAGACTGTGCACTTGCAGTTAATTGAGTTAGACATAGAAAGTCGCAATCAGAATGCAATTAAAGAAAATAAAAAAACAATTAACAAAATTATAAAACCAGGAAAATGTTACAGCCTCTAGATCTGTGGACTAGTTTACCAATCCAATGGTCTCAGTGCCAGCGCATTAATGGAATGGCAGCGTTTTGGATGGTCAAAAGGAAAGTCTCAGGGTGAATCTCATACACACGATTTGCTTACAAAGTCCACAAATCAGAATGATCCAATGGTTCTCATGCATCGTCTTCATTTGAATCTAGATAAATGAGAGGGAACAAGGACAGTGGCCGGAGAAGACCTCCGATTGTCTTCTCCGGCGAGGCTCTACAGTGGTGATCATGAAACCCTCACCAAAACACATGTGACCGGTACCGTTCTTTTCAAAATTTCACGAGGATCATGAATCTCTCATCAAAACTTGCTAATTCTTCACGAGTCGTCAATCACGACGCCTAACAGAAAAATCACCTTGACCTAAATTGTCTCTAAACCTCAAGATTAGGATCCTAAATCCATCTATGTTCTTCCCTAACCTTAGCCACATATCTAATTCATGCTACAACAACCTAAATCAAGAGCAATTTTAAAGAGTAAGAACCTGAAATGTAGCTTGAAATTGGAGTGGTTACAGCGTGAATCTTGCTTCCAGAAAGTCCAGAATTCTTCATTGACGATCACTAAAGCTAACTGAATCCACAATTGGCCTTGAACTCCTATGGAAATGCAAACACGAATTTGGATTTGAGAGCTTCAATCTTCAACTGCTGTAACTGATTTCTTCACCAATTCCTTCCAAAAAAAAGTTCTGAACTGGATCAGGAACTTAAATAGGATGTGTTTGGATCCTAACATGGCCCAATCCTGGCCCAAATTGCTTAATCCAAAATTTCAATTTTCTCCAAAGTTCAACTATGGAAATTGTGTGTACTGGCTCTGTTTCAGCTTGCTCTTTGCTTCAATAGCTTGCACAACACTCCTTGGATGTTAATGGCTCAGATTAAGTGCTTAAATTAATCTTATGGTCAAGATTGATTATGTTACTTCCATTCTAAGTAATCCATACAATGTCCATGAGTTAGGCCTCAAACTCCAAATGTAAAATTTCCAATCTCTTTAAAATGTCATTTCCAATCAGAAAATGCATAAACTTGTGAAGTTTTGAACCATTGTGATTTATTTTGGATTTTTTCTCTTTTAATCCTTTTAAAAATGCCTTTTGTCAAATTCCTTCCAACCAACTCTTGTTCTAAGCCAAACCAATACCTCATGGATACTTGATTGAAGTTAAAATCCCATTTTGAGCAAGTTTTGTGTTGAACAAAACTTCATTTGAGATTCACAAGATGGTGAAAAGACCTATAATCCAAAATGGCTTGTAATCTCACTTTCCCAAAATACCCATAACTTGTAAACCTCATAACTTGAGTTCTACAAATTAGATGAAAGACTTCTAGAACATTTTGGACAGCTAAGACCAAGAACTACACCTTTCATGTTGGCCAAAAGTTGAGGAGAAACATCCTTCTATGTCAAAAGTGCCTTGGAAGTTGGTGGACTTTCATAGATAAACTTCACATTCATCTGATGACCTGTAACTTGTCTGGATCATAACTTGAGTTCCATAAATCCAATCAAGGACTTCTAGTACTCAAATTAAAGCTAAGAACATGCTCTACAAGTTCCATGTTGGTAAATAGTTAAGATAAAACTTGTATCTTGAGATAAGTGGTCTTGAAGTTAGGCACTAAATAGGGGATTTTACCCTGAGAACCCTAGTTTAGCAACTCCTCACACTTTGAATTCTTCTTGAACTGACCTTGGAATATCACCTCATGTGTCTCAACACAACCTTCCATAATCACAAAGACTTAGAAATGAGTCTTAATCTCCTTCAATTGCACAGTTGACTCAAGGTTGACCAGATGAAAACCCTAATTGCAACACCTTCAACTGTGACTTTCCACACTTGGCATAAACACTTGAATAAAATCCACCATGACCCTCAAGCCTCCAATGAGCTTCAATGACAATCTCCACCCCTAACCAAGGGCTTATGATCCTTAGATGATCCTCAGATAGGATCCTAGGCAGGGGATGAACCATATTCACTTGCTTGCCTTTCTTCAAGGACTTAGGCTTGCTTCTGATGATGATAACCACTTGATGACTTGAATATAATCTCTTGATTAGGCCTTGAACCTTTGATAACCTCAATTGGCTAAGCACACTCTTCCTGATCCCCTGTAAAATGCAATATGACTATGCAATGTGAATGCTAGAACAATGATATGCTAATGCAATGAAACATAAACCAGGTAAGAAAAAGGTTAGGCAAATTTTGGGGTGCAACAGCTTCCCCTATTCAAGCGACTTGGACCTGACTGGATGAAAAGCGAAGGTAAAAGACAGTTGAATACCAAAGAACCCGGAAATTTGCTAACCAAAGAAATAATCTGCACAAACTGCTTGGGGAACAAAATCCAGAAAATTGAATCCGGTTGTCACGGCAACAACTGATCAATCATTTGATAAAAAACCTGATTTCAACATCAACCACCTGTTTGACACCATAGGCGTTGAATCCACACATTAGATAAAAAATAATCAAACTTCAAAGATACGCCACAATAAGCGGGGATCGAGCCATAGGACCACATCAAAATACCATCCTTGACTTTCTATCTCCGAAGGGACGAACAAAGCACTATGTAAAGCGCGAACCAGGCATCCGAAGACCTGAATAAGCAATTCTGCGAGAAACATTTCTGACACTACGGATATTTGCACTACGTAAAGCGCAAACTTGACATCTTTTTCCGAAGAAACAGGCGAAGCACTAAATAAAAGTGCTAACCTGGCATCCGAAGACTTGAACGAACAACTCCACGGGACCAACTCCGTCAACACGGGTAACAACTCCGTCAACACAGGTAATAACTCCGTCACCACGAGTAATAACTCCATCACCACGGGTAATAACTCCGTCACCACGGGTAATAACTCCGTCACCACGGGTAATAACTCCGTCACCACGGGTAACAACTCCGTCACCACGGGTAACAACTCTGTCACCACGTGTAACAACTCCGTCACCACGAGTAATAACTCCGTCACCACGGGTAATAACTCCGTCACCACGGGTAATAACGCCAAAGGTTTAATCCATGAGATTTTTTAACGCTGACGTAACAACAATCCGAGGAAAACTCTATTGGGGAAATTCTGACGTCAACTGCCAGACACTTACTTTGACAACAAGTAACGACTTCAAAGGTCTAATCCCTGAAATCTTTTAACGCTGACGTAACAACAATCTGAGGAAAACTCCGCTGGGGAAGAAGGGAAACTTAACCAAGTAACTCTGATAAAAGCACACATGATAGGACGAACGTTATCATCACATATCTCACGCCGAGCATTTGAATATATGAAAAACATCCTGAACAAGAATTCCAATCCCCTGCAGAGAAAACACCTGAAAACAAAGAGGTAACCAACCTGGCTTATGTTTCAAAATGCATATGTTTGAAAATGGCGTAATGCTCCATACAACATGGAAATGCTACACGTTTGGGTAGATTCTATGCACGATGCAAATGCAAAAGGGGCGCTCCAACAAAATAAATGTTGGAGAAACAAAACCAAACTTCCGCTGGGGGAAGAAACAATCCTGCTGGGGGATAGCTTAACAAATCCGGAGTTATGAACTCTGCAGAGGATGATCAACCTTATTGGAGGAAAGACAACCTGCTGGAGAACTAAAAGGACAGTCCTGTGTGGGGATGATCCTTCTAAACCGACGACAACCTGGTTGCACTCTGTGGGGACTCCACTGGGAGTTGAATGTGCACACGACCAACTGCTGGGAATGTACGTAACTGCCTGACTGCTTGCTAGCTTACATCCAACTCTTCCGGGAATAAAATGCAAACTCCATCTGCTAGGGAGGAATAAGTTTTACATAGAGCCTGCTCCTACGTTAAGGGACTCCGGCTGGGGAAACAGGATCCCTTGGCTGTTTGCTTCAAAGGTAACGACCCTGCAAAACATGAACGAAACAGGACATCCTACACAAAAGGAACTATCTTGGTCATCATTCGTGACAATTGTTCAGTTAATTCAAAGTTTTAACAATTATTGGCCGAGGCCTGCAAGTTTATGCACATGCAAGTTTATCAAAACATCAGCGTTTTTCACAAACAAAACAGTAAAAGTTAAAACAAGAAACAAACATCAAGTACTGAATAGTATGTGTTTATTGATAACGGGCCTGTAAATAGGCAAAGTTTTTACAATGGATGCAACTCCTGAAAAGAGGAAGTTACAAAAACAAATACAGATATGTACATAGGTACAAAGAAATTTGTATACATGTCGGCAACGTGGTGCAGACAAACACCATGAGCTGATCCTCCTATGACTCGCCTGTCTCCGACGCTTTCCCGATGCTCCGTCTTCGGAAGAGATTGACTTGGATAATCGACCCTCAGATACTCCCAAACCACTGAGCGATGTAGTATCAAACTCGGACCACAGTCATTTGCTTTTTCAATCCCTAACTTTTGCCTGAATCGCCCTTTCGGGTTTTCAATTCACCGGGATACCCTTTTTTGCCGAAGTCGCCTTTTCAGGTTTTCAACTTCGCGGGTGTACATCTTTTCAATTTTTATCCCTAATTTTTTCCCGAACCTTTTTCTCTTTTTTTTTCTTGGTTCACCGGGATGCCCCATTTTTTCCTGGACTTTCTTTTTTCTATCCAGCGGGTCTCTTTAAGCAAAGTATTTTTTAACTGCGTCCGAGTTCACAGGAGATGTAAAATCCTCGCCATCCATGGTGGATAACAATAAAGCTCCTCCAGAGAAGACCTTTCGAACGACATATGGACCTTTGTAGTTGGGAGTCCATTTGCCCCTGTGATCTGATTGTGGTGGGAGAATCTTCTTCAGCACAAGATCGCCCGTCTGAAAGCTTCGAGGGCGCACCTTCTTGTCAAAAGCTTTCTTCATCCGGCTCTGATATAACCGACCATATGCGATAGATGCAAGTCTCTTCTCATCCATCAAACTAAGCTGATTCAGTCTATTCTTTATCCACTCTGCCTCGTCAAGTTTGACATCGAGCAAAACTCTCAAAGAAGGAATCTCAACTTCCAATGGTGGGACAACTTCCATACCATACACTAGTGAGAAAGAAGTTGCCTCGGTTGATGTGCGTACCGTCGTACGATAACCGTGTAAAGCGAAGGGCAACATCTCGTGCCAATCTTTGTATGTCACAACCATCTTCTGAACTATCCTCTTGATGTTCTTATTAGCCGCTTCGACAACGCCATTCATCTTGGGCCGATAGGGAGATGAGTTGTGATGCTCAATCTTGAAATTCTGGCACAATTCCTTCATCATCTTATTATTCAAGTTCAGACCATTTCCAGTAATGATTCTTTCGGGAATTCCGTATCTGCAGTTGATGTCCTTTTCGATAAACCGGGCTACTACTTGTTTGGTAACATTAGCGTATGATGCTGCTTCGACCCATTTGGTGAAGTAATCGATATCTACCAAGATGAACCGGTGTTCATTGGAGGCAGTGGTCTCAATCTTGCCAATCATATCAATGCCCCGCATGGAGAAAGGCCACGGGGACGCCATAACATTCAAAGGGCTTGGCGGCACATGAATCTTATCTGCATAAATCTGGCATTTATGGCATTTCTTCGCAAACTTGAAACAATCTGTTTCCATCGTCAGCCGATAATACCCTGCTCGTAATAACTTTCGAGACATAGCATGTCCGCCAGCGTGCGTGCCGAAAGTACCTTCGTGAACCTCTTCCATAAGCAGATTAGCTTATTTCTCATCAACACATCGCAATAGCATCAAATCATGGTTTCTCCTGTACAGAACACCATCTGGATTCAAGTAGAAGTTTCTAGCCAATCTTCTAAGAGTCTTCTTATCGCGGCTGGATGCCCCAGTCGGATACTCTTGGTTCTTTAGGAAATTCTGGATATCAAAATACCACGGCTTGCCATCAGAAGCTTCCTCAATGGCGAATATGAAAGCGGGCCTATCAAGGCGAGAGATAACTATTCTGGGAGCCTCATTCCAGAAGTTAACTTTGTACATTGAAGACAACGTTGCAAGAGCGTCTGCCATCTGATTTTCTGCCCGCGGCACATGGTGAAATTCTACTCTGTCAAAGAAAGGCAACAACCTCCTTGCATAATTCATGTAAGGTATCAGATTAGGCTGACGAGTCTCCCATTCTCCCATGATCTGGTTCAAGACTAGCGCTGAGTCTCCATACACATCCAAATTTTTAATTCTCAAACCAATAGCCTCCTCGAGACCCATGATACACGCTTCATATTCAACCTCATTATTGGTGACTGGAAATGTCAATCTGGCAGTGAACGGGATGTGAGTCCCATGGGGAGTAGTAATGATTGCCCCAATTCCACTTCCGTATGAATTAACAGCATCGTCAAATATTAATTGCCATTGGGAACTCCGTTCAGGACCTTCACCATGCAATGGCTCCTCGCAGTCCTTCATCTTTAGGTACATAATATCCTCGTCAGGAAAATCAAACTTCATTGGCTGGTAATCATCGATTGGCTGCTCAGCAAGGTACTCTAACAGAACGCTACCTTTGATAGACTTTTGCGAAACATACTAAATGTCGTACTCTGTCAGTACCATCTACCATCGGGCAATCCTTCCTGAAAGCGCCTGCTTTTCGAAGACATATTTGACCGGATCCATCTTCGAAATCAGCATGATTGTATGATTTAACATGTATTGTCTCAAACGTTTGGCAGCCCAGGCAAGTGCACAACACGTCTTTTCGAGCATTGAGTAACGGGACTCACAATCTGTGAACTTTTTACTCAAATAATAGATCGCATGCTCTTTTCGTCCAGTCTCGTCATGTTGGCCGTGAACACAACCCATGCTATTCTCAAGAACCGTCAAGTACATGATCAGTGGCCTTCCGGCTACTGGGGGTATCAATATCGGAGGTTCCTGCAAGTATTCTTTTATTTTTTCAAACGCCTTTTGACAATTCTCGTTCCAGACAATCGCCTGATCTTTTTTCAACAATTTAAACATTGGTTCACACGTGGCTGTGAGATGAGATATGAACCGAGCAATGTAGTTCAATCTCCCCAAAAAGCCACGAACCTCCTTCTCTGTTTTTGGCACTGGCATTTCTTGTATAGCTTTTATCTTTGCAGGATCAACCTCAATTCCTTTTTCACTAACAATAAACCCCAATAGCTTTCCAGATCTCACCCCAAAGGTGCACTTATTAGGATTCAACCTCAGCCTGAATTTCCTAAGCCTCTCAAACAATTTCAGAAGATTCACCAGATGCTCTTCCTCCGTCTGGGATTTGGCAATTATATCGTCAACATAGACCTCAATCTCTTTATGCATCATGTCATGAAAGAGCGTCGTCATAGCACACTGATATGTTACCCCAACGTTCTTCAAACCAAAGGGCATCACTTTGTAGCAGAACGTTCCCCACGGGGTAATGAAAGTTGTTTTCTCCATGTCTTCCGGCGCCATCTTAATCTGATTATAGCCCGAAAAGCCGTCCATGAAGGAAAACACAGAGAATTGAGCAGTATTGTCGACCAATACGTCAATATGAGGAAGCGGGAAGTCATCCTTAGGGCTCGCCTTGTTCAAATCCCGATAGTCAACACACATCCGTACCTTACCATCTTTCTTTGGTATAGGTACTATATTGGCGACCCACTGTTTCTGTACTTCCTCTTTAATCTTTACGGCCATATCTGGTCTCGTTCTTCTGAGCTTCTGCTTGACCAGCAAACATTCTTCACGCAATGGCAAGCGGTGGACCATAATATCAGTGTCTAACCCAGGCATATCTTTATAAGACCAAGCAAAGATGTCACTATACTCTCGAAGCATCTTGATCAGTCTTTGCTTGATATCGTTTTACAGCGCAGCCCCTATCCGGACATTCATAACAACTTCTTCGGAATCCAAATTAACGACCTCAATTTCCTCCTGATGAGGCAGAATGATTTTCTCTTCTTGTTTTAAAAGTCAAGTCATCTCTTCTGGTAAGTCGTCATCCTCAACAATCTCTTCCTCGGCTTGAAATATCGGGCGCTTAAAGTCGAAGTGAGTCATAGGGAGTTCTTGATCGGTGTCATCTGAAATATGGATCCAGCAGGGGAAATGGTTAAATGCTTCAAATGATATGCAAACAAAGCACACAACCACGTTGCCATTTTATTGTTAAAAATAAAAATAGAAAAACAAGGATCACAGAATTTGCATGAGAAAAATGCCTTTATTTGATGATTAAAGCAAAGCATACACATAAACAAGTAGGCCCTAAAATAAAACCACTATACCCCGGGTAGGACATAGGATTGTACAATAATCTAAAAAAACAAGGCATTATTGTTTCGTCGTCGCTTGAATAAAGTCCTGAATAGACCAGTTGCATAGGCTTTGTCCGGGCACGCTGGGCTTGATCCATGAATCCATGTCACAATCGCTATCTTCATCCCCGCTATCAGACACATCATTAATTCTTTCAAAATTGACTCCTCCTGGAGTAAACACAATCGGCCCCTTGAACCGTGGCGCACTCTATGATGAAGATGACGACGACGAGCGATATCCCAAGCCAAACTTGTCCTGCTTAACAGGAATCTCCAGAACTTGACCCCAACCTTTAGTCTCCCTGGCCTGAACTACCGCTTGGGCTTCTCTGTACAAAGACATAGCCACCTCTGGCCCTTTGCTTATGACAGGAGATTTGTCTTTGATCTGCACCCCTTCAAAAGCTTGACACAATGTCTCGTGGATCTCACCATTGACTTTGACATATTTGAACGACGACGGGTGACTTACCAAGATATATTCTTCCCCACACACGGTGACAATGCTACCACCGACCATATACTTGAGCTTTTGGTGCAACGTAGACGTTACAGCCCCTGCAGAGTGAATCCAAGGTCGTCCAAGCAAACAACTATAAGCTGGCTGAATATCCATGATGTAAAACACAGTATCAAACACCTCTGGACCAACCTGGATTGGTAAAGTCAATTCCCCAAACACGGATCTTATAGTCCCGTCAAAAGCTCTCACCACCAAGTCGCTTGGCGTGCATATTATGCCTCGGGTATCCATCTTCAAAAGCGCCTTCTTGGGAAAAACATTCAAGGACGAACCAGTGTCAACGGGGACATGAGACATAATAGTGCCTCGACACTTGACTGAGATATGCAATGCACTGTTGTGGTTGCGACCCCTGGGCGTTAAATCAAAATCTGTAAACCCAAGGCCATGCCCCACGTTCACGTGCGCAATCACTCCTTCGAGCTGATTGACGGATATCTCCTGGGATACATAAGCAGTGTCAAGAGCTTTCAGCAAAGCGTTCCGATGAGCTTCGAAACAAAGCAACAATGAAAAATTGAGATTTTGGAAGGCGTCTGCTGCAGATGATCAACAATTTTATAATCACTCTTCCGGATTAGCCTCATAAATTTTTCCATATCTTTAGTCAAAGCCTATTTTTCCTTTTCCTGAGAAGATCCTCCTTCATTGACTTTACCCTTCCCTTTGGCGATTCTCTCAGCCTCTAAATCGGGTGCCGCAAAAATTCTACCGCTGCTGGTTATGCCCCCCGCTCCCACAAAATTATCAACTGATCCTACCGGCGGGCTTTCCAGGTTAATCTTTTCTCCATTGCAGTAGGCCTCTACCCCATAGTTCCAAGGGATGGCTTTAGTGCTTTCGTATGGAATGGGTCCAGCTTTGGTTATGGTGATGGTCGACCTCTTGGGAGGCGCCGATATCATGACATTCTTAAACGGGATCGTAAACATTGCAACTTCGCCCTGCTTTTCAGCTATTGCCCCAACGGGCTTCTCTTCAGCAGTACCATCGAATTGCAGCGTTCCTTCATTAATCAGACCTTGAATACCTCTTCTTAAGCTATCACACCCCTCAGGCCGGGCTAAACAGTCAACACAATCCGCGTCACAACCAGGGAAAACCCCCTTTTAGCAATCTGCTCTTTACAAACCCAGAGGCGTCTTCAATTCATCTACATTCATGATCAAATTCAGACTGATATCTTCCAAGATAGCACCCACCTTTGCAGATTCGTGAGGCGGCATCAGATTTTTCTCGATATTGGGTGCCTCATGACCAAAGTTTATAGCTGTACTATCTATCAAATCTTGCACTTTGTGCTTGAATGCATGACAATTCTCTATGCTGTGACCGGGGGCCCCGGAGTGGAATTCACAATGTGCATTGGCATCATAACCAAAAGGAGGCGTGCCCGTCGACGACGCTAATATCCTTTTCTCGACAAGTTGTAGCTGTAATAAAGTCTGAAGGAGCTCAACGTATGACACAGGAGGCACATCTAATACCCTCTTCGCCTTCCTATCCCTATCCTGAATTCTTTGCTGAGCAGGACGCTGCTGTCCTTGCTGCTGCTGCGGCTGTTGTTGTTGTTGAGGTGCAGGAATTGTCACACTAGCAATCTGCTGCTGATGGTATTGGTTCCGACCTCTACCTCTTCCTCAGGAGTTGTATACTGAATTAGCATCCCCCTGCTTCTTATTCCCAAAAACCTTTTTACCACCTCCAGCTAAGGTTGATTCTCCTGCTTGAATCTTACCGATCTTGACGCCGTTCTCTATACGTTCTCCCAAGAGTATCATATCAGAAAAACTACTCATCGTACAACCGAGAAGCTTATCATAATTCAAACCAGAGAAAGTACCCACAAAAAGATCCATCAATTCACGCTCTACCATGGGTGGCTGCACCCTAGCTGCAAGCTCACGCCACCTCTGGGCGTACTCTTTAAAACTCTCGCCATTCTTTTGAGAAAGATTTTGAAGTTGGACCCTGTTTGGAGCAAGGTCGTTGTTATACTGATAATGCCTTACAAAGCATCCGCCAACTCTTTCCAGCTACCAATCTGAGTGGGCTCTAATCCCATATACCACTCCAGTGACGGTCCAGACAAGCTATCTTGGAAAAAATGCATCAACATCTTTTCATCACTCGAATAAGCAGACATTCTCCGATAGTAAGATCATACATGAACTCTTGGGCAAGTATCCCCCTTATACTTGTCAAAAGTAGGCGCTTTGAACTTGAGCGGCACCCTCAAGCCGAGAACCAAACCCATATTAGCCATGTCCAACCCCATGGAATTCTGATTGGCCAGACCTCTCACTTGTTCCTCCAACAGCTTGAACCTTCGGTCATTTTCTGTGGGCATCTCGAGACCCATGCCCAGCAGAGGGAAAGCATCTTCTTGACGATCCTCGCCCCAATGAGGATCCTCATTATCATACCCAACGTAAGCGGCATTAGGACCAAAGCCGTTATGATTGAACCTGAGACCATATCCCACATTACCAAAGCCCTGATTAGTAACACCCGGCCCAAAACCAGCGTTGTAGGCACCCATCCCAACACCGTTGTTGCTTGCGTTGCCAAAAACTGCATTGCCAAAGCCCTGATTGCCATAGCCTACATTGGCACCACCAATACCTACACCAGTGTTTCTAGCACCAATACCAAAACCAGCATTCCCAGCACCAACATTTCCAGTTCCAACATTTCCGTTGACTTCCCTATGTCCGTTACCATTACCAGTCACATTCCCATTCCCAGCTCCATTACCGTTCTCATCAGTATTGAGAACGACCACCGGTACAGCATCACCCACTCGAGGAGTCCCGACTTGAGAAGGATTAGTAGAAACCCCACCATGTAGCACACCATGACCGTCAACCCGTGCAATCAGAGGATGCACCAGAGTCTGAAGCTGCTCTTGGCCCTTGGCCACAGTTTCCATGACTTGCATGAATTGCACCATCCTGTCACGCATCTCCTGCATCTCAGCTTGCATTTGATCCATAACTTTCCTACAATCACTTCTTGTAGAGTAACGATGGATTCGGTGATCGGCAATCATGAAACCTGCATCGACAGAGGGTTAGTAAAACAGCTCAAGGTACCTGTTATGCAAATGATTCATGCAAATGCAAACGTGTGTCTGTGCCTTAGGAAGATTTCTCCCCCGATTCTAGTGCCAGAGTGCCAGTGCTGATAATAAGAAGTCCGGATCCAGTCATGGAAATAACGTCTCGTATATATATATATATATATATATATATATATATATATATATATATATATATATATATATATATATATAAAGCCCAACAAGGCACCATACAACGTCACTAAATACATGGGGAATCAACAGCATGACCTTGACCAACAAGTCTGGTGATGGTCAGCCTACAACAATGATCAGAAAATACAAAGGATTACAAAGATAGTCAAGTGCGGCAACGGGCGCAAAACTTTTCCAGCAACTCCTTCGTTTTGGGATGATCAGGCTGAGTGAGTAACCCTTCGACAAGTAACTCCCTCTGCATAATAGTGTACTGGAGACCTTCAACGGAGTCTTCCCATGCTCCTTTGCCAAAACAGTCTTCTAACCTTCGTTTCTTAGACTCAAACATCAGCTTGCAATCCTTCAGGTTCGCAATAGCCTTGTTTAACATGTCTTCAGTGGCGTACCTACGAGCAATTTCGTCATCAAACTTCTTCTCGCTGGCCTTCAACTGAGCCTTCGACTGGGAAATCTATTGCTTCAGCTTGTCCTCCCGCTCTTTGTTGCTGGCTATAGTGGCATTCCACTACTGGTTGAATTTGGAGATTCTCCGGTATGCGTTGTCCAGGTCTTGCTTTTTGGTGGCAAGCACATCATTGACAGCCTTGAAATCCAGACCTAAACGTTCACGGTCAACTATCTGCTTGGTCAAGTCTGTGCCTAGCCAGTTCACCAGCTCTGTCTGCTTTTTGAAGGAGTAGACGACTTCGTTTCTCTCGCTTCTAAGCTGTACCAGTTCTTTCTCCAACTCCTCGTTGGTCTTTTTCAGCTCTTCCTTCTCAGCCAATACCTGATTGTATTTCTGAATGGACACTGTAGTAGGTTCTTCAACCACTGGAGGGCACTCTTGCTTAGTAGGTGGAAAAGGCATCCCTACTGTCTCTGCCCTGCTCTTAATCCAAGTCACATAAGGAACATAAGCCTGACTATTGCTCTTACCCAACAATGCTTTCCCTCGTCTGCTGACGTCATTCCAAGCATGTTGGAGCTTGGCTAACATATCCCCCTCTAGAAGCCCCGTGAGGTACAGAGATTCCTACACCTCCTCGTCTTTTGGTGGACCTCTCAAGGCGTACGCAAACTGTCTGACAAGTAATGAGGGATTGTAGTTAATACAACCTTTTCTTCCAATCAAGGGCATATTAAGAAAACCACTGCAGCTGTAAATGACTTCGGTACCCAGCATATCCCGATCAAACCAAACGATGCTCTCTGCTTATAAACCCATCAAGCGCTCAGACCACTCAGCTGTGGTTGCGGAGGAAACAAAGAGACCCTTCTTGGCATGTGTCTATCAAACCATCTGTAGAGTAAGGGCGCACAACACGACACATTTTTACCCCTTCTATTTTCATTCTTGTGATGGACGGAATGATATACATCACCAATCAAGGTGGGAACTGGATTTCCCGATGCGAAGATATGGAAGGCGTCCAAATCTATAAAGTCCGGCATGTTGGGAAACAAGATGATGCCATAGATGCAGAGGGCGAGAATAGCGTTGAATACGATCCAACAACCGTCTTTAGCGCACTGTTGGGCTTTCCCAACCAGAAACTGCAGAGAAAATCCAGGAACCCCATTCCAACTGGTAAGAAGCAACTCTGAGGCATCCAGATGAAGAGCAACAACTAGGTTAGCCAGATTAGGCTTAGCATCCATGTGAACAAACGGCATATGATTCTTAACCGGTACATCCAACAACTCAGCATACTCTTCTAAGATAGGCGCAAGAGTGAAATCCGGAAAAGTGAAGCACCTCAATGGAGGGTCATAGAATTGTAGTGTTGCGGTGAAAATTGGATATCAAGCTATTAAATTAACTTGAATCTTATTTCTTTTTACAACCGAACTTTATTTTATCCAAAGGATAGGTCTAAAGAAAGAAAAACCTTTTTCGCAATGTAACGACAACGCTTAAGAGATTCGGGTATCGGGGGTTGGTTATACCTAGGGAAGGTATTAGCATCCTAAATATCTGTAGTACCCTACAGGAACCTTTTGTTTGATTGCTTGCTAAGTTTGTGATATGTATTATGGATTTGGGATTGGGAAAAGATATGAGTTGAAACCTAAAGTTATATACACTAAGTTTACTCGCAAAGACGTCGCATCTTCTGCCTACGTATCCTAACTAGGATAGAATCAGAGCAATCGTAGTTCACCTCACAAGGGATAAAGAACACTTGATTATGATCAAGGTTCAAGGGGAACAAACACGACAATGTTTGTGTGGAGTTTGACGAAACTCCCTAATCTAAGTTGTAATATTCAAGAGGGGAAATAAGAAATCATGACGATGATTCTTACACAGAGTTGACGAACTCTTTCCTAGGGTTCTAGTTGAAGAACACTCATAGTACAGGTGGGTCTCTTAGACTTAAAGCAAAGTCTAATGGCTTTTAAGCTGGGGTTAAAGTGACTTAACAAAGTCAAGGGAGGGTGAATGAATTATTCTTGACATGAGGGTCAAGTGGACAGACTTTCCTTTGGAAGTATACGGGGGAGGCAACTGAATGAAAGCTAACAAGCTTCATCACTTGGGGAAAGAAAAATAAAAGGGAAAGGTAACAACGTAATAAAACATTTTCATGGTAACAACCAATTGAACAAACATGTGAAGTGATAAGGATGAAAGCACATTGATAATAATCAACACAAATGAAAATAACGAGAACTGTAACGACAAATTGCATTCAAATACAGTCAACAGGTGGGGCGTAATAAACATAGTTATAACTCAAAATGAAAATCCTAGCATGTTAACTAACATGTATGGACATGAGTACAAACAAATTTCACAAACAATTCCAAGTGGAACCACATAAAAATTTATCTGCACATGCGTAAACGAACGCGAAACGCACTTAGTTTGCACCCAGTCAAAAGAGGTGAAAAACTTGTTAAAAATGAAAATAAAAAATATGATATGAAATTACACATTAAGAGGAACACAATGAAAAAAGAACGGGTGAAAAACAATTAAAATCGAGAGAGTTATGAATTTTTAAAGTTTGAATGAAAAAATGGAAAAAATGCCAAAAGAGTTGCCCTCCTCAGGGGTCGAACTCAGGATCATGGGCTGAAAGGCGCGTTTGGCATAAGAGGCTTACCACTGGGGTGCTATACATCCGTTTGTATAAGCCACCCCTTTAATTAATAAGGGTAACTCACTTGAATTTCTGGGCGAAAACAAACACACTCAAAATGATTTACGTTTTCGATTGTAACTCTCTCGTTTCTTAACCGAATGAGACAAACTTTATATGCAACTGGCCTAGAAAAACATGAGGATCATGATAGTGCAATTATTTTTCTGAGATTATTCTTCTATTTTAAAACACGATAGCATGTATGTTTCTTGAAGTTTTGGTGCATTTTGAAAATTACAACTTGTTCCAAACATTTTTAAACCACACCAAAGCAACACACAGTTCATGTATATGGTAATGAACAATCCTAGCCCCTAAATCAGACTCAAGACAAACAGATACGGAAAAGACATGTCAAGATGCAGTTTTATTTGAAATGATGTGTTTTGAACAAGTGGTATGCATTTTGATCCCTATGGCATGAACCAATTGTTGTAAGAATCGAATGATGATTTGAGCATTTCAAAAATGATGTACTGGATAGGTTCCATCAGCTGGTAGGGATCAAAATGCAGCAGAATGAAAAATGACATGATCATGCAAATATGATGTTTGTAAGAATGCATTTTGATGTCTACAACTTGTTTCAAAGATTCATACAGCTCAAGTATATGATGATGAAAGATTCTAAAACTTAAACCAGGCTAAATGCAAACAGTTTGTGGAAGTGACAGTCAAGTGGTAATTTTGTTTAAAAATGCATTTTGGGGTATACCATCCATGACAGCTAGCTTTGAATAAAGAAAATTATATGCACACCACATATGAATGATAATGAATGAATCTAACTCAAACTCATGGCTGAAATTGGACTGTGGTGAAAAGTCACATGTGAATTGCAAAAATAATATGAATGATAGGTATGAATATGTCTAGTTCAGCCCCAAAGTGTTTTCAAGCCAATCCAATCATACACACACCTCATACTTATGATATTGAATGAGTGTGATCACCTTTAAAGCCAAAATTAAAGCTGCTATGAAAACTGGTTTTTTGAGCTACACTTATTATGAACATTATGCATGATGAGGTGAATTTCCAATTCCAAAACTTTTCAATCCAAACCAAGTGCACACACAGATCATATAAATGGTGATGAATGATTTCCACACTTCAAATAAGCTTGATACAAACAGGTTATAAAAGTGACATGTCAAGTGCAAGGTTTTTGTAAAAAAATGCATTTTTGAAATGTGAAAGTTGTGACAGTTAGTTTCAAGGCCAAAGGATTATGCCAACAACTTCCAAATGATTAATATGAAGTGTTCCAAAAGTGATTTTAATGTAAAAACAAACCTGTGTGAAAAATGGCATGTGAGTTGTAATTTTGTGTTTTGTGGTATGTGAAAGAGATCAAATTAATGCAAACATGTTAAGTCAAACCATACACACACACAGTTGACAAAATGATCCACACACCACTGAATTTGGAGTAAGGTAAGGGCTATGCTGTAGCCACAAATCAAAGTATCCTCTAATTCTCAAACAGACACACAATGGCCTGGCTGCAATGGTTAAATGAAAAGAAGAGCAGTAGGCCAAACAAGCATTGATGTATAAACTGGTAGCAAATAGTCCTCACCTACACTCTACATTCCCTCATCAGTCTGTGACAGTGGGGAAACTATCCTATGAGGATAGATCAAACACAGTACCAGGTGGGGCAACTCAAACACAAGAGTGCATAAACTCTAGCCAACCCTATCATGGCTTGAACAGCCAAAGTAAACCTGCTGGGTTCCAAATAGCCAGCTGTTGCTTTAATCTCATGGACCTACCAATAAATGTAACATCAATCTGCAGGGTTTGTGATGATGATATGGTGCCAACTGTTTTTAGGGTCTGATCATTTGGTGAATTTCAAGACAGTTTGAAATCAGAGGCAGGCCAATGGTGAAGGTTGATACACCAAGCTGCAATAAAAAAGAACCCCTCACACTTGCTCACTAAAATGAGGCCCTACAGTATGTTGTAAGCATGAGTTCAAACAGTCCTAATGTGCATCAGTCATACATCCTTCACTACTTAATCAAGAGATTTGCATCTCAATCTTTGGGGCCTGAACCAAAACTGGAGTACAACTGTAAGGTATGGGAGTTGAGGTGCAGTTTGGGGGTTATGATCCAATCCAATATACATTAAGCTGTTCTATAACACAAGTTTAGTTTGTTGTCAAAGACACAACAGTCTTACAGTCACACTATTGACTAAGGCCCTAAGAAACAGGACAATGCAGACTGAGGCATGACAGCTCCTTCCACATGCCTAAACACAGTCATGTCATATGTTCTGACAGCATACACTAAATTTCAATCACATGTATATCAGTTTTGGCTACACACTCCAAAACCACTAGGAGCAAAAGCAGGCCAAGAGTCATCTCATTCTCACTAAAGAACCCAACACCAAACCTTATCAATACACTAATAGCCTTGTAACTTTTTCAAACAGAGTTACCACAAACAGAAATCACAACAGCCCCAAAGCAAGACTAGTGTATAGACAAACACAAAGCCAGTGACCTAATGCCAACATTCTGGATTGAGGCAAACCAAGGGTAACATTTCTTAGCATAAACTATAACACAAGACACCCAAAATTATCAACATCAAAATATCCACCAAACCTTGTGTGAAGGTAACAACATGAGCTAGCAATTTCACTCAAAAACTATTAAAAAACTCAACACACCATAATCAGAAATTTGGCAAGAACAATCTCAATACTTATGCTAATATTCATACCAATCTTGTCATTTATTAAAAATCACATATCATGAAAATCACCAAATGTTCATAGCTTCAAAATTCACAAAATGCTCAAAATGCAAAAAACATGAAAGAATGGTGCAAGAGTCAATATGTACAAGTTACATACCTCTTGTATACCTTGTTGAACAAACTAGAATAGCCAAGAAACCCAGAGAACTTCAATCTCCCTTTTTTTGCCATGAGCCTTTCCTTCACTTCTAAGCAAAATGCAAGTGTGATGTCAAATGAAGCAATGCAAGCCACCAATGATTTCTAGCACTTTGAACAGTTGAGAAACATCATATGAGAGGTGTTAGGATGATTTAAATGCCAAGAAAATATATGGAACAAGATATGGCAAGTTTTGTAGCTTTTGGTCAAAGTAGTTTAGTGATGAAATTGACTTTTTGATTTGTGAAGTTTTTGGGTGGTTTAATGGTCTAGACACCTTCTATACCATATTTGTAGAGTGTGTGGATGGTTGATGGGGTGTTGGAATGTAGGGAAATGCTTTTGGCAGCCTTGGCAGCAAGACATCTTTTTGGTGATTTTTTGTGAAAAGTGAGATTTGTGATTTTGAAGCAAGAAATGGAAATAGCAAGGACAGAGGTTTTCTTCTGGTTTTAGAATGTTGTTGATGATCAAAATGAGGTGGGGGAGGCCTCCTTTTATAGGCAAGTGAGATTGAGGGGCTGGTTTTGAGATTTCTTCACCTTGAAGAAAGGTTTGGATATTTTTGGAAGAAACCTCCCTTGGAGGGTTTTCTCTTGGCTGAAGATCTAAGCCTCGAAGGTCAAGCAAAATGATGATTTTCAGATGTTGATAGCAGGTTAGAAGTGTAGGAGTGAGGCTGGTTCAGAATCACTTTCCACATCATGCTTGTTTTAATGTTTTAAAAATGCAAGTTGCAAGGCAACTTGCAAGCCACTTGCAATTTGGTTAAATCCTCAAACTTCTGCATTTCCTTGGTTCTTTCATGCTACAAACATTCTACATATCGGATACAACAAGTTTCATAAGCTGAGATTGGCCAACTTTGATGAAAGAATGCATTTTGAAACTTGGACAATGTGGGACTAAAGTGAAAAAACACCAACTTGCCATGACCATAACTTTCAGCTCACAAATCATTTTGAGATGTGCTAGTACTTTTTAGAAAGCCCTCACATAGCTATAAAACATTCATGTTTTCATGAGTTTCAATTTCCCAAAGGAACTTGGCCAAAAAGCCCCCCAAAGCTGCTAAAAAATGAGCTTAAAAATGAAATTTTCCGAAGTCTTTTTCCTCTCTTGAAATGAATTTGATCATAACTCAAAATCTATGCATTTTCTGATCATGGACCACTTAGGGACTTTTGTAGGACTTGTCAAGAGCTTCCAAATGAGCTTTGAACCAACTCAATTGGATGTGTGGTTAAGGAGTTATGGTTTAGCCCTTTTCAAAACCCTAATTTCCCGATTTTTCGATTACTCCTTCATCCTTGATCCAATGGTCATGAAAATTGATATGCGAGTCCAATATGACATAAGGAACAACTTTGTTTCACAACTTGAAGTCCAATTCATAAAATTTCGAGAGTTGACTTTTCGGTCAACCGTACGACCGATCAGTGATTACCGAGTCGCCTGTTGACATTCTGGGCCTCCTGAGACCTTGAAACTTCTTGGATGAAATTTATTAGGCTATATGAACTTCATGAACCACAATCCCACCATTTAAACATCTTCCAACATCAAAGTCAAACTACGGTTGACTTTTACTGGTCCAAAACCCTAATCGGGTGCTTTGAAATGCACTGCTCTGAATTCTGGGGTAACAACCTCACATTGGCTTCTCAATTGACATTACATAACCCATGACCTTGTTTCCTATCTGAATGAGCCCAAAACATTGACTAATCACAAACCCTGAAGTTTCGACTTTGACTGCACGAAACCCTGATTCATCTGCAATTTGACAGAGACAGACTTGCACTGGGTTAAGGTTAAAAATTTCATGAGTATGCTCCTAAAATGATAATGAGAATCTAAGTGGTCTAAATTTGGGGTGCAACAGTTGCCCCTATTTAAATATCTTCACTAGATGGCACTGAGGGATGATGATCCTCGTAGAATCGCAGTGAAAGGTATTTAAATATAGAAAAACCGAAAATTTTGTCCCTTAGATCCGATGATATGCAAAAGGACAGGCCATAATATGTCATGAATTATAAATGATGCTAAATGATGCTTGGATGCAAGACATATACAGAAGACATAAAAACAAAACAACGAGTAACTACTCGCGGGGACCTGGCATTATGGATCCGACACTGGGGAATACCGAGGTATAACAATCAATAGTTCAAACATGACTAGTGATAACGGGAAGGGAAATTTTCACATGAGGATGCGCAAAGTCTAATGAAGATGACAATCTTACTAGGAGAAGCAAACACTTCACCGGGGAACAAGGTAGATTTCTACCAGGGACACGAGCGACTTTTTACTGGGGAATTAAAACTCGAACCTCACTGGGGATGATCAGATGAGGAACTTCCTATAGTGAAGAGTTCAAACGGGATCTTCAGGAATGGACAAGAAACAAAAACAAAACATGATGGGAAATACTAGTGACGACTAGATCTCCGAGACTTGTCTGGGGGAAAGGTTTCACTGGGGATAATGATGTCACCCAGTTTTAACAGATGGCTCAGGCAGTGCTAGTAACCACTAGACTTCCTGGAGGTAATGGTAACGACCAATCCTGAGATAACAACAAATGAAGTTTAAAATCCATTCGGTAATGCAGGACTTCGATTGGGGAAATTGGTGACGACCAAATTTCAAGTAATGCCAGTAACTACTGGACTTAAAGGAGATTGGTAACGACCAAGTCAGGGTACCAATGACGATTGGATTTCCCGCAATGTCAATTACGACTGGACTTTTCAAAACTATGGTGACGACCAAAGCAACGATACCAATAACGATTGGATTTTAAACAATGCTAGTTACCACTGGACTTTTCAAAACTATGGTGACGACCAAAGAAACGATACCAATAACGATTGGATTTTAAACAATGCCAGTTACCACTGGACTTTTCAAAACTATGGTGACGACCAAAGCAACGATACCAATAACGATTGGATTTTAAACAATGCTAGTTACCACTGGTCTTTAAATGAAAGCTGCCAGTCACCACTGGACTTTAACAAGAAATGCCAGTCACCACTGGTCTTTAAGTGAAAGCTTCCAGTCACCACTGGACTTTAAAAGAAAACTGCCAGTTACCACTGGACTTACCGGGGATCTCACCAAAAGATGTGGGACAAATGCTTTACAAGCCAAATTTTCTCAAACAAGGAGAAGTAACCAACAGAAATTCCTCAACTCCTCAAGGATATGCCATTTAAGCATAAAATCCAAAGAGAGGTCGTTACCACAACACTACTGGAGAAGGATTTTTCTTCGAATAGGATCTGTAAAAGATTCTTCCTGGGGGTACAACATGCGATAAGTGTATGCCAAACATAGATTTAGAAGCCACTTTCCAGGGACCACAGTTCAATCTAGGAACGAGCTAGAAAGAAACGGTCAAACAAGACTCCAACCATTGAGGATTTGAACTCAAATGGGAATTTATCTTATCCAGGCGTGGCAAGATAACTGAAACAACCATCATCCACAAGGATTAAACTCGATGGGGAAATTAGAATTGGCGGGCCTTTTATGCCTAAGGGCTGACAATTCTATTGGAGAGAAGAGACGAACCCAATCATTTGGTGAAAAACACCAAAGTGAACCCGTAATAGGTAATAACCAGAGATAGCAAAAAATTCATGGATGCTATGCGTACGCTTTATGCCATGCTTGTGTTTATGCTGACAAAATAGACAAAACAAAATACGAGATGAAATAAACATCCCGACAAGAATACCTAGCCAGCTTTACCAGATGGACCATCACTGGGGATGATCATAAAGATCGACCATTCCACTTCAAAGTTATAACCTTCTCTGGGAGAGAGTAATCCACAACATCATGACTGCACTCAGATTGCCATCATAAGCTCTAATTATTTGTCGAAGGAAAAATCACCAAAGGAATTTCCAAGGTCAACTGGAGTAACAACTTAATCGGAGAGCTGACTAAAGGGTATCATGAGAACCAAGTACTTCTGCCCCTCGATAGTATAACCAACCTCTGCAAGTGAGCAACGAATCTTGTGACAAACAGTCTTCCAACTTTTCTACCCCATATTACATGGTCCACAAGAAGGAATCATCAAGAGGATTTTACAGAAGAATTGACATACCAAGATGCCTCTATATCTTCAAACTCCTGGAGAGATTCTTGAATCTCGACATAACTGCCCCAGTTTAACTGTCTTTGAGAGATTAATCTAATCTTGACTTGATCGCTTCTGATTAACTGGTCTAGAGTGGTCGGCCTTGAAAGGAACTAAGAAACAACTTGTTTATAAGACCCCAAACGACGTGCCCCAAAACACATGGTCTGCAAGAAGAAATCACCAAGAGAATTTTACAGAAGAATTGACATGCAAGATGCCTCGATATCTTCTAACTCTTGGAGAGGTTCACGAACCTCGATGTAACTGCCCCTATTCAACAGTGCTTGCCCCACAAAATCTCGGACTGGAAGTAACGACTGGGGAACAAACTTGCCCCTGCAACAGAGTTGCCCCAGACTAAATTGTTCTTTGGGAGCTTCATCGGCTTCTGAATTGCGGTCGTGACAAGTGATGAACAAATCTTTTAGCTTGGTTGCCCCAGGCTAAGCTTCCTTTAACAAATCAAATTCCCTAGCTGACAGCGTTTGTTGGGATTCCTTTGACATTGGATTGTCTAGCAAACAATATTGTTCATTTTGAAATTGGCAAATTTCAATGTAAAATTCATGCAATCTTTTGAAAACATTTTTGATGAAACACACGCGGCGGAGTGATCAAACGATCAAAGTGAAAGCGATCCAATCATTTTACGGATGATGGATAAAGTGATGAACACACACAAACATCAAAGACCATTTAGGAGTCAGGTTATCCAACCTTGCTGTAATGTGCTTTCAAAACAACCTTACCTCAATTAGGTCTTTTAAGGGTTGTAACGTGGTTTGGTTCACGGCTCATGAAACAAAGGATAAAGGCTCGAAGTTATTTGTCCCACCCATTCTCTATGATGAACTTCAATCCTACGCTCGGTTACCTCAAACTATACATTCAGGTTCCCATAGGTCTTAAAAATTAAACTGATGATAGTTGGTGATGATTCACAAATCTAGGGTAGTCACCACTCCCTTACAGTATTTGATAGCTTTTGCTATTTGAGGATTTTCGAAAGTGAAGCTTTTAAGAATTTCCTCTTTTATTATCCCTTACTTTTGCCTGAACTGTTTCTTTTGGATATATAGTCAGCGGGATGCCCCATTTTTGCCTAAGTCTCCTTCATAGGTTTTGACTTATCGGGCTTTTCATTTTTCCTTTTATTCGTTTTTTGAGAAAGGAGGTGACCACCTAGTTTAATGGCTACGGCGAACCATCATTGTATTTTGGATTTCGACACTTGCTTTTTTTTGCGTGCGAAGGAAAACCTGAATGCATCACTTTTTTGTGAAAAGTGTCTTGTATGCACATATCTTCGATTTAACTGAGAACTACCCGCCCCAGGTTCGAGATTAAGGTTTTTGTTTTTGTAAAGAAATAAGACTCCTACTTCTAGGCTCGAAGTGGTTAACGAGGGATTATCTTCCTTATTTCTCTGGTGTTTAGGGATTGAAACAATGCCTTACATCATCGGCAAAGTTAATTTGAAAGCATATCAACAACAGTTATGGATATAGTTCTCATCATCCTCCCAATCTTTGCTTTAAACAACAGTTTAGTAAAGAATTTTTTTCATTTTTGTATTTCATAACAATGAAAGGAAAAAGAAAGAGTGAAACGAATGGACTTAATCAAAAGATGCACAAATATTTCATTAATATTGCCAATTCAAAATGAACAACAGCTTACAAGCAATTCAAATTAAACAAAAAGGAAAATACTGTAACAAACAGAATACAGCCAGCTTAGGAGAATTGACTTAACAACTTCATCTTCCAGGCCCAAATGGGGGAACACCTCTATCACTGATTACTTGCTCCTTGTGGTATAGAACCTTGAGAGGCCTCGTAGGTCCTTTGTCTTTTGCTTCGAGAGTTGAGACACTGATACTTGGTTTACATTCTTGAGGTTTTAACAGCTCCAACAAGCTTTGCACCTTCCACCCAAAACCTTTGCACTCTTCTACCAAATGCCCCATTGTCCCAGTATGGTACTTGCATTCAACTTCTAGGTGATCTTCTTCAAAGATCAGTTTTCTGTCATAGACTAGCTCTTTCACCACAAATCCTAACGCCAAACAAGTGTCTAGTTCATATCCTTCAGCCCCTTTGTGAAACTCACAAGTCAAGTTTGCATTATGCCATGGTCCTGGCACAAGGTTAAGAGCTCGTGGAGTCACCAACGAATTCTGAATTAGTAGCAGATAAAGCTTACTTAGCGGCACATGAACTGTCTTGTAGCATGCCTTGTTCCTCTTGACAAGATTATTTTTATTCATGTTCTGGCTTCGAGAACCTTGAGGGGAAACAACCAATGAATGCTGAGATGCTCTTTTGGCAACCACCTGACAAGGATGACATTTTGGCGCAGACCCAAATGCTGGTTGACGATGGTCTGACCATTGAAGCTCAGGAGGTCCTTGAGCTGAGAGAGTCACCAAAAGTGATGGACTTACGACCTCTCTAGGCACAATAGTGGGAGAATACCCTTCATTTTTCATCAAATTCTGCAACGTCTCCAAAACCCAATTCACCTGATCTTTGAGAACCCTGATTTCCTCCTTCAAGGCCTCTTGCCCTTTCAAAAGCTCTTTCATCGTTTCCATTGGTCCAGGATGCGTGCTAGGTATCCCTCTCTCTCTCTCTCTCTCTCTCTCTCTTGTAGACAGGAAAAGGAACATGAGACTCAAGGCTGAGAGATGCAAATGCAAATGCAAAGGTGACAACATGCTCATGCAATGCAAAACGTTTCATGGAACTCAAATCAAATCATCATTTCATTTCATTGATTTTCAAGATTGTATTACAAAATATCTAGTACATTTTACAAAAGTCCTAAGGCTGACAGTATTCTAAATAAAAGTCTTCTTTTGCTTTGAGTTTCTTGATTTCTTCTTCCATCTGAGTCTTCTCGAGAATGAGTTTGTCCACGACCAGCTTCCATGGAGTTGGCTGAGAACTGGAAGATGATGAACCTTCCTGTGTCTTCCTCTTCTTATAAGCAATTACTTCTTCGTCCTTCGCCTGTAGTTGTCTACGGAGTTCATCATTCTCTTCCATGGCCACTTGGTACTTGTATTTCCAGGCTACTTCAGTTTGTTGCGATTTCCTCAAAGCGATCTTTAACTTCTCCTCTTCAGACATAAAGATCATTGTGTGTTCCTCCTCTAAAGCCATGGGTTTCTGCTGGGAATAAGGCATCTTTAGCTGAATAGCTCTCTTTCGGACCCATTGGAGATAAGGCTTGAGAGAGATGCAATTAGGTTTCCCTAAGTCTTCCTTTCCTTTCTTGTGTACATGTCCCCAAGCTTTTAGAATCTTCCCCTTCAATTGTGAACTCCCCTTAAAGAAAATATTCTCCACATGAGCGCTGTTTGGTTTGTCCTTCAGAGGATATCCAAGCTGACGGCGAGCGAGAACAGGGTTATAACTGATTCCTCCACTTGTACCTAGAAGAGGTACGTTACCAAAACTTCCACAACTGTCAATGATTCTTATTCCATCGTAACTACGACTATACCAATCGATATCAGAGTGAGTAAGAGCCATAACCTTCTGAGACCACCAACCTTCCTTCCAAAAAGCATGAGCTTTAGGTAAGTGAGAAATAAACCACTTATATAACAACGGGACACAACAGACAATCATTCCTCCTTTATGCAGATTTCTTAAGTGAACAGAATGATATGCGTCAGCTAGTAAAGTAGGCACAGGGTTTTTCTTCAAGAAGATATTGATGGCATTGAGATCTACAAAGTTATCAAAGCTTGGAAACAAGAAGATTCCATAAATGAGCAAGGCAAGAATAGCTTCGAATGTATCCATACTCAAGTGATCAGCATAGTATTGTGCTTTTCCAACCAAGAACTCTGCAGTTAAACCAAAGACTCCTCCCTTAGTAACCATATTTTTCTGAATATCCACCAATCCTAAGTGTGTAGCTTTATCAATTTCTTCCTTCTTAGGGTCCTTCTCCACGATCGAAAAAGGAGAGTCTTCAAGAATAGGTAAACCAATCAAGCAGGAATATTCCTCAAGTGTAGGTACCAGCTGATAATCAGGGAAAGTGAAACAATGATAGAGTGGATCATAAAACTGGAGGAGTGTGGAGAGAAGTCCTAGATCCATCTTCCTTTTTACCCTCACCAATGACAATAAGTTCCCATACCTGCTCTTGAATCCTTCTAGATCTGTTATCAAAGTGCTCAACCTTTCTATGTCATCCAAATTAGGACTTTTTGTAAGTGTGCTTCATGGTTTTCTTTTTTCCACTGTCCATGATGATCCTAATGTTTACAAACAACAGATCTGAGTTCCATGAAACTTTTATGATATGATGTTCGTGAATGCATGAATGCATAAAAACAGGTAAGCACAGATTCACATATACACATGGATAAAAACAGATAAAGTTTTTGGTTTGGAGAACATGAGTAAGGAGTCAAGGTCTACCCTCCCCAAAGGTATGTACTAAGGTTTCCACAACTGCAGAACAAGGTTCTAAAAGAGTTCCCGGAGTTCTCGACCCATCTTTCGGATATTATCAATTTCCCAAATACTTGGTGGTCGATAATATTCTCAAGAGAGTCTCGTCCAAGTGTAGTATCGCGTATCGACTACTTTGGAATTACTTCCTTATAGTCATCGCACTACATCCTAATAAAGGCATAGTGGGGGAAAAGGTAATCTAAAGGTCCTCAGTATCACGGGCTCCCATATAGAAAGTAGCATTGTTTTCACGAATACTCGATCAACAATACTAACTCTCAGAAGGGCCTCTACTGAGTGGTGATTTTCTCAAGTCATCTTGGTCGGGAATCAACTCCTTATAAGTCTCCTTGAATATACCACCGTCCTATCATAAGTACGCTTAAACATGGGTATAGTGTTGTCTCACCATTCAAAATTCCCAAGAACGAACAGAGCACATATGCACATATTTACAAGTATTCACAAATAAGCAAGTATTCAAACAAGATAGGCTAAACCCTCAAAGCAATAAAACAGGTCCCCAGTGAAGTCGCTTTTTCTGTTGCGGTGAAAATTGGATATCAAGCTATTAAATTAACTTGAATCTTATTTCTTTTTACAACCGAACTTTATTGTATCCAAAGGATAGGTCCAAAGAAAGAAAAACCTTTTTCGCGATGTAACGACAACGCTTAAGAGATTTGGGGATCGGGGGTTGGTTATACCTAGGGAAGGTGTTAGCACCCTAAATATCTGTAGTACCCTACATGAACCTTTTGTTTGATTGCTTGCTAAGTTTGTGATATGTACTATGGATTTAGGATTGGGAAAAGATATGAGTTGAAACCTAAAGTTATATACACTAAGTTTGCTCGCAAAGACGTCGCATCTTCTGCCTACGTATCCTAACTAGGATAGAATCAGAGCAATCGTAGTTCACCTCACAAGGGATAAAGAACACTTGATTAGGATTAAGGTTCAAGGGGAACAAACCTGACAATGTTTGTGTGGATTTTGACGAAACTCCCTAATCTAAGTTGTAATATTCAAGAGGGGAAGTAAGAAATCATGACGATGATTCTTACACAGAGTTGACGAACTCTTTCCTAGGGTTCTAGTTGAAAAACACTCTTAGTACAGGTGGGTCTCTTAGATTCAAAGCAAAGTCTAATGGCTTCTAAGCTGGGGTTAAAGTGACTTAACAAAGTCAAGGGAGGGTGAATGAATTATTCTTGACATGAGGGTCAAGTGGACAGACTTTCCTTTGGAAGTATACCGGGGAGGCAACTGGATGAAAGCTAACAAGCTTCATCACTTGGGGAAAGAAAAATAAAAGGGAAAGGTAACAACGTAATAAAACATTTTCATGGTAACAACCAATTGAACAAACATGTGAAGTGATAAGGATGAAAGCACATTGATAATAATCAACACAGATGAAAATAACGAGAACTGTAACGACAGATTGCATTCAAATACAGTCAACAGGTGGGGCGTAATAAACATAGTTATAACTCAAAATGAAAATCCTAGCATGTTAAATAACATGTATGGACATGAGTACTGTAACACCCATTTTAATTATTTAGTCACTTTATTATTATTTTAAAAATTATATGTTGGTGTGCCCTTTGGTGGGGGTGTATTTGATGATGTTTGGTGGGTGTCCCTAATGTGGGAGGACTATTGGTGATATTTTGGTGTGAAATATAGTAATATAAAAATAATAGTAACATTGGTGGGGGTGTTATTATTATTATTATATTTGTTACTATTATTAATATTATTATTATTTTGGTGAAATAATAATATTAGTATTATTATATTATTATTATATTATTTTTATTAATATTATTATTATTATTGGTGTGATAATATTATTATTATTATAATTATAATTATTGTTGGGTGTATCACTATTATTATTATTATGTTGAATATTACTATAATATTATAATAGTATTATATTATATTATATTATTATTATTATTATAATGATTATTATAATTATTATTATTAGAATTATTATTGGGAATATTAGTGGTTGGAATAAGTAAAATAAGAGGTGAAAGGGTTATTGGGAAGTTAGAATGGAAATATGAAAAGTCACGATAGAAACCGTGAGGAAGGAAATATGAAGGGGTAGCAAGGAGATATTAGAAAAGTTGGAATGGAGAGGAAAGGGATTACCATAGGCGTGGGATATTGGTGTGATAATAATAATAGTATTATTATTATTATTATTATTATTACTATTATTATTATTAGTGTTATTATTATTATTATTATTATTAAAAGTATTATTATGATTATTGGAGAGATAATAATATTATTATTATTGTTATTATTAATAGTATTATTATTATTAAGATTATTATTATTATTATCATTATTATTATTATTAGAATTATTAATATTATTATTATTATTATTATTATTATTATTATTAATATGTGGTATTATTAATATTAGTAAGATTATATTAGTATTATTATTATTATTAAGATTATTAATATTATATTATTTTATTAGTTATTATTATTGGGATTAGAATAATTAAAAAGGGAAATAGAATATGAGGGGTTAGGAGAGTTACGATACATTTTAGAAAATTGAGAAAAAAGAGCGATAGAAAGAGAGAAGAGGAAAGAACGAGGAAAGTGAAAAAGAACGAAGGAAAAAGGGAACGAAGAACGGAAGAGGAAGGAGAAGGCCAAGAGACCAATTCTAGGAGGAATTCTATCGATCGACCAATTGTCAAGGTAAGGGGGGAGAAATTTGATTGGGAATGGTTTATACATGTATAGGGTAGAGGGGATTCCTTAACCCCGTAGGAATTTATCGTTATATAAAGTTTTATATTGGCATGCTATGATTATTGTTGATGTTGGGGGATTGATGAATGCTGATGATGCATTTTGGGGTATATATATATATGGTGATGATGTTACTGTAGTATTGATCCATTTTGTTGGATTGTTGATGTTACTGTAGTGTTGATAGTAACTAGGAATATAAAGCTGATGAGATTATGTGTTGTTACCGTAGTGTTGGCAATGACCGTGATTATAGCTTTGGGAAAAGTTATGTGTTGTTTCCCTATAGCGTCGTTAATGACTATGGTTAGGACCTTGGTGAGATTCAGAGTGACTCTGAAATGTCGGTAATGTACCGTAATGTCGGTTCTAGAGTAGAAATTATAGGATAATTGGTAAGTATAATATCTATTGGCATGTTTGTGATTGTGGATTGATGTTGATGAATTATTGATTTTGGTGTATAGGCTGAGGTGTTAGTTTAGGGAGGTTCTGAGTAACCTCAGAGACTTTTGGTGAGATGTCTGAATTGGTCTCGTGTGATCCTTCTAGCCTTGCTGTAGTGTGAAAATGATGAGTATGGGATATAACTTGTGTACTTGGGGATAGTACGCGTTTCCCTTAATATTGTTGGTGAGCAATTAGTAATGTATATGTGTGTAGTGATCAGTAGGATCATGTATCCCCGAGTGGGGGGGGGGACGTAGTTATATCCGGTGTGATAGTATGAATTCGTTTACTATCTGATTGATTTATATGGTGTTGGTGTAATATATCTATACATATGCATTGTTGTATGATGATATGATCAGGAGGATCGTGTGCACTTAGCGTGCCAGAATATAATAATTATGCATTGGTGTCTTGCATATCATGGTGTTTTGGTGGGATGAATCATGTCTCAGGAGGAGCGTAAGTGATTCATCCGTACTTCTTTGTGGAGAATGGTGGGGGATAGATCATGTCTCAGGAGGAGCGTAAGTGATCTATCCAGGTTCGATTGAATGAACCAATGAGTCGGTACCGCATGCATGGTGTTGAGTTGCATAATTGCATTATAATATGTTATATTGTAATTTGAACAGTAGGTTCGTTATATGGTGTTGTTGGGGTGAATAATTGATGTGTTGGTGTGTTTTACTGCCTTATTACATGTATTACATTACCATTATATTTTTGATCATGATTTCTCACCCCTTGTTGTTGTTGTGGTCTGTGCTTCTTCGGAAGTACAGATAATCCAGGTGCTTAGCTAGCTTGGATATTGGTGTGACTGTCGAGTCTAGGATGCTCTGATACGTAGCACGGGACTTGGGCATTTTTATTGTTTCATGTTGAACTCCTATTTTTTTCCTGCGAACGTATCAAAATTTTTATTTAATTGTATTATTTAAATATTCCGCTGTATTTGGAGAAAAACCTTTTTTATAAGGAAACGTGATTTTTATGTGATATCCCACTTGGGAAGGAAACTCTGATTTTTATTATGTTATTCATATTTTATTTGTTTTGGGAAGTGGGGTGTTACAAGTACAAACAAATTTCACAAACAAATCCAAGTGGAACCACATAAAAATTTATCTGCACATGCGTAAACGGACGCGAAACGCACTTAGTTTGCACCCAGTCAAAAGAGGTGAAAAACTTGTTAAACATGAAAATAAAAAATATGATATAAAATTACACATTAATAGGAACACAATGAAAAAATAACGGGTGAAAAACGATTAAAATCGAGAGAGTTATGAATTTTTAAAGTTTGAATGAAAAAATGGAAAAAATGCCAAAAGAGTTGCCCTCCTCAGGGGTCGAACTCAGGATCATGGGCTGAAAGGCGCGTTTGGCATAAGAGGCTTACCACTGGGGTGCTATACATCCATTTGTATAAGCCACCCCTTTAATTAATAAGGTTAACTCACTTGAATTTCTGGGCGAAAACAAACACATTCAAAATGATTTACGTTTTCGATTGTAACTCTCTCGTTTCTTAACCGAATGAGACAAACTTTATATGCAACTGGCCTAGAAAAACATGAGGATCATGATAGTGCAATAATTTTTCTGAGATTATTCTTCTATTTTAAAACACGATAGCATGTATGTTTCTTGAAGTTTTGGTGCATTTTGAAAATTACAACTTGTTCCAAACATTTTTAAACCACACCAAAGCAACACACAGTTCATGTATATGGTAATGAACAATCCTAGCCCCTAAATCAGACTCAAGACAAACAGATATGGAAAAGACATGTTAAGATGCAGTTTTATTTGAAATGATGTGTTTTGAACAAGTGGTATGCATTTTGATCCCTATGGCATGAACCAATTGTTGTAAGAATCAAATGATGATTTGAGCATTTCAAAAATGATGTACTGGATAGGTTCCATCAGCTGGTAGGGATCAAAATGCAGCAGAATGAAAAATGACATGATCATGCAAATATGATGTTTGGTAAGAATGCATTTTGATGTCTACAACTTGTTTCAAACATTCTTAATCCAAATCAAAGATTCATACAGCTCAAGTATATGATGATGAAAGATTCTAAAACTTAAACCAGGCTAAATGCAAACAGTTTGTGGAAGTGACATGTCAAGTGGTAATTTTGTTTAAAAATGCATTTTGGGGTATACCATCCATGACAGCTAGCTTAGAATCAAGAAAATTATATGCACACCACATATGAATGATAATGAATGAATCTAACTCAAACTCATGGCTGAAATTGGACTGTGGTGAAAAGTCACATGTGAATTGCAAAAATAACATGAATGATAGGTATGAATATGTCTAGTTCAGCCCCAAAGTGTTTTCAAGCCAATCCAATCATACACACACCTCATACTTATGATATTGAATGAGTGTGATCACCTTTAAAGCCAAAATTAAAGCTGCTATGAAAACTGGTTTTTTGAGCTACACTTATTATGAACATTATGCATGATGAGGTGAATTTCCAATTCCAAAACTTTTCAATCCAAACCAAGTGCACACACAGATCATATAAATGGTGATGAATGATTTCCACACTTCAAACAAGCTTGATACAAACAGGTTATGAAAGTGACATGTCAAGTGCAAGGTTTTTGTAAAAAATGCATTTTTGAAATGTGAAAGTTGTGACAGTTAGTTTCAAGGCCAAAGGATTATGCCAACAGCTTCCAAATGATTAATATGAAGTGTTCCAAAAGTGATTTTAATGTAAAAACAAACCTGTGTGAAAAATGGCATGTGAGTTGTAATTTTGTGTTTTGTGGTATGTGAAGTAGATCAAATTAATGCAAACATGTTAAGTCAAACCATACACACACACAGTTGACAAAATGATTCACACACCACTGAATTTGGAGTAAGGTAAGGGCTATGTTGTAGCCACAAATCAAAGTATCCTCAAATTCTCAAACAGACACACAATGGGCTGGCTGCAATGGTTAAATGAAAAGAAGAGCAGTAGGCCAAACAAGCATTGATGTATAAACTGGTAGCAAACAGTCCTCACCTACACTCTACATTCCGTCATCAGTCTGTGACAGTGGGGAAACTATCCTATGAGGATAGATCAAACACAGTACCAGGTGGGGAAACTCAAACACAAGAGTGCATAAACTCTAGCCAACCCTATCATGGCTTGAACAGCCAAAGTAAACCTGCTGGGTTCCAAACAGCCAGTTGTTGCTTTAATCTCATGGACCTACCAATAAATGTAACATCAATCTGCAGGGTTTGTGATGATGATATGGTGCCAACTGTTTTTAGGGTCTAATCATTTGGTGAATTTCAAGACAGTTTGAAATCAGAGGCAGGCCAATGGTGAAGGTTGATACACCAAGCTGCAATAAAAAAGAACCCCTCACACTTGCTCACTAAAATGAGGCCCTACAGTATGTTGTAAGAATGAGTTCAAAAAGTCCTAATGTGCATCAGTCATACATCCTTCACTACTTAATCAAGAGATTTGCATCTCAAACTTTGGGGCCTGAACCAAAACTGGAGTACAACTGTAAGGTATGGGAGTTGAGGTGCAGTTTGGGGGTTATGATCCAATCCAAGATACATTAAGCTGTTCTATAACACAAGTTTAGTTTGTTGTCAAAGACACAAAAGTCTTACAGTCACACTATTGACTAAGGCCCTAAGAAACAGGACAATGCAGACTGAGGCATGACAGCTCCTTCCACATGCCTAAACACAGTCATGTCATATGTTCTGACATCATACACTAAATTTCAATCACATGTATATCAGTTTTGGCTACACACTCCAAAACCACTAGGAGCAAAAGCAGGCCAAGTTTCATCTCATTCTCACTAAAGAACCCAACACCAAACCTTATCAATCCACTAATAGCCTTGTAACTTTTTCAAACAAAGTTACCACAAACAGAAATCACAACATCCCCAAAGCAAGACTAGTGTACAAACCAACACAAAGCCAGTGACCTAATGCCAACGTTCTGGATTGAGGCAAACCAAGGGTAACATTTCTGAGCATAAACTATAACACAAGACACCAAAAATTATCAACATCAAAATATCCACCAAACCTTGTGTGAAGGTAACAACATGAGCTAGCAATTTCACTCAAAAACTATTAACAAACTCAACACACCATAATCAGAAATTTGGCAAGAACAAGCTCAACACTTATGCTAATATTCATACCAATCTTGTCATTTATTAAAAATCACATATCATGAAAATCACCAAATGTTCATAGCTTCAAAATTCACAAAATGCTCAAAATGCAAAAAACATGAAAGAATGGTGCAAGAGTCAATATGTACAAGTTACATACCTCTTGTATACCTTGTTGAACAAACTAGAATAGCCAAGAAACCTAGAGAACTTCAATCTCCCTTTTTTTTGCCTTGAGTCTTTCCTTCACTTCTAAGCAAAATGCAAGTGTGATGTCAAATGCAGCAATGCAGGCCACCAATGATTTCTAGCACTTTGAACAGTTGAGAAACATCATATGAGAGGTGTTAGGATGATTGAAATTCCAAGAAAATATATGGAACAAGATATGGCAAGTTTTGTAACTTTTGGTTAAAGTAGTTTAGTGATGAAATTGACTTTTTGATTTGTGAAGTTTTTGGGTGGTTTAATGGTCTAGACACCTTCTATACCATATTTGTAGAGTGTGTGGATGGTTGTTGGGGTGTTGGAATGTAGGGAAATGGTTTTGGCAACCTTGGTAGCAAGACATCTTTTTGGTGATTTTTTGTGAAAAGTGAGATTTGTGATTTTGAAGCAAGAAATGGAAATAGCAAGGACAGAGGTTTTCTTCTGGTTTTAGAATGTTGTTGATGATCAAAATAAGGTGGGGGAGGCCTCCTTTTATAGGCAAGTGAGATTGAGGGGCTGGTTTTGAGATTTCTTCACCTTGAAGAAAGGTTTGGATATTTTTGGAAGAAACCTCCCTTGGAGGGTTTTCTCTTGGCTGAAGATCTAAGCCTCAAAGGTAAAGAAAAATGATGATTTTCAGAGGTTGATAGCAGGCTAGAAGTGTAGGAGTGAGGCTGGTTCAGAATCACTTTCCACATCATGCTTGTTTTAATGTTTTAAAAATGCAAGTTGCAAGGCAACTTGCAAGCCACTTGCAATTTGGCTAAATCCTCAAACTTCTGCATTTCGTTGGTTCTTTCATGCTACAAACATTCTACATATCATTTACAATAAGTTTCATAAGTTGAGATTGGCCAACTTTGATGAAAGAATGCATTTTGAAACTTGGACAATGTGGGACTAAAGTGAAAAACCACCAACTTGCCATGACCATAACTTTCAGCTCACAAATCATTTTGAGATGTGCTAATACTTTTTAGAAAGCCCTCACATAGCTCTAAAACATTCATGTTTTCATGAGTTTCAATTTACTAAAGGAACTTGGCCAAAAAGCCCCTCAAAGTCTTTTTCCTCTCTTGAAATGAATTTGATCATAACTCAAAATCTATGCATTTTCTGATCATGGACCACTTAGGGACTTTTGTAGGTATTGTCAAGAGCTTCCAAATGAGCTTTGAACCAACTCAATTGGATATGTGGTTAAGGAGTTATGGTTTAGCCCTTTTCAAAACCCTAATTTCCCGATTTTTTGATTACTCCTTCATCCTTGATTCAATGGTCATGAAAATTTATATGCAAGTCCAATATGAAATAAGGAACAACTTTGTTTCACAAATTGAAGTCTAATTCATAAAATTTGGAGAGTTGACTTTTCGGTCAACCGTACGATCAATCGGTGATTACCGAGTCGCCTGTTGACATTCTGGGCCTCCTGAGACCTTGAAACTTCTTGGATGAACTTTATTAGGCTATATGAACTTCATGAACCATAATCCCACCATTTAAACATCTTCCAACATCAAAGTCAAACTACGGTTGACTTTTACTAGTCCAAAACCCTAATCGGGTGCTTTGAAATGCACTGCTCTGAATTCTGGGGTAACAACCTCACATTGGCTTCTCAATTGACATTACATAACCCTTGACCTTGTTTCCTATCTAAATGAGCCCAAAACATTGACTAATCACAAACCCTGAAGTTTCGACTTTGACTGCACGAAACCTTGAAGGGTCAAAATTTGGGGTGCAACATTGACTAAGGTTAGAAAATTCATGAGTATGCTCCTAAAATGATAATGAGAATCTAAGGGGTCAAAATTTGGGGTGCAACATGTAGCAATGCATGCAACCCGTTCAACTCATAGACTGAAGGTTTACGAACCAGACTGAGCAACTTCCCATAAGATTTCCTGAATTCCCCTTTCACTGTATCATCTGCCAAGGCAACCAAACTAAGCATCAAAGTAACATCTAGGGTAGGGAGCTTGTAAGCCACATTCTTCTTCAATGATCCCATGCTAGCAAACAGAGGGTAGGATTACTTGAACCGGGGGATAGTATATGCACCTGCAACACAGACACACGTTAATGATATGCAAATGAGTATGCAAAAATGCAAGATGCAATCATGCAACAGGAGATCAAGATTGTGCTGTCGAGAAGACCAAGGCTCTGCTTCAACACAATCACAACACTGCTCTGATAACAAAACCCTGAAGAGGACCAATAATTATGTACTATCGAGAACGACCACATCTCTGATTATAAGAACCCTTTGATACCAACAATACTGATTCATTGTCAAGAAAACCAGGTTGTCTGAAGGTTACGAATTCCTGCAATAACCCAACCCCGCTCACAGGTATGAATCCTATCCACTGATAAGGTATGGCATCCTATGCGTTTCCCAGCGTCACAGACTTTCAAGAAACGATGATACGATACCCAGGAAGGTGTGGCATCATCATCTCTTGAAGCAGCCTCACTTAGCTGAGTCACAAATGATCGGTCCCCAGAGTCGACAACTCTCCAAACCAGCAACCCCTCAAGCCCAAAGGGCCGGAAAAGAAGTCAACCGGGAGAATCTCGTCTGAGTGTGGATTTTGTGAGACACTAGTACATGCAATGCATGCACGCGCCCACTACTTTCCACAACTAATGCTAGGTATACACTCAAGCCTGGGTCTGGCTTATCACTCATCAGAGCCCCTTCCCACAACAGCACAATAATGATATCATACTGAAAATAAAATACAGAAAGTAAAATGTGATAAACAAATACAAACCCAATAGATAAACACGCAAGCGCTAGGATTGACTCGCATAGGGAACCAGATTCCCCAGTTGTCGCTACCGCGAAAATAAGGTGCCGGCAAAACAGAAGAGTCTCCACCTTTCGTTATTTATCCCATAGGAAGGGAAAGGAAACGACCGAAAAAACCTGACGAAAAGGTATAAGACAAGTTCATCGCAACCATGTCTGGGTTCGAGAGTCGGTTACGCAAGGGGAAGGTATGAGCACCCCTCACGTCCATCGTACTCGATGGGATCCATGCTTGTTGTGTTTATCTGATGGGTTGGTTTAACTATCTATGCTAAAAGTCTGGTCTGAAAAGAAAAGAAAAATGACTCGGCAAAACACAGCAGTTCTATGCCTACGTATTCCCGTCTGGAACGAGAAATCATAGTCAACGTAGTTTGCCTAACTACGGATGAAAAAAGGGGGAAGGTTGCTCACCGAGATATCGCATCGTGTGCCTACGTACTTTCACACGGCGTGAAAGATCAGAGCAAATGTAGTTCGGGCTAACAAGACCACAGGTTTGGTTCATAATGTTTTACCCGAGTAGGGTTAACAAACGGTTCTAGCAGTTGGGGTATGCAGCTCGACCTTTGGAGACTTAGGCGTTTACCGTTTGCGGTAGAACCGAGAGTTAACAAAACTATCCTTATGAAAATGGTTTCCAAGGATTAAAGGTCCCAGAGGACAAAAAGAAGTTTAATCTTTGTTTTTGAAGTCTTTTAAAGAAGAAGTGTTTTGAGTTTTGTTTGTAACTCATGTTGCACTAAAGACTTGGACTTAAGAGTGAATGCGTCGCATGTCACCCAAAGGGTACCATACTAAACACCCAAGCTATTGAAGAGAAACTCCCCAACAACCCTTTCTCAAGTGCTTAAGGCTCGTAGCGTATAACACGTGTTAATCTTTATTAAGTGTTTTAAAGATGTTTGAAGATGAGAAGAGAAACGACACACTAAAGGGGAACTAATCCAATCCTAAAGTTGTCATGCAAAGTTGATCCTATGATTGAGGTTAGGAGGGAGCTACCTAATGTTATCATGCATGGTTAGAACCCTAATGTCTGTCATAACTTCTCTTGAACAAGAGAAGCTAGAGTCCCTAAGGGAACATGGCAAAGGAAAGCAACAACCAAAGAATAAGTCTGAAAGAAATAACTGTAAGTAAAATGCATGCAATGCAGCAATACAAGCAGAAGGAGACAAACTCGACTTCTAGAGCACACAAGCAAAAGCAACACAACACACAGGCAAGGGAGATAAACTCAACCTTCAGCCAACAAGCAAAGCCAAATAGTAACAGACAAGCAGAGGGAGACAGACTCAACCTCTGATGCAGACAAGCAAAGGGAGCTCATATCAACCTTTCAATGCACTTAGGCCTAAACCAACTATATGAAAGCCTATTCTAATGCAACACACCAAACAACAGTCACACAAATACAGTCAATCAGCAAACACAGCAAACAAAACAGCAAACCAGCAGCTTAACAGCAAAGCAGTCATCTAGCAGCAAAGCAGCCCAACAGTCTGTAGTTGTCTTCATAAGAGGCCATTGCTGATCTTGAACTCTGACTATCTGAAATTCGCTGCACCGCTAATGTATTCACCATTTCAAACAACTGAAAAGGCGTTTCCACCATTTCCCCTTCAACTTCAATGTACCTGAAGGACGTCAAGTGGCTTACCAAGATATCCTCCTCTCCTCCAATCTGAACTACCTTGTCATTACTGACAAATTTTAGCTTTTGGTGAATGGTGGAGGTAACAGCTCCTGCATAGTGAATCCAAGGTCTCCCTAATAGACAGATGTACCCTGGATAGATATCCATTACTTGGAAAGTAATGGTGAAGACAGTTGGTCCGATTTTTATTCGCAAGTCCACATCGCTAATCACAGCACGCCTAGAACCATCAAAAGCTTTGACTACCAGAGCCCTCGGCTTCATGCTAACTCCTTTTACTGGCATTCTCTCCAGGGTGATCTTAGGAAGCACATTTAAAGAAGAACCTGTATCCACTAAGACTCGGGATATCAATGTGTCTTGACACTTGATAGAAATATGGAGAGCTTTATTGGGGTTTCTTTTCTATGCAGTCAGGTCATCATTATTAAACCCAAGAAAGTTTCCGGTTGTTACGCTAGCTATCACATCATCGAACTGGGCTACGGTGATGTCTTTAGCAATATGCGCAGCGCTCAACACCTTCATTAAAGATAACCTGTGGGCCTCTGAACTAAGTAACAACGAGAGCATGGAAATTCTGGCAAGAGTCTGGTTTAGTTGATCAATCACTTTATAGTCACTTTTTTTGATGATCTTCAAAAACTCCTCAGCTTCCTTTGGCGTAACCGCTGCCTTTGGTGATGATACCTCAACAGGTGGCTCAACATTTGGCAGTTCAACTGTACTTTTACTTTATTCCTAGCTGGCATTTCCACTGGTTTGGCGGCAAATAAACGACCGCTACGAGTCATTCCACTAGGTCCAACCACTGCACCGCATTTGGCAGCGTCATACTCAATCACTAGCTTCTCTGGCCTTTGTTTAGAAACTTTGGGCTCAAATTCATCAACGGGATACTCTATTACTACCAGAGCTGGTCGTGTTGCTCTTCGTCTGTTTACATCATCTTCGTCGTATTGCATAATTACGGGCGCTGGTTGGGCGGGCCTCTGTTGAAAGGCTTCTGAAGGATCATACTGCAAGACTACTGGCGCTGGTCGAAGTCGCCTTGTCGGATAAGCACTTGTTTCATCATACTGAATATCAATAGCAGACACGTTCGAATTTCTTTGTTCTATTTGTATTATCCCATGTTCTATGAACCTTTGTAAATGTCTCTTCACCACTTCGTCGGTCAAATTCTCCACTTCTTCTTGGGGAATCATCCCACTTCTCTTCAATTATTCTCCAATAACGGCCATCGGAGTACGAACATCTTCAACATTTGTAATTAGTCTCAAACTACTACTCTTTTCCACAGCATTGACAGAAGGACCTCCATGTTTAGGTAACAGATCCTTCGTA
This sequence comes from Lathyrus sativus, assembly GCA_963859935.3. Classification (NCBI taxonomy): domain Eukaryota; kingdom Viridiplantae; phylum Streptophyta; class Magnoliopsida; order Fabales; family Fabaceae; genus Lathyrus; species Lathyrus sativus. Next base: position 180,187,198 of record OZ012736.1, on the reverse strand, counting down.
ATATTGGCACCTCTAGGTGTAAAAGTGAGATCTTTGGACTCTATCAAGTCTTGCACCCTGTTTTGAAACGCATAGCAGTTATGGAGTGTCCAGGGGCTCCCTTATGAAACTCGCAATGGGCATTCGCATCGTACCCAGGAGGGTATGGAAAGATTGTTGGGCGTAAGTCACTCAATGTTATATGTCCAGTTTGATTTAATTGATCAAAGATTTGTCCATATGACATGGGCAATGGATCAATCTGTCTTCTTGGTTGTCTCGGCCTTTGCGGTCTTTGAGTTGGAGCATTCTGATATTGCGGTGGAGGAACTCTCTGATAATTCTGCTGCTGATTCTGTTGTTGAGTTGGTTGTTGGTAGGGAGCTTGGGCTACTGCAGCTACTTGTTGATACTGGATATCCACCGGAGCTCTGCCCCTTTGTCCTCTCATCACGGCATTAGCCTCATCTTCTCTTTTCTTCACAAAAGGCTTTCTTCCTCCATTTGTTGTGACTGCCGCAACCTTGCTCTTTTTCAATGTGCTCTCGATTCTTTCACCTACTGACACCACTTCAGCAAAGTTAGGGAAACTGGACCCAAGCATGCGATCCAAGTACTGAGGTTGTAGTGTTCCCATAAACATGTCAGTTAATTCCTTGGTCAGCAATGATGGTTAAACACGGGCATCCAATTCCCTCCATCTTTGGGCATATTCTTTAAATGACTCGTTATTACGTTGGGTCATATCTTGCAGCTGTGTGCGATTCGGGGCCAAATCAGTATTATACTGATAATGTTGTGAAAACACATCTGCCATATCTCTCCACGTACTGATTTGTCCTTTCTCTAACTGCATATACCATTCCAATGATGCTCTGCTGTGGCTATCTTGTAAGTAATGAATTAAGAGCATATCATTGTTAATGTGAGCAGCCATCTTGTGATAGTATGCTCTAAGATGGGTTTTTGGGCAACTGACTCCCTTGTACTTCTCAAAGTCTGGGACTTTGAACTTCTTTGGTATTACCAATCCGGGGACTAGACACGTGTCAACAGCATCCAAGCCTGGAGTCTTCTGGACCTCCAAGGACCTGATCTTCTCTTCAACAGTTCGCAGTCTATCTGCGGAAAGGTCAGCTACAACTCCCACGTTATGTTGAGGATGAGGTTGAAAGAAAGCATCACACTATTCATCCATTTCTATTTCGGAGCCATGACACGCGGACGTAGAATGTCAACAAGGTCCACGTGGGGAGTCTTAACAACCCCAGAAGTTCCTATATTGCCAGCCGCCTTCCTAGCATCAGCCAAAGTCTCAGCATTGTTTTCTTTTTGGGCCAATGTCAGCATTGTTTCCAGTAGCTGATCCATCTTTATCTTGAGAGCGTCAATGTCACCCCTCATGGTGTTCTGAGTCTCTTCCATCTGTTCCAGCTCATTTGGTAATTGCGTCGAGTTTCATAACGATGTCGAATAGTCAGCTTAGATCAAATCTGGTGGACGCAAAGGGTAGAAATTTAGAATCGTGCGGTGTTTAAAAAAAAGATGTGTACCATGATATGCAAGATGATATGCATTTGCTTTTCAGGGAATTCTCGAATTAATTGCTTAACATACACAAGAACATTGAAAACAAGTTAAATCACATTCATTCATAGAAGGATAATATTCATGTGATACAAAAAGGAAGATCATTCAAAATACAACCCATAATGTTTAATTAATAAGAATAAATGAACTTCAAACTCTTGGCCTTTGGGCCTCACGTTCTTCTAACTCTTCTTTGAACCTGCTCAACATGGCCTTGCACATGCACAGAAAGTCACAGATACTATGGGGAGTAGAATCATCCATCGCTTCCATAGCATCCCTGTGCTTCCAAACCAGATCTTTGGTCAACCAGTTGCAGAACTCGATTAGACCGTTGAGTTTGTTGCGATATATGTCTCGGTCAGCTATTAGTTTATGGATAGACCTCTCATATCCCTTAAAATCACAAGCCGTTTTCTCTCTTGCAGCAGACCATATGGCTTTATCTGCTAGGACATCTTTTATTTGCTACTTCAAGTTAGCTGCATAGTTCTTGACGGAGTTTAACTCTATGCACACCTTGTCCCAATCAGCAGGCTTAACCTGAGCAACCCTTAAAGCCCCTTCTTTGAGCCTGCGTTCCTCTATTTCAGCAGCTCTTGACTGGCGTAAAGCAGTGTCCAGCTTATGGATTTCTGCTCCCATCTCCTCTCGGATTGTCTTGTTTCTTTTGGTAGCTGCAAGCCAACAGTCTTCATTTTGAACACATTTCCTCCTAACCCTGTCTAGCTCTTCTTTCAGCCCCCTCACCTTGCTATCAGACTGATCAAGACATACCTTAACCTTTTTCTTTCGATGCTCTTCTTCGTCAGCTTTCTTCCCCACTACCTCTAACTAGGCGTTCTTGCGCTGGAGCTCCCACTTCATATCATTTTTCTCACTGGTGACTTCTTGAAGTCTCACCTCAAGGTTCTCATTCTCTTTTAACAATTTGGCTATGGTAGCTTTGAAGTCTTCAGCTTCTTCTATTGGAATATGAGTAGGTTTAGGTTCAGGCACAGGCTCATATACCTTTTCTTTAAAAGGCATCTTGACCTCATTGGCCCTCTCCCTAACCCATACAAAGTAAGGCTCTTTAGTTATACCATTTCTTCTTCCCAATTCATTTCTTCCTTTCTTCTTAATGGTCTTCCAAGCTCTTGTAATCTTTCTGAATAAATCAGGGTTCTCAAACCCTAAGTCATGCATCAAGAAGGCTTCAAGGTCATTTTTCTCAGGAGGTGCTACCATAGGGTACCCAAGCTGTCTAACTGATAACATCGGATTAGAATTAATATAGCCTCGAGTTCCTATTAGCGGGGTATTGGGAAACTCACCACAACTAGTGATAACTTCCTCAAAGTCTTGTGAATACCAAGAGAGGTCAGCAGATCTAAACGACACCATTCTTTGAGCCCAACTATCATCAGCTCGATCGACAAATGGTCCTTTAGTAGGCATGTGCAAATGCAACCACTGGTACAAGAGAGGGGCGCAACAAACAATGGAGCCACCTTTCCTTTCACTCCTCCAACTCAAGTAATAGATGACATCAGCCAGAAGGGTTGGCACAGGATTTTTGGTTAAGAAAACATGAATAGCCGTCACGTCTATAAAATCATCTATGTTAGGGAATAAAACTATTCCATAAATAGCTAAAGCCACCACTGCATAGCAAGCATCCCAACTTTGGGCCTTAATAAGTGCATCAACTTTGTTTATAAGGAACTTGAGAGGAAGTCCTTTAACTCAACCTTTAGCCTTCCAATTATCAGTGATGTCCCTCTTATGCATGTGAAGCGCATCAGCAATTACTTTGTCTTCTAAATCTTCTTTCACTCCTACAAATGGCAACTTATCCTTCATAGGAATACCCACTAGTTTCTCAAATTCTTCCAATGTTGGTGCTAGCTGAAAATCTTGAAACGTGAAACACCTTAAAGGAGAATCATAGAACTGAGCCAAAGTGATAAGTGCCTTAGAATCCACATCTTGCATTAACAAGCGAATAATCCTGCCATAATCCTTCGTAAAGTTAATTCTGAATACAGCAGGGATACGAGAAACCAAACCACACAAGTCTTCCAATTTCGGTCTCTTGAAGTTGTAAGGAAGTGGGCACCTGACGTTGCTTCCCATAATTCCTGTATGTTGACAATATAATTCTTAAATTCCCTGAAAATCAAAATGTAAATGTTATGGTATGAGTATGATGCAGATGCAAGGACGGAAGTAACCAACACAAATCTGAAGTTAAAAGTTCTTTGATTCCTGAAATCCCATGGGTAGGTTCTATACGGGTGAGTGCCTAGAGTCATAGGTCCTTCAAAAATATTATTGCTAAGGTGAAGATTCATCCAACAATAATACCTATGAAAGAGTCTCTTCTAGGTGAGGTTTTCGTATCGTCCCACGAGAAAGACTCCTCGTGAGCCTCTACTACACAACCATCGAGTCCAAGGTTTCTTAAAGGGACCTCAGAGTCATAGATCGAGGTTGAAAATATCATTGTCAAAATAACGATACGTTCAAGGGATCTCATCTGATTGGGGCGTTCGCATCAACCCATAAAGGAGTGATCCTCATGAGTTAACACTACCAACCACCATGGAAAAGGGGTAAACGGTCCTTAGAGTTATAGATTCAACCTCAAAAATACTACTGCCATGGCAAAGACTCACCACGACAATAACATCCTTAGGGAATCAACTCTAAGCGGGGCTTTCGCTTCCTCCCAACGAGAAAGACTCCTCGAGGGATTCCACTACACAACCACCATTCTAATCCTATATTTTTTCTCGGACTCGGGTGTAAAGCCATCTCACAAAATTCCCAAAATCAGAGAACCCCAATAGTGTCACAAGCAATAATAATAAGATATATAAAAGCAAGCAGGTAAATAACAAATAAATAAGACAAGCAAACAAATAAAAGAAGATTCACAAACAAGCGGATCCAACCCTTGCGAATCGAGTCAATTTAGGCTTGACTCTCTCTAGCATAGGGCTATGCAGTATCCCCAGCAGAGTCGCCATCTGTCGTACTTTGAAAAATACGATCCTCGCGATGGACGCGGAAAATACTGTTCGAAACAGAGTCTCCACCGAACTTTATTCATTCCAAGGGGGGAATAGGAAAATATCGATAAAACCTTTAAAGGGATAAGAACATGGTCATCGCAACCAATATTCTAGGTTCGGGAGTCGATTACATAGAGGGAAGGTATTAACACCCTCTACGTCCGTTGTACTCAACGGGAACCTCTTGATTCGATTCGCGAGAGAAAGTTAACTATGTCCGTGTATCTTCTAAAGGGATTGCTTGCTAATTGAAAAAGGGGTGATTATTAAGATAGGGTGCTCGCCAAGGATTAGGGCCCTTGTGCCTACGTATCTTCACTTGTAAGAAGTGGAAAATCAGAGCATTCGTAGTTCGTGGGACTACGGGTAAAGGTTTAGGAATTGTGCTCGCTAGGATTATCGCAATCCTATGCCTACGTACTATCAACAGATATGAGAGATCAGAGCAGCCGTAGTTCGGCTTACGGTTTGCTAAAAGGTTTGTGTTTGGAATGAACGAGAATTTGGGTCGCATTCTAACTGCTAAATGTTGGCTTGTCTGCTCGCTAGGGGAGGCTGAAGCACAAGTTTGTTATGCGCGGAAGAAGGGACTAAACAATGTTCTTGGTGAAAGGATTATTTGGATCGTAGGTCGCGCGATGGCGAGGAATATTGTTTGTAAGTATTGGGATATTTAACTAGAGGTGACGACTACCTGAAGCTTAAGAAAGACTTCTCGGTCCCAAGTAATCGGGAGAGTGAACCAAAGACTTGGAGCTCTCTCTTTTTCAACCTCAAAGGCGAAAGGATAGAATTGAGTATGGTTTGAATAAGTTGAACGGATGACGATTACTTGAAGCTTAAGAAAGACTTCTCGGACCCAAGTAATCGGGAAAGCGAGCCAAAGACTTGGAACACTCTCTTTTTCATCGTGAAAAGGAATTATTTGAATGACATTTGAAAGATAGGATGTGATTAAAGTATTTTAACAGATGAGGATTACTCGAAGCTTAAGAAAGACTTCTCGGACTTCAAATAATCAGAAGAGTGAACCAAAGACTTAGAACTCTCTCCTTTTCTTATCTAATATTATAAAAGATATTTAATATGATTAAAGTGTATTAATCGGATGACAATTACTCGAAGTTCAAGAAAGACTTCTTGGACCTTAAGTAATCGGGAAAGCGAGCCAAAGACTTGAAACACTCTCTTTTTCATCCTAAGTGTTTAGAAAAATAGACTCAAATAAGTTTATTGTCTTTAGAAGGTTTTTAGAAGACAATTGTCCGAGCTTAAGAAAAACTCCTCGAACCCAAACAATTGGGAGAGAGAACCAAAGACTTGGGACTCTCTCTTTTTCATCTAATATTGAAATTGTGTTTAAATAGTTATTAAGTATTTTAGTTTGACTTAAAGAAAATTTCTTGATATGAATCAAGGTTTGAAATTTGCATGTTGGAACGAGCACGATTGGACTAATGGATAGGAGGTCCTATGGGCATAGGATAAGGTTGATGGCGAGGCCAAAGCACTGGACTTACAAGGATAGACGAATTTGATATGATTAAGTGTTAATGAAAGTTGATGATTAATTACATTTGTTTTAAGATACTTGATGTTGGATCAAGTTTGAAAAAAAAGATTTGATTTTAATGTTATGTGTGAAGTGCGTAACAAGCGTCGTTGTACAAAGCCCAAGAGGAGGCTACAAGGTTGATGACGATCGTAAAAACAATCGGCTTACAATGGCGTTGAAAATGGGCTTGACATTAAGTCAAGATATTAGTTTTTTTTAAAATAGGTTGAACAAACATGTGAGTAACATAAATATAATTGAGAAACAAGTAAAACATCACAAGAGAAAATAATAACCTAAATAGAATGGGGAATAGACTAATCTAAACATGTTAACCTAATTAATAACCTAATTATCTAAGGTTAGTAAAAGAAAAGAAATTAAATTAAGTTGTTTTAGATTATTTTAGAATTTAAAAAGAAAATAAATAATCTAGATAATTATTAAATAAAATATTTTTTGTGTTGTCTTAAATTTTTTTTAAAAAAAAAGACCTAGTTTAAAACAATTAATTAAATTAAAATTAATTATTTAATAATATTAATTATTAACAAATTAATTATTATTAAATAAAAGACTTTAATAAAATTAATTAAACTAGTAATAATCATATTTTTCTAAACAGAAACTTAAATAAAGTTTTTTTGAATTTTTCTTAAAATATATAAACTAATAATAAAAGTGAGTAGAAATAAATAAAAACAATGGGCCAATCTGTAAGTTGAATAGGGGGTGCAGGGCGACAAAGATGAGGTACACACACATGATTCATGCGGACCACACTTAGAAACTCCCAACGGTCAAAAAAACTTGGGAAAATAACACCTGCCAAGGATTAATTACAGGACGCTTGGGGGACTGCAACATCATCAGAAATGAAATCCCCCTTTTTTGAACTCACCAGACTACCGTCTTCTCACCCATTCATTAACTCAAACCTTCAATTTCTTCTCTCACTGTCTCTCTCAAACCTAATTCTCCTTTCAAGAACCCTCTCTCTAACCAAACCTTATTTCACCATTCTAAACCTAAACAACACTCAAATATGAAAACTACCAGCCAAAACCGGAAGAATAAAACGCAAGGGAAAAAAACAGACAGATTCAAAGAAGCTACAAACGATGCGGTAAAATTGGTACCTGATACGATTCCGATAGGGTTTCCGCCATAAACGATGAAACGAGCGCAGCAAGCCTTCCGCCGTCACTCTTCAGCTGAGCTTTGAGCTTTGAGCTTTCGGTAAGTGCTTTTGGGGTTTTTTCGCCGCCGGTAGTTTTTTAGGGTTTTCTTCTTCTCTCCTCCTTTTCTCCTCGAATGAACAGTGTGTTTATATATAGAGTCTAATACGTGTGTGTCGCTACTGTGAAAATCGGCGCCGGCTAAACAGAAGAGTCGCCACCGTGCGTTATTTATCCCAACAGAGGGAAAGGAAACGCTCGAAGTAAACCTACCGCAAAGACGGGAAAGGAATGGTCATCGCAACCAAATCCTGGATTCGGGAGTCGGTTACGCAAGGGGAAGGTATTAGCACCCCTCACGTCCGTCGTACTCGATGGGATCCACGCTTGTTTTCTAGTACGGATTGTTATTCTATCTACACTAAGGGTCTGGGGTTAAAAGAAAATAAAATGACTCGGCAAAGTATCGCACTTTATGCCTACGTATTCCCGTCTGGAACGAGAAATCAGAGTCAACGTAGTTCGCCTACCTACGGGAAAGGAGGGGAAGGTTGCTCGCTAGGATACGACATCCTATGCCTACGTGCTTTCATACAGCATGAAAGATCAGAGCAAACGTAGTTCGGGCCACGGAAGACACAGATTTGTCTGACTGTTTTTTATCTTTCTGAAAAGGTTTTCTTCTGATTAAGAGTCCAAGCGGACAAAAATGACACTTTGATGTTTGTCTTCAGTCTTTTACGCAAGAACTGTTTTTTTAATGATGTTTGCAATCTCTGACGCACTAGAGACTATGATTTGAGAGTGACTACACCGTATGTCACCCTAGGGGTAACACACTAAGCAGTCAGATTACTGAAGAGTGACCCTCCAGCAACCCTCTCCCAAATAGCTTAAGGCTCGTAGCGTACGACATCGATTATCCTTATTACTGTGCTTTGAATTGTTTTGAGATAGAAGAGAAAGAAGCTCTAAAACCTAGGGTTTGAAAAGGGAATCAAAACTACCCTAATGTTGTCATGCATGGATTAACACCTAATGTCTGTCATATTTCTCTCTTGCACAAAGAAAAACAGAGATCCTAGGGGATAAACGGAAAAGAAACAGCAGATATACAGTAAATAGTAAATATGCATGAGATGCAGCAATACAAGCGAGGCAAGGGAGTCCCACTCAACCTCGAACCTGGGAAAACAATAGGTAAAGTGAAACAGCTTCACTTCAAACCTAAGGGGGCAAGCTGAACAAGCCAACAAACAATACAGAAAAAGAAATAAAATCCAACACCAGCTCTGACAACAACACCAGCTCCTACAGTAAGCAATTCAAACAGCACCAGCTCTGACAGCTACAGTTGATTAACAACAAAGGGTTGACAGTAACACCTTCAAGTAAGACCCTATCTCCACTCTCTAATGATACTCAAGCTTCAAATAAGCTCTTATCTCCAAAAAACTCCAAGCTCTGGCAAGCAATGAACCCCAACAAATAAACAGCTTCAAACAGCAGCAAAACCCTAATTCACAGTTAACCAGCTTTGACAGGCACAAGCTTCATCTTCACCAGTCTTCAATGAACTTCATCTTCAATAGGCTTCCATCTTCAAGGCAAGCACTCACATGAGAGAAATCAACTAAGAGATGAAGTTTGAATGTTAAGAGGCTTAATGATAACCCAGGGAAATCACTAAGATCTTATCATAGCAAGTGAAAGGTATCCTCAAGGTTCTACCCAATCAAAGCATGCTCTACATCCCTCCTAAGGAGATATGGAACTTCTTTGGGGGACCTTGTGTCATAGGATGGAATAGAGGCATAAGAAGCTCTCTATGTTTGACAGAAGAAATCAATCTACTCTAAAGCTCTCCCTATATCCCCTATCTCCTAAATCTTCAAAAGCAACCTTCAAGGATAAGAATCCTCATGCTCCAAGCTTCATCCTTTGTCTCCAATCATCCTCAAAGTCTTCATTAGCTCCAACAAACCAAACCCAAGCCCAACACCCAATGGAAATGCCCAAAACCCCACAAACAAAACAACATCCCAAGGGGGAACCAAACCAATAACAACCAATTCGCAAAAATCAGATAAAATAGGAATACTCATGATAAAATCCTAGATTAATTTCTAAGGGAACCTAAATATGTACCCTATACCCCACATAAACCCCAAGGCCCAAATCAAACCCTAAGTCTCCCAAACTATGCCCCAAACTACACCTAAGTGTTGTAAAACCCTAATCCTAGCACCCTAAAGTTCATCATTCAAAACTAGCCTAAATTTCATCATACAAATATGAGAAAAATCTCTAAGGGAGCATGTATCTCTAATCTAATCAATCCAACAAGAATTAATTCAAAAACACTCACCATTCTCTCATACTAAATTCAGCAAAATAAGGTATCAAACAAATGTAAAATAAAATCAATAAAATGGTAAAATATGCCAAAAATATAAAATGCAAGGAATTAATATTTTTATTATTTTATTAAATTCTAGAAACCGTAAGGAAAAAAAGGAAAAAATCCTCACCCTAAAATGATCTTTTTTCAATTAGTTATGATTTTTTTTATTAACCTAAAATAATATAAAAAAAATAAAAGAAAATAGAAGAAAATGAAAATGGTGCGTGACAAATAGTAATCAGAACCAGTTCAATTCACCAATTGGGCCCAGAGGGGGTGTGTATAGCCAGGCGCGCTAGGCCCAATACCAATTCAGAAAATCAAATGAAAAACAAAGAAAAATGAAAAAAAACTTGGTACGAATAGCAATACTTTCACGTGTAAATTTCAATTGGGCCTTAGAAAGGGGTGTTGGTAGCAAATTCTCACTTAAGCCCATGCCAAGCGTTTAAGTGAAACGCTGCGTTTGGTTTAGACTCAGACTCCCTTCACAAACTAAGACGCGCTCGTGGCCATTGGATGATTATTTCAGTCAAAGTCTTCTCATGATCTAAGGGTGATGGAGTCATCTCCTACCTTTGAATCTTGGAGGGAACCCACGCCATGGATGAACAGAGTTGATACCTTCTTCTTCTCCATACCTCAGCTCCATTAATCCTCATCAAAACCCTAACATAAACACATCATCTTGCTCACCTTTTCACAAGGAATTCAACCACACTATCCATTTGCATTGAAACCCTCTCCTCCTCAAAACACGAAGATATGTTCAGAAATGGCTCAACCAAGAATCATCACCAAACTCAAAATTGAATAGCTTAACATCAACTACACCTCATACTGAGTAAAATCCACCATTAAACTAGGTTTAAACCTCCAAGCATTGCAAGATACGAGCCTCAACAGAAAATGTGATCAACCTATTTTTGTCTCTAAATCATGCCAAATGCTACCAGAATCCACCTAGCCATGTTCTATAATGCATACCACTATCTAAAACCTAAAGAAACCTCATGAATCGAGCCATAGAAAGAATTTTACATACCTGCAAATCTTGGATGAACAGAGTGGTAAAACCTCCAAATCAAGCTCCAAGATCTTCCAAACACCTTCAATGAAGTATGATCAAGCTTCTGTATGCATCAAATTGGATTGAAACCTCCTGAATCCTTGAATCCGATTCTGACTTGCAAGGGATGAATCCAAAATGCTCTCTCACGATTTTGCACCAATCTTGCCTTGAATTGTATATGGAATCATTCACCAACACCAAAGGAAGCTATTGAACACCAAAGAATGGATTGAAATGGATCAATTTGTTGTAACCGATTCTGTTATGCAAATGGAAAACTCAAGATGCAATCTCTCAATTCTCCCTCAATCTCCACCAACTCCAGCTTTGAACCAGTTTTGAATCTTATATAGAACATGTATGAAAGCTCTAGAAACTTCTGGATTGATCCAATGAGAAGTTCCACATCTCTTGCTCTTGAAAATATCATGAGAAACTCATACATGGCAGCTGAGTTTTAAGCCTGCATTTGCACCCCATTCTGACCCAAATTCTCTCCTAATGACAAATTGAATGTGTTAGGATTCATTAGAGCCTTGGTTATGCCTTGAAGAATGGTTTTGCATATGTGACTTATGATGTAAGTAACCATTTTACAAAGGAAGTCATTGAATTAACCCTTAACTCAAAAATGTGGCAATGTCAATGTTTTCAAAATATGTTTTCCAATCAATTTGGTATGTCATATGGCTTGGTTTGAACTTATAGATCAAAAACCCCAATTTTCATCCTTGATTCATTTAAAATTCACCCTTATTTTAGGCCATTTTTGAAATTTTGTGATACAAGCCCTTCCAATCACCCAAGACCTCTTACCTAGCCTAAAAACACCATTTTGAACACATGTCATGTTGAACATTTTTCCATTTGAGGAGTGGAAGATGGAGATTTTGACCTATGTTGGAAAATGGCCTATAATCATCAATACCCAAAATACCCCATGGATTGCCAAGATCATAACTTGAGTTCTACAAATCCTCTTCAGGACTTCTAGTACTAAAATTAAAGCTAAGATCAAGATCTACAACTCTTATGTTGGCCAAGAATCCATTTGAAAACTCCTTCATGGGCAAAAGTTTCTTGGAAGTCAAGTGACTTTCACAGATAAATTTCAATGTCTTCTGATGACCCATAACTTGCAAGAACCATAACTTGAGTTCTACAAATATTCTTGAAGACTTATAGTACTCAAATTAAAGCTATTTAGAAGCTCTACAAGTTTCATGTAGGCCAAGAATCCATTTGAAACTTGCATTTTGACTTATCTAGCTTGGAAGTTAAGCCTAAATTAGGGGATTTTACACTGAAACCCTAATTTGGCAACCCCTCCTACTCTTGATTCTCTTTGATTTATCCTTGACACAACACCAAACATGTATCAACATATCAATTCATGAATCCCCCAACCTCCAATTAAGCCTTGATGCTATTCAATCACTCAGTTGACCTAGGGTTGACCTAGGGTTGACCCAGATGAAACCCTAGTTGACTGCACTTCAACTGTGGCTCTTGTACTTGAATCAATGACTTGTCTCATCTCCAATATGACCCTCTAGGCATTTCATAGTCTTTGTACACATTCCATACCCTCAATTCATAGCTCATTGATGACCCTCAATACACCTCAAATTAGGAGAAAATTCCACTGGTTGCCAACCAAATCTCCTCAAAACTTCAAACATTTCTTAATGACTTGGATGGTCTTAAAAACCCTTGATGTGCTTCTTTAGATAAGAATGGCACTTGACCACTTGTTGGATGGCTTGCTATGCTATACTATGCAAATGATTAGTTTATGTACATGATGTAACTATGCAAATGGTAATGCAATTAAAACATAAATCAGGTGAAATAGGTTGAGCAAATTTTAGGGTGCAACAGCTGCCCCTATTCAAACGGCTTGGACCCGACTGGGTGAAGAGCGAACGGCCTTCAAACAATCGAGGTACGAGATGGTTGAATACCAAGAACACGAAAATTTGTCAACCGCAGAAATAAACTGCACAAACTGCTCGGAAAACAACATCTGTTGACTGAATCTGGTTGTTACGGCAACAAACTGACCAATTAGCGACCGTGCTGGGGATTATCCTTATTAGCACGACACAGACTCTATCGTTGCGGGGATAGAACTTTGTCCATATTCCATCAACACAGAAAAATCCTGACGACTTCGCTGGGGAAACATTTCCGTCTACTCATAAGGAACTCATTTGTTTATCCATACAGGCACGTCATCTGTCTGAACATAGGAAACTCCATCCGCCTGCTTCATACGGGAAGAGTCATCTGCCTGATTCATGCAGGAGAACACATCCACCTGTTTCATACGGGAAAGTTCATCTAAATCCTGTTTCTCTGCCTACCTTTGCAGTAGCTAGCTCCGTTGGTCCCAACCCACAAACGACTCCGAAGAGGGCTCTACTAGAGATAGTAACACAAGGAAATCATGGCAACTTCCTTGGGGAAAATACTTTTGTCAAATATCGGAACACAACTCACATACTATGTCTATTACGGAAAAATCTCTATCTGATTCATACGGGAAAACACATCTGCCTGATTCATACAGGAAAGTTCTTCCGCCTGATTCTTACGGGAAAAGATAACACATCTGCCTGATACATACAGGAAAGTTCTTCCGCCTGTTTCTTACGGGAAAACACAACACATCTGCCTGATACATATAGGAAAGTTCTTCCGCCTGATTCTTACGGGAAAAGATAACACATCTGCCTGATACATATAGGAAAGTTCTTCCGCCTGATTCTTACGGGAAAATCATAACACATCTGCCTGATACATACAGGAAAGTTCTTCCGCCTGATTCTTACGGGAAAATCATAACACATCTGCCTGATACATACAGGAAAGTTCTTCCGTCTGATTCTTACGGAAAAATCATAACACATCTGCCTGATACATACAGGAAAGTTCTTCCGCCTGTTTCTTACGGGAAAACACAACACATCTGCCTGATACATACAGGAAAGTTCTTCCGCCTGATTCTTACGGGAAATATAACACATCTGCCTGATACATATAGGAAAGTTCTTCCGCCTAATTCTTACGGGAAATATAACACATCTGCCTGATACATACAAGAAAGTTCTTCCGCCTGATTCTTACGGGAAAAGATAACACATCTGCCCGATACATACAGGAAAGTTCTTCCGCCTGATTCTTACGGGAAAATATAACATTGGATATAGCTTCCTATCCTGTTCACGGTAGTAGCTAACTCCACCGGGGATATTCTGAAAATAACTGCTCGACACCCGTTTCGACAACAAGTGACCACTTCTGAAATTTTGACTTATGCAACCCTGAAATGCTGCCTCGACAGCAAACCTGAAGAAAAACACTCCGCTGGTCGGATAAGAGAAACCTCAGCCAGTAACTCTGTGGGGAATTAATAACAAGAACTGCATCACCATATGTCTCACGGCAAGACCTCGATCATCTGGTAATAGATCTGAATTATAACTTCATACTCCTGCTAAGAAACACACCTGAAAGCAAAAGGTTAACCAACCTGATTTATGTTTCAAAAATGCGTATGTTTGGCAATGGCGCAATGCTCCATACGACATGGAAATGCTACGCGTTTTTGGGTAGATGCAAACATGATAATGTATGCAACTACAAATGCAGATTCAGGCTGCTGGGGAGCTCTGACAAGCTTGCTTCAACACGGCTGTTGAGAGCAAATACCACCATGTTGGGGATGAACAGATATCACGAAGTATTCCGGCAAAATAAATGCCGGAAGTACAACCAACTCTGTCGGGGAGAGATTACACATCGATTTCCACTGGAGGAAAGAATAACACCTGCCGGGAAGATTAACTCAGCTGGGGGAGAAGCAACCCTTCTGGGAAACAACTGTCTGGGTACAGTTTACGAACTCAGAACTACCACTCCGCTGGGGATAATCACCATGACGAAGGTATAACGACCTGCGGGGAGAAAGAAAACCATCCTCAGTGGGGACAATCCTTACTATCTTGGTTATGCGCCATGGAAATCCTCCCAGCTGGGGATTGAATGCGCAAATCTTCGGCTCTCCGGGGAGTATAAACTCTGCATGGGGTACTGATCTCGACTTGCTGGAGATGAGGTGCGACCTGCATGGGGATTAGCGTCAAACAAAGTCAAGTCTTTCATCATGAGCCTCTGGCTGGGGGCCACAATTTTCTGATTGCCCGCTTCAAGGGCGAGAACCCTGCAAAACACAAACGAGACAAACCAAATCTATACAACCAAATCTAATCGAGTTAGTGTCCGTGACATTACTTCAGTCAATTCGAAGTTTTAGCAATTATTGGCAAGGGCCAACAAAGTTATGCACATGCAAGTTTCTCAAAACATCAGCGTTTTCCACATACAAAACAGTAAAGCACAAACATCAAATACTGAATAACATGTTTTATTAATGACAGGCCTCTGAATAGGCAAAGTTTTGTACATCGGATGCAACTCCTGAAAAGAGGAAGTTACGCACACACCCATACATATATGCACAAAAAGCATAAAAATACAAACAATATTTGTATACATGTCGGCAACATGGTGCAGACGAACATCACGAGCTGATCCTCCTATGACTCGCCTGACTCTGGCGCGTTCCCGGTATTCAATTTTCGGAAGAGATTGTGTTGGATAAACGAACCCTCAGGTATTCCCAAACCACTAACCACTGCTGTATCAGATCCGGACCGCAGTCATTTGCTTTTTCAATCCCTAACTTTTGCGTGACTCGCCCTTTGCGGGTTTTCGATTCACCGGGATACCCTTTTTTGCCGAAGTCGCCCAATGCAGGTTTTCTACTTCGCGGGTGTACATCTTTTCAATTCTATCCCTAACTTTTGCCCGAACCTTTTATTCATTTTTTACGGTTCACCAGGATGCCCCATTTTTGCCTGGACTCTCTTTTTACTGTCCAGCGGGTCACTTTCAAGCAAAGTATTTTTTAACTGCGTCCGAATTCACAGGAGACGAAAAGTCTTCACCATCCATAGTAGATAGTAGCAAGGCTCCTCCAGAGAAGAATTTTCTGACAACGTAAGGCCCTTTGTAATTAGGGGTCCACTTGCCCCTGTGATCTGGTTGTGGCGGGAGAATCCTCTTCAGCACAAGGTCTCCCGTCTGAAAGCTTCGAGGGTGTATCTTCTTATCGTATGCTTTCTTCATCCGGCTCTGATACAACCGACCGTATGCGAGAGAAGCTAGCCTCTTCTCATCCATTAAACTGAGCTGATTCAGTCTATCTTTAACCCATTCTGCCTCGTCAAGTTGGACATCTCGTAAAACCCTCAAGGAAGGAATCTCAACCTCCAATGGTAACACTGCCTCCATTCCGTATACTAATGAGAAAGGGGTTGCCCCGGTTGATGTGCGTACCGTCGTACGATAACCGTGCAAAGCGAAAGGTAGCATCTCGTGCCAGTCCTTATACGTTACAACCATCTTCTGAACAATCTTCTTTATGTTCTTATTGGCCGCTTCAACAACGCCATTCATCTTGGGTCGGTAAGGAGAAGAGTTGTGATGTTCGATCTTGAAATTCTGGCACAGCTCTTTCATCATCTTGTTATTCAAATTCGAACCGTTGTCGGTGATAATCCGCTCAGGGATTCCATATCTGCAGATAATATCTCGTTTGATAAATCTGGCGACCACTTGCTTGGTGACATTGGCATATGACGCTGCTTCCACCCATTTGGTGAAGTAATCAATTGCCACCAAGATTAACCGGTGTCCATTGGATGCCGTAGGCTCGATCTTGCCAATCATATCAATTCCCCACATCGAGAATGGCCATGGTGATGACATCACATTCAGAGGACTTGGGGGTACATGGACCTTGTCCGCATAAATTTGGCACTTATGACACCTCTTTGCAAACTTGAAACAGTCTGTTTCCATAGTTAGCCAGTAATAACCTGCCCGCAGCAGTTTTCTCTTCATAGCATGCCCACCAGCATGTGTACCGAATGTACCCTCATGTATCTCTTCCATGAGCAACTTCGCTTCTTTCTCATCTACACAACGTAGCAACACCAAGTCGTGGTTTCTTTTGTATAGGACACCGTCAGGATTCAAATAGAAATTGCCAGCCAATCTCCTGAGAGTCTTCTGATCTCGACTGGATGCCCCAGCCGGATACTCCTTGTTCTTCAGGAAATTCTAGATGTCAAAGTACCAGGGTTTACCATCGGAAGCCTCGTCAATGGAAAATATGAATGCAGGCCTATCGAGCCGAGAGATAACAATCTGGGGAGCCTCGTTCCAGAAGTTAACTTTATACATCGAGGACAATGTCGCCAAGGCGTCAGCCATTTGATTTTCTGCTTGCGGCACATGATGCAATTCCACCTTGTCAAAGAAAGGCAACAATCTCCTTGCATAATTCATATATGGTATCAAATTGGGCTGACGTGTCTCCCATTCTCCTTTAATCTGATTCACCACTGGAGCTGAGTCTCCGTACACCTCCAGATGCTTGATTCGCAAATCAATAGCTTCTTCCAGACCCATGATGCAAGCCTCATATTCAGCCTCATTATTGGTAACAGGAAAGGTCAATCGGGCAGTAAAGGGGATGTGCGACCCCTGAGGAGTAGTAATAATTGCACCTATTCTGCTACCATAGGAATTTACAGCTCCGTCAAATATCAACTGCCACTTGGAACCCAACTCTGGTCCTTCGTCCGACAACGATTCTTCACAATCCTTCATTTTCAGGTACATGATATCCTCGTCAGGAAAATCAAACCTCATCGATTGGTAGTCCTCAACAGGCTGCTCCGCAAGGTACTCTGACAAAATGCTACCTTTAATAGCCTTTTGCGAGGCATACTGAATATCATATTCGGTTAACACCATCTGCCATCGGGCAATTCTTCCGGAGAGTGCTTGCTTCTCAAACACGTATTTGATTGGATCCATCTTTGAAATTAGCAGGGTTGTATGATTTAGCATGTATTGCCTCAAACATTTGGCGGCCCAGGCTAGCGCACAACACGTTTTCTCGAGCATTGAGTATTGGGACTCACAGTCAGTAAACTTCTTACTCAAATAGTAGATCGCATGCTCTTTACGTCCTGTCTCGTCGTGTTGACCGAGAACACAACCTATACTTTCCTGAAGAACCGTCAAATACATAATCAAAGGTCTCCCAGCCACTGGGGGTATCAAAACAGGAGGTTCCTGCAAGTATTCTTTTATCTTGTCGAACGCCTTTTGACAATTTTCATTCCAGGTCACAACCTGGTCCTTTTTCAACAACTTGAATAATGGCTCACATGTCGCAGTTAAGTGAGATATGAACGGGGCGATATAGTTCAACCTCCCTAAAAACCCACGCACTTCTTTTTCTGTTTTAGGCGTCGGCATTTCTTGTATTGCTTTTATTTTTGCAGGATCAACCTCTATCCCCTTTTCGCTCACAATAAACCCCAGTAGTTTACCCGTTCTCACCCCGAAGGTGCACTTGTTAGGGTTCAGTCTTAACCTGGACTTCCTAAGTCTCTTGAACAATTTCAGCAGATTAACCAAATGCTCCTCCTCCATCTGGGATTTGGCAATCATATCATCAACATAAACCTCAATATCTTTATGCATCATGTCATGAAAGAGAGTTGTCATAGCGCGTTGATACGTTGCCCCAACATTCTTCAGTCCGAAGGGCATCACTTTGTAGCAAAATGTTCCCCAGGGAGTAATAAAGGTAGTCTTCTCCATATCTTCTGGAGCCATTTTGATCTGATTATAGCCTGAGAAGCCATCCATGAAGGAGAATACGGAGAATTGAGCAGTGTTATCAACTAGCACATCGATGTGAGGAAGTGGAAAGTCATCTTTCGGGCTCATCCTATTCAGATCATGGTAGTCTACACACATTCGCACTTTACCGTCTTTCTTCGGCACTGGCACAATATTAGCGACCCATGAGAGATATTTTGTAACAGCTAGGAAACCAACATCCCACTGTTTTTGAACTTCCTCCTTGATCTTCACAGCCATGTTCGGTCTAGTTCTTCGGAGTTTCTGCTTAATAGGCGGACATTCTTCTCGCAAGGCAGACGGTTAACAACCATATCCGTATCCAACCCATGCATATCCTCGTACGACCAAGCAAATATATCACTGTACTCTTTGAGCATCTCAACCAACTTTTGCTTGATGTCGCTCTGCAGCGTAGCCCCTATACGGATGTTTCTCACAACCTCTTCCGACCCCAAATTGATAATCTCGATGACTTCCTCATGCGGCAGAATGATTCTTTCTTCTTGTTTCACTAACCAGGTCAACTCTTCTGGTACATCGCCATCTTCCACAATCTCTTCCTCAGCCTGAAATATCGGGTGTTCGAAGTCGAAGTGAGTCATAGGCGGTTCATAGATGTCATATGAAATAGTAATCCTGCAAAGGAAATGGTTAAATGCTTCAAAACGCATACAAAGCAAATAACCACGTTGCCATTTTATTGTAAAAGATAAAAACAGGAAAAACAGGGATCACAACATTTGTATATGAAAAACGCCTTTATTTGATGATTAAACAATGTAATGTACATCACCAAATGGCCCTAAGCAAAATCACTATGCCCCGGGTAGGACACAGGATTATTCAACAATTAAAAAAACAAATCATTACTGTTTAGTTGTCATGGGAACAGTTTCCCGGATAGACCAATTGCAGAGACTTTGTCCTGGCACGCTTGGCTTGATCCACACGTCCATATCACAGTCGCTATCTCCTTCTTCAGAATCGGAAACAGCGTTGATAGTCTCGAAGCTCACCCCGCTTGGTGTGATGGTTATCGGCCCTCTGATCTTGGGTGCTCCTGAAGAGGATTTTGATGACGAAGGATGATATCCAAGCCCGAACCTGTCCTTCTTCACGGGAATCTCCAACACCTGACCCCAGCCCTTGGTTCTGCCTGCCTGCACTAGAGCTTGAGCCTCTTTGTATGACGACACCGCCACATCCGATATCTTACTTGGCACTGGAGCTTTGTCCTTTATTTGCAACCCCTCGAAGGCTTGAAAGGGTGTTTCATGTATTTCGCCGTCGACCTCCACATATTTGAACGAAGATAAATGGCTAACCAGAATATCTTCCTCTCCATAAACAGTGACGACACTATCCCCAACCATGTACTTCAGCTTTTGGTGTAACGTGGATGTGACTGCCCCGGCGGCATGAATCCATGGGCGCCCAAGGAGACAACTATACGCTGGCTGGATGTCCATTATATAGAACTCAGTTTCAAATATCTCAGGCCCTACCTGCAACGGTAACGTTATCGATCCGAAAACCGACCTTCTCGTTCCATCGAACGCTCTCACCACTAAGTCACTGGGCGTGCAGATAATCCCCCTGATATCTAACTTCATCAAGGCTTTCTTCGGTAGCACATTCAGGGAAGATCCAGTGTCTACTAAAACATGGGACATGACCGTGCCCCGACATTCGACTGATACATGCAATGCCATATTGTGCTCTCGCCCTCTCGGGGTTAAATCAAAGTCCGTGAAGCCCAAACTGTGCCCCGCATTGACATGCGCCATCACCCCTTCTAACTGATTAACAGAAACCTCTTGAGGAACGAACGACGTGTCTAGAATCTTCAACAAAGCGTTCCGATGGGCCTCGAAACATAACAGCAATGATAGGATGGAAATTTTCGACGGCGTTTGCTGGAGGTGCTCCACGATTTTGTAATCACTTTTATGAATGAGCCTCATGAACTCCTCCACATCCTTAAGTGACGTTTCCTTTTCATTCGACTGAGAAGGACCACCCTCAACTACCTTGGCATAACCCTTGGCTAATCTTTCCGCCTCTACCTCGGGTGACGTGAAGATTCTTCCGCTTCTGGTCATACCCCCTATTCCGACAATATTATCTACAACCCCAGTTGGCTGTTTATTGACTTCAATTTTCTCACCATCGCAATATACCTCCAACCCGTAAGTCCACGACACTGCTTTAGTACTCTCAAAAGGGACTGGTCCTGCTTTAGTAATCGTGATCGTCGGCCGCCTGGTAGGTGCCGTTATCGTTATTGTTTTCCTCGGAATTGTCACTGTTGCAACATCGTTCAACTCATCACACAACGCCTCTACAGGCTCTTCAACCGCGGTTCTATCAAACTGCAAAGTACCTTCATCCATCATAGCTTGAATACCCTGCTTCAACTCATTACAACCCTTTGGCTGTATCCAGCAATCCAAGCAAAATTCATCACACCCTGGGAATACACCCCCTTTTAACAACCTGCTTTTGATCTCGCCCAACGGTGTTTTCAGCTCATTGACATCCGTCACCAGATTCAAATTCTCCTCTGTCAGGATGGCGTTTGCCCCATGATTGGGCATAGGCTGTTGTACGATATTTGGACCCGCCTGTCCAAAGTTAATAGCTTTTCTATCCAATAAATCCTGAACCTTATGTTTAAATGCCTGACAAGATTCTATATCATGCCCGGGTGCCCCAGAATGAAATTCGCACTGCTTGTTGGCATCATATCCGTAAGGAAGTACTGCCCCTGTAGGCGGTGCCAAAGTCCTCTTTTCAACCAAGTTCAACCCTAGTAGGGTCTGGAGGAGTTCTGCATACGTGGAAGGAGGTGCGTCGAACACTCTTTTCACTCTCGCATTCTGGACCCTTCTCTGGCCAGGATTCTGTCTTTGCTGTTGCTGCGTTTGTTGTTGTTGTTGTTGTCTTTGTTGAGGAAGCGGGATAGTGACGCTAGCTATCTGCGGCGGCTGAACATACTGATGTCTTCCTCTGCCCCTGCCCCTGCCACCAAACACGGCACTAGAATCACCCTGTCGTCTACCACCAAATGCTTTTCTAGCACCTCCGGTTGAAGTAGACTCACCTGCTTGGAACCTTCCAACTTTAATCCCGTTCTCAATCATCTCCCCATAAGAATCAAATCTGAGAAACTGCTCAATGACACACTAAACAATTTATCATAGAACACCCCCGTAAATGTCCCAATGAACATATCATTCATCTCCCTTTCAATTAAAGGAGGATGCACCCTTGCTGCCATGTCACGCCACCTTTGCGCATACTCTTTAAAGCTTTAGTCGTTCTTCTGTGACAAACCTTGCAATTGGACCCGGTTTGGCGCCAGATCGCTGTTGTATTTGTAATGTGTCACGAAAGCATCAGCCAATTGCTTCCAAGTTTTGATCTGCGTGGGCTCCAGCCCCATATACCATTCAAGTGAGGGTCCTGATAAGCTATCTTAAAAGAAATGCATGAGCATCCTTTCATCGTCTGAATACGCGGACATCTTTCTGTAATAAGAGCGAACATGGACTTTGGGGCAGGTGTCCCCCTTGTACTTGTCAAACGTGGGAGCCTTGAATTTCAACGGCACCCTCAGCCCTGGTACCAAGCCCATTGTAGTCATATCCAAGCCGGTGGAGTTCTGATTCACTACCCCCTTCATCTGTTCTTCAAACATCTTGATCCTCTGCACAGGATCAACAGGTCCTTCAAATCCCATGCCCCTTCCAGAAAAGGCGTCCTCCTGGCAGTCTTTGCCCCAATTCACATTTCCATTTCCATACCCGTCGTAACCAGTGTTGCGACCAAACCCTTGTTGATTGATCATGGGACTTCGTCCCCCGGTGCCGAAACCCTGGTTGATTCTAACAGGTCCAAACCCAGTGTTGGCAGGAATCATCCCAGCACCATTCATATTACCAAATCCACTGTACCCTTGGTTAGTGTTACCAAAACCGTCATAGCCGAAACCCTGAGTGTTGAAGCCGAATTTCCCGTCCTGATTGACATAATCAAATCCCTGATCATTGTAGCCGAAACCATTGTTGCCAAAACCATTACCGCCATCGTTGTTACCGCCGCCTTGGTTGGCATCCCCAAATCCAACATTGTTAACAGCAGTTTCATTGCCATTCCCTGCGTTACCATTGCCAGCGCCAACGCCCTCGTTCACAACCACAACAGGTGGGGTCACCACAGGTGGAACCACAGGTAGAACCACAGGTGTAGGGGGCCCATCCTCCGGAATAGTCTCAACATGTGCAGAATTATGGTCATTGTTGTCGTTCCCATTAGCCCGCGTCAGCAGCGGCTGTACTAAAGTCTGGAGGCTCTCCTGGCCTTTAGCAATGTTCTCCATTGCTTGCATGAACAGATTTAACTTCTCGCGAATTTCCTGCATCTCCACTTGGACTTGATCCATGATTCTCTTGCAGTTGTTTCGGGTTGAGTAGCGGTGAACTCTTTGTTCGTCAATCCTGAAAACCTAAAGGTGCAGGAAATAAGATACAGATTCAAGAATACCTGGTCATGCAATATGAATGTAGATGCAATTGTGTAAATATGCTACAGGTTATATTCCTCCCCGATTCTAGTTTCGGAGAGAAGGCCATCACGACAATGGAGTCCCCATCAAGCAAGCAAGAAATCAGAAAATCCTCGTATATAAGCAAACGCCAAGAGGCTGAGTACAAGAGTACAACTGAATACAACTGAAGAGACCTCGGCCAACAAGCATGGCGATGGTCAAAAATACAAGTACAATCAATAGCAAGGCAAAGGTAAATCAGGCCAAATGGCATGCTCTGACATCTTCCAATATCCTCAGCGTCTCTGAATGCCCTAGTCGGGAGATCAGCTCCTGTATTAGTAAGGCATGCCGCTCGGTAGTTGATCTCAGCTTTTTGGCGTCGTCCTGGCAGGTTCCTTCGCCAGAACTCTCGTCAAGTCTGTGTCTCTTGGAACCGGCCTTCCCTTCATAACCTCTCGGCTTCTCGTCAAGGTCACTTACTCTGAGCTTAACAGCGCTCCTAGGTGATGTCTGTTCGGCAATCTTTGCGTCTTGGGCTCTAATCTGTGCCTCTAGCGTGGCAATCTGCAGCTTCAGTTCGTCTTCACGCTCCTTCCGCTTGGTAAGCATGGTATTCCATAAAGCTTCCTACTTGCTGAGACGGGAATAAGCTTCGCTTAAAAGTTCCTTCTTGGAAGTAAGCACCTTGCTGACACCGTTCAAGGCTATCCCCAATTTTTCTTTCTTGTTGGTCTCTTCCGTCAGCTCTGAACCCAACCTGTTAATCAATTCAGTTTGTTCCTTCACAGTGAAGGTGGCTTCATTCTTCTCACGACGTAACTGGAAGATTTCTTTCTCTAACTCATCATTGGCTTTCTTCAGTTCTTCGTTTTCAGCCAACAACTTGTTATACTTTTCACTTTATTCTGAAGTAGGTACCTCAATCAATGGAAGATACAGGGGTTCCGCAGCAGGATAAGGCATCAAGGAAGTACTAGCTCTCTCGCGGATCCAATCCAAATAAGGATCATAAGCCTTGTTGTTGCTCTTACCGAGCAAAGCTTTTCCTCTCCTATGGATGTTAGCCCATGCATGTCTCAATCTGATCAAAACAGTCGTGTCTAATATGCCCGTGAGATACAGAGATTCCTGTATCTCCTTCTCAATTGGCGCATCCCTCAAAGCATAACCGAACTGTCTTACCAGCAGCGAAGGGTTATAGTTGATACAGCCTTTCCGTCCAATCAGAGGGACATTTGGAAAGCCACTGCAACTATATATGACATCCGTGCCCAGCATACTCCGATCAAACCAAATGATGTTCTCAGCAGACAGTCCCATCAACCGGGAAGACCAATCCAAAGTTTCAACAGCATCAACAAAGGGCCCTGTCTTCGGAAGATGCCCCTGGAACCACCTGTACAAAAGCGGAAGACAGCAGGAAACATTCTTGCCACGACGTTTCTCATTCTTGTAGTGAATAGAATGATAAACATCGCCCAAGAGAGTAGGAACTGGATTCTTCGAGGCAAGAATCAAGAAGGCATTTGAGTCGACAAAATCTGGCACATTAGGAAACAGGACAATCCCATAGATGCAGGCAGCTAGAATGGCACTGAAGGCAACCCAACATCCACTCTTCGTGCACTGTGTAGCCTTCTCAACCAGGATAGACAGGTGAAAACCATAAGCTCCGTTCAGCTTGACCAAGCCTCCGGGGAACTCAGAAGCGTCTAAACTGACAATCTCAGCGAGTGTAGCTAACTCAGGTTCAGCATCAACATGTATGAAGGACATCTGGCCTAACACAGGGACTCCCAACATAGAAAAATACTCCTCCAAAGTGGGTGCCAGAATATAGTCGGGAAATAAGAAGGACAAATCAACATGTATGAAGGACAAATGAACCTTGTAACCACATCTCACTGACAGAGATAAACCAGGTATTCTGAGGTCAAAGGTTTCCTGCAAACAACCCTACCTACCCCTCACAGGTGTGTACTTAACTCGCAGACGAGGTACGGCATCCTATGCGGGTTCAACGTCACAGACTTTCAATAGTAATGATACGATACCTAGAAGGTGTGGCATCATCATCCCTTGAAGCGGCCTCACTTAGTTGAATCCCAATTGATAGGTCCCCAGAGTCGACAATCCTCGGGTCAGACAACTTGTCGAGCCCTAAGGGCCAGGCAAGAAGCATCAAAGAGAATCTCGTCCGAGCGTAAATTTCGCAGCTAGCTGGTGCGAGCTAAGCAAGCAGGCTAACCACTACTCTCTACTTCTAAGTCTATGTGTAACCTCAAGCCCAGGTCCGACTTATCTTTCAACAGATTACCCCCTTCCCACAACAGCAATAACAATATAAAGCTGCTAATAAAATGCAGAAAGTAAAGACAGAAAAGTAAATCTATACAACACCCACGACGGGAAAATAAGCGCTAGGATTGACTCGCATAGGGGATATTCCTGTCCCCAGCAGAGTCGCCAGCTGTCGCTACTGCGAAAATTGGCGTCGGCTAAACATAAGAGTCGCCACCGTGCGTTATTTATCCCAACGGAGGGAAAGGAAACGCTCGAAGTAAACCTACCGCAAAAACAGGAAAGGAATGGTCATCGCAACCAAATCCTGGATTCGGGAGTCGGTTACGCAAGGGGAAGGTATTAGCACCCCTCACGTCCGTCGTACTCGTCGGGATCCATGCTTGTTTTCTAATACGGATTGTTATTCTATCTACACTAAGGGTCTGGGGTTAAAAGAAAATAAAATGACTCGGCAAAGTATCACACTTTATGCCTACGTATTCCCTTCTGGAACGAGAAATCAGAGTCAACGTAGTTCGCCTACCTACGGGAAAGGAGGGGAAGGTTGCTCGCTAGGATACGGCATCCTATGCCTACGTGCTTTCATACAGCATGAAAGATCAGAGCAAACGTAGTTCGGGCCACGGAAGACACATATTTGTCTGACTGTTTTTTATCTTTCTGAAAAGGTTTTCTTCTGATTAAGAGTCCAAGCGGACAAAAATGACACTTTGATGTTTGTCTTCAGTCTTTTACGCAAGAACTGTTTTTTTAATGATGTTTGCAATCTCTGACGCACTAGAGACTATGATTTGAGAGTGACTACGTCGTATGTCACCTTAGGGGTAACACACTAAGCAGTCAGATTACTGAAGAGTGACCCTCCAGCAACCCTCTCCCAAATAGCTTAAGGCTCGTAGCGTACGACATCGATTATCCTTATTACTGTGCTTTGAATTGTTTTGAGATAGAAGAGAAAGAAGCTCTAAAACCTAGGGTTTGAAAAGGGAATCAAAACTACCCTAATGTTGTCATGCATGGATTAACACCTAATGTCTGTCATATTTCTCTCTTGCACAGAGAAAAACAGAGATCCTAGTGGATAAACGGAAAAGAAACAACAGATATACAGTAAACAGTAAATATGCATGAGATGCAGCAATACAAGCGAGGCAAGGGAGTCCCACTCAACCTCGAACCTGGGAAAACAATAGGCAAAGTGAAACAACTTCACTTCAAACCTAAGGGGGCAAGCTGAACAAGCCAACAAACAATACAGAAAAAGAAATAAAATCCAACACCAGCTCTGACAGCAACACCAGCTCCTACAGTAAGCAATTTAAACAGCACCAGCTCTGACAGCTACAGTTGATTAACAGCAAAGGGTTGACAGTAACACCTTCAAGTAAGACCCCATCTCCATTCTCCAATGATACTCAAGCTTCAGATAAGCTCTTATCTCCAAAAAACTCCAAGCTCTGGCAAGCAATGAACCCCAACAAATAAACAGCTTCAAACAACAGCAAAACCCTAATTCACAGTTAACCAGCTTTGACAGGCACAAGCTTCATCTTCACCAGTCTTCAATGAACTTCATCTTCAATAGGCTTCCATCTTCAAGGCAAGCACTCACAGGAGAGAAATCAACTAAGAGATGAAGTTGGAATGTTAAGAGGCTTAATGATAACCCAGGGAAATCACTAAGATCTTATCATAGCAAGTGAAAGGTATCCTCAAGGTTCTACCCAATCAAAGCATGCTCTACATCCCTCCTAAGGAGAGATGAAACTTCTTTGGGGGACCTTGTGTCATAGGATGGAATAGAGGCATAAGAAGCTCTCTATGTTTGATAGAAGAAATCAATCTACTCTAAAGCTCTCCCTATATCCCCTATCTCCTAAATCATCAAAAGCAACCTTCAAGGATGAGAATCCTCATGCTCTAAGCTTCATCCTTTGTCTCCAATCATCCTCAAAGTCTTCATTAGCTCCAACAAACCAAACCCAAGCCCAACACCCAATGGAAATGCCCAAAACCCCACAAACAAAACAACATCCCAAGGGGGAAACACACCAATAACAACCAACTTGCAAAAATCAGATAAAATAGGAATACTCATCATAAAATCCTAGATTAATTTCTAAGGGAACCTAACTACGTACCCTATACCCCACATAAACCCCAAGGCCCAAATCAAACCCTAAGTCTCCCAAACTATGCCCCAAACTACACCTAAGTGTTGTAAAACCCTAATCCTAGCACCCTAAAGTTCATCATTCAAAACTAGCCTAAATTTCATCATAAAAATATGAGAAAAATCTCTAAGGGAGCATGTATCTCTAATCTAATCAATCCAACAAGAATTAATTCAAAAACACTCACCATTCTCTCATACTAAATTCAGCAAAATAAGGTATCAAACAAATGTAAAATAAAATCAATAAAATGGTAAAATATGCCAAAAATATAAAATGCAAGGAATTAATATTTTTATTGTTTTATTAAATTCTAGAAACCCTAAGGAAAACAAGGAAAAAATCCTCACCCTAAAATGATCTTTTTTCAATTAGTTATGATTTTTTTTATTAACCTAAAATAATATGAAAAAAAAATAAAAGAAAATGAAAAGGGGGCGTGACAAATAGCAATCAGAACCAGTTCAATTCACCAATTGGGCCCAGAGGGGGGGTACGTATAGCCAGGCGCGCTAGGCCCAATACCAATTCAGAAAATCAAATGAAAAACAAAGAAAAATGAAAAAAAAAACTTGGTATGAATAGCAATACTTTCACGTGTAAATTTCAATTGGGCCTCAGGAAGGGGTGTTGGTAGCAAATTCTCACTTAAGCCCATGCCAAGCGTTTAAGTGAAACGCTGCGTTTGGTTTAGACTCAGACTCCCTTCACAAACTAAGACGCACTCGTGGCCGTTGGATGATTATTTCAGTCAAAGTCTTCTCATGATCTAAGGGTGATGGAGTCATCTCCTACCTTTGAATCTTGGAGGGAACCCACGCCATGGATGAATAGAGTTGATACCTTCTTCTTCTCCACACCTCAGCTCCATTAATCCTCATCAAAACCCTAACATAAACACATCATCTTGCTCTCCTTTTCACAAGGAATTCAACCACACTATCCATTTGCATTGAAACCCTCTCCTCCTCAAAACACGAAGATATGTTCAGAAATGGCTCAACCAAGAATCATCACCAAACTCAAAATTGAATAGCTTAACATCAACTACACCTCATACTGAGTAAAACCCACCATTAAACTAGGTTTAAACCTCCAAGCATTGCAAGATACGAGCCTCAACAGAAAATGTGATCAACCTATTTTTGTCTCTAAATCATGCCAAATGCTACCAGAATCCACCTAGCCATGTTCTATAATGCATACCACTATCTAAAACCTAAAGAAACCTCATGAATCGAGCCATAGAAAGAATTTTACATACCTGCAAATCTTGGATGAACAGAGTGGTAAAACCTCCAAATCAAGCTCCAAGATCTTCCAAACACCTTCAATCAAGCATGATCAAGCTTCTGTATGCATCAAATTGGATTGAAACCTCTTGAATCCTTGAATCCGATTTTGACTTGCAAGGGATGAATCCAAAATGCTCTCTCACGATTTTGCACCAATCTTGCCTTGAATTGTATATGGAATCATTCACCAACACCAAAGGAAGCTATTGAACACCAAAGAATGGATTGAAATGGATCAATTTGTTGTAACCGATTCTGTTATGCAAATGGAAAACTCAAGATGCAATCTCTCAATTCTCCCTCAATCTCCACCAAGTCCAGCTTTGAACCAGCTCTGAATCTTATATAGAACATGAATGAAAGCTCTAGAATCTTCTAGATTGATCCAATGAGAAGTTCCACATCTCTTGCTCTTGAAAATATCATGAGAAACTCATACATGGCAGTTGAGTTTTAAGCCTGCATTTGCACCCCATTCTGACCCAAATTCTCTCCTAATGACAAATTGAATGTGTTAGGATTCATTAGAGCCTTGGTTATGCCTTGAAGAATGGTTTTGCATATGTGACTTATGATGTAAGTAACCATTTTACAAAGAAAGTCATTGAATTAACCCTTAACTCAAAAATGTGGAAATGTCAATGTTTTCAAAATATGTTTTCCAATCAATTTGGTATGTCATATGGCTTGGTTTGGACTTATAGATCAAAAACCCCAATTTTCATCCTTGATTCATTTAAAATTCACCCTTATTTTAGGCCATTTTTGAAATTTTGTGATACAAGCCCTTCCAATCACCCATGACCTCTTACCTAGCCTAAAAACACCATTTTGAACACATCTCATGTTGAACATTTTTCCATTTGAGGAGTGGAAGATGGAGATTTTGACCTATGTTAGAAAATGACCTATAATCATCAATACCCAAAATACCCCTGAATTTCCAAGATCATAACTTGAGTTCTACAAATCCTCTTGAGGACTTCTAGTACTAAAATTAAATATATGATCAATATCTAAAACTCTTATGTTGGCCAAGAATCCATTTGAAAAGTCCTTCATGGGCAAAAGTTGCTTGGAAGTCAAGTGACTTTCACAGATAAATTTCAATGTCCTCTGATGACCCATAACTTGCAAGAACCATAACTTGAGTTCTACAAATCTTCTTGAAGACTTATAGTACTCAAATTAAAGCTATTGAGAAGATCTACAAGTTTCATGTAGGCCAAGAATCCATTTGAAACTTGAATTTTGACTTATCTGGCTTGGAAGTTAGGCCTAAATTAGGGGATTTTACACTGAAACCCTAATTTGGCAACCCCTCCTACTCTTGATTCTCTTTGATTTATCCTTGAAACAACACCACACATGTATCAACATATCAATTCATGAATCCCCCAACCTCCAATTAAGCCGTGATGCTATTCAATCACTCAGTTGACCTAGGGTTGACCTAGATGAAACCCTAGTTGACTGCACTTCAACTGTGGCTCTTGTACTTGAATCAATGACTTGTCTCATCTCCAATATGACCCTCTAGGCATTTCATAGTCTTTGTACACATTCCATACCCTCAATTCATAGCTCATTGATGACCCTCAATACACCTCAAATTAGGAGAAAATTCCACTGGTTGCCAACCAAATCTCCTCAAAACTTCAAACATTTCTTGATGACTTGGATGGTCTTAAAAACCCTTGATGTGCTTCTTTAGATAAGAATGGCACTTGACACCTTGTTGGATGGCTTGCTATGCTATGCTATGCAAATGATTAGTTTATGTACATGATGTAACTATGCAAATGGTAATGCAATTAAAACATAAATCAGGTGAAATAGGTTGAGCAAATTTTAGGGTGCAACAATGTGAACTTAGGGTTAGGGTTTTTCTTTTTTCAAACTATGTAAATTTCTGGGTGAAAAAG
Source organism: Lathyrus sativus (assembly GCA_963859935.3). Lineage (NCBI taxonomy): Eukaryota > Viridiplantae > Streptophyta > Magnoliopsida > Fabales > Fabaceae > Lathyrus > Lathyrus sativus. The sequence goes on along the minus strand of OZ012736.1, from coordinate 180,156,320 downwards.
AGTATGATTTCAGAATGCTTTCTTGTAATTCTTTGTCTGTTAGCTGTTTCTGGGAATATCTGTTTGCCCTTTTTACCCTGATTTTCACTGCGGGAGGATAAAATTTTACCCTGATTTTTCACCATGAGTTCTTGGGATTTTTTTTTTACCGTGTAAAGTATGGTTATTTTTTGCTAATATGAAATTACTAGTGCGTAATTCTTGTTTTTTTTGGCTGAAAAACAATTGCTAACCTTTGCTACTATAACTTCCAAAAGTCTTACTGTTGGTTGCTTTTTCTTGCAGAAATCATGAGGACAACACCAATTCTTACACGATGGCCCCTATGACAACAAAATCCATTTTTGTGATATGGAATAATGCAAGGAGCATAAAGTATCATGGCCTGAGTCAAGTCTTGAGGTGTGTATTGAGAGATTATTCGGCCGTGACGGCGGATATTCTGCAGGATTTGGCAAGCGAGTTTGAGATGTTCCCTAAGTCTCAGTCCAAACGAGCTGTTAAGAAATGAGGAGCAGTTCAATTTCTATCATTTAAGGTTGATACTCTAGGGATAATTTTTGAGGTCATCTTCTGAACTATCACACATTCCTTTAATCCCATTTGAACTATCAATACTCAGCATGTGAGATTCGTATAACTTTTCTTATTTCTCCGGCTCCTTAACTAGTGACCATATGTTGGTGTAGCTTGAGGACAATGGAGACTGTTGGTGTAGCTTGAGGATGATGGAGAAAATCTCGTGGATTAAGCATGAAGTTGCAATCGTGGCATTGTAAATGCTGTCATAGAGTAAATGTCGTCATGGAGCACGACAAGAGGTATACCATGATTCCTTGGTATAGAAACAACAACAATCATGCGTAAGTATATGAATATTTCTATTCAAATTACTTGAATCCGACTTTGAGTTAGGTGTTTCTGTATCGGGTTTTGCAGGTACCTGCTTTGAGAAAATGAAGATGGCCTTTAACCTCACCTATCAACAACCGCAGGGGCCCAAGATGACCTTCCATTACTTGTTACAAACTTAAGCCAAAGCCTAAAGGTGAACATAGTTTACCATATTATTGTCTAGCCTTATATCTTGTTCTATGACATGATCATGGTTTGTAATTGATTTCTAAGGTTCCCTTTTTTGCTTCAAACACGACCACGCTGCAGAACCTTGGGTTCTGAAGTGGGGATTCGAGTTTTTCTGCTGACCTTTAGTGTGAATGATTTCCCTTGTACATCATTGTTGGTTTGCTTGTATTTACCAACTTTTATCATTTCTTTTCATGTGCATATGGCTTCAAGACGAGGTTCTAGCTTGGAGACAACACTGTCTGGGGCAACCTGATCAATACTCAGAGATGAGGCAAACAAGGTTCTGAGTTTCTTTACATGTCAAATCTTTTTAATGAAAACTAGCCCGTGCCTCAATTGGATAAGTTTGGGCTTCATATTTATCTTGATTCTATGATAATCTGTAATGCTTGAATGGCTGCAGGTCTTGGTTACATGTTGCCGTATTGGATGTGGTTCTGAAAAGTTATGAAAAATTGAAGGTATTGACGAGGAAAACTTTAGAGACTTTGTTCGTAAATTCATGATTTTATTTTGGGGTTATCCTGAAGGGATTCCACACCTCAGTCCCAATGTTGTGGTGTATTACAGTTTGTTCTTGCTTTTTCTTTTTGGGACTATGGATTGACTTATAATTTCATCTTGGCTTTTCATGTGCTTGTCTCTGGCAGGATGATGATACGAGCTCGGGTAAATGGTGAAACTTGTCGTCATTACACCTTTGACGTGAATGAAGACTTGGCAAAACATGGCATTGGTGATTCGGAGCAGAAGTTTGTCGAATTTGGTAACAACTGGGCATGAAGTGGTGGCATCCATGGCTTCTTTGGCATACAAGGTAATGAATTCTCTTGGTCACTTGAATTTCTTACCATTTTGAGTATGCTCATCAATTATTCTTGGTTCACTTGTAGATCATTGTGATAACAGTGAAGACCACATGGATATAAAAGCAATCAAAGGATGATTATGACATTGGAGCAAGATCTTGGTGGAACTGAGATTCACTCTTTTAGGTACAGACTTGGTGATGGAAGTATGTAGTCATTTTAATCCTCTTAATCATGTAACTTATAACTTTCACATTTTGGGAATTTGAATCTTGTGAACTTTGGTGTATTAAAATGACTGTGCATATTGCGTATTTGGTATCCTTTGTATAGCCGCTGCCGACATGCACGAGAAATATTTTCCACTTGTGATTTTGTCCTAGCACACACACGTACCATCTCATACTAATGTTTTTTCAATTTCCTTTTCATGTTTGCACTTGGACGGAGAATCTGACAGCAACTTTGGTTAAGGATGCTTTTGGATGAGGCTGCTAGAAGATTTAGGCAAGGCTTCGGCATGGACATGAGGTTGTGCTCACAGAGTCTTGAAGATACAGAATTCTCTTAGATCCTTTACATTGTTGGTATGTTGCTGCAATGAATTCTCTTTGTTGGCTGAATTTTCTTTCCTCACATGCCGCCGATCCTTAACATACTTTTATTTTCATGCGCATTTTAATACAGTGTTTGGCACCTACGTGTAACGGAAACTTGGAGGAAGTTTGACAGCTACCGGAGTGGGCCATGGTCTAAACAGCATATGAAGAGAACTTGGTTATATGATGCCATGAATATGTCGTGAACTTTGGAAAATACTTGAAGACAGAATTTAGTTGAAACCTCCCTTTGAGTCTTAGTTATAAAGTGAGGTTCAATCCTTGTGACATTGACGTAATTTTGACATAATTTCGGCTTGTTTTGAATTTTGATGGATATTTCAAACTTGATTGTATTTGTTGTAGCTTTGTGGCTTTGAATTTTAGGGAGAAACTTAGCAACAAGGGAGATATGAAGTCTTGGCATGAAGGTCATCTCAAGTAATGAAGAACAAACAAGGGGTACCTAGAAGCTTATTGACATGGCGTGGGGTTTTTCTTGCCAATAGGGTTATGACACCTTACAAAATGGGTCTCTTGTATTTTTTTTGTAATTTCCAAATCAAATCTACTTGCTTTGTAATGACTTTACATTTATGGCAACATAAAAAATTATGTAAATTCATGTTCAATCATTGGCTTGTGAGCATTGAATCTTATTCTTGGAATTAATTTCAGAATGACCTTTGTGTCATTATAAGTGAATTTTGGACACAGTTTGAAAACATATGCTAGCCACGACTCATGTTTTGGATCCAATTGGCTTGACAAAATGGAGATAACTCCAATGTAAACATGATTTGAGATTTAAAACAAGCTTAGGCATGATTGAAAAGCGTCGAGAAAGAGTTCTGATTTGGAACCAATGCAACATGACCTTGTAACATCTTTTAATACATTCCCAATTTAAACAACTAGCATGCCATAATCCAAGCCTGGACCATAATAGAATGTTGGCTCGTGATTACATAACTCAAAGGCTAAAACTATTTGAACACTCATGCATGACTTTGAAAATTCTTAAGAGACCAATCCACGTCTTAAACTCCAACCCCAATGCATCTTTTATCTTTTAATCACATTCTTGCTTATGAAATAATGGTATCATGAACCCCTTGAGTAAATTCACTTTCGAAACCAATTTAAACAAACGTACCTTAAGATGCATCCTCATCTCTTGAATCATTTGGAAACAAAGCTAAACATGATTTAACATTTTCACCAACTCTTGAGCCAACTTTGAAACACACCTTTTAATGGGGTTATAAGTTCATACACAACTTCTATAACCTAAATCCGAAAGGATCATGGCCAAAGTCCGGATGACGCAACACAAATGCTTGATATAAGAGAATGGGAGAGTAGGACAAATTTGGGGTATGACAAAGAGATGAGAATCAAGACAAAGATTATTGCATGATGAGGGGAAGCATGATGGAAACCAATGGAATCCATCATGGCACTCAACCACTCATCTAAGATTGATATCCTCAAAGGTTTTACCTTTTGTGGTAGGCCTTTAGTCCTTCCAAAGGAGGGACTAGGCTCCCACAAAGGAACCTTGCATCATTGGATAGGAAATGGAATTCAAATCAAAGCAAACCACAATTATGAAAAAGGAAGAAACTCATAAAGGCTCTAAAAACCCTAATTCTACAAGCTCTAAAAGCAAACCTCTAAAAGGGAACTAATGCACAAATTAAGCCTTAAGATTAAGTCTACAGAAGCATCAACATGCCTACTAAACTATCAAAAGAGATTTGGAAACTTATCATGAACTAATGGCCACTTTTGAAGCTCAACTAGGGGAAGCACTATGTTAGAAGCACCCTAAAAACAACCTAAGTATTAAATCTAATTAAAATACTAAATCAACTTCTAAAAACCTATGAATTTTTATAAGAGACCCAAAATGTATTTGAAACCTAGGGTAAAAGGATCAGAGCCTAAATCAATGTTTAAGGTCACTTAAGAAATCCTAAACCAAAAGGTGCCAAATGAAGGTCCAAAAGGGGAAGCCTCTAAAAACCTACTCCAAAACAGAACTTAGAATTATCTAAAAATTACAATAAAATTCCTATAACCTCATCAAGATGTCTAATACCAGCCAGCAAAATATCAAGACAAAATTCTATACCAAAGAGGAGTACAAAAATCAGCCAATAACAAGGATAAAATGCCAAATTAAAGGAATTAAAGAAAATGGAAAAATGGCAAATAAATTGGAAACTCAGCCAAAATAAAATCCAAGAGCATCAAAAAATCAGGAATAAAGCAAGGATCATGCGCATATTTTTTTCACATTTTTTTGATGAATATTCAATTTAATATGAATTTTAGAAGATGAATGCAATTAAAGAAAATATAAAAACAATTAACAAAATTACAAAACCAGGAAAATGTTACAGCCTCTAGATCTGTGGACTAGTCTACCAATCCAATGGTCTCAGCGCGTGCCAGCGCATTAATGGAACGACAACGTTTTGGATGGTCAAAGGAAAAGTCTCAGGGTGAATCTCATACACACGATTTGCTTACAAAGTCCACAAATCAGAACGATCCAATGGTTCTCATGCATCGTCTTCATTTGAATCTAGATAAATGAGAGGGAACAAGGACAGTGGCCGAAGAAGACCTCCGGTTGTCTTCTCCGGCGAGGCTCTACAGTGCTGATCATGAAACCCTCACCAAAACGCATGGGACCGGTACCGTTCTTCTCAAAATTTCACGAGGATCATGAATCTCACATCAAAACTTGCTAATTCTTCACGAATCGTCAATCACGACGCCTAACAGAAAAATCACCATGACCTAAATTTTCTCTAAACCTCAAGATTAGGATCCTAAATCCATCTATGTTTTTCCCTAACCCTAGCCACATATCTAATTCATGCTACAACAACCTAAATCAAGAGCAATTTTAAAGAGTAAGAACCTGAAATATAGCTTGAAATTGGAGTGGTTGCAGCGTGAATCTTGCTTCCAGAAAGTGCAGAATTCTTCACTGACGATCACTGAAGCTAACTGAATCCACAATTGGCCTTGAACTCCTCTGGAAATGCAAACACAAATTTGGATTTGAGAGCTTCAATCTTCAACTGCTGTAACTGATTTCTTCACCAATTCCTTCCAAAAAAAGCTCTGAACTGGATCAGGAACTTAAATAGGATGTGTTTGGATCCTAACATGGCCCAATCCTGGCCCAAATTGCTTAATCCAAAATTTCAATTTTCTCCAAAGTTCAACTATGGAACTCGCGTGTACTAGCTTTGTTTCAGCTTGCTCTTTGCTTCAATAGCTTGCACAACACTCCTTGGATGTGAATGGCTCAGATTGAGTGCTTGAATTGATCTTATGGTCAAGATTGATTATGTTACTTCCATTCTAAGTAATCCATACAATGTCCATGAATTAGGCCTCAAACCCCAAATGTAAAATTACCAATCTCTTTAAAATGTCATTTCCAATCAGAAAATGCATAAACTTGTGAAGTTTTGAACCATTGTGATTTATTTTGGATTTTTTCTCTTTTAATCCTTTTAAAAATGCCTTTTGTCAAATTCCTTCCAACCAACTCTTGTTCTAAGCCAAACTAATACATCATGGATACTTGATTGAAGTTAAAATCCCATTTTGAGCAAGTTTTGTGTTGAACAAAACTTCATTTGAGATTCACAAGATGGTGAAATGACCCATAATCCAAAATGGCATGTAATCTCACTTTCCCAAAATACCCCTAACTGGTAAACCTCATAACTTGAGTTCTACAAATAAGATGAAAGACTTCTAGCACATTTTGGAAAGCTAAGACCAATACCTACAATTTTCATGTTGGCCAAAAGTTGAGGAGAAACATCCTTCTATTTCAAAAGTGCCTTGGAAGTTGGTGGACTTTCACAGATAAAATTCACATTCATCTGGTGACCTGTAACTTGTCTGGATCATAACTTGAGTTCCATGAATCCAATCAAGGACTTCTAGTACTCAAATTAAATCTAAGAACATGCTCTACAAGTTCCATGTTGGTCAAAAGTTTATATGAAACTTGTATCTTGAGATAAGTGGTCTTGAAGTCAGGCACTAAACAGGGGATTTTACCCTGAGAACCCTAGTTTAGCTACTCCTCACACTTTGAATTCTTCTTGAATTGACCTTGGAATATCACCTCATGTGTCTCAACACAACCTTCCATTATCATAAAGACTTAGAAATGAGTCTTAATCTCCTTCAATTGCACAATTGACTCAAGGTTGACCAGATGAAAACCCTAATTGCAACACCTTTAACTGTGACTTTCCACACTTGGTATAAACACTTGAATGAACTCCACCATGACCCTCAAGGCCTCCAATGAGCTTCAATGACAATCTCCACCCCTAACCATGGGCTTATGATCCTTAGATGATCCTCATATAGGCTCCTAGGCAGGGGATGAACCATATTCACTTGCTTGCCTTTCTTCAAGGACTTAGGCTTGCTTCTGATGATGATAACCACTTGATGACTTGAATATAATCTCTTGATTAGGCCTTGAACCTTTGATAACTTCAATTGGCTAAGAACACTCTTCCTGATCCCCTGTAAAATGCAATATGACTATGCAATGTGAATGCTAGAACAATGATATGCTAATGCAATGAAACATAAACCAGGTAAGAAAAAGATTAGGCAAATTTTGGGGTGCAACAGCTCGCTACCTCATTCGCCTAGAGAACCTGCTAGCGAATGCAGACAATGGCTACTGGAAGTATTCTCTACCCAACTCGCCCAGCGAATCCCTAGCAAATGCTCGCTACCAGCTCGCACAGCGAAGGTGCTGGCGAACGTCTGCGATTTCACAAAACCCTCACTGTTCAGAATTTCATCAGAAGCTCAAAAATCGTCCGATTCTCACTAAACCAGCACCTGTAGCCTTAGCCCAACATTCTACGACTAATCTACACGACTTAATCCAATATTTACCCGATAAAACATCAACTCTACCGATTAGATCATTTTTGGCCTAAAACGGTAAACTATACCAATCCACTTAAACTATCCAAACAATCACCTTACAACCACATGCAAGAAGTTCGCCATAACAACAATGATCAGAAACACAACAACACACCAACCATAATCATCAAATCCCTATGGGGTTAAGGAATCCCCTCTACCCAATTTCATGCAAGAATACTAATTTTAACCCGTTTCTCCCCCCTTACCTCGATTAGTTGCTTCGATTGATGAAGAACTCCCAAGAATCCGACAGCCTTAGCCTTCTTCTTCCTCTGTTCTTCCTTCTTGTTCTTTCTATTCCATCTTCTTATTCGTGTTTTCCTTTCTTCCTCCTCTCCCCACTCACAAATGCCCCTCTTATATCTCTTAAATACTTATTTCTTTTATTCCAATAATAATAATACCAATAATAATAATAATATTATTACTATTAATTATCAAATTACTATCATTATTAATTATATTACCCTCCAAAATTATTAAATAATCTCCACAAAAGACACACCGAAAATAGAATAACACCAGAAAGGTTAAATAATTAAAAAAAAGGTGTTACAACTACTCTCCCCCACTTTAATTATTTTCGTCCTCGAAAATTACCTGATGGAAACAATTCCGGATACGCTTCCTGCATCCAGCTTTCCAATTCCCAGGTCACACTGCCTCCTGTAGCACCATCCCCAAGCCACTTACACGAAGGATATCTCCTTCCCTCGGAGTTGTTTCCTCGTTCAACAATTCGCACTATAAGTTCCTCAACAATCAAATTATCTCTCACTTGCACCCGATCCAACTTAATCAAAGTACCTCCTCGGCTTAGACACATGAACACACCCTGCAGTTTTCATAAACGATAGCGGTAAAACAGTCTAACATGCTATTTCCCCCGTGCTTCCGCTGCGCCACTCTGGTACAGATAAACAAAACATAATGTGTGCTTTTGAGACTTCAAAGCTCGAACGACCCTGGTTACCATCATAACTCTCAACACACGTCTTTTCTTGGATCCTTTTGATCTTTTCAGTCCCCTCTTGCACAATTTCATCGTAACCTCAGATTTCCATCTGACACAATAATCGACGGTATCTAACACTATTTTGAAACTTCCTTACTATACATCTTAGCTACCTCTAGCATAGAATGATTCATCCTCATTGGTCAGAAATGAGTTAATCTTTTCAATCCATTCTCTACTACTCAAATCAAATCATATACCTTTAAGTTCTTCAGAAAACCCGACACAAACTCCATGGGAACACTATTCTATTCTACTCAGAAATATTCAACAGTTGCATCAGCATACACAACCTCAACTCTCTCTCTCTCCACCTATGGCCACCAAAACAATCTCCCACATTCGGTCACATCTTCATAGCACCTGGATGGGTACTCAACCCACCTTAATGTCCTTCTTCTAGGGTACTCTTATCCAAACCACAATACTGGAGCACAACCTCCATCACGACATCTCATGGCACCATCTCCATCAATCCGAAAATCAGCTCTTTGACTCAATTATTAAATTCAATCAGTCTACTGGCTCCACTTAGAATTCCTACTCCTCGACTCTCATCAAGATTACCCATAGTCAACCTCAACATACAAAGCTTAACTCTATAAGAAGTCTCTTCACAGACCATACTCATATCTCGAATTTTCTTAATCAGCGCTAGCTCATTTACCCTCATCCTCGGTATATACCCAAAAATTCTCCAAATCGATACATCAACTACCACGTTGTCTCGCCCGAATGGAAATTCAACCCAAAACCATACTCCTCCAGGAGTCCCAATTATTTCCTCTGTCTCATATCCAACTCTTTCAAATCAAACAAATACCTTAAGCTCTTAAGATCACCAATCATCTCATATATCAACTAAACAATTAAGGCCTCCAAACTCCGGCACAATCACACGACAACAACCAACTCTAAACCACCTGTTAGATAATTCCTCTTACGTACTTTAAGTTGCCTCAAAGCATAACTAACATTCGCTGATGTTGCACTTAACATATCTCCCAATCATATCAAAAAAGCATCACAAAACAAGACAATGGTTCCATCGGATACGGAAAAACCAACACACGAACTCTTTGAACTTTCTTCATAGAGGCATATCACCGCTTCTTCTCCAACACCGATAATTCAAGTTCCCGATGCTCAATATAATCCTTTATACTCTTCGAATATATCAGAATACCATCTGTTACACAAGCATTGCCTCGCTCAATTAAATATGGAAAGTCCCATGCCAACGGACACTCAAGTTTGCGAGCTATGGCGAAAACACGAACCATACAACACCCAAACATATTCCATCAATAAATATCTTAATCCCATGCCGCTACTTCACCATCACCTATAGCATTTTAAAAACTTCCAACGCTTCGAACTGTGCATCATTCCGAGTTACGGTTCTCCCCGTTACGTCAAAAATATGACAACAACATTTTCTCACTCGAACGACCCTTCAACACACCCTCAACTCTTGAAATTTTTAAAGGTCTAATTATATCAATACCGTATTCCACATTCTGACTTTCTTTAATATTCAACAGGAGTCACTATTCACCCTTTACATACTCGACCTCACAATCTTTTACCGTAGCACATCCACTAGACACGAGTCTCAAAACTACTCACTCAAATTAATTCCTTGACCACCCAAACAGACATACAATACAGAGCTCTCAATATCGGGCTAGTTTCCGCAACTAAGTCGATTCACAACTCCACTTCACGTCCGAACCGTATATCACTGTCTTGTCAGGATAACTTCCAGACAACCACACTTAATCGGCAACCCGCCAACTTCTCTACTTTCATCAACACTCAAAATTTCTCTCAAAATTAAACATCTCAACACTGTCCTGCGCCGACTCGCTAAGACAACTCTTAAGCATTTGGCTTAACTCCAAATAATTCACTATACACACCATCTAAGCCCGCAAGACACACTTATTCATTCCAATATGATCCCATCAAACTATAATAGCGTCTAACAACACACTGAGCCATCACTCCACACTTGAAGCATCTTGGAGAAACACAACCTTCTCCCCCACTTATTTCAATCCCACTCCTGCAGTCTCCAGTGACTGTTGTCCCATCAAGCCTCAGCTCCTCCTTCTAGCATGTGAGTACCAAACCTCACCTTTTTCTCATTACTACAACCCCTTGTCCTGAAAATTTTCTCAATTGCCTTCAGCCACTTCTGCGCAGCTTCAGGATCCAAAATTCCTCCTTCAAATATCGGCGGCTTGTTACTCCGAAATTGTGCTAAATCCCCAAATTGCAGACCCGCAGCTTGGTTCTGATTAGCAACCACCTGCACCCTTACTTGCATAACGGCAGCCAAAGCAGCACCATTCCTTCCTGACATACTCCTCAACCATAACAACACCAGGTTAAAAGACACACAACCTCTATCCTAAGGACAGGCTCAACTACTACACTGGCCGAACGGACCGACCTGCTCTGATACCAATTGTAACACCCCACTTTTCCAAATCAATAAAATACATTCATTTCAAAACAACATCAGAGTTTCCCTTCAAATAGTCGGATATTACATTCAAACAGTTCAACATAACTCTTCATTATATGATTTTCAAATTAAAGCAGCGGAAAATTATCATTATTCATCGCTCACAGCCATCCGCCAAAATACACAAAAGTATTCATTAACAAGTTCATCAGACATGATACGTCACAGGAATAAACAAATCCAGTCATACTAAAAGTAAACCCCCAAGTCCCGTGTTACGTATCAGAGCATCCTAAGACTCGACTCACACACCACTATCCAAGCTAGCTATGTACCTAGATTATCAGTACTTCCGGAGAAGCACAGACCACAACAACAACAAAGGGGTGAAAAAACATGATCAAAATTATCGGTAATAAAATACATGAAATAAAGGTAGCAATTAAACCAATCATCATCCCATCAACATCAAACACGACCTACTGTCCAATCATCAACACATCATACAATAATGCCAGAATGCAACTCAACGCTATGCATGCGGTACCGACTCATCATCACTGATGGACACCGGGCCATCAACCCTCCACAAGGGAGCACATCATAAACAGGATAGACCACTTACGCTCCTCCTGAGACATGATCTATCCCCACAATTCTCCACAAAGGAATAAGGGTGAATCACTTACGCTCCTCCTGAGACATGATTCAACTCCACAATCACTGATAGACACTGGGCCATCAACCCTCCACAAAGGAGCACATCATAAACATCATAAGAGAGTATGGTTGAATCACTTACGCTCCTTCTGAGACATGATTCGACCATACCAAGACACCATGCTATGCACAACACCAAATGCACAACACACAACATCAAGCACACTAAATGCACACGATCCTATTGATCATATCACCATACATCAGATATATATAAATATATATATATATATATATATATATATATATATATATATATATATATATATATATATATATATATATATATATATATATATATATATATATATATATATATATATATATATATATATATATATATATATATATATATATATATATATATATATATATATATATATATATATATATATATATATACACACACACCAATCAATTATATCAATCAAGTTAATTAATAGGGAAGTCACATTCAAACACCGAGTACACACGATCCTCCCGATCACCTCACTATGCATCATATACATATTACAGATATATGTCTTACCCACCAATCAATTACGTCAATTAAATTCTATATTTCATAATTCTACCTTTCAACACCAGGTATACTCTCTTCACTCCTGAACACCATCTCTCTACCCATCACAACCCAAGGAATCCTACAAAACGAATCACAAAGCAAAACAGCACAAAAATCTCATCCTGTCACGCTCGCTGGCTCACTCGCCTAGCAAGCCCTCAGCGAACACTCACTGCCTCATTCGCCTAGCGAACCTACTAGCGAATGCAGACAGTGGCTACTGGAAGTATTCGCTACCCAACTCGCCCAGCGAATCCCTAGCGAATGCTCGCTACCAGCTTGCTCACCGAAGGTGCTGACGAACGTCTGCGATTTCACAAAACCCTCACTGTTCAGAATTTCATCAGAAGCTCAAAAATCGTCTGATTCTCACTAAACAAGTACCTGTAGCCTTAGCCCAACATTCTACGACTAATCTACACGACTTAATCCAATATTTACCCGATAAAACATCAACTTTACCGATTAGATCATTTTCGGCCTAAAACGGTAAACTATACCAATCCACTCAAACTATCCAAACAATCACCTTACAACCACATGCAAGAAGTTCACCATAACAACAATGATAAAAAAACACAACAACACAACAACCATAATCATCAAATCCCTATGGGGTTAAGGAATCCCCTCTACCCAATTTCATGCAAGAATACCAATTTTAACCCGTTTCTCCCCCTTACCTCGATTAGTTGCTTCGATTGATGAAGAACTCCCAAGAATCCGACAGCCTTATCCTTCTTCTTCTTTCTCTGTTCTTCCTTCTTTTTCTTTCTCTTCCATCTTCTTTTTTCGTGTTTTCCTTTCTTCCTCCTCTCCCCACTCACAAATACCCCTCTTATATCTCTTAAATCCTTATTTCTTTTATTCCAATAATAATAATACCAATAATAATAATAATAGTAATAATAATAATAATATTACTATTAATTATCAAATTATTATCATTATTAATTATATTAACCTCCAAAATTATTAAATAATCTCCACAAAAGACACACCGAAAATAGAATAACACCAGAAAGGCTAAATAATTAAAAATGGGTGTTACAGATAGCAATATGGCTCCGCCAGAGAAAACCTTTCTTACCACATACAGACCTTCGTATTAGGAGTCCAATTTCCCCTGTGATCTGTCTGAGGAGGAAGGATCCTTTTCAGCGACAAATTACCCGTCTAGAAGTACCGAGGACGCACTTTCTGATCAAAGACTTTCTTCATCCTACTCTGGTACAACCGGCCATGAGCAATGGCTGCCAATCTCTTTTTGTCAATCAAGCTCAATTGATTTAACCTGGTTTGCACCCATTCAGCTTCTCAAGCTTCACATCTGACAAAATCCTTAAAGAAGGAATCTCCATTTCTAATGGTAGGATTGCTTCCGTACCATACACCAATGAGAAAGGAGTTGCCCCGATTGACGTACGCACCGAAGTACGATAACCGTGAAGAGCAAAGGGAAACATCTCGTGCCAGTCTTTATAGGTGACTACCATCTTCTACACAATCTTCTTGATATTCTTGTTAGTTGCCTCAACAACGCCATTCATCTTCAGACGATATGGAGAAGAGTTGTGATGTTTAATCTTGAAACTCTGACACAGTTCCTTCATCATTTTGTTATTCAAATTTGAACTATTATCAGTAATGATCCTTTCAGGAATTCCATAACGACAAATGATGTCCTTCTTTATGAATCGGGTAACCACATGTTTCGTGACATTGGCAAAGGACGCTGCTTCTACCCACTTCGTAAAGTAATCAATTGCGACCAGAATGAAGCGATGTCCATTAGAAGCAGTCGACTCAATCTTTCTGATCACATCGATTCCCCACATAGCAAAAGGCCAAGGAGATGTTAACACATTCAGAGGAGCCGGTGGCACATGCACATTATCCGCATAAATCTGGCATTTATGGCATTTTCTGGCGTATTTGAAGCAATCGGATTCCATAGTCATCCAATAATACCCAGCTCTCAACAATTTTTTAGCCATTGCATGTCCATTGGTATGAGTACTGAAAGAACCCTCGTGAACTTCCTCCATCAACATGTTTGCTTCAAGTTCATCAACACAGTGCAACAAGACCATGTCGAAATTTCTCCTGTAAAGCACATCGTCTTTGTTTAGATAAAAGTTACCGGCTAACCTCCTCAAAGTCCTCTTATCTTTGCTGGATGCCCCAGATGGGTATTCCTGAGTCTTGAGAAAATGCTTGATATCAAAATACCAAGGCTTTCCATCTGATGCTTTCTCAATGCAAACACAAAAGCAGGTCTATCAAGACGCATAATGGTGATGGCTGGAGTTCCATTCCAGAAGTTCACTTTGTACATCGAGGATAGCGTGGCCAAGGAATCCGCCATCTGATTCTCGACTCTTGGCACATGATGGAACTCCATTCTATCAAAGAACGATAATAATCTCCTTGCATGATCCCTGTAAGGCACCAGGTTGGCCTGACGAGTTTCCCACTCTCCTTTGATTTGGCTAACGACTAACGCTGAGTCACCGTATACATCCAGATTCTTTATCCTTATATTAACGGCCTCTTCTAAACCCAATATGCACGCTTCATACTCGGCTTCATTATTGGTGCATGCGAAAGTCAATCGAGCAGTGAACGGTATATGAGAACCGTGAGGAGTGGTAATAATAGCCCCGATCCCATTGCCATATGAATTAACCGCTTCGTCGAAAACCAACTTCCACTGAGATCCAATCTCAGGACCCTCTTCAGGTAAAGGCTCATCACAGTCATTTATCTTCAAAAACATGACGTCTTCATCTGGGAAATCAAACTTCATCGGCTGATAATCCAAAATTGGTTGTTCCGCGAGATACTCTGACAGAACGCTTCCCTTGATAGCTTTCTGAGAAACGTACTGAATATCGTACTCTGTTAAAACAATTTGCCATCAGGAAATCCTTCCGGAGAGTGCCTGTTTTTCAAAGACGTACTTGATCGAATCCATCTTCGAAATCAATAGGGTTGTGCGGTTTAACATGTACTGTCTCAAACGCTTAGCAGCCCAAACGAGTGCACAACATGTTTTCTCAAGCATTGAGTATCTTGACTCACAATCAGTGAACTTCTTACTCAGGTAGTAGATGGAATTCTCTTTTCTACCCGACTCGTCTTGTTGACCGAGCACACATCCCATTGAATTCTCAAGAACTGTGAGATACATGATCAGTGGTCTCCCTGCAACTGGAGGCATGAGTATTGGAGGTTCCTGCAGATATTCTTTCATTCTTTCGAACGCCTTCTGGAAATTTTCATTCCACCTGACCGTTTGATCTTTTCTTAGCAATTTGAATATTGGTTTACAAGTGGCTGTAAGATGAGATACAAACCTTGTAATGTAGTTTAATCTCCCCAGGAAACCACGAACCTCTTTTTCCATTCTAGGCTCAGGCATATCTTGTATAGCTTTTATTTTGGCAGGATCTACCTCAATACCCTTTTCACTGACAATGAAACCCAGTAACTTTCCAGATCTCACCCCGAAGGTGCACTTGTTAGGATTCACCCTCAGTTTGAACTTCCTCAACCTTTCGAACAATTTCAGAAGATCGACCAGATGTCCTTCCTCAGTCTGTGACTTTGCAATCATGTCATCAACATAGACTTCAACCTCATGATGAATCATATCATGAAACAAAGTGACCATTGCCCGCTGATAAGTTGCCCCTGCATTTTTCAATCCAAAAGGCATTACCTTGTAGAAAAAGGTCCCCCATGGTATGATGAAAGTAGTTTTCTCCATGTCCTCTGGGGCCATCTTGATTTGGTTATACCCAGAGAAGCCATCCATGAAGGAAAACATAGAATATTGAGCGGTGTTATCAACCAACACATCGATATGGGGCAGCGAGAAATCGTCTTTCAGGATCGCTTTATTCAGATCTCGATAATCAACGTACATCCTGACCTTTCCATCTTTCTTAGGCACAAGAACAATATTAACGACCCACAGAGGGTAATTTGTGACAGCAAGAAACCCAACATTCAGCTGCTTTTGAACCTCTTCTTTGATCTTGACTGCCATGTCAGGTCTTGTCCGTCTCAACTTCTACTTCACTAGCGAGCATTCTTCCCTGAGAGGTAACCGGTGCACCACAATATCTGTATCCAACCCAGGCATGTCTTGGTAGGACCAAGCGAATATATCTTTATACTCACAGAGCATTTCAACCAATCTTCTCTTGATACTGTCTTCCAATGCAGCCCCTAATTTAACCTCTTTCTTATCATCCTCGGTGCCCAAATTTATAATCTCAATATCCTCTTGATAAGGCACAATGACCCTTTCGTCCTGCCTAAGAAGCCTGGCTAACTCTTCGGGTAGTTCACAGTCTTCTTCAGCTTGATAAATGGGATTATCAAAGTCATACAAAGTCATAGCCGAACCTGAATTGATGGCATCTGATAGAAAAGACCTGCATGAGGATGTTTATATTTGTTATGCGATGCAACAAACAAAACACATTGCCAGTTTTCTGTTTAATATAAATGCAAAACAAAAACAAGACAAACAGGGATCACAATATTTGAATGTGAAAACGTCCTTTATTTAATGATAAAGCGCGAATAACAAGAGGCCCCATAAATTGGGTCACTACGTCTTGGGCAGAACGTAAGACTGAACAATAATCAAAACAATGAACATTACTCTACAACAGTAACATGAATGATTTCTTCAGTAGTCCAGTTGCACAGCTTCTGACCAGGAGTACATGGATGAATCCACACATCCATATCGCAGTCACTGTCTCCTTCATCATCTCCAACGGCATTAATCCTGTCAAATATCACACCACTGCTGGTGAACTGAACAGGTCCCCTGAACCTCGGAATGCTTTGAAAAGAACTGAAGGGTTTGTATCCCAGGCCGAACTTGTCCTGCTTGACGGGAACATTAAGAACTTGGCCCCACTTCTAAGACGAGCCGGATTCTACGGTAGCACGAGCTTCCTTAAGCGATGACATCGAAACCTCTGGGCCCTTGGCTTCTGCAGGAGACTTCCCCTGAATCTGAACTGTTTCGAACGCCTGGCAGAGTGTTTCGTGGATCTCCCCATCCACTTCCACGTACTTGAAGGATGAAAAATGGCTAACCATAATATCCTCTTCACCACATACCGTGACTATCTTCCCTTCTACCATATATTTTAACTTTTGATGCAACATTGAGGTGACTGCCCCTGCAGCGTGTATCCAAGGTCGGCCAAGCAAACAACTGTATGTTGGCTGGATATCCATAATGTAGAAAGTTGCATCAAAGATCTCTGGTCTGATCTGAATAGGCAACGTGATCTCCCCAAACACTGATCATCCATCGAAAGCCCTCATGACTAAATCACTTGGCGTGCATATCAAACCTTGAACGTCCAACTTCATCAATGCCTTCTTGGGAAGCACATCGAGGGATGATCCTGTACCAACCAGGACATGCGACATCAGAGAACCTCTACATTCCAAGGTGGCGCTTTCACGAAAATAAGGGTGCCGGCACAACAGAAGAGTCGCCACCTTTCGTTATTTATCCCTCAGAACAGGAAAGGAAACGATCGGAAAAACCTAACGAAAAAGGGTAAGACAAGGTCGTCGCAACCATTGTCTGGGTTCGGGAGTCGGTTACGCAAGGGGAAGGTATTAGCACCTCTCACGTCCGTCGTACTCGACGGGATCCACGCTTGTTGTGTTTACTGGACGGGTTGGTTATCTATCTACCTATCAAGGCTGGCTTAAAAAGAAAAGAAAATGACTCGGCAAAGCGTCGCACTTTATGCCTACGTATTCTCATCAGAGAACGAGAAATCAGAGTCAACGTAGTTCGACCTACGACGGGTTATGGGAAAGGTAGCTCGCCAATACATCAGTATTGTGCCTACGTACTCTCAACAGGTATGAGAGATCAGAGCTTACGTAGTTCGAGACACTATGCGTTATTTTCTGTCTTTTACGGAAGAAGTGTTTTTTATTGTGTTTGCAATTTCAATCGCACTAGAGACTATGACCTGAGAGTGAATGCGTCGCATGTCACCCAAAGGGTGCCATACTAAACATCCAAACTGTGGAAAAGAAACTCTCCCACAATCCTTTCTCAGATAGCTTAAGGCTCGTAACGTACGAGGGAAATCATTCATGATTACTGTATCTTAAGCTATTTTGAGATGAGAAGAGAACAGGCTCAACTAAAGGGAGACTATCAAGTCCTATTGTTGTCATGCCAAGGATTCATCCTATGGTTGAGGTTTGAACAGGGAACTCCTAGAAGTTAGCATGCATAGGTTTCAACCTAAAGTTCTATCATCAATTCCTTATCAAAGGAAATGAGAGTCCTAAGGGATCATGTCAATGATACACAGAAACAGACAAAGCATCAACTTAAACAGTAAACAGTAATACAGTAAAATGCATGCAATGCAAGTGAGGGAGGAAATGTGTGTGGGGCATCAGCCTCCACAAGCTCATCTCAACCTCAAGCCAGAATGAATAACAGTAATCATACAGAAACATAAACATGCTATCAAGCAAAATACAGTAAACTGCAATCATACAGAAGAAATAACATGCCATCAAGAAAAATAAACCACATGGGCAAGGGAGCAGGGCTCTACCGAATACCCGCAAGCAAAGCCATACAGTAACAGTACAAGCAGAGGGAGCAACTCAACCTCTAGTGCAATCATGCTCCTAGATTAACTCTAGTCTAGATATGAACTTATTCTAATGCATCAAGCAAGTAAAACAAGGCACATCAATACAGAGAAGAAAACAGGCAAGAAAGCAGATCAACTCTTCTCTCAACTCCAAGCTTCAGCTCTTCTAACAGCAACTCAGTCTTCGGACTTCCATCACTCTTGACAAATATCAATTTGCTTCTCCAGGTTTCAACCCTTCAACACAAGTTTCAACTTATCTTCTTCTTCAAGCTTCAGCTCCTTAATCAGTTCCACCTTCAGGCTCCATTCTTAACCACAAGTATCAACTTGATTCCTTCAGGATCTCCCAGCTTCAAAGTAAGTATCAACTTCCTTTGTTCTTCAAGCTTCAGCTCTTCATTCAATCTCAATTGAATCCTCTTCCTAAGTATAAACTTAGTCTTCAAGATCTCAAGCTCTCTTTGCTTTACCAGTCTCAACTTGGTCTTCTCCTCCTACAAGCTTCAGCTTCTCGGAGTACTCTTCAATCACTTAGAAGTATCAACTTCATCCTTTAATCTTTAAGCCTCAGCTCTTCTTTCAGTCTTTACTGGATCTTCATTGGGTCCTCAAGTATCAACTTGCCCTTGTTGCTCTTCAAGCTTCAGCTGGAATAGAAATGCTCAAGGAATCATCCTCTTCCACACTCCTCAATGAAGTCTTCATCTTCAAGCTCAAGCCCAACATCTCTCAAGATACTCAAACCAGAGGAAATCACTTAACTGGATAAGCTGGGGTATTAAACTGCTTATTGACCACCCAAGGTGACCTATAAGGGTTCAACATCAAAGGAATGGTTCCCTCAAAGGTTCTACTTCCTAGGTACCTTCACTTATCCCTCCTAAGGAGAGAGGTGAATACCAAGGAAGGACTTTGAATCATAGGTAAAAATGGAGGTGAAAGATACCATCCATGTTTAAGAAAGAACTTAACTAGGTCTAAACTCTTCCTAACTCCTAACCCTAAAACAACAACAAAACAAACAAGATTCTCAAGCTCTCAAGCTCCTCAATCAATCTCCAAGTCTTCTACTATGCTCCTCCATGCTCCTCAAAGCAAGACCAAGCTCACCAAGCCAAGCACAAACCCTCAAAGCAAAGCAAACAAAAATACAAGCCCACAAGGGCAACACAAACAACCATCAACTACAAAAATCATTTAAAAATAGTATACTATTATATTAAAATCTAATATAATTTCTATGGGATCCTATATATATACCATTAATACCCTATATGTCCCAATATCTATCTTGACCTAGAAACCCAAAATTCTAGTGTTATTGTGGACATATGTTAAGGATTGACCTAATTCTATACAACCTAATGTCATCTAGTCAAAACCAATCAAAAATTAATCACAAAATTATGGAATAAATCTAGAGGGGAGCTAAAGTCCTAATCTAACTATCGTAAAAAGAATGGCCTAAAAATATGGAGGGAACTAGCTAAACAAAATTCTACAAATCTATGCATCAACATAAAAGAATTAAAATGCTATTAAAAGAGAAAATACACAAAAAATATTAAAAATGCATGAAATTCAAATATTGTGGTTTTTATAATTTTCTAGACATGAACATGAAATGGGAGAAAAAATCCCCATACAAAAATCATCATTTTTCTATTTATTATGATTTTTCAAAGATTAATGAAAAATGGAGAAAAAGAAATTAAAATGGATAAAACCTTGGTGCAGATAGCAACTATGTTCAGTTCAAATTCCATATGGGCTTGAAATAGGGGTGCAGACAGTAAGGCGCGCTAGGCCCAGTTTTCATCAGAAAATCAATTAAAAAATTATAAAGAAAAAGAAAAAGAAACGATGCAAAGAGCAAGGAAAATCAGTACAAAATCCAAGTGGGCCATGAATGTGGGGTGTGGATATCAATCAAGCCCAATATCCCTTTTAATGAAACGCCTCGTTTTGGTTGTCTTCAGACTCCCCTTTCACACGTGAGATTAAACCACAACCCTCAGATCTGACCCTAGTCAATGAGTCCACGCATGATCAAACGGCCAGCACTTCATCTTCTTCCTTCAGCCATGGAAATGGAGGGAAAGCTCCATGAACAGAGCTTCAAAGTGAATCTCCACTCCAATCGTATCACCTCAATTCTCCATGAAAAACTACAATTCAAAACCCTAGTTCATCCAGAATTTCATCCTGAATCTAACCATGGTATCAAAATCAACTGAAACCTCCTCAAACCTAAAACACGAATCAAACCTCCAAATATGCTCAGGAATCAAAGTTCACCATTCTTGAAATTGATTACCTCAGAATGATCACCACTTCACACTGGTTAATTCTTGATATCTAATTCATGCTATAGCTCACTATATCTCTTGTTCTTGGTCCAAACAAAAATGGTGTCACCAACTGAAACCTCACCAATTGATCTCAAACTTCCCAGAATCCATCACCTAATTGTCTCTAACCGTTCTAACCTAACAATTCTCCCTAATCATGCTTAAATTATGGTGTAGAAGAAAGTTTACTAACCTGTCAAATCTTGAACACCAGATAGGGTAATCCTTCACTTCAAGCTCTCAAACTCTTTAGAATCGATCCTTGAATGATGATAAAGCTTCTGTTTGCAAAAGATTGGACCAAGAAAGCTTGAATCTCCAAACCCGATGGTGACTTGCAACCTTCAAAATCCAAGTGCTATCTCTTCAATTCTCCATGGTTTTGCCTTCAATTTGGTCTGCACAACTTCAGTATGATCAATGGAATGTGTTTGGATTGAAAGAAGGAATGGAAATGAATCAGAATGTAGAATTTGATTTCAACTTGCAATGGAAGCAATTGAAATGGCTATCTCACTCTTCTCTCAAATCTCTCACCAACCTTGCATCTGAGCAAGTTCTATACACTATATAGGATGGTTTAGACTCATCTAGAACCATCTGGAATCATCCAATGAGAAATTGAGATTCTCATGTCATGAGTTTATGATTTCCATCCATCTCATGTATCATCTCATGCCATAGCCCTTGCAGCAACTTGCCTTGACCTGAAATTCTCCTTAGATGAGATATGGGATGTGTTGAGATGCATAGCTAGCTTGTACATTGCCTTTCCTTGTGTTTTGCATTTTACCTTATTATGCAAGCAAGCATTTTCCAAAGCAACCCCATGATATAGGCCTCAATTCAAAAAAGTGGCTGAACCATTGTTTCTAAAATGCTTTTTAGAGTCAAAATGACCTATTATATGCCATGGTTTGGATGTGTAACTTGGAAATTTCAATTTCCAACTTGAACTTATTTAACTTATGCCTCCATTTTAGGTCATTTTTATCACTTTTTGCTACAAGCCTTTTCAACATCCCATGACCTCCCTAATAGCCTTAAAACATCATTTTAATCAAGTTTGATGTTGAATATTTTTCCATTTGAAGCTTGGAAATATGAGATATGGCCTTATGCTTGAAATGACCTATAATATCCAAATGACCAAAATGCCCTTGACTTGTCAAAGCCATAACTTGAGTTCTACAAATCCTATAAAGGACATCTAGTACTCTATAGAAAGATAAGAAGACGAGGAACAACATTCATGTTGACCAAAAGTTCATAGGAATCATCCTTCTTAGGAAAAAGTTGGATTCACATACCTCAAATGACCTGTAACTTGTCAAAGTCATAACTTGAGCTCTACAAATCCTATCAAGGAGTTCTAGTACTCAAATTAAAGCTAAGAGCAAGCTCTACAACATTCATGTTGGGGGTAAGATGATATGAAAATCACATCTTGAGCTAAACTGCCTTGAAGATAGGGATCAAACTAGGGGATTTTACACTGTCAAGCCTTAGAAACCCTAGCTTAAAACTTCTCAAACTCCTCAATCATGATGAGTTGACCTTGTAATCATCCTTATAGCATCTCAATGCATCAATACATGATCACATGGCTCTTGAATTAGGTCTCAACCCTCTCCAAATCATCAGTTGACCTAGGGTTGACCTAGTCAAACCCTAATTGCACCACTCATGGCTGAGTCTTCTTATTATTGTACAATGACCTCTCCAGGCCCCATGATGGCTTTCAAGACATCTCATAAGCTCTCTCAAAGCTTCAAGTCCACATTCATGGCTTCAGAATCATCTGAGGGGCTCCCCCAACTCTCAAGTTATGAGGCACACAACCTTGATTTCAACCAATCTCTCTAAGGATCTCCTAACTTCTCTGACAAAGATATCAACCTTTGAACACTTGAATAACCTCCTTGGCTAGCTTCAAAGTCTTGTATAGCTCTTGATTGGTAATCATACCTCTTGATCTACTGCACACATATCAATGAAATGCAGATGATAATGCTAGTGAACACAAGCTAGGTAAATAAATGTTGGTCAAATTTTGGGGTGCAACAGCTGCCCCTATTCAAACGGCTTGAACCTGACTGGGTGAGGAGCGAACGGCTCTCAACCAATTAAGGTGCGAGACGGTTGAATACCGATAAACCCGGAAATTTGCCAACTGCACAAGTACACGGTACTCTGATGGGAACAAATCTTCGAGAACTGAAATAATAGTTGCACGGCAACTAGCTGGAGAATTGGTCACACGGTAACCGGTAGTAAATGGTCGATCATGCCATCAGGCATCACGATTCCTCGGGACTCATCAGGTTAACAATCATGTTGATCATGCCATCGGGAATTCGAAGAAAACTTTCGGGCATCAGCCAGACTTCATCGGGAATAGAATTCTTGGTCAATCATGAACCAATTGGGGATACCCAAACTTCTGCCATCAGGCACTCCGCATCAGCTGAGAGAACCTCTTCGTTAACATGGTCGGACTTTAATCAGGAAGTCTTCGAGGGAAGTTTCAACTTCGCTGTTTAGAAACCTGCTGGGGATGACGCACCTCCGCTGGGGATTCTGGAGAACTATCAAGTAAATCTGCTTCGGGGATCCAGAAATCATTCTGGATGAATCAACTCTGCTGAGGACTTCAAGAATCATCTTGGCCAAATAACTCCGTCGGGGGCTTCAAGAATCATCTTGAACCGATAACCCTGCTGGAGATTTCAGGAGTCATCCTGAGCAAACACTCTGGCGGGGACTCTAAGTATCAACTTGAGCAACCACTCTGGCGACTGTACTGGGGTCTTAAGAATCATCTTAAGCAAGCGACCTCGCTGGGGAATTCAAGAATCATCTTGAGGCAGAACTTCGCTGGGGACTTCAAGAATCATCTTGAGCAGGAAGACTTCGTTGGGGAGATTTCAGGAATCATCCTGAGCAAGCGACTCCGTTGGGGAGACTTCAAGAATCATCTTGAGCAGGAAGACTTCGTTGGGGAGATTTCAGGAATAATCCTGAGCGATCAATTCTGCGGCGGAACACCTGCAAAACAAGAATGGTAACAACCTAGGTCATGTTTATTATGCATATGCTTCGGCAATGGCGCAATGCTCCACACGGTGGAAATGCTATAAATGCTATGCAGTCATGCACAATGATGCGATCCCGTCAGCAAAATAAATGCCGAAGGGAGAATCCTCCTGTCAAGAAGGAAGAACTACTCAGATAGAGGAATCATCCTGCTGAGGAGAACAAGGTCACGCCAATCTCAATTGGACTCCGCAGGGGAAACAACTTCAGTTGACTGCTGCAGGGGAACGAAGCTCTATGAGAACCTGGACCTGCCGAGGGAAAGCGATGTCAATCGCGGGAATAAACTGCACGGCCTTCACGGCTACTTCCCTGGAGATAACGACTCTGGCGGGGAAACACATCATCAGCTATTCAACACTCTACTGGGGAAAACCAATCATGGCCTGAGCAGCTTCCAAGGATTCGGCTCTCTTGGGGGTCTGCAAACTCGGCTGAGGAAGGAGAAATCATTCTGCTTGCTGGGGAGAGTACGACTCTGTGGGGAATCTCAATTCTGCTGGGGACTTCAGTCTGGTACCATCAGTTGCTGCACACTTCGGTGTGACTCAGCTGAGGAGATGACGTTCCTTCAGGATGCGTCTGATTGGGGAGAGAATCTTCTCTTCCTGGGGAGACATATCAATGCTCATGATATCGCGTTCAGACTCTGCGGGGAGAGGCTGCTGAACTTTGCTGGAGAAAGAGGAATCATCCTGCTTGGAGATACGCACGGCGCACTGTCTGGAATATGCTACACCTGTAACAATACAAACAAACAGACAAGATACCCTTCTCAAAGGGACCTATCAAGGTTATCATCTTGTGACAATGTTCAAGTAATTCATTGTTTCAACAATCAGTGGCCTAGGCCAGTAAGTTTATGTATGCGCATTTTATCAAAAACATCGGCGTTCTTTTTCGCAAACAAAACAGATAAATGCTAAACAGGCAAATAGAATTGCTGAATAGTATACATTTTATTGATAACGAACCCCTGAATGGGTAAAAATGTTTTACAACAGATGCAAGCTCCTGGAATGAGGAAGCTGCACAAATATAAAAACATAAATATACATCAGTATATACAAATGTCGGCAACGAGGCGTAGACGAACACCATGAGTTGATCCTTCTATGACCCACTCGACTTCGATACTTCTCCGACGCTTCAGCTTCAGAAGAGATTGATTTAGATAAACGGCCCTCAGGTCTTCCAAACCACTAAACAAAGAAAGTCCACACGTGGAACGCAGTCATTTGCTTTTTCAAATCCCTAACTTTTGCGTGAACCGCCCTTTGCGGGTTTTCAGTTCACCGGGATACCCTTTTTTGCCAAAGTCGCCCATCCGGGTTTTCGACTTTGTAGGTGTACATTTTTTCAATTTATATCCCTAATTTTTGCCCGAACCTTTTTCCTTTTTTATGGTTCGCCGGGATGCCCCATTTTTGCCTGGACTCTCTTTTTATTGTCCAGCGGGTCGCTTTCAAGCAAAGTATTTTTTAACTGCGTCCGCGTTCACCGGGGATGCAAAATCCTCACCATCCATCGTGGATAACAACAAAGCTCCTCCCGAGAAGACCTTGCTGACGACATACGGACCTTCGTAATTGGGAGTCCACTTGCCCCGGTGATCGGAGTGTGGAGGAAGAATCTTCTTCAGGATGAGATCACCCGTCTGAAAGCTTCTAGGACGCACCTTCTTATCATAAGCTTTCTTCATTCGGCTTTGGTACAGACGACCATATGCAATCGATGCTAACCTCTTCTCGTCCATCAGGCTGAGTTGGTTCAGTCAGTTCTTAATCCATTCTGCCTCATCGAGTTTCACGTCAACCAAAACTCGCAAAGAAGGGATCTCCACTTCTAACGGTAGGACAACTTCCATACCGTACCCCAGTGAGAAAGGAGTTGCCCCGGTTGATGTACATACCGTTGTACGATAACCGTGCAATGCAAATGGCAACATCTCGTGCCAATCCTTGTAGGTTACAACCATCTTCTGAACAATCTTCTTGATGTTCTTATTGGCCGCTTCAACGGCGCCATTCATCTTTGGCCGGTAAGGAGATGAGTTGTGGTGTTCAATCTTGAAACTCTGGCACAGCTCCTTCATCATCTTGTTATTCAGATTCGAACCATTATCGGTAATGATCCGCTCGGGAATTCCGTAACGACAGATGATGTCCCTCTTTATGAATCTAGCCACCACCTGCTTGGTCACATTAGCATACGAGGCTGCCTCCACCCACTTGGTGAAGTAGTCGATAGCTACTAGAATGAAGCGATGACCGTTAGATGCAGTGGGCTTGATCTTGCGTATCATGCCGATGCCCCACATGGAGAACGGCCACGGGGAGAACATGACATTTAACGGGCACGGCGGCACATGAACTTTATCAGCATAAATCTGGCATTTATGACATCTCTTCGTGAATTTAAAGCAATCTGATTCCATCGTCAGCCAGTAATATCCTGCACTCAGGATCTTTCTCGTCATAGCATGCCCGCCGGCGTGCGTACCAAATGTGCCTTCATGGACTTCTTCCATGAGCATACTCGCCTCTTTCTCATCTACACATCTGAGTAGCACGAGATCATGGTTTCTTTTGTATAACACTCCATCAGGATTGAGATAAAAATTTCCAGACAGCCTCCTCAGAGTCTTCTTATCCTGGGTTGACGCACCCGCCGGATATTCCTTAGTCATAAGGAAAGTCTGGACGTCATGGAACCATGGCTTGCCGTCGGCGGCTTCCTCGATCGCAAAGACAAATGCAGGTCTATCAAGACGAGAAAGGACAATTCTAGGAGCCTCATTCCAAAAATTGACTTTATACATTGAAGCCAACGTGGCTAAGGCATCAGCCATCTGATTTTCTGCTCTGGGCACATGATGGAGTTCCACTCGATCAAAGAACGGAAGTAGCCTTCTGGCATAGTTCATGTACGGCACCAAATTCGATTGACGAGTCTCCCACTCCCCTTTAATCTGGTTGATCACAAGCGTCGAGTCACCATATACGTCTAGATTCTTGATTCTCAAATCAATTGCCTCTTCTAGACCCATGATGCATGCTTCGTACTCTGCTTCATTGTTGGTGACTGGAAACGTCAGTCTCGCAGTGAACGGGATATGCGATCCGTGGGGAGTCGTGATGATCTCCCCGATACCACTTCCATAAGAATTAACCGCCCCGTCGAATATCAATTTCCACTGGGATTTCCTATCTGGACCCTCGTCGGGCAACGGTTCATCACGATCTTTCACTTTGAGAAACATGATATCCTCATCAGGGAATTCAAATTTCACCGGCTGGTAATCTTCGATCGGCTGTTCGGCAAGGTAATCAGACAATACGCTTCCCTTGATGGCCTTCTGGGACACGTACTGAATATCATATTCCGTCAACACCATTTGCCATCTGGCAATCCTGCCCGAAAGAGCTTGCTTCTCGAAGACGTACTTGATCGGATCCATCTTCGAAATTAGCATGGTGGTGTGATTGAGCATGTACTGTCGTAAACGTTTGGCAGCCCAGGCTAGTGCGCAACACGTTTTCTCCAGCATCGAGTAACGAGATTCACAGTCTGTGAACTTTTTACTCAAGTAGTAAATGGCATGCTCCTTTCTGCCCGTCTCGTCGTGCTGACCGAGAACACACCCCATACTATTCTCAAGAACTGTCAAGTACATGATTAATGGCCGTCCAGCCACTGGGGATATCAAGATTGGAGGTTCCTGAAGATATTGCTTTATCTTGTCGAATGCCTTCTGGCAATCCTCGTTCCAGATAATCGCCTGATCTTTCTTTAAAAGCTTGAACATCGGTTCACACGTGGCCGTGAGATGAGAGATAAACCTTGCAATGTAGTTTATTCTGCCCAAGAAACCACGAACTTCTTTTTCTGTTTTTGGCACTGGCATTTCTTGTATGGCTTTTATTTTCGCAGGATCAACCTCAATGCCTCTTTCGCTCACGATAAACCCCATTAACTTTTCGGACCGTACTCCGAAAGTACATTTGTTAGGATTCAGCCTCAACCTGAACTTCCTAAGCCTCTCAAAAAGCTTCAGCAAATTGACCAGATGTCCCTCCTCCGTCTGGGACTTCGCAATCATGTCATCAACATAGACTTCAATCTCATGATGAATCATGTCATGAAACAAAGTTACCATTGCCCGTTGGTAAGTGGCCCCTGCGTTCTTCAGACCGAAAGGCATTACCTTATAGCAAAATATTCCCCAAGGAGTGATAAACGTCGTTTTCTCCATGTCCTCCGGCGCCATCTTAATCTGGCTGTAACCGGAGAAGCCATCCATGAACGAAAACACGGAGAACTGGGCTGTATTGTCGACCAACACATCGATATGAGACAGCGGGAAATCGTCTTTAGGGCTCGCCCTATTCAAATCCCGATAATCGACGCACATGCGTACCTTACCATCCTTCTTCGGTACAGGCACTATGTTGGCGACCCACAGAGGGTAAGTAGTGACCGCTAAGAAGCCAGCATCAAGCTGTTTCTGCACTTCTTCTTTGATCTTAACGGCTGTTGCGGTGAGAATCGTGATACCAAGCTATTGATTAACTTGAATCTTTAATTCTTTTACAACCGGACTTTAATTTATCCAAAGGAAAGGTCTAAAGAAAGAAAGAACCTTTTGCGCGATGTTACAACAACGCTAAGAGATTCGGGGATCGGGGGTTGGTTATACCTAGGGAAGGTGTTAGCACCCTAAGCATCTGTAGTACTCTACAGGAACCTTTTGTTTGATTGCTTGCTAGGTTTGTGAAATATGTACTATGGTTTTAGGATTGGGTAAAAGCTGTAGGTTAAAACTTAAAGATAGTTTATAAGTTTGCTCGCAAAGACGTAGCGTCCTCTGCCTACGTATCCTAACTAGGATAGAATCAGAGCAATCGTAGTTCACCTCACAAGGGATGAAGAACGCTTGATTGCGATCAAGGTTCAAGGGGAAACAAACATATCCATGCTTGTGTAGAGTTTCTCAAAACTCTCTAGATCTATGTTAAACACTCAAGAAAGGGGAAGTAAGTGATCATATCTATGATCCTTACATAGAGTTGACAACTCTATCCTAGGGTTCTAGTTGAGGAACACTCCTAGTAAAGGTGGGTCTTTTAGACTTAAGCAAAGTCTAATGGCTTATGGGTTCTAATCTTAACTAAGATTCAAGATGACTTTACAAAGTCAAGGGAGGAGGTAATGAGCTATCCATAACACGAGGGTCAATGGAGAAACTTTTCCTTTGGAAGGGAAAGAGAGGAGACGACTTGGATGAGAACTAGGGAGTTCCATCACTTGGGGAATAAATACTTAACAAAGCATAAATATTCAAGTATGAGGAATATAGAAGACAATGATTACAATCAAGGATAACCAATACATTACAATAAGCAAGTATTTTAAGTAGGATGAAATGGTTACAACCAAGCATGGTAAGCATATTACAATAAGCATGTCTTGACAAAGATGTAGGCATGTTTTGACAAAAATTGAAAGCGAGATGAAGGTAGCAACCATATAAACAAATGACAATTTGAAAGTAATGACTATACCTAGATAACAATCTCACACAATTAAATTAGTTTAGCCTCGTAATTTAGGAGGAATGAATGAGACAAGATCAAAACAAGTAAACATGTAAATTACAATGGGCATGTACTTTAAGTAATATCAAAGGTTACAACCAAATAGTCAATCATCTTAACAAAGATTTGAGCAACAATCATACAAATAAGTCACAACTTAAGAGGATCATGTTATAAATTCAAAGTAAATCAAAGATAACAACATTTAGGCATTGATGACAGTCGAATACGCAAGCAATGATCGCAACAGTTAAGCTTAAGGATTATGGGAAGAGAATAATAAGTTATGACGTTAACCAACAAGAGATAACATATCAATATGTTAACAAACACAAAGAAATTAAATACTCGCAAGTCTCACAAGATAGAGTAATCATGGTATAAGGACATTTTAATCGAGACATAAGGTAACGACCCATGGATGAACCCACTAACAAGCAAGCAAAAAGCATGGTAAAAATAATTAATCAAGAGATGTCAATCTGTTAAGTAAGACTAGGCATTACAATTAAAAAATTTGCAAAAGAAACGGCTTAAAAATAAGGAACGATGAATGAGTTATGAAATTCGGAAATTAAAGTCGTTTAATAAAACAAATGAACAAATACATAAAAAAAAAGAGAAAGGGCCAAGCTGGGAGTTGAACCCAGGCCCTTGTATTCATAAATATGAATGACAAACCACTGGGGCACTAACGCGCGCATTGTATGGAGATGGAAAGAATGAAGAAAGTAATTCAAATCAATGTAAATTGGAATAAAAAACAAAAGGGTTCGACCTCCACCCGGATCGAACCCTGGTCATGCAGGTAGAAGGGCATAAGGCGCGCAATGGTCTGCCACTGGGGTGGCTGTTACATCCATTAATTGGATGGAAACAAAAATCATACATAGCTTGTTTGGATAATTTCTGGGCAAAAAAAACACAACCAAAAGGCAAAGGGCGTGAAGGATTGAAACCATACCAAAACTTCATGGAATTTAGTGAAACCTTAATCAATCTTGAGTATTTTTCAATGAGGAATTCAATGGTAGTGTTATTTTTGAGAAATTGAGTTTCTACCTTAAAATTCGATTGCATATGCATAGAGTTTTTCTGAAATGCGTTTGGAATGTTAAAACCCAACTCAGTCAAGCTTGCACCAGTTTAAGAATATGCACACGCCTTAAATCAAATGCTCATGGATTATGCCTCAAGGGAAAACCTCAATACTGACACGGATTAGAAAGTGACCCATCAATTGCAACTTAAAGAAATAACATCAAGACAGCCTTGTATCCAACCAACAGTTTAAAACAACAATTCAACATTATGCTTGCCAAGATAACAGTCATTGAAATATAATGCTCACACACAAGTTGCAGTAGAAAATAGAATATGAAGTATAAGGTAAACAAAGGGTAGACGCAGCCTTGGAGCAGGATGACAAATCTGTGCAAGCTTGATCTCACAGTCTCACACATCAAAACATAACAATTAGCTTCTAAGAAAAGTGTTGATTTATGAACTCTATGTTAATATGCAAGGGTAGAAACATTGATGGCATCTAGAATCCAAGTTTTAAAAGCAGACAGTCAAGTTGGTATTTAACAATGTGCTGATGAATTTCCACTTCAAAACTTCATGACAGAATTTCAATAACATGTACTGTGCTTTTAAGCATCAAAACCAAAGGTTTGACATGATTAAGAAAAGGATATCAGTTTGGTAAATCACTAAAATGCCTCAATAGTAACATGTTGTCAATCCAACTAAGACACACTCAACATAACTCAAACATCAACAAAATAAGATTTTAATCGTTTCAACAGAATTCAAAATATGAACTTAAAACCTACACTCATAGGTTCTAGACCTATTTGCAATTTTATGAACATGCAGATTTGACAGGAGGACAACAAGTACAAATTAAATCAATAGGGTTTAGCATGTTGGATGAATCAAAATCAAAACAGGCTAAACCACAATGCCATCACAAAATGCATCAGGTCATGACATGAATATTGATTCAGCAAACATTCATGATGGCTTCAAACAGTAGTATTTTTACAAAAATAAAACACGAGCCACTACCTGACATCACAAAGCCAACATTAGACATCAGTTTCAATGACCTATTTTACATGGCAGTTACTACCTTAATGCAGGCAAACACAGATTGATATAACTCAATCAAAAACAGTTGGTGCAAAAAATGACATTTGTGTAGCCTTGTGTGGTTATGTGATCATGAGCAATGATTCAAATGCAATCCAAACATAATGACTTAAAACAAACAGATACCAACAGAACCACATACCAAATGAAAACTTGGCCAAACTAAAGATTTGAATAGAAGATCAACACTCAAACCTCATGACCAACCAGATTAGTCAACAGCTTCTCAACCAAATAAGCTTAATGCAAAATCAACTAAAAGTTAAACAAAACAAACTAACAGACTTTGATTCTTCCTCATTAGCCTATACCAAACACTTTTGCATTGCAGCCTCTAAACAAGATATACCAACAACAGTTGTATGATGCTTCTAAGATCTCACCCTAAATGGCTTCAACAAATTCATCAGCACAAGATTTGTGGTTCAAGTGATATTGGTGGTCTGCAAGTATTGACAGTAAATCTTCAGGCCTGCTGCTACTTGTGCAACCCACTTCCAAAGTTGAGGTACTTCAACCACACCATATCAGTTCTCAAAATCCAAAGTCTCAGTCACATGCCCAAATTGCAATGTTAACCTTAATGTGATAGAATTGATAACTACACCTATGGTTTGGTCCAACAACATCTTGAGGTGAATAAAACTTGTAACTTATGAGACTTGCTATCCAACAAATGTACCAGGCCAAGACAAGAAACTCCTAATATTCTAAAGGCAATGGCAAAGAATGTATGACCAAATTCGATTTGAAAACAAGCCCAGAGTGTTAGGAAGCTTACAAGCAGCCAATGATACTCATGGCATTCTAGCAGCAAGTCTTTACATCAAAGTTCCTTTATTCCCTTGAATTAGCTTGAGCCAGCAGCAACAGGTTCAAGAACAGTCCTTGGTATCCTCTGAAATTCTTCCCTCAACAAAAACTCAACTGATAGGCCCTTACCAAATGGACTGAGGTTAAGACAATCTTGGAAATTAGTTTCCAACCTGCAGGTCTCAATTCCAGGTTTGATACACTACTGAATGGGGTATGATGTTTTGAGGACAAGGGGAAATAGACTGAAATTACCATATGCTAAACATCTTCAAAAATGATGCCTTGGTGTTTGGCTCATGTTACTACTAATCTGTATCAACAGTCCACAACAGTTGGGGTAATCAAAGTGAACCTTAGTCTAAGTCCTAGAGCTAACAGAACTGAAACAAAATGTAAACTTGAACTGCTAAACACACAGCTGATTAATACTAGGATGTTGGTTTGAGGGTTTGAAACCTGATCTCTCTTTGGAATTCGGATCAACACTAATGAAGTCATAATTCAAAAAACAATATATCTGGTACAGTTTGGCAAAAGTCTAGGCAACTAGTCTTCTTCTCAAAAGAAACAAACCTACTATGAGACCAGCCTTTGATAATTCCCAAATGAGGATTCAAACAAGGTGAAGCTAAATAGCATTAGGGGTTAGACATCCATAACAAGCTCAAATCAGTCACAATCAACTTAGTGACTAACCCTCCATCCTAACAGATTTGGTGGTAAAATCAAAGACAAGCAAAACGCAAAGTTGGTCACCATGTGTAGCAGCAACCAAGTGATTCTTAAACATGCTAAACTGAGCAGAAACAAAAAGGTTCAGACTATGAAAAAAAAAATTCAATCCCTTTCATACTTCTCATGACAGTTAGGGTTTTCCTAACAAAATCTAGCATATAAACAGCAACTGATGCAAGACAAGGTAGTAATAGCAGCAATGCTTAATAAATCAGTAAGTCAATTTTAGAACAAACTGACTACACCCCCATTCTTTCTCTTTGTCAACTTAAAGTAGAACTGACAGTAACAAAAGAACAACAAGGATGTTAAAACACCTACAAATGTAAATGGTAAGAAAAACTGGTCTCATCATGATATTGAAAGTGAGCAAATTATGCAGCAACAGATGGACTGTATGATGATAAATTCAAACATGATTCAACAGCCTACAACATCACTTAATATTTAATTCCAACTGTTCTACCCTATACATGGTATTGCCAAGATCAAACACTAGCACACTCAAAGTAAGCTTCTCATATAATTGAGATTCAAAGGTAACCAACATGACAATCATGACAAACCAAAACTTTCAAGTTCAAAAATCAAACATGTATGGATGACATTCATGTAAGGAAAGGGTTTATTAGTACTAACCTCTTGTAGATTCCTCTCAACAGCACCAAGCAAGAATTCCTCTTTCAAGCCTATTGACAGTCTTCCTCCTTTTTGAAGCAAAAAATGCGATTTTGTAGACAGTTGAGGAAATGTGCTTCACCAATAATTTCCAATGCTTTGGACAGTTATATCATGACATATGTGAGGTGTGTGTATGGTTTAAACAGATGGAAAAGACCCAGGTAGTGATTTGGCTCTTATAATGCCTAAAAGTCAAAACATGGGGTGTGAGAGTTGACTTTTAGATTGGTGGCTTTTCTGAGAAATGTAACAATGGGAACACCTTCAAATGGCCATTTTAAAGTTGTATGGAGGGTCTTTGAAGTGTTTTTGGTTTTAGACAAAGGATTGGCATGAAAAGTGAAAAGTGACTAATTTGGTGTTCTTTGTGATTTTTCTTCTTTTACAAGCAAGAAGGGAAAGAAGGAGAACTATATGCTTAGGATGCTTGAGATAGTTCTGATGTCGTTTGAAGATGGTGAGAATGCCTCTATTTATAGGAGGAATGAGGGTGAGGGCAGCTTGGTAACTTTCATTTTTGGAGGGAGTTTCATGAAGTTTTCTTCCAAATCTTGCCAAGATCTTCTTCCATCAGCTCCATGGCTCAAGGAAGATCAGAAAACTCAAGTGAATATTGACATGAAATGACTGAGATAAGCCTAGAGCACAAAACAAGTCAGCTACCACAGTTGGAAATGAAAAAGTTTCTCTCTCATCCTTCCACACTTGAATATTTTAATCCAAAACTTGCAACTTGCATCTCTCTCTCCTAAAACTCTCTTTTTTCTGTCATTTCCCTCCTCTACACATCTGAATATCATAATGTATCATGATCCAAGGGTGGAGAGTGGTTGGAGATGAAAAATTCTGATTTTAAGAAGTTGGAAGTGGATTTCAAGTGTGACAGGCCCAAATTCAAGGCATCATAACTTCCTGCTCACAAATCCTTTTGAGGAGTTCTTGCACTTTTTAGAAAGCCCTTGTGTAGCTCTAAAACTTTCATGTTTTAGGAATTTCCAAATTCTTGATGGAACTAGGTTGAAAAACCCCTTAAAGTTAGCAAAAAACAAGTTTTGATGCAGCCAGATTTTGAAAAAATCCACTAAGTGTTTTATACTAAAAAATGATTTTGATGATAACTCCAATTCCATGCATTTTATGAGAGTGGACTAGTATAGGACTTTTGTAGGACTTGTTAAGAGCTTTCCGACGAGCTTTGAACCACCTCGTTCGGGTGCGCGGTTAGGGAGTTAGGGTTTAGCCCCTTTCGAAACCCTAATTTCCCGATTTTCCGATTACTCTCACGTCTTTGATCCGATGGCCATGAAATTTTATATGTAGGTCCCTCATGACATAAGGAACAACTTTGCTTCACCACTTGAAGTCCAATTCCTAAAAATTGAGGGGGTTGACTTTTCGGTCAACCGTACGATCGATCGGCGATTACCGAACTGTCTGTTCATGTTTCAGAGCTTCCAAGACTTTGAAACTCTTTGAGGGGACTTCACTAAGCCATATGAACTTTTTAAACCATACTTTTATCCTTGAATTATTTCCAAAATCTAAAGTCAAACTACAGTTGACTTTTTCAACCTGAAAAACCCTAATTGGGTGCCTTGAACAGCACTGCACCCCATCTGTGGGTGATTACTTCAAATTGAACTCACACATGGCCCAATATGGTACTCTTGATCTTATTTCATAAATGATTCATCCCAAAACA
This sequence comes from Lathyrus sativus, assembly GCA_963859935.3. Lineage (NCBI taxonomy): Eukaryota > Viridiplantae > Streptophyta > Magnoliopsida > Fabales > Fabaceae > Lathyrus > Lathyrus sativus. The sequence continues at coordinate 180,120,243 of OZ012736.1, read as the reverse complement.
TTGGTTGCCCAATCCTCGAACCTTCGATTTTATCAGTGCGGAGCCCCGTTTCATCCGTGTCTTGACAAAATACACTTCGAAACTTGTTAAGGTTAGATAAATAAATGCATATGATATGAAGAGGATATAAGGGGTCAAAATTTGGGGTGCAACAGATGCCCCTATTTAAATATTTTCACTAGATGGTAATGAGAGATGGAAATCCTCATGAAATCGTGTGAAAGGTATTTAAATATAGCAAACCAGAAATTTTGTCCCTTAGATCCGATGGTATGCAAAAGGACAAATGCGAACATGCCATGAATCTAAATGATGTCATATGATGCTTGAATGCAAGACAGATGCAAACACACAAACAAATATAAAAGAACGGAAAAACAACGAGTAACCACCCACGGGAACCCAACATACTGAGGAAAGATTCAAGACCAAGCAAGCGAGGTAGTTCAAACATGAGTGAGGATGCTTGTTCAAGGAAATCTTTCATGCATGTGACACAAATTTCGCCCGGGAAGACACACCTTCATTGGGGAGAGGAGATACGAATCTCACTGGGAATAACCAGATGAGGAAGCCCACCGGGGAAGATAACAAATCTCCACTAGGGAAATGAAGGAAAAGAAAAGCAAACCACACTGGGGAAGAAACCCATTGGGGGAAAACTTGCTGAGGAACAAAATCCACTGGGGAAGCGAAGCTTCACCGGGGAAAAGATGGAACAAAGACACGAATCTCACTGGGGATAACCAGATGAGAAAATTCCTATAACGAAGAGTTCAAGCGGGATCTTCAGGGAAAGGTTAGGAACAAGACCGGACACGCCGGGGAAACTAGTATCCACTAGTTCTCCGAGACTCGACTGGAAAATCAAAAGCTTCAACTGGGGAGACTGGTGACAACCGGAACAACAAATAGCTTCAAACAGTGCTAGTTTCCACTAGACTTACTGGGGAAGGTTGGTGACGACCAAACCAAAGTTCCAATCACAGTTGGGAATTTCGAACAAAACAGGACTTCAGCTGGGGAAATTGGTAACAGCCAACTAATAACGATTAGTTTTCACGCAATGCCAGTAACTACTGGACTTAGAGGAGACTGGTGATGACCAAATCAGGATATACCAATAACAACTAATTCTGGATAATGTCAGTAACCACTAGACTTAAATGGAGAAATTGGTAATGACCGAGTCCTAGGAGACCAATGACCATTGGATTTTCACAGAGTTTGGTAACGACCAGACCAAAGTGGTGATAACAATCTGATTTAAGCGATGCCAATAATCATTGGACTTATGCTAACTGGTGACGACCAAATCCATGGGTACACCAATAACAACTGGTACTGGATACTGCTAGTGAAAGCTAGATTTTCCAAGCAATGCTAGTGACCACTAGACTTAGAAAGATTGGTAATAACCAAATCAAAAGCCACCAATAACAATTGGATCTGAAGGTAATACTAGTAACTACTAGATTTAAAAAGACTAGTAATACCCAAATCACACGGGTACCAATAACTATTGGATTCCAGGCGATGCCAATAATTATTGGACTTATTAGGGAATTTTGGTGACGACCAACTTAAGTACCAATGACCATTGGTTTTAGCAGGCAATACTAGTAACCACTAGATTTTTTAGCAAAAATTGGTGAAAACCGAATCAAAAGGACTCAAATGACGATTGGTTGGCCTTATGACAGAATCAGTGACGACTGGGTTTGGAAAATTGTTGGTGACGACCAAACTACTGTACTAAACGTAGTTAGTCTTGAATACGTGCTAGTGACCACTAGTCTTTCAAAGTTTGTTAGTGACAACCGAATCGAAGGTGAAAGTTGGTAATAACCCCCTGTTCGTATAAATTAAACATTGCTAGTCACCACTAACTTCCCAGAGCAAAATAAGGAAACCCCAGGATGTCGACTCTAAAATGAGCTTGTAACAACAAAACAAGGATAAAGGTAACGACCAAAGGATCTCGACGGTGGGAATGCAAACAAATGCGTATGCTGGCATGATGCTGTATGCACGACACATAACGACCCGTAGGGACAGAGGAAAATCAAATAAAGAGAGAACTCGTCGCGCTGAGCTTCAAAATGGTGCAAGTCAGACGACACTTCCTTCTTTGGTGCAGATAACAATCCTTTCTCGGTAATGTCCCCGTAATCTTGCAAGGAAGAAGTCTTAGCTTAATAGCTGGAGCTGCTATCGGACGTATCTATCTCGGTCAAAGGTAACAGCGATCTCCACAACTTCAAGAACTGTGTAATATCATCATATTACCTTTAGAACTTTTCAATCATTTTGTCAAATCGTGCTTTCTCCTTTTTTCTTTTTAAAACAAGACTTAGGTTTTTCAAAACACTTTGCTTTCATGAAAATTCTTATTAACAAATAAGTGAAATTGCATAACAAAAACAACAGATCATAACGATGATTTGGCCATGAAAAGAACTGATTTTATTGATAGACAAGAACTTTACAAAAGGCAAAGCCTTGGGGATTTTAAAAGTTTTGAAAAAATGGCAACAGAAAAGATTACAGAATCCCATAGTAATTTGGTCCTTCCGACTACCAGTTCACTTGTTTTGCTGCTTCTGACGAGAACAACAAACTTTGACCTTTCTTCTAATACTCTGCACAGGAGTCTGCCCCAGCGTCCGTCATCTTTCAAACATTGGGTCTTTCTTGTCGAGGCACTAAGATCCTCTTTCTATGTATTCCGTTTTTTAGGCGTAGTATTTTCTTACTGCGTCCGAATTGATGGGATACTTGAGTGGTTCGCCGTCCATGGTTTCGAGAATCAGAGATCCTCCGGAGAAAACAGTCTTCACAATAAAAGGGCCGTCGTAATTGGGCATCCACTTGCCACGCATGTCTTTTTGTGTAGGTAGGATTTTTCTAAGCACCAGTTCTCCTTCCCTATACTCTTTGGGACGAACCTTCTTATTGAATGCCCGGGCCATCCTTTGTTGATAGATTTGACTGTGACACATGACCGTCATTCTTTTCTCGTCAATAAGATTCAATGAATCAAATCTTTCTTTTATCCACTCGTCTTCATCCAACTCTGCTTCCGTCAAGATCTTCAAGGAAGGTATTTTGACTTCAATGGGTAGCACCGCGTCCATCCCGTACACTAAGGAAAAGGGAGTTGCCCCTTTCGAAGTGCGTACTGATGTTCGGTAGCCGTGCAAAGCAAATGGTAACATCTCATGCCAATCTTTGTAAGTTACAACCATTTTTTGTATTATCTTTTTGATGTTTTTGTTTGCAGCTTCAACTGCGCCATTCATCTTAGGTCTGTAAGGGGACGAGTTATGATGCTTGATCTTAAAATCGTCACAAAGTTCCTTCATTGTCTTGTTGTTCAGATTCGAACGGTTGTCAGTGATGATCTGGTTAGGGATACCATATCGACAGACAATCTCCTTTTTAATGAAGCGTGCGACCACTTGTTTCGTCACATTTGCATATGATGGTGCTTCCACCCATTTGGTGAAATAATCGATTGCGACAAGGATGAAGCGATGGACATTAGAAGCTTTTGGCTCTATTGCCCCGATCATATCTATGCCCCACATTGCAAAAGGCCAAGGGGACGTCATCACATTGAGAGGATGTGGAGGGACATGCACTTTATCAGCATAAACCTGACATTTATGACACTTTCGAGCGAAGAGTATGCAATCCGTCTCCAAAGTTAACCAGAAGTAACCCGCTCTTAAGATTTTCTTAGCCATGGTGTGACCATTTGCATGGGTGCCGAAGGTTCCTTCGTGTACTTCGGTCATTATGAGATTCTCCTCATTTTCGTCGACGCATCGGAGTAAGACCATATCATGGTTTCTTTTGTACAAGATGCTATTGCTGATGAAGAATTTAGACGACAACCTCCGTATCGCTCTTCTGTCAATTGTGGACGCGTTAGCGGGATACTCTTGGTTTTGAAGGAAATTCTTGATATCACGAAACCATGGCTTCTCCCCACATTCTTCGTCTATTGCCATGACGTATGCGGGTACTGTCCTTCTTTCGATGCGAATCAGAGGTGCCTCGTTGACAAACTGGACTTTCCACATGGATGCCATCATGGCCAACGCATCGGCAATGTGATTTTCTGCCCTTGGTACGTGCTTGAAGGTAATTTCATCAAAATACTCAGCCATCTCTAAGATGTGGGTCTTATAAGGAATCAATTTTTCGTCCTTGGTTTCCCATTCTTCTTTGAGTTGGTATATCACCAAAGCAGAATCACCAATTACTTCCAAGATTTTGATACGGAGGTCAATGGCAGCCTCCAATCCTAGGATGCAGGCTTCATACTCCGCTATGTTGTTTGTACAGGAGAAAAAAAGTCGGGCCGTGACCACAGTGTACCCTCCAGTTGGATTTTTCAGGACAGCTCCGATGCCATGTCCATTTTTGTTTGACGCTCCGTCGAACATCATCTCCCAACGAGATCCCGGCTCGGGACCTTCTTCTGGACCAGGCTCTGGTTTCGTGCGTTGAATATACATCACATCTTCATCATGAAAATCGAACTTGAGCGGTTGATAATCCTCCATAGGATGCTCTGCAAGGTGTTCTGACAAGACGCTTCCTTTGATGGATTTTTGAGCAACATACTGGATATCAAACTCTGATAGGAGCATATGCCATCGGGCTAATCTTCCTGTCTGAGCTGGCTTCTCAAAGATGTATTTGATGGGGTCCATCTTAGAAATCAGCATCGTAGTGTGGCAAATCATGTACTGCCTCAGACGTTTAGCAGCCCATGCCAACGCACAACAAGCTTTTTCCAGGGGAGAGTAACGACTCTCGCAATCAGTGAACTTCTTGCTTAGATAATAGATTGCATGTTCTTTCTTTCCTGACTCATCCGTCTGGCCCAAGACACAGCCCATCGAATTTTCTAACACAGTCATATACATGAACAAAGGCCTTCCGGGTACCGGAGGAATCAGCACTGGAGGTTCTTGCAAATACTGCTTGATTTTATCAAACGCCGCCTGGCAGTTTTCATTCCATACCACCGTTTGATCCTTTCGTAACAACTTAAAGATCAGTGTGCAGGTAGGAGTCAGATTGGCGATGAACCTGGAGATATAATTCAAACGTCCAAGGAAGCCTCTAACTTGTTTCTCAGTTTTGGGAGCAGGCATCTCCTGAATTGCTTTAACCTTGTCGGGGTCTACCTCAATTCCTCGCTGACTAACGATGAAACCAAGTAACTTGCCTGAGCGAACTCCGAAAGTGCATTTGGCTAGATTTAGCCTTAATTGATACTTTCGGAGTCTTTCAAATAGCCTCAGTAGATGATCCAAGTGGTCTTCTTCCCTTTGGGATTTTGCGATCATATCATCCACGTACACCTCGATCTCTTTGTGCATCATATCATGAAAGAGTGTGACCATAGCTCTCTGATATGTTGCCCCTGCGTTCTTCAAACCAAAAGGCATTACCTTATAACAATAGGTTCCCCCATGGTGTGATGAAAGTTGTTTTCTCCATGTCATCTGGATCCATTTTTATCTGGTTATAACCCGAAAATCCATCCATGAATGAGAACACTGCAAAGCTTGCCGTGTTATCCACCAAAGTGTCAATATGTGGTAACGGGAAATCATCCTTCAGACTTGCTTTATTTAGATCCCTATAGTCGACGCACATCCTGACCTTGCCATCCTTCTTCGGTACTGGTACAATGTTGGCCACCCATTATGGATACTTGGATACTGCTAGAAAGCCAGCATCTATTTGCTTTTTGACCTCATCTCGGATTTTAAGTGCCATGTCTGGTCTCGACCTGCGAAGCTTTTGTTTGATCGGAGGACATTCTGGTTTCAGGGGGAGCTTGTGCATGACAATGTCAGTATCCAACCCTGGCATATCTTGGTAGGACCAAGCAAATATGTCAACAAAATTTCTGAGGATTGTTATCAGCTTGTCTTTGATTTCTGGCTTTAATGACGCCCCAATCTTGACTTCTCTTTTGTTCTCCTCTGACCCCAAGTTGATGACTTTCGTCTGCTCTTTATGGGGCTGGATATAATCATCTTCGTACTCAGCTATTCTCTTTAACTCTTCTGGGACCTCTAACTCTTCTTCGTTCTCCTCTTCAGCTTGAAAGACAAATGAACCGCTAGTAGAAGGAACCGAATGATCATAGGATTCTGTGGTTGATGGGGGTATTCTGCATGTTTTATTTAGGAACAATCAGGCACTCACACACAGACATGCAGATGAAGGGTGGTTTTTATTATTATTTTTTCCAAAAGAGATTGCCATTTTTTCCAAAAAAGAGTGAAAGTGATGCGCAAACAAATAACAAGAGTTTTAACAAAAACACTTTTCATTAATGATTTTCAATTTTTGCAAAGTGGCCCAATACAAAATAATTCGCAGGTCTTGGGCAAGACCAGGAAATTTTTTTTTTAAAAGAAAAATACGAAGCTAACAGGCAGAATGAATTACTCTAAAGGTAAAAAGATGGGAACTTCCACAGCCTCCCAATTGCGCAATGCTCCTCCTCCTCTAGTTATCAGATGGTCCAGATTATCGTCCTCATCTTCAGCAATAATGGCATTGACTTGCACACCGCCGCTGATGAATATCTCTTTTAAGGACTTCTTCCTCATGGTGCTTTCTTCTGGCTCGCCTCCCGGAGTTGGTTTGTAACCCAACCCTTGTCGATCATTCTTGGCCCGAGCATTGACTTCGATGACCTCTCCCCAACCCAGTGGGACTCCGGCTTTCAGTGCTGCCTTAATACTTTGAGCAGAGGTAAATAATGGCCTTTGGGTTATGTCTGATTCATCTACTAGAACAGCGTGAGCTATTTCTAGTGCTTGGAAAGTTGTCTCGAGAGAGTCTTCATCAGCCTCAATATACCGGAAAGATGACAAGTTGCTTACCATCAAGTCCTCTTCTCCATGGACAATGACTAGCTGGTCATTTACAACAAACTTCATTTTTTGGTGGAGCGTGGAAGTGACAGCGCCAGCTGTATGAATCCAGGGTCTTCCCAATAAGCAGCTGTAAACCGGATTTATGTCCATCACCTGGAAGGTGATTTCAAAGATTTGTGGTCCAATTAGAATAGGGAGATCAACTTCTCCTATCACGGTTCTCTTGGATCCGTCGAATGCCTTGACTATAAGAGAGGTTGGTCTCATGGTAGCGCCTTGATATGCCAGCTTGGCCAAAGTTCTTTTAGGCATTACATTGAGTGCTGACCCAGTATCAACAAGAACTCGGGACATTGTATCCTCTTCACACTTGACTGATACATGCAAGGCACGATTGTGCTTACGCTTCTCAGCCGTTAGGTCATTATCATCAAAGCTCAAAGTGTTGCAGGCAGTGATATTTGCTACAACGGAGTCGAACTGCCCCACTGTAATATCTTTAGTGACGTGGGACTGTGTCAGGATTTTGAGTAATGCCTGGCGATGTGCTGGGGAACTTAAAAGCAAAGCCATGACCGAGATCTTGGAGGGTGTCTGATTCAATTGGTCCACCACCCTATAATCGCTTCGTCGAATGATTCTCAAGAATTCTTCTTCATCGTTCTTGAGACTTTCTTTTCCTTTAACTAAAGGTTCTTCGGCGGTGGTTGTCTTCGGAACAGGCTTCTGAGGAACAGGCGTCTTTTGAACGGAAACTGCTGGTGGAGGAGCCTCGTTGTATGTTCGAGGTTGATAGACACGACCACTCCGGGTCATTTTGCTTCCTCCGGCAATGTTGGCCACACTTACTGGTTTCTTTTCTTTGAAAATCCCTTCACACCATGAATAGTCTTGTTTTGGTGTCACGGCTCTTGGGCGAGGCTAGAATCCTCCCCTTGGCTCAAACCTAGTCTGTCCCCTCCCGAATTTCGGGGGTGCGTCATCACGAAATACTGGCCGAATATTCTTGTAGTTTTTGTTACTGTTATCATCTCTGAACACAGCTCCTTTGTTGGATTCTCCTGGTATGTTAAACACAGGCTCGATGACTACTACATCTTCTTCCTTTTTCCGGTGGGCAATTTCTATCATTCCCTGTTCAATCATAGCTCGAATATCCTTTTTCACAGCGTCACAACCCTCAGGATTCAGCATACATTCTTTGCAATCTTCGTGAGATGTCTTGAGTAACCACGCCTGAGCGAGGCGTTTGTGCAGGTCTGCTAATGGCACTTTGATCTCACCAACAGTAGTAACTTTCTTGTCTTCTGACCCCTCCCCTTCTTCAGTGATGGCATTGACTCCACCATGATTGGGAAGAGGGTTGCTCTTAACATTGGGCGGATTATCTTCGAAGGATAGAATTCCCTTTTCAATAAGTTCACGAACTAGGTGCTGAAGGGCGAAGCAACCTTCGAGATTGTGGCCTGGGGCATTCTCATGAAATGGGCAGCGAGCATTCGCATCATAATAGAACGGGAGTGGATTAGGTGGAGCACCCAATTTTCTTGTTTTAACCAACCCTCTTTCTACTAGCATGGGAAACAGGTCGGTGTAACTCATTGGAATAGGATGTATCTTTGGCCTATTTGCTGGATAATTTGCCCTCGGGGCCCTGTTTTGAGGTTGTTGACCCTGCGGCTGCTGGTATTGTTGTTGATTATTAGTGCGATACTGTTGCTGACTGCCAGGCTGATACTGGTGTTGATTGTTGAATGCCCAAGGTTGGGGACCATGCTGTGAAGAAGGCTGAAAAACCGGGGTCATTGCCGCTATATATGATGGTTGGTACTGTTGGTGGAGGCTTCGAGAGCTCTATACTTTCTTTCCATATGTGATTGCGCTCACCTCTCCCTCTTTCTTTTTGTGGAACGTGCTGACTGGCTTCTTTGCCGTGTTGGCGCTTGAGGTAACATTTGGAGTAGTCACTTTTCCGCTCTTCAAGCCTGCTTCCACCTTGACCCCTACTGCCACAATATCAGAGAAATTTGTTGTAACGCTGCTGATCAATCGTTCGTAGAATTCGGGTCGAACTGTATCCACAAACCAATCTGCCAACTCCTTCTCAGTAAGAGGAGGCTCTACTTATGCTGCAGTTCCGCGCCACCTTTGCGCATACTCTTTGAAGGTTTCGATATTTTTCTGCGTCATGTTGAGAAGCTGACGGCGGTCGGGAGCTAGGTCCATGTTGTACTTGTACTGTTGAATAAAAGCATCTGAGAGGTCTTGGAAACTGTGAATCTTAGCTTGATCTAAACCGAGATACCACTTGGCCGAAGCCCCTTTTAGACTATCTTGGAAACAGTGTACTAACAGTTTATCATTTTCAATATGCGGAGCCATCCGCCTACAGTACATGATTAAGTGCTCTTTAGGACAAGCGGTCCCTTCATATTTCTCGAAGATTGGCGTCTTAAATTTCTGAGGGAACACTAATCCAGATACCAAACATAGATCCTTGGCATCAGATCCAAAGACATGATTTCCTTCAATGGCTCTCATCCTTTTGGCCATGATGTCCATCTCTACCCTTAACTTTTCGTGTTTCTCGTCTTCAGCTTCAGATCCATCGGGTATATCAAAGATTGGCTGTTGATTGGCGAAGACTGGTCGTACTGTGGTAGGTCCACCTGCTGGAGTAAAAATGGGGTTTCTGATTGTTGAGTCGAACAACGGATTGAGACCTGAAGACTGCATGCTGTTGAAAGGTGGCACAAAATCCCGGGACATGCCATAAGGAAACTCCGCTGAAGTAACAGGGGCCATTGTGACATTGGCTGCTGCTGTGGCAATTTCGGAGATCACGGTAGGTTGTGTATCCATTTTTGCTTTGATCACGTTGAGGGCTTCCAAGATCTGGTTGACGTCCCCTTTGATCCCTTCAATGTCATTATCCATTCGGTCGAACCTTTGATCATTATCTGCCATCTTCTTTTGAGCTTGGGACCGTGTGGTGATATCTGTGGGTACTCAGCGTGACTCCTTATCTCCTCTTTCTGGACAAGAACAAGAGATGAGCTGCGGAACCCCAAATGCAAGATTGATGTAGGATGACATGCAAATGCGGATGCATAACCCATTCAAGGAAACTCAAAATTTTCATTTACGAACAAAAAGTTAGACCAACGTGTAACGACATGCTTTAAAAAGCGTTTTTCATTTGATAGCTGGAAATCTATTACAATAGAGTGGTCTTTTCTAAAAAGCAAGACTTTTCTTACAATGAAAGTAAATGCAACAAACAGGATCTCAATCCTTTTTTAGGGAAAGCAGGGAAATGGTGAAACAAAAACCAATCTAACAAGACGACCCTTCTCCTTCTTGGACCCTGACATGAACTTGATCCTGGCGGATAATCTCCCACAGGTCTTCGTTTTCCCTTTGCGCTTTAACCAAAGCGTATTTCAGTTCTTCCCTAGTCGCGGGGACCTCAGGTTCCATAGTTATCTCATAGTCGTGAGTGTAGAACATGATTAAGGCAATTTCCTTTGACCATAGCAGGTACCCCCTGGTGGTTAAGCAACTTGCATTCTCCATTGGAGTTGGGCCCATGAGGTGTGGATCTCTTTGAGCGTATTGGGCATTAGCTTCTAGTTCTTGGTTGCCACCTGTCTCACAGAAGCGGGGCCTCAACAGTTCTGGTTCAGGCTCTGGCCCGGTAGGATACCCGTATTGACGCCTAGCAAGGATAGGATTATAAGTGATCACCCCTTCTATCCCAATGAGAGGCACATTGGGGAAATCTCCGTAACTGGAAATCATGATTTGGTTGCCGATGCTAGTGTCGTACCAGGTGATATCATGGTGTCTGAGAGTGACCAGTTTAGAAACCCAAGCGCTTTTGGTAGGAAGCCTCCAAAGGATATGGGTCCTTGGCAGATGAGAGGTAAACCATCGGTCGAGTAGTGCAAGACAGCATGAGAATCGCCCACAATCATACAAGGCAAAACGGTGGATGACTACATAAGTATCAGCCAGTATTGTGTTGACCGGATTTTTGAGGATGAAGAGGCGGATTGCTTCTTCGCTGATGAAGTCGTAACTGCTTGGGAACAGATACAGTCCATATATTAGTAGCGCCAAAATTGCCTCAAAAATGCCCAGGTTTCGACTTTCATAGTGATACTCGGCCATTTCCATTAGAGGCCCGGCATCCATTCCATACCACCCTCCTTTCGCCCTCATTGGTGGTAAGTCTTCCAGCTTGATATGCAGGGCTTTAGCTAAGTCCTTTTTCTTTGGCTTTCCATAAGGGAGCGTAAAAGTCCATGGGATCTTCAAGTAAGCATTATACTCTTCGAGGGTCGGGAGTAACTGAAAATCTGGAAACACAAAGCAGTGGTAAGTTGTATGATAGAACTCCACCAAGGCTTGCAACATGGGCTCATTGATCGGAGCGCTTATTAATGGCAATAGGTCCCCATATTTGGCTATGAAAGCAGTAGGATTTTGGACAAGTCTGGTTAACATTCTTAGACGGCCCAATCTCAGATCCGGGACTCGAAGCATGTCTCTTCTTACCATGTTGTTGCCTGCAAAGAAAAAAGTTGAATTTCCTTGAATGGTTAGAAGAAGGGTGAATGCAAATGCACATGATTGTCATGGAACTCAGATATTTTTGAACATCAGAAGTCTTCATTTCATTAATAAACAAGACGGATTACAAAACACCATTTCCTCTTACAAGAGTTTTAACTAAACAACTTGGTGCAACCTATCAAGGTTCTCCTAGCAGCCTGAGGTTGAGCTTCTCGATCTTTCTTTCCAACTGAGTCTTCTCAATGATGAGTCTGTCCACAATTATCTTCCATGGATTAGACTGAGGCTCATAAGGTTCCTCTAGTGCTTTCCTCTTTTTACAAGAGAAGATTTCTTCATCTTTCGACTGGAGTTGTCTCCGGAGCTCCGTATTTTCTTCAATGACTATCTGATACTTGTGCTTCCAAGCTTCTTCAGTTTGTTGTTCTTTGACCAAGGCAATTTTCAACTTTTCTTCTTCAGACATGAAGACCAACGGGCATTCTTCCTTCAAGGCCATAGGCTCTTGTTTAGGATACGACATCCTTAGTGTGACGGCTCTTTTCCGAACCCATTGGAGGTAAGGTTCCAAAGAAACACAGTTGAGTCTTCCAAGATCTTTCTTTCCTTTCTTGTGTAGATGCTTCCAAGCTTCTAGAATTTTCTCTTTTAATCCTTGACTATCTTCCCCTTCTTTGAAGAAGATGCTTTCTACTTGAACACTTTTGGGTTTGTCCTTTAGAGGGTATCCCAATTGTCGGCGGGCGAGTATCGGACTGTAGTTGATCCCTCCATTAATGCTGAGAAGAGGTATGTTCCCAAATTCCCCACAACTGTCAATAATCATTATCCCATCGTAATCACGACTATACCAATCAATATCGGAATGGGTAAGAGCCATGATCTTTTGTGACCACCATCCTTTCTTTGGATCCCAAAAAGCGTTGGCTTTGGGTAAGTGTGAAGTGAACCATTTGTACAATAAAGGAGCACAACAAGTGATCATTCCTCCATTATGGAAGTTCCTCAGATGAACAGAATGGTACGTGTCTACTAACAAGGTAGGCACAGGGTTTTTCTTCAAGAAAATTTTGATGGCATTGAGGTCCACAAAATTCTCAAAGCTTGGAAACAAGAATATACCATAGATGAGTAAGGCAAGGATAGCCTTGAATGCATCCATGCTTAGATGATCTGCGTAATATTGAGCTTTCTCAACCAAGAATTCTGCTTTTAACCCAAAGACTCCCCCTTTTGTAATCAGATTCTTTTTTACGTCATCCACTCCCAAACAATGTAGCTTTGGCAATATCTTGCTCTTTGGGGTCCTTTTCTACAATCGGAAAAGGAGAATTTTCAAGAATAGGTAACCCAATTAACTGAGAATACTCTTCTAGGGTGGGTACCAGCTGATAATCAGGGAATGTGAAGCAATGGTAGAGCGGGTCATAAAACTGGAGGAGAGTAGAGAGAAGTCCACTATCCCTCTGAATCGGCTTTGAAATCCCTCTGAATCTGTCACTAAGGTGCTCAACCTTTTCAAATCATCTAGGTTAAAACCCTTGTAAGTGTACTTCAAAGTTTTCTTTCTTTCACTGTTCATGACGACCTCTGATATTTACAAACAACAAAGTCTGAGTTCCATGAAACCATATGATGATATGATGACATGATGATATGAATGCATAAAACACAAACAAGATGCATATGCACACAACACAGGTTTAGGGTTAAGGACAAGCATGAGTTCAAGGGTCTACCCATCCCCAAAGACTGTACTATGGATTGATTGTACCTGCCGAACGGGTTCTACAAAGTTCCCAGAGTCATCAACCCATCTTTCGGATATTATCGACTTTCCAATTTACTTGGTAATGGATAATATTCTCAAGAGAATCTCGTCTGAGTGTAGTATCGCGTATCAACTATTTCGGAAATACTTCCTTATAGCCATCGCACTACGTCCTAATAAGGCCAAAGTGGGGTAGAATGTATTCTAAAAGTCCACAGTGTCATAGGCTCCTTCGTTGAAAGTAGCATTGTTTTCACGAATACTCGATCAACAATACTAAAACTTTCAAGAGGGCCTACACTGAGCGGTGGTTTCTCAAGTTAGCTTGGTCGGGAATCAACTCCCTATAAGCCTTCTTGAATATACCACCATCGTATCATAAGTGCACTCAAGTCCGGGTGTAGGACCGTCTCACCACTCAAACACCCAATACCCAACACACAAACAAATATATTGACAAATATATATATGTTAAGAAAATATTCACAAATATAACATACAATTTAAACAAAAATAGGCTAAACCCTCAAGTTTTATCCCCAGTGAAGTCGCCATTTCTGTTGCGGTGAGAATCGTGATACCAAGCTATTGATTAACTTGAATCTTTAATTCTTTTACAACCGGACTTTAATTTATCCAAAGGAAAGGTCTAAAGAAAGAAAGAACCTTTTGCGCGATGTTACAACAACGCTAAGAGATTCGGGGATCGGGGGTTGGTTATACCTAGGGAAGGTGTTAGCACCCTAAGCATCTGTAGTACTCTACAGGAACCTTTTGTTTGATTGCTTGCTAGGTTTGTGAAATATGTACTATGGTTTTAGGATTGGGTAAAAGGTGTAGGTTAAAACCTAAAGATAGTTTATAAGTTTGCTCGCAAAGACGTAGCGTCCTCTGCCTACGTATCCTAACTAGGATAGAATCAGAGCAATCGTAGTTCACCTCACAAGGGATGAAGAACGCTTGATTGCGATCAAGGTTCAAGGGGAAACAAACATATCCATGCTTGTGTAGAGTTTCTCAAAACTCTCTAGATCTATGTTAAACACTCAAGAAAGGGGAAGTAAGTGATCGTATCTATGATCCTTACATAGAGTTGACAACTCTATCCTAGGGTTCTAGTTGAGGAACACTCCTAGTAAAGGTGGGTCTTTTAGACTTAAGCAAAGTCTAATGGCTTATGGGTTCTAATCTTAACTAAGATTCAAGATGACTTTACAAAGTCAAGGGAGGAGGTAATGAGCTATCCATAACACAAGGGTCAATGGAGAAACTTTTCCTTTGGAAGGGAAAGAGAGGAGACGACTTGGATGAGAACTAGGGAGTTCCATCACTTGGGGAATAAATACTTAACAAAGCATAAATATTCAAGTATGAGGAATATAGAAGACAATGATTACAATCAAGGATAACCAATACATTACAATGAGCAAGTATTTTAAGTAGGATGAAATGGTTACAACCAAGCATGGTAAGCATATTACAATAAGCATGTCTTGACAAAGATGTAGGCATGTTTTGACAAAAATTGAAAGCGAGATGAAGGTAGCAACCATATAAACAAATGACAATTTGAAAGTAATGACTATACCTAGATAACAATCTCACACAATTAAATTAGTTTAGCCTCGTAATTTAGGAGGAATGAATGAGACAAGATCAAAACAAGTAAACATGTAAATTACAATGGGCATGTACTTTAAGTAATATCAAAGGTTACAACCAAATAGTCAATCATCTTAATAAAGATTTGAGCAACAATCATACAAATAAGTCACAACTTAAGAGGATCATGTTATAAATTCAAAGTAAATCAAAGATAACAACATTTAGGCATTGATGACAGTCGAATACGCAAGCAATGATCGCAACAGTTAAGCTTAAGGATTATGGGAAGAGAACAATAAGTTATGACGTTAACCAACAAGAGATAACATATCAATATGTTAACAAACACAAAGAAATTAAATACTCGCAAGTCTCACAAGATAGAGTAATCATGGTATAAGGACATTTTAATCGAGACATAAGGTAACGACACATGGATGAACCCACTTACAAGCAAGCAAAAAGCATGGTAAAAATAATTAATCAAGAGATGTCAATCTGTTAAGTAAGACTAGGCATTACAATTAAAAAATTTGCAAAAGAAACGGCTTAAAAATAAGGAACGATGAATGAGTTATGAAATTCGGAAATTAAAGTCGTTTAATAAAACAAATGAACAAATACATAAAAAAAAAGAGAAAGGGCCAAGCTGGGAGTTGAACCCAGGCCCTTGTATTCATAAATATGAATGACAAACCACTGGGGCACTAACGCGCGCATTGTATGGAGATGGAAAGAATGAAGAAAGTAATTCAAATCAATGGAAATTGGAATAAAAAACAAAAGGGTTCGACCTCCACCCGGATCGAACCCTGGTCATGCAGGTAGAAGGGCATAAGGCGCACAATGGTCTGCCACTGGGGTGGCTGTTACATCCATTAATTGGATGGAAACAAAAATCATACATAGCTTGTTTGGATAATTTCTGGGCAAAAAAAACACAACCAAAAGGCAAAGGGCGTGAAGGATTGAAACCATACCAAAACTTCATGGAATTTAGTGAAACCTTAATCAATCTTGAGTATTTTTCAATGAGGAATTCAATGGTAGTGTTATTTTTGAGAAATGGAGTTTCTACCTTAAAATTCGATTGCATATGCATAGAGTTTTTTTGAAATGCGTTTGGAATGTTAAAACCCAACTCAGTCAAGCTTGCACCAGTTTAAGAATATGCACACGCCTTAAATCAAATGCTAATGGATTATGCCTCAAGGGAAAACCTCAATACTGACACGGATTAGAAAGTGACCCATCAATTGCAACTTAAAGAAATAACATCAAGACAACCTTGTATCCAACCAACAGTTTAAAACAACAATTCAACATTATGCTTGCCAAGATAACAGTCATTGAAATATAATGCTCACACACAAGTTGCAGTAGAAAATACAATATGAAGTATAAGGTAAACAAAGGGCAGACGCAGCCTTGGAGCAGGATGACAATTCTGTGCAAGCTTGATCTCACAGTCTCACACATCAAAACATAACAATTAGCTTCTAAGAAAAGTGCTGATTTATGAACTCTATGTTAATATGCAAGGGTAGAAACATAGATGGCATCTAGAATCCAAGTTTTAAAAGCAGACAGTCAAGTTGGTATTTAACAATGTGCTGATGAATTTCCACTTCAAAACTTCATGACAGAATTTCAATAACATGTACTGTGCTTTTAAGCATCAAAACCAAAGGTTTGACATGATTAAGAAAAGGATATCACTTTGGTAAATCACTAAAATGCCTCAATAGTAACATGTTGTCAATCCAACTAAGACACACTCAACATAACTCAAACATCAACAAAATAAGATTTTAATCATTTCAACAGAATTCAAAATATGAACTTAAAACCTACACTCATAGGTTCTAGACCTATTTGCAATTTTATGAACATGCAGATTTGACAGGAGGACAACAAGTACAAATTAAATCAACAGGGTTTAGCATGTTGGATGAATCAAAATCAAAACAGGCTAAACCACAATGCCATCACAAAATGCATCAGGTCATGACATGAATATTGATTCAGCAAACATTCACGATGGCTTCAAACAGTAGTATTTTTACAAAAATAAAACACGAGCCACTACCTGACATCACAAAGCCAACATTAGACATCAGTTTCAATGACCTATTTTACATGGCAGTTACTACCTTAATGCAGGCAAACACAAATTGATATAACTCAATCAAAAACAGTTGGTGCAAAAAAATGACATTTGTGTAGCCTTGTGTGGTTATGTGATCATGAGCAATGATTCAAATGCAATCCAAACATAATGACTTAAAACAAACAGATACCAACAGAACCACATACCAAATGAAAACTTGGCCAAACTAAAGATTTGAATAGAAGATCAACACTCAAACCTCATGACCAACCAGATTAGTCAACAGCTTCTCAACCAAATAAGCTTAATGCAAAATCAACTAAAAGTTAAACAAAACAAACTAACAGACTTTGATTCTTCCTCATTAGCCTATACCAAACACTTTTGCATTGCAGCCTCTAAATAAGATATACCAACAACAGTTGTATGATGCTTCTAAGATCTCACCCTAAATGGCTTCAACAAATTCATCAGCACAAGATTTGTGGTTCAAGTGATATTGGTGGTCTGCAAGTATTGACAGTAAATCTTCAGGCCTGCTGCTACTTGTGCAACCCACTTCCAAAGTTGAGGTACTTCAACCACACCATATCAGTTCTCAAAATCCAAAGTCTCAGTCACATGCCCAAATTGCAATGTTAACCTTAATGTGATAGAATTGATAACTACACCTATGGTTTGGTCCAACAACATCTTGAGGTGAATCAAACTTGTAACTTATGAGACTTGCTATCCAACAAATGTACCAGGCCAAGACAAGAAACTCCTAATATTCTAAAGGCAATGGCAAAGAATGTATGACCAAATTCGATTTGAAAACAAGCCCAGAGTGTTAGGAAGCTTACAAGTAGCCAATGATACTCATGGCATTCTAGCAGCAAGTCTTTACATCAAAGTTCCTTTATTCCCTTGAATTAGCTTGAGCCAGCAGCAACAGGTTCAAGAACAGTCCTTGGTATCCTCTGAAATTCTTCCCTCAACAAAAACTCAACTGATAGGCCCTTACCAAATGGACTGAGGTTAAGACAATCTTGGAAATTAGTTTCCAACCTGCAGGTCTCAATTCCAGGTTTGATACACTACTGAATGGGGTATGATGTTTTGAGGACAAGGGGAAATAGACTGAAATTACCATATGCTAAACATCTTCAAAAATGATGCCTTGGTGTTTGGCTCATGTTACTACTAATCTGTATCAACAGTCCACAACAGTTGGGGTAATCAAAGTGAACCTTAGTCTAAGTCCTAGAGCTAACAGAACTGAAACAAAATGTAAACTTGAACTGCTAAACACACAGCTGATTAATACTAGGATGTTGGTTTGAGGGTTTGAAACCTGATCTCTCTTTGGAATTCGGATCAACACTAATGAAGTCATAATTCAAAAAACAATATATCTGGTACAGTTTGGCAAAAGTCTAGGCAACTAGTCTTCTTCTCAAAAGAAACAAACCTACTATGAGACCAACCTTTGATAATTCCCAAATGAGGATTCAAACAAGGTGAAGCTAAATAGCATTAGGGGTTAGACATCCATAACAAGCTCAAATCAGTCACAATCAACTTAGTGACTAACCCTCCATCCTAACAGATTTGGTGGTAAAATCAAAGACAAGCAAAACGCAAAGTTGGTCACCATGTGTAGCAGCAACCAAGTGATTCTTAAACATGCTAAACTGAGCAGAAACAAAAAGGTTCAGACTATGAAAAAACAAATTCAATCCCTTTCATACTTCTCATGACAGTTAGGGTTTTCCTAACAAAATCTAGCATATAAACAGCAACTGATGCAAGACAAGGTAGTAATAGCAGCAATGCTTAATAAATCAGTAAGTCAATTTTAGAACAAACTGACTACACCCCCATTCTTTCTCTTTGTCAACTTAAAGTAGAACTGACAGTAACAAAAGAACAACAAGGATGTTAAAACACCTACAAATGTAAATGGTAAGAAAAACTGGTCTCATCATGATATTGAAAGTGAGCAAATTATGCAGCAACAGATGGACTGTATGATGATAAATTCAAACATGATTCAACAGCCTACAACATCACTTAATATTTAATTCCAACTGTTCTACCCTATACATGGTATTGCCAAGATCAAACACTAGCACACTCAAAGTAAGCTTCTCATATAATTGAGATTCAAAGGTAACCAACATGACAATCATGACAAACCAAAACTTTCAAGTTCAAAAATCAAACATGTATGGATGACATTCATGTAAGGAAAGGGTTTATTAGTACTAACCTCTTGTAGATTCCTCTCAACAGCACCAAGCAAGAATTCCTCTTTCAAGCCTATTGACAGTCTTCCTCCTTTTTGAAGCAAAAAATGCGATTTTGTAGACAGTTGAGGAAATGTGCTTCACCAATAATTTCCAATGCTTTGGACAGTTATATCATGACATATGTGAGGTGTGTGTATGGTTTAAACAGATGGAAAAGACCCAGGTAGTGATTTGGCTCTTATAATGCCTAAAAGTCAAAACATGGGGTGTGAGAGTTGACTTTTAGATTGGTGGCTTTTCTGAGAAATGTAACAATGGGAACACCTTCAAATGGCCATTTTAAAGTTGTATGGAGGGTCTTTGAAGTGTTTTTGGTTTTAGACAAAGGATTGGCATGAAAAGTGAAAAGTGACTAATTTGGTGTTCTTTGTGATTTTTCTTCTTTTACAAGCAAGAAGGGAAAGAAGGAGAACTATATGCTTAGGATGCTTGAGATAGTTCTGATGTCGTTTGAAGATGGTGAGAATGCCTCTATTTATAGGAGGAATGAGGGTGAGGGCAGCTTGGTAACTTTCATTTTTGGAGGGAGTTTCATGAAGTTTTCTTCCAAATCTTGCCAAGATCTTCTTCCATCAGCTCCATGGCTCAAGGAAGATCAGAAAACTCAAGTGAATATTGACATGAAATGACTGAGATAAGCCTAGAGCACAAAACAAGTCAGCTACCACAGTTGGAAATGAAAAAGTTTCTCTCTCATCCTTCCACACTTGAATATTTTAATCCAAAACTTGCAACTTGCATCTCTCTCTCCTAAACCTCTCTTTTTTCTGTCATTTCCCTCCTCTACAAATCTGAATATCATAATGTATCATGATCCAAGGG
Source organism: Lathyrus sativus (assembly GCA_963859935.3). Taxonomy (NCBI): domain Eukaryota; kingdom Viridiplantae; phylum Streptophyta; class Magnoliopsida; order Fabales; family Fabaceae; genus Lathyrus; species Lathyrus sativus. Next base: position 180,100,146 of record OZ012736.1, on the reverse strand, counting down.
TGGAGAGTGGTTGGAGATGAAAAATTCTGATTTTAAGAAGTTGGACCAAGTGGATTTCAAGTGTGACAGGCCCAAATTCAAGGCATCATAACTTCCTGCTCACAAATCCTTTTGAGGAGTTCTTGCACTTTTTAGAAAGCCCTTGTGTAGCTCTACAACTTTCATGTTTTAGGAATTTCCAAATTCTTGATGGAACTAGGTTGAAAAACCCCTTAAAGTTAGCAAAAAACAAGTTTTGATGCAGCCAGATTTTGAAAAAATCCACCAAGTGTTTTATACTAAAAAATGATTTTGATGATAACTCCAATTCCATGCATTTTCTGAGAGTGGACTAGTATAGGACTTTTGTAGGAATTGTTAAGAGCTTTCCGAAGAGCTTTGAACCACCTCGTTCGGGTGCGCGGTTAGGGAGTTAGGGTTTAGCCCCTTTCGAAACCCTAATTTCCCGATTTTCCGATTACTCTCACGTCTTTGATCCGATGGCCATGAAATTTTATATGTAGGTCCCTCATGACATAAGGAACAACTTTGCTTCACCACTTGAAGTCCAATTCCTAAAACTTGAGGGGGTTGACTTTTCGGTCAACCGTACGATCGATCGGCGATTACCGAACTGTCTGTTCATGTTTCGGAGCTTCCAAGACTTTGAAACTCTTTGAGGGGACTTCACTAAGCCATATGAACTTTTTAAACCATACTTTTATCCTTGAATTATTTTCAAAATCTAAAGTCAAACTACAGTTGACTTTTTCAACCTGAAAAACCCTAATTGGGTGCCTTGAACAGCACTGCACCCCATCTGTGGGTGATTACTTCAAATTGAACTCACACATGGCCCAATATGGTACTCTTGATCTTATTTCATAAATGATTCATCCCAAAACATTGGTTGCCCAATCCTCGAACCTTCGATTTTATCAGTGCGGAGCCCCGTTTCATCCGTGTCTTGACAAAATACACTTCGAAACTTGTTAAGGTTAGATAAATAAATGCATATGATATGAAGAGGATATAAGGGGTCAAAATTTGGGGTGCAACAACGGCCATGTCTGGTCTCGTCCTCCTAAGCTTCTGCTTGACGGGAGGGCAATCTTCTCGCAACGGCAAGTGGTGGACCACGATGTCAGTGTCAAGTCCGAATATCTTCGTACGACCAAGCAAAGACGTCACTATACTCTCTCAGCATTTCGACCAATATCTGCTTGACATCACTCTGCAATGCATCCCCTATCCTGACATTTCTGACGAGTTCTTCAAAACCTAGATTCACGATCTCAATCTCCTCCTCATGAGGCAGAATAACTTTCTCCTCTTGTTTCAACAAGCGGGCCAACTCTTCCGGAAGGTCTTCGTCTTCATCAATCTCTTCTTCGGCTTGATAGATCGGGCAATCGAAGTCGAAGTGAGCCGTAGAAGGTCCAGAGTCGATGTCATTTGTTATGTGGATCCTGCAATAACAAGGGTTAAGTTTAAAACAAGGATGTGCAGGTTAGCACAAACCCCATTGCCATTTTATTGTTTTTCAAAACAAATATAAAACAGGAATAACAGAGATCACAATATTTGAATACGAAGAAAACGCCTTTGATTTATTAACAAAATGCATGTACATAATCCAACAAGGCCCTGACAATAAAACCACTATGCCCCGGGTAGGACATAGGGTTGTACAATTATTGGAAAAAGTAAATCATTACTCTTCGCTTGTCATCTGGATGACATCCTTGACGGACCAATTGTTGAGTCCCTCGCCTGGCTTGCTTGGCTGGATCCAAGAGTCGAGGTCACATTCGTTATCCCCGCTGTCTTCAGACACCGCATTGATGCTTTCGAAAATCATTCCGCCACTGGTAAACTGGATCAGCCCTTTACCTCGCGACGCACTGCTAGAAGAAGAAGAAGCTTCAGCTCCAGGAGAATATCCCAACCCAAACTTATCTTGCTTGTTAGGTATCTCCAAAATTCGCCCCCAGCCTGGGGTAGACCCGGCTTGGACAACGGCCCGAGCTTCCTTGAACGAGGAGAGAGTCATCTCTTGCTTTTCTGTGACCATAGGAGCTACGTCCTTCACCTTGACAGCTTCGAACGCTTGGCATAGAGTCTCATGGATTTCGCCATCCATCTCCACATACTTGAAGGACGACAAATGGCTCACCATTATGTCTTCCTCGCCACACACGGTTACGATGCTACCTTCGACAGCATATTTGAGCTTTTGGTGCAACGTGGAGGTCACGGCACCAGCAACATGGATCCACGGCCGGCCCAAGAGACAACTGTAGGCAGGCATGATGTCCATAATATAAAAGACCGCGTCGAACGTTTCCGGACCGACTTGGATCGGCAGGGTCACCTCCCCGAAAACGTGGCGTTTAGTCCCATCGAACACCTTCACAACCAGATCACTGGGTGTGCAAATCACTCCACGAGTATCCAACTTCATTAATTCCTTCTTCGGAAGAACATTAAGTGACGAACCCGTGTCCACCAACACGTGCGACATAATTATGCCCCTACACTCTACCGAGATGTGCAGGGCGCTATTGTGATTCCTCCCTTTTGGCGTCAGCTCCAGGTCAGTGAAACCTAGCCCATTTCCAGCATTCACATGGGCTACGACCTCTTCTAGCTGATTTACCGTTATTTCCTACTGTACATATGCGGCGTTCAACACCTTCAGCAGCGCATTGCGTGTGCTTCAGAACACAGCAACAAGTTCAGGATAGAAATCTTCGAGGGCGTCTGATGGAGATGGTCTACAATCTTGTAGTCACTCTTTTTAATCAACCGCATGAACTCCTCGGCATCTTTAACAAGCAAGTCTTTTTCTACCCCACACGGGACCTCTTCAACGACTTTACTTTTACCCTTATCATCCGCGTCAGCTCTGACCGCTTTATCCACCACGACCTCTGGTGGTGCAAACACTCTTCCGCTGCGAGTAATGCCACTGATTCCCGCAAGGTTCTCCACAGTCGATCCAAACGGTTCTAGCTCCAACTTCTGCCCGTTGCAGTAGACTTCAGCCCCATAATGCCACGGGACAGCGTTAATGCTTTCGAAGGGTATCGGCCCAGCTTTGGTGATAGTAATTGTGAGCGGTCTGGGCGCAGAAATAGTTATCGGCCGGCGAGGGATGGTGATGGTGGCGACCTCATCGGCTTGCTTCAGCACTACCTCTCCTGATCCACTTTCAGCCCTCCGGCTAAACTGTAGAATCCCTTCAGTCATCAGACTTTGAGTTCCTTCTACCAACTGGTCACATCCATCAGAACGTGTGGCACAGTCCATACACAGCTCTCCGCAACCTGGAAAGAACCCTCTTTTCAGCAACTTAGCTTTTACGAAGCTAAGCGGCGTCTTTAGATCTCTGACGTCAGTCAACAAATCCGCACTCTCGTCTTCGATAATGGCGTTCACTCTGCCTCCCCTATGATTCAGCATAGGATTCTTCGTGACATTAGGCACATTATCGGAGAAGTTGATGATCTTGGCATCCACCATGTCCTGCACCTTGTGCTTGAAGGCTTTGCAGTTCTCTATTATGTGGCCTGGTGCCCTGAGTGGAACTCACAAGTGGCATTCGCTTCGTACCCTGGCGGAGGTGCCCCTGTCAAGGGAGCCATCGTCCTCTTCTGGATCAACTATAGGTGAAGCAAAGTCTGCAATAGTTGCGCATACGACATGGGCGGTGTCTCGAAGTGACGGTTCGCCAAAGGTGCCCGATTCTGGTACTTTCTGTATCCCTGTTGATTCGGTTGCTGCTGCGGAGCTGTCGGGATATTTATACTGGCCACCTGCTGGTGAGGGCCTTTACCCTTCCTTCGAGCGTTGGTCACAGCGCTCGCTTCTCCTTCCCGCCTTTTGCCAGTATAAGGTTTCTTTCCGCCTCCTCCAGCTGAGGATGACTCACCTTGAATTTTCCCGATCTTGATCCCATTCTCGACGTGCTCACCCGTGATAATGAGATCTGAGAACGTCCTAGACATACCGCTGACTAACTTTTCATAGTAAACCCCTGGGAGGGTGGCTACAAACATCTGCACGAGCTCACGTTCAACCATCGGCGGCTGAACCCTAGCTGCCAACTCACGCCACCGCTGGGCGTATTCCTTAAACCCTTCATTGTTCCTCTGCGACAGATTCTGCAGCTGGACTCGGTTCGGGGCCAAGTCGCTATTGTATTGGTAGTGGTGCACAAATGCTTCAGCAAGATCCTTCCATGTGCGCACACTAGTAGGCTCCAGACTCATGTACCACTCGAGGGACGACCCGGAAAGACTGTCTTGGAAGAAGTGCATCAGCAACATCTCGTCTTCGGAATGAGCAGACATCTTCCTGTAATACGATCTCAGGTGGACACGAGGGCAAGTGGTGCCCTTATATTTTTCAAAGTCAGGTACCTTGAACTTAGGAGGCACCTTGAAATCAGCAATTAATCCCAACTTGGACATATCAACGCCCAAAGTATTCTGATTCTCGATATCTCTCATCTTATCTTCAAGTGCCTTGAATCTAAGCCGTGCTTCAGCATTCAGCTCTCCTTCAGCCCCTTTCTGAGAGAACACATCGTCCTGACGATCCTCTAGCCATGGTTGAATCACAAACAGATTCCCGACGCCTGCATTGCTGTTGTCGGCCCGACATTGACATTAGCTCCCAGACTCCCATTACCGACGCCCGTCGTATTGAGTCTGATGTTGGCCATCACATTTCCATTGGCACTGCCGTTTCCCCCGGTCACGGGAACACCATTATGTGGAGTTTCAACTAGTGGAGGAGTAGGCACAGTCCCACCATGAAGTACGCCGTTGCTATCAACCCTTGAGATCAAAGGCTGAACCAAAGTTCTGAGCTGATCCTGGCCATTGGCGACCGCTTGCATGAGCTCCATGAAGCGATCCATTCTCTCGCGGAGTTCCTGAACATCAGTTTGCACTTGCTCCATGATCCTGGTCTGATTAGCTCTAGTCGGATAGCGGTGAATAGGCCTCTGATCAATCCTGGAACCACCTGAAACAACCTGAAACAACCTGAAAAACCTGGAAACACAAAAGGGTTAGGAAAAACAACAAAATGCTCGTTATGCAAATGCTTCATGCAAATGCAAACGTGTGTCTGTGTGTTTGGGAGATCTCCCCGATCCTAGTGCCTGAGTGCCAGTGCTGATAATAAGAAGAAGTCTGAGTCCAATCATGGAAATAGCAATCTCATATATAAAGAAAGCCCATCAAGGCAGTACATAGCATCAGCGAGTACAAGATGAATCAATAGTGTGACCTCAGCCAACAAGCCTGGTGATGGTCAGCATACAACAATGATCAGAACAAAAGGAATACAAATAGTCAAGTACGGCCACGGGCGCGATACTCTTCCAACAACTCCTTCGTTTCTGGATGATCAGGCAGCGTGAGTAACCCTTCGACGAGTAATTCCCTCTGCACAATGGTGTACTGAAGTCCTTCGAGCGAACCTTCCCATGCTCCTTCGCCGAAGCAATCTTCTAACTTCCTCTTCTTGGACTCAAACGTCAGCTTGCGCTCCTTCAGGTTAGCGAGAGCTTTGTTGAGCTGGCCTTCGGCGGCGTATCTGCGAGCAGTTTCTTCATCAAACCTCTTCTCACTGTCCTTCACCTGGGCTTCCAGCTTGGAGATCTGTAGCGTCAGCTTATCCTCCCGTTCTTTCCTGGTGGCCGGGAAGCCTTCCAGTGCTGGTTGAACTTGGATATCCTCCGATATGCTTCGTCCAAGTGCTGCTTCTTCGTAGCCAGTACGTCGTTGACAGCCTTGAAGTCTTGACCCTTGCGCTCACGCTCTGCTATCTGCTTAGTCAGGTCTGTCCCCAGCCAGTTCACCAGCTCTGTTTTCCTTTTGAAAGAATGAACGGCTTCGTTCCTCTCGCTTCGGAGCTGAGCCAATTCCTTCTCCAGTTCCTCATTTGCCCTCTTCAATTCATCTCGCTCAGCTAACACTTGATTATGCTGCTGAATGGGCACAATAGTAGGCTCTTCAATCACCGGAGGGCTTTCTGGCTTGGCACGAGGAAACGGCATCCCTATAGCATCTGCCCTGGCTCTGATCCAAGTCGCATATGGAGGGTAGGCTTGATTGTTGCTTCTCCCCAGCAATGGTTTTCCTCGCTTACTGATACCATTCCAGGCACGCTGAAGCTTGGATAACAGATCCCCCTCTAGAAGACCAGTGAGGTACAGAGATTCCTGCACCTCTTCATCCTTCGGCGGAGCTCTCAAAGCATACGCGAACTGTCGGACCAACAACGACGGATGTAGTTTATACAACCCTTCCTGCCTATCAAAGGCACGTTTGGAAACCCGCTGCAACTGAAGATCACCTCAGTACCCAACCTATCTCTGTCAAACCAGTCGATATCCTCTGCAGATAAACTCATCAGACGCTCGGACCACTTAGCTGTGGCCGCAGACGAGACAAAAGGACCCCTCTTGGGCAGATGACTATCAAGCCATTTATAAAGCAAGGGTACACAGCATGAGACATTCTTGCCCCTCCTATTCTCGTTTTTGTAGTGGATAGAATGGTAGACATCTCCTATCAAGGTAGGGACTGGATTCCCTGAAGCAAAGATATGAAATGCATCCAAGTCTACAAAATCGGGCATATTAGGGAACAGAATGATGTCATATATGCACAGCGCGAGAATGGCGTTGAATGCGACCCAACATCCGTCCTTGGCGCACTGCTGGGCCTTACCTACTAGAAACTGCAAGGAGAAACCAGGAACCTTCTTCCAACTAGTCAATACCAACTCGGAGGCATCCAGATGAAGCGAAGGAGCTAAACCAGCCAGATCAGGCTCAGCATCCATATGAACAAAAGGCATCTGCCTCTTGATAGGCACACCTAGCAAATCAGCATACTCTTCCAGCGTGGGCGCGAGAACAAAATCCTGGAAAGTGAAACATCTCAACGGAGGGTCGTAGAACTGCAGCAGAGCGTGCAACCCATTCAACTCGAACGCAGAAGGTTTACGAACCAAACTGAGCAACTTGCCGTAAGATTTTATGAACTCATCCCTCACAGAATCATCTGCTAAAGCTATCAAACCAGTCAGCTTAACCACATCAGGGGCAGGGAACCTGTAAGCCACGGTCTTCCTCAGAGAACCCATAACGATACAATAGGAGGCAAGAAATCCTAGATCGAGGAAAACGGTACCTGCAACACAGACACACGTTAATGAAATGCAAATGTATGCAAAATAATGCAAAATGCAATCATGCAGCAGGAGATCAAGGCAACTGTGCCGTGGAGATTTTGTATCAACAAAACCATAATCCTGTTTTCTCAAGAACAACCACTGCATCTGATAATAAGAGAACCCCGGTATCGGACCACAAATCTGCTCTGTCAAGAACAACCATCTGATAGGGCCATATACACAAGATCATAATCCTGCTCTGTCAAGAACAAACGTCTGATAATAAAGACCTCTGATATAGGACTAAAACTCTGCTCTATCAAGAACAAACATCTGATAATAAAACTCTGCTCTATCAAGAACAAACATCAGATAATAAGATTCTGCTCTATCAAGAACAAACATCTGATAACGAGATCCTCAGACCCCAGTCATAAACCTGCTCTGTCAAGAACAATCAACCAGAACTCTGCTCTATCAAGAACAAACATCTGATAATGAGATCTTCAGACCCCAGTCATAAACCTGCTCTGTCAAGAAGAATCAACCAGAACTCTGCTCTATCAAGAACAAACATCTGATAATGAGATCTTCAGACCCCAGTCATAAACCTGCTCTGTCAAGAACAAACACACATCCGGTGATAAGATCCTCTGATCAAAACCTGTTCTATCAAGAACAAATACATATCTGATGATAAGATCCTCTGATCCCAACAAAACTGATTCGCTGTCAAGAAAAACCAGGTAATTTGAAGGTCAAAGTTTCCTGCAATAAACCCAACCCTGCTCACAGGTATGGACCTAAACTGACTCAAGTTCGGCATCATATGCGTTCATCAGCGTCACATACATTCAAGAGGGGTGATATGATACCCAGAAAGTGTGGCATCACCAGCTCATGAAGCGGCCTCACTCGGCTGAATCACAAATGATCGGTCCCCAGAGTCGACAATCCACCAAACCAGCAACCGTCTCAACCCAAAGGGTTGAAAGAGAAGCCAACCGGGAGAACCTCGTCTGAGTGTGGATTTCATGAGACACTAGTGCCTGCAAAGCAAGCACGCGCCCACTAATTTCCACAACTAATGCTATGTTCACTCAAGCCTGGGTCTGGCTTCTCACTCATCAGAATGCCCCTTCCCACAATAGCACAGATAATCATATCATACTGAAAATAAAGTGCGGGAAATAAAAATGCGATAAATAAACACAACCCAACAAGTAATCATACAAGCGCTAGGATTGACTCTTGCAGGGGAACCGGAGAACCAGAGACTCTGGGTTTGGTCCCCATGAGAGTCGCCAGCTGGCGCTTTCGCGAAAATAAGGGTGTCGGCACAACAGAAGAGTCGCCACCTTTCGTTATTTATCCCTCAGAACGGGAAAGGAAACGATCGGAAAAACCTAACAAAAAAGGGTAAGACAAGGTCGTCGCAACCATTGTCTGGGTTCGGGAGTCGGTTACGCAAGGGGAAGGTATTAGCACCCCTCACGTCCGTCGTACTCGAAGGGATCCATGCTTGTTGTGTTTACTGGACGGGTTGGTTATCTATCTACCTATCAAGGCTGGCTTAAAAAGAAAAGAAAATGACTCGGCAAAGCGTCGCACTTTATGCCTACGTATTCTCATCAGAGAACGAGAAATCAGAGTCAACGTAGTTCGACCTACGACGGGTTTTGGGGAAGGTAGCTCGCCAATACATCAGTATTGTGCCTACGTACTCTCAACAGGTATGAGAGATCAGAGCTTACGTAGTTCGGGACACTACGCGTTATTTTCTGTCTTTTACGGAAGAAGTGTTTTTTATTGTGTTTGCAATTTCAATCGCACTAGAGACTATGACCTGAGAGTGAATGCGTCGCATGTCACACAAAGGGTGTCATACTAAACATCCAGACTGTGGAAAAGAAACTCTCCCACAATCCTTTCTCAGATAGCTTAAGGCTCGTAGCGTACGAGGGAAATCATTCATGATTACTATATCTTAAGTTGTTTTGAGATGAGAAGAGAACAGGCTCAACTAAAGGGAGACTATCAAGTCCTACTGTTGTCATGCCAAGGATTCATCCTATGGTTGAGGTTTGAATAGGGAACTCCTAGAAGTTAGCATGCATAGGTTTCAACCTAAAGTTCTATCATCAATTCCTTATCAAAGGAAATGAGAGTCCTAAGGGATCATGTCAATGTTACACAGAAACAGATAAAGCATCAGCTTAAACAGTAAACAGTAATACAGTAAAATGCATGCAATGCAAGTGAGGGAGGAAATGTGTGTGGGGCATCAGCCTACATAAGCTCATCTCAACCTCAAGCCAGAATGAATAACAGTAATCATACAGAAACATAAACATGCTATCAAGCAAAATACAGTAAACTGCAATCATACAGAAGAAATAGCATGCCATCAAGCAAAATAAACCACATGGGCAAGGGAGCAGGGCTCTACCGAATACCCGCAAGCAAAGCCATACAGTAACAGTACAAGCAGAGGGAGCAACTCAACCTCTAGTGCAATCATGCTCCTAGATTAACTCTAGTCTAGATATGAACTTATTCTAATGCATCAAGCAAGTCAAACAAGGCACATCAATACAGAGAAGAAAACAGGCAAGAAAGCAGATCAACTCCTCTCTCAACTCCGAGCTTCAACTCTTCTAACAGCAACTCAGTCTTCAGACTTCCATCACTCTTGACAAATATCAATTTGCTTCTCCAGGTTTCAACCCTTCAACACAAGTTTCAACTTATCTTCTTCTTCAAGCTCCAACTCCTTAATCAGTTCCACCTTCAGGCTCCATTCTTAACCACAAGTATCAACTTGATTCCTTCAGGATCTCCCAGCTTCAAAGTAAGTATCAACTTCCTTTGTTCTTCAAGCTTCAGCTCTTTAGTCAATCTCAATAGAATCCTCTTCCTAAGTATCAACTTAGTCTTCAAGATCTCAAGCTCTCTTTGCTTTACCAGTCTCAACTTGGTCTTCTCCTCCTGCAAGCTTCAGCTTCTCAGAGTACTCTTCAATCACTTAGAAGTATCAACTTCATCCTTCAATCTTTAAGCCTCAGCTCTTCATTCAGTCTTTACTGGATCTTCATTGGGTCCTCAAGTATCAACTTGCTCTTGTTGCTCTTCAAGCTTCAGCTGGAATGGCAATGCTCAAGGAATCATCCTCTTCCACACTCCTCAATGAAGTCTTCATCTTCAAGCTCAAGCCCAACATCTCTCAAGATACTCAAACCAGAGGAAATCACTTAACTGGATAAGCTGGGGTATTAAACTGCTTACTGACCACCCAAGGTGACCTATAAGGGTTCAACATCAAAGGAATGGTTCCCTCAAAGGTTCTACTTCCTAGGTACCTTCACTTATCCCTCCTAAGGAGAGAGGTGAATACCAAGGAAGGACTTTGAATCATAGGGAAAAATGGAGGTGAAAGATACCATCCATGTTTAAGAAAGAACTTAACTAGGTCTAAACTCTTCCTAACTCCTAACCCTAAAACAACAACAAAACAAACAAGATTCTCAAGCTCTCAAGCTCCTCAATCAATCTCTAAGTCTTCTACTATGCTCCTCCATGCTCCTCAAAGCAAGACCAAGCTCACCAAGCCAAGCACAAACCCTCAAAGCAAAGCAAACAAAAATACAAGCCCACAAGGGCAACACAAACAACCATCAACTACAAAAATCATTTAAAAATAGTATACTATTATATTAAAATCTAATATAATTTCTAAGGGATCCTATATATCTACCCTTAATACCCTATATGTCCCAATATCTATCTTGACCTAGAAATCCAAAATTCTAGTATTATTGTGGACATATGTTAAGGATTGACCTAATTCTATACAACCTAATGTCATCTAGTCAAAACCAATAAAAAATTAATAACAAAATTATGGAATAAATCCAGAGGGGAGCTAAAGTCCTAATCTAACTATCCTAAAAAGAATGGCCTAAAAATATGGAGGGAACTAGCTAAACAAAATTCTACAAATCTATGCATCAACATAAAAGAATTAAAATGCTATTAAAAGAGAAAATACACAAAAAATATTAAAAATGCATGAAATGCAAATATTGTGGTTTTATAATTTTCTAGACATGAACATGAAATGGGAGAAAAAATCCCCATACAAAAATCATCATTTTTCTATTTATTATGATTTTTCAAAGATTAATGAAAATGGAGAAAAAGAAATTAAAATGGATAAAACCTTGGTGCAGATAGCAACTATGTTCAGTTCAAATTCCATATGGGCTTGAAATAGGGGTGCAGACAGTAAGACGCGCTAGGCCCAGTTTTCATCAGAAAATCAATTAAAAAATTATAAAGAAAAAGAAAAAGAAACGGTGCAAAGAGCAAGGAAAATCAGTACAAAATCCAAGTGGGCCATGAATGTGGGGTGTGGATATCAATCAAGCCCAATATCCCTTTTAATGAAACGCCTCGTTTTGGTTGTCTTCAGACTCCCCTTTCACACGTGAGATTAAACCACAGCCCTCAGATCTGACCCTAGTCAATGAGTCCACGCATGATCAAACGGCCAGCACTTCATCTTCTTCCTTCAGCCATGGAAATGGAGGGAAAGCTCCATGAACAGATCTTCAAAGTGAATCTCCACTCCAATCGTATCACCTCAATTCTCCATGAAAAACGACAATTCAAAACCCTAGTTCATCCAGAATTTCATCCTGAATCTAATCATGGTATCAAAATCAACTGAAACCTCCTCAAACCTAAAACACGAATCAAACCTCCAAATATGCTCAGGAATCAAAGTTCACCATTCTTAAAATTGATTACCTCAGAATGATCACCATTTCACACTGGTTAATTCTTGATATCTAATTCATGCTATAGCTCACTATATCTCTTGTTCTTGGTCCAAACAAAAATGGTATCACCAACTGAAACCTCACCAATTGATCTCAAACTTCCCAGAATCCATCACCTAATTGTATCTAACCGTTCTAACCTAACAATTCTCCCTAATCATGCTTAAATTATGGTGTAGAAGAAAGTTTACTAACCTGTCAAATCTTGAACACCAGATAGGGTAATCCTTCACTTCAAGCTCTCAAACTCTTCAGAATCGATCCTTGAATGATGATAAAGCTTCTGTTTGCAAAAGATTGGACCAAGAAAGCTTGAATCTCCAAACCCGATGGTGACTTGCAACCTTCAAAATCCAAGTGCTATCTCTTCAATTCTCCATGGTTTTGCCTTCAATTTGGTCTGCACAGCTTCAGTATGATCAATGGAATGTGTTTGGATTGAAAGAAGGAATGGAAATGAATCAGAATGTAGAATTTGATTTCAACTTGCAATGGAAGCAATTGAAATGGCTATCTCACTCTTCTCTCAAATCTCTCACCAACCTTGCATCTGAGCAAGTTCTATACACTATATAGGATGGTTTAGACTCATCTAGAACCATCTGGAATCATCCAATGAGAAATTGGGATTCTCATGTCATGAGTTTATGATTTCCATCCATCTCATGTATCATCTCATGCCATAGCCCTTGCAGGAACTTGCCTTGACCTGAAATTCTCCTTAGATGAGATATGGGATGTGTGGAGATGCATAGCTAGCTTGTACATTGCCTTTCCTTGTGTTTTGCATTTTACCTTATTGTGCAAGCAAGCATTTTCCAAAGCAACCCCATGATCTAGGCCTCAATTCAAAACAGTGGCTGAACCATTGTTTCTAAAATACTTTTTAGAGTCAAAATGACCTATTATATGCCATGGTTTGGATGTGTAACTTGGAAATTTCAATTTCCAACTTGAACTTATTTAACTTATGCCTCCATTTTAGGTCATTTTTATCACTTTTTGCTAAAAGCCTTTTCAACATCTCATGACCTCCCTACTAGCCTTAAAACATCATTTTAAGCAAGTTTGATGTTGAAGATTTTTCCATTTGAATCTTGGAAATAGGAGATATGGCCTTATGCTTGAAATGACCTATAATATCCAAATGACCAAAATGCCCTTGACTTGTCAAAGCCATAACTTGAGTTCTACAAATTCTATCAAGGACTTCTAGTACTCTATAGAAAGCTAAGAAGATGAGGAACAACATTCATGTTTACCAAAAGTTCATAGGAATCATCCTTCTTGGGAAAACGTTGGATGCAAGTTGGGTGACTTTCAATGCCCCAGATTCACATACCTCAGATGACCTGTAACTTGTCAAAGTCATAACTTGAGCTCTACAAATCCTATCAAGGACTTCTAGTACTCAAATTAAAGATAAGAGCAAGCTCTACAACATTCATGTTAGGGGTAAGATGAGATGATAATCACATATTGAGCTAAACTGCCTTGAAGATAGGGATCAAACTAGGGGATTTTACACTGTCAAGCCTTAGAAACCCTAGCTTAAAACTTCTCAAACTCCTCAATCATGATGATTTGACCTTGTAATCATCCTTATAGAATCTCAATGCATCAATCCATGATCACATGGCTCTTGAATTAGGTCTCAACCCTCTTCAAATCATCAGTTGACCTAGGGTTGACCCAGTCAAACCCTAATTGCACCACTCATGGCTGAGTCTTCTTATTCTTGTACAATGACCTCTCCAGGCCCCATGATGGCTTTCAATACATCTCATAAGCTCTCTCAAAGCTTCAAGTCCACATTCATGGCTTCAGAATCATCTGAGGGGCTCCCCCAACTCTCAAGTTATGAGGCACACAACCTTGATTTCAACCAATCTCTCTGAGGATCTCCTAACTTCTCTGACAAAGATATCAACCTTTGAACACATGAATAACCTCCTTGGCTAGCTTCAAAGTCTTGTATAGCTCTTGATTGGTAATCATACCTCTTGATCTACTGCACACATATCAATGAAATGCAGATGATAATGCTAGTGAACACAAGCTAGGTAAATAAATGTTGGTCAAATTTTGGGGTGCAACACAAGGATATATGCAAAGCACGATTATGGTTTCTCCGGGCAGGAGTCAGATCCAGATCAGTAAAACCAAGACCATTACCGGCATTCACATGAGCTACTACCCCCTCCAACTGATTAACAGAAATCTCCTGGGGTACGTATATTGCATTCAAGATTTTCAATAAAGCATCGCGGTGCGCCTCCAAGCTCAATAACAATGACAGGATAGAAATCTTCGAAGGAGTCTAATTTAAGTGATCCACAATCTTGTAGTCACTTTTTCGAACGAGTCTCATAAATTCCTCTGCATCCTTCGAAAGATCATCAACACCGACCTGTGGTTAGACATTATCTTCAATCACGACCTTTCTTTTCCCTTTGTCATTCTTATCAATGTTAACCTCCGGTGGTGAAAAGACCCTACCACTTCTGGTGATACCTCCGGCCCCAACTATATTCTCAACCGACAAATTTCCATCTGTAGGCGCGGTCCATTCCTGCCTTTGCCCATTACAGAACACCTCTCCCCCATAATTCCATGGGATAGCTCTAGTGCTCTCGTATGGCACAGGTCCAGGCACAGTAATGATAACTGGAGCTGGCCTAGCAGGCGCTGAAATATTGATTGTCCTGTATGGAATGAAGCTCGTAGAAACTTCACTTCCATCATTACTCACTCTATTCTCAGCATCTTTTTTCACAAATTTATCAAATTGCAAACAACCCTCATCAATCATTCTCTGAATACCCTTTTTCAAAAGATCACAACCCTCGGGCTGCACTTCACATTCTGAGCAGTCAGCAGAACAACCAGGAAACACCCCCTTCTTCAACAAACTAGCCTTCACAAAGTTTAGCGGAGTCCCTAAATCCTCAACATCAGTTATCATATTTAATCTTTCTCCTTCAATAACAACATTGGCTCCTGCCACCCCATGATTCGGCATTGGGTTTTGAGTCACATTCGGTCCATCGTTGGTGAAATTGATAGCTTTGGAATCAAGCAAATCCTGTACTTTATGCTTGAAAGCTTTGTAGTGGTCAATATCGTGCCCCAGAGCACCTGAGTGAAAATCACAATGAGCGTTCGCATCGTACCCAGCAGGTGGCGGACCAGTGAGATAAGCCAAAGTCCTCTTCTGAACCAATTGTAACTGCAACAAATGTTGTAACAACTGAGAATACGGCATCGGAGGATTCGCGAACTGCCTATCAGCCATTCTGCGCCTAGCAGCATAAGGTCGTGGAACATTGACTCGCTGCTGAGCTGCAGCCAAGATATCTACTGTGGCGGCTTGTTGAGGATAACAGGACTGAGCTCTACCTTTACCCTTGTGAGCAATAGCATTTGCATCCCCCTCCCTTCTCTTGGGGTTTGCAGAATACGGCTTCTTTGTTCCTCCCGAAGAGGATCCACCACCATTTGGAATCTTTCCAGACTTAATTCCATTTTTAACTCTCTCACCAGCTATTACCAGACCAGAAAATCCTGCAGACATGCATCCTATCAACTTCTCAAAGTGCATACCAGGCAGCGAAGCCATGAACAGGTCGATCAGTTCCCTTTCAATCATAGGGGGTTGCACTCTTGCAGCTAAATCCCGCCATCTCTGGGCGTATTCCTTGAAGCTCTCAGTACTTTTCTGCGATAAGCTCTGCAATTGTACCCTGTTTGGTGCTAGATCACTATTATACTAATAGTGACGCACAAAAGCCTCAGCCAATTATTTCCAGCTGCGGATATGAGCTCTCTCGAGTCCCATATACCATTCCAAAGATGCCCCTGCCAGACTTTCTTGGAAAAAATGCATTAGCAGCATTTCATCATTGGAATAAGCAGGCATCTTCCTGAAATACGCCTGAATATGCACTCTTGGACAAGTCGTCCCTTTATATTTATCAAAATCGGGCACCTTGAATTTGGGAGGTATCCTGACCCCAGGAACTAGACCAAGATCAGACATATCAAGGCCCAAAGAGTTCTGACTCTCAAACGATTTCATTTTCTCCTCGATCAGTTTAAACCTTCGGTCAGCTTCCGTCGGTAAACCACCCTCCATATCTCTCATGGAAAACACATCATCCTGGTTATCTTCCCAATGAGGGCCAGCAACCCCGTGCACAGCGTACATACTTCCATTACCAACAATATTACCATTCTCATTCGCAGCTCCTCCACCTGGAGGTATGACAAAGTAGGATTACCCTGTGGGATAGATCCACCGATCAGCGGAGGAATAAAACCATCCCCTCCGTGCAAAACACCCTCTTCGTTGACCCGTGCTATCAACGACTGGACCAAAGTTCTTAACTGTTCCTGCCCACTAGCAACAGTCTGCATCAACTCCATGAATTGAGCCATGCGAGCCCTGACTTCCTGCAACTCGACTTGAACCTGATCCATCACTCTTTGTTGATTCCCTCGAGTTGAATGCCTGTGGAAACTGAACTCCTTAACTTCCTCAATCCTGAACTTAAGAAAACCAAGCAGAGTTAGGAACAAAAGTCCACCGAGAACACCTGCGATGCAAATGAAAATGCAAGATGCAAAATGCAAACATGTCTATGTATGCACAGGGAGATCTCCCCCTTGATCCCAGTTTCAATAAACAAGAAGCAGAGATGGACAAACACGCCACAATAATCTTCTCATATATCAGGTAAAGTTGAGATAATACAACCAAATGAAAAAAATTCACATACAAAGATGTATTGATCTCATCCAACATCCCTGGTGATGATCAAGATATAAAGGCAAATGAAACTACAAAAGATAAAACTCCCTAGTAGCCATGATCTCTACTCCAGTCCTGAGACTCGTTAAACATCTCTTTTGTATCTGGGTGATCTGGTATGGCAACCAAATCTCTGATGAGGACATCCCTCTTGCGTATCATATCTCGGGGATAATGACAATGATCCTCCCAAGCATCTTCGCCGAAGGCATCCTCAAGCCTGGGTTTCTTCACCTCTGCTTGAATCTTGAACTCTTCAAGTGCTGATAAAGTTTCCTGGTATTTCTGCTCGATCGTGCTTCTGCGGAATGATTCTAACAATACCTCCCTCTCCTTAGCCTTGAATTGCGTCTTCAGCTTATCAACCTGAATTCAAAGCTGATCCTCTCTATTCTTGTTGGCAGTCAAGGTAGCATTCCATTGCTCATTGAATTTGGATATCTTCAGATAGGCTCTGTCTAAATCCTCCTTCTTACTCTTTAGAATGCTACAAGTGCTTTTCAGATCAAGACCGACTTGCTTTCGTGCTTGTACCTGATCAGCAAGTTCTTTCTCCAACTTGATCAAGGACTCTGAATTTGTCTTGGCCAAATAAACAGCTTCACCCTTATCATGTTTCAACTGACTGATTTCCTATTTCAGCTCTTCATTCTCTTTGTGTAGCTCTTCCTTCTCTGCCCAAAGCTTGGTATATCTCAGGATGTCGACGGTTGTAGGCGGCTCAATGACTAAGGGATACATTGGTGCTTCAACGGGAAACGACAGTAGTACCTCTCCAACCCTCTTCTGAATCCACTCCAAGTAGGGATCATAGGCTCTACGATCTCCTTTTCCTAAAGAAAGCTTTCCCTTCTTGTGAATTTTACCCCAAGCGTCCACAAATCTGGCCGAGATACAAGGATCAGCTACACCTGTGAAGTATAGAGATTCCTGCACTTCTTCTTTTGGTGGTCCTCTCAAAGCATAACCAAACTGTCTGACAGCCAGAGAAGGATCATAGTT
This sequence comes from Lathyrus sativus, assembly GCA_963859935.3. NCBI lineage: Eukaryota > Viridiplantae > Streptophyta > Magnoliopsida > Fabales > Fabaceae > Lathyrus > Lathyrus sativus. Next base: position 180,082,317 of record OZ012736.1, on the reverse strand, counting down.
GATGCCGCCTTTCCTCCCTATAAAGGGCACATTAGGAAAGCTACCACAACTAAAGATAAGCTCACGACCCAACAAGTCTCGGTTGAACTAGATAATATTCTTTTCTGTTAAACACATAAGCCTCTTTGACCATTCAGACGAATTCCTCAAATACACAAAAGCTCCAGAGCGAGGAAGGTGATCAACAAACCACTTATGCAACAGCGGTGCGCAACAAGAAACCATCCTTCCTCTTCTTTTCTCGTTCTTGTAATGTACCGAATGATACAAATCTCACAGAAGAACAGGTACGGGGTTCCCGGAAGCGAAGATATGAAAAGCATCAAAATCCACAAAGTCCGGTACATTAGGAAACAACACAATGCCATAGACACACAGAGCCAAGATAGCACTGAAAAACACCCAACAACCCTTTCCAGCATATTCTCGGTGATGTCAGATGTGTATTTAGATTCATGCTATCCAACAGCGATGCCATATGTTAAACTTTTTTTGTGTGGTTGCCTGGCGGTGATGTCAGAGGTTTATTTGCATTATGATTTTCTGACGGCAATGTCAGAGGTTCATCAGCATTTTGTTCATTAGGTGGCGATGTCAGATGGGTATCAGTTTTGTGTGTGTCTAACGGTGATGTCAGATGTTGTCAACACCGCAAGTTCCTTGCGGCGATGTCAGGTGTAAGTGGATTTCTGGCGGCGAAGTCAGAGGTTTGATTGATTGGATATTGATGTTTGGCGGCAATGCCAAATTTTTCTTAATTGCACGGGTTAATCTGATGGCGACGTCAGGTTGTTTCATCCCTTGCAAATGCCTAGTGGCAATGTCAGGTGTATTCCCTGTAGTTTTCTGACGGTGATGTCAGATGTGTGTGGATTTCTAGCGGCGATGTCAAATTTGGGTAGATTTCTGACGGTGATGTCAGATGTTTGTGGATCTCTTGGAGGTGATGTCAGATGTTCACCGACTTTGTGGTTACTTGACGGCGATGTCAGGAACTGTATCTACTCTATGGAAGCTTGGCGGCGATGCCAAGTGATGTTTACCAATTGATTGTAACTTCTGGCGGCGATGTCAGATCTTAATCAATCTTCTGGTTGCCTGGCGACGATGTCAGGTATTTTCTCAATATTGGGTTTGTTTGGCGGCGATGTCAAATGTTTTTCTGGCGGCGAGGTCAGATATTCTTCAACATGGTGTTGTTCTGGCAGCGATGTCAGATGTTTATCAACATGATGTTTTCCTGGCGGCGATGTCAGGTATTTTCTCAATATTGGGTTTGTTTGGCGGCGATGTCAAATGTTTTTCTGGCGGCGAGGTCAGATATTCTTCAGCATGGTGTTGTTCTGGCGACGATGTCAGATGTTTATCAACATGATGTTTTCCTAGCGGCGATGTCATGTTTTTCTCAATATTGGGTTTGTTTGGCGGCGATGTCAAACGTTTTTCTAGCGGCGAGGTCAGATATTCTTCAGCATGGTGTTGTTCTAATGGCGATGTCAGATGGTTTATCAACATGATGTTTTCCTGGCAGCGATGTCAGGTGCTTTTCTACTTGGTGGTGGTCTGACGGTGATGTCATACGTTTATCTACTCGGTGGTTATCTGACGACGATGTCAGATGTTTATCGACTGTGTGGTTACCCAGCGACGATGCCTGATATTTTATCTACTTTGTCGAGGCTTGGTGGCGATGCCAAGTGATGTTATTTACTTTGTGGTTATTCAGTGGCGATGTCAGATGTTTGTTAGGCTTGGTGGCCTGGCGGCGATGTCAGGCGTTTATCATGTTTATCGGAGGTTTTGGTTTTCTGGCGGCGATGTCAGAATTTTTTATCCCCTACAGAGGCTTGGCGGCGATGCCAAGTGATGTATATCAACCTTGTGGTTATCTAACGATGATGTTAGATGCTTATTGACTTTGTGTTGGTTTCGCGACGAGGTCAAAAAAATTTATCCTCAGTGTAGATACTTGACGGTGATGTCAGGTGATCTTCCCGACTTAGTGTCATTAGCTGACGGCGATGTCAGATGATTCTTCCGTCGGTGTGTCGACGTTGCAACCGTTATTCAGATATCTACGGAGATTGTTATCCTAATCAGAGTTTGCATTTTATTTCTGCGGTTGGCAAATTTCTGGGTTTGTTGGTATTCAACCGTCCTATACCTTGATTGTCTGAAAGCCGTTCGCTTTTCACCCAGTCATGTCCAAGTTGTTTGAATAGGGGTAGCTGTTGCACCCCAAATTTTTCCCAACCTTTTCTTGGCTTGGCTTTTTGATTCATTCTGTTGCATTTCTGCATTGCATAACATTTGTTCTTGATACAGGGGATCGAGCTTTTCCTGTGGCTCAGAATTCACCCTTAGTGCGAGCAATCAAAGCAGCGAGTATCTGTTGTACCCCAAAATTTACCCAACCTTTTCTTAATCTTTGGCTTATGTTTCATTGTATTTTAGCATTCTTGCATTTGCATAGCATAGTTTCTTACAGGGGATCAAGTGTTTATGTTTCCTATCCAAGAGGAGAGCCTTATTGACCACAAGCTCAAACAGAGGCATTGGCAGAGGTTGTTGTGTGTATGCCATCATCATGAAGATATCTGAGCTCCTAGAAAGGAGAGGTGTGCCACAGCAGTATCAAGGAACCATCAGAGGGTTGTAAAGGGGTCCATGAAGATTTATCATTGGTAGAGGCTTGTTGAGTACCTCAGAGGTCATTGGGGAGTGGGAATGGTCACTCAACTCATCTGCACACTGCCCAGGCTAAAAGGGTGAAATTAGGGTTTTACTTTTAATCAGGATAAATCTGTTTTCTGGAGCAAGACTTGTTTCCATGGCCTTCCATGTGTCCTAAGGTGTTTCGGGATGAGATATTGACCATCAATTTTAATCAGAAGAGCTTCAATTGATCAGTCAATTGAAAATCAGGAGATTTGGGGAAAAAGTCAATTGTAGTTTGAATTTTGATTTAAAAGGTGTTCCAATGATGGAATTATGGTCCACGAAGCTCATATGGCTTAGTGAAGTCCACTCAAGAAGTTTCAAGGCCTCAGAAGACCCAGAACATCAACAACCGACTCGGTAGTCATCGATCGATCGTTTCGTTGACCAAAAGTCAACTCTTCAACCATAAGGAATTTGACCTCAAAGTGTGAAGCAAAAATGTTCCTAATGCCATATTACACCTATCCATGAAGTTTCATGACCATTGGATCAAGGATGGAGGAATAATCGAGGAATCGGGAAATTAGGATTTTGAAAGGGGCAAAATCATAACTCTTTAACCACACATCCAATTGAGGTGGTTCAAAGATTGTTGGAAAGGTCCTAACAATTCCTACAAAAGTCTCACAGGGGTCCATGTGCAAAAACTGAGTATATTGGGAGTTATGATCAAAATCACCACAAGAGGGGAAAACACTTGGAAAAATTCTATGTTTTTTTTGGCCTTGCAAATCATGTTTTCAGCCAACTTTGAGGGGATTTTTGACCTAGTTCTACTTGGAATCTGAAGATCATGTAAACATTAAAGTTGTAGAGCTCCATGAGGGCTTTCCAAAATGTAGTAGAACTCCTCCATAGCCCTTGTGAGTTAAGAGTTATGAATCCAGAAAGTTGGGGTCTCCACACTTGAGTGCACCATTTCCACTTTTTCACAAATTCACTTTTCAGGCACTTGGATCATTCTCAACCATTGGATCATGTCTTGATCTGATATTTAGAGAGGTTTATGGTTTAAAATGCAGAAGAAAGAAGGGTTTGGTAGAGTTTGCAAGTTGCAAGCAAGTTGCCATTATTTTAATAAAAAATCATGAGGAAAGAGAAACTTTTTGGTGAGAACTTACAGCTGCAGCTCCCTACACACTAGCCTCACTTCAGTCACCCCATTCCCTTCATTTCACTTAAGTTTTGCTCTGCATTGAGCCAAGGGATTGATGAGCACAGCTGCCATATGATATTGGGTAGATTTTCTTCCAAGATTTCCTTCTAAAAGCTTGAATCCAAATCTGCCCCAAACCTTTCTCTTAGCCTATAAATAGAGGCTTCATCACTTTGAATTTGACATGCCAGAGCACTCTAAACCCCAGAGAAAACACAGCTTTCATCCTCTTTCCCTCTTTGCTTGAAAGTAAAGAAATCTTCCAAAACCACCAAAAACTGCCTTGTGCAAGTTTCATACCAGCAGCCCTTTTAACCATAGAATCACCTCAAAAATCATCCACACAACCTCAAAATCATGTTTAGAAGGTGTTACAACCATTAAACCAGTCAAAAACAACATAACCCAAAAAGTTAACTTCCCACACCATAAACATTGACTGTTCTGCATAAGATGATGAAACACACTGCCTAGACCAGTTCTAAACTCTTTAACACTTTGAACACCACATATTTATGTTGTACCAACTGTCCAAGTCATTAAAAACTAGCTGGAATACCACTTGTTAGAACTGTCATCAAAAATCACCTTTTGCTTCAAAAAAAAAGGAATTTGCAAGCTTGCTCAGGGGAAAGGAATTCTTGCCTTTTTGCTGCTAGGTTGTTGTGAGGGATCTACCAGAGGTATGTAGTCCTAAACACACTCATTATGCATCATGTGTTGATTGATTTTTTTGGTGAATATGTTTATGCATTATCATGTTGAATTGTTTTGATAATAATGCTGTCAAGTATATGTGATATCCATCATGTGCATTTTCTGTTTAGAATGCTAGTAGGATATACATTTGGTTCTATGCAGTTGTGATGTTAAGTACTCTGATTTCAACATTGTTATGATGAAATAACCACCAGCTATCTTGAAAACTATTAGCATGAATTGGTTAGGTCTATTGAGTTATAGTCTGTATAGATCCATTATTTCTGTCATACTAGTTGGTTGTGAACCTCAGCTTAGTGCATACTTGGATTAGGCCAGTATTTAGTAATGTGCATAGGACTGCTATTTGGAATATACAATGAGGGAAGGACTGTTTCGAGCCTCATTTCAGTTTAGATCCTTGAGTGGCAGTTTTATTTTGGTGGGCTGATTGATTGAATTTTAGTGTGGTTGGTGCTGAGCTCTTACTGTTGTTGGCTTGTTTTGCTCTTGGAATGATAGATTTTTGATTAACATTGTGGTTTGTCTTTAGAGATTACATTGTGGACTGTTTTAGTTTTCTTTGTTTAAGGGATGCTGTCATGAGGCTCTTGGAGCTGCTTAGAGCATTCTGTTTTCTGTTTAAGTTAAGACCTTAGTTTGCATCAAGACTGTTAGGCTTTGGCAAATAGGCTAGTTAAGTATAGAACTTAGTAGGTTCCTCTGCTGTCATAGAGTGGCTGATTTAGTTAAATCAACTTGAGAACTTTTTGCATATATGTTCATAACTAGTTGTCAAGCTGTTAGTGAACTTGGTGATGCATTGAATCTGCCAGTTTCCATTACCATCAGGTTTCCTTTCTAACTTTTGCAATTCATGTAAGTTAGGTTCATATTTGTTTACCATTTGAAACTGATGAGAATTGCTGCCATGTCCACTATTTTGATACTTGTAAGGTGACTTAATGCTTATTCAAAAGCCAATCTCATTTAAGATTGCAGCTTGAGGATTACCTTGTGGTCCAGTGAGAATTAAGCACATCCCTTTGAACATGATAATAAGAAGTACATCTCCAATATAACCAGACTTTTGTTCACTTTTGAATTCGTTTATTTTGATCCTTTTGTTTTGGTTTCAACTCATGATCATTAATTGCAATTCATATACCAACTTCGTGCTCTAAAGTCTTTTTGAACAAATCTTTTACTGAAACTCATTCAAAACCATGTTTAAACCCTTTGTTTTGGATGATGCTTTGAGGTAGAATTCAATATTAGGATATGTTCAGGTTTTATATTGATGCCACTAACTGTGAATTTGTCCATTATTTTGACGCCATTGCCAATTGTTTTAAGCATATGTATGCCCCTGCTTTGCATCAGACTATTAAGCATTTAGTTGCCTTGTTTTTGCATTCTGTTTTGTTCAAAGTCTGTTGCTCTTGGTTGTTGATTGGCCACTTGTGTTTGATGTCTAGAGTTGGTTGAGGTGTTTGGTTAATCAACTTAGAATTCTGGTCAGAATCCTAGTTGGACTGTTAAGGTCCATTATAGGTTAAGCTTTGGCATGGTGGTTTAGTTAAGTGTTTTTTGATCTGGAAGGCCTCTACATACATTTTGTGTGCATGGCTGTCAAAATTGAAAACTATCATTTGAAGTAAATTAATTAGGTTGAACATTGGCTGGTTCTTGGATTCAGAGTCGTGACAAATATGTTAAGAGCATCAACATTGCTGTGGTTGGAAAACTGCTTTGGCTCTGTCATGATTTGTTCTTGAGTAGAGTTTGTCAACTCACTTTGATGGACATTAGAGCAAGATCTCTTGGACTGATTTCTGGCTGTAATATGGCAGCAGGCCTTGATACTCAGCACATTGTCCAGCTTTTGAGGCATGTTTAAACCTCTATTGACTTGAGAAGCCTCAAGCTTTGGCTGGCAGGTAGTTTAGAAGTTATAGGTTAGGTGTTTGGTTGGATTGCCTAGCCAAGTTTAGATTGTAAGTTTTTGTTTAGTTTGCTGCTATTGTGAGAACCACTGATAATTGCACCATTGTTTTGGCCTGTTATCAATACCTAGGGCTTGCTAGTTTCTGTTTGCATTTCATTTTCCAAGATATGGCATTTTGTGTGTGATTTAGCATGGTGATTATACCTACTAGGCTGCAACATATCTTGGTCTGGATATGTAGTTTCTGTTGGAGCATTTAATATTTAGTTGGTCAACTAGATTATAGAGGTGCATAATGGAGGTTGTCATGTTTAAGTACCCCTCATTTGGAGGCTTAATCTTGTTGGATCAGTTCAGCTTAGAACAGTTTGCATTAGGACTGTCATAAGCCTGTGATAAATTCTTGGAGTTTCAGGTTGTCCAGTTTAGCTGTTAGGGTTTATCAACTTGAATTTCTCATCAGACTTCACTTTGGCATTTTGAGGTTTATGTGGATTAGTTCATAACATGTTGGATTAAAATTGTTGGTCCACAATTCTGCATAAGTTCATTCAACTTTGCCAAGCTGTTTTAAACTCATTGATATGTTGATTGAGTTTTTCTTGGTTTGAAAGACATGTGGTATAGCTTCACATTTCTGTCAACTGTTGGTGAATTTATTGGTGCATAGAATTCTGTCAACTTCTAGTATCATCAAGTGTTTTTTAACCATTACAATTTGAGTGTGTGAATTTTTGACCTATGGCAGATGAATTAACAGCAGTTACTAAACATAGATCATTGATTCAGTTTTTGTGTAAAAAAATACCATTTCATTAACTTGCCACTTGATGGTCACATGTGGATTCTTTGAGGAACTGAGATCCTTCTTTGAACATAGTCCATGAGTAGTATATTTCAAACATGATAAGACTTTTGTTTAAACTTGAGCTCATTTGTTTTGATCATCTTGTATTGTTCATAGGCAACTCATGATCTTCATACCAACTCACATACCATTTCTTTGTTCTAAGATCCTTTGACTGAATTTCTTGTAGAACTCATCCATCACCATATCTTGCACTTGCTCCAACCATTTCCTACCGTTAATTCCACCTGTTCTGAACTTTGATTTTCAAAAATGCATTTCCAAAACTCTTATGGCGTAAGCGTTCGAATTTTAAGTTGAGCGCATTATTTGAAGGAATGGTCAGCACCATCGTGGTCCTTAGGAAATTTCAAGCAGGATAGGCTTTTATTCCACTGAATTTGGTTGAGATTTGAAGAAATTGGATTGAAAACGCATTTGGTTTTTTTTGTTTTGGTATGCCTTGTTTTGCCCAGCCACACGTCTTGTTAAGTTTATGAATTAATGGGATGGCATTAATACACGGATGTATCGCCACCCCAGTGGTTAAACGCCTTGCCATAAGTATCTTGCCTTGCCATTAGACCTGTGTTCGACCCCCAGCGGGGGCGTTTTTATGTTATTTTCATTTTATTCCTTTGCTTTGATATTTTTTCTCATTCCATTTGTTTCACACGCTTGGAGTTGGTTGGTTTGGTTTGTTTTGAGCCTGCCACCCCAAGGCTTGGGTTCAAGCCTTAGGGAGGCACTTCCTTTATTTTTAATGACTTGTTTTCATTTCTTTTCATTTTATTTTAATTATTTTCTTATTTTTTATTTTATTTATTTAAAATAGTCTCAAATATCATAAAATCCCAAAAAATTATTTGTCTATTATTTTAAGTGTGTTGTTTTATTTTCCATCCTTTTATTTTATTTTTTCATTTCATTTTATTGTTTTTATTTTGAATTTATCAATTTATTTTCTTTCTCCTTTCACTTGTGAGTGAATTATTTAGTGTTTACTTGGCCTTATGCCATGATCCCCCTAGGATTCCTAGTCCCTCCGTTTAGGATGAGAGTAGGAGAGACATTAGGTGTTCAATCCTTTGCATGATAACATTAGGAAGTTTCCCTTTACCTCAATCTTAGGATCACCATTGCATGACAACTTTAGGTTTGGTTTAGTCCCCCTTTAGTGTGTCTTTTCTCTTATCATCTCAAAACAATCACAAAACACCTAATAAAGGTTAATGATTATTGTGCGTTACGAGCCTTAAGCACTTGGGAAAGGGTTGTTGAGGGGTTTCCCTTTAATGGCTTGGATGTTTAGTGTAGCACCATTTGGGTGATATGCGACGCATTCACTCCTAAGTCATAGTCTCTAGTGCGATATGAATTACAAACAATTCTCAAAACACTTCTTCTCTAAAAAAACACAAACAAAAAAAAACATTCAAACTCCTTTTTGTCCTTTGGGACCTTTAACCTTGGAAAATCATTTTTATAAAGAGAGTTTTTTTAACTCTTGGTTCTAGCGCAAACGGTAATGCCTAAGTCTCCAATGGTCGAGTTGTATACACCAACTGCTAGAACTGATTGTTAACCCTACTCGGATAAAACAGTTGAACAAACCTGTGTTCCCTTTTATCCCGAACTACGTTTGCTCTGATCTTTCATACCAGATGAAATTACGTAGGCACAAGACGCGATGTCTTGGCGAGCAACCTTCCCCCCTTTCACCCGTAGTTAGCCAAACTACGTTGACTCTGACTTCTCACTTCAGATGAGATACGTAGGCACAAAGCGCCGTTGCTTTGCCGAGTCACTTCTTTTTCTTTTGTCCTTGAGCCTTTATCTAGATAGTTTCAATCACCCCTTTAGATAGACAACAAGCATGGATCCCGTCGAGTACGACGGACGTGAAGGGTGCTAACACCTCCCCTTGCGTAACCGACTCCCGAACCCGAGATTTGGTTGCGATGACCGATCTTATCCCTCTTTTTGTTAGGTTTTCTCTGAGAATTTCCTTTCCCTCTCTTGGGATAAATAACGCACGGTGGCGACTCTTCTGTCATTGTCGGCCTCGATTTTCGCAGTAGCGACAATATCAAGCGACATTTATTTTGCCCAGCGACCGATTTTATTTTGTTTTGCATTTTATGTTCATCCAAGAAAGTAGCATTCATGCTATCGCAAGCAATCTCATGGTTACAACATTCAAGAACACATTCTAGAAGCTTAACAGGGTTCAAAACAGCAAGAAACGGGCAAATAGGAAGGTTTCCCTCCAAAAGGCATAAGAATTCAAATTTTGAAGGTGTTAATCGGTTAACGCATATGGTTAACCGATTAACCAATGGAAAATCAGCCCAGATTCAAAAATTCAAATGGGTTAATCGATTAACCTATATGGTTAACCGATTAACCAATGTGATTTTTGCCTCTGTACGTGATTTTTCAATGCAGAGCCATTTGGGGTCCAATTTTGGTCATTTGGAAATTCATTTTTACACTTGGGAAGGATCTAGAACCATTTTGAAATTTGGATTAGTTTTCAAATTAATTCTATTCCCTCCAAACTCCCACTCCTAATTCCATTCCAAATTTTCTAATCCACTTTTCAAACCTTGCTTTGGATCCAAGCCAAAAGGGTACTTAAGTGATTCTCCAAACAAAAGGGGGCTAACCTTCATTTTTTCACTCTCATTTCAAAATTGATCTCACTTCTCTCTCAATTCTCCAAATTTCCTCCATAGTCAAAACCTTCACCAAATCTCTTTTCTACTTGAAATCCTTGATTCTTCATTGGAATAATTGATTTCTAAGAGCTAAACCGTCATCTATCATCTCCATTAGATCATTTTCTTCATTCAATTTTCGTGCAAATTCAGATCTGAAATTGGAATTAGAAGTGATTATTTGAAGTAATTTGGCTTAATCTTGAAGGATTTCCATCTTGATTACAAGGATTAGCTTGGATCTTGAAGTTTTCCGAATTTTCTTGCTTGGATCTGTTCGATTAAGGTTGAATCAACATTAACCAAAGCAATCCTCCACTTTGTAGGTTGGATTTCTGATCCGATTTAATTTTCGAGCTTATTTGCATAATCATGTTAATTTTTATCTTTGATTGATTTTAATGGATTTTGGTCCATTAAGAATTGTGATCTCGCTGTAATAGCATGTTGACATGCTAATTGTATCACTGTTTGCTGGTGTATTTTCGTGCATAATTGATTATGTGATCATTGGTATGTTTGGAGAAGTGATAAGCTGTTGAGAAGTGATTCAGCTTTGCTGTTTTCTGCTGTTGGCACAGTGTTAATCGGTTAACGCATATGGTTAACCGATTAACCATCACAAATTTCCATATTTTTCAAAGTTTTCACAGTGTTAATCGGTTAACGCATATGGTTAACCGATTAACCAGTTCAAATTTTCAAATTTTTAAACGTTAACAGTGTGTTAACCGATTAACCCTGGGGGTTAACCGATTAACACTGTGCTGGCAGGCCTGTTTTGCAACTTTGTTTGATTGTTCGCATACCGTTTCACTTCGAATCTTCATAAATTGATATGATGCATTAGGAATGAAATGTTTTTGGTGTTTGCCACTGTTTGTGTTTGATTGATCATGAGTTTGTTGATACTTGTGTTCATTTTCCACTTGGATGCATACTTATGGATATGGTTCAAAGTGATGACTCTTTGCATGTTCGTTTGTTTTCATTTTTTTCTTTCCTTTCCATGTTTGCATCATTCTTGCATCGCTGTTGAGGTCGAGACGTGCTTGTGGCGGCTGCTGCCCCACACATTTTTCTTCCCTCCTTCCATTCTACGTGTGCATTTTCATGTTTGCATCTTTTACTTGTGATTGAATTTACTTGGTGCTTTCTTGTGCCTTTTGCCATGATCCCCATAGGGTTCCTTGTTCCTCCGTTTAGGTTGGGAGTAGGAGAGACATTAGGTGTTCAATCCAAGCATGTTAACGTTAGGGTAGATGTTCCCCCTTTTCTAATCCAAACTTTAGGACCACTTTGCATGATAACGTTAGGTCCGAGTTTCCTTTAGACCTTCCGTGCGCCTCTCTCTCTCATCTTCGAACAATTCTAACTCACTTAATAATGATTAAAGAATTTTGCGTGCTACGAGCCTTAAGCTACTTGGGAAATGATGATTGGGGGGGTTGCCTCTCAATTGTCTAGAATTTTAGCATATGTCCTTTGGACGATATGCGACGCATTCGCTCCTAGGTCATAGTCTTTTGTGCGACATGAGGTACAAATCAAATTCAAAACACTTATTCTCTAAAAAACACAAAAACAAATCATTGAACTTCTTTTGTCCTTTGGGATCTTAATAATGGAAAATATATTCAGATACAAGAGTGTTGTTAACTCTTAGTTCTATCGCAAATGGTAACGCCTAAGTCTCCAATGGTCGAGCTGCATACACCAACTGCTAGAATTGCTTGTTAACCCTACTCGGGCCTAAAAACGTTTGAACCAACCGGTGTTCTTGTTAGCCCGAACTACGTTTTCTATGATCTCTCATACCTGTTGAGAGTACGTAGGCACAAGACGCAATGTCTTGGCGAGCAACCTTCTCCCCTTTCACCCGTAGTTAGCCGAACTACGTTGACTATGACTTTCCCATTGCACGAGGGAATACGTAGGCATAGAGCGACAATGCTCTGCCGAGTCTCTTTTCTTTTCTTTTTGTCCTGCAAGCCTGTAGCATAGATAGTAAACACACCCTTAGATAGACAACAAGCGTGGATCCCGTCGAGTACGATGGACGTGAGGGGTGCTAATACCTTCCCCTTGCGTAACCGACTCCCGAATCCAGGACTTGGTTGCGATGACCTTGTCTTTCCCTTTTCGTCAAGTTTTTCCGATCGTTTCCTTTCCCTCTCTTTGGGATAAATAATGAAAGGTGGCGACTCTTCTGTTTTGCGCCAGGTGTTTTTCGCAGTTGCGATAGCTGGCGACTCTGCTGGGGACTACGATGGTTCCCTATGCGAGTCAGTCCTAGCGCTTGTCTGTTACGTGTTTGGGTGTTTATTTTATGTACATTATCTGTTGTATATTCTTGCATTTTGCATTCTTGCTGCTGCTGTGTTGTGGGTTGGGTTGTTCCATTGAGAGATAAGCCAGACCTGGGCTTGAGTATACACACAGGATTAGTGTGGAGAGTAGTGGGAGCTTGTGTGGCGTTTGGCCATGCAATAGCTCGCGCGAAATTCACGTTCAGACAAGGTTTTTCTTTGTATCCTGCGCGTCTGGTGCAGTTGAGGGAATATTGACTTAGAGAGACTGTCGACTCTGGAGACCGTTCATTTGGAAGGTCAGCTAAGTGAAGCCGCTTCGTTAGACTATGATGCCAAACCAGAAATGGTGAACGTATCATTGTTTCTTGAAAGTCTGTGACGCTGACCACCCGCATAGGATGCCGTACCTTTCAAGACTAAAACCCACATGTGAGAGCGATGGGTTTTTGCATGAAACCTGGCCTTCAACCAACCCTGATTTTCTCGTCAGTGCAAAATTTTGATCCTGAGTGTTCCATTCAGTGTATTATCTCAGTGTTTTGATTAGAGCGGAGCTCTGGTTGAGTTCAGTCAACGACACAACAGCGAGTTTGAGCATTGGATACCTTGATCCCATGTTTGCATTTACATAATCATCCTGCATTTAACATAGCATGTTTGTGTGGGTTACAGGTTCTTGTCTTTCCCTTGATTCTGGTACTGGTCTTCTGCAGAGATGGAAACAAGAAGAAAGAGGATTGTTGTGTACAAGTTTCCAGCAACTGAGTTGGGACCTTTATTTGTCCTGATTTCCATGGCCGATCCTGGTGTTCTTGCAGCTTTCAGGGAACAGTATGGTGGAATTTTGATGTTTGTCCGTAAGCTCACGAGTTACGAGCATGGAGCTATTCATACCCTGTTGCAGTTTTATGATCCTCCGATGCGCTGTTTCACATTCCCAGATTATGTGTTGGTCCCGACTTTGGAGGAATTTGCTTACATCTTAGGGGTTCCGATTCTGAACAAAGTGCCTTTCTTCAGCTCCGAAGAAAAGCCTAATCTCGAGAAGTTGTCTGCCGCTCTTTATTTGTGCGCCTCTGACTTGGCAGATCATGTTATTAGAAGAAACGGAGTTCCCGGATTTACTTTACCCTTCTTTGTCGACAAAGCCCGAGAGTATGTTGACAAGGGTTGTTGGGTGGTTTTCAGTGCTATCTTGGCTCTGTGTGTCTATGGCATTATGTTGTTCCCTAATGTATCGGACTTTGTGGATTTTGATGCTTTTCATATCTTCGCTTCTAGAAACCCCGTACCTACTCTCCTGGGAGACTTGTATCATTCAGTGAATTACAAGAACGAGAAAAGAAGAGGAAAAATGGTTTCTTGTTGCGCACCACTGTTGCATAAATGGTTTGTTGATCACCTTCCTCACTCTGGAGCTTTTGTGGATTCCGCAAACTCATCTGAATGGTCGAAGAGGCTTATGGGTTTAACGGAGAAGAATATTGTTTGGTTCAACCGAGACTTGCTGGGTCGTGAGCTTATCTTTAGTTGTGGTAGCTTTCCTAATGTGCCCTTGATGGGGAGGAAAGGCGGTATCAATTATAATCCTTCTCTTACTGTGAGACAATTTGGTTATGCTTTGAAAGGACATCCAAAAGAAGAGGAAGTGTAGGAATCTCTGTACTTCACAGGTGTAGCTGATCCTTGTATCTCGGCCAGATTCGTGGACGCTTGGGGTAAAATTCACAAGAAGGGAAAGCTTTCTTTAGGCAAAGGAGATTGTAGAGCCTATGCTCGCTACTCGGATTGGATTCGGAAAAGGGTTGAAGAGGTACTATTGCCGTTTCTTTTTGAAGCACCACTGTATCCCTTAGTCATTGAGCTGCCCACAACCGTCGACATCCTGAGATATACCAAGCTTTGGGCAGAGAAGGAAGAGTTGTGCAAAGAGAATGAAGAGTTGAAACAGGAAATCAGTCAGTTGAAACATGATAAGGGTGAAGTTGTTTATTTGCCTAAGACAAAGTCAGAATCCTTGATCAAGTTGGAGAAAAAACATGCTGATCAGGTACAGGCACGAAAGCAAGTTGGTCTTGATCTGAAAAGCACTTATGATGTTTTGAATATTAAGAAGGAAGATTTAGACAGAGCCTATCTGAAGATATCCAAATTCAATGAGCAGTGGAATACTACTGTGACTGCCAACAAGAAGAGGGAGGACCAGCTTCGTATTCAGGTTGATAAGCTAAAGGCGCAATTCAAGGCTAAGGAGAAAGCAATATTGTTGGAATCATTCAGCCGGAGCACGTTTGAGCATAAGTACCAAGAGGCATCATCAGCACTTGAAGAGGTCAAACACGCACAGGTGTGAAGAGACCCAGACTTGAGAATGCATTTGGTGAAGGTGCCTGGGAGGATCATTGTCATTATCTCCGAGATGTGATACATAAGAGGGATGTCCTTGTCAGAGAGTTAATTGAGAGACCAGACCATCCAGACACAAGAGAGATGCTTAAGGAGTCTCAGGACTGGAGTAGAGATCATGGCTACTAGGGAGTTTTGTCTTCTATAGTTTCATTTGCTGTTATATCTTGATCATCACCAGGGATGTTGGATGAGATCAATACCTCTTTGCATGTGGATATTTCTCATTTGATTGTATCGTCTCAGCTTTACTTGATATATGAGAAGATTTACTGTGGTGTTCTTATCCATCTCTACTGTTCTTGTTATTGAAACCGGAATCAAGGGGAAGATCACCCTGTGCATACATAGACATGTTTGCATTTTGCATCTTGCATTTTTATTTGCATCGCAGGTGTTCTAGGTGGCCTTATGTTACTAACTCTGCTGGGTTTGTGAAGGTAGAAGGATTGAGGAGTTCAGTATCCACTCGGGGAATCAACGAAGAGGAATGGATCAGATTCGGGCAGAATTGAGAGAGCTCCGAAGCTAGATGGGGCGATTCACGGGGGACATGCAGGCTTTGTGTTAGGGCCAGAAGGTGCTAAGGGAAGAAGTTCATCAGCTGAATACTCGTATGAGCCTGATCACAGAAGTGATACGGAGTGTGCTAAGGAAGGAGGGTGATCAGATGCCTAAAGCTGCAATAGAGATGCTCGTTCCACTTTTGTCCATGGAACCTATCCCAAGGCAGGATGTGCCTCGAAGACCTGTTGCACGACTTGAGAGCCTAGAGTTGCCACGTCAGCAGCTACCTCTTGTTTCCCAAGAAAATCTTAAGACCCGGAGGTATGCTCAAAGGACGAAGTAGCTTGACAGGATCTTTGACCAGGTCCCAATGACTTATACTCAGTTGCTGCAAGTCTTGCTTCAGCTTCGGTTGGTCGAACTATGAAAGTTGTCTCTGCTAACTGGTGAGCCACCGCCAGGCTATGATGTAAGTGCCCATTGTGATTTTCATGCTGGGGCACCGGGGCATAATGTTGAGAACTGCAAAGCTTTTAAGCACATAGTTCAAGATCTAATCGATGCAAAGGAAGTTGAATTCACGTCGGGCGGCGTAAGTGTGCCAGGTGGTCTTGGGCCATTCACTGCAAAAGAGGTGGTTGTTCCTCTTACTTCTCCTGAAGCTGCCTTGGACCAAGAGGATGTCTTGCAATTTATGACTTCTGAATCTCCATGCCCACAGCTATTTCCGGTTCCCGGGATAAGTCTGAGGACGAAAGTGTCTGAGCGCGAGAAGATCCCTAGTCGGCGCTAACAACCTCATGCTCCTTGGCAGCAAAATCATCGGCGCCAAAATCACAACAAGCCTCGTAACAATTTGGAAAGAAGGAAAGCTCCTCTTCATCCAATGTCGATGTCGTACAATCAACTTTTGCCACATCTGATTCAGAACTCATTGGTGGAGCCTCAGACTCTCAAGCCGGTGCCAAAGTCGTACCCTCCTGGGTATGATCCCAGTGTTTAATGCGGATATCATGGAGGATCCATATGACACTCAACTGAAGATTTTCAGGCCTTTCAAGCCAGGGTGCAACAGCTGATCAGCAAGAGGCACATTTCCTTTCAGAGAGGAAGATTGAGGATGCACATCGACCTTTCATCTGATTGAGTTTAAAGATGGCTGACTCAGCAGCAAGTCAAGATTCGAAAGCCCGGTTCCCCGAAGCTGGCAATCTCTTTTTTATCATGTCATTTCTTTGCATTTGTAGTTTCTTTCCCGTTTAAATACAAAACTCATTTGTAAAATTGTATTGTTTTAAATTGATATTGATAATCAAATGAATATGCATGTTTTATTTAATCCATTTGTGTTTACTTGTGTTTTTAGTTAATGGTCTAACGCTTGTTTCAGTGGAATCCGGGGAGGATGACGAAATTCAAAGACGAACTTCCGGTTGTATACTTTTGAATGAAACCTGCTGATGATGTACATGCATTGTTTCAAATTCCTAAACACCGGAGGTATAAGGAAGATAATCCCTTGTCAACCCCTTTGAGTCTAGTAGTAGGAGTTCTTTTCTGAAAAACGAAAAAACCCTCAATCCTAAACCGGTGCAGGGTAGGTGTTAGCTAATTTGGCCAAGCGTCCAAATTGCGAAAGGAGTGTTCCCGTTCGAGGGTTAATCACACCTCTAGAGGTCGTGCTTAAAACACCACAATGGTTACCCCTTGCCGACCAAGGAGTGAAATAGTCACAATCCCTCTAACAAGTCAGACAAGCCAGTGTCACACGATTTGCTCAAAAAAAAGAAGAAAAAAAATCAAAAGAAGAAGCCCGCTAAGTCGATGACTTGAAAACATGTGGCTTAGGTAAAAATTAGGGCATCCTGCTGGACTTTGAAATCAAAAGAAGCTCAAAAGAGCCAGTCCAGGCAAAAATAGGGAAATCGAAAAAATGATGATGAAAAACAAGTCGTGTGATTCGGGCACCAAAAGACGAAAAGTGAGTGACTGCCACTCCCAAAATCTTGTGATTTCCTGAACCTCACTCCTATCATTCAACCTTTGAAAGGTGAGAGCTAGTGTCGATTTAGCTGAATATAGGATTGGAGAATATCACGGAGAATGGGTGGGTTAAAATAAACTTTGGGCCTTTATCCTTTCTTTCTTAACCCTGAACCTGACCAAGTTACAACCTTCAAAAGTCCTAATTGAAGCATGGTGGTTTCAAAAGCATACTTCGGTAAAGATCGCGTCGAAACTGACTCCTAAAAAGGATTCTGCTCAACTTGCAGGTTTTAAAGTTGACATTCTGATAAGTGATTCGTTCGCTTTATGTCACAAATATTTTTCCAATGAATAGACTTGGATTTCAAAACTGTCATATGCATTGCATGAATATATCTATTATGCAGAACAATTTGTTTTACTTTCGAGTAAGCGCTTAACAGTAGGAAAGTCTCCATAGTAAAAAGTTTGATCAGGATAGAATGCAGAACACCTGAATACTGAACCAGGGCCAGCTATATCAGATGATCACATCATGGGAGCCAGTCATCCAAAAGATAGTTCATCTGAAGACAGGCAGGTTAAAAGTCGGTAAGCCTCTCGCAGCAAGAGATATCATCCCTAGTGAAGTCAACCAATTAGGGGCAAAGTCATTGCAAGGTTGGGGAAGATTACCCTAGAAGCATCGAAGCTATTCTAGAGGGTAATTAATATGAAGCACCTCTTCGAGGGAAAATTGAACTACACTGGGGCAGTTACTCAAGCAAGGCTATTCTCCCCAACCAGAGTTCGTCATCAGTGATGGAAGGTTGTGTCTCTATCCCCAGTAGAGCTGTGAGCCAGTAAATGTATATGCCTATACCTGGCAGTCAGTCGGTACACCTTTAATTCTCGCAGATTGCAGATATGTGCTTACCATCCAGCAAGTCAGGATTGGTTGTTTTTCCACCAGGTAGGTGTGGAATCTTCCTCAGCAGTTGAACGGTACACATTTAGCTCCAGCAGATTGTCTGTGTGCATTCATTCCTTGGCGGTGCAAGATTGGCTTATTCAGTAGAGTAAGTAATCCCCACAGAGTCTGAGCAGGTGATTTTGTATCCCCTCAGAAGTCAAGTTACCATTGATGAGTCCATTCCTCATCTCCTCAAGCAGAGGTTGACGTTGATTCCCTCATTGCGGTATCCCCAGCGGAGTCGGAGGGGAAACATCTCTTCCCCATCTGAGTTCTCCTAGTATATTGGATTTAGGTCTTTGCAGTTGGCGTCGTTTCTCCAACAGAGGTGCCTGTTCCCCAGAATGTTGTATTCTGGCAGGCTATTCAGGGCTGATGCCCCTAGCAGAACGAGGTTAATCTCGGAAGGTGGACCGCTATCCTCTGTAGAGTCGTTGATTCCCCCAGTAGGCGGACGAATTCCCGTGTGTGGATTTTTCCCCCGGGTAAGGTCGCCTATTCTCCAGAAGGTTTATATTCTGAAAGGTCATTCACGGGGTTTTCCTCAGCAATATTTGATATAATCCCCAGCAGAGTAGAATTACCGTCTATCAAATTGTTCTATCTCCAACCGGTTCGTTTGCTATTCAGGAATTTCTTGCAGGAGTTTATTCAAGGCTTGCTTCCCCGGCTTAAGTCTAGTTTACTGGCATGTGCTAGCTATCCCCAACAGGGCCATTTTTTTCCTAACAGGGTGGTCTCCGTATCTTCAGCATTTATTTTGTTGATTCGGTTCCGTTGCATTGGCATCATGCATAGCATCCTCAGAAACGCGTAGCATTTCCATTTCGTATGGAGCATTATGCCATATTCAAACATGTGCATGTGCAGCATAAGCCAGGTGGTTATTGTTGTTTCAGGTGATCTCCGGAAGGTTGACGTGTTCGGTAAAAGATTCGGGATAGTGGTGTTCATGTTATCTTTGGCTTCCCAGTGAAGTATCGACAAAGTAACTTGGTTCCCCATCAGGGTTATTTGTTCAAGTTCTCTCTTTTCCTCAGCGGAGTTCCTTTCGGATTTTTCATCAGAAGTTTGTCGACTTCGTGCTGATCTGACGGCGAGTCAGAGGCTCGCTTTTATTTAGCGGGTGTCTGACGGTGATGTCAGGGGTTTATCAGCCTCAGGTTGATCTTGGTCTTCGGGTTCGAGGTTTTGTTCTATTCAGCAATTGTCAACTTGTTTGTGGAGGTTTATCAGTCAATCTTTCTCAACTTTGTGTTTGTATGGCGGCGATGCTAGGTGCTTATCAGATTTGAGTTGTCTGGCGGCGATGCCAGATGTTTGTTAGCTTCTCGGTGATCCGATTCTGAGTTCATTGTTTATGGGTAGCAATAGACGTCTGTCGCTTCCGCGAAAATAAGGTGCCGGCAAAACAGAAGAGTCACCACCTTTCGTTATTTATCCCTCAGAACGGGAAAGGAAACGATCGGAAAAACCTGACGAAAAAGGTATAAGACAAGGTCATCGCAACCATTGTCTGGGTTCGGGAGTCGGTTACGCAAAGGGAAGGTATTAGCACCCCTCACGTCCGTCGTACTCGACGGGATCCACGCTTGTTGTGTTTACTGGACGAGTTGGTTTATCTATCTACCTATCAAGGCTGGTCTGAAACAGAAAAGAAAATGACTCGGCAAAGCGTCGCACTTTATGCCTACGTATTCTCATCAGAGAATGAGAAATCAGAGTCAACGTAGTTCGACCTACTACGGGTTACGGGGAAGGTGGCTCGCCAATACATCAGTACTGTGCCTACGTACTCTCAACAGGTATGAGAGATCAGAGCTTACGTAGTTCGGGATACTACGGATTATGGGGATTCAGATTCATCTGTTTTATCGAGTAGGGTTAAACAACAGTTCCAGCAGTTAGGGGCAAAGCCTGTTTGCGTTGGCGCTGAAGTTTAACGACACTCTTTTCTTTAGAAAAGTTTTCCTTTGAATTATGGGCCCACGGGGCAAAAAGGTTTGAAGTTTGTTTTCTGTCTTTTACGAAAGAAGTGTTTTTTCATTGTGTTTGCAATTTCAATCGCACTAAAGACTATGACCTGAAAGTGAATGCGTCGCATGTCACCCAAAGGGTACCATACTAAACATCCAGACTGTTGGAAAGAAACTCTCCAACAATCCTTTCTCAGATAGCTTAAGGCTCGTAACGTACGAAAGAAATCATTCATGATTACTGTATCTTAAGCTGTTTTGAGATGAGAAGAGAACAGGCTCAACTAAAGGGAGACTATCAAGTCCTACTGTTGTCATGCCAAGGATTCATCCTATGGTTGAAGTTTGAAACAGGGAACTCCTAGAAGTTATCATGCATAGGTTTCAACCTAAAGTTCTATCATCACTTCCTTATCAAAGGAAATGAGATTCCTAAGGGATCATGTCAATGATACACAGAAACGGCTAAAGCATCAGCTTAAACAGTAAGCAGTAATACAGTAAATGACTGTAAAATGCATGCAATGCAAGTGAGGGAGGAAATGTGTGTGGGGCAGCAGCCTCCACAAGCTCATCTCAACCTCAAGCCAGAATGAATAACAGTAATCATACTGAAATAAAACATGCCATCAAGCAAAATACAGTAAACTGCAATCATACAGAAGAAATAAAATCATGCTATCAAGCACAATAAACCACATGGGCAAGGGAGCTGGGCTCTACCGAATACCCGCAAGCAAAGCCATACAGTAACAATACAAGCAGATGGAGCAACTCAACCTCTAGTGCAATCATGCTCCTAGCTTAAAGTCTAGATATGAACTTATTCTAATGCATCAAGCAAGTCAAACAAGGCACATCAATACATAAAAGAAACAGACAAGAAAGCAGATCAACTCCTCTCTCAACTCCAAACCTCAGCTCTTCTAACAGCAACTCAGTCTTCAGACATCAATCACTCTTAACAAATATCAATTTGCTTCTCCAGGTTTCAACCCTTCAAACATAAGTTTCAACTTATTCTCTCTTCTCTAAGCTTCAGCTCCTTAATCAGTTCCACCTTCAGGCCTCACTCTTAACCACAAGTATTAACTTGATTCCTTCAGGATCTCCAAGCTCCAAAGTAAGTATCAACTTCCTTTATTCTTCAAGCCTCAGCTCTTCACTCAATCTCAATTGAATCCTCCTTCATAAGTATCAACTTAGTCTTCAAGCTCTCAAGCTCTCTTTGCTTTACCAGTCTCAACTTGGTCTTCTCTTCCTGCAAGCTTCAGCTTCTCAGAGTAACCTTTAGTCACTTAGAAGTATCAACTTCATCCTTCAGTCTTTAAGCCTCAGCTCTTCATTCAGTCTTTACTGGATCTTCATTGGGTCTTCAAGTATCAACTTGCTCTCCTTGCTTTCCAAGACTCAGGTGGAATGGCAATGCTCAAGGAATCATCCTCTTCCATACTCTTCAATGAAGTCCTCATCTTCAAACTCAAGCCCAACATCTCTCAAGATACTCAAACCAGAAGAAATCACCTAACTGGATAAGCTAGGATATTAAACTGCTTATTAACCACCAAAGGTGACCTATAAGGGTTTAACATCAAAGGAATGGTTCCCTCAAAAATTCTACTTCCTAGGTACCATCACTTATCCCTCCAAAGGAGGGAGGTGAATACCATGGAAGGACCTTGAATCATGGGGAAGAATGGAGGTGAAAGATACCATCCATGTTTAAGAAAGAAATTAACTAGGTCTAAGCTCTTCTTAATTCCTAACCCTAAAACAACAATAAAAAAAACAAGGCTCCAAGCTCTCAAGCTCCTTCTTCAATATTCAAGTCTTCTACTATGCTCCTCCATGCTCCTCAAAGCAAGACCAAGCCCACCAAGCCAAGCAAAAACCCACAAAGCAAGACAAACAAAATGCAAGCCCACAAGGGCAACACAAACAACAATCAACTACAAAAATCAATTAAAAATAGTATACTATTATATTAAAATCTAATATGATTTATAAGGGATCCTATATACCTACCCTTAATACCCTATATGCCCCAATGTCTAACTTGACCTAGAAACCCAAAATTCTAGTGTTATTGTGGACCTAGGTTAAGGATTGACCTAATTCTATACAACCTAAAGTCACCTAATCAAAACTAATCAAAAATTAATCACAAAATTATGGAATAAATCCATATGGGAGCTAAAGTCCTAATCTAACTATCCTAAAAAGAATGGCCTAAAAATTCAAAGGTAACTAGCTAAACAAAATTCTACAAATCTATGCATCAACATAAAATGAATTAAAAGCTATTAAAAGAGAAAATACACAAAAAAATATTAAAAATGCATGAAATGCAAATATTTTGATCTTATAATTTTCTAGACATTAACATGAAATAGGAGAAAAAACTCCCATGCAAAAATCATCATTTTTCTATTTAATATGATTTTTCAAAGTTTAAAATAAAATGGAGAAAAAGAAAATAAAATGGTAAAACATTGGTGCAGATAGCAATGCCATACAGTTCAAATCATGGATGGGCTTGAAATGGGGGTGCAAACAATAAACACGCTAGGCCCAACTTTCAATCAGAAAATCAATTCAAAAATATAAAGAAAAAAGATAAATACTCGGTGCATTTAGTAAAGAAACTCAGTTCAAATTCTCAATGGGCCATGAAAGGGGGTGGGCATAGCAAGTATCAACTTAAGCCCAAAACCACAGTTTTAATGAAACGCCGCGTTTAGGGTATCTTCTCAGAATCCCTCTTTAAACGAAATTGAATCTTAGCCGTGGGATCAAGATAGAGTCAACAAGTCCTTGCCTCATCCAACGGTTAAAACGTTATCTTCTTCCTCCAGCCATGGAAATGGAGGGAAAGCTCCATGAACAGAGCTTCAAATCCCTAGCTCGGACTCCCTCCAAACTCAACCAAAATCCATGGTTCAAAACCCTAATCTGCTCTAAATTCAATGTTGATCACAACCATAGCCTTAGAATTCAAAGAATCATCCTCAATCTCTAAACACGATCCAAGATCAAAACCATGCTCAAACTTCAATTCTAACAATTCTTGAAATTGATTGGCTCAGAATGATCACCACCTCACACTGGTTAAATCTTGCTATTAAACTCATGCTATGCTTGACTATATCTAGTGTTCTTGATCAAAAAAAAATGGTGTCACTAACTCAAACTTCACCAAATGATCTCAAACTTCCCAGAATCCATCTCCTACTTGTCTTTAACCATTCTAACCTAACAATTCTAACTAATTATGCTTAAATTATGGTGTAGAAGAAAAGATGCAAACCTGTCAAATCTTGATTATCAGATAGGGCAAACCTCAACTTCAACCTCTCAAACTCTTCAGAAACACTCCTTGATTGATGTTAAAGCTTCTGTTTGCAAAAGATTTGATCCAAGAAGCTTGAATCTCCAAACCCGATGGTGACTTGCAGCTCCCAAAATTCAAAAGCCAACTCTTCAATTCTTCATGATCTTGCCCTCAATTTGGTATGCACACATTCAGTATGATCAATGGAAGGTGTTAGGATTGAAAGAAGCAATGGAAATGGTGTGGAAAGTAGAAATTGATTTAAACTTGCAATGGAAGAAATTGAAATGGCTATCTCACTCTCCTCTCTAATCTCTCACCAACCTTGTATCTGAGTAAGTTCTAAACACTATATAGGATGGTTCAGACCCATCCAGAACTTTCTGGAATCATCCAATGAGAATTTGGGATTCTCATGTCATGCGTTTTTGATTTCCATCCATCTCATGTATCCACTTGTGCTATACCTCTTGCAGCAGCTTGTTCTCCTTTGAAAATCTCCTTAGATGAGATATATGAGGTGTTAAGACACTTAGCTAGCTTGTGTATTGAGTTTCCTTGTGTTTTGCATTTGTACCTTAATATGCAAGCAACCATTTTTCAAAGCAAGTCCATGATCTAGGCCTCAATTCAAAAATGTGGCGGAAGCATTGTTTTTAAAATACGTTTTAGAGTCAAAATGACCTATTACATGCCATGGTTTGGATGTGTAGCTTGAAAATTTCAATTTCCAACTTTGACTTATTTAACTTATACCTCCATTTTAGGTCATTTTTACCATTTTGAGCTACAAGCCTTTTCAACATCTCATGACCTCCTTACTAGCCTTAAAACATCATTTTAAGCAAGTTTTATGTTGAAGATTTTTCCATTTGAAGCTTGGAAATAGGAGTTATGGCCTTATGCTTGAAATGACCTGTAATCTCCAAATGACCAAAATGCCCTTGACTTGTCAAAGCCATAACTTGAGTTATACAAATCCTATAAAGGACTTCTAGTACTCTCTAGAAAGCTAAGAAGATAAGGAACAACATTCATGTTGACCAAATGTTCATGGGAATCATCCTTCTTGGGCAAACGTTGGATGCAATTTGGGTGACTTTCAAGGCCCCAGATTCACATACCTTAGATGACCTGTAACTTGTCAAAGTAATAACTTGAGTTCTACAAATCATATCAAGGACTTATAGCACTCAAATTAAAGCTAAGAACAAGCTCTACAACATTCATGTTGGGGGTAAGATGAGATGACAATCACATCTTGAGCTAAACTGCCTTGAAGGTAGGGGTCAAACTAGGGGATTTTACACTGTCAAGCCTTAGAAACCCTAGCTTGAAACTTCTCAAACTCTTCAATCATGATGAGTTGATCTTGGAATCATCCTTATAGCATCTCAATGCATCAATCCATGATCACATGGCTCTTGGATTAGGTCTCAACCCTCTCCAAATCATCAGTTGACCTAGGGTTGACCCAGTCAAACCCTAATTGCACCACTCATGGCTGAGTCTTCTTATTCTTGTACAATGACCTCTCTACGCTTCATGATGGCTTTCAATACATCTCATAAGCTCTCTCAAAGCTTCAAGTCCATCCTCATAGCTTCAGAATCATCTGAGGAGCTCCCACAACTCTCAAGTTAGGAGGCACACAACCTTGGTTTTAACCAATCTCTCTGAGGATCTCTTAACCTCTCTGACAAGGATATAAACCCTTGAACATTTGAATAAAATTCTTGGCTAGCTTCAAAGTCTTGTAGTGCTCTTGATTGGTAATCATACCTCTTGATCTCTTGCATACATGTCAATGAAATGCTAAAGAAATGTTGGTCAAATTTTGGGGTGCAACAGCTGCCCCTATTCAAACGGCTTGGACCTGACTGGGCGAGAAGCGAACGAATCTCAAACAATCAAGGTACGAGACGGTTGAATACTAACGAACCCGAAAATATGCCAACTGCGCAAGTACACGGTACTCTGACGGGAACAAATCTTCAAAAACTGAAATATTAGCTGCACGGCAACTAGCTGGAGAATTGGTCACACGGTAACCGGTAATACATGGTCGATCATGCCGTCAGGTATCAAGATTCCTCGGGACTCGTCAGGTCAACAATCAAGTTAGTCATGCCGTCGGGCATTCAAAGAAAACTTTCGGGCATCATCCGGACTCCATCAGTAAGTCGGGAATAGAATTCTCGGTCAATCATGAACCAATTGGGGATATCCAAACTTCTGCCATCAGGCACTCCGCATCAGCCGAGAGAACTGCTTTGTTAACACGGTGGGACTTCAATCATCAAGTCTTCAGGGGAAGTTTCAACTTCGTTGTTCAGAAACCTGTTGGGGATGTCGCATCTCTGCTGGGGATTCTGGAGAACTGTCAAGTAACTCTGCTTCGGGGATCCAGGAATCATTCTGGACGAATCAACTCTGCTGAGGACTTCAAGAATCATCTTGGACAAATAACTCCGCCGGGGACTTCAAGAATCATCCTGAACCTTTAACTATGCTGGAGATTTCAGGAATCATCCTGAGCAAACACTCTGCCGGGGACTCTAAGCATCAACTTGAGCAACCAACTCTGGCGACTGCACTGGGGATTTTAAGAATCATCTTAAGCAAACGACCTTGCTGGGGAATTCAAGACTCATCTTGAGCAAACGACTCCGTTGGGGAGAATTCAAGAATCATCTTGAGCAAGCAATTCTGCGTCGGAACACCTGCAAAACAAGAATGGTAACAACCTAGATCATGCTTATTATGCATATGCTTCGGCAATGCCGCAATGCTCCACACGGTGGAAATGCTACGCGTCTATGATAAATGTTGTGCAGTCATGCAAAATGATGCGATCCCGTCAGCAAAAGGAGTTGCCTCGGTCGAAGTACGTACCGTCGTACGATAACCGTGCAGTGCAAATGGCAGCATCTCGTGCCAATCTTTGTAGGTCACAACCATCTTCTGAACAATCTTCTTGATGTTTTTATTGGCCGCTTCAACGGCGCCATTCATCTTCGGCCGGTAAGGAGATGAGTTATGGTGTTCAATCTTGAAACTCTAGCACAACTCCTTCATCATCTTGTTATTCAGATTCGAACCATTATCAGTAATGATCCGCTCGGGAATTCCGTAACGACAGATGATGTCCCTCTTTATGAATTTAGCCACCACCTGCTTGGTCACATTAGCATATGAGGCTGCCTCCACCCACTTGGTGAAGTAGTCGATAGCTACTAGAATGAAGCGATGACCGTTAGATGCAGTGGGCTCGATCTTGCCTATCATGTCGATGCCCCACATGGAGAACGGCCACGGGGAGGACATGACGTTTAACGGGCACGGCGGCACATGAATTTTATCAGCATAAATCTGACATTTATGACATCTCTTCGCGAATTTAAAGCAATCTGATTCCATCGTCAGCCAGTAGTATCCTGCTCTCAGGATCTTTCTTGTCATAGCATGCCCGCCGGCGTGCGTACCGAATGTGCCTTCATGGACTTCTTCCATGAGCATACTCGCCTCTTTCTCATCTACACATCTGAGTAGCACGAGATCGTGATTTCTTTTATACAGAACTCCATCAGGATTGAGATAAAAATTTCCAGACAGCCTCCTCAGAGTCTTCTTATCCTGGGTCGACGCTCCCGTAGGATACTCCTTAGTCATAAGGAAAGTCTGGATGTCATGGAACCATGGCTTGCCGTCGGCGGCTTCCTCGATCGCAAAGACGAATGTAGGTCTATCAAGACGAGAAAGGACAATTCTTGGAGCCTCATTCCAAAAATTGACTTTATACATCGAAGCCAACGTGGCTAAGGCATCAGCCATCTGATTTTCGGCCCTGGGCACATGATGGAGTTCCACTCGATCAAAGAACGGAAGCAGCCTCCTGGCATAATTCATGTACGGCACCAAATTCGATTGACGAGTCTCCCACTCCCCTTTAATCTGGTTGATCACAAGCGCCGAGTCACCATATACGTCTAGGTTCTTGATTCTCAAATCAATTGCCTCTTCCAGACCCATAATGCATGCTTCGTACTCCGCTTCATTATTAGTGACTGGAAACGTCAGTCTCGCAGTGAACGGGATGTGGGATCCGTGGGGAGTCGTGATGATCGCCCTGATACCACTTCCATAAGAATTAACCGCCCCGTCAAATATCAATTTCCATTGGGATTTCCTATCTGGACCCTCGTCGGGCAACGGTTCATCGCAATCCTTCGCTTTGAGAAACCTAATATCCTCATCAGGGAATTCAAATTTCATCGGCTGATAATCCTCGGTCGGCTGTTCGGCAAGGTAATCAGACAATACGCTTCCCTTAATGGCCTTCGGGGAAACGTACTGAATATCGTATTCCGTCAACACCATTTGCCATCTGGCAATCCTGCCCGAAAGAGCTTGCTTCTCGAAGACGTACTTGATTTGATCCATCTTCGAAATTAGCATGGTGGTGTGATTGAGCATGTACTGTCGTAAATGTTTGGCAGCCCAGGCTAGTGCACAACACGTCTTCTCCAGCATCGAGTAACGAGATTCACAGTCAGTGAATTTTTTACTCAAGTAGTAAATGGCATGCTCCTTTCTTCCCGTCTCGTCGTGCTGACCGAGAACACACCCCATACTATTCTCAAGAACTGTCAAGTACATGACTAATGGTCGTCCAGCCACTGAGGGTATCAAGATTGGAGGTTCCTGAAGATACTGCTTTATCTTGTCGAATGCCTTCTGGAAATCCTCATTCCAGGTAATCGCCTGATCTTTCTTTAAAAGCTTGAACATCGGTTCACACGTGGCCGTGAGCTGAGAGATAAACCTTGCAATGTAGTTTATTCTGCCCAAGAAACCACGAACTTCTTTTTCTGTTTTTGGCACTGGCATTTCTTGTATGGCTTTTATCTTCGCAGGATCAACCTCGATGCCTCTTTCACTCACAATAAACCCCAGTAACTTTCCGGACCGTACTCCGAAAGTACACTTGTTAGGTTTCAGCCTCAACCTGAACTTCCTAAGCCTCTCAAAAAGCTTCAGCAAATTGACCAGATGTCCCTCCTCCGTTTGGGACTTCGCGATCATGTCATCAACATAGACTTCAATCTCATGATGAATCATGTCATGAAACAAAGTTACCATAGCTCGTTGGTAAGTGGCCCCTGCATTCTTCATACCGAAAGGCATTACCTTATAGCAAAATGTTCCCCAGGGCGTGATAAACGTTGTTTTCTCCATGTCCTCCGGCGCCATCTTGATCTGATTGTAACCGGAGAAGCCATCCATGAACGAAAACACAGAGAACTGAGCTGTATTGTCGACCAACACATCAATATGAGGCAGCGGGAAATCATCTTTAGGGCTCGCCCTATTCAAATCCCGATAATCGACGCACATTCGTACCTTACCGTCCTTCTTCGGTACAGGCACTATGTTGGCGACCCACGGAGGGTAAGTAGTGACCGCTAAGAAGCCAGCATCAAGCTGCTTCTGCACTTCTTCTTTGATCTTAACGGCCATATCTGGTCGCGTCCTCTTAAGCTTCTGCTTAACGGGAGGACAATCTTCTCGCAGCGGCAAGTGATGGACCACGATGTCCGTGTCAAGTCCGGGCATATCTTTGTATGACCAAGCAAAGACGTCACTATACTCTCTCAGCATTTCAACCAATCTTTGCTTGACATCATTCTGCAGTGCAGCCCCTATCCTGACGTTTCTGACGAGTTCTTCAGAACCCAGATTCACGATCTCGATCTCCTCTTCATGAGGCAGAATAACTTTCTCCTCTTGTTTCAACAAGCGGGCCAACTCTTTGGGAAGGTCTTCGTCCTCATCAATCTCTTCTTCGGCTTGATAGATCAGGAAATCGAAGTCGAAGTGAGTCGTAGAAGGTCCAGAGTCGATGTCATCTGTTATGTGGATCCTGCAATAACAAGGGTTAAGTTTAAAACAAGGATATGCAGGTTAGCACAAACCCTATTGCCATTTTATTATTTTTCAAAACAAATATAAAACAGGAATAACAGAGATCACAATATTTGAATACGAAGAAAACGCCTTTGATTTATTAACAAAATGCATGTACATAATCCAACAAGCCCCTAACAATAAAACCACTATGCCCCGGGTAAGGCATAGGGTTGTACAATGATTGGAAAAAGTAAATCATTACTCTTTGCTTGTCATCTGGATGATATCCTTGACGGACCAATTGTTGAGGCCCTCGCCTGGCTTGCTTGGCTGGATCCAAGAGTCGAGGTCACAGTCGCTATCTCCGCTGTCTTCAGACACCGCGTTGATGCTTTCAAAAATCACCCCTCCACTGGTAAACTGGATCGGCCCTTTACCTCGCGACGCACTGCTGGAAGAAGAAGAAGCTTCAGCTCCAGGAGAATATCCCAACCCAAACTTGTCTTGCTTGTTAGGTATCTCCAAAATTCGCCCCCAGCCTGGGGTAGATCCGGCTTGGACAACGACCCGAGCTTCCTTAAATGAGGAGAGAGTCATCTCTGGCTTTTCGGTGACCACATGAGCTACGTCCTTCATCTTGACAGCTTTGAACGCTTGGCATAGAGTCTCATGGATTTCGCCATCCATCTCCACATACTTGAAGGACGACAAATGGCTCACCATTATGTCTTCCTCGCCACACACGGTTACGATGCTACCTCCGACAGCATATTTGAGCTTTTGGTGCAACGTGGAGGTCACGGCACCAGCAGCATGGATCCACGGCCGGCCCAAGAGACAACTGTAGGCAGGCATGATGTCCATAATATAAAAGACCGCGTCGAACGTTTCCGGCCCGACTTGGATTGGCAGGGTCACCTCCCCGAAAACATGTCGTTTAGTTCCATCGAACGCTTTCACAACCAGATCACTGGGTGTGCTAATCACTCCACGAGTATCCAACTTCATTAATGCCTTCTTCAGAAGAACATTAAGTGACGAGCCCGTGTCCACCAACACGTGCGACATAATCGTGCCCCTGCACTCTATCGAGATGTGCAGAGCGCTATTGTGATTCCTCCCTTTTGGCGTCAGCTCTAGGTCAGTGAACCCTAGCCCATTTCCAGCATTCACATGGGCTACAACCTCTTCTAGCTGATTCACCAATATTTCCTGCGGTACATATGCGGCGTTCAACACCTTCAGCAGCGCGTTGCGGTGTGCTTCAGAACACAACAACAAGTTCAGGATGGAAATCTTCGAGGGCGTCTGATGGAGATGATCCACAATCTTGTAGTCACTCTTTTTAATCAGCCGCATAAACTCCTCGGCATCTTTAACAAGCAAGTCTGTTTCTGCCCCACAAGGGATCTCTTCAACGACTTTACTTTTACCTTTGTCAGACGCATCAGCTTTGACCGCTTTATCCGCCACGACCTCTGGTGGTGCAAACACTCTCCCGCTGCGAGTGATTCCGCTGATTCCCGCAAGGTTCTCCACAGTCGACCCAAACGGTTCCAGCTCCAACCTCTGTCCGTTGCAGTAGACTTCGGCCCCATAATGCCATGGGACGGCGTTAGTGCTTTCGAAGGGTATCGGCCCAGCTTTGGTGATAGTAATCGTAGGCGGCCTGGGCGCAGAAATAGTTATCGTCTGGCGAGGGATGGTAATGGTGGCAACCTCATCATCTTGCTTCAGCACTACCTCTCCTGATCCACTTTCAGCCCTCCGGCTAAACTGTAGAATCCCTTCAGTCATCAGACTTTGAAATCCTTCTACCAACTGCTCACATCCATCAGAACGTGTGGCACAGTCCATGCATAGCTCTCCGCAACCTGGAAAGAACCCTCTTTTCATCAACTTAGCTTTAACGAAGCTAAGCGGCGTCTTCAGATCTCTGACGTCAGTCAACAAATCCGAACCCTCGTCTTGGATAATGGCGTTCACTCCGCCTCCCCTATGATTCGGCATAGGATTCTTCGTGACATTTTGCACATTATCGGAGAAGTTGATGATCTTGGCATCCACCATGTCCTGCACCTTATGCTTGAAGGCTTTGCAGTTCTCTATTGTGTGGCCTGGTGCCCCTGAATGAAACTCACAAGTGGAATTCGCGCCGTACCCTGGTGGAGGTGCCCCTGTCAAGGGAGCCAACGTTCTCTTCTGGATCAACTGTAGCTGAAGCAAAGTCTGCAAGAGTTGCGCGTACGACATGGGCGGTGTCTCGAGGTGATGGTTCGCCAAAGGTGCCCGATTCTGGTACTTTCTGTATCCCTGTTGATTCGGTTGCTGCGGCTGTTGAACTGCTGGGATAGTTATACTGGCCACCTGCTGGTGAGGACCTTTACCCTTCCTTCGAGCGTCGGTCACAACGCTCGCTTCTCCTTCTCGTCTTTTGCCACTATAAGGTTTCTTTCCGCCTCCCCCAGCTAAGGATGACTCACCTTGAATTTTCCCGATCTTGATCCCATTTTCGACGTGCTCACCCGTGATAATGAGATCTGAGAACGTCCCAGACATACCGCTGACCAACTTCTCATAGTAAACCCCTGGGAGGGTGGCTACAAACATCTGCACGAGCTCACGTTCAACCATCGGCGGCTAAACCCTAGCTGCCAACTCACGCCACCGCTGGGCGTACTCCTTAAACCCTTCATTGTTCCTCTGCGACAAATTCTGCAGCTGGACTCGGTTCGGGGCCAAGTCGCTATTGTATTGGTAGTGGTGCACAAATGCTTCGGCAAGATCCTTCCACGTGCGCACACTAGTGGGCTCCAGACTCATGTACCACTCAAGGGACGGCCCGGAAAGACTGACTTGAAAGAAGTGCATCAGCAACTTCTCGTCCTCGGAATGGGCAGACATTTTTCTGTAGTACGATCTCAGGTGGACACGGGGGCAAGTGGTGCCCTTATACTTTTCAAAGTCAGGTACCTTGAACTTGGGAGGTACCTTGAAATCAGCGATTAGTCCCAACTTGGACATATCAATGCCCAGGGTATTCTGATTCTCGATATCTCTCATCTTATCTTCAAGTGCCTTGAATCTAAGCCGTGCTTCAGCATTCAGCTCCCCCTCAGCACCTCTCTGAGAGAACACATCGTCCTGCCGATCCTCTAGCCATGGATGTGGCCCAAACAGATTCCCGACACCTGCATTGTCGTTGCCCAGCCCGACATTGACATTAGCTCCCAGACTCCCATTACCGACGCCCGTCGTATTGAGTCCCACGTTGGCCATCACATTGCCGTTGGAATTGCCGTTTCCCGCGGTCACGGGAACACCATTCTGCGGAGTTTCAACTGGTGGAGGAGTAGGCACAGTCCCACCATGAAGTACGCCATTGCTATCAACCCTCGAAATCAGAGGCTGAACCAAGGTTCTGAGCTGATCCTGGCCATTGGCGACTGCTTGCATGAGCTCCATGAAGCGATCCATTCTATCGCGGAGTTCCTGAACATCAGTTTGCACTTTCTCCATGATCCTGGTCTGATTAGCTCTAGTCGGATAGCGGTGAATAGGTCTCTGATCAATCCTGGAACCACCTGAAACAACCTGTAAAACACAAAAGGGTTAGGAAAAACGACAAAGTGCTCGTTATGCAAATGCAAACGTGTGTCCATGCGTTAGGGAGATCTCCCCCGATCCTAGTGCCTGAGTGCCAGTGCTGATAATAAGAAGAAGTCCGAGTCCAATCATGGAAATAACAATCTCATATATAAAGAAAGCCCATCAAGGCAGTACACAACATCAGCGAGTACAAGATGAATCAACAGTATGACGTCAGCCAACAAGCCTGGTGATGGTCAGCATACAGCAATGATCAAAACAAAAGGAATACAAATAGTCAAGTACGGCCACGGACGCGATACTCTTCTAACAACTCCTTCGTTTCTGGATGATCAGGCAGAGTGAGCAACCCCTCGACGAGTAATTCCCTTTGCACAATGGTGTACTGAAGACCTTCGACCGAACCTTCCCATGCTCCTTCGCCGAAATAATCTTCTAGCTTCCGCTTCTTGGACTCAAACGTCAGTTTGCGCTCCTTCAGGTTAGCGATAGCCCTGTTGAGCTGGCCTTCGGCAGCGTATCTGCGAGCAGTTTCTTCATCAAACCTCTTCTCACTATCCTTCACCTGGGCTTCCAGCTTGGAGATCTGTAGCATCAACTTATCCTCCCGCTCTTTCCTGGTGGCCAGGGAAGCCTTCTAGTGCTGGTTGAACTTGGATATCCTCCGATACGCTTCGTGCAAGTGCTGCTTCTTCGTAGCCAGTACGTCGTTGACAGCTTTGAAGTCTTGACCCATGCGCTCGCGCTCGGCTATCTGCTTTGTCAGGTCTGTCCCTAGCCGGTTCACCAGCTCTGTCTGCCTTTTGAAAGAATGAACGACTTCGTTCCTCTCGCTTCGGAGCTGAGCCAATTCTTTCTCCAGTTCCTCGTTTTCCCGCTTCAATTCATCTCGCTCAGCCAACACCTGATTATGCTGTTGAATGGGCACGATAGTAGGTTCTTCAATCACTGGAGGGCTTTCTGGCTTGGCAGGAAGAAACGACATCCCTACAGCATCTGCTCTGGCTCTGATCCAAGTCACGTACGGAGGGTAGGCTTGATTGTTGCTTCTCCCCAGCAATGGCTTTCCCCTCTCTTACTGATACCATTCCAAGCGCGCTGAAGCTTGGACAACATATCCCCCTCTAGAAGACCAGTGAGGTACAGAGATTCCTGTACCTCTTCATCCTTCGGCGGAGCTCTCAAAGCATACGCGAACTGTCGGACCAGCAAAGACGGATTGTAGTTTATACAGCCTTTCCTGCCTATCAAAGGCACGTTTGGAAACCCGCTGCAGCTGAAGATAATCTCGGTACCCAGCCTATCTCTGTCAAACCAGTCAATATCCTCTGCAGATAAACTCATCAGACGCTCGGACCACTCAGCTGTGGCTGCAGACGAAACAAAGGGACCCCTCTTGGGCAGATGACTATCAAGCCATCTATAGAGCAGGGGTACACAGCATGAGACATTCTTGCCCCTTCTGTTCTCGTTTTTGTAGTGGATAGAATGGTAGACATCTCCTATCAATGTAGGGACTGGATTCCCTGATGCGAAGATATGAAATGCGTTGAAGTCTACAAAATCGGGCATATTGGGGAACAAAATGATGCCATATATGCACAGAGCGAGGATGGCGTTGAACGCGACCCAACATCCGTCTTTGGCGCACTGCTGAGCCTTTCCCACTAAAAACTGCAAGGAGAAACCGGGAACCTTGTTCTAACTAGACAATACCAACTCGGAGGCATCCAGATGAAGTGACGGAGCTAGACTAGCCAGATCAGGCTCAACATCCATATGAACAAAAGGCATCTGCCTCTTGATAGGCACACCTAACAAATCAGCATATTCTTCTAGCGTGTGCGC
The DNA here is from genome assembly GCA_963859935.3 of Lathyrus sativus. NCBI lineage: Eukaryota > Viridiplantae > Streptophyta > Magnoliopsida > Fabales > Fabaceae > Lathyrus > Lathyrus sativus. The sequence goes on along the minus strand of OZ012736.1, from coordinate 180,047,389 downwards.
GAGAACAAAATCCTGGAAAGTGAAACATCTCAACGGAGGATCGGAGAACTGCAGCAGAGCGTGCAACCCATTCAACTCGAACGCAGAAGGTTTACGAACCAAACTGAGCAATTTGTCGTAAGATTTTTTGAACTCATCCCTCACAGAATCATCTGCTAAAGCTATCAAACCGGTCAGCCGAACCACATCAGGGGCAGGGAACTTGTAAGCCACGGTCTTCCTCAAAGAACCCATAACAATACAATAGGAGGCAAGAAATCCTAGATCGGGGAAAACCGTACCTGCAACACAGACACACGTTAATGAAATGCAAATGAATATGCAAAGCAATGTAAAATGCAATCATGCAGCAGGAGATCAAGGCAACTGTGCTGTGGAGATTCTGTATCAACAAAACTATGATGCTGCTCTATCAAGAATAACCACTATATCTGATAATAAGAAAACCCTGGTATCGGACCACAAATTTGCTCTGTCAATAACAACCATCTGATAGTAAGGACCTCTGGTACAGGACCAAAAAACCTGCTCTGTCAAGAACAAACAACTGATGACCAAAACTCTGCTCTATCAAGAACAAACATCTGATAATGAGATCCTCAGACCCCAGTCATAAAACTGCTCTGTCAAGAACAAATACACATCTGATGATAAGATCCTCTGATCCCAATCAAAAACCTGCTCTGTCAAGAACAATCAACTGATAGCCAGAACTCTGCTCTATCAAGAACAAACATCTGATAATGAGATCTTCAGACCCCAGTCATAAACCTGCTCTGTCAAGAACAAATACACATCTGATGATAAGATCCTCTGATCAAAACTTGCTCTATCAATAAAAAATACTCATCTGATGATAAGATCCTCTGATCAAAACTTGCTCTATCAAGAACAAATACTCATCTGATGATAAGATCCTCTGATCCCAATAAAACTGATCTACTATCAAGAAAACCAGGTGGTCTGAAGGTCAAAGTTTCCTGCAATAAACCCATCCCTGCTCACAGGTATGGACCTAAACTGACTCAAGTTCGGCATCCTATGCGTTCATCAGCGTCACAGACATTCAAGAGGGGTGATACGATACCCAGAAGGTGTGGCATCACCAGCTCATGAAGCGGCCTCACTCGGCTGAATCACAAATGATCGGTCCCCAGAGTCGACAATCCTCTAAACCAACAACCGTCTCAACCCAAAGGGTTGAAAGAGAAGTCAACCGGGAGAACCTCGTCTGAGCGTGGATTTCATGAGACACTAGTGCCTGCAAAGCAAGCACGCGCCCACTAATTTCCACAACTAATGCTATGTTCACTCAAGCCTGGGTCTGGCTTCTCACTCATCAGAATGCCCCTCCCACAACAGCACAGATAATCATATTATGCTGAAAATAAAGTGCGGGAAATAAAAATGCGATAAATAAACACAACCCAACAAGTAATCATACAAGCGCTAGGATTGACTCTCGCAGGGGACGTCGGATCCCGAAACTGACTCGCATACGGGACGTTGGATCCCAGGAAACTATCCAGTTCCCTAGCAGAGTCGCCAGCTGTCGCTTCCGCGAAAATAAGGTGCCGGCAAAACAGAAGAGTCGCCACCTTTCGTTATTTATCCCTCAGAACGGGAAAGGAAACGATCAGAAAAACCTGACGAAAAAGGTATAAGACAAGGTCATCGCAACCATTGTCTGGGTTTGGGAGTCGGTTACGCAAGGGGAAGGTATTAGCACCCTTCACGTCCCTCGTACTCGACGGGATCCACGCTTGTTGTGTTTACTGGACGAGTTGGTTTATATATCTACCTATCAAGGATGGTCTGAAACAGAAAAGAAAATGACTCGGCAAGGCGTCACACTTTATGCCTACGTATTCTCATCAGAGAATGAGAAATCAGAGTCAACGTAGTTCGACCTACTACGGGTTACGGGGAAGGTGGCTCGCCAATACATCAGTACTGTGCCTACGTACTCTCAACAGTTATGAGAGATCAGAGCTTACGTAGTTTGGGATACTACGGATTATGGGGATTCAGATTCATCTGTTTTATCGAGTAGGGTTAAACAACAGTTCCAGCAGTTAGGGGCAAAGCCTGTTTGCGTTGGCGCTGAAGTTTAACGACACTCTTTTCTTTAGAAAAGTTTTCCTTTGAATTATGGGCCCACGGGGCAAAAAGGTTTGAAGTTTGTTTTCTGTCTTTTACGAAAGAAGTGTTTTTTCATTGTGTTTGCAATTTCAATCGCACTAAAGACTATGACCTGAAAGTGAATGCGTCGCATGTCACCCAAAGGGTACCATACTAAACATCCAGACTGTTGGAAAGAAACTCTCCAACAATCCTTTCTCAGATAGCTTAAGGCTCGTAACGTACGAAAGAAATCATTCATGATTACTGTATCTTAAGCTGTTTTGAGATGAGAAGAGAACAGGCTCAACTAAAGGGAGACTATCAAGTCCTACTGTTGTCATGCCAAGGATTCATCCTATGGTTGAAGTTTGAAACAGGGAACTCCTAGAAGTTATCATGCATAGGTTTCAACCTAAAGTTCTATCATCACTTCCTTATCAAAGGAAATGAGATTCCTAAGGGATCATGTCAATGATACACAGAAACGGCTAAAGCATCAGCTTAAACAGTAAACAGTAATACAGTAAACGACTGTAAAATGCATGCAATGCAAGTGAGGGAGGAAATGTGTGTGGGGCAGCAGCCTCCACAAGCTCATCTCAACCTCAAGTCAGAATGAATAACAGTAATCATACTGAAATAAAACATGCCATCAAGCAAAATACAGTAAACTGCAATCATACAGAAGAAATAAAATCATGCTATCAAGCACAATAAACCACATGGGCAAGGGAGATGGGCTCTACCGAATACCCGCAAGCAAAGCCATACAGTAACAATACAAGCAGAGGGAGAAACTCAACCTCTAGTGCAATCATGCTCCTAGCTTAAAGTCTAGATATGAACTTATTCTAATGCATCAAGCAAGTCAAACAAGGCACATCAATACAGAAAAGAAACAGACAAGAAAGCAGATCAACTCCTCTCTCAACTCCAAACCTCAGCTCTTCTAACAGCAACTCAGTCTTCAGACTTCAATCACTCTTAACAAATATCAATTTGCTTCTCCAGGTTTCAACCCTTCAAACATAAGTTTCAACTTATTCTCTCTTCTCTAAGCTTCAGCTCCTTAGTCAGTTCCACCTTCAGGCCTCACTCTTAACCACAAGTATCAACTTGATTCCTTCAGGATCTCCAAGCTCCAAAGTAAGTATCAACTTCCTTTATTCTTCAAGCCTCAGCTCTTCACTCAATCTCAATTGAATCCTCCTTCATAAGTATCAACTTAGTCTTCAAGCTCTCAAGCTCTCTTTTCTTTACCAGTCTCAACTTGGTCTTCTCTTCCTGCAAACTTCAGCTTCTCAGAGTAACCTTTAGTCACTTAGAAGTATCAACTTCATCCTTCAGTCTTTAAGCCTCAGCTCTTCATTCAGTCTTTACTGGATCTTCATTGGGTGGGCTTGGTCTTGCTAACATCAACGAAATGGTTCCCTCAAAAGTTTTACTTCCTAGGTACCATCACTTATCCCTCCAAAGGAGGGAGGTGAATACCATGGAAGGACCTTGAATCATGGGGAAGAATGGAGGTGAAAGATACCATCCATGTTTAAGAAAGAAATTAACTAGGTCTAAGCTCTTCTTAATTCCTAACCCTAAAACAACAACAAAACAAAAAAGGCTTCAAGCTCTCAAGCTCCCTATTCAATCTTCAAGTCTTCTACTATGCTCCTCCATGCTCCTCAAAGCAAGACCAAGCCCACCAAGCCAAGCAAAAACCCACAAAGCAAGACAAACAAAATACAAGCCCACAAGGGCAACACAAACAACAATCAACTACAAAAATCAATTAAAAATAGTATACTATTATATTAAAATCTAATATAATTTATAAGGGATCCTATATACCTACCCTTAATACCCTATATGCCCCAATGTCTAACTTGACCTAGAAACCCAAAATTCTAGTGTTATTGTGGACCTAGGTTAAGGATTGACCTAATTCTATACAACCTAAAGTCACCTAATCAAAACTAATCAAAAATTAATCACAAAATTATGGAATAAATCCATATGGGAGCTAAAGTCCTAATCTAACTATCCTAAAACGAATGGCCTAAAAATTCAAACGGAACTAGCTAAACAAAATTCTACAAATCTATGCATCAACATAAAATGAATTAAAAGCTATTAAAAGAGAAAATACACAACAAAAATATTAAAAATGCATGAAATGCAAATATTTTGATCTCATAATTTTCTAGACATTAACATGAAATAGGAGAAAAAACTCCCATGCAAAAATCATCATTTTTCTATTTAATATGATTTTTCAAAGTTTAAAATAAAATGGAGAAAAAGAAAATAAAATGGTAAAACATTGGTGCAGATAGCAATGCCATACAGTTCAAATCATGGATGGGCTTGAAATGGGGGTGCAAACAATAAACACGCTAGGCCCAACTTTCAATCAGAAAATCAATTCAAAAATATAAAGAAAAAAGATAAATACTCGGTGCATTTAGTAAAGAAACTCAGTTCAAATTCTCAATGGGCCATGAAAGGGGGTGGGCATAGCAAGTATCAACTTAAGCCCAAAACCACAGTTTTAATGAAACGCCGCGTTTAGGGTATCTTCTCAGAATCCCTCTTTAAACGAAATTGAATCTTAGCCGTGGGATCAAGATAGAGTCAACAAGTCCTTGCCTCATCCAACGGTTAAAACGTTATCTTCTTCCTCCAGCCATGGAAATGGAGGGAAAGCTCCATGAACAGAGCTTCAAATCCCTAGCTCGGACTCCCTCCAAACTCAACCAAAATCCATGGTTCAAAACCCTAATCTGCTCTAAATTCAATGTTGATCACAACCATAGCCTTAGAATTCAAAGAATCATCCTCAATCTCTAAACACGATCCAAGATCAAAACCATGCTCAAACTTCAATTCTAACAATTCTTGAAATTGATTGGCTCAGAATGATCACCACCTCACACTAGTTAAATCTTGCTATTAAACTCATGCTATGCTTGACTATATCTAGTGTTCTTGATCAAAAAAAATGGTGTCACTAACTCAAACTTCACCAAATGATCTCAAACTTCCCAGAATCCATCTCCTACTTGTCTTTAACCATTCTAACTAATTATGCTTAAATTATGGTGTAGAAGAAAAGATGCAAACCTGTCAAATCTTGATTATCAGATAGGGCAAACCTCAACTTCAACCTCTCAAACTCTTCAGAAACACTCCTTGATTGATGTTAAAGCTTCTGTTTGCAAAAGATTTGATCCAAGAAGCTTGAATCTCCAAACCCGATGGTGACTTGCAGCTCCCAAAATTCAAAAGCCAACTCTTCAATTCTTCATGATCTTGCCCTCAATTTGGTATGCACACATTCAGTATGATCAATGGAAGGTGTTAGGATTGAAAGAAGCAATGGAAATGGTGTGGAAAGTAGAAATTGATTTCAACTTGCAATGGAAGAAATTGAAATGGCTATCTCACTCTCCTCTCTAATCTCTCACCAACCTTGTATCTGAGTAAGTTCTAAACACTATATAGGATGGTTCAGACCCATCTAGAACTTTCTGGAATCATCCAATGAGAATTTGGGATTCTCATGTCATGCGTTTTTGATTTCCATCCATCTCATGTATCCACTTGTGCTATACCTCTTGCAGCAACTTGTTCTCCTTTGAAAATCTCCTTAGATGAGATATATGAGGTGTTAAGACACTTAGCTAGCTTGTGTATTGAGTTTCCTTGTGTTTTGCATTTGTACCTTAATATGCAAGCAACCATTTTTCAAAGCAAGTCCATGATCTAGGCCTCAATTCAAAAATGTGGCGGAAGCATTGTTTTTAAAATGCGTTTTAGAGTCAAAATGACCTATTACATGCCATGGTTTGGATGTGTAGCTTGAAAATTTCAATTTCCAACTTTGACTTATTTAACTTATACCTCCATTTTAGGTCATTTTTACCATTTTGAGCTACAAGCCTTTTCAACATCTCATGACCTCCTTACTAGCCTTAAAACATCATTTTAAGCAAGTTTGATGTTGAAGAATTTTGCATTTGAAGCTTGGAAATAGGAGTTATGGCCTTATGCTTGAAATGACCTGTAATCTCCAAATGACCAAAATGCCCTTGACTTGTCAAAGCCATAACTTGAGTTCTACAAATCCTATCAAGGACTTCTAGTACTCTCTAGAAAGCTAAGAAGATAAGGAACAACATTCATGTTGACCAAATGTTCATGGGAATCATCCTTCTTAGGAAAAAGTTGGATGCAATTTGGGTGACTTTCAAGGCCCCAGATTCACATACCTCAGATGACCTGTAACTTGTCAAAGTCATAACTTGAGTTCTACAAATCCTATCAAGGACTTCTAGTGCTCAAATTAAAGCTAATAACAAGCTCTACAACATTCATGTTGGGGGTAATATGAGATGACAATCACATCTTGAGCTAAACTGCGTTGAAGGTAGGGGTCAAACTAGGGGATTTTACATTGTCAAGCCTTAGAAACCCTAGCTTGAAACTTCTCAAACTCTTCAATCATGATGATTTGATCTTGGAATAATCCTTATATCATCTCAATGCATCAATCCATGATCACATGGCTCTTGGATTAGGTCTCAACCCTCTCCAAATCATCAGTTGACCTAGGGTTGACCCAGTCAAACCCTAATTGCACCACTCATGGCTTAGTCTTCTTATTCTTGTAAAATGACCTCTCTAGGCTTCATGATGGATTTCAAGACATCTCATAAGCTCTCTCAAAGCTTCAAGTCCATCCTCATAGCTTCAGAATCATCTGAGGAGCTCCCACAACTCTCAAGTTAGGAGGCACACAACCTTGGTTTCAACCAATCTCTCTGAGGATCTCTTAACCTCTCTGACAAGGATATCAACCCTTGAACACTTGAATAACCTTCTTGGCTAGCTTCAAAGTCTTGTGGTGCTCTTGATTGGTAATCATACCTCTTGATCTCTTGCATACATATCAATGAAATGCTAAAGAAATGTTGGTCAAATTTTGGGGTGCAACAACGTCTGACGGCGAGGTTAGATGTTTCTCAATTGCGCGGATGCCTGACGACGAGGTCAGGTTGTTTTATCCCCTACCGGTGTCTGGCGGCGATGTCAGAAGCAGGAGTTTACCTTTGGGTTTGATGATCGCTTTTATTTAGTGAAGGTCTGGCGGCGATGTCAGAAGTCTCTGTCTTCAGATTTGGGGTTGTATTTTATCAATCAAGATATCTAGCGGCGAAGTTAGATGTTATTCTCTGAAGAGTGCTGGAGGCGATGCCAGATCTCTTTCCAACTTGGTGTTTATCTGACAGCGAAGTCAGATGGTTATCAGATTTATGATTTTTTTGGCGGCGATGTCAGAGGGTTATCGACTTTATGGTTATCTGGCGGCGATGTCAGAGGTTTATTTGCATTGTGATTTTTTGACGGCAATGTCAGAGTTTCATCAGCATTTTGTTCATCTAGCGGCGATGTCAGATGGGTATCAGTTTTGTGTGTGTCTGACGATGATGTCAGATGTTATCAACACCGCAAGTTCCTGGCGGTGATGTCAGGTGTAAGTGGATTTCTGGCGGCGAAGTTAGAGGTTTGATTGATTGGATATTGATGTTTGGCAGCGATGCCAAATGTTTCTTAATTGCATGGGTTAATCTGACGGCGAGGTCAGGTTGTTTCTTAATTGCAAATGCCTGGCGACAATGTCAGGTGTATTCCCTGTAGTTTTCTGACGGCGATGTCAGATGTGTGTGGATTTCTGACGGCGATGTCATATGTTTGTGGATCTCTTGGCAGCGATGTCAGATGTTCACCGACTTTGTGGTTACTTGACGGCGATGTCAGGAACTGTATCTACTCTATGGAAGCTTGGAGGAGATGCCAAGTGATGTTTACCAATTGATTGCAACTTCTGGCGGTGATGTCAGATCTTAATCAATCTTCTGGTTGCCTGGCGGCGATGTCAGGTATTTTCTCAATATTGGGTTTGTTTTGCGGAAATGTCAAACGTTTTTCTGGCGGCGAGGTCAGATATTCTTCAACATGGTGTTGTTCTGGCGGCGATGTCAAATGTTTATCAACATGATGTTTGCCTGGCGACGATGTCAGGTATTTTCTCAATATTGGGTTTGTTTGGCGGCGATGTCAAACATTTTTCTGGCGGCGAGGTCAGATATTCTTCAGCATGGTGTTGTTCTGGCGACGATGTCAGATGGTTTATCAACATGATGTTTGCCTGGCGGAGATGTTAGGTGCTTTTCTACTTGGTGGTGGTCTGACGGTGATGTCAGACGTTTATCTACTCGGTGGTTATCTGACGGTGATGTCAGATGTTTATCGACTGTGTGGTTACCCGGCGACAATGCCCGATATTTTATCTACTTTATCGAGGCTTGGTAGCGATGCCAAGTGATGTTATCTACTTTGTGGTTATCCGGCGGTGATGTCGGATGTTTGTTAGGCTTGGTGGCCTGGCGGCGATGTCAGGCATTTATCATGTTTATCGAAGGTTTTGGTTTTCTGGCGGCGATGTCAGAATTTGTTATCCCCTACAGAGGCTTGGCAGTGATGCCAAGTGATGTATATCAACCTTGTGGTTATCTAACGATGATGTTAGATGCTTATTGACTTTGTGTTGGTCTGGCGGCGAGGTCAGAAAATTTTATCCTCAGTGTAGATACTTGACGGTGATGTCAGATGATCTTCCCGACTTAGTGTCATTAGCTGACGGCGATGTCAGATGATTCTTCCGTCGGCGTGTCGGCGTTGCAACCATTATTCAGATATCTCCAGAGATTTTTATCCTAATTAGAGTTTGCATTTTATTTCTGCGATTGGAAAATTTCCTGGTTTGTTGGTATTCAACCGTCCTGTACCTTGATTGTCTGAAAGCCGTTCGCTTTTCACCCAGTCAGGTCCAAGTCGTTTGAATAGGGGCAGCTGTTGCACCCTAAAATTTGCCCAACCTTTTCTTGGCTTGGCTTTTTGTTTCATTCTGTTGCATTTCTGCATTGCATAGCATTTGTTCTTGATACAGGGGATCGAGGTTTTCCTGTGGCTCAGAATTCACCCTCAGTGCGAGCAATCAAATCAGCGAGTATCAGGCGACATTTATTTTGCCCAGCGGTCGAGCGACCGATTTTATTTTGTTTTGTAGTTTATTTTCATCCAAGAAAGTAGCATTCAAGCTATCGCAAGCAGTCTCATGGTTACAGCATTCAAGAACACATTCTAGAAGCTTAACAGGGTTCAAAACAGCATGAAACGGGCAAACGGGCAAGTTTCCCTCCAAAAGGCGCCAGAATTCAAATTTTGAAGGTGTTAATCGGTTAACGCATATGGTTAACCGATTAACCAATGGAAAATCAGCCCAGATTCAAAACTTCAAATGGGTTAATCAATTAACCTATATGGTTAACCGATTAACCAATGTGATTTTTGCCTCTGTACGTGATTTTTCAATGCAGAGCCATTTGGGGTCCAATTTTGGTCATTTGGAAATTCATTTTTACACTTGGGAAGGATCTAGAACCATTTTGAAATTTGGATTAGTTTTCAAATTAATTCAATTCCCTCCAAACTCCCACTCCTAATTCCATTCCAAATTTTCCAATCCACTTTCCAAACCTTGCTTTGGATCCAAGCCAAAAGGGTACTTAAGTGATTCACTCCAAACTAAAGGGGGCTAACCTTCATTTTTTCACTCTCATTTCAAAATTGATCTCACTTCTCTCTCAATTCTCCAAATTTCCTCCATAGTCAAAACCTTCACCAAAGCTCTTTTCTACTTGAAATCCTTGATTCTTCATTGGAATCATTGATTTCTAAGAGCTAAACCGTCATCTATCATCTCCATTGGATCATTTTCTTCATTCAATTTTCGTGCAAATTCAGATCTGAAATTGGAAGTGAAGTTAGAAGTGATTATTTGAAGTAATTTGGCTTAATCTTGAAGGATTTCCATCTTGATTACAAGGATTAGCTTGGATCTTGAAGTTTTCCGGATTTTCTTACTTGGATCTGTTCGATTAAGGTTGAATCAACATTAACCAAAGTAATCCTCCGCTTTGTAGGTTGGATTTCTGTTCCGATTTAATTTTCGAGCTTATTTGCATAATCATGTTGATTTTTATCTTTGATTTATTTTAATGGATTTTGATCCATTGAGAATTGTGATCTCGCTGTTATAGCATGTTGACATGCTAATTGTATCACTGTTTGTTGGTGTATTTTCGTGCATAATTGATTATGTGATCATTGGTATGTTTGGAGAAGTGATAAGCTGTTGAGAAGTGATCCAACTTTGCTGTTTTCTGCTGTTGGCACAGTGTTAATCGGTTAACGCATATGGTTAACCGATTAACCATCACAAATTTCCAGATTTTTAAAATTTTTCACAGTGTTAATCGGTTAACGCATATGGTTAACCGATTAACCAGTTCAAATTTTCAAATTTTTAAACGTTAACAGTGTGTTAACCGATTAACCCTGGGGGTTAACCGATTAACACTGTGCTGGCAGGCCTGTTTTACAACTTCGTTTGATTGTTCGCATACCGTTTCACTTCGAATCTTCATAAATTGATATGATGCATTAGGAATGAAATGTTTTTGGTGTTCGCCACTGTTTGTGTTTGATTGATCATGAGTTTGTTGATACTTGTGTTCATTTTCCACTTGGATGCATACTTATGGATATGGTTCAAAGTGATGACTCTTTGCATGTTCGTTTGTTTTCATTTTTTGCTTTCCTTTCCATGTTTGCATCATTCTTGCATCGCTGTTGAGGTCGAGACGTGCTTGTGGCGGCTGCTGCCCCACACATTTTTCCTCCCTCCTTCCATTCTACGTGTGCATTTTCATGTTTGCATCTTTTACTTGTGATTGAATTTACTTGGTGCTTTCTTGTGCCTTTTGCCATGATCCCCATAGGGTTCCTTGTCCCTCCGTTTAGGTTGGGAGTAGGAGAGACATTAGGTGTTCAATCCAAGCATGTTAACATTAGGGTAGATGTTCCCCCTTTTCTAATCCAAACTTTAGGACCACTTTGCATGATAACGTTAGGTCCGAGTGTCCTTTAGACCTTCCGTGCGCATCTCTCTCTCATCGTCGAACAATTCTAACTCACTTAATAATGATTAACGAATGTTGTGTGCTACGAGCCTTAAGCTACTTGGGAAATGATGATTGGGGGGTTGCCTCTCAATTGTCTAGAATTTTAGCATATGTCCTTTGGACGATATGCGACGCATTCGCTCCTAGGTCATAGTCTTTTGTGCGACATGAGGTACAAATAAAATTCAAAACACTTATTCTCTAAAAAACACAAAAAAAAATCATTGAACTTCTTTTGTCCTTCGGGATCTTAATAATGGAAAATATTTTCAGATACAAGAGTGTTGTTAACTCTTAGTTCTATCGCAAATGGTAACGCCTAAGTCTCCAATGGTCGAGCTGCATACACCAACTGCTAGAATTGCTTGTTAACCCTACTCGGGCCTAAAAACGTTTGAACCAACCGGTGTTCTTGTTAGCCCGAACTACGTTTTCTATGATCTCTCATACCTGTTGAGAGTACGTAGGCACAAGACGCGATGTCTTGGCGAGCAACCTTCTCCCCTTTCACCCGTAGTTAGCCGAACTACGTTGACTCTGACTTTCCCATTGCACGAGGGAATACGTAGGCATAGAGCGGCAATGCTCTGTTGAGTCTATTTTCTTTTCTTTTTGTCCTGCAAGCCTGTAGCATAGATAGTAAACACACCCTTAGATAGACAACAAGCGTGGATCTCGTCGAGTACGATGGACGTGAGGGGTGCTAATACCTTCCCCTTGCGTAACCGACTCCTGAATCCAGGACTTGGTTGCGATGACCTTGTCTTTCCCTTTTCGTCAGGTTTTTTCGATCGTTTCCTTTCCCTCTCTTTGGGATAAATAAAGAAAGGTGGAGACTCTTCTGTTTTCCGCCAGGTGTTTTTCGCAGTTGCGACAGCTGGCGACTCTGCTGGGGACTACGATGGTTCCCTATGCGAGTCAGTCCTAGCGCTTGTCTGTTGCGTGTTTGGGTGTTTATTTTATGTACATTATCTGTTGTATATTCTTGCATTTTGCATTCTTGCTGCTGCTGTGTTGTGGGTTGGGTTGTTCCATTAAGAGATAAGCCAGACTTGGGCTTGAGTATACACACAGGATTAGTGTGGAGAGTAGTGGGAGCTTGTGTGGCGTTTGGCCATGCAATAGCTCACGCGAAATTCATGTTCAAACGAGGTTTTTCTTTGTATCCTACGCGTCTGGTGCAGTTGAGGGAATATTGACTTAGAGAGATTGTCGACTCTGGAGACCGTTCATTTGGAGGGTCAGCTAAGTGAAGCCGCTTCGTTAGACTATGATGCCAAACCAGAAATGGTGAACGTATCATTGTTTCTCGAAAGTCTGTGACGCTGACCACCCGTATAGGATGCCGTACCTTTCAAGACTAAAACCCACATGTGAGAGGGATGGGTTTTCGCAGGAAACCTGGCCTTCAACCAACCCTGATCTTCTCGTCAGTGCGGAATTTTGATCCTGAGTGTTCCATTCAGTGTATTATCTCAGTGATTTGATTAGAGCGGAGCTCTGGTTGAGTTCAGTCAACGACACAACAACGAGTTTGAGCATTGGATACCTTGATCCCATGTTTGCATTTGCATAATCATCCCGCATTTAACATAGCATGTTTGTGTGGGTTACAGGTTCTTGTCTTTCCCTTGATTCTGGTACTGGTCTTCTGCAGAGATGGAAACAAGCAGAAAGAGGATTGTTATGTACAAGTTTCCAGCAACTGGGTTGGGACCTTTATTTGACCTGATTTCCATGGCCGATCCTGGTGTTCTTGCAGCTTTCAGGGAACAGTATGGTGGAATTTTGATGTTTGTCCGTAAGCTCACGAGTTACGAGCATGGAGCTATTAATACCCTGTTGCGGTTTTATGATCCTCCACTGCGCTGTTTCACATTCCCAGATTATGTGTTGGTCCCGACTTTGGAGGAATTTGCTTACATCTTAGGGGTTCCGATTCTGAACAAAGTGCCTTTCTTCAGCTCCGAAGAAGAGCCTAATCTCGAGAAGTTGTCTGCCGCTCTTTATTTGTGCACCTCTGACTTGGCAGATCATGTTATTAGCAGAAATGGAGTTCCCGGATTTACTTTACCCTTCTTTGTCGACAAAGCCCGAGAGTATGTTGACAAGGGTTGTCGGGTGGTTTTCAGTGCTATCTTGGCTCTGTGTGTCTATGGCATTATGTTGTTCCCCAATGTACCAGACTTTGTGGATTTTGATGCTTTTCATATCTTCGCTTCTAGAAACCCCGTACCTACTCTCTTGGGAGACTTGTATCATTCAGTGCATTACAAGAACGAGAAAAGAAGAGGAAAAATGGTTTCTTGTTGCACACCACTGTTGCATAAATGGTTTGTTGATCACCTTCCTCGCTCTGGAGCTTTTGTGGATTCCGCGAACTCATCTGAATGGTCGAAGAGGCTTATGGGTTTAACGGAGAAGAATATTGTCTGGTTCAACCGAGACTTGTTGGGTCGTGAGCTTATCTTTAGTTGTGGTAGCTTTCCTAATGTGCCCTTGATAGGGAGGAAAGGCGGTATCAATTATAATCCTTCTCTTGCTGTGAGACAATTCGGTTATGCTTTGAAAGGACATCTGAAAGAAGAGGAAGTGCAGGAATCTCTGTACTTCATAGGTGTAGCTGATCCTTGTATCTCGGCCAGATTCGTGGACGCTTGGGGTAAAATTCACAAGAAGGGAAAGCTTTCTTTAGGAAAAGGAGATTGTAGATCCTATGCTCACTACTCGGATTGGATTCGGAAAAGGGTTGAAGAGGTACTATTGTCGTTTCTTTTTGAAGCGCCACTGTATCCCTTAGTCATTGAGCTGCCCACAACCGTCGACATCCTGAGATATACCAAGCTTTGGGCAGAGAAGGAAGAGTTGTGCAAAGAGAATGAAGAGTTGAAACAGGAAATCAGTCAGTTGAAACATGATAAGGGTGAAGTTGTTTATTTGCCTAAGACAAAGTCAGAATCCTTGATCAAGTTGGAGAAAGAACTTGTTGATCAGGTACAGGCACGAAAGCAAGTTGGTCTTGATCTAAAAAGCACTTTTGATGTTTTGAAGATTAAGAAGGAAGATTTAGACAGAGCCTATCTGAAGATATCCAAATTCAATCAGCAGTGGAATACTACTATGAATGCCAACAAGAAGAGGGAGGATCAGCTTCGTATTCAGGTTGATAAGCTAAAGGCGCAATTCAAGGCTAAGGAGAAAGCAATATTATTGGAATCATTCAGCCGGAGCACGTTTGAGCATAAGTACCAAGAGGCATCATCAGCACTTGAAGAGCTCAAACACGCACAGGTGTGAAGAGACCCAGGCTTGAGGATGCATTTCGTGAAGGTGCTTGGGAGGATCATTGTCATTATCTCCGAGATGTGATACATAAGAGGGATGTCCTTGTCAGAGAGTTAATTGAGAGACCAGACCATCCAGACACAAGAGAGATGCTTAAGGAGTCTCAGGACTGGAGTAGAGATCATGGCTACTAGGGAGTTTTGTCTTCTATAGTTTCATTTGCTGTTATATCTTGATCATTACCAGGGATGTTGGATGAGATCAATACCTCTTTGCATGTGGATATTTCTCATTTGATTGTATCATCTCAGCTTTACTTGATATATGAGAAGATTTATTGTGGTGTTCTTATCCATATCTACTGTTCTTGTTATTGAAACCGGAATCAAGGGGAAGATCTCCCTGTGCATACGTAGACATGTTTGCATTTTGCATCTTGCATTTTTATTTGCATCGCAGGTGTTCTAGGTGGCCTTATGTCACTAACTCTGCTGGGTTTGTGAAGGTAGAAGGATTGAGGAGTTCAGTATCCACTCGGGGAATCAACGAAGAGGAATGGATCAGATTCGGGCAGAATTGAGAGAGCTCCGAAGCCAGATGGGGCGATTCACGGGGGACATACAGGCTTTGTGTCAGGGACAGAAGGTGCTAAGGGAAGAAGTTCATCAGTTGAATACTCGTATGAGCCTGATCACGGAAGTGATACGGAGTGTGCTAAGGAAGGAGGGTGATCAGATGCCTAAAGTTGCAATATAGATGCTCGTTCCACTTTTGTCCATGGAACCTATCCCAAGGCAGGATGTGCCTCGAAGACCTGCTACACGACTTGAGAGCCCAGAGTTGCCACGTCAGCAGCTACCTCTTATTTCCCAAGAAAATCTTAAGACCCAGAGGTATGCTCAAAGGACGAAGCAGCTTGACAGGATCTTTGACCAGGTCCCAATGACTTATACTCAGTTGCTGCAAGTCTTGCTTCAGCTTCGGTTGGTCGAACTATGAAAGTTGTCTATGCTAACTGGTGAGCCACCGCCAGGCTATGATGTAAGTGCCCATTGTGATTTTCATGCTGGGGAACCGGGGCATAACGTTGAGAACTACAAAGATTTTAAGCACATAGTTCAAGATCTAATTGATGCAAAGGAAGTTGAATTCACGTCGGGCGGCGTAAGTGTGCCAGGTGGTCTTAGGCCATTCACTGCAAAAGAGGTGGTTGTTCCTCTTACTTCTCCTGAAGCTGCCTTGGACCAAGAGGATGTCTTGCAATTTATGACTTCTGAATCTCCATGCCCACAGCTATTTCCGGTTCCCGGGATAAGTCTGAGGACGAAAGTGTCTGAGCGCGAGAAGATCCCTAGTCGGCGCTAACAACCTCATGCTCCTCGGCAGCAAAATCATCGGCGCCAAAATCACAACAAGCCTCGTAACAATTTGGAAAGAAGGAAGGCTCCTCTTCATCCAATGCCGATGTCGTACAATCAACTTTTGCCACATCTGATTCAGAACTCATTGGTGGAGCCTCAGACTCTCAAGCCGGTGCCAAAGTCGTACCCTCCTGGGTATGATCCCAGTGTTTAATGCGGATATCATGGAGGATCCATATGACACTCAACTGAAGATTTCCAGGCCTTTCAAGCCAGGGTGCAACAGTTGATCAACAAGAGGCACATTTCCTTTCAGAGAAGAAGATTGAGGATGCACATCGACCTTTCATCTGATTGAGTTTGAAGATGGCTGACTCAGCAGCAAGTCAAGATTCGAAAGCCCGGTTCCCCGAAGCAGGCAATCTCTTTTTTATCATGTCATTTCTTTGCATCTGTAGTTTCTTTCCCGTTTAAGTACAAAGCTCATTTGTAAAATTGTATTGTTTTAAATTGATATTGATAATGAAATGAATATGCATGTTTTATTTAATCCATTTGTGTTTACTTGTGTTTTTAGTTAATGGTCTAACGCTTGTTTCAGTGGAATCCGGGGAGGATGACGAAATTGAAAGACGAACTTCTGGTTGTATGCTTTTGAATGAAACCTGCTGATGATGTACATGCATTGTTTCAAATTCCTAAACACCGGAGGTATAAGGAAGATAATCCCTTGTCAACCCCTTTGAGCCTAGTAGTAGGAGTTCTTTTCTGAAAAACGAAAAAACCCTCAATCCTAAACCGGTGCAGGGTAGGTGTCAGCTAATTTGGCCAAGCGTCCAAATTACGAAAGGAGTGTTCCCGTACGAGGGTTAATCACACCTCTAGAGGTCGTGCCTAAAACACCACAATGGTTACCCCTTGCCGACCAAGGAGTGAAATAGTCACAATCCCTCTAACAAGTCAGACAAGCCAGTGTCACACGATTTGCTCAAAAAAAAAAAAGAAAACAAATCAAAAGAAGAAGCCCGCTAAGTCGATAACTTGAAAACATGTGGCTTAGGCAAAAATTAGGGCATCCTGCTGGACTTTGAAATCAAAAGAAGCTCAAAAGAGCCAGTCCAAGTAAAAATAGGGAAATCGAAAAAATGATGATGAAAAACAAGGCGTGTGATTCGGGCACCAAAAGACGAAAAGTGAGTGACTGCCACTCCCAAAATCTTGTGATTTCCTGAACCTCACTCCTATCATTCAACCTTTGAAAGGTGAGAGCTAGTGTCGAGTTAGCTGAATAGAGGATTGGAGAACATCACGGAGAATGGGTGGGTTAAAATAAACTTTGGGCCTTTATCCTTTCTTTCTTAACCCTGAACCTGACCAAGTTACAACCTTCAAACGTCCTAATTGAAGCATGGTGGTTTCAAAAGCATACTTCGGTAAAGATCGCGTCGAAACTGACTCCTAAAAAGGATTCTGCTCAACTTGCAGGTTTTAAAGTTGACATTCTGATAAGTGATTCGTTCGCTTTATGTCACAAATATTTTTCCAGTGAATAGACTTGGATTTCAAAACTGTCATATGCATTGCATGAATATATCTATTATGCAGAACAATTTGTTTTACTTTCGAGTAAGCGCTTGACAGCAGGAAAGTCTCCACAGTAAAAAGTTTGATCAGGATAGAATGCAGAACACCTGAATACTGAACCAGGGCCAGCTATATCAGATGATCACATCATGGGAGCCAGCCATCCAAAAGACAGTTCATCTGAAGACAGGCAGGTTAAAAGTCGGTAAGCCTCTCGCAGCAAGAGATATCATCCTTAGTGAAGTCAACCAATTAAGGGCAAAGTCATTGCAAGGTTAGGGAAGATTACCCTAGAAGCATTGAAGCTATTCTAGAGGGTAATTAATATGAAGCACCTCTTCGAGGGAAAATTGAACTACACTGGGGCAGTTACTCAAGCAAGGCTATTCTCCCCAACCAGAGTTCGTCATCAGTGATGGAAGGTTGTGTCTCTATCCCCAGTAGAGCTGTGAGCTAGTAAATGTATATGCCTATACCTGGCAGTCAGTCGGTACACCTTTAATTCTCGCAGATTGCAGATATGTGCTTACCATCCAGCAAGTCAGGATTGGTTGTTTTTCCACCAGGTAGGTGTGGAATCTTCCTCAGCAGTTGAACGATACACATTTAGCTCCAGCAGATTGTCTGTGTGCATTCATTCCTTGGCGGTGCAAGATTGGCTTATTCAGTAGAGTAAGTAATCCCCACAGAGTCTGAGCAGGTGATTTTGTATCCCCTCAGAAGTCAAGTTACCATTGATGAGTCCATTCCTCATCTCCTCAAGAAGAGGTTGACGTTGATTCCCTCATTGCGGTATCCCCAGCGGAGTCGGAGGGGAAACTTCTCTTCCCCAGCTGAGTTCTCCTAGTATATTGGAGTTAGGTCTTTGCAGTTGGCGTCGTTTCTCCAACAGAGGTGCCTGTTCCCCAGAATGTTATATTCTGGCAGGCTATTCAAGGGTGATGCCCCTAGCAGAACGGGGTTAATCTCAGAAGGTGGACCGTTATCCTCTGTAGAGTCGTTGATTCCCCTAGTAGGCAGACGAATTCCTGTGTGTGGATTTTTCCCCCGGTAAGGTTGCCTATTCTCCAGAAGGTTTATATTCTGAAAGGTCATTCACGGGGTTTTCCTCAACAATATTTGATATAATCCCCAGCAGAGTAGAATTACCGTCTATCAGATTGTTCTATCTCCAACAGGTTCGTTTGCTATTCAGGAATTTCTTGCAGGAGTTTATTCAAGGCTTTCTTCCCCGACTTAAGTCTAGTTTACTGGCATGTGCTAACTATCCCCAACAGGGCCATTTTTTTCCTAGCAGGGTGGTCTCCGTATCTTCAGCATTTATTTTGTTGATTCGGTTCCGTTGCATTGGCATCGTGCATAGCATCCTCAGAAACGCGTAGCATTTCCATTTCGTATGGAGCATTACGCCATATTCAAACATGTGCATGTGAAGCATAAGCCAGGTGGTTATTGTTGTTTCAGGTGATCTCCGGAAGGTTGACGTGTTCGATAAAAGATCCGGGATAGTGGTGTTCATGTTATCTTTGGCTTCCCAGTGAAGTATCGACAGAGTTACTTGGTTCCCCATCAGGGTTATTTGTTTAAGTTCTCTCTTTTCCTCAGTGGAGTTCCTTTGGGATTTTTCATCAGAAGTTTGTCGACTTCGTGTTGATCTGACGGCGAGTCAGAGGCTCTCTTTTATTTAGCGGGTGTCTGACGGTGATGTCAGGGGTTTATCAGCCTCGAGTTGATCTTGGTCTTCGGGTTCGAGGTTTTGTTCTATTCAGCAATTGTCTACTTGTTTGTGGAGGTTTATCAGTCAATCTTTCTCAACTTTGTGTTTGTATGGCGGCGATGTTAGGTGCTTATCAAATTTGAGTTGTCTGGCGGCGATGCTAGATGTTTGTTAGCTTCTCGGTGATCCGATTCTGAGTTCATTGTTTATGGGTTGCAATAGACGTCTGACGGCGAGGTTAGATGTTTTTCAATTGCGCGGATGCCTGACGACGAGGTCAGGTTGTTTTATCCCCTACCGGTGTCTGGCGGCGATGTCGGAAGCAGGAGTTTACCTTTGGGTTTGATGATCGCTTTTATTTAGTGAAGGTATGGCGGCGATGTCAGAAGTCTCTATCTTCAGATTTGGGGTTGTATTTTATCAATCAAGATATCTAGCGGCGAAGTCAGATGTTATTCTCTGCAGAGTGCTGGCGGCGATGCCAGATCTCTTTCCAACTCGGTGTTTGTCTGACGGCGAAGTCAGATGGTTATCAGATTTATGATTTTTTTGGCGGCGATGTCAGAGGGTTATCGACTTTATGGTTATCTGGCGGCGATGTCAAATGTGTATTCAGATTCATGCTATCCGGCGGCGATGCCATATGTTCAGCATTTTTTGTGTGGTTGTCTGGCGGTGATGTCAGAGGTTTATTTGCATTGTGATTTTTTGACGGCAATGTCAGAGTTTCATCAGCATTTTGTTCATCTAGCGGCGATGTCAGATGGGTATCAGTTTTGTATGTGTCTGACGACGATGTCAGATGTTATCAACACCGCAAGTTCCTGGAGGCGATGTCAGGTGTAAGTGGATTTCTGGCGGCGAAAGTCAGAGGTTTGATTGATTGGATATTGATGTTTGGCAGCGATGCCAAATGTTTCTTAATTGCATGGGTTAATCTGACAGCGAGGTCCGGTTGTTTCGTCCCTTGCAAATGCCTGGCGGTAATGTCAGGTGTATTCCCTGTAGTTTTTTGACGGCGATGTCAGATGTGTGTGGATTTCTGACGGCGATGTCATATGTTTGTGGATCTCTTGGCAGCGATGTCAGATGTTCACCGACTTTGTGGTTACTTGACGGCGATGTCAGGAACTGTATCTACTCTATGGAAGCTTGGCGGCAATGCCAAGTGATGTTTACCAATTGATTGCAACTTCTAGCGGCGATGTCAGATCTTAATCAATCTTCTGGTTGCCTGGCGGCGATGTCAGGTATTTTCTCAATATTGGGTTTGTTTTGCGGAAATGTCAAACGTTTTTCTGGCGGCGAGGTCAGATATTCTTCAACATGGTGTTGTTCTGGCAGCGATGTCAGATGTTTATCAACATGATGTTTGCCTGGCGACGATGTCAGGAATTTTCTCAATATTGGGTTTGTTTGGCGGCGATGTCAAACATTTTTCTAGCGGCGAGGTCAGATATTCTTCAGCATGGTGTTGTTCTGGCGGCGATGTCAAATGGTTTATCAACATGATGTTTGCCTGGCGGCGATGTCAGGTGCTTTTCTACTTGGTGGTGGTCTGACGGTGATGTCAGACGTTTATCTACTTGGTGGTTATCTGACGGTGATGTCAGATGTTTATCGACTGTGTGGTTACCCGGCGACAATGCCCGATATTTTATCTACTTTATCGAGGCTTGGCAGCGATGCCAAGTGATATTATCTACTTTGTGGTTATCCGGCGGCGATGTCGGATGTTTGTTAGGCTTGGTGGCCTGGCGGCGATGTCAGGCGTTTATCATGTTTATCGAAGGTTTTGGTTTTCTGGCGGCGATGTCAGAATTTGTTATCCCCTACAGAGGCTTGGCAGCGATGCCAAGTGATGTATATAAACCTTGTGGTTATCTAACGACGATGTTAGATGCTTATTGACTTTGTGTTGGTCTAGCGGCGAGGTCAGAAAATTTTATCCTCGGTGTAGATACGTGACGGTGATGTCAGATGATCTTCCCGACTTAGTGTCATTAGCTGACGGCGATGTCAGATGATTCTTCCGTCGGCGTGTCGGCGTTGCAACCGTTATTCAGATATCTCCAGAGATTGTTATCCTAATCAGAGTTTGCATTTTATTTTTGCGATTGGCAAATATCCGGGTTTGTTGGTATTCAACCGTCCTGTACCTTGATTGTCTGAAAGTCGTTCGCTTTTCACCCAGTCAGGTCCAAGTCGTTTGAATAGGGGCAGCTGTTGCACCCTAAAATTTGCCCAACCTTTTCTTGGCTTGGCTTTTTGTTTCATTCTGTTGCATTTCTGCATTGCATAGCATTTGTTCTTGATACAGGGGATCGAGGTTTTCCTGTGGCTCAGAATTCACCCTCAGTGCGAGCAATCAAATCAGCGAGTATCAGGCGACATTTATTTTGCCCAGCGGTCGAGCGACCGATTTTATTTTGTTTTGTAGTTTATTTTCATCCAAGAAAGTAGCATTAAGGCTATCGCAAGCAGTCTCATGGTTACAGCATTCAAGAACACATTCTAGAAGCTTAACAAGGTTCAAAACAGCAAGAAACGGGCAAACGGGCATGTTTCCCTCCAAAAGGCGCCAGAATTCAAATTTTGAAGGTGTTAATCGGTTAACGCATATGGTTAACCGATTAACCAATGGAAAATCAGCCCAGATTCAAAACTTCAAATGGGTTAATCGATTAACCTATATGGTTAACCGATTAACCAATGTGATTTTTGCCTCTGTACGTGATTTTTCAATGCAGAGCCATTTGGGGTCCAATTTTGGTCATTTGGAAATTCATTTTTACACTTGGGAAGGATCTAGAACCATTTTGAAATTTGGATTAGTTTTCAAATTAATTCAATTCCCTCCAAACTTCCACTCCTAATTCCATTCCAAATTTTCCAATCCACTTTCCAAACCTTGCTTTGGATCCAAGCCAAAAGGGTACTTAAGTGATTCACTCCAAACTAAAGGGTGCTAACCTTCATTTTTTCACTCTCATTTCAAAATTGATCTCACTTCTCTCTCAATTCTCCAAATTTCCTCCATAGTCAAAACCTTCACCAAAGCTCTTTTCTACTTGAAATCCTTGATTCTTCATTGGAATCATTGATTTCTAAGAGCTAAACCGTCATCTATCATCTCCATTGGATCATTTTCTTCATTCAATTTTCGTGCAAATTCAGATCTGAAATTGGAAGTGAAGTTAGAAGTGATTATTTGAAGTAATTTGGCTTAATCTTGAAGGATTTCCATCTTGATTACAAGGATTAGCTTGGATCTTGAAGTTTTCCAAATTTTCTTGCTTGGATTTGTTCGATTAAGGTTGAATCAACATTAACCAAAGCAATCCTCCGCTTTGTAGGTTGGATTTCTGTTCCGATTTAATTTTCGAGCTTATTTGCATAATCATGTTGATTTTTATCTTTGATTTATTTTAATGGATTTTGATCCATTGAGAATTGTGATCTCGCTGTTATAGCATGTTGACATGCTAATTGTATCACTGTTTGCTGGTGTATTTTCGTGCATAATTGATTATGTGATCATTGGTATGTTTGGAGAAGTGATAAGCTGTTGAGAAGTGGTCCAGCTTTGCTATTTTCTGCTGTTGGCACAATGTTAATCAGTTAACGCATATGGTTAACCGATTAACCATCACAAATTTCTAGATTTTTCAAAGTTTTCACAGTGTTAATCGGTTAACGCATATGGTTAACCGATTAACCAGTTCAAATTTTCAAATTTTTAAACGTTAACAGTGTGTTAACCGATTAACCCTGGGGGTTAACCGATTAACACTGTGCTGGCAGGCCTGTTTTGCTACTTTGTTTGATTGTTCACATACCGTTTCACTTTGAATCTTCATAAATTGATGTGATGCATTATGAATGAAATGTTTTTGGTGTTTGCCACTGTTTGTGTTTGATTGATCATGATTTTGTTGATACTTGTGTTCATTTTCCACTTGGATGCATACTTATGGATATGGTTCAAAGTGATGACTCTTTGCATGTTCGTTTGTTTACATTTTTTTCTTTCCTTTCCATGTTTGCATCATTCTTGCATCGTTGTTGAGGTCGAGACGTGCTTGTGGCGGTTGCTGCCCCACACATTTTTCCTCCCTCCCTCCATTCTACGTGTGCATTTTCATGTTTGCATCTTTTACTTGTGATTGAATTTACTTGGTGCTTTCTTGTGCCTTTTCCCATGATCCCCATAGGGTTCCTAGTCCATCCGTTTAGGTTGGGAGTAGGAGATACATTAAGTGTTCAATCCAAGCATGCTAACATTAGGGTAGATGTTCCCCCTTTTCTAATCCAAACTTTAGGACCACTTTGCATGATAACGTTAGGGCCGAGTTTCCCTTAGACCTTCTGTGTGCCTCTCTCTTTCTCTCTCATCTTCGAACAATTCTAACTCACTTAATAACGATTAACGAATGTTGCACGCTACGAGCCTTAAGCTACTTGGGAAATGATGTTTGGGGGGTTGCCTCTTAATTGTCTAGAATTTTAGCATATGTCCTTTGGACGATATGCAACGCATTCGCTCCTAGGTCATAGTCTTTTGTGCGACATGAGGTATAAATCAAATTCAAAACACTTATTCTCTAAAAAACACAAAAACAAATGATTGAACTTCTTTTTTCCTTCGGGATCTTAATAATGGAAAATCTTTTCATATACAAGAGTGTTTTTAACTCTTAGTTCTATCGCAGACGGTAACGCCTAAGTCTCCAATGGTTGAGCTGCATACACCAACTGCTAGAATTGCTTGTTAACCCTACTCGGGCCTAAAAACGTTTTAACCAACCGGTGTTCTTGTTAGCCCGAACTATGTTTACTCTGATCTCTCATACCTGTTGAGAGTACGTAGGCACAAGACACGATGTTTTGGCGAGCAACCTTCTCCCCTTTCCCCCGTAGTTAGCCGAACTACGTTGACTCTGACTTTCCCATTGCATGAGGGAATACGTAGGCACAGAGCGGCAATGCTCTACCGAGTCTCTTTTCTTTTCTTTTTGTCCTGCAAGACTATAGCATAGGTAGTAAACACGCCCTAAGATAAACAACAAGCATGGATCTCGTCGAGTATGATGGACGTGAGGATGCTAATACCTTCCCCTTGCGTAACCGACTCCCAAATCCAGGACTTGGTCTCGATGACCTTGTCTTTCCCGTTTTCGTCAGGTTTTTCTGATTGTTTCCTTTCCCTCCCTTTGGGATAAATAATGAAAGGTGGCGACTATTCTGTTTTCCGCCGGGTGTTTTTCGCAGTTGTGACAGCTGGCGACTCTGCCGGGGACTGCGATGTTTCCCTATGCGAGTCAATCCTAGCGCTTGTCTGTTGCGTCTTTGGGTGTTTATTTTATGTACATTATTTGTTGTATATTCTTGCATTTTGCATTCTTGCTGCTGTTCTGCTGTGGGTTGAGTTGTTCCATTGGGAGATAAGCCAGATCTGGGCTTGAGTATACACACATGATTAGTGTGGAGAGTAGTGGGAGCTTGTGTGGCGTTTGGCCATGCAATAGCTCGCACGAAATTCACGTTCAGACGAGGTTTTTCTTAGGAAATATTCTATCCTGCACGTCTGGTGCAGTTGAGGGAATATTGACTTAGAGAGACTGTCGACTCTGGAGACCGTTCATTTGGGGGGTCAGCTAAGTGAGGCCGCTTCGTTAGACTATGATGCCAAACCAGAAATGGTGAATGTATCATCGTTTCTCGAAAGTCTGTGATGCTGACCACCCGCATAGGATGCCGTACCTTTCGAGACTAAAACCCACATGTGAGAGGGATGGGTTTTTGCAGGAAACCTGGCCTTCAACCAACCTTGATTTTCTCGTCAGTGCGGAATTGCATGGACAAACGCGACACAAGCTCCCACTACTCTCCACACTAATCCTGTGTGTATACTCAAGCCCAGGTCTGGCTTATCTCTCAATGGAAAGACCCAACCCACAGCTCAGCAGCATAAGAATGCAAATGCAATAATATACAACACATAATAAAGCAAAAATAACTGCACCACAGTAAACACCCAAAGACGCAACAGACAAGCGCTAGGATTGACTCGCACAGGGAACCATCACAGTCCCCAACAGAGTCTCCAGCTGTCGCAATTGCGAAAAACACCTGGCAGAAAACAGAAGATTCGCCACCATTCGTTATTTATCCCAAAGAGAGGGAAAGGAAACGATCGTAAAAACCTAAAGAAAAAGGGAAAAGACGAGGTCATCGCAACCAAGTCCTGGGTTGGGGAGTCGGTTACGCAAGGGGAAGGTATTAGCACCCCTCATGTTCGTCGTACTCGATGGGATCCACACCTATTGTCTATCTAAGGGTGTGTTTAAACAATCTACGCTACAGGCTCATAGGACAAAAAGAAAAGAAAGGAGACTCGAAAGAGCATCGCCTCTCTGTGCCTACGTATTCCCTCGTGCAATGGGAAAGTCAGAGTCAACGTAGTTCGGCTAACTACGGGGAAAGGTGGGGAATGTTGCTTGCCAAGACATCACCGCCTTATGCCTACGTATCCTCATCTAGCATGAGAAATCAGAGCAAACGTAGTTCGGGCTGACACGAAACCATAGATTAATTAAGTGTTTTAACCGAGTAGGGTTAAACCTCTGTTCCTACAGTTAGGGACAATGCCTGTTTGCGGTAGAACCGAAGCTTAACAACACTCTTTTTATGAAAAAGGTTTTCCAATTAATCCCGGAGGAAAAAGTTTGAAGTTTGTTTGTGTTTTTTAGTGAAGTGAGTTAATTCGGTTTGTGATTCATGTTGCACTAAAGACTATGACATAGGGGCGAATGCGTCGTGTATCACCCCCAAACGGGACATACACTAAGCACTCTAGACAAGAGAGAGGAGACCCCTCACTCATTATTCCCCATTTAGCTTAAAGCTCGTAGTGTACAACGTTCATCGCATTTATTAGATGAGTTAGAATTGTTTTGAGATGAGAAAGAGAGAGAAACACGAAAGGTCTAAGGGAAACTCGGCCCTAACGTTGTCATGTAAAATGGTCCTAAGGTTAGGATTAAAAGGGGGAACATCTACCCTAATGTTATCATGCATGGTTTGAGTCCTAATGTCTATCATAACCCACCTTAAACAAGAAAGATTAGATCCTAGAGGAACATGGCAAAGGAAGACAAAAGAAGAAGAAAAATCAAACACAAATGAGAGTGAAAATAGGGATGCAAATATGGAATGCAACACACAAGCAAAGGGAGGAACAAAGTGTGGGGTAAACACCACCACAAGCACATCTCGACCTTTATTAATGCAAGAAATAAAGATGCAAAACACAAGAGGAAATGCAAATGCAAGCACAAAAGATGAATATCACTTTAAACGACAAACTACGAAAGTAGGCATCCAAGTGGAAAACAAACACAAGTCGACGAAGTCTCGATTAAACAACCAAAACAGTGACATATATCCCAAAACATTTCACTTCTAATGTATCATATTGAACTACAATGATTCAATGCAAAACGGTACTCAAACAAGCAAGAAAATCTGCAAAACAGACTCACTGGCACATTGTTAATCGGTTAACGCCAGAGGTTAACCGATTAACCACTTAAAAATGTTTAAAAATATGGAAATTTGTACATGTTAATCGATTAACACCAAGAATTAACCGATTAACACTTTGAAAACTTTGAAAATTTTGAATATTTGAAATGGTTAATCGGTTAACCATATGTGTTAACCAATTAACATTGTGCCAACAGCAGAAAAACAGCAACAAAGTAATTTGTTCAGCAAATAAGCACTTATCTGATCAACCGGATGATCGCATAATCACTTAATCACGAAATTAAACCAGCAAATCATGATTCAAATAGCATGTAAACAGATTAACACAACCAACTCATGAATCAAAGGGATCAAATTAACCAAAAGTTAATCAAAGATGAAAATCCACATGATTAAGCTAAAAACAGATTCGGATCAAGAATTTCCAACCTTCAAAGCGGAGAATTGCTTCGATTAATGTTGATTACTGTAATTGAATAGATCCAATGCTAAAAGTCCGATATACTTCAAGATCCACACCAATTCCTGTAGTAGCAATGAAGATCCTTCAAGATCAATCCAAAATAAGCCAAATAATCACTTCCAAAATCACTTCCAGATTCAGATCCAATTTTGCACGAAAATTGGATGAAGAAATGGATTCAATGGAGACAATGGATGAAGGTTTAGCTCTTAGAAATAAAGGATTCTAATGAAGAATCAATGATTTCAATGAGAAGAGCTTTGGTGAGGGCTTTGGAGATTGGAAAATTGAGAGAGAATCAGATCAATTCTGAAAATGAAATGAAATTATGAGGCTTAGATGTGTGTGGTTTGGAGTAATTCAAATAAATACCCCTTAGGTTTGGAAGATGGGTTGGGAAATTTGGAATGGGAGTGAGGAATGGGAGTTTGGAGGGAAAATGAAATTAATCAAATTCTGAAATGGTTCTAGATCCTTCCCAGGTGTAAAATTGAAATTCAAGTGATCAAAATTGGACCCCAAAACAGCCCCCTTTGAAAATTCACGTGCAGAGGCAAAACCTGCACTGGTTAATCAATTAACCATATAGGTTAATCGGTTAACACCTTCAAAACTCCCAAATTGACCTAATTTTGACTTGGTTAATCGATTAACCATATGTGTTAACCGATTAACCGATTAAACACCGGAGGTATAAGGAAGATAATCCCTTGTCAACCCCTTTGAGCCTAGTAGTAGGAGTTCTTTTCTGAAAAACGAAAAAACCCTCAATCCTAAACCGGTGCAGGGTAGGTGTCAGCTAATTTGGCCAAGCGTCCAAATTACGAAAGGAGTGTTCCCGTACGAGGGTTAATCACACCTCTAGAGGTCGTGCCTAAAACACCACAATGGTTACCCCTTGCCGACCAAGGAGTGAAATAGTCACAATCCCTCTAACAAGTCAGACAAGCCAGTGTCACACGATTTGCTCAAAAAAAAAAAAGAAAACAAATCAAAAGAAGAAGCCCGCTAAGTCGATAACTTGAAAACATGTGGCTTAGGCAAAAATTAGGGCATCCTGCTGGACTTTGAAATCAAAAGAAGCTCAAAAGAGCCAGTCCAAGTAAAAATAGGGAAATCGAAAAAATGATGATGAAAAACAAGGCGTGTGATTCGGGCACCAAAAGACGAAAAGTGAGTGACTGCCACTCCCAAAATCTTGTGATTTCCTGAACCTCACTCCTATCATTCAACCTTTGAAAGGTGAGAGCTAGTGTCGAGTTAGCTGAATAGAGGATTGGAGAACATCACGGAGAATGGGTGGGTTAAAATAAACTTTGGGCCTTTATCCTTTCTTTCTTAACCCTGAACCTGACCAAGTTACAACCTTCAAACGTCCTAATTGAAGCATGGTGGTTTCAAAAGCATACTTCGGTAAAGATCGCGTCGAAACTGACTCCTAAAAAGGATTCTGCTCAACTTGCAGGTTTTAAAGTTGACATTCTGATAAGTGATTCGTTCGCTTTATGTCACAAATATTTTTCCAGTGAATAGACTTGGATTTCAAAACTGTCATATGCATTGCATGAATATATCTATTATGCAGAACAATTTGTTTTACTTTCGAGTAAGCGCTTGACAGCAGGAAAGTCTCCACAGTAAAAAGTTTGATCAGGATAGAATGCAGAACACCTGAATACTGAACCAGGGCCAGCTATATCAGATGATCACATCATGGGAGCCAGCCATCCAAAAGACAGTTCATCTGAAGACAGGCAGGTTAAAAGTCGGTAAGCCTCTCGCAGCAAGAGATATCATCCTTAGTGAAGTCAACCAATTAAGGGCAAAGTCATTGCAAGGTTAGGGAAGATTACCCTAGAAGCATTGAAGCTATTCTAGAGGGTAATTAATATGAAGCACCTCTTCGAGGGAAAATTGAACTACACTGGGGCAGTTACTCAAGCAAGGCTATTCTCCCCAACCAGAGTTCGTCATCAGTGATGGAAGGTTGTGTCTCTATCCCCAGTAGAGCTGTGAGCTAGTAAATGTATATGCCTATACCTGGCAGTCAGTCGGTACACCTTTAATTCTCGCAGATTGCAGATATGTGCTTACCATCCAGCAAGTCAGGATTGGTTGTTTTTCCACCAGGTAGGTGTGGAATCTTCCTCAGCAGTTGAACGATACACATTTAGCTCCAGCAGATTGTCTGTGTGCATTCATTCCTTGGCGGTGCAAGATTGGCTTATTCAGTAGAGTAAGTAATCCCCACAGAGTCTGAGCAGGTGATTTTGTATCCCCTCAGAAGTCAAGTTACCATTGATGAGTCCATTCCTCATCTCCTCAAGAAGAGGTTGACGTTGATTCCCTCATTGCGGTATCCCCAGCGGAGTCGGAGGGGAAACTTCTCTTCCCCAGCTGAGTTCTCCTAGTATATTGGAGTTAGGTCTTTGCAGTTGGCGTCGTTTCTCCAACAGAGGTGCCTGTTCCCCAGAATGTTATATTCTGGCAGGCTATTCAAGGGTGATGCCCCTAGCAGAACGGGGTTAATCTCAGAAGGTGGACCGTTATCCTCTGTAGAGTCGTTGATTCCCCTAGTAGGCAGACGAATTCCTGTGTGTGGATTTTTCCCCCGGTAAGGTTGCCTATTCTCCAGAAGGTTTATATTCTGAAAGGTCATTCACGGGGTTTTCCTCAACAATATTTGATATAATCCCCAGCAGAGTAGAATTACCGTCTATCAGATTGTTCTATCTCCAACAGGTTCGTTTGCTATTCAGGAATTTCTTGCAGGAGTTTATTCAAGGCTTTCTTCCCCGACTTAAGTCTAGTTTACTGGCATGTGCTAACTATCCCCAACAGGGCCATTTTTTTCCTAGCAGGGTGGTCTCCGTATCTTCAGCATTTATTTTGTTGATTCGGTTCCGTTGCATTGGCATCGTGCAT
Source organism: Lathyrus sativus (assembly GCA_963859935.3). Taxonomy (NCBI): domain Eukaryota; kingdom Viridiplantae; phylum Streptophyta; class Magnoliopsida; order Fabales; family Fabaceae; genus Lathyrus; species Lathyrus sativus. Next base: position 180,017,296 of record OZ012736.1, on the reverse strand, counting down.
AGCATCCTCAGAAACGCGTAGCATTTCCATTTCGTATGGAGCATTACGCCATATTCAAACATGTGCATGTGAAGCATAAGCCAGGTGGTTATTGTTGTTTCAGGTGATCTCCGGAAGGTTGACGTGTTCGATAAAAGATCCGGGATAGTGGTGTTCATGTTATCTTTGGCTTCCCAGTGAAGTATCGACAGAGTTACTTGGTTCCCCATCAGGGTTATTTGTTTAAGTTCTCTCTTTTCCTCAGTGGAGTTCCTTTGGGATTTTTCATCAGAAGTTTGTCGACTTCGTGTTGATCTGACGGCGAGTCAGAGGCTCTCTTTTATTTAGCGGGTGTCTGACGGTGATGTCAGGGGTTTATCAGCCTCGAGTTGATCTTGGTCTTCGGGTTCGAGGTTTTGTTCTATTCAGCAATTGTCTACTTGTTTGTGGAGGTTTATCAGTCAATCTTTCTCAACTTTGTGTTTGTATGGCGGCGATGTTAGGTGCTTATCAAATTTGAGTTGTCTGGCGGCGATGCTAGATGTTTGTTAGCTTCTCGGTGATCCGATTCTGAGTTCATTGTTTATGGGTTGCAATAGACGTCTGACGGCGAGGTTAGATGTTTTTCAATTGCGCGGATGCCTGACGACGAGGTCAGGTTGTTTTATCCCCTACCGGTGTCTGGCGGCGATGTCGGAAGCAGGAGTTTACCTTTGGGTTTGATGATCGCTTTTATTTAGTGAAGGTATGGCGGCGATGTCAGAAGTCTCTATCTTCAGATTTGGGGTTGTATTTTATCAATCAAGATATCTAGCGGCGAAGTCAGATGTTATTCTCTGCAGAGTGCTGGCGGCGATGCCAGATCTCTTTCCAACTCGGTGTTTGTCTGACGGCGAAGTCAGATGGTTATCAGATTTATGATTTTTTTGGCGGCGATGTCAGAGGGTTATCGACTTTATGGTTATCTGGCGGCGATGTCAAATGTGTATTCAGATTCATGCTATCCGGCGGCGATGCCATATGTTCAGCATTTTTTGTGTGGTTGTCTGGCGGTGATGTCAGAGGTTTATTTGCATTGTGATTTTTTGACGGCAATGTCAGAGTTTCATCAGCATTTTGTTCATCTAGCGGCGATGTCAGATGGGTATCAGTTTTGTATGTGTCTGACGACGATGTCAGATGTTATCAACACCGCAAGTTCCTGGAGGCGATGTCAGGTGTAAGTGGATTTCTGGCGGCGAAAGTCAGAGGTTTGATTGATTGGATATTGATGTTTGGCAGCGATGCCAAATGTTTCTTAATTGCATGGGTTAATCTGACAGCGAGGTCCGGTTGTTTCGTCCCTTGCAAATGCCTGGCGGTAATGTCAGGTGTATTCCCTGTAGTTTTTTGACGGCGATGTCAGATGTGTGTGGATTTCTGACGGCGATGTCATATGTTTGTGGATCTCTTGGCAGCGATGTCAGATGTTCACCGACTTTGTGGTTACTTGACGGCGATGTCAGGAACTGTATCTACTCTATGGAAGCTTGGCGGCAATGCCAAGTGATGTTTACCAATTGATTGCAACTTCTAGCGGCGATGTCAGATCTTAATCAATCTTCTGGTTGCCTGGCGGCGATGTCAGGTATTTTCTCAATATTGGGTTTGTTTTGCGGAAATGTCAAACGTTTTTCTGGCGGCGAGGTCAGATATTCTTCAACATGGTGTTGTTCTGGCAGCGATGTCAGATGTTTATCAACATGATGTTTGCCTGGCGACGATGTCAGGAATTTTCTCAATATTGGGTTTGTTTGGCGGCGATGTCAAACATTTTTCTAGCGGCGAGGTCAGATATTCTTCAGCATGGTGTTGTTCTGGCGGCGATGTCAAATGGTTTATCAACATGATGTTTGCCTGGCGGCGATGTCAGGTGCTTTTCTACTTGGTGGTGGTCTGACGGTGATGTCAGACGTTTATCTACTTGGTGGTTATCTGACGGTGATGTCAGATGTTTATCGACTGTGTGGTTACCCGGCGACAATGCCCGATATTTTATCTACTTTATCGAGGCTTGGCAGCGATGCCAAGTGATATTATCTACTTTGTGGTTATCCGGCGGCGATGTCGGATGTTTGTTAGGCTTGGTGGCCTGGCGGCGATGTCAGGCGTTTATCATGTTTATCGAAGGTTTTGGTTTTCTGGCGGCGATGTCAGAATTTGTTATCCCCTACAGAGGCTTGGCAGCGATGCCAAGTGATGTATATCAACCTTGTGGTTATCTAACGACGATGTTAGATGCTTATTGACTTTGTGTTGGTCTAGCGGCGAGGTCAGAAAATTTTATCCTCGGTGTAGATACGTGACGGTGATGTCAGATGATCTTCCCGACTTAGTGTCATTAGCTGACGGCGATGTCAGATGATTCTTCCGTCGGCGTGTCGGCGTTGCAACCGTTATTCAGATATCTCCAGAGATTGTTATCCTAATCAGAGTTTGCATTTTATTTTTGCGATTGGCAAATATCCGGGTTTGTTGGTATTCAACCGTCCTGTACCTTGATTGTCTGAAAGTCGTTCGCTTTTCACCCAGTCAGGTCCAAGTCGTTTGAATAGGGGCAGCTGTTGCACCCTAAAATTTGCCCAACCTTTTCTTGGCTTGGCTTTTTGTTTCATTCTGTTGCATTTCTGCATTGCATAGCATTTGTTCTTGATACAGGGGATCGAGGTTTTCCTGTGGCTCAGAATTCACCCTCAGTGCGAGCAATCAAATCAGCGAGTATCAGGCGACATTTATTTTGCCCAGCGGTCGAGCGACCGATTTTATTTTGTTTTGTAGTTTATTTTCATCCAAGAAAGTAGCATTAAGGCTATCGCAAGCAGTCTCATGGTTACAGCATTCAAGAACACATTCTAGAAGCTTAACAAGGTTCAAAACAGCAAGAAACGGGCAAACGGGCATGTTTCCCTCCAAAAGGCGCCAGAATTCAAATTTTGAAGGTGTTAATCGGTTAACGCATATGGTTAACCGATTAACCAATGGAAAATCAGCCCAGATTCAAAACTTCAAATGGGTTAATCGATTAACCTATATGGTTAACCGATTAACCAATGTGATTTTTGCCTCTGTACGTGATTTTTCAATGCAGAGCCATTTGGGGTCCAATTTTGGTCATTTGGAAATTCATTTTTACACTTGGGAAGGATCTAGAACCATTTTGAAATTTGGATTAGTTTTCAAATTAATTCAATTCCCTCCAAACTTCCACTCCTAATTCCATTCCAAATTTTCCAATCCACTTTCCAAACCTTGCTTTGGATCCAAGCCAAAAGGGTACTTAAGTGATTCACTCCAAACTAAAGGGTGCTAACCTTCATTTTTTCACTCTCATTTCAAAATTGATCTCACTTCTCTCTCAATTCTCCAAATTTCCTCCATAGTCAAAACCTTCACCAAAGCTCTTTTCTACTTGAAATCCTTGATTCTTCATTGGAATCATTGATTTCTAAGAGCTAAACCGTCATCTATCATCTCCATTGGATCATTTTCTTCATTCAATTTTCGTGCAAATTCAGATCTGAAATTGGAAGTGAAGTTAGAAGTGATTATTTGAAGTAATTTGGCTTAATCTTGAAGGATTTCCATCTTGATTACAAGGATTAGCTTGGATCTTGAAGTTTTCCAAATTTTCTTGCTTGGATTTGTTCGATTAAGGTTGAATCAACATTAACCAAAGCAATCCTCCGCTTTGTAGGTTGGATTTCTGTTCCGATTTAATTTTCGAGCTTATTTGCATAATCATGTTGATTTTTATCTTTGATTTATTTTAATGGATTTTGATCCATTGAGAATTGTGATCTCGCTGTTATAGCATGTTGACATGCTAATTGTATCACTGTTTGCTGGTGTATTTTCGTGCATAATTGATTATGTGATCATTGGTATGTTTGGAGAAGTGATAAGCTGTTGAGAAGTGGTCCAGCTTTGCTATTTTCTGCTGTTGGCACAGTGTTAATCAGTTAACGCATATGGTTAACCGATTAACCATCACAAATTTCTAGATTTTTCAAAGTTTTCACAGTGTTAATCGGTTAACGCATATGGTTAACCGATTAACCAGTTCAAATTTTCAAATTTTTAAACGTTAACAGTGTGTTAACCGATTAACCCTGGGGGTTAACCGATTAACACTGTGCTGGCAGGCCTGTTTTGCTACTTTGTTTGATTGTTCACATACCGTTTCACTTTGAATCTTCATAAATTGATGTGATGCATTATGAATGAAATGTTTTTGGTGTTTGCCACTGTTTGTGTTTGATTGATCATGATTTTGTTGATACTTGTGTTCATTTTCCACTTGGATGCATACTTATGGATATGGTTCAAAGTGATGACTCTTTGCATGTTCGTTTGTTTACATTTTTTTCTTTCCTTTCCATGTTTGCATCATTCTTGCATCGTTGTTGAGGTCGAGACGTGCTTGTGGCGGTTGCTGCCCCACACATTTTTCCTCCCTCCCTCCATTCTACGTGTGCATTTTCATGTTTGCATCTTTTACTTGTGATTGAATTTACTTGGTGCTTTCTTGTGCCTTTTCCCATGATCCCCATAGGGTTCCTAGTCCATCCGTTTAGGTTGGGAGTAGGAGATACATTAAGTGTTCAATCCAAGCATGCTAACATTAGGGTAGATGTTCCCCCTTTTCTAATCCAAACTTTAGGACCACTTTGCATGATAACGTTAGGGCCGAGTTTCCCTTAGACCTTCTGTGTGCCTCTCTCTTTCTCTCTCATCTTCGAACAATTCTAACTCACTTAATAACGATTAACGAATGTTGCACGCTACGAGCCTTAAGCTACTTGGGAAATGATGTTTGGGGGGTTGCCTCTTAATTGTCTAGAATTTTAGCATATGTCCTTTGGACGATATGCAACGCATTCGCTCCTAGGTCATAGTCTTTTGTGCGACATGAGGTATAAATCAAATTCAAAACACTTATTCTCTAAAAAACACAAAAACAAATGATTGAACTTCTTTTTTCCTTCGGGATCTTAATAATGGAAAATCTTTTCATATACAAGAGTGTTTTTAACTCTTAGTTCTATCGCAGACGGTAACGCCTAAGTCTCCAATGGTTGAGCTGCATACACCAACTGCTAGAATTGCTTGTTAACCCTACTCGGGCCTAAAAACGTTTTAACCAACCGGTGTTCTTGTTAGCCCGAACTATGTTTACTCTGATCTCTCATACCTGTTGAGAGTACGTAGGCACAAGACACGATGTTTTGGCGAGCAACCTTCTCCCCTTTCCCCCGTAGTTAGCCGAACTACGTTGACTCTGACTTTCCCATTGCATGAGGGAATACGTAGGCACAGAGCGGCAATGCTCTACCGAGTCTCTTTTCTTTTCTTTTTGTCCTGCAAGACTATAGCATAGGTAGTAAACACGCCCTAAGATAAACAACAAGCATGGATCTCGTCGAGTATGATGGACGTGAGGATGCTAATACCTTCCCCTTGCGTAACCGACTCCCAAATCCAGGACTTGGTCTCGATGACCTTGTCTTTCCCGTTTTCGTCAGGTTTTTCTGATTGTTTCCTTTCCCTCCCTTTGGGATAAATAATGAAAGGTGGCGACTATTCTGTTTTCCGCCGGGTGTTTTTCGCAGTTGTGACAGCTGGCGACTCTGCCGGGGACTGCGATGTTTCCCTATGCGAGTCAATCCTAGCGCTTGTCTGTTGCGTCTTTGGGTGTTTATTTTATGTACATTATTTGTTGTATATTCTTGCATTTTGCATTCTTGCTGCTGTTCTGCTGTGGGTTGAGTTGTTCCATTGGGAGATAAGCCAGATCTGGGCTTGAGTATACACACATGATTAGTGTGGAGAGTAGTGGGAGCTTGTGTGGCGTTTGGCCATGCAATAGCTCGCACGAAATTCACGTTCAGACGAGGTTTTTCTTAGGAAATATTCTATCCTGCACGTCTGGTGCAGTTGAGGGAATATTGACTTAGAGAGACTGTCGACTCTGGAGACCGTTCATTTGGGGGGTCAGCTAAGTGAGGCCGCTTCGTTAGACTATGATGCCAAACCAGAAATGGTGAATGTATCATCGTTTCTCGAAAGTCTGTGATGCTGACCACCCGCATAGGATGCCGTACCTTTCGAGACTAAAACCCACATGTGAGAGGGATGGGTTTTTGCAGGAAACCTGGCCTTCAACCAACCTTGATTTTCTCGTCAGTGCGGAATTGCATGGCCAAACGCGACACAAGCTCCCACTACTCTCCACACTAATCCTGTGTGTATACTCAAGCCCAGGTCTGGCTTATCTCTCAATGGAAAGACCCAACCCACAGCTCAGCAGCATAAGAATGCAAATGCAATAATATACAACACATAATAAAGCAAAAATAACTGCACCACAGTAAACACCCAAAGACGCAACAGACAAGCGCTAGGATTGACTCGCACAGGGAACCATCACAGTCCCCAACAGAGTCTCCAGCTGTCGCAATTGCGAAAAACACCTGGCAGAAAACAGAAGATTCGCCACCATTCGTTATTTATCCCAAAGAGAGGGAAAGGAAACGATCGTAAAAACCTAAAGAAAAAGGGAAAAGACGAGGTCATCGCAACCAAGTCCTGGGTTGGGGAGTCGGTTACGCAAGGGGAAGGTATTAGCACCCCTCATGTTCGTCGTACTCGATGGGATCCACACCTATTGTCTATCTATGGGTGTGTTTAAACAATCTACGCTACAGGCTCATAGGACAAAAAGAAAAGAAAGGAGACTCGAAAGAGCATCGCCTCTCTGTGCCTACGTATTCCCTCGTGCAATGGGAAAGTCAGAGTCAACGTAGTTCGGCTAACTACGGGGAAAGGTGGGGAATGTTGCTTGCCAAGACATCACCGCCTTATGCCTACGTATCCTCATCTAGCATGAGAAATCAGAGCAAACGTAGTTCGGGCTGACACGAAACCATAGATTAATTAAGTGTTTTAACCGAGTAGGGTTAAACCTCTGTTCCTACAGTTAGGGACAATGCCTGTTTGCGGTAGAACCGAAGCTTAACAACACTCTTTTTATGAAAAAGGTTTTCCAATTAATCCCGGAGGAAAAAGTTTGAAGTTTGTTTGTGTTTTTTAGTGAAGTGAGTTAATTCGGTTTGTGATTCATGTTGCACTAAAGACTATGACATAGGGGCGAATGCGTCGTGTATCACCCCCAAACGGGACATACACTAAGCACTCTAGACAAGAGAGAGGAGACCCCTCACTCATTATTCCCCATTTAGCTTAAAGCTCGTAGTGTACAACGTTCATCGCATTTATTAGATGAGTTAGAATTGTTTTGAGATGAGAAAGAGAGAGAAACACGAAAGGTCTAAGGGAAACTCGGCCCTAACGTTGTCATGTAAAATGGTCCTAAGGTTAGGATTAAAAGGGGGAACATCTACCCTAATGTTATCATGCATGGTTTGAGTCCTAATGTCTATCATAACCCACCTTAAACAAGAAAGATTAGATCCTAGAGGAACATGGCAAAGGAAGACAAAAGAAGAAGAAAAATCAAACACAAATGAGAGTGAAAATAGGGATGCAAATATGGAATGCAACACACAAGCAAAGGGAGGAACAAAGTGTGGGGTAAACACCACCACAAGCACATCTCGACCTTTATTAATGCAAGAAATAAAGATGCAAAACACAAGAGGAAATGCAAATGCAAGCACAAAAGATGAATATCACTTTAAACGACAAACTACGAAAGTAGGCATCCAAGTGGAAAACAAACACAAGTCGACGAAGTCTCGATTAAACAACCAAAACAGTGACATATATCCCAAAACATTTCACTTCTAATGTATCATATTGAACTACAATGATTCAATGCAAAACGGTACTCAAACAAGCAAGAAAATCTGCAAAACAGACTCACTGGCACATTGTTAATCGGTTAACGCCAGAGGTTAACCGATTAACCACTTAAAAATGTTTAAAAATATGGAAATTTGTACATGTTAATCGATTAACACCAAGAATTAACCGATTAACACTTTGAAAACTTTGAAAATTTTGAATATTTGAAATGGTTAATCGGTTAACCATATGTGTTAACCAATTAACATTGTGCCAACAGCAGAAAAACAGCAACAAAGTAATTTGTTCAGCAAATAAGCACTTATCTGATCAACCGGATGATCGCATAATCACTTAATCACGAAATTAAACCAGCAAATCATGATTCAAATAGCATGTAAACAGATTAACACAACCAACTCATGAATCAAAGGGATCAAATTAACCAAAAGTTAATCAAAGATGAAAATCCACATGATTAAGCTAAAAACAGATTCGGATCAAGAATTTCCAACCTTCAAAGCGGAGAATTGCTTCGATTAATGTTGATTACTGTAATTGAATAGATCCAATGCTAAAAGTCCGATATACTTCAAGATCCACACCAATTCCTGTAGTAGCAATGAAGATCCTTCAAGATCAATCCAAAATAAGCCAAATAATCACTTCCAAAATCACTTCCAGATTCAGATCCAATTTTGCACGAAAATTGGATGAAGAAATGGATTCAATGGAGACAATGGATGAAGGTTTAGCTCTTAGAAATAAAGGATTCTAATGAAGAATCAATGATTTCAATGAGAAGAGCTTTGGTGAGGGCTTTGGAGATTGGAAAATTGAGAGAGAATCAGATCAATTCTGAAAATGAAATGAAATTATGAGGCTTAGATGTGTGTGGTTTGGAGTAATTCAAATAAATACCCCTTAGGTTTGGAAGATGGGTTGGGAAATTTGGAATGGGAGTGAGGAATGGGAGTTTGGAGGGAAAATGAAATTAATCAAATTCTGAAATGGTTCTAGATCCTTCCCAGGTGTAAAATTGAAATTCAAGTGATCAAAATTGGACCCCAAAACAGCCCCCTTTGAAAATTCACGTGCAGAGGCAAAACCTGCACTGGTTAATCAATTAACCATATAGGTTAATCGGTTAACACCTTCAAAACTCCCAAATTGACCTAATTTTGACTTGGTTAATCGATTAACCATATGTGTTAACCGATTAACACCTTCAAAAATTTAAATTTGGCGCCTTTTGGAGGGAAATCTGCACATTTGCCCTGTTTCAACTATTTTGAGCTCTGTTAAGCTTCTGAATCTCGTTCTTGAATGTTGCAACTGTAAGAATGCTTGCTATGAGCCTGAGTGCTGCTTCCTGAAGTTATTCTACAAAATAAAATAAAATCGGCCGCTCGACCGATGGGAAAAATAAATGTCGGAGCCTCTGATGCTCGTTGTTCAGTCTTTCAGTCCTTTGCGCCAAAATGAACCTGAGCCACATGAATGCCTTGATCCCATGCCTCGGGAACAAATTCTATGGTATGCAAAATATGCAAAATGCAAAGAAACAAAAGCCAGTTAAGGTTAAAACGACATGGCGAATTTTGGGGTGCTACAAAGTGGAAACACATGATCACACAAGACTTGTGAGATAAGACACACATTCAATAGGAATCCAATCATGCAAGACAGCACCTCTAACATGTTAACAAGAGCTAACAATACTCAAGAGGCCCTCAAAAGGGATCACACAAGATCACATCCCAAAACTAGGTCAAGATAAGCACACATACACATAGTTAAAATAATGAAGTTTCGAGGCATCAAATAAAAATAGAAATGAGTCAAAATAAAATCCACATAAAAAAGAAAACTCAAGTCAAGTCTATCAAAAATCAGTGTGCAAAAGATCATGGAAATAATTGCATCAAAGCATCACCAATTGTGTCCAACAAGACAAGGTATCCAACTTATCGAGTATGCATCGAGGGTCCAACAAAATCCAATGAAAAACAAATAAGGAATGATCAACAAGACCTCAAACCAGCCCTCAAATATACCTCAATCATGCACCTAAGTGTGAGAGGAAAATTGATCAAAGAGGGTTGTTGCGGTGAGAATCGTGATACCAAGCTATTGATTAACTTGAATCTTTAATTCATTGAATTCACAATCGGACTTTAATTTATCCAAAGGAAAGGTCTAAAGAGAGAAAGAACCTTTTACGCGATGTAACAACAATGCCAAGAGATTCGGGGATCGGGGGTTGGTTATGCCTAGGGTAGGTATCTCACATCCTAAACATCTGTAGTACTCTACATGAACCTTTTATTTGTTTATATACTAAGCTTTCTAAGTGTTTGCTATGGATTAGGATAGGTTAAAAACCTAAAGATATATACACTAAGTTTGCTCGCAAAGACATCGCTTCCTCTGCTTACGTATCCTAACTAGGATAGAATCAGAGCAACCGTAGTTCACCTCACTAGGTTTGAAGAACACTCGATTACGATCAAGGTTCAAAGGGGAACAAACATCAATATGCTTGTGTAGAGTTTAAGGAAACTCTCTAGATCTAAGTTGAACACTCAAGAAAGGGAAGTAAGTAATCATCTTCATGATTCTTACATAGAGTTAACAAACTCTATCCTAAGTTCTAATTGAAAGAGCACTCCTAACAAGGGGTAGGCTTTTTAGACTTAAGCAAAGTCCAATGGACAGGTTCTAACTTAACTAAGTGTATGAATGTCTTGACAAAGTCGAGGGAGAGAGATGACTTATCTATGACCCAAAGGTCAACAGAGAGACTTTCCTTTGGAAGGATAGGAAGGGAGGCAACCTGGATGAGAACTAAAGAGTTCCATCACTTGGGGAAACTAAACTTAACAAAGAATAAACATTAAACAAACATGAATACAAGAAACATGGTTACAACCAAGCATATACAAGCATGTTACAACAAGCAAGTACGTCAAATAGGAGGAATGGTTACAACCAAAGCATGCAAGCGTATGATAATAGGCAAGCAAAGATGAGTTCTTACAAGACTCAATGAAGGATAAAGACTTAAGTAAAATCTTGACAAAGACGAAGGTAACGACCAATGCAAATAAGTCAAATATGGGCATATTACATGGAAAGCAAATGAATCAAACATCATACTTACAAGCAACAAGTAATTGCAATTACATCAAGGGTTTGACAAACATAGAGCTCACATTAAGCACAACAACAAACAGGAGAAGAATGAATCCAAAGCTTGAAACGATTAGGCAAGAAATATGAGCGTTTTTAATGCAAAATTGTTTTCACAAATAAAAATTCTAGAATGTTAATGCACCACATGAAAATATATACAAATACGAGATAATTGCAAAAAGAACCGATTAAAAATAATAAAAAACTAAGAAGTTATGATTTTTATAAAATTTAAACAATTAAATAAGAAAACAAAAGCAATTAGTGATAAAAAAGAAGGGGAGGCGCCTGGTGGGTGTTGAACCCACCACCCTTTGAATACTAACTTAAAACTACACCAACTGGGCCAAGGCGCGCATTTGTTAATTGGAAGGAAAGGAAGGACAAAATTAAGAAAACAAGGCAAATATGAAAAATAACAAAAAGGGTTGATCTCCACTGTGGATCGAACCCAGGACAAGCATGTGAAAGGCGCATGAGAATATGAGGGTTTAACCACTGGGGTGGCGATACATCCGTGTATTTTTCCACCCCTAAAATTTAAATACTTAAATGGGTGCATGAAATCTGGGCAAGGCAAAACATGAAGGCAAGCAAAAAACATAAAAAACGACAACACCATAACTTCATCAATATTCAACCAAATTGAACAAAGTTTTAGCCTATCTCAAGTGAAATTTTATGAGGAATTCAATGGTGATTTCAGTTTTCCAAGATGATGCACACATTTCAAAATTCGAATGTAAATGCAAGTTGAAGCTTAGGAATGCATTTTGAAAACCAAGGATCAAACCAAATGCTTTTAAACTCATGTAAGGGTCCAAGCAACTTTCAAATATGTTAATTAATTACTCTAGATGCCAAGGCCAAACAGAAACAACTTTAAACAAGGAACTAGTGTTCAAATGGTAGTGTGAAGCTTGAAATTGCAATTTGAATGTCACAGCTCAAAACAGCAAGACATATGAACAGGTAAGGGTATGCACAACTTCAAAATACATGAACCAATGATTCTTGATGCAAAAAGTCATACCAAATCAAGTCCAATCAAAAAATGACATGCAAGTTGCACAAATTGCTTTGAAAATGCATGATGATGGCCATAGTTCAAAATAAGAGGGATCATGATCAAATGAAAGTGTGCACATCTTATAAACATGTTGTCTAATGATCCTAGATGCCTAGATCAAACAGAAATAGTTCCAAACCAAAAGTTGTCATGTAAGTTGCAAAAAATGCTTGGTATGCAAAGTGCTAACTCTAGCTCATGACAAAAGGAATTGATGATATGTAATGGTATGCTCAAACCAAAAATATATTGTTCATGGAATTTGGATGCAAAATTTATGCAAAGATGCCTCTAAACAGAAATTGGTGTGACTGTCATGGTTGTACAAGAATGCTTAAAATTCTGTTTGGCAATTTGAAGACAGTTCATGATGCAGCCTATTGTCGTACCTCGAAAAATACGATCCTCGCGATGGCCGCGGAAAATACTGTTCGAAACAGAGTCGCCACCGAACTTTATTCATTCCAAGGATGGAATAGGAAAATATCGATAAAACCTTTCAAGAGATAAGAACATGGTCATCGCAATCAATATTCTTGGTTCGGGAGTCGGTTACGCAGAGGGAAGGTATTAGCACCCTCTACGTCCGTTGTACTCAACGGGAACCTCTTGATCGATTCGAGAGTAAAGTTAACTACGCTTGTTTGTTTTCTTCTAAGGTTTCTTCTATGGGGGGAAATGATGGTTTTAAGATAGGGTGCTCGCCAAGGATTGGGGCCCTTGTACCTACGTATCTTCACTTGTAAGAAGTGGAAAATCAGAGCATTCGTAGTTCATGGGACTACGGGAAAAAAGAGGGGATTGTGCTCGCCAAGATCATCACAATCTTGTGCCTACGTATCTTACATTCAGAAGAGAATGAAGAATCAGAGCAGCCGTAGTTCGGCTAACTACGGTAAGGAGGTTTGGTATGAGAACGAACGAGTGTTTAGGTCGCATTCTAACTGCTAAACGTTGGCTTGTCTGCTCGCTAGGGGAGGCTGAAGCTCGAGTTTGTTATGCGCGGAAGAAAGGTCTAAACAATGTTCTTTAGTAAAATATTTAGGTTGGGAGATCGCACGAGGGCGAGGAATTTATGTTTGTCGCATTGGATGTTTTTGTTTAGGGAAGAGAATAGGTTTGAATAGGTTTAAGGTTTCGGTCGCACGGGGGCGAGAAAAGAGTTGGAATGGTTGGATATTTTAAGGGAGAATGACGACTACTCGATAAACGAGACGTCAGTCTCGCAACCAATTAATCGGGGAATTACTGGAATGCTGGATTCCAATGACACCTTTTTCATTCGAAAGATTCTACGAAATGTGTTTGAGAAGGTCTCAATCGCACGGGGCGAGAGAAGAAAGTTGGGTTGAATATTTTAAGGGAGAATGACGATTACTCGATAAACGAGACGCCAGTCTCGCAATCGATTAATCAGGATGTCATTGGAATGCTAGATCCCAATGATACCGTTTTCCCTCAATTAATTGTGAAAGTGTATTGGAACGGATAATAACGACATTGGTCCAAGTAGTTAGGGCACGTGTTTTATAAACGAAAGGTCGAGTATTCCACAACCTAAAGCGTACGCCCCAAGAGCAGTTACTATTGAATTCAAGGAGTGCGAGACTCCAAGAACTCAATTCTTTCGTGGTTTAACTAAGAAAATAGTTTGGATTTGACATATGGTTTAGAAGCGTACTAGAGTTTAGACTCGATCGTATGAAGGTGAGGAACGAGGTTAGATGGGTTGAAAATTAGGAGGAATGACGACTACTCGATAAACGAGACGTCGGCCTCGTAATCAAATCAATCGGGATATCGTTGGAATGCTAGATCCCAACGATACCTTTTTTCATTCCATTAATTATAAAACAGTGTTTGTTGGACAGTGAATATTTATCCAAATAATTAGAGGAAGTATTTTAGAGACGAAAATTCGAACGACACACCATTCTAGGCGTACGCCTCAATAGTGATCATACTCGAATTCAAGGAATGCGCGACTCCAAGAACTCGATTCTTTCGTGATTTAATTTAGAAAAATAATTTGAAGGGGTTAGCGTACTCGGACTAGGCGTGTTATGCACTCTAGAAAATAAGATCGAAAGGGTCACAACTCGAGGTGTGCACCTCAAGAGCGGTCGCTTAAAAAATTCAAGGAAGGCGAGATCCAAGAATTTAATTGTTTTGAAATTTGTTTGAGAAAAAAAATCTAATTTAATTAAGAAAAATAATTTTAATTTTCATATATAAAATAAATCCATAAAAAAAAGTTTTGAAAAAAGCTAGTTATAATTAATTGTTTATGAGAAAAGTTTAATATCTTAAAAAGATTTTGACTTTAATAAAGTATATTTGCTAATATTTAAAATAATTTTTAATAATAATTTTGAATATTATATTTTTTTAAAAGAATAGTTTGAAACACGAAAAGACGGAACAACCACAACTTAAGGCGTGCACCTCGAGAGCGGTTGTTCAAGGACTCAAGGGATGCTAGACCCCAAGAGCCCACTACTTTCATTGTCATTGCTTAGAAAATATTTTAAATCTAATTGTTGTTCATGAACAAGCTAGTTAATTAAGATATAATATAGAGATACCAAATAGCAACATTGGAAATTATTATATGCCAAAATATTACTGACAAGAGTGAAATATCAACAATCTACAACATGTAGTGCAGTATCCAAATGCCTAATCATTCGCCTAAATCAGTAACCACGTATGCCACGAAACTCCCAAAATTTGATCAACTATTATCACCATAATCCAACTGAAATCACACTAACGACATATGCAAGGAAATGCACCATAAATTTTTTAAAACTACCAGATTAATTGTGCGTATGAGACTAATTTGCAATGCTTATAATTTTATCAACATAACAGGGGATAATGACACGCAATAACTTCATCGATATTCTTACGAAACCATAAAGTAACAAAGAATAGTTTCAGTTAGTGTTGCACAAAGAAAATAGGCATCCATAAATATCTTGAACAGAACAAAACGCCAACAGATAACCTGCATCTAGTGTATGAATACTTTAAAATTTAACTTCAATGTCGATAACATGAAGCAACAGTTAAATTTCAGATATATAAACAAAGAAGCTAGTTAAATTTCAATGACATTACTCTGTATGTTATTCCAAAGCAAACAAAAAAGCTCAATATCAAACATATAAACTGGTAGCACATGACCTTAACCGTTACCGTAATGTCGAGCCGTAGTTGAAGCTAGTCAAAAGACATGGATGTTTCCACCATGTTGTGTTGTACGCTGAGCTGAAATGTCTGTGTTGTTTGTAACATCTGAAGCTTTTTGCTCAAACAAGCAAACTGCACCTTCAGAACTCCGTATGCGCGCAATGCCTCGCTCACCAACAATAACAAGATGCGTTGCTTGAGAACCAGAATGTTTTTTTTTGAATTTTTCCGATATGAATCTAATGATGAAGCAAAAGGACTCCCAGCACCAATAGGACAGACAGATTCAACTGCCTCGTTTGTGATGACAGTCTTCTTGCTACTATAATCATGAAGATCCCACAATGTTACAATCTTATCTCTTCCAGCACTGAGCAGTGTCCATCCGTCTTCAGATACTGCAATGGAAGTCACTGCAGAGCGATGATTATCTAGGATTGCAATGCAGGTCTTTCTCTTCGTGTTGGAAATATCCCAAACCCTTACAGTTGCATTATCACCCCCATCATCCTTGCAAGCAAGATATTCATTAATGATTCCCATGCTTTCAGCCCTTTCATATACTGAGAAGAGATGTGGCCGGAGAGGGTGAATTACAAATGTCATGCCGACATTGAATCGGTACCAAAGTCCCTGCACACGAATGAAAATACAGCCAAACAGAGCAGGAAACCAATACAAAAAAAAATGAAAACGAAAAATAAAGAGTTAAGTGGATACATAACCCATTCACTCTTCTCGCTCATTTCTATCTCCATAAACTGGTCACAGCTTGACACACACATAACCGAAATCAGCTTGCCGCAGTTGTCGCAAAGTTGTTGATGCGAAAGCCTCATAGTTGCACTTGTTGTGGTTGCAAAGCTAATGGTGTAGACGTCGTTAATTTAGAGCTTTGACAGTCCCGAAACAGAACCGCTGATTCTACATCACTTCCATTGATTGGCTTTCAACCTGCAGACAGTTGGCGAAATCGTTGCTGAGATTGTTGTTGTTCATGGCTCGGGATTTGGACAGCACGAGCATAATATCCTTTTACCTGCAATCACAAACCTGAAACCTCCAATAACCTACAAATGAATAACATCGAACAGCCAGCACAAAAAGCCAAGTGATTCCTGCTTCACATACAAACCGTGACCCCACACCATACCACCAGCCTGCTACCTTCATGACCAAATGTTGCTACCACTACTCTAAAAAGAAAAAAAAACATACAGTACAGCCGAGCCAAAACTTTCAACCACTCATATAAAAAACTACTCTTTACTTTTGGCCTTGCGATAACTAAGCATTAAATTTGGATCAAATTACCTTCAAAGCCTCATGAGACAACCATAAACCTTTGTACAATTCCACACTACACCACTGTGCAAAACATACAATAATACCCACCTTCAAACCACAAAGTGCGACAACCAGTATGCGAAAAAAAACTGCAGAAAATGACACAGTAACATAGCAGCAACAGAGGTACAAAAATGAATAAAACAACGAGCGCACACCACAATCTACGAAACACACACAACCATACAGAAATTTTAAAACGACACGAAACAATGGAAAAAAAAGGAAAGGTACCCTGTTGTACACAAAATCAGTTGGAAACAAATACACAAAACTCTGAAATCAATGCCTAAACAGTGCGATTTACACCAATACTTGAAAAAAACACATTTGATGTTGCAGTGAAGTAGAACAAAAGATTCATCAATATTAGCCGAGTTTGGTGCCACATTACATACTTGTTCTAGAAATCAAGAAGAGCTTACTAAATGCTTAAATGAATGGAAAAGTAAGGTTTATGCAAGACAGCAACAGCAAGTATACCATTCAACAATACTTTTTATTTCATGAAGCTACCAATGAAACAAGACATAAATTGCAAATAAAAGTGAAATGAAAACCACCTTGAACACGAACCGATTTGTACTTCATCAAACAACCATATCAGAGCTTTTCTTAGAACCAAAGCCACATACCGTTGTCGCCGAAACATGTTATCGAATGCGTTGTGTTGTTGTTGTTGGAAACATTTAAATACTTCAAACCGGATATGCGCGAAAGATCAAGTGGAATTTCTCCGATTTGATTGAAGCTGAAGCACTTAAACTAGCAATGCTGCTGAAACCCTCAGGGACATCACCACTCAAACTATTTCCATCAAGAGCCACAACTTCCAAACTCGGTAATCCAAAAACCTCAACAGGTAACTCACCTGCAAAGCCGTTAAGTCTCCAATTTGAGAAAAAACTCGACCAGAGAATCTATTATTGCTGAGATTCAAAACACCCAGGTTTCCTAACTGCATAATCTCCAAAGGCAACACCCCATTGAGTTTATTGTTGCTTAAATCCAACATTTCTAACTCATTCATTACTGGAAAAACAGCATAAGGAGCTACAAAAGTATTAAATTGATTTCATCATCATTCACAAGTACCATTAAGTTCATAATGCAAGAATTCAACCTGTCAAGTTGATCTGATGACATATTCTTCATATTTAGCAATACCAACAACTATTTCTAACCACAGCAAGTTACTCAATCCACCCATTCAAACAGAGAAGTTTTCGGCCAAATTAAGCATGTGATAAAACACAAAAAGATTAATAGAAATCTAAACCTAGACAGTATAATCCTTCATATATCAACAAGTCAAATTCGTGAACATTTTTCTTTGAAGCGATCTACTGAAATTAAGATTCAATTCATTTCAAACACACTGGCATATCTTATTCAACAGTCATGAAACCAAAATAGAAAAACCTAGCATCAATCACATCATATAACCTCGAATCGAATTCAATAAAACACAGATCTAACTTCTCAGATTCAAATACAGATCAAAGAGACAACGAAATGAAATAGTACTATCTATTAAGTCCCTACCTTAACGAAGTCCTGTGGAGCGACGCTGGGAAGATAGAAGCAGAACGTGAAGTGAACGGGACAGAGAAGAACTGTGGAGAAAACGACAGATCTCCAAAACGCCATGGCGTTCGAGATCGAGATCTAGAAGCTCGTTCGAATGGTTCTTCGACGGTGGTTGAGTTGTGAGAAGTGAATTATACGGTGGAGGTAGTGTCGGTGCCGATTTGGGAGAGTGGAAAGAGATGAACAGTGTTCGATTTAGGGTTTTGGGGTTGAATTGGGGATAATTAGGGTTGCCCTTCAGAATTAGGGGCGGCCCTTATTCTTTAGGGTTTTGGTGAACAGTGCCGTTAACTCTTAGGGTATAGTGAACAGTGATTCCTATTTATACTACTTCTCAACCCTAATCCAATTGACCGTGTATTCAAAATCTTTTTCTATTTTTCTTTTAATTAATTTTTGAATAGTAAACTAAATTAATAAACCTATTTTTAATTCTAACTATTAATTATAAATTTAAATCTAAATTAATTAATTAAAATCTAATCTAATTTTTTTTAAAATAAATCCTAATTAAATTCTAACTCTATTTTTTTTAATTTATATTTTTTTAAAATTAAAAAATTCTAAATTATAATTAAACTCTAAATTAAATCTATTTAATTAAAACAATTAAATCCTAATTTCTACTTCAAAACTAATTAAAAAAAAACAATATATTAACCTATCACGAGAAAAATGAAATTATATAAAAAAAACAGGTATACATATAAAAAAACAAATGCCACGTGGCATACCCTTATTGGGTTAAAAAGCGAAAATGCCCGTTTTTGCTGAAAAATACACTACGCTGTATAAGCGCGGTAAATTAAAAACAAAGTCGGGCAAATGAGAATTTTGAAAAAAGGTAGGACGAATTTGGGGTATGACAGATGCCCCTATCTAATTGCCTTGAACCTGAGAGAATGAACAGCTGCATGGCGTTCATTTTCAGGGTGGAAGTCAATTAGATACAAAAAAGACCCCGAAATTTGTCCGACAAGCAAGTAAAAATGCAAAGAGATAGGATATACCTGAACGGGATGATAAGATGCAAAATAGATGAACGAGATAACCTGATATTCCCTGGGTGGTCGAAGCAGTCCCTTATCCAATAAGGTTCTTCGCGGTACCAGAGTGGTATAAATGATCCTCCTTGGGTGGTCGAAGCGGCCCCTCACTCGTTAAGGTCCTTCGATGATACCAAAGTGGTATAAACAATCCTCCTTGGGTGGTCGAAACGGCCCCTCATCCGTTAAGGTCCTTCGATGACACCAAAGTGATATAAACAATCCTCCTTGGGTGGTCGAAGCGGCCCCTCATTCATTAAGGTCCTTCGATGATACCAAAGTGGTATAAGCAATCCTCCTTAGGTGGTCGAAGCGGCCCCTCATTCGTTAAGGTCCTTCGATGGTACCAAAGTGGTATAAACAATCCTCCTTGGGTGGTCGAAGCGGCCCCTCATTCGTTAAGGTCCTTCGATGATACCAAAGTGGTATAAACAATCCTCCTTGGATGGTCGAAGCGGCCCCTCATTCGTTAAGGTCCTTCGATGATACCAAAGTGGTATAAACAATCCTCCTTGGGTGGTCGAAGCGACCCCTCATTCGTTAAGGTCCTTCGATGATACCAAAGTGGTATAAACAATCCTCCTTGGGTGGTCGAAGTGGCCCCTCATTCATTAAGGTCCTTCGATGGTACCAAAGTAGGTATAAATGAACCCCTTTGGGTGGTCGAAGCAGTCCCTCATTCGTTAAGGTCCTTCGCGATACCAAAGTGGTATAAACGAACCTCTTTGGGTGGTCGAAGCAGTCCCTCATTCGTTAAGGTCCATCGCGATACCAAAGTAGGTATAAATGAACCCCTTTGGGTGGTCGAAGCAGTCCCTCATTCGTTAAGGTCCTTCGCGATACCAAAGTAGGTATAAATGAACCCCTTTGGGTGGTCGAAGCAGTCCCTCATTCGTTAAGGTCCTTCGCGATACCAAAGTGGTATAAACGAACTCCTTTGGGTGGTCGAAGCAGTCCCTCATTCGTTAAGGTCCTTCGATGATACCAAAGTGGTATATCTGATCAAATCTTGAGATTCTTCGGGTGGTCGAAGCAGCCCCTTATCCCATAAGGTTCTTCGATGATACCAAAGCAGTATCTCTGAACACAACTTGAGATTCTTCGGGTGGTCGAAGCAGCCTCTTATCTAATAAGATTCTTCGATGATACCAAAGCAACATCTCTGAACACATGAGATTCTTGGGTGGTCGAAGCAGCCTCTTATCTAATAAGATTCTTCGATGATACCAAAGCAGTATCTCTGAACACAACTTGAGATTCTTCGGGTGGTCGAAGCAGCCTCTTATCTAATAAGATTCTTCGATGATACCAAAGCAGTATCTCTGAACACAACTTGAGATTCTTCGGGTGGTCGAAGCAGCATCTTATCCAATAAGATTCTTCGATGATACCAAAGCAGTATCTCTGAACACAACTTGAGATTCTTCGGGTGGTCGAAGCAGCATCTTATCCAATAAGATTCTTCGTTGATACCAAAGCAGTATCTCTGATTAAAACTTGAGATTCTTCGGGTGGTCGAAGCAGTCCCTTATCCTATAAGGTTCTTTGATGATACCAAAGCAGTATCTCTGATCAAAACTTGAGATTCTTCGGGTGGTCGAAGCAGCATCTTATCCAATAAGATTCTTCGATGATACCAAAGCAGTATCTTCGATTAAAACTTGAGATTCTTCGGGTGGTCGAAGCAGCGTCTTATCCAATAAGATTCTTCGATGATACCAAAGCAACATCTCTGAACACAACTTGAGATTCTTCGGGTGGTCGAAGCAGTACCTTATCCATTAAGGCTCTTCGATGATACCAAAGCAGTATCTCGATTAAAACTTGAGATTCTTCGGGTGGTCGAAGCAGTACCTTATCCATTAAGGCTCTTCGATGATACCAAAGCAGTATCTCGAACAAAACTTGAGATTCTTCGGGTGGTCGAAGCAGTACCTTATCCATTAAGGCTCTTCGATGATACCAAAGCAGTATCTCGAACAAAACTTGAGATTCTTCGGGTGGTCGAAGCAGTCCCTTATCCAATAAGGTTCCTCGATGATACCAAAGCAGTATCTCTGATCAAAACTTGAGATTCTTCGGGTAATCGAAGCAGTACCTTATCCATTAAGGCTCTTCGATGATACCAAAGCAGTATCTCGAGCAAAACATGAGATTCTTCGGGTGGTCGAAGCAGTACCTTATCCATTAAGGCTCTTCGATGATACCAAAGCAGTATCTCGAACAAAACTTGAGATTCTTCGGGTTGTCGAAGCAGTCCCTTATCCAATAAGGTTCCTCGATGATACCAAAGCAGTATCTCTGATCAAAACTTGAGATTCTTCGGGTGGTCGAAGCAGTACCTTATCCATTAAGGCTCTTCGATGATACCAAAGCAGTATCTCGAACAAAACATGAGATTCTTCGGGTGGTCGAAGCAGTACCTTATCCATTAAGGCACTTCGATGATACCAATGCAGTACCTCGAATGATAATTTTGCTGAGGAATAGTTGAGCTAAAATCCCTATTAGAGGAACAACGTCGTCTAAACTTTGCAGGGGAGAAATCTTCAACAAAACTCTCTAAGATGACCTCTGCTTGGGGAGCCACCAGAGCAATAGTTGCTGGGGATTATCATCATCAGCTGCATGGTTGAAGAATGATTTGCTGGGGAGTAGAATTCCCTGAACTCGTGGGGTCTTAACTCTTTTCAGAGTCATACTGCCAACTTTACTGGAGGACTGACCAAGATGCTCGCGAACTGATCCTGGATCCTGCCATATTGTTATGTAATGCAATGTTTTATGATGCCCAAACATGCAACTAAGATGTAACTGCTAGGGAGTGCATAATGCGAATGCAAATGATATGTTAATGCTTGATATGATTATGATATGATATTGTATGTCGTGTTTATGATAATGCAGCGACCAGGTATGCTGGGGATGAAATCCTGTCGGAGACATCACCAGGGGTTGGATTCGGTAATCGCCAAATGGTTAGGACTTTAGTTATTGAGGATGCCAACGAGGGTGGACTTTTAGTGGTTTCCAAATGGATTGGACTTTGGTTATTGAGGATGCCAACGAGGGTGGACTTTTAGTGGTTGCCAAATGGATTGGACTTTGGTTATTGAGGATGCCAACGAGGGTGGACTTTTAGTGGTTGCCAAATGGATTGGACTTTGGTAGTTGCCAAACGAAATTGGACCTTGAAGGATTTGTTTCGGTTACAAAGCTCTGACAGGTATCAGGTCCAGGCCGTGGGGGTGAAACCCAATGACAGAGAGGCTTTTTAAGGTTATTTGGTGGGTGTAACACGGTGGGAGAACTGACTTTAAACAATGTTGCGGATAGCAAGAGTCGCCACCGACTTTTATTTTATCCATAAGGAAAGGTTATAAAAGAACAGGAAAGACCTTAGAGAATATTTTGGGTCCGGGGGGTAGGTTATGAAAAGGGAAGGTGTTAGCACCCTTTTCATCCATGGTTATCCATGGGCTCTTAGGTACTTAAGCTCACTTTTGAATTGTTTTGAAATTGTAGTGTGTGAATAGAAAATTTTCAGAATAGTTAATAAATAATCCATGTAAGGATGTGTTAAGAACTTGTTTGAAAACTTGTTGAAAATTTGTTTAAGTGCGAAACAGTTTTGAAGTGAGCAAGTACCTAGGAGTAACCTACCCTAATGTTTAAAGGTCTTTCTTATTCTTCATTCTTTCCTTTAGTAAGACTATCCCTACTATAATGGAGTAGGTAGTCCTTACTTTGGATGTTAAGGGGTATGTGAGGGACAATTTGACTTTGAAGGCCATTGTGGGATGTAATAAGCACATATAAGGGACCATCATCATTTTTCGAAAGGGACTTGATTCGTAAAGGCAACCATAAGGGACTTTGATGATTTTTTTATTTGAGGGACTTGCTTTATACACCCCACTTAACCATTATTCGTAGGCAACTTGAGGGATATCCTTAGGAAGTGAGACGGCGATTAAAATCGACTTACGTGTGTGACGTGTTTATTTTAATTATCTTTATTTAAAAGTGATCTAAATTTATTTTAATATTACATACATGTTGTTACACTCCCTAATTACTAACCATAATAATAATTAAATAATTAAACAACTTTACATCCAAGAAACAATTACAAAATAATAAGCAAAATAATTAAATAGCAAAGATAAATAAAATATAAATAAGCAATAATAAATAATAAAGGGGGTTAATTCTAAGTTTACTCGGCAAGACATCGCATCTTGTGCCTACGTATCCTTACGGGAGTGGAATTAGAGTAATCGTAGTTCCCCTCAAAAGGGAGGTTAGAGACTTCTTGACTGTGGTCAAGGTCTCAAGGGGAATAAACGCATCTTAAGGACACGCTTACGCGGAGTATAGAAACTCCAAATCTCTACGTTGAATTGTTAGGTTATAATTAGGGTTAAATTAGGGATTCCACGGCGGGAAACCCTAAAATGAGCGCGGCGGCTCTTTGACCTAATGCTAGGGGTAAAATTGTAATTTTGCCTGCGGCGAGGCATTTGTGAAAATTAGGGTTTGTAGTTTGTAGTTTTGAGGATTTGAAATTGAATGTGTGAAGTTTTACGGACTATTGGCGCGGCGGCCAAACAGTTAGACCTAACCTTCGGATGTGTGCAATGTGACAGAAATAATAGTAAACGCGTGAGATAATTGAATCATGCAAACAGAGAGATAATGTCATAATTTAAACCATGCAAGCAGAAATTTAAAGGCAGAATTTAAAGAGCGATTGTTAAGTTCGCGAGGTTACATGAGAGGAGCAGATACAATATGATAATGAAATTTGAATTGAACAATAATAAAATAAAATAAATAACGGTTCTAGTTATTATTTTAAAAAAAAAAAGATTTTAGTTATTATTTTAAATTTATCTAAAA
Source organism: Lathyrus sativus (assembly GCA_963859935.3). NCBI lineage: Eukaryota > Viridiplantae > Streptophyta > Magnoliopsida > Fabales > Fabaceae > Lathyrus > Lathyrus sativus. The sequence continues at coordinate 179,993,131 of OZ012736.1, read as the reverse complement.
AAAAGTTTTTTCTTAAAAATAATAGGTTTTCATATTAATTTGGAAAAGATGTTAATGTTATTTATTTTAAAAAACAGATTTTTATATTATAACAAATTTTAATAAATTAATGATAACAATAATAATAATAATGGTAATAATAATGATAATAATGATAATAATAATAAATAATGATAATAATAATAATAATAATAATAATAATAATAATAATAATAATAATAATAAAGCAATAATGAATTTTAAATGTGCCAAATAACCCAACAATGTTGCTAACGCAGAAATGCGCTCATCGCAACCAGATCTAAATCGGACGAAACAAAATTTATCGCAAAGAAAAAGAAATTAAGCAAAAAATAGTATTATTGCTCACACAAAAATGCGATCATCGCAACCAGATCGAACTAACACAAATGTCACGCGTCATGCACACAAATGTGCAAACATCGTATCGACATAATTCGATCAAAAATCTTATATATATAAACTCTAACAATTTAAAAATTATATATATATAAACGTAACAGTAATAGATAAAGAAAAAGAAATAACGGTAATAGATGAAGAAAAAGAAATAACGGTAAAAGATGAAGAAAAAGAAACAACAGTAATAGATGAAGGAAAAGAAATAACGGTAAACGATGAAGAAAAAGAAACAATAGTAATGGATGAAGGAAAAGAAATAACGGTAAACGATGAAGAAAAAGAAACAATAGTAATGGATGAAGAAGAAAACTAAATAACGGCAAACGGCACTCACTCCTCTTAGGTTTTTTTCAATCTCTCCCTTTTTTCCAACAAGGCAACACATGTATATATAGGGAACAAATTAGGGTTAACACCAAATTGTCAATAATGTCCCTAAAGCCCATTTTAAAGCCCAAACTAAATAATTAGTTAAGAAAAAATAAAATTTAAATAATTTAAAATAATTAAAATAAACTTAAAATAAAAACTAATAATCCTATTGATTCCTAAAATAAAAAATATTATAAAAAGAACAAAATTTTTTTCAATATTTTTTATTTTATGATTTTTTGGATATTTTTATGAATAATTTAGAAAAAAGTGAAAAAAATAATATTTTAAAAAATGATTTAATTAAAATACGAAAATAATAATTAAATAATAATAAAAAACTATTTTTGTTATTTTTTTAATGAAAGATAGAAAAATTTAGAGTAAAAATAATAAAAAACAAAAAAAATGACAAAGGTGAGATTCGAACTCTCAACCTCTCACACTCATAACTCCTTACACATGTCCTCCTGCCAATTGTGCCATTTTTACTTTTTAGAAAAAAAATGCATGCCATATGATATTTACCTGCAAAAAGTCAAACGACTACACAAATTTGTTAGTAATTGATTAAATGCAATGAAATGCGACGACAAATCTTAGGGCAAAATTTGGGGTATTACAGTTATTATGATAATATTTCTCACCCAACCTCTCTTTGATGTTGGCAAAAAAAAAATCATGAAGTTTGACTTTGGTTTGACCACAGTTGACCTTAGTTTGACCTTTTAACTGCATTGACTGCTTTTGACTTATCTGATCATCTGACTGAGCAAACTTTTGAGAAAAGTCTTGAAACTTGACATGGGGGTTCTTATACACATATAAGATGTTATGAAGCTCACTTGAAGTCTTGGAAGTCCATTTAGCCTGATTAAAGTCAAAACCCTAGTTTTGGATGCACTGTTTAGGAGGTGCATTGTCTGAGGGAATTGTCAACTCTTCTGACCAATTATGAATTTTGTGAACCTTGTGAACCTTCTTGGAACACAAAGTCTTGTATTGTGAGGGCAAATTTTGGGGTGCAACAGCTGCCCCTGTTCAATTTTCTGAATCCTGAGGGGTTAGATTGGTATATTTGCCAGTCGTAACCTGGAAGGTTGAAGGGGATTGAACACAAAAGCCCAAAAATTTGCACTCACCAGTGCATGGAGTGATATTGATGGTTGGTTGAACATGATTGAGTGGGCTTAAAGATGCCACTAGGGGAAAGTTCTTCAGTAGTATAATGAGAACTGTCAGGAGTCTGGAGTAATACTGATGTAACAGCATGTCTTCATGAGGATAGAGCAATCAATAATGATAACCCTAAAGCAGTCTTGAAGTGATAAATCTGACCTCAGGAGGATAGAGCAATCAATAGCTCTAAAGCAGTCTTGAAGTAATAATGGCTTCAGGAGGATAGAGCAATCAATAGCTCTAAAGCAGTCTTGAAGTAATAGAATGGCTTCAGTAGGATAGAGCAATCAACAGCTCTAAAGCAGTCTTGAAATAATAATGTGATATGTCTTCAGGAGGATAGAGCAATCAATAGCTCTAAAGCAGTCTTGAAGTAATGATTTCAGGAGGATAGAGCAATGGATAGCTCTAAAGCAGTCTTGAAATAATAATGTAATTTCAGGAGGATAGAGCAATGGATAACTCTAAAGCAGTCTTGAAATAATTAGATGGCTTCAGGAGGATAGAGCAATGAATAGCTCTAAAGCAGTCTTGAAGTAGTAATATGACCTCATGAGGATAGAGCAATGAATAGCTCTAAAGCAGTCTTGAAGTAATAGGATGATTTCAGGAGGATAGAGCAATCAGTAGCTCTAAAGCAGTCTTGAAGTCATGAGAGGCTATCAGGAGGATAAAATAACCCTGAGGTTACAATAAAGCAGTCCCAAAGTAATAAGAAGCTCATCAGGAGGATAAAGTAACCCTGAGGTTACAATAAAGCAGTCCCAAAGATCATAAGATTGTTTGTTGGATAATTAACCTGAAAACAAGGTAGCATTCTGTATAACAACATTAGTTTATGCTTTATGTATGCATGTATGACATGATGCACTTAGGTAATGTACTATAGACATATATGTTATGGTATGATGTAAATGATGTATGTATGCTATGACACTGCTGGAAGTGTTTGGATATCCTTGTATAACAACTGCTGGCCAAGAAAAATAAATCCCGATTCGTTGTTGAAGAATATATAACCCTCCGTCTGCTGGGGATAACAAGGTATAGATAACCTCCCGTTGTTGGGGATAACAAGGTATAGATAACCTCCCGTTGTTGGGGATAGTAGGGTATAGATAACCTTCGTTTTCGTTTGATAGTAGGATAAGTATAACATCCCGTCTTCGTTCATCGTGCCCTTATTGGAAAGTAATTTCCCGTATATCCGTATGAGGATAAAAGAGATGGATATAAATTCCAGGGGAGATTAGACTTTGTGAAAATGGATTAGTCCTACTGATGGTTTGTAACTGCCTTGTAAAGATGAACCGGCGAAGCTTCGTTGAAATCCTTCCCTCGTTCGTCCTTAGTAAATTCTATTACTGCATTTTCATGCATTTCTGGTAAACATCAATCATATTAAAAGCATACATGCGTTTCTGGTAAACATCAATCATATTCAAAGGCATACATACATTCAAACACAACCAATGGACGTTTCGCTTATGTAAATAGGGTAAAAGTGAATCTGGATTCAAAAGATGGAATTTATTTATATCAAAAGTGACCCATACACGGGTAAGTTTGTACAAGGAGACATAAACCCTAGTAAGAGAATTTTGTCATGAAGTTTTACAAAAAGAATCAGCTATGTGGGAAATAATCCTATTGAGTTTCAATTCTACTATTGCCACTCAAGTATCTCATCTTTTTGCTGTTGAGACGGAAACGATTGGATTGAGCTTTATCTGTTTGAGCTTGAGTAAGTAGTACAACTGGTTGCAGTTTCATGAGTGATCCAAACGAGACATAGTCATACGCTTTAATCCCTAACTTTTGCCTGGATTGCCCTTTCAGGTTTTCAATCCACCGGGATACCCTTTTTTGCCCAAGCCGCCTTTTCAGGTTTTCGACTTGCCGGGTGTACATCTTTTTATATATATATCCCTAATTTTTGCCCAAACCCTTTTGGTTTGCCGGGATGCCCTTATTTTTGCCTAGGCCTGTCAACCTAGCGGGTCTCTTTTTATGCGTAGTATTTTTTAACTATGTCTGCGTTTACAGGTTGTGGGAAGTCTTCACCATCCATTGTAGTCAGTATCATGGCACCTCCTGAGAACACTGTCTTGACTACAAATGGTCCCTCATATGTTGGAGTCCACTTGCCCCTAGGATCACCCTGTGGTAATATGATACGCTTGATTACCAAGTCACCAGCCTGATATACCTTTGGCTTAACCTTCTTGTTAAAAGCTTTGATCATCCGTTTCTGGTACATCTGGCCATGACAAACTGCTGCTAACCTTTTCTCATCAATCAAATTTATCTGGTCATGTCGAGTCTGAATCCACTCATCTTCATCCAAGCCTGCATCCCTCATAATTCTCAAGGAGGGGATCTGAACTTCGATAGGCAGAACTGCTTCCATACCATAGACTAAGGAGAATGGGGTTGCCCCTGTTGAAGTACGTATTGTAGTACGATAGCCATGCAGAGCAAATGGTAACATCTCGTGCCAATCCTTGTAAGTAACAGTCATCTTCTGTACAATCTTCTTAATGTTCTTATTAGCAGCTTCAACTGCCCCATTCATCTTTGGACGATACGGAGAAGAGTTGTGATGCTTAATCTTGAACTGCGTACAGAGATCAGTAATCATAGTGTTGTTCAGATTAGAACCATTGTCAGTGATAATCCTTTCAGGGATACCATACCTACATATGAGATTATTCTTAATGAACCGAGCCACAACATTCTTAGTCACAGATGCAAATGAAGCTGCCTCTACCCACTTCGTGAAGTAATCAATAGCAACCAGGATGAAACGATGCCCATTAGAAGCAGTAGGCCTGATCTCACCAATCATATCAATGCCCCACATGGCAAAGGGCCAAGGAGCAGTCAACACATTCAATGGAGATGGAGGTACATGTACTTTATCAGCATAGATTTGACATTTGTGACATGTTCTGGAGTGTTGATAGCAATCAGCTTCCATGGTAGACCAATAGTAACCTGCTCTCAAAATCTTCTTTGCCATGGTATGACCACTAGAATGAGTGCCAAAGGTCCCATCATGCATCTCTTCCATAATTTCTGTAGCTTCCTTCTTATCCACACAACGAAGCATAGTTGAATCATGATTACGCTTATACAGAATGCCATTACTCAAAAAGAACTTAGCAGAAAACCTTCTCAGGAACTTCCTATCTTTGACAGATGCCCCTTCAGGGAACTCCTGAGCTTCAAGATAGTTTTTCACTTCATAGAACCAAGGCTTCTCCTCTGCCCCTTCAGTGTCAATCTCATTGCAGTATGCAGGCTTCTCAAATCTATCAATGGTAATCTTGGGAGCTTCATCATCCCAGCTGATCTCAAACATAGATGCCATGGTGGCCAATGCGTCTGCCAACTGATTCTCTCTTCGTGGAATATGTCCAAAAGTAATCTCTTTGAAATGTGGGATCAAAGACAACACATGTTCTCTGTAAGGAATGAGATTATCATGCTTTGTATCCCAATCTCCTTTAATCTGACTTACTACCAGAGCTGAATCTCCATACACCTCAAGGAACTGAATCTTCATATCAATAGCAACTTGCATACCCATGATACATGCCTCATACTCAGCCATGTTATTGGTACAATAGAAACAAAGTCTGGCAGTAATCGGGGTATGACAACCTTCAGGGGAACTAATCACAACACCAACACCATTACCATGTGCATTGGAGGCACCATCAAAAACCATAGTCCATCGGGATCCTTGTTCAGGTCCGTCATATTGTCCAGGTTCTTTGGTAACAGACATAATGTCTTCATCAGGGAACTCAAAATTCATTGACTGGTAATCATCTACTGCTTGATGAGCCAAATGATCAGCAACAACACTCCCCTTAATGGCCTTCTGAGTGGTATACTGTATATCATATTCCGTCAAGATCATTTGCCATCTTGCAATTCTTCCGGAGAGAGCAGGTTTCTCAAATGTGTACTTGATTGGATCCATCTTCGAAATCAACAAGGTAGTATGGGTCAACATATACTGTCTTAGTCGGCGAGCAGCCCATGCCAAAGCGCAGCAAGTTTTCTCGAGCAGTGAGTATCTTGTTTCACAGTCGGTAAACTTTTTGCTAAGGTAGTATATTGCCTGCTCTTTTCGACCAGACTCGTCATGTTGCCCCAGTACACACCCCATTGAGTTGTCTAATACTGTTAAATACATAATCAAGGGTCTTCCATCAACTGGTGGCATTAAAATTGGAGGTTCTAGCAAATATCTCTTGATTTCATCAAAGGCAGTCTGGCACTCATCATTCCATCCCATCACCTGATCTTTCCTCAACAACTTGAAGATTGGCTCACAGATGGTAGTTAATTGGGAAATAAATCTTGCAATGTAGTTCAATCGTCCCAAGAAACCTCTAACCTCCTTCTCAGTACGGGGAGCTGGCATCTCTCGTATAGGTTTCACTTTTGCAGGATCCACTTCAATACCTTTTCCACTGACAATGAAACCCAGGAGCTTTCCAGATCTAACTCCAAAAGTACACTTGTTTGGATTTAATCTCAACCTGTATTTCTTCAACCTCTCAAACAACTTGTGCAGATGATCAAGATGTTGTTCTTCATTCTGAGACCTGGCTATCATATCATCCACATATACCTCTATCTCATGATGAATCATATCATGAAACAAAGCCACCATAGCACGCTGATATGTTGCCCCTGCATTCTTCAAACCAAATGGCATTACCTTATAGCAAAAGGTGCCCCACTGTGTCACAAATGTAGTCTTCTCCATATCTTCAGGTGCCATCTTGATTTGATTGTAACCAGAGAAACCATCCATAAAAGAGAATACCTTATGCTGAGCAGTGTTGTCTACCAGAATATCAATATGAGGAAGTGGAAAGTCATCTTTAGGGCTAGCCTTGTTCAGATCTCTGTAGTCTACACACATACGTACCTTACCATCTTTCTTAGGAACTGGTACCACATTTGCAACCCACTGAGGATAAGAAGTTACGGCCAAGAACCCTGCATTGAATTGTTTCATTACCTCTGCTTTGATCTTTTCTGACATTTCAGGACGCATACGACGAACCTTCTGCTTCTTTGGACGACAATCTTCTTTCACTGGCAAACGGTGAACCACAATGTCTGTATCCAACCCTGGCATATCTTCATAAGACCAAGCAAAGATCTCCACATAGTCACGTAGCATCTGAATCAGCCTGCTCTTGACACTGTCCTCTAAATCAGCCCCTATCTTGACCTCTTTTCTGTTTTCTTCAGTTCCCAGATTCACAACTTCGACTGGCTCTTCATGTAGCTGTATAGCTTTCTCTTCTTGTTGTAACAACCTAGCAAGCTCTACAGGTATTTCACAATCGTCCTCGTTTCCGTCTTCAGTTTGATAGATCGGATTCTCGAAATTGTAATTGGCAATAGTAGAACTGTTATCAACTGGATCCAGAGTGGATGAGGATCTGCATTTTAGTGACGTGGGTGTGTGTAAGAACACATAGCTGATAAAGCAAAAATAAAAGAAAAAGAAAGACAAGGAACACAATATTTACGAAAACGAAACGTCCACTGATTTTATTGAATGAAGTATGCAAATGAAATGACAACCCGTAACAAGCACACCATTGTGCCCCGGGTAAGGCACATGGCTTGAAAGTTTTAATTGTTCCAGAAATTACAAATTTAAAAACATAACACAGTAATAGTATTTACTCCTGACTAAAGGAGATAGGGATAACATCTTCAGCTTTCCAATTATTGAGTCCAGCACCCACAGTAGGAAAAATCCATGCCTCCAAGTTGTAGTCTTCATCTTGATCTCCCACAGCATTGATAACCCCTTGATTGGTGATACGAACAGCACGAGCACGACGAACAGCCTTCTGGGACTCTGCAGTGAAACCCAAACCAAACTTGTCAGACTTGTATGGAATATCAGGAAGCTGACCCCAGATAGTACAACCACCTTCTTCCACCACAGCTTTTGCATCATTGAGGGAGGCCATTGCCATTGTTGGAGGGTTTCTGATGACCACAGGAACCTTCTTCACAGCAGGAGGAGTCACACAATCCTTAACAGCCCAGGGAACCACTTCAAATGACTGACATGGAGTTTCAATGTATTCACCTTCTACTTCCAGATACTTGAAAGTGTTTACATGGCTGACAAAGTATTCTTCCTCTCCAAAGACAGTAACAACTTTTCCATTCACCGGATATCTCAACTTTTGATGTAATGTGGAGGTCACAGCACCTTCCCCATGGATCCAGGGACGACCAAGCAGACATGAGTACGAAGGACGAATATCCATCACATAGAATGTAGCGGTAAACACCTGAGAGCCAACCTTGATTGGAAGATCAATTTCCCCATGCACTACTCTTCTAGAACCATCAAAAGCCTTTACCACAATATTACTGGGCTTCAATACCGTATCTTTAGGACTCAGCTTGTTCAGGACTTCCTTAGGCAACACATTCAGAGAGGAACCATTGTCTATCAGCACATGAGACAGGGTAGTGCCCCTGCATTCAATTGAAATATGCAAGGCCCTGTTATGATCCCTCTTGGCAGGGGTCAAGTCAGCATCAGAAAATCCTAACCCGTTGTCATAGGTCAGGTGAGCAACACAATTCTCAAACTGGTCCACAGAAATTGCACTGGGTACATGAGCCATCTTTAGAAACTTGATCAATGACTTGGCATGAGCCTCAGAACATAATAACAGGGAGAGCATAGAAATCTTTGAGGGAGTATGCCCCAGCTGATCAACAATATCATAATCACTCTTGCGAATGATTTTCAATACTTCTTCCATCTGCTTAGAGAGGTCATCAACAGCTGGCACATCAGTAGATACAGGCCCAATAACAGGACCCTTGCCCCGAGCATCAGTGGTGGAAGTAACAGCAGGAGTAACTGCACTCTTAGAAGCAACTGGAGGAGAGAAGACTCTTCCACTACGAGTGATCTTGCTAGATCCGGCAATATTATCAATGTCAACAGGCATATCAGGTAAAGGTTCCTGTTTGACACCATGGATGTAAACATCAGACCCATAGTGCCAAGGCACAGCTTTGTCAGATGTGTAAGGAATAGGACCAGGAGTGGTAATGATCCGAGGAGCTACTCTGGCTTCAGCAACAACTTTCACAGGACCTTCAGCAGTAATCTTGATTGGGCCCTGATGAGTGATTTTAATGGGACCCTTTGAAGTGATTCTTAGTGGTACTTTGTCAACCATGTCAACCTCTTCAATCTTCTTACCCTGAGTCAGATGATCCACCATACTTTCTACAGATGCTGGTCTTCTTTCAAACACTATAGTATATTTATCCATGAGACGTTGAATCCCATCTCTCAAAATGAAGCAACTATCCGGCTTATAGGTACAATACAAACAATCTTCACGACAACCTGGAAAGATCCCAGCTTGTACTAACCTCTTTTTGATAACAGACAATGGTGTGCTCAACTCCATAACCGAATAGACATGCAAATCTTCATCAATATCTTCATCAATGGCGTTGACAGTCTTCTCGTGATTTGGCATTGGAGCTGTAATCACATTTGGAGTACCTGGTGGATCAAACTCAATTTCTCCAGCATCAATCATATCTTGAATTTTGTTCTTCAAGACCCAGCAGTTATTAGTATCATGTCCTGGACAGTTTGAATGATATGCACATCGTGCATTGGGATTGTACTTGGGAGATGTAACATTGGGATTCTGAGGAGCCTCCCTCAGGGTAATAAGTTCAGCCTTCAACAAATGTTGTAATGCCTGAGCCATTGACATGTTGATCTTCGTGAACTGTCTTCTAGCCCTCTATTGGTTGCCCTGAGGCTGCTCTGTTGTTGCAGGAGTTGGATTTGAAATATGAACTACACTCACAGACTGATGTCTTCTGTTACGATCAGGCTGACCATAAACAACATTAGATTCTTTCTTCCCAGTGGGAGGCTTCTTTGCAGCACCTGATGAAGAAGTGCCCACTTGGATCTTACCACTCTTGATACCATTCTCTACTCGCTCTCCTGTCATGATCAACTCAGTGAAGCCAGATGATGAGCTTCCAATGAGATGACTGTAAAACGGACCATTCAGCGTACACATGAACATATCAACCAACTCCCTATCAGTCAAAGGGGGTTGAACTCTTCCAACTAAGTCTCTCCACTTCTGAGCATACTCCTTAAAGCTTTCTTTGGCACCCATAGACATGCTTTGAAGCTGCATGCGAGTGGGGGCTAAGTCAGCATTGTATTGATACTGCTTGTAGAAAGCTTCAGCAAGGTCATTCCAATCTCTGATGTTGACACTCTCCAACTGATAATACCACTCTAGCTGAGCTCCAGATAAACTCTCTTGAAAGAAATGGATCCACAACTTCTTATCAGCAGTGTGGGGTTGCATTCTTCTGACATAAGACCTCAGATGCAATTTGGGACAAGAGACCCCATCATAGACAACAAATGTAGGAACTTTGAACCCAATGGGTATGACCACCCCAGATATCAAGCTCAAATCCTCAAAATCCAGCCCAGATGATTTCTGTAATTCCATAGCATCCATTCTATCCACCAGCATCTTGAATTTGTCTTCGTTAGGCTCATGGTAGTAGTTAGCCTCAGAATCAGAGTCCCCCATAGTGTTGTGGAGACTGCCTCTCTCCTGCTCAGATTCTTCAGATTCATAGTCTTCAACCTGTTCCTTGGTCTTGATAGGACCTTTGAACCTTCTTCCCATGTTGAGCAACCCAGCAGACCTTCTAGCCTTCTTAGTCTTCTTGGCCAGCAGTGTCTTCAATTCATCCTGCCCCTTGGATAGGTTCAGGATCAGCTCTTGGAACTGTGCATTCTGTGCCTGGAGATCCTTAACTGATTGTTCAAGAGCCATTGCTGAAATAAACAGCGAGAAGATGAGAAACCTGTGCACAATTATAAACCTGTGATGCAATGATATGGGAATGCATATGCAATGTTTTCAAGGACCGCAGGATTTAAATTTGCTTAAACAAACAAGAAAGTAACTTTTTATTAGTAATAACTTGTTTTGCCTTTTAGGCTTACAAAAAATGAAAACGAAATAAGTACAAAAGATGGGGTTTTAAGTCTCCCATGGACGTTTCCTCTTTGTGTTGAGGTATGAGTTGAGGTTTCGTTCCTCATGAAGTAGCTTTGTTAGCTCTAGGATCCTTGCTTGGCTTGCTTTGTAATGAGCCTCGAAAGTATCCCTTTGCTCTTTCAGTTGGATCCATGATCTCTGCAAGTCTTCCATATCAGTAGGCATGTCTGGGTGAAGGATGGTATAAGCTGTGTCTCCTTCAGCAACAGGTTCCATGGTAACTGGTAGGACGGCAGGATATGGCATCATGAGTGTCTGAGCACGAGATCGTACCCATCTGAGATAAGCCTCCATAGGAATAGTGTACTTAGGCTCCAGTGTCTTGCTGTCAATCCTGTTTACCTTTCCCCAAGCTCGGATGAATCTCTGACGGTAACCCTGAAGATCGTTGTCGTAATCAAACACAATGCCCTGAATCAACATGTCATGTGGACCATCGCTCCGGGCGTAACCAAACTGTCGTAAAGCTAGAGACGGGTTGTAGGTGATGCCTCCTCTTATGCCTAGAAGTGGCACATTAGGAAACTCCCCACAACGGTCAATGATGGTGACATTCTCCATAGATCTGGAGCACCAATGGATGTCTGAGTGAGAAAGTGACATGATCCTCTTGGACCATCTGAACCCTTGCTCATTCTTCATTACTGAGCGAGGAAGGTGAGAAATAAACCACCTAGAAAGTAAAGGTATGCAGCACATCAAAGTTCCTCTTGCCCTTGTAGTACGGGTGTGAAGAGAATGTAGGATGTCTCCAAGTAAGGTAGGCACTGGATTGTGACTCAGGAATATGTTGATGGCATGAACGTCTATGAACTGATCAGGATTGGGGAACAACACTAAGCCATAAATCAATAAGGCTAAGATCTCCTCAAAAGCATCGTAGCTCATAGCCTTCAAGAACATTCGAGCTTTATCCACTAATACCTTGGCAAGAATACCTTTAACTCCACTTCTCGTCTCTAGAACAATGTCAGACTTCTTCAGATGTAGAGCTGCAGCAATAACTTCTGGTTTAAGCTCCTTCTCTAAGCCTGTGAATGGCTTCTGATCAAGAACAGGTATACCCAGAAGTTTAGAGAACTCCTTCATGGTTGGAACCAGCTGATAATCAGGAAATGTAAAGCAATGGTGCTTAGGGTCAAAGAACTGAAACAGCACACTCATCATGTCTTCACTGAACCCTGAAGTAACTAGATCCAATAAGTGACCATGTCTCTTGTTGAACTGGGAATGATCAGGCACTAGGGAAACCAACTCCTTGAGCTTAGCAGGTATCCCTACAAAGTTGATCCTGATGGTGTTTCTACGAGCAGAAGCCATGACCTGCAACAAAGAACAAGGATAAATCCTTTGGTCCTTGAAATGGTTAGGGAGAATGATATGCTTATGATGCATGATGATGTCATGATGTCATGCTCAATCACAAACATGTGGCACACACAAACAAGTCACACCATAGCCCTAGGTTTAAAGGCTTGCATGAGGTTCAAAGGCAAGTACCCTCCCCTGAAGTTAGATGGTTCATCCTGTCCTATAAAAGTAACCAGGTTCTAAGGGATCTCAATATCATTGATCCTTCACAAGGGTGGTTGTTCAGAAGGCAACTTACTTGCCAACCAAAACCCTCCAAGTTTAAGATCTCAATGAGCGTAGTATCGAGTGTCAACCAACTTCAGTCTGCACCAAAGCCGGTTACCTCACTACTTTCTAAAGGCCAAGACGAGTTAACTAGGGTTCTAAAAGTCAGTTAGTGCATTGACAACATATGGCAGCCTCAATATTATCCTCAACTTGACTTAAGGAATATAAGCACCAACCAAGAAGTCGCACTAACTATGGCCACCAGATCAACCGTATCGATATACGTCGTACAGTTTCCTTGGTCTATTGCCATTTACCTAAGGTACACTAGATCCGGGTTAGGACCTTTCACACATAAGAGCACCCCAACAATATAATAATAAAGCAAACAAGGCAAACAATTTAAAGTGATCTTAATTCCTAAGGGTACCCCTCTTAAATAAGTCCCCAGCAGAGTCGCCAGTTCTGTAACACGGTGGGAGAACTGACTTTAAACAATGTTGCGGATAGCAAGAGTCGCCACCGACTTTTATTTTATCCATAAGGAAAGGTTATAAAAGAACAGAAAAGACCTTAGAGAATATTTTGGGTCCGGGGGGTAGGTTATGAAAAGGGAAGGTGTTAGCACCCTTTTCGTCCATGGTTATCCATGGGCTCTTAGGTACTTAAGCTCACTTTTGAATTGTTTTGAAATTGTAGTGTGTGAATAGAAAATTTTCAGAATAGTTAATAAATAATCCATGTAAGGATGTGTTAAGAACTTGTTTGAAAACTTGTTGAAAATTTGTTTAAGTGCGAAACAGTTTTGAAGTGAGCAAGTACCTAGGAGTAACCTACCCTAATGTTTAAAGGTCTTTCTTATTCTTCATTCTTTCCTTTAGTAAGACTATCCCTACTATAATGGAGTAGGTAGTCCTTACTTTGGATGTTAAGGGGTATGTGAGGGACAATTTGACTTTGAAGGTCATTGTGGGATGTAATAAGCACATATAAGGGACAATCATCATTTTTCGAAAGGGACTTGATTCGTAAAGGCAACCATAAGGGACTTTGATGATTTTTTTATTTGAGGGACTTGCTTTATACACCCTGTCGCTACTGCGAAAATCGGCGCCGGCTGAACAGAAGAGTCGCCACCGTGCGTTATTTATCCCACGGGAGGGAAAGGAAACGCTCAGAGTAAACCTCGCACAACACGGGAAAGGGATGGTCATCGCAACCAAAACCTGGATTCGGGAGTCGGTTACGCAAGGGGAAGGTATTAGCACCCCTCACGTCCGTCGTACTCGACGGGATCCACGCTTGTTTTCGGGTATGGATTGTTATTCTATCTACGCTAAAGGTCTGGGGTTAAAAGAAAAGAAAATGAAAATAAAAAATGACTCGGCAAAGTATCGCACTTTATGCCTACGTATTCCCGTCTGGAACGAGAAATCAGAGTCAACGTAGTTCGCCTACCTACGGGAAAGGAGGGGAAGGTTGCTCGCTAGGATATCGCATCCTATGCCTACGTACTTCCACACGGCATGGAAGATCAGAGCAAACGTAGTTCGGGCTACGGAAGACACAAGCTTGTCTTGGTTGATTTTATTCTTTCTGAAAAAGGTTTTTCTGATTAGCGGTCCAAGCGGACAAAAATGACGTTTTGATGAGTTCACATTCTTTTACGAAAGAAGTGTCTGTTATTGTGTTTGAAATCTTTATGTGTTTTTTCTGTTTGTTTTGAGAAAGAAAGAGACAGAACTCTAACCTACGGTTGCGAAGGGAAACAAACTAACCTAATGTTATCATGCATGGGTTAAGACCTAGTGTCTATCATGCTCCTCTCTTGCACAGAGAGAAACAGAGATCCTACGGGATAGGCAGAAACAGAAACAATATCAGATATATACAGTAAAACAGTAAAATGCATGGATGCAGCAATACAAGCGAGGCAAGGGAGTCCCACTCAACCTCGAACCTAGAAAACAATAGGCAAAAGTGAACAGGCTTCGCTTTCAACCCAACAGGTAAACAGCAAACAATACAGTCAGGGAAAACCAATCAATACATCAAGGAATGAAATACAGCAAAAATAAACAGCATCAGCAGCTCTGAATCAACATCTGGCTTCAAGTAATCTCCATTCAGCTACAGGCTTCAACAAGCATCAATCTCCATCTTCATGGCCTTCAGGTAAGGGCTCTGATCATCAGTCTTCTATCTGCAATGGCTTTTCTTCAAGTTCAAACCTCCAGGATGAGGGATCAGTCACAAGAGTGAATTGGGTGTTAAGCAATCAGCTGACTACCAAGGGTGGTGAACAGACTGCTTCTAACACAAGAGACATTTTCTCTCAAGAGTTCTATCTCATAGACCCTGTCACCAAGCCTTCCAAAGGAAGGGGGTGAGTGTCTTAGAGAGACTCTGCATCACAGAGAAGAATGGATGCAGACAAGGCAATCCATGTTTGAGAAACAAGCTTTCTAACCTAGAGCTCTGCCTAGCTCCTAAACCCTAGTCTCCTCAGCAGCTGCTAGCAAGAACCTCCTCTCCAACTCTGGCAGTTGATCCTCAATCTCTGAATATCCAATGGTCTTCATCTCCTCAAGCCTTCAACTCTTCCAAGTCCCTAGACAAACCCAATACCCAAACAAGCAAGCAACAATCCCCAGAGGGCACACCACACCAGACAATCAGATAGATACAGAGTACTAATAGCAGTAGGGGAATCCTAACTTTTCTCTAAGGGATCTAATAACTACCCATAGCCCCTATAGTCCCATAGCTAAACTAGTCAAACCCTAAGTCCTAAGGGAAAGAATCAAACTTCTTAAGTCATCACCTAAAAACCCTAATTTGTTCATGTTGTTCAAGCCTACATTAATCACCTAAAATTAATTCCTAAAAATGGGAACTAAATTGTTTCTACAAGTTCAATATCTAATCTAAACAACCTAAAAAGAATGAACAAAAAATATGAAAGCATTTAGTAGAACAAAAATTAATAAAATCATGCATGAAATGAAGCTATTTAAAATGACATTTATTTAGAAAATATGGAAAAAATATGAAATAAAAATAAAAATGCAATTTTATCTAATGACAATTTTCTACACATTCTAATGAAAATGATGTAAAAAGAATGAATTAAAAATGATTTTTTATCTATTTATTATGAATTTTTAAAGTTGGTAAAAATTAAAGTGGAATTAAAAACAATTAAATCAAATAAAATGATAGGGGGGGTACTAATAGAAAACACGCTTAGTTGTAATCAGGATGGGCCAGCAAACAGGGGGGTGTGCGTAGCACTTTGGCATTAGGCCCAGAACCACTCAGCAACAATGAAAAATAAAAAAAGGCGCAGGGGGTGAGAATAGAAGGGTTTCCACGTTCAAATGAAGTTGGGCTTGGCACTGGGGGGTGGGGATATCACTCAGCACTCAGGCCCGCCCGTTTCAATTAATGAAACGGTGCGTTTAGGGCACCACTCTCCCTCCAAAAAACAGCTTGAATTCCAGCCACACGATGGCTCCTCAGGTCAAAAGTCCAACACGAAATGGACAGTCCAGATTTCGTCTTCTTCACTAGATCATGAGAATTAGGGTTTATACTCCATGAATGTTCATGCACGAACCAACTTCCACCAATCTGTTCTCACTCTACAGTCCATGAATCAACACGATGCAAACATGAAAAACACTCAGAATCTCTCCCTCTACACGTCTATGGTCATAGATTGTATTAAAACTCAGCCAATCAATAAACCCGAGCGCACCAATTTCTGGCTCCATGAAAATACACTGAGATGCATCACAATAATTCTCAACCAAACCTATACTAATCTACTCTATACATAATGGTGATCATTCTAAACTAACAAGCTAAGGTTATCATGCAAGATCCTACGAGTTCTTGATCCAAACAGTTTGGTGCACCTGCTATGAATTGTCTCTATTCAGCCTCAAATTCATCTAAACTAACCTCCTAACATCATAGACCATGAATATACTAGTAAAACTACCTAAATCTCCCTAGATTGAATAAGTTAGAAGGATTTGTACCTTGAGCAAGCTTTAATGGAGGCTGAGTAATCACGTGGATCCAGGCTCTTGTATGCTTCAATCTTGATCCATTCTTGATATACTTGATTCTGTTTGCAGTATTTGGATGAAACTTGGCTTGGATCTTGCTGTCCAATGGAAATTGCAATTTGTGTGTTCTTGATGGAAGTGCACGAAATTGAGCTCTAACCACCAAATCTTTGATTCAATTCTGATCCAGGATGATGATTGAATGTAGGAGGATCAATGTTGATGAGAATTGATGAAGATTTTGTGAGATTGAAGTGAAATTGCAATGAGAAAGAATGAGAGAATTTGTGAGATTTTTGTGAAAAATGAATCCAACCCTTGCTCAATTCTGATTTCATGAATATATAGTGTTCAATGGTAACTTCTAGATCCCTCTTACAACTTCCCTTGCCTTCCAACTTTGATTCATTTTGGCTATGTTTCTTAAAATGCAAGTAACCAAGGATAACTTTGAAATCTTCCACTAAACTCAAAAAAGTGCTTGAACCATTGTCTTTAGAATGTCTTTTCCATTCAAAATCATATATTGGAAGTCTCCATTTGGACTTATAAATCTCCCAAACCATTTTTCATTTTGACTTTATTCAAATTATAAGCCATTTTAGTTCAAATTTGGACCAATCATGCAACTTCATGTTATGAGCTTTTCCAACAATTTGTGACCTTCTTTCTAGACTCAAAATGTCATTTGGAGCAAGTTTGATGTTGTAAGTTTTTCCATTTGAGGCCTCCTTGTATGAGTTTTGGACATAGGTTAAAATGACCTGTAATTCACAAATGCCCAAAATACCCTTTGCTTGCCAAGACCATAAGTTGAGTTCCACATATCATATGAGGGCATGCTATACCATTCTAGAAAGCTAAGACAATGAGGAACAATTCTTATGTTGACCAAAAATTCATTTGAAATCTCCTTGAGGGGTAAAACTAGCTTGGAAGTCAAGTCACTTTCACAGACAAAATTTCTGATACCTCAGATGACCTGTAACTTGCAAGGACCATAACTTGAGTTCTATAAATCTCCTTGATGTCTTCCACCACTCAAATTAAAGGTCTTGAGATCCTCTACAAGTTTCATGTTGGCCAAGAAGCCATTTGAAGCTAGAATTTTGACTTATCTTGCTTGGAAATTTGACCTAAACTAGGGGATTTTACACAGAAACCCTAATTTAGAAACTCCTCTTCTCCTTGATTTCTCTTGAATTCTTCTTGGCATATCTCCATATCCTTCTTTATATGTCCAATGATGAACCCCACATCTCTCCACTAGACTTGAATGCCCCTTAAATCAGTCAATTGACCTAGGGTTGACCCAGATGAAACCCTAGTTGACTGCCTTCAGCTATAGCTCTTGTGCTCTCATCAATGACTTGTCTCCTTCTTTAAATGACTTTATAAGTCTCTCATAATGTCTAGATACTCTCCATGCCTTCAACTCACAGCTCACAACCCTCTTGTTGACCCTCAGATGCCCTCAGCTAGGAGATGGACTCAAGGCTTGATCTGCTGGACTCTTTGCTTTCAAATTCTTTCTTGATGACTTGAATGAGATTGAATTAGGATAATAACCTCTGGATAGGCCTCTAGAGATGAGAATAATGCTTGATCCCCTGTTGAATGACTTGCTATGCTTATGCTATGCAGATGGTTAGGCTATGTACATGACTCTATATGCAACTGCTAATGATATTGAAACATAAACCAAGTGAATAAGGTTGGGCAAATTTTAGGGTGCAACAGCTGCCCCTATTCAAGCGACTTGGACCCGATTGGGTGAAGGGCCTGGAGCCTTCAGACATTCGCGGTACGAGACGGTTGAATACTAGTGAAACCAGAAATTTGCCAACCGCAAAACTAAATTGCGCTCCTGCTTGGGGAACGACATTCATCAGCTGAATCTGACTGTTACGGCAACCCACTGATCTCGTACGACTGTGCTGGGGATTGTCTTCACCGTTCTGAAGAGGATTCTGTCATAACAGATTGCTTGCTTGTCCACGTTAGGACTCTGTCTGTCATCAATACGAAGAAATCTCAACTAAAACCTGTCCACGTTAGGACTCCACTTGCTGTTAACCTAGAAAAAATCTCGGCAACTCCGCTGGGGATAATTCGTCTGCATTTCTATAAACTGTATCGTCCACGTTAGGAATAACACTCTTCCACGTTAGGAGTAACACCTGTCCACGTTAGGAATAACATCGTCCACGTTAGGAGTAACACCTGTCCACGTTAGGAATCATTTCTTCTGTATCTGTCCACGCCAGGACTAACCCTTTCATCTTTCCACGTTAGAAAGCAATCTTCTTTCCACATAAGGAGAACTATATCAATCTGTCCACGTAAGGACTCCAATACCACTTGACATGTCCGCGTCAGGACTCCAATCTTTCCACGTAAGGAATCCAACTTTGGTTCTGAACCTGTCCACGTCAGGACTCAACTTTCCACGTAAGGAGTACATCATTCTTCCACGTCAGGAATCAACTTTTCTTGAATCTGTCCACGTCAGGACCCCAATTTTTCCACGTGAGGAGTAAATCTTCTTCTTCCACATTAGGAATAACTTCTTTGATCTGTCCGCGTCAGGACTAAATTCTTCCACGTCAGGAATGATCCATTTCTTTCCCCGTCAGGAATCAATCTTGATATGTCCGCGTGAGGACTCAATCCTTCCGCGTAAGGAATAAACTTCTTTCCGATTCGTCCGCGTCAGGACTGCATTTTTCCACGTGAGGAATGCCATCTTAATCTGTCCACGTAAGGACTCCATACTTTCCACGTTAGGAATCACCTCTTTCCACGTAAGGAATCCTCTTCTGATACGTCCGCATAAGGACTACATCGTCCACGTTAGGACCCACTTCTCCACGTTAGGAATACTAATCTCTTTGATTTGTCCACGTCAGGACACTGATCTCGTCTTGATTTGTCTATGTTAGGACTCAGGCGTCTTCGACCCGCTAAGGAAATAAGACTTGTCCACATAAGGACTCACACACTGGTCTGATCTGTCCACGTCAGGGCACCAACACAAAGAGTAATCACTTTTGTCAACGTCATGACCTCCCATTCCACTAATTTCGAGAACGTGAATCTGTCCTCGTTAGGACTAACACACCTTACCAATCCGGGGAAATAAACCTGTCCACGTTAGGACGCCCACTTCTGAAGAAATCCCGTCAATCTAGAAGTAAATTGTCCGCGTCGGGACTTAGTTCTCCAATGATCCTCCCCCACAAACTTCTTAGCACTGACGTGACAGCGACTTTGAGACGGACTCTACTGGGGATGTCTGGAAACCAAACTACCGGATGCCTGTTCTGATAACCGGCGGTAGCCTCTGAAATTCTGGTTCATGAAACCTTTTAATGTTGACGTAACAACAACTTTGAAGGAAACAATCCGCTGATCGGACTAGAGAAACTTCAACAAAAACTCTGGCGGGGACATAAGTAACTCTGCTTGGGGACAAACAGAAACTTATCCTGCAGACTTTGCGGGGAATACTGCCGAAACGGACATTATCATTGGATGTCTCATGCCGAGATCTTGAACGTTTGGTAATTCATTTGAGCAAGAGTTCTCTCCACCTGAACTGCTAGAGTACAGAAATTGCTTCAGCAAAATAAACACCGAAGATAATGCCGACTTCGCCGGGGATAGCCAGATGCTACAGAATTATTCCAGCAAAATAAATGCTGGAAGGGTGAAGTCGACCCTGCTGGGAAATTAGGAACTTAAACCAAACACCTTGTTGAGGTAACCCCTCGCTGGGGAATATAACTTTGCTGGGGAATATTAGATGTGCATAGTATGATTGGACTTTCTGCTGGAACGTGAACTGATATTACCAGTATCTCTGACAAAATAAATGACAGGACCCACCATCAACTCGGCTTTGGAGAGTCTTGATCTTCGAGTTCCACTGGAAGGAATGAAAACACTTGCAAAGAGAATTCCGCTGGGGATGGGATGATTCTCTTGGGGAAAATCTACTGACTCCGCTGGGGGAGAGTGCATGACCCTGCGGGGAAAAATGAACCTGTCTGAATACAGTCTTATGATCTTGGAATCGCCAAACCTATTGAGGGTGAATAACTTTTTTGCTCCCTTTGGGCAAGCTACGGCTAGCTGGGGAATTCTATCCTTCTTCAGGAAGAACATGCATGACCTGCGTGGGGACTGAGTCTTTCGTTATCGCGATCTTTTGATCATCCTCCTCGTATGGTTATGAAACCTGCAACAACACAAACAAGACACGACAAGCCTATGCAATCAAATCAATTCAGGTTAGTGACGTTACACTCAGTTAATTCAAAGCTTTAGCAATTGTTGGCAAGGGCCAGTGATGTTATACTCATGCTAGCTTCAATAAACTTAGGCGTTAATCATGCACAAAACAGTAAAGAACCATCATCAAGTACTGAATAACATATTTTCATTGATTGGGCCCCTGAATGGGCGGAGTTTTTGTACATGGGATGTAACTCCTGAAATGAGGAAGCTACGCAAAGCAAATACATAAGTATGCAAGTATGCACAAGAAGCATGAATATTGACAACTTAAATTTGTACACATGTCGGCAACGGGATGCAGATGAACACCACGAACTGATCCTCCCATGACTCGTCCGACTCTAATGCTTTCCCGGTATCCCCACTTCTGAAGAGATTGTATCCGATAACTGGCTCCTCAAATATATTCTCCCGCATTGATGCTTACTGAATTCGGACCGCAGTCATTTGCTTTTCAAATCCCTAACTTTTGCGTGAACCGCCCTTTACGGGTTTTCAGTTCACCGGGATACCCTTTTTTGCCGAAGCCGCCCAGTGTAGGTTTTCAACTTCGCGGGTGTACATTTTTTTCAATTTTATCCCTAACTTTTGCCCGAACCTTTCATTCTGTTTTTTGGTTCGCCAGGATGCCCCATTTTTGCCTGGACTCTCTTTTTCTGTCCAGCGGGTCTATTTTTAAGCAAAGTATTTTTTAACTGCGTCCGAATTCACAGGTGACGCAAAGTCTTCTCCGTCCATGGTGGACAACAACAACGCTCCTCCTGAAAAGACCTTACTGACAACGTATGGCCCTTCGTAGTTGGGGGTCCACTTGCCCCTGTGATCTGCTTGCGGCGGGAGAATCCTTTTCAGCACAAGGTCGCCCGTCTGAAAGCTTCGCGGAAGTATCTTCTTGTCGTACGCTTTCTTCATTCGTCTTTGGTACAAACGACCGTATGCTAGAGAAGCTAGCCTCTTCTCATCCATCAAGCTCAGTTGGTTCAATCTATTCGTTACCCATTCTGCCTCGTCCAGCTGAACGTCTTGCAATACCCTCAGAGAAGGGATCTCAACTTCCAATGGTAATACCGCTTCCATTCCGTATACCAACGAGAATGGAGTTGCCCCGGTTGATGTGCGTACCGTCGTACGATAACCGTGCAAAGCAAAAGGTAGCATCTCGTGCCAATCCTTATAGGTCACCACCATTTTCTGAACAATTTTCTTGATATTCTTATTGGCCGCCTCAACAGCGCCATTCATCTTGGGTCGGTACGGGGAGGAGTTGTGATGTTCGATCTTGAAATTCTGACAGAGCTCCTTCATCATTTTGTTGTTCAGATTTGAACCATTATCCGTGATTATCCGCTCGGGAATCCCATATCGGCAAATGATATCTCTCTTGATGAACCTGGCCACCACTTGCTTCGTTACATTCGCGTAAGACGCCGCTTCCACCCACTTGGTGAAATAATCGATTGCTACTAGGATGAACCGATGCCCATTAGAAGCCGTCGGCTCGATCTTTCCGATCATATCGATTCCCCACATCGAGAATGGCCATGGAGATGACATCACATTTAAAGGACTTGGAGGCACGTGTATCTTGTCAGCATAGATTTGGCACTTGTGGCACTTCCTCGCGAACTTGAAACAATCAGTTTCCATCGTTAGCCAAAAGTAACCTGCCCTCAGCAGCTTTCTTGTCATAGCATGCCCACCAGCATGCGTACCAAAGGTACCTTCGTGAATTTCCTCCATGAGAAGCTTTGCCTCTTTTTCGTCTACACAACGCAACAACACCAAATCGTGGTTTCTTCTGTACAAGACGCCATCCGGGTTCAAATAGAAATTGCCTGCTAATCTCCTGAGAGTCTTCTGATCTTGACTGGATGCCCCAGCCGGATACTCTTTATTCTTCAGGAAATTAAGGATATCGAAATACCACGGTTTGTCATCAGATGCTTCATCAATATCAAATACATAAGCTGGCCTGTCCAACCGAGAGATAGTGATTTGGGGAGCTTCGTTCCAGAAGTTGACCTTGTACATGGAAGACAAGGTGGCAAGGGCGTCAGCCATTTGGTTCTCTGCCCGCGGTACGTGATGCAATTCAACTTTGTCGAAGAAAGGCAACAATCTCCTTGCATAATTCATGTAATGTATCAAATTGGGCTGACGTGTCTCCCATTCCCCTTTTATCTGATTCACTACCAGAGCTGAGTCTCCGTATACGTCCAGATGTTTGATTCGCAAATCAATGGCTTCTTCAAGCCCCATTATACAAGCTTCGTATTCGGCCTCATTGTTGGTAATGGCAAAGGTCAATCGGGCAGTAAACGGGATGTGCGACCCGTGCGGCGTAGTGATAATTGCCCCTATTCCGCTACCGTAAGCATTCACAGCTCCGTCAAAAATCATCTTCCACTGGGATCCCACCTCTGGCCCCTCGTCTGGCAACGGTTCTTCACAATCCTTCATCTTTAGGTACATGATATCCTCGTCAGGAAAATCAAACCTCATCGATTGGTACTCTTCAATAGGCTGCTCCGCCAGATACTCAGACAGCACACTCCCCTTTATAGCCTTTTGCGAGACGTATTGAATATCGTATTCAGTCAAGACCATCTGCCAACGGGCAATTCTACCTGACAACGCCTGCTTTTCAAATACATATTTGATAGGATCCATCTTCGAGATGAGCATGGTTGTATGATTCAGCATGTACTGCCTCAAACGCTTGGCGGCCCAGGCTAGCGCGCAACAAGTTTTCTCCAGCATTGAGTATCGAGATTCACAGTCTGTAAATTTCTTACTCAGGTAATAGATCGCATGCTCTTTTCTCCCCGTCTCGTCGTGTTGACCGAGAACACAACCCATGCTTCCCTCAAGAACCGTCAAATACATTATCAAGGGTCTCCCTGCCACCGGGGGTATCAAAATAGGAGGCTCCTGCAAATATTGCTTTATTTTATCGAACGCCTTTTGACAATTTTCGTTCCACGTTACAGCTTGATCTTTCTTCAAGAGCTTGAATAACGGTTCACACGTGGCCGTTAGGTGAGATATGAACCGGGCAATGTAGTTCAATCTCCCTAAAAACCCGCGCATCTCTTTCTCTGTTTTAGGCGTCGGCATTTCTTGAATCGCTTTTATTTTAGCAGGATCGACCTCTATTCCTCTTTCGCTTACGATAAACCCCAGCAGTTTACCCGATCTCACCCCGAAGGTGCATTTATTAGGGTTCAGCCTCAGCCTGAACTTCCTAAGTCTTTTAAACAACTTCAGCAGATTCACCAGATGCTCTTCCTCCGTCTGGGATTTGGCAATCATATCGTCAACATAAACTTCGATCTCTTTATGCATCATGTCATGAAAAAGAGTCGTCATCGCACGCTGATATGTTGCCCCAGCATTTTTCAAACCAAAGGGCATCACTTTGTAGCAAAATGTTCCCCATGGCGTTATGAAAGTAGTCTTCTCCATATCCTCTGGCGCCATTTTAATTTGATTATAGCCTGAAAAGCCATCCATGAAGGAGAATACAGAGTATTGAGCGGTATTATCAACTAACACGTCAATGTGAGGAAGTGGAAAATCGTCTTTTGGGCTTGCTTTATTCAAATCTCGATAATCCACGCACATTCGAACCTTGCCATCTTTCTTTGGCACTGGTACGATGTTGGCAACCCATGAAGGATACTTCGTCACAGCCAGGAAACCAGCGTCCCACTGTTTCTGCACCTCCTCTTTGATCTTCATTGCCATATCTGGTCGAGTTCTGCGAAGTTTTTGTTTGACCGGCGGGCAATCTTCTTTCAGCGGCAGGCGATGCACAACCATATCTGTATCGAGCCCTGGCATATCTTCATATGACCAAGCGAATACATCATTATACTCTCGGAGCATTTCAACCAGCCTTCGCTTGATATCACTCTGCAGTGCGGCTCCGATACGAATATTCTTCTCAACCCCTTCCGACCCCAAGTTGATAATTTCGATGACCTCGTCGTGAGGCAGAATGGCTCTTTCCTCTTGCTTCACTAACCAAGACAGTTCTTCAGGAACGTCGCTATCTTCGACAACCTCTTCTTCAGCCTGAAACACTGGGTGCTCAAAGTCGGGACGAGTCATAGGTGGTTCAAGGATGTCATCTGAAAATGTTATCCTGCAAAAGGAATGGTTAAGTGCTTCAAAATGCGTATAAAGCGAATAACCACATTGCCATTTTATACAAAATAAGAAAGACAGAGATTACAGTATTTGCACATGAAAAAACGCCATTTATTTAATGATTAACACGCAATGTTTATAACAACACAGCCCTAAGCAAATCCTGATGCCCCGGGCAAGACATCAGATTATTCAACAATTAATAAAGCAAAGCATTACTGTTTAAAAGTCACAGGAACAAGCTCCTGAATAGACCAGTTGCACAGTCCTTGTCCTGGCGTGCTTGGCTGAATCCAGGCATCCATATCACAGTCGCTGTCTCCTTCATCGGACTCTGAAGCAGCATTGACAGTTTCATGACATACTCCACTGGCAGAGATGGTGATTGACTTTCTGAAACGGGGGGCTCCCACGGAAGGAGTTGATGACGACGGTTGGTACCCCAGTCCGAACCGGTCCATCTTCACAGGAATGTCCAGCACTTTGCCCCAGCCCTTGGCTTCTCCTGCTTCCACTAGAGCTTGAGCCTCTTTATACGATGAGACGGCTATCTCTGGCACTTTGCTCGGCTCGGGACCTTTGTCCTTGATGCGCAAACCTTCGAATGCCTGGCATGGCGTCTCGTGGATCTCTCCGTCGACTTCCACATATTTAAATGAAGATAAATGGCTGACCAGGATGTCTTCTTCTCCGCACACGGTAACTACGCTGTCTCCGACCATATATTTTAACTTCTGATGCAGGGTAGACGTGACTGCCCCTGCCCCATGAATCCAGGGTCTTCCAAGCAAGCAGCTATACGCAGGCTGTATATCCATGATATAAAACTCCGTTGCAAACACCTCCGGCCCCACCTGCAGAGGCAAGGTAATTGATCCGAAGACTGTTCTCCGCGTGCCGTCAAATGCTCTGACTACCAAATCACTGGGTGTACACAAAATTCCTCGAACATCCAGCTTCATCATCGCCTTCTTGGGCAGCACATTCAAAGATGATCCGGTGTCAACCAATACGTGCGACATTACCGATCCTCTGCACTCAACAGATACGTGTAATGCCATATTATGATCTCTCCCTTTCGGAGTCAAGTCAAAATCGGTAAAGCCCAAGCTGTGGCCTGCATTCACATGCGCCAGCACTCCTTCTAGCTGATTTACGGAGACATCCTGGGGTACAAAAGAAGTGTCTAGGACTTTCAGCAAAGCATTTCTGTGAGCTTCCGAACACAACAGCAATGACAGGATAGATATTTTGGACGGTGTCTGCTGCAGATGCTCCACAATCTTATAATCACTTTTTCGAATCAAGCGCATGAACTCTTCTACATCTTTCGATGCTGCTTCTTTTTCACTTGCTTGTACCGGAACATTTTCAACTGCCTTCCCTTTTCCTTTCGCTAGCCTTTCAGCCTCCACTTCAGGAGATATAAAGATCCTGCCACTCCTTGTCATGCCTCCTGAGCCGATAACATTATCCACAATCTCCACTGGCTGTTTGTTAACATCAATCTTTATCCCGTCACAATACACCTCTAACCCATATGACCATGGGACTGCTTTCGTGTTCTCGTACGGGATCGGCCCGGCCTTAATTATGGTGATCGGTGGTCGCTGAGCTGGTGCTGCAATAGTGATCGTCTTCCGAGGAATCGTCACAGTGGCCACATCACTCCGATTATCCACTACTGCCCCTGCAGGCTCGTCAGTTGCCGCTCGATCAAACTGCAATGTACCTTCATCAATTAAAGCCTGAATGCCTTTCTTCAAATCCTCACACCCCCCAGCTAGGGTCCAACAATCTAAGCAATACTCGTTACATCCTGGGTAAACACCGCCTTGCAACAGTCGGCTCTTTATCTCGCTCAGCGGCGTCTTTAAGTCTTCAACATTCATAATCAGATTCAGACCTTCCTCAATCAGAACGGCGTTCGCCCCATGATTAGGCATGGGTTTCTGGACTATATTCGGACCTGCCGTTCCGAAATTGATAGTCTTGTTGTCCAAAAGATCCTGCACAACGTGCTTAAAAGCATGACAACCTTCTATATCGTGACCCGGGGCCCCAGAATGAAACTCACAGTGCCTGCTTGCATCGTAGCCGAACGGGGGAGCTCCCGTTATCGGCGCCAGAGTTCTTTTCTCTACCAGGTTTAATCCCAACAATGTCTGCAATAAATCAGCATAGGTTGAGGGAGGCTTCTCAAACACTCTTCTCGGTTTACTGCCCTGGAATCTTCGTTGAGCTTGCTGTGCCCCCTGCTGAGGCTGCTGCTGCTGTGGCATTGATTGCTGCTGAACCGGTTGTTGCTGATAGGGAATAGTAACACTCGACACCTGCTGCGGCTGACGATATTGACCTCTTCCCCTGCCTCGGCCTCGGCCTCGGCCTCCAAATACTGCGCTGGCTTCGCCCTGACGGCGCCCACCATAAGCTTTCCTATTACTGCCAGATGCAGTTGATTCCTCGACTTGGAACTTTCCTTGCTTAATATTACGTTCAATCTTTTCCCCCATCAGAATCAGGTCTGAAAAACTGGCCAGAGACGTATGAAACAGCATATCATGAAACAGCCCTGTGAATGTGCCGACAAACATGTCATTCATTTCCTTATCTTCCACCGGAGGACGGACCCTGGCAGCCATATCGCGCCACCTTTGCGCGTACTCTTTAAAACTTTCCCCCTTCTTCTGCGAAAGCCCGGCCAACTGGACCCGATTGGGCGCCAGGTCGCTGTTATACTTGTAATGGGCTACAAATGCCTCCGCTAATTGCTTCCATGTCTTAATATCAGTTGGCTCCAACCCCATGTACCACTCTAGGGAAGGGCCCGATAGACTATCCTGAAAGAAATGCATTAGCATTCTTTCATCAGTTGAGTATGCAGACATCTTTCTGTAATAAGCTCGCACATGCACTTTTGGACATGTGTCTCCTTTGTACTTGTCGAACGCAGGAGCTTTGAATTTAATTGGCACCCTTAAGCCAGGTACCAAGCCCATGGTTGCCATGTCCAATCCCACAGCACTCTGATTTAAGACTCCCTTCATCTGCTCTTCCAGCATTCTAATCTTTTGGGAATCATCCATCGGCCCTTCAAAACCTCCTCCGGAGAAGGCGTCCTCCTGCTGATCTTCTTGCCACATACCATTTCCAGCCCCGTACCCATCATATCCATTATTACGTCCAGCTCTGATCTGATTCATCCCCGGACCTCAGCCTCTGTTGCCGTACCCTTGAACACCTCCAGCGGGACCAAAAGCCATAAATCCAGTACCGTTTCCGTTTCCAAAGCCTCCGTAACCCTGATTGACCATACCATAACCATCTTGCCCAAAGCCTTGAGCATTAAAGCCATACTTACCAGTGTTATCGAATCCTTGATCGTTGAATCCGAACCCAGTATTGACAAAGCCATTGCCTCCTAGATTATCTCCCAAATTGACATCACCCAGCCCAACATTATGGACAGCAGTTTCATTCCCAACTCCGACGTTACCATTCACAGCAGCGGTAGCGTTGTTGACATTAGCAGCAGGTATATTGACTACGGGCGGAGCCACTGGCGTGGGAGTGCCGTCTCCATGAGCAGTATCAACCCGGACAGACTGATGATCTTCATTACCATGACCAGCGTTTCGAGCCAACAGGGGCTGGACCATGGCCTGCAAATTCTCTTGCCCTTTTGCTATAGCCTCCATGGTCTGCATGAAGAGAGCGAGCTTCTCGCGCACATCTTGCATCTCGTTCTGCATTTGGTCCATGACTTTTCGACAATTGGAGCGTGTAGAATAGCGGTGCGAATGCTGATCTGCAATCCTGTTAAGTACCTGATACAGAGCAGGAAATAAGACACCATCCAAAGATTACCTGTAATGCAATATGAATATGAATGCAATGCAATGTGTCTGTGCATTAGGGAAGTTCATTCCCCCAGTTCTAGTGCGAAGGTGCCGGTGCAGTGATAGGAATATCGGAGCTGAATCATAGAAAGCCTCATATATTGCAGAGAGAATCAATAAGCCCAGGGTACAATATCGCTGAGAGTACAATAAGAAGGCATGACCTCAACCAACAATCCTGGTGATGGTCAGCACTATGCAAATAAAGCATACAAGTTACTACATGAAATGATCAAATCCTCCCAAAAGTCTGGTATTCCTCTATCAACTTCTTGGTCTCCGGATGACTTGGTCGATCAAGCAGCCCTTCAACAAGCTGGTTTCTCCTCTTAAGGACACGGCGTACGTCTTCAGCAGTTTCTTCCCATGTCGCTTCTCCGAAGCAATCTTCTAACTTTCGCTTCTGAGACACTGCTTCATCTCTGGATTTGATTGCCTTGTTCAGTGCATGCTGGACACTATACCGGGTCATCACTTCCTCCTCACACTTCTTGATGCTAGACTTCAACTTCTCTTCGAGGTCGGAAATTTGCTGCTTCAGCTTATCTTCCCTCATCTTATTGTTGGTGAGTGTAGCATTCCAAGTCTTATTGCAAGAGGATATCTCTCGGTGTGCTGCGTCGAGCGCCTTCTTTTTGGCTTCCAGAATGTCATGGGAGCTTCTGAACTCTTGCCTCAGACGTTCGCGCTTTTTCTTTTCCTCGGTCAACTCAGCTCCTAACCTGTTTACCAGCTCGATCTGTTGTTGGAAAGCATATACAGCCTTGTTCTTCTCGCTGCGTGCCTGGGCTAACTCTTGCTCTAACCCTTCGTTGCTCTTCATCAAGGCTTCTTTTTCCTTCACAACTTGTTCATAGACTTCTCTAGGAATAGTAGTCGGCTCTGCTACCGGAACGGGAACAAGAATTGGTACATCTGGGAATGGCATCCGCAACTGACTTGCTCTCTCCTGAATCCAAACTCTATAAGGTGCATAGGCCTGGCAATCGTTCTTACCTAACAGTGGCTTCCCTTTGCGGTTAATACGTGTCCAGGCATGCTGCAGCTTGGCTAGTAACTCCCCCTTCAAATCCCCTGTGAAGTACAGAGATTCCTGTACTTCTTCCTCCTGAGGTGGATTCTTCAGTGCATATCCGAACTGGCGAATGAATAGAGAAGGGTTGTAATTGATACACCCTTTTCTTCCTATCAACGGCACATTAGGGTACCCAGAACAACTGAAGATGAGCTCAGATCCCAACAGGTCTCGATCAAACCACTCCATATCTTCCGACGATAGCCTCATCAGGCGCTCTGGCCAACCAGCTGGAACTGTAGTCTCTGCAACAGATATTCTCTTAGGAAGGTGACTCTCAAACCACCTACTCAACAAGGGTACACACAGATGAACATTCTTCCCTCTTCCCTTCTCATTCTTGTAATGCAGTGAGTGGTAGAGATCTCCGAGTAAGGTAGGTACAGGATTACCAGCGACAAACAAGTAGAAAGCATCAAAGTCCACAAAATCCGGTATATTGGGGAACAATACTATGCCATAAATGCACAAAGCCAACACAGCATTGAAAGCAATCCAGCACCCGCTCTTGGCATACTCTTGGGCTTTACCAACTAAGAATTGGAGT
The DNA here is from genome assembly GCA_963859935.3 of Lathyrus sativus. Classification (NCBI taxonomy): domain Eukaryota; kingdom Viridiplantae; phylum Streptophyta; class Magnoliopsida; order Fabales; family Fabaceae; genus Lathyrus; species Lathyrus sativus. The sequence continues at coordinate 179,962,388 of OZ012736.1, read as the reverse complement.
GAGAAGCCTGGAACTCCACGGGAGACAGTAGTCACAAGTTCAGAAACATCAATATGCAAGGCTTTTGCCAAATCCTCCGGCTTGGGCTTGGCGTCATAATGAATGAATGGAACCTGGTTCTGCACGGGCAGCTCAACATACTCAGCGTATTCCTCCAGGGTTGGTCCCATAATAAAGTCAGAGAACGTAAAGCACCTCAAAGCAGGGTCGTAGAATTGCATCAAAGCATACAGTCCATCTAACTCTGCCTCTGTAGGTTTGCACACTAATCTCAGTAGTCTACCATAGCTCATCCGGAAACTCCTACGAACACCCTCATCAGCAAGAGAGATCAACCCAAGTAAAGGAACAATATCAGGCGTAGGCAATTTGTAAGCAACCGTTCTCCTTAAGCTAGTCATGATCAAAACTCAGAAGTCTGGGCACTAGAACTAGGGAAATGCAAATGCACCTGCAGCACAGACACACGTTAGTGAAATGCAAATGGTAATGGATATGCAGGCAATGCAATGCAAGTAACATGCAACAGGGACCAAAGCTGTAGCTGAATAGCCTGAACCCAATCAAGAAAGGTCTCAGATAGACCATCCAGAAGTCATCAAACCCTGGTCTCAGATAGACCTAAAATAAAACTCCAACACTGGTCTCTGATAGACCCCATAATCATAACCTGAATGGTCTCTGGCAGACCTCAGATCATATCCCCCACTGGTCTCTGACAGACCTCAGAACACATCTCCAAATAGTCCCTGACAGACCTCGGAACACACCAACTGGTCTCTGACATACCTTAGAACACATCTCCACCTGGTCTCTGACAGACCTTAGAACCCTCCGTAAATATCCAGGATCCTGATCAAGAAACCGGTGGTCTGAAGGTCTAGTTACCTGCATAACCCTGAATCCCCTCACAGGTGGGTGGCCCTATAACTGGCACAAGGTACGGCATCCTATGCGGTCGTTGGCGTCACAGACTTTCAGGGTTGATGATACGATTCCCAGAAGGAGTGGCATCATCAATTCCTGAAGAGGCCTCACTTAGCCAACTTCCAAATGATCGGTCCCCAGAGTCGACAATCCAACTAACCAGCAACCCACGCCAACCAAAGGAAGGGGCAGGAGGCCAACCAGAGGAACCTCGTCTGAGTGTAGATTTCATGGGACACCAAAGCAAGCAAAGCAAGCGGGCACCCACTAATTTCTACTCTAATTCTAGGTGCACTCAAGCCCAGGTCCGGCTTATCTCTCAATATCAGAACACCCGTCACACCCCAAGATACAGCAATAATAATCAATATATAAAGCTGAAAATAAAGGTCAGAAATATAAATCCATACAAAATCCTCGACGGGAAAACAAGCGCTAGGATTGACTCGCTCAAAGGGACGTTGGATCCCAAATGCATAAGAACCATCGCAGTTCTTAGCAGCCAGGGGATGTTGGATCCCCAGCAGAGTCGCCAGCTGTCGCTACTGCGAAAATCGGCGCCGGCTGAACAGAAGAGTCGCCACCGTGCGTTATTTATCCCACGGGAGGGAAAGGAAACGCTCAGAGTAAACCTCGCACAACACGGGAAAGGGATGGTCATCGCAACCAAAACCTGGATTCGGGAGTCAGTTACGCAAGGGGAAGGTATTAGCACCCCTCACGTCCGTCGTACTCGACGGGATCCACGCTTGTTTTCGGGTATGGATTGTTATTCTATCTACGCTAAAGGTCTGGGGTTAAAAGAAAAGAAAATGAAAATAAAAAATGACTCGGCAAAGTATCGCACTTTATGCCTACGTATTCCCGTCTGGAACGAGAAATCAGAGTCAACGTAGTTCGCCTACCTACGGGAAAGGAGGGGAAGGTTGCTCGCTAGGATATCGCATCCTATGCCTACGTACTTCCACACGGCATGGAAGATCAGAGCAAACGTAGTTCGGGCTACGGAAGACACAAGCTTGTCTTGGTTGATTTTATTCTTTCTGAAAAAGGTTTTTCTGATTAGCGGTCCAAGCGGACAAAAATGACGTTTTGATGAGTTCACATTCTTTTACGAAAGAAGTGTCTGTTATTGTGTTTGAAATCTTTATGTGTTTTTTCTGTTTGTTTTGAGAAAGAAAGAGACAGAACTCTAACCTACGGTTGCGAAGGGAAACAAACTAACCTAATGTTATCATGCATGGGTTAAGACCTAGTGTCTATCATGCTCCTCTCTTGCACAGAGAGAAACAGAGATCCTACGGGATAGGCAGAAACAGAAACAATATCAGATATATACAGTAAAACAGTAAAATGCATGGATGCAGCAATACAAGCGAGGCAAGGGAGTCCCACTCAACCTCGAACCTAGAAAACAATAGGCAAAAGTGAACAGGCTTCGCTTTCAACCCAATAGGTAAACAGCAAACAATACAGTCAGGGAAAACCAATCAATACATCAAGGAATGAAATACAGCAAAAATAAACAGCATCAGCAGCTCTGAATCAACATCTGGCTTCAAGTAATCTCCATTCAGCTACAGGCTTCAACAAGCATCAATCTCCATCTTCATGGCCTTCAGGTAAGGGCTCTGATCATCAGTCTTCTATCTGCAATGGCTTTTCTTCAAGTTCAAACCTCCAGGATGAGGGATCAGTCACAAGAGTGAATTGGGTGTTAAGCAATCAGCTGACTACCAAGGGTGGTGAACAGACTGCTTCTAACACAAGAGACATTTTCTCTCAAGAGTTCTATCTCATAGACCCTGTCACCAAGCCTTCCAAAGGAAGGGGGTGAGTGTCTTAGAGAGACTCTGCATCACAGAGAAGAATGGATGCAGACAAGGCAATCCATGTTTGAGAAACAAGCTTTCTAACCTAGAGCTCTGCCTAGCTCCTAAACCCTAGTCTCCTCAGCAGCTGCTAGCAAGAACCTCCTCTCCAACTCTGGCAGTTGATCTTCAATCTCTGAATATCCAATGGTCTTCATCTCCTCAAGCCTTCAACTCTCCCAAGTCCCCAGACAAACCCAATACCCAAACAAGCAAGCAACAATCCCCAGAGGGCACACCACACCAGACAATCAGATAGATACAGAGTACTAATAGCAGTAGGGGAATCCTAACTTTTCTCTAAGGGATCTAATAACTACCCATAGCCCCTATAGTCCCATAGCTAAACTAGTCAAACCCTAAGTCCTAAGGGAAAGAATCAAACTTCTTAAGTCATCACCTAAAAACCCTAATTTGTTCATGTTGTTCAAGCCTACATTAATCACCTAAAATTAATTCCTAAAAATGGGAACTAAATTGTTTCTACAAGTTCAATATCTAATCTAAACAACCTAAAAAGAATGAACAAAAAATATGAAAGCATTTAGTAGAACAAAAATTAATAAAATCATGCATGAAATGAAGCTATTTAAAATGACATTTATTTAGAAAATATGGAAAAAATATGAAATAAAAATAAAAATGCAATTTTATCTAATGACAATTTTCTACACATTCTAATGAAAATGATGTAAAAAGAATGAATTAAAAATGATTTTTTATCTATTTATTATGAATTTTTAAAGTTGGTAAAAATTAAAGTGGAATTAAAAACAATTAAATCAAATAAAATGATAGGGGGGGTACTAATAGAAAACACGCTTAGTTGTAATCAGGATGGGCCAGCAAACAGGGGGGTGTGCGTAGCACTTTGGCATTAGGCCCAGAACCACTCAGCAACAATGAAAAATAAAAAAAGGCGCAGGGGGTGAGAATAGAAGGGTTTCCACGTTCAAATGAAGTTGGGCTTGGCACTGGGGGGTGGGGATATCACTCAGCACTCAGGCCCGCCCGTTTCAATTAATGAAACGGTGCGTTTAGGGCACCACTCTCCCTCCAAAAAACAGCTTGAATTCCAGCCACACGATGGCTCCTCAGGTCAAAAGTCCAACACGAAATGGACAGTCCAGATTTCGTCTTCTTCACTAGATCATGAGAATTAGGGTTTATACTCCATGAATGTTCATGCACGAACCAACTTCCACCAATCTGTTCTCACTCTACAGTCCATGAATCAACACGATGCAAACATGAAAAACACTCAGAATCTCTCCCTCTACACGTCTATGGTCATAGATTGTATTAAAACTCAGCCAATCAATAAACCCGAGCGCACCAATTTCTGGCTCCATGAAAATACACTGAGATGCATCACAATAATTCTCAACCAAACCTATACTAATCTACTCTATGCATAATGGTGATCATTCTAAACTAACAAGCTAAGGTTATCATGCAAGATCCTACGAGTTCTTGATCCAAACAGTTTGGTGCACCTGCTATGAATTGTCTCTATTCAGCCTCAAATTCATCTAAACTAACCTCCTAACATCATAGACCATGAATATACTAGTAAAACTACCTAAATCTCCCTAGATTGAATAAGTTAGAAGGATTTGTACCTTGAGCAAGCTTTAATGGAGGCTGAGTAATCACGTGGATCCAGGCTCTTGTATGCTTCAATCTTGATCCATTCTTGATATACTTGATTCTGTTTGCAGTATTTGGATGAAACTTGGCTTGGATCTTGCTGTCCAATGGAAATTGCAATTTGTGTGTTCTTGATGGAAGTGCACGAAATTGAGCTCTAACCACCAAATCTTTGATTCAATTCTGATCCAGGATGATGATTGAATGTAGGAGGATCAATGTTGATGAGAATTGATGAAGATTTTGTGAGATTGAAGTGAAATTGCAATGAGAAAGAATGAGAGAATTTGTGAGATTTTTGTGAAAAATGAATCCAACCCTTGCTCAATTCTGATTTCATGAATATATAGTGTTCAATGGTAACTTCTAGATCCCTCTTACAACTTCCCTTGCCTTCCAACTTTGATTCATTTTGGCTATGTTTCTTAAAATGCAAGTAACCAAGGATAACTTTGAAATCTTCCACTAAACTCAAAAAAGTGCTTGAACCATTGTCTTTAGAATGTCTTTTCCATTCAAAATCATATATTGGAAGTCTCCATTTGGACTTATAAATCTCCCAAACCATTTTTCATTTTGACTTTATTCAAATTATAAGCCATTTTAGTTCAAATTTGGACCAATCATGCAACTTCATGTTATGAGCTTTTCCAACAATTTGTGACCTTCTTTCTAGACTCAAAATGTCATTTGGAGCAAGTTTGATGTTGTAAGTTTTTCCATTTGAGGCCTCCTTGTATGAGTTTTGGACATAGGTTAAAATGACCTGTAATTCACAAATGCCCAAAATACCCTTTGCTTGCCAAGACCATAAGTTGAGTTCCACACATCATATGAGGGCATGCTATACCATTATAGAAAGCTAAGACAATGAGGAACAATTCTTATGTTGACCAAAAATTCATTTGAAATCTCCTTGAGGGGTAAAACTAGCTTGGAAGTCAAGTCACTTTCACAGACAAAATTTCTGATACCTCAGATGACCTGTAACTTGCAAGGACCATAACTTGAGTTCTATAAATCTCCTTGATGTATTCCACCACTCAAATTAAAGGTCTTGAGATCCTCTACAAGTTTCATGTTGGCCAAGAAGCCATTTGAAGCTAGCATTTTGACTTATCTTGCTTGGAAATTTGACCTAAACTAGGGGATTTTACACAGAAACCCTAATTTAGAAACTCCTCTTCTCCTTGATTTCTCTTGAATTCTTCTTGGCATATCTCCATATCCTTCTTTATATGTCCAATGATGAACCCCACATCTCTCCACTAGACTTGAATGCCCCTTAAATCAGTCAATTGACCTAGGGTTGACCTAGGGTTGACCCAGATGAAACCCTAGTTGACTGCCTTCAGCTATAGCTCTTGTGCTATCATCAATGACTTGTCTCCTTCTTTAAATGACTTTATAAGTCTCTCATAATGTCTAGATACTCTCCATGCCTTCAACTCACAGCTCACAACCCTCTTGTTGACCCTCAGATGCCCTCAGCTAGGAGATGGACTCAAGGCTTGATCTGCTGGACTCTTTGCTTTCAAATTCTTTCTTGATGACTTGAATGAGATTGAATTAGGATAATAACCTCTGGATAGGCCTCTAGAGATGAGAATAATGCTTGATCCCCTGTTGAATGACTTGCTATGCTTATGCTATGCAGATGGTTAGGCTATGTACATGACTCTATATGCAACTGCTAATGATATTGAAACATAAACCAAGTGAATAAGGTTGGGCAAATTTTAGGGTGCAACACACCCCACTTAACCATTATTCGTAGGCAACTTGAGGGATATCCTTAGGAAGTGAGACGGCGATTAAAATCGACTTACGTGTGTGACGTGTTTATTTTAATTATCTTTATTTAAAAGTGATCTAAATTTATTTTAATATTACATACATGTTGTTACACTCCCTAATTACTAACCATAATAATAATTAAATAATTAAACAACTTTACATCCAAGAAACAATTACAAAATAATAAGCAAAATAATTAAATAGCAAAGATAAATAAAATATAAATAAGCAATAATAAATAATAAAGGGGGTTAATTCTAAGTTTACTCGGCAAGACATCGCATCTTGTGCCTACGTATCCTTACGGGAGTGGAATCAGAGTAATCGTAGTTCCCCTCAAAAGGGAGGTTAGAGACTTCTTGACTGTGGTCAAGGTCTCAAGGGGAATAAACGCATCTTAAGGACACGCTTACGCGGAGTATAGAAACTCCAAATCTCTACGTTGAATTGTTAGGTTGTAATTAGGGTTAAATTAGGGATTCCACGGCGGGAAACCCTAAAATGAGCGCGGCGGCTCTTTGACCTAATGCTAGGGGTAAAATTGTAATTTTGCCTGCGGCGAGGCATTTGTGAAAATTAGGGTTTGTAGTTTGTAGTTTTGAGGATTTGAAATTGAATGTGTGAAGTTTTACGGACTATTGGCGCGGCGGCCAAACAGTTAGACCTAACCTTCGGATGTGTGCAATGTGACAGAAATAATAGTAAACGCGTGAGATAATTGAATCATGCAAACAGAGAGATAATGTCATAATTTAAACCATGCAAGCAGAAATTTAAAGGCAGAATTTAAAGAGCGATTGTTAAGTTCGCGAGGTTACATGAGAGGAGCAGATACAATATGATAATGAAATTTGAATTGAACAATAATAAAATAAAATAAATAACGGTTCTAGTTATTATTTTAAAAAAAAAAATTTTAGTTATTATTTTAAATTTATCTAAAAAAAAGTTTTTTCTTAAAAATAATAGGTTTTCATATTAATTTGGAAAAGATGTTAATGTTATTTATTTTAAAAAACAGATTTTTATATTATAACAAATTTTAATAAATTAATGATAACAATAATAATAATAATGGTAATAATAATGATAATAATGATAATAATAATAAATAATGATAATAATAATAATAATAATAATAATAATAATAATAATAATAATAATAATAATAAAGCAATAATGAATTTTAAATGTGCAAAATAACCCAACAATGTTGCTAACGCAGAAATGCGCTCATCGCAACCAGATCTAAATCGGACGAAACAAAATTTATCGCAAAGAAAAAGAAATTAAGCAAAAAATAGTATTATTGCTCACACAAAAATGCGATCATCGCAACCAGATCGAACTAACACAAATGTCACGCGTCATGCACACAAATGTGCAAACATCGTATCGACATAATTCGATCAAAAATCTTATATATAGAAACTCTAACAATTTAAAAATTATATATATATAAACGTAACAGTAATAGATAAAGAAAAAGAAATAACGGTAATAGATGAAGAAAAAGAAATAACGGTAAAAGATGAAGAAAAAGAAACAACAGTAATAGATGAAGGAAAAGAAATAACGGTAAACGATGAAGAAAAAGAAACAATAGTAATGGATGAAGGAAAAGAAATAACGGTAAACGATGAAGAAAAAGAAACAATAGTAATGGATGAAGAAGAAAACTAAATAACGGCAAACGGCACTCACTCCTCTTAAGTTTTTTTCAATCTCTCCCTTTTTTCCAACAAGGCAACACATGTATATATAGGGAACAAATTAGGGTTAACACCAAATTGTCAATAATGTCCCTAAAGCCCATTTTAAAGCCCAAACTAAATAATTAGTTAAGAAAAAATAAAATTTAAATAATTTAAAATAATTAAAATAAACTTAAAATAAAAACTAATAATCCTATTGATTCCTAAATTAAAAAATATTATAAAAAGAACAAAATTTTTTTCAATATTTTTTATTTTATGATTTTTTGGATATTTTTATGAATAATTTAGAAAAAAGTGAAAAAAATAATATTTTAAAAAATGATTTAATTAAAATACGAAAATAATAATTAAATAATAATAAAAAACTATTTTTGTTATTTTTTTAATGAAAGATAGAAAAATTTAGAGTAAAAATAATAAAAAACAAAAAAAATGACAAAGGTGAGATTCGAACTCTCAACCTCTCACACTCATAACTCCTTACACATGTCCTCCTGCCAATTGTGCCATTTTTACTTTTTAGAAAAAAAATGCATGCCATATGATATTTACCTGCAAAAAGTCAAACGACTACACAAATTTGTTAGTAATTGATTAAATGCAATGAAATGCGACGACAAATCTTAGGGCAAAATTTGGGGTATTACAGTTATTATGATAATATTTCTCACCCAACCTCTCTTTGATGTTGGCAAAAAAAAAATCATGAAGTTTGACTTTGGTTTGACCACAGTTGACCTTAGTTTGACCTTTTAACTGCATTGACTGCTTTTGACTTATCTGATCATCTGACTGAGCAAACTTTTGAGAAAAGTCTTGAAACTTGACATGGGGGTTCTTATACACATATAAGATGTTATGAAGCTCACTTGAAGTCTTGGAAGTCCATTTAGCCTGATTAAAGTCAAAACCCTAGTTTTGGATGCACTGTTTAGGAGGTGCATTGTCTGAGGGAATTGTCAACTCTTCTGACCAATTATGAATTTTGTGAACCTTGTGAACCTTCTTGGAACACAAAGTCTTGTATTGTGAGGGCAAATTTTGGGGTGCAACAGTGGGGTGATGGCATGATTCCCCGACACTCAACTTTTGCTGACGAGAATAAACTTGCTGGAGTAACTGCCCCAATGTTGTTCAACTTGCCTCAGTTTGGGTCTATGAAGGAATTTTCCTTGAATGGAAATTGGAAGCAATCATACCATGAGTCGAACTCGAGATGGCTTGCCCCAGCATTCTAAATCGTGAAAGGAAGTTGGAAACAGTTGTACCATGAAATGGACTCGAGATGGCTTGCCCCAGCATTCCACATCGTGAACGGAAGTTGGAAACAGTTGTACCATGAGATGAACTCGAGATGGTTTGTTCCAAAACTCCAAGTCATGAAAGGAATTCAGACGCAGATATACCATGAGACGATCTCGAGATGGTTTGTTGCAAATTTTAGTCAGGAAAGGGTTTTGACCTTGATTAACTGACCCTTGGGTAATTGGCTTCAAATTATTCTTTAGGTAGTCTGCTTTAGAATGAGCGTTGAAGCAACATGACTTGTGCTAATTGAGCGTTGGAGGGACTCCCCCTTAATCAAACGAAACTCTGGGTAGCCTGCCCCTTGTTGGATCCTTTGCAGAAGTGGTATACTCGTTCTGGTAAGAACCTAGCTTCTAGCTGATATGTCATGACAGCTTACAAATGTTGAGCGTAGCGACTCATCCAGAGCATTTTGACTGTGCGAGCATAACGACTTAACCAATGCGTGTTAATCGTACGAGCGTAGCGATTTAACCAATGCATATGGATTGCGTGAGCGTAGCGACTTAACCAATGTGTTTGGGTTGCGCGAGCGTAGCGACTTAACCAATACGTATTAGTCGTGTTTTTGCTCTGCCCCAAGGCCTTTGACGCTTGTTGACCTCCACCATAAGCTAGTTTGCCCCAAGTTCAACCAGTTTGCCCCAGTCTGCCGGGTGTTTGATGGACTTTCTTCTGGGATGAGAACTTTGGCGGTGATTATACCAGGATATGGCTTGAACCCCTTTGCCCCAGTGTCTGGGCCTTGTAGTGGCTTGCCCTGGTTTAAACCTCAGAAGGACTTGCCCCAGATTCGTAGGGTTAGGAGAAATTCTTGATTCAGGTCAACGCCAATGAGTGATCAAGTTCCTCTTTGACTGTTCTTTTGTTGAAATTTCCATAATGCCAAGTACTGACTTGCAGTTAAAAGTGTTTATTCAAAAATGGTAATTTTAATGCGACATTCGTGCAAGTTTTGAAAATATCATTTATTGGGAATGATGTGAAAATGTGTGACGAGTGGACTGTTAATCCAAATGCAATGCTGATTTAATTGGTGTGAAAGATATAGCAAGAATATGACACCAATGCATAAGATTAGCAAATATGTAGGAGTCAGGTTACGCAACCTTGCTGTAAATATGCTTTCAGAATAAAACCACGCCTCAATTAGGTCTTTTAAGGGTTATATCGCGGTCTGGTTCACGGTTATAGAAACAAAGGATATAAGGCTCAAAATTTGATTTTAACCCACCCCTTCTTCGTGATGATCTCCATACCTACGTTCAGTTAATTTGCACCTGTTTGACGGTATAAGCTTGATGATTTAAGGTACGCTTGAAATGGCAGTCACCTTATTTTGCTCTTTGATGGAGGTCAGCGCCCCTTGATTTGGGTGGCCACTGAATCTTATTTTTTTTGTCGAGGGTTCGAGGACCTTTTATTTGGTTTTGTTTTTGATCCCTAACTTTTGCATGGACTGATCTTGTTTTCCGAGTCCATTGGAATTGCCTTGATTTTTGCCTAAGTCTCCTTTTGAGGTGTTCGACTTAGCAGGCTTTTGAATTTTTTTTGGAAGGATTTGTGACTGCCAAATCATTGGTCATTAATGAACAACCGTTATGACTTTTGGATTTTGCCTCGTGATTCGAGTGCGTAATCAGGTCAACTGAACACTACCCTGCCCCAGGTTAAGCGTAAGGGTTTAGCAATCCGAAGGAAACTCCTACTTCTAGGCTCGAAGTGGTTGACTAGGGACTAACTCCTTATCTCTCCAGTATTTAGGGGTTCGAAACAATGCCTGTACATCATTAGCGAGATTTTATCCAAAGCATACTATCAGCAATTATGGGTATTTTGTTTTTGTCATCCTCCCTCAAATCTTTGCTAAACAGCAGTGCGATAAAGGAAGTGGAGTGAGAAAAAATTTGTGATTTTTTTGCAATAAGTGAGAAAACATGAGTGGATACGAATGGATTTGATCAAAAGCATGCATAATCATCACATTAACAATACCATTAATAAGAAACAATGTCTAAAAGCAAGTAGCACTCAACATAAAGGAAACTACAAATGCGCAAAAATGATAAGGAAACCGCCAGTATTGAGGAACTGGGCTCTTCTTTCTTGCTTCACAGTTGGGCTAACTTCTGGCAGCTGTTTCATATTGCTTTCTGCGTTGTTCTCGTCTTTTCTTAGCTCAACTTGATTCTGCCTCAATTGTTCCATGGTCTTCCAGCACTAAGTCAAGTTCATTACTTGTGTCGGGAAATCAACCGCGGATTATGGATAAAGGGTGGATAGGCTTTTTTGATTTTGGAATATGATATGCGATGCAAATGAAACGCATATGCAGTGATATGCGAATGCAATGCAGGTGCAAACAGTATCCAGGATAACATAAGCAACTCAAAGCAACCTAACCGGTAGGTTATACAAGGCAAGTTCTAGATTCTTTACCCATAGACCCACTCACGGGATAACTTCTATGTTGATGGATAAGGTTCCCAAGATCACGGACACCGATCGCATCAACATTCCGCAACAGGCTAGCTGTATTATAACGAGAGTACGATAGGGTCTCTCCTGAGCGGAGTCCTCATGCTAGGCACACGAGGAGCGGGTCCTCAGAGACTAACATTACACGACCACCAATGCAGAAACTGGTTCTAAGAGTGGTTCCCAGAGTCACGGACCCTTCATGAATCAAATCGTGTAACAGGCTAGCTGCGTTACGATAGGATCTACGAAAAGGTCTATTCTGGAGGAGCTTTCATGCTAGGCACACAAGGAGCGAGTCCTTGGGGACTAACACTAATCACTACCAATTCTAAGCTATATTTTCTCTCTTCTTTTTCCAAAGCTCGGGTGTAGAGCTTTACTTGCGATGTTTTCCCAGAATCCAACAAGCAGATATAATAAACAGCATATGATAGAAAGAGAAAACAAGAAATAAACAATAGGAGAAAATAAATATAAAGAAAACAGTTAAGCAAAAGGTTAGTACACTCGAATCGAGTCAAGTTAGGCTTGACTCTCTCTTGCATAGGGCAATGCGTAATCCCCAGCAGAGTCGCCATCTGTCGTACCTCGAAAAATACGATCCTCGCGATGGCCGCGGAAAATACTGTTCGAAACAGAGTCGCCACCGAACTTTATTCATTCCAAGGATGGAATAGGAAAATATCGATAAAACCTTTAAAGAGATAAGAACATGGTCATCGCAACCAATATTCTTGGTTCGGGAGTCGGTTACGCAGAGGGAAGGTATTAGCACCCTCTACGTCCGTTGTACTCAACGGGAACCTCTTGATCGATTCGAGAGTAAAGTTAACTACGCTTGTTTGTTTTCTTCTAAGGTTTCTTCTATGGGGGGAAATGATGGTTTTAAGATAGGGTGCTCGCCAAGGATTGGGGCCCTTGTGCCTACGTATCTTCACTTGTAAGAAGTAGAAAATCAGAGCATTCGTAGTTCAGGGGACTACGGGAAAAAAGAAGGGATTGTGCTCGCCAAGATCATCACAATCTTGTGCCTACGTATCTTACATTCAGAAGAGAATGAAGAATCAGAGCAGTCGTAGTTCGGCTAACTACGGTAAGGAGGTTTGGTATGAGAACGAACGAGTGTTTAGGTCGCATTCTAACTGCTAAACGTTGGCTTGTCTGCTCGCTAGGGGAGGCTGAAGCTCGAGTTTGTTATGCGCGGAAGAAAGGTCTAAACAATGTTCTTTAGTAAAATATTTAGGTTGGGAGATCGCACGAGGGCGAGGAATTTATGTTTGTCGCATTGGATGTTTTTGTTTAGGGAAGAGAATAGGTTTGAATAGGTTTAAGGTTTCGGTCGCACGGGGGCGAGAAAAGAGTTGGAATGGTTGGATATTTTAAGGGAGAATGACGACTACTCGATAAACGAGACGTCAGTCTCGCAACCAATTAATCGGGGAATTACTGGAATGCTGGATTCCAATGACACCTTTTTCATTCGAAAGATTCTACGAAATGTGTTTGAGAAGGTCTCAATCGCACGGGGCGAGAGAAGAAAGTTGGGTTGAATATTTTAAGGGAGAATGACGATTACTCGATAAACGAGACGCCAGTCTCGCAATCGATTAATCGGGATGTCATTGGAATGCTAGATCCCAATGATACCGTTTTCACTCAATTAATTGTGAAAGTGTATTGGAACGGACAATAACGACATTGGTCCAAGTAGTTAGGGCACGTGTTTTATAAACGAAAGGTCGAGTATTCCACAACCTAAAGCGTACGCCCCAAGAGCAGTTACTATTGAATTCAAGGAGTGCGAGACTCCAAGAACTCAATTCTTTCGTGGTTTAACTAAGAAAATAGTTTGGATTTGACATATGGTTTAGAAGCGTACTAGAGTTTAGACTCGACCGTATGAAGGTGAGGAACGAGGTTAGATGGGTTGAAAATTAGGAGGAATGATGACTACTCGATAAACGAGACGTCGGCCTCGTAATCAAATCAATCGGGATATCGTTGGAATGCTAGATCCCAACGATACCTTTTTTCATTCCATTAATTATAAAACAGTGTTTGTTGGACAGTGAATATTTATCCAAATAATTAGAGGAAGTATTTTAGAGACGAAAATTCGAACGACACACCATTCTAGGCGTACGCCTCAATAGTGATCATACTCGAATTCAAGGAATGCGCGACTCCAAGAACTCGATTCTTTCGTGATTTAATTTAGAAAAATAATTTGAAGGGGTTAGCGTACTCGGACTAGGCGTGTTATGCACTCTAGAAAATAAGATCGAAAGGGTCACAACTCGAGGTGTGCACCTCAAGAGTGGTCGCTTAAAAAATTCAAGGAAGGCGAGATCCAAGAATTTAATTGTTTTGGAATTTGTTTGAGAAAAAAAATCTAATTTAATTAAGAAAAATAATTTTAATTTTCATATATAAAATAAATCCATAAAAAAAAGTTTTGAGAAAAGCTAGTTATAATTAATTGTTTATGAGAAAAGTTTAATATCTTAAAAATATTTTGACTTTAATAAAGTATATTTGCTAATATTTAAAATAATTTTTAATAATAATTTTGAATATTATATTTTTTTAAAAGAATAGTTTGAAACACGAAAAGACGGAACAACCACAACTCAAGGCGTGCACCTCGAGAGCGGTTGTTCAAGGACTCAAGGGATGCTAGACCCCAAGAGCCCACTACTTTCATTGTCATTGCTTAGAAAATATTTTAAATCTAATTGTTGTTCATGAACAAGCTAGTTAATTAAGATATAATATAGAGATACCAAATAGCAACATTGGAAATTATTATATGCCAAAATATTACTGACAAGAGTGAAATATCAACAATCTACAACATGTAGTGCAGTATCCAAATGCCTAATCATTCGCCTAAATCAGTAACCACGTATGCCACGAAACTCCCAAAATTTGATCAACTATTATCACCATAATCCAACTGAAATCACACTAACGACATATGCAAGGAAATGCACCATAAATTTTTTAAAACTACCAGATTAATTGTGCGTATGAGACTAATTTGCAATGCTTATAATTTTATCAACATAACAGGGGATAATGACACGCAATAACTTCATCGATATTCTTACGAAACCATAAAGTAACAAAGAATAGTTTCAGTTAGTGTTGCACAAAGAAAATAGGCATCCATAAATATCTTGAACAGAACAAAACGCCAACAGATAACCTGCATCTAGTGTATGAATACTTTAAAATTTAACTTCAATGTCGATAACATGAAGCAACAGTTAAATTTCAGATATATAAACAAAGAAGCTAGTTAAATTTCAATGACATTACTCTGTATGTTATTCCAAAGCAAACAAAAAAGCTCAATATCAAACATATAAACTGGTAGCACATGACCTTAACCGTTACCGTAATGTCGAGCCGTAGTTGAAGCTAGTTAAAAGACATGGATGTTTCCACCATGCTGTGTTGTACGCTGAGCTGAAATGTCTGTGTTGTTTGTAACATCTGAAGCTTTTTGCTCAAACAAGCAAACTGCACCTTCAGAACTCCGTATGCGCGCAATGCCTCACTCACCAACAATAACAAGATGCGTTGCTTGAGAACCAGAATGTTTTTTTTTGAATTTTTCCAATATGAATCTAATGATGAAGCAAAAGGACTCCCAGCACCAATAGGACAGACAGATTCAACTGCCTCGTTTGTGATGACAGTCTTCTTGCTACTATAATCATGAAGATCCCACAATGTTACAATCTTATCTCTTCCAGCACTGAGCAGTGTCCATCCGTCTTCAGATACTGCAATGGAAGTCACTGCAGAGCGATGATTATCTAGGATTGCAATGCAGGTCTTTCTCTTCGTGTTGGAAATATCCCAAACCCTTACAGTTGCATTATCACCCCCATCATCCTTGCAAGCAAGATATTCATTAATGATTCCCATGCTTTCAGCCCTTTCATATACTGAGAAGAGATGTGGCCGGAGAGGGTGAATTACAAATGTCATGCCGACATTGAATCGGTACCAAAGTCCATGCACACGAATGAAAATACAGCCAAACAGAGCAGGAAACCAATACAAAAAAAAAAAAATGAAAACGAAAAATAAAGAGTTAAGTGGATACATAACCCATTCACTCTTCTCGCTCATTTCTATCTCCATAAACTGGTCACAGCTTGACACACACATAACCGAAATCAGCTTGCCGCAGTTGTCGCAAAGTTGTTGATGCGAAAGCCTCATAGTTGCACTTGTTGTGGTTGCAAAGCTAATGGTGTAGACGTCGTTAATTTAGAGCTTTGACAGTCCCGAAACAGAACCGCTGATTCTACATCACTTCCATTGATTGGCTTTCAACCTGCAGACAGTTGGCGAAATCGTTGCTGAGATTGTTGTTGTTCATGGCTCGGGATTTGGACAGCACGAGCATAATATCCTTTTACCTGCAATCACAAACCTGAAACCTCCAATAACCTACAAATGAATAACATCGAACAGCCAGCACAAAAAGCCAAGTGATTCCTGCTTCACATACAAACCGTGACCCCACACCATACCACCAGCCTGCTACCTTCATGACCAAATGTTGCTACCACTACTCTAAAAAGAAAAAAAAACATACAGTACAGCCGAGCCAAAACTTTCAACCACTCATATAAAAAACTACTCTTTACTTTTGGCCTTGCGATAACTAAGCATTAAATTTGGATCAAATTACCTTCAAAGCCTCATGAGACAACCATAAACCTTTGTACAATTCCACACTACACCACTGTGCAAAACATACAATAATACCCACCTTCAAACCACAAAGTGCGACAACCAGTATGCGAAAAAAAACTGCAGAAAATGACACAGTAACATAGCAGCAACAGAGGTACAAAAATGAATAAAACAACGAGCGCACACCACAATCTACGAAACACACACAACCATACAGAAATTTTAAAACGACACGAAACAATGGAAAAAAAAGGAAAGGTACCCTGTTGTACACAAAATCAGTTGGAAACAAATACACAAAACTCTGAAATCAGTGCCTAAACAGTGCGATTTACACCAATACTTGAAAAAAACACATTTGATGTTGCAGTGAAGTAGAACAAAAGATTCATCAATATTAGCCGAGTTTGGTGCCACATTACATACTTGTTCTAGAAATCAAGAAGAGCTTACTAAATGCTTAAATGAATGGAAAAGTAAGGTTTATGCAAGACAGCAACAGCAAGTATACCATTCAACAATACTTTTTATTTCATGAAGCTACCAATGAAACAAGACATAAATTGCAAATAAAAGTGAAATGAAAACCACCTTGAACACGAACCGATTTGTACTTCATCAAACAACCATATCAGAGCTTTTCTTAGAACCAAAGCCACATACCGTTGTCGCCGAAACATGTTATCGAATGCGTTGTGCTGTTGTTATTGGAAACATTTAAATACTTCAAACCGGATATGCGCGAAAGATCAAGTGGAATTTCTCCGATTTGATTGAAGCTGAAGCACTTAAACTAGCAATGCTGCTGAAACCCTCAGGGACATCACCACTCAAACTGTTTCCATCAAGAGCCACAACTTCCAAACTCGGTGATCCGAAAACCTCAACAGGTAACTCACCTGCAAAGCCGTTAAGTCTCCAATTTGAGACGAAACTCGACCAGAGAATCTATTATTGCTGAGATTCAAAACACCCAGGTTTCCTAACTGCATAATCTCCAAAGGCAACACCCCATTGAGTTTATTGTTGCTTAAATCCAACATTTCTAACTCATTCATTACTGGAAAAACAGCATAAGGAGCTACAAAAGTATTAAATTGATTTCATCATCATTCACAAGTACCATTAAGTTCATAATGCAAGAATTCAACCTGTCAAGTTGATCTGATGACATATTCTTCATATTTAGCAATACCAACAACTATTTCTAACCACAGCAAGTTACTCAATCCACCCATTCAAACAGAGAAGTTTTCGGCCAAATTAAGCATGTGATAAAACACAAAAAGATTAATAGAAATCTAAACCTAGACAGTATAATCCTTCATATATCAACAAGTCAAATTCGTGAACATTTTTCTTTGAAGCGATCTACTGAAATTAAGATTCAATTCATTTCAAACACACTGGCATATCTTATTCAACAGTCATGAAACCAAAATAGAAAAACCTAGCATCAATCACATCATATAACCTCGAATCGAATTCAATAAAACACAGATCTAACTTCTCAGATTCAAATACAGATCAAAGAGACAACGAAATGAAATAGTACTATCTATTAAGTCACTACCTTAACGAAGTCCTGTGGAGCGACGCCGGGAAGATAGAAGCAGAACGCGAAGTGAATGGGACAGAGAAGAACTGTGGAGAAAACGACAGATCTCCAAAACGCCATGGCGTTCGAGATCGAGATCTAGAAGCTCGTCCGAATGGTTCTTCGACGGTGGTTGAGTTGTGAGAAGTGAATTATACGGTGGAGGTAGTGTCGGTGCCGATTTGGGAGAGTGGAAAGAGATGAATAGTGTTCAATTTAGGGTTTTGGGGTTGAATTGGGGATAATTAGGGTTGCCCTTCAGAATTAGGGGCGGCCCTTATTCTTTAGGGTTTTGGTGAACAGTGCCCTTAACTCTTAGGGTATAGTGAACAGTGATTCCTATTTATACTACTTCTCAACCCTAATCCAATTGACCGTGTATTCAAAATCTTTTTCTATTTTTCTTTTAATTAATTTTTGAATAGTAAACTAAATTAATAAACCTATTTTTAATTCTAACTATTAATTATAAATTTAAATTTAAATTAATTAATTAAAATCTAATCTAATTTTTTTTAAAATAAATCCTAATTAAATTCTAACTCTATTTTTTTTAATCTATATTTTTTTAAAATTAAAAAATTCTAAATTATAATTAAACTCTAAATTAAATCTATTTAATTAAAACAATTAAATCCTAATTTCTACTTCAAAACTAATTAAAAAAAAACAATATATTAACCTATCACGAGAAAAATGAAATTATATAAAAAAACAGGTATACATATAAAAAAACAAATGCCACGTGGCATACCCTTATTGGGTTAAAAAGCGAAAATGCCCGTTTTTGCTGAAAAATACGCTACGTTGTATAAGCGCGGTAAATTAAAAACAAAGTCGGGCAAATGAGAATTTTGAAAAAAGGTAGGACAAATTTGGGGTATGACACCTATGCCTTTATCATACAAAATGAATTATGCACATTGAATCAAAGATCTCAACAAGATGTAAGAATTTAGCACAAGTGATGGCACATGAGTTGAGACAGAAAAACATAAACATGACAACAAGGCACTTGACAGCAAATATGGCAATATCAATGATCAATGGTAAGTCCTAGTTCTATATGCACGTATCAATTTGCAAAACATATGTCTACAGCAAAATAGTATTATGGAGTTTTAAAATGGACCTAGGCAGTTGGCAGCATGTATGGATCTTCAAAAAAGCAAGGCTGGCACACATCAACAAATGGTTCTAATGCCTAATAAACACAACAATTTACAAAAATCAAAGGTATCATGACAGTTGGTTTTTTAACAGAAAAATACATGCTACAAGGATGCAAGTGCTAAAAGAATAATCCAAATGGGCTGTCTAGCAAGTTCAAACAGATTCATACCAAAAACCTTGCAAAGTATCAGAACAACATACAAGTTAGCACAATTGGTAATGTAAACAAGATGTGAACAGAATATGGTTACAACCAAAACCTTATCCTAGTGCCTAAGTGACAATGGTGATGCAAGGGATGAAACAATGCCATGATTCAAAAGGTATTAGTTTTCATGTTATCAATCCATATGCAACAAGACAAATGACAGGCACAACCTTTAATGACATATGAACATATCAAGTTGAGACAGTCATATCACATAACCAAATGAGAAACACCAACTAATGCAAAAACATAGTGCCAAGCACAATACATAATTTCAAGGAAACAAGGCTTTTATGTTAGCAAACACCAAATAAAACTCAAATTAATATGAGGACACCTTAGCATATCAGATGGCAAGTATCAAACTTAAAATACATGTCAAGACATTTGCAATCATCAAGATATAAAAAAAAAAGGTTTTGGTCCTCATCATTTCAATGAGTCATCCCAACAACCTTGGCAAGTTTAATGAAGCAGAACCACTCACAAGCAAGCTCAAAATACATTAAAGACCAAGTTTCAACACACACATGCTCTCAAAAGATGGTAGATCAAAAATGACTTGGTGGAAAAGATGCATATGGGCTGAAAATGCAAGACAAGATTGTTGCAGGATCAAAACCAAAACCAGTTTCAACAGTGCAAACATCACATAAATACTTAAATGAGGGTGTCTAAACCAAAAAATGAACTAACCATGATCATGACATGAAAGTGGCAATGCTGCAGCATTAGGTTAATATTCACACAACAGAACCAAACAGCACTGGCTTCAAAACAGTTTCCCATATGTTCATGAGGACAGCTTAACATCCAAATCCAACTTTAAGAAGCAGTTATGAATTAAAGATCTCCTAGAGTTCACACATGACTTAGGTGCAAAGATACATCATGAAATGGCCAACAAAACACTTAAACATGATATGAGCAAAGTAGATACAAAAAGCTGGCAGATTTGCACATAAGACATATTTTGCATTCAAACACCAACATATCAAGTATGTTTATGACAGAAATAAAAGGGATAGTGACCACTAACCTCTTGTAGACCTCCAAGCAAGTTTATTGTAGTAAAGAAAACCTTGAAAACACTTCAACTGCTGTCCAATCAATACTTTGATGAAAACAACTTTCTTGCACTTGAAGAAAATGTGAAGAACTTGTGACAAATCTCAAAATAAATGAGGATGAGGTTTCTTTATGTTATGGAAAGTTGAGGCATCATATATCAAAGGTGTGTGGATGGTTAGAATGATGAAAACAGGTATGGACAGAGGTTTGCTTGTTTTTGTGTATAAGGTCAAACTTGTTTGGTTTGAAGGTTGACTTTTGGGAGAATGGTGTTTTTGAGTGGTTTAAGAGTATGAAAACCTTCTACACATCATTTATGGATTGTGCAGATGGTTTTTGAAGGATTGGAATGTGTGGAAATGGATTTGGGAAGCCAACTGCCCAAGACAGATTTTTTGAAGAAACTTGGGATTTTGAAAATGAGGCAAGCAAGAAAGGAATGAGAGCTGTGGTTTTCTCTTGGTTATAAGAGTGCTTTGGTGTGTAAATGACATAGAGGGTGAGGACAGATTTGTAACTTGGCACTTTTGGAGGGATTTTGAAAAAGATAACTTTGCTTGAGGGTTTGGTGCAGCTGCAAAATTCAAATCCTTGGCTCAACTGATGCATTGCTCAAGTGGTATGGATGAAATAATGGTGATTAGAGTGGCTAGGCAATAGGGGGCTGTTTGCTGCAAGTGTGCCAAAAGTTTCTCTTTCTTCCTATTATATGATTAAAATACTCCCACTTGCCTCCAAGTTGCAAGACTTGCTAAACTTCCTCATTTGCTGCATTTCTCCTCTTCAAATCCTCTAAGTATCAGATAGAAATAAGATCCAAGGGCTGATAATAGCTCAAGTGGTCAAAGGATGAGTTTGTGAAAAATTGACAATGTGGGACTCAAGTGTTAAAACCTTATCTTGTTAAATTCATAACTCTCAACTCATAAAGGCTATGTAGGAGTTATAATACATTTTGGAAAGCCCTCATATAGCTCTACAACTTTCATGTTTTCATGAGTTTCGAATTCCCAAAGGAACTTGGCCAAAAAACCTCTCAAAGTTGCAGAAAAACAAGCCTCAAGTGAAATAACTTAGAATTTTTCTAAGTTACTTTCCCCTCTTGTAATGAATTTGGTCATAACTCCAAATCTATGCATTTTCTGCTCATGGACCACTTTGGGACTTTTGTAGGACTTGTCAAGAGCTTTCCAATGAGCTTTGAACCAACTCAATTAGATGTGCGGTTAAGGAGTTATAGTCTCGCCCCTTTCAATCCTTGATCCAATGGTCATGAAATTTTATGGGTAGGTGAAATATTTTATTAGGAACATTTTTTATTCATATCTTGAGGTCAAATTCCTTATGAGTGAAGAGTCGACTTTTCAGTCAACCGAACGATCGATCAGTGACTACCGAGTCGACTGTTGATGCTCTAGGCCTTTTGAGGCCTTGAGACTTCTTGAGTAGACTTCACTAAGCCATATGAACATTATGGATCATGATCCCACCATTGTAACACCTTTTAAATCAAAAGTCAAACCACAATTGACTTTTCCTGTTCGAAAACCCTAATCCGGTACCCTGAACTGCACTGTTCTTGATTCCTAGGTGACAACCTCAAATTGGATTCATACTTGATCCAATGGAATATATTTTATGATGTGGAGACCTATCTCAAGGGGAACCAATCCAAAGCGTTGACTGATTAACCCTTGAAACCGCGACTTTGGCTGTATGGAACCCTGATTCCTATATCTTAACAAAGAAAAACTTGAAACAGGTTAAGGTTAGATAATTAAATGAGTATGATCCTAAAATGATGATGAAGATCTAAAGGGTCAAAATTTGGGGTATGACAGTTGCCCTTATTTAAATATTTTTCACTGGATGGCAGTGAGAGATGACAATCCTCGCAGAATCATAGTGAAAGGTATTTAAATATAGCAAACCAAAATTTTTGTCCCTTTGTTCCGATGGTATGCAAAAGGAAAAACCCGAATATGCCATGAATCTAGATGATGCCTTATGATGCTTGAATGCAAGACAGATGCAGACACACGAGCAAAGATAAAAGAACGACAATACAACGAGTAACTACTCATGGGGGACCCAACACACTGGGGAAAGATCCAAGGCAAAACAAACAAAATAGTTTAAACGTGACTACAAATGCTGCTCAGGGGGAATGTTTCATACAGGGGACGCAAACTCCAACAGGGAAGACAAAACTTCATTAGGGAAAAGGAGACAACACTCTGCTGGGGAAGAAGGCAATTCTCCACCAAGGAAACGAAAGAAAGGAGACGCAAACCTCACTGGAGATAATCAAATGAGGAATTTCCTATAATGAAGATTTCGAACGGGATCTTCAGGAAAAGAACAGAAACAAGACCAGACACACCGGGGATACTAGTATCCACTAGATCTCCGAGACTCAAATGGGAAAGCAACGCTTTGCTGGGGACACTGGTGACGACCATAACAACAAACAATTTCAAAGGGTGCTAGTTTCTACTTGACTTACAAGGGGTGATGGTGACGACCACACCAATAATTGGGAACTTCGAATCGCATTGATACAATACAGGACTTCGGCTGGGGAAATTGGTAACAACCAACTCTCAGTACTAATAACTATTAGCTTTCAAGCAGAGCCAGTGACCACTGGACTTTAGAAGATATGGTGATGACCAAACCAACGATACCAATAACGATTGGATTTTAAACAGTGCCAGTTGTCATTGGGCTTTCAAAAGAACTACCAATTACCATTGGACTTCAAGCAATGCCAGTTACCACTGGACTTTCAGAAGATATGGTGACGACCAAAACAACAATACCAATAACAATTGGATTTTAAACAGTGCCAATTACCACTGGACTTTCAACAGAACTGCCAATTACCATTGGACTTTAAATAATGTGGATTGCTAGTAACGACTAGGATTCAAGGAGAGAAACTAATGACGACCAGGAAAACAATATCAGTAACAACTGGGAACGAGCGGGGTACAGGTGACGACCTATAACCATAAACAAACTCAGTAACAACAGAAGTAGAGAAATTGGTGACGACCAACACCCTAAAAAAGACGGAGGGTGCCCAAAGAATAGCAAACAAGACCACTGATAACAACCAGGAAATAATCAAGACAAAAGGTAACATACAGAGGCAAGACAAATGTACATGATATGCCATGATGCCAATGATTAATGATATGCAAGAGCCAACTCTGACGAGAGACAGAAGAATCTGGAGACTCAAGGGGAAAGATAGATAAGCCAATCTATCTCACTAGGGACTCAAATGAATCACACTGAATTCCTAAAACAAAGGTGCCGGTAGATTCTTTGGGAAATAAACCCACTTCGCTTGGGAAATAAAGCTTCAGGGAAGTTGGCCAGAATTGACAATATAACTCTAAATAGATGTTCTGAATGCTTCCACTGAGGATGAGTCCACCATCATAAGAACGTATCTCATAAAGAAACCTGAGGAGATGGTCTTCAATCTTGGTAACTACATACGACCGAATGAGCAACCCAACAAATCAAATCAACTGACGTTTCAATCGGAGATGTATTGAGATCGCACATCAAAGCTTCTGCCATGTTAAGACCTTTCGAGGGGTATGATTTCCACCAAATCTCTCTGTGAGCCAAAGTATTTTATGTTTTGTTAATCTTCAAAAGTTATTTTTAAATTTGAACCTGGTGCTTTCAAAATTATCATTGATCAATAAACGATGTTTGCATAATAAAGGAAATAAAGAAAATCGTAAATTGCAAAAGAATGGTCCAAAAACTGATTTCATTTAAGAATGGAAGTTTGTTAATGACAGAACTCCATGGAACTTTTACAATTGAAAATGGCAACATGAAAAAGGGTACATTGAATCCACTGACAATCTATCCCTAATGACTAAAACTTTCCAAAACCTTGCTTCTGACAAGAACGGTTGAAATGGACTTCGTGTAAAATCTTCGGCAGAGGTGACAACCCATCTGATGCAGTGAAACGCCTTTGTCCCTAACTTTTGCTTGGATTGCCCTTTCAGGTTTTCAATCCACCGGGACGCTCTTTTTTGCCTAAGCCGCCCTTTCGGGTTTTCAACTTAGCGAGCTCATCATCATTTTTTTTATCTCATCCCTAACTTTTTCTTGGACCTCCTTCATAGGTTATGATCCAGCGGGATACCCATTATTGCATAAGCCGCCCTTGCGAGTTTTCGACTTATCGGGTTCTTTTAGGTGGAATATTTTCGTACTGCATCAGAATTCACCGGATGAGCAAGTTGTTCCCTATCCATCGTTGTGAGAATTAACGAGCCCCCTGAGAAGACTGTTTTTACAACAAATGGGCCATCGTAATTGGGCATCCATTTTCCCCGTGCATCTTTGTGAACTGGAAAAATCTTCTTGAGTACAAGCTCCCCTTCTCGGAACTCTCGGATACGAACCTCCTTGTCAAAAGCTCTCTTGATCCTTTTCTGATATAACTGACCGTGACATACCGCAGCCATGCACTTTTTGTCAATAAGTTTCAACTGATCAAATCTTTCCCTCGCCCATTCTGCTTCTTCAAGCTTAGTTTCCATTATGACTCTCAAGGAAGGCATCTCAACCTCAATAGGAAGTACTGCATCCATCCTATACACCAAACAAAAAGGGGTTGCCCCTGTTGAAGTGCGAACGGACGTTCTATACCCATGCAAGGCAAATGGCAGCATCTCATGCCAATCCTTATATGTTTTCACCATCTTTTGCAAAATCTTCTTGATGTTCTTATTCGCAGCTACGACCACTCCATTTATTTTGGGACGATAAGGAGAAGAATTATGATGTTCAATTTTAAAGTCACCACACAACTCTTTCATGGTTTTGTTGTTCAGATTAGTACCGTTATCTGTTATGATTCGGCTTGGGATTCCATATCGACAGATAATCTCCTTTTTGATAAAACGGGCCACCACTTGTCGAGTAACATTGGCGTAGGATGCGGCTTCAATCCACTTTGTGAAGTAATCAATAGCGACCAGAATGAATCGGTGTCCGTTAGAAGCCTTTGGCTCGATTGCCCCAATCATGTCAATGCCCCACATGGAGGACGGCCATGGCGATGTCAACATGTTTAACAACATTGCAGGCACATGCATCTTATCCGCGTAAATTTGGCATTTGTGACATTTCCTAGCATATTGAATACAATCAGTTTCTAAAGTCAACCAGTAATACCCAGCCCTCAAAATCTTTTTGGACATGGCATATCCATTGGCGTGAGTGCCGAATGTTCCTTCATGAATATCTTGCATTAAAAAATCTGCTTCTCGTCTGTCGACACATCTAAGCAGGACCATATCATGATTTCTTTTATAGAGCACATCATTACTGAGAAAGAACTTAGATTCCAATTTTCTCAAGGTTTTCTTATCAAGTGATGTAGCATCAACTGGATACTCTTGTTTTAACAGATAATTCTTTATGTCGTGGAACCATGGCTTGTTATCAATTTCTTCTTCAACCATCTGACAGTAGGCAGGCTCAGTCTTGCGTTCAATTCGAATGAGAGTAGCATCATTGAAATACCTGACTTTCCACATTAAGGCTAACATGGCTAGAGCATCGGCAATATGATTTTTAGATCTCGGAACATGCTTGAAAGTGATTTCATCAAAGTATTCAATCATTTCAACGATGTAGGCTCTGTAAGGGATCAAATTCTCATGTCTAGTCTCCCATTCACCTGTAACTTGATAAATAACCAAAGCTGAATCTCCACTTACTTCGAGAAGCTTGATTCTTAGGTCAATAGCTACTTCGAGGCCAAGAATGCATGCTTCATATTCGGCAAGATTGTTTGTACATTCAAAGTCTAACCTTGCTGTAAATGGGGTATAACCACCTTCTGGATTCATTAGAACGACGCCTACGACATGCCCACTGTAATTTGAGGAACCATCAAACATCATTTTCCACCAAGGACCTGGCTCGGGACCTTCATCAGGACCTGGATCTTCATAATCTTTCACCAACATAATGTCTTCGTCCGGAAAATCAAACTTGAGAGACTCGTAATCTTCAACTAGACGATCTGCAAGATAATCTGATAAGACACTGCCCTTGATAGACTTCTGGGCCACATACTGGATATCATATTCTGATAGTAACATATGCCAACGGGCGAGCCTTCCTGTCTGAGCGGGCTTCTAAAAAATATACTTTATCGGGTCCATTTTTGAAATCAATAAAGTAGTATGAAAAATCATGTACTGCCTCAACCGTCTGGCAGCCCATGCCAAAGCACAACAAGTTTTCTCCAAAAGCGAATATCGGCTCTCACAGTTGGTGAATTTCTTGCTCAAATAATAGATGGCATGTTCCTTTCGTCCGGACTCATCCTGCTGACCTAACACGCAACCCATTGAATTCTCGAGTACTAACAAGTACATGAAAAGAGGTCTTCCCGGAACAGGAGGTATTAAGATTGGAGGCTCCTGAAGATAGCCCTTAATCTTATCAAAAGCTTGTTGGCAATCTGAATTCCAAACAACTGTCTGATCTTTGCGTAACAATTTGAAAACGGGCACGCAAGTAAGAGTCATATTAGAAATAAATCTGGATATATAGTTCAATATTCCAAGGAAACCTCTGACTTGTTTCTCAGTTTGCGGAGCCGGCATATCTTGAATGGCTCGAACTTTATCTGGATCTACCTCAATCCCTCGGTGGCTAACAATGAAACTGAGTAATTTCCCCGATCTCACTCCAAAAGTACACTTGGCTGGGTTTAGTCTCAATTGATACCTTCTGAGTCTGTCGAACAACTTCAACAAATGATTCAAATGGTCTTCCTCACTCTGAGATTTGGCAATCATGTCATCAACATACACTTTTATCTCTTTATGCATCATATCATGAAATAAGGTCACCATGGCTCTTTGATAAGTGGCACTAGCATTCCTCAAACCGAAAGGCATGACTTTGTAACAGTAAGTTCCCCAAGGAGTAATGAAAGTGATTTTTTCCATGTCATCTGAATCCATCTTGATTTGGTTGTATCCAGAGAAACCGTCCATAAAAATTGCAAAACGAGCTGTATTATCCACCAATGTATCAATATGTGGCAAAGGGAAATCGTCTTTTGGACTAGCCTTGTTCAGATCCCTATAATCCACACACATTCTGACCTTCCCATTTTTCTTCGGTACAGGTACAATATTAGCCACCCATTTGGGGTATTTGGATACAGCCAAGAAACCTGCATCAATCTGCTTCTTCACTTCGTCTCGAATCTTAAGAGCCATATCAGGTTTAGTTCTTCGGATCTTTTGTTTGACTGGTGTGCATTCTGGTCGGAGTGGTAGCTTGTGGACCACTATGTTTGTGTCTAAACCTGGCATATCTTGATATGACCAAGCAAATACATCCACATACTCTTTTAAAAGCTTCACCAATTGCTGCTTGACTTCTGCCCCAAGTGTTTCCCCAATTTTGACCTCTTTCTTGTCTTCTTCGGTGCCAAGATTAATAACATCTACCTGCTCCTTGTGAGGTTGAAACTCTGGGTGCTCGTAACATGCCATTTTTTCCAGTTCATCAGGGATCTCAAAATCTTCGTCCTCATCTTTGGCTTGGTATATTGGTGAGTCAAAGTCAGGAGGGAAAACAAAGTCAATGGATTCAACGGGTTTTGGGGTATCACTGCATGTTGGAATGGCTTAATTTATTAAAACACACAAGGACAAATGCAGCAACAAGGAAAAATGTTTGATGATTTTTTAGAAAATTGCCATCTTCTTTTTAAACATGGAAACAAAAACAATTAAGGAAACAAACAACGAATGATTTAACAAAATAGTTCATTAATCATAATATTCTTGAAAGCACGGGGCCCTTACAAAATACATCATATAGCCTTGGGCATGGCTATGGAGGTTTAAAGATAAAAAAAAAACAACAAGTAAAGAAAACAAACAAATTACTTCTACACAGGAAAGATCACGGGAATCTCAACGACCTCCCAATTGCCTAAAGCAGCCTCACAATGATATACCAAACGCTCAATATCCTCATCTTCAAAATCTTCTCCCGCGGTATTGACTTGGAATCCTCCACTGATGAACACTTCTTGGATAGTCTCCGGACGTCCTTCGGCGTGTGTTGATGCTTTGACATGAGTTGGTTTGTAACCCAACCCTTGGAGACCCAGTCTTGCTTTCACTTCAATAACTTCTCCCCAACCTACAGGAGTACCCTCTTCTAATGTAGACTTAATGCTCTGGGCGGATGCAAAAGATGGACCACTCTTTGCCACTGTGTTTTCTATCATCACCGCGTTAGCTATTTCAAGCGCTTGTATAGAAGTTTCCAATGCATCCTCATCTGCCTCAATATACCTGAATGACGATAAATTACTCACCATCAAGTCCTCTTCGCCATGCACAATTACCAGTTTGTCGTTTACAACAAATTTCATCCTTTGATGCAAAGTGGAAGTCACTGCCCCTGCTGCGTGAATCCAAGGCCGTCCCAACAAACAGTTGTAAGCTGTGTTTATGTCCATTACCTGAAATGTGATATCAAACACGTGAGGGCCTATCATAATTGGCAATTCGACTTCCCCAACAATCGTTCTTCTTGAACCATTAAAAGCCTTCTCAATTAACGATGTCGGCTTCATCTCTGCCCCTGCATATGCTAACTTTGTGAGCGACCTTTTAGGCAACACATTCAACGAAGATCCAGTATCAACCAAAAATCGTGCCAACGTGTCCTCTTGACATCTGATAGATACGTGCAAAGCACGGTTATGATTATGTCCTCCCCTTGGCAGCTTTTCATCACTAAAACTCTATTTATAGGAAAAATGAAGGGTGATGACAGATTTGTAACTTGGCACTTTTGGAGGGATTTTGAAAAAGATAACTTTGCTTGAGGGTTTGGTGCAGCTGCAAAATTCAAATCCTTGGCTCAACTGATGCATTGCTCAAGTGGTATGGATGAAATAATGGTGATTAGAGTGGCTAGGCAATAGGGGGTTGTTTGCTGCAAGTGTGCCAAAAGTTTCTCTTTCTTCCTATTATATGATTAAAATACTCCCACTTGCCTCCAAGTTGCAAGACTTGCTAAACTTCCTCATTTGCTACATTTCTCCTCTTCAAATCCTCTAAATATCATATAGAAATAAGATCCAAGGGCTGATAATAGCTCAAGTGGTCAAAGGATGACTTTGTGAAAATTGACAATGTGGGACTCTAGTGTTAAAACCTCATCTTGTTAAATTCATAACTCTCAGCTCATAAGGGCTATGGAGGAGTTCTACTATATTTTGGAAAGCCCTCATGTAGCTCTACCACTTTCATGTTTTCATGAGTTTAATATTCCCAAAGGAACTTGGCCAAAAAACCTCTCAAAGTTACTTTCCCCTCTTGTAATGAATTTGGTCATAACTCCAAATCTATGCATTTTATGCTCATGGAACAGTTTGGGACTTTTGTAGGACTTGTCAAGATATTTCCAGTGAGCTTTGAACAAACTCAATTGGATGTGTGGTTAAGGAGTTATGGTCTCGCCCCTTTCAAAACCCTAATTCCCGACTTTTGCGATTACTCCTCAATCCTTGATCCAATGATCATGAAATTTTATGGGCAGGTGCAATATGTCATTAAGAACATTTTTTATTCATATCTTGAGGTCAAATTCCTTATGAGTGAAGAGTTGACTTTTCGGTCAACCGAACGATCGATTGGTGACTACCGAGTCGACTGTTGATGCTCCGGGCCTTTTGAGGCCTTGAAACTTCTTGATTAGACTTCACTAAGCCATATGAACTTTATGGATCATGATACCACCATTGTAACACCTTTTAAATCAAAAGTCAAACCACAGTTGACTTTTCCTACTCGAAAACCCTAATCGGGTACCCTGAACTACACTGTTCTTGATTCCTGGGTGACAACCTCAAATTGGATTCATACTTGATCCAATGGAATATATTTGATGATGTGGAGACCTATCTCAAGGAGAACCAATCCAAAGCGTTGACTGATTAACCCTCGAAACCTCAATTTTGGCTGTATGGAACCCTGTTCGTGTTTCTTAACAAAGACAAACTTGAAATGGGTTAAAGTTATATAATTAAATGAGTATGATCCTAAAATGATGATGAAGATCTAAAGGGTCAAAATTTGGGGTATGACAGGGGTGTTCAATTAAGGTCAAAGCTCAAACCTAAATCAATAGAACCAACCATAAAACCACTTCACAAATTAAATTGATTAAAAATAGTAAAAATAAAGGAAAAATAAAATAAAAATCATGGAAAATATCTCAAGACAATGAAATATCAGAAAGAAATTTTTGGTTGTGATGATTAAAACTATTTTAAATGGAATTAAATTGAAAATAGAAGAAAAATAAAATAAAATGCAAAGGAGGTGCAGAAGTAAATCCAGGTTGAACTGAATCCAAGTGAAAACACATAGGTAGGCCTAAAATGGGGGTGTGAATATCAAACTGGCCTAAGCCCAATCCAACAAAAAACTCATATTTAATGAAATAAATCGTTTCATTAATCCAAGTGGCATGACACCTCAGAGTCAAAGCCTCCATGCATGCAAGTCAGCAAGCCAACTCAAGACCACCTCAGCATTGACCTCAGATGCCGGAGCCCTAGCTCTGATCGTCTTCTCCGGTGGTGACTGAAAACCAACATAAAATGGGAACATTTGGTATGGTTTTTAAGGTCTTTCCACGTAGATCATGATTCCATCAATGGTTTCTTAAAAAGGTTCCTTAATCACACTGAACACAAGCCACAGAAAATCAACACTCAAACTAAAAATGAATCAAACAACCACAACAAATATCCAAACATTGCCTACACGTGGTAGGGCTTCAGATGCAACCAAAATGAACCTAAATATATGCCTAGAATGAAGGTTTTAGTTAGTGAAAAGTTACCTAACAAAGCAACTCCGTTGGTCCTTCAAATGCAGTGCAAGCTTCAATCTCAAGCTTCCAATACACTCATTGATCTTCATGAGCAAGAATTGAGCAAAAGATGGAAGGGAAAACTAGGGAAAAGTGTGATTCGAAGAGAGGAAAATTTGAGGAATTTTTTAGTGAAACTCACTATCCTTGCATCTACTCAACCCCTGACCACATTAGGGTTTACTTATGACTTATATATGAAGGCTTGGAGAAGTTTTTTGCAGGCCCATGATGTGTTGTTTGCTTGATTTCAAAACTTTGCCAAAAATGGAAGCACACGGGTTTGGGTGACTAGCCACTCATTCCAGTCATTCTTTTTGGTCATGTGGGGGTGAGGAAAGGAATGTGCATGATTTGGGAAGTTAGAAACAAGTTCACTCAAAGTTTTGAACAATTGATTTATATGGCATGAAAGTTCAAAAATGACTTGAAAAGATGAGCTCATGTTTACTCATTTTGGGTAAAAATTGGCGTGATCATAACATGATGATGATATGGCATCAAAGGATAAAAAATAAACTCATTTAGTGACTTGAAATGGAAGAAACTCAAATTAGGTCCAAAAGTCCAAGTTTTCATGCTCATCATAGTTTAATGACCTCATAAATCATCAAATGCCATGGATTTTGAGATAAGATAAAGTTAAGATCATAAGACACAACTTTCATGTGGCAAGAAATTGGATTTGGTGCCTTGAAGTTCATGAATTTGGTCTTTGAAGTGAATGACTTAAAACTAGGTTTCCAAAAATGACCTTGACTTGTGATGACCATAACTAGAGCTCCACACATGATAATGATGAGTTCTAGCACTTTTTGAAAATCTAAGACAATGAGGATTAACTCTCATGTTTGTTTAAGAATGAGGAAAAGCTTGGTTCCATGTAAAAAATGCCTTGGAAGTGAGTTAAACTTGAGTGCCTCTAAATTCTTTTCATTTTGTGACACCAACTTGTACTAATCATAACTTGAGATGTATGAATCCAATGGATGAGTTCTTCTACTCAAAATAAAACTTGGAAGATGAGGAACAAGTCTCATGTTTTATGGAAGATGAGATGGGGCTAGCATCATTGTGAGAATTGTCAGTAAAGTCATATGCCAAAAGAGGGGATTTTACACTGAGAATCATCTGAAACCCTAATTTAGCAATCTCTTGAACTCTTGAATCTTTTTAACCTAGCTTCCACATGACAAATGAGATGACTTAGGATGACCTCTCATGGCTTCAATGGTCAAGAATCAAGCCTTAAGCTCTCTCAAATCCACAGTTAACTTTTGGTGACCAGATGAAACCCTAACACTTTATCCATTGATTGAGATTCTTGCAAAAGGTTTGTGTAATCATGTGACCCCCATAGAGAACCCTCAGGGTGTACACTGAGCTCTTGAATCATGTCTCACTCCAAAAGGATAACCTCATATGCCTCTAATCACTCTCAAGATAGGAGGTGATATCCACACACATACTTTCACTTCTCAAAAAGCTTTGAGGTCAATGAAGATTGATGATTTGAAGATGTTCCCTTGCTAGGACCTTGAATATGAAGCATCTCTCTTGAGTGACAAACTTAACATCTTGATCCCTTGTCAAGAACCAATGTTATGCACAAATGCTAATGCAACATGCTATGAAACATAAGCCAAGGTAGAAGAAAAGGTTGGGCAAATTTTGAGGTGCTACAGTTGCCCCTATTCAATCGACTTGGACCTGAAGGTATGAGAAGCAACCGCTTTCAACATTCAAGGTAAAAGGTGATTGAATACAAAAAGAACCCAGAAATTTGCAACCTGCGGGATGGTACATCAAGGAGCTTGCCAGCTAAAAGCGGACTTAAAAAACAATGGGTACCAACCAAGAGTTGGGATAACCGAAACGGTAACTGATCAAAATGATAACAGGGGCTACCAACCAAAAGTCAAGATCGTTAGGGAATTGTATCTAAAAGTTGTAAGAAACAAGCTATTAACCACAAGTTAGGATCACCCGGAGAATTATAACCAAGTGTTGTGAAAAAGAGACTACTAACCAAGAGTTAGGATCATCCAAAAGATTATCATCGACCAAAAGTCGGAACATGTGCTACTAACCAAAAGTTAGAAACATCGACCAAAAGTCAGAGTAAAACTGCTAACCAAAAGTTAGGATCATCAACCAAAATTCGGAACAAAAACCGCTAACCAAAAGTTAGGAATCATTGACCAAAAGTCAGAACAAAAATGCTAACCTAAAGTTAGGATCATCGACCAAAAATCGGAACAAAAGCTACTAACCAAGAGTTAGGATCACCAAAACGTCTGCTGAATGCGAACTTCACCAAAAATGAGGCTTACCAACCAAAATTCGGGATAACGACTCTACGGGGAATGAAGGAAACTCGAACAACCAAAAGTCGGGACAACAGCTACTAACCAAAAGTTAGGATCGCCAAGAAAGGAGACTTCCAACCAAAAGTAGGGATGACGACTCCGCAGGGAAACAAAAGAAGGCTACCAACCAAAAGTTGGGATAACATCCACAATACAACGGACTACCAACCAAGAGTCGGGGTAGCATCTGAGATAAACAGGAAGTAGTATCAATCGATTTACAACCTGGAAAAGAGAAACTCCGCTGGGGAAAGAGAAACTTAAACAAGTAAACTCTACTGGGGAGCAAAAGATAAGATGAAGACATCCACCGATGATTCTTACTAGGGTCTGGCACCACAAAGGGTCATGAATTATGTCGTCATCTGCTGGAGAAATTCCTGGAAACAAAAAGTAACAACCTGACTTATGTTTCGAATGCATATGTTTGAATATGGCATAATGCTCCATACGAAATGGAAATGCTACACGTTTGGGAGGATGCTATGCAAAAATGCAAATGCAAAGGACCACCACTGAGAAGAGGTACCGAGTGAAACAACAAGCAAACTTGCTGAGGAATATGCCCTGAACGGCCTTCTGGAATAGAGCTCTTCTGGGGATAATTCCAATCTGTTGGGAATTGAGAACAACATTTATCGGGAAGTTGTTCCAAAGAATTCGCTCTGAAAAATATCAATGACCAATGGACTCTGTTGCAGATGTCTACCACTTATGAAATACTCATCGAGGGAATCATCATTAATCCCTTCCTGGGGAAGTGAGTCAATGACATAGACTCTGTGGGGGAACAACATTGAACTTGTCCCACTGTTGGGGAAAAATCCCAAATTTACCTGCTGAGGATAGATGCATACCACTGCCGGGGAAACCCTTCTAATTTGGAAATAATTCTCGGTGGAGTGAACCTTGTAAGCGACAAACAAAAACGTGTCCTGTATGCAACAATGGCTATTTCGGCCATCGATTGTGACATCATTCAAGTAAATCATCGTTCTAATCATAATTAGCAAGGCCCCAAAAAAATTTTGTATGCAAAGTTTTATCAAAGATATCAGACGTCTTTTCGCAAACAAAACAGTAAAGCAAAAACAAGAAGAGAAAACTCTATGTGGAAAATACTTCATTGATTAAAACGGCCTGTAAATAGGCAAATTACAACGGATGCAATTTCTGAAAAGAGGAAATCGCACAAAAAGTACAAATGCAAAAGATATACAAATGTCGGCAATGTGAAGATAGACAACCACCATGTGTCGATTCGACTATGACTCGCATGACTTCGATGCTTCACCAATGTTTCACATTCTGAAGAGACTGACTTATTAAACCTCGGGTCCTCCAAGAATCAAATTGTTCTTATGGGTCAGACGCGTACCGTAGTCATTTGCTTTTTAAAATCCCTAACTTTTGCCTAAATCGCCCTTGCGGGTTTTCGATCCACCGGAATACCCATTTTTGCCAAAGTCGCCTTTTCAGGTTTTCAACTTTGCAGGTTTATTCATTTTTCTTTTTATCCCTAATTTTTTCCCAAACCTATTCTTTTTATGGTTCGCCGGGATGCCCCATTTTTGCCTGGGCCTTCTTTTCATGTCCAACGGGTCTCTTTTAAGCAAAGTATTTTCTGACTGTCCATGTTTACAGGGGACGTAAAATCTTCACCGTCCATAGTTGATAGTAATAAGGCTCCTCCAGAGAAAAATTTTCTTACCACGTATAGACCTTCATAATTGGGAGTCCATTTGCCCCTGTGATCTTTTTGTGGAGGGAGGATCCTTTTCAGCACTAATTCACCTGCCTGAAAATGTCAAGGGCGCACCTTCTGATCAAATGCCTTCTTCATTCTGCTTTGATACAACCAGTCATGGGCGATGGCTGCCAATCTCTATTCGTCAATCAGACTAATTTGATTCAATCTAGCCTTCACCCATTCCGCTTAATCAGGCTTTACATCAGCCAATACCCTTAGAGAAGGAATCCTGACTTCTAATGCTAGGACAACTTCCATACCATACACCAACGAGAAAGGAGTTGCCTCAGTCAACGTATGCACTGAAGTGTGATAGCCATGTAAAGAAAAGGGCAACATCTCGTGCCAATCTTTGTAAGTCACCCCTATTTTCTGAACAATCTTCTTGATATTCTTATTGGTTGCCTCAACAACACCGTTCATCTTCGGACGATATGGAGAAGAGTTGTGGTGTTCAATCTTGAAACTCTTACACAATTCTTTCATCATCTTATTGTTCAAATTCGAAGTAATTATTTGTTCTGGCACTCCATATCGACAGATAATGTCCTTCTTGATAAACCGAGCAACTACGTGCCTGGTTACATTAGCAAATAAGGCTGCTTCCACCCACTTGGTGAAATAATCGATTGCCACCAAGATAAAACGGTGTCCATTGGAGGCGGTTGGTTCAATCTTGCCAATCATGTCGATGCTCCACATAGCAAAGGGCCAAGGAGATGTCAAAACATTCAGAGGGCTTGGCGTCACATGCATCTTGTCAGCATAAATTTGACACTTATGGCACTTCCTGGCATACTTAAAACAGTCGGACTCCATAGTCATCCAGTAATACCCTGCTCTCAATAGCTTTCTGGACATCGCATGTCCATTGACATGTGTACCGAAAGAACCTTCGTGGACCTCTTCCATTAGCAAACTTGCTTCATTTTCGTCCACACAATGCAGCAATACCATATCGAAATTCGTCTTGTACAACACATCATCCTTGTTCAAGTAGAAGTTTCCCGACAACCTCCTCAGACTCTTCTTATCTCTGCTCGATGCCCCAAGCGGATACTCTTGATTCTTGAGGAACTTTCTGATGTCAAAATACTAAGGCCTCCCATCTGTCACTTCTTCTACTGTAAATATGAAAACTGGCCTGTCAAGGCGCATGATCGTGATCATTGGAGATTCATTCCAGTAGTTCACTTTATACATTGATGATAACGTTGCCAAAGCGTCTACCATTTGATTCTCAGCCCTCGGCACATGATGAAATTCCACCCTGTCAAAGAAAGGTAGCAATCTTCTTGCATAGTTCATATAAGGCACTGTTGCACCCCAAAATTTGACCAACTACTTATCGCAATTTGGCTCATGTTTCGACTCATTTCATTTTGCATTTGCATACCGCGTATATTGCATTTTTTTCAGTCAGATTGACTTTATCGGGATTACAGCCCTCTGATCACGCTTCAGGCATTTCAGGCCAATACGAGGACGTATTTTGAGAATTGATGCTCGTTCCCTGTGTTTCCAGCTCTCGCTGTTGTTTTTTAGGACATCTCGGTGTCCGGTTTTTACCGTTTATTTCGCTGTATTCGCGCATCCTTTTTCTAATCGATTTAATTAGTTGTACTGTATTTTTAGATTTTTTCCCTTATTTTCTAGAATTTTTTAATGGATTTAATTGTTTTTTCTAGATATTAGATAGATTTTTTTTAATAGCTTTAATAGATATTAAATGTTTTAAAATAGTTTTTTAGTTTTAATTTCCTTTTTAGGAATTACTCTAATCATTTTTAGATAATGGTCTTAATAAGATAATTGGTTCTAGAGTTTAAGTAGATTTTTTAAAAATGATTTTTAATAGGATAATTCCTTTACTAGGATTTTCTTAAATAGGAGTAATAGAGTTTTTCTATTTGTTTAGAAATTAATAGAGTTTAATAGGTTTAATAAATCTTTTTCTATTGTTAATAGATTTAGGAATTAATGGAGATTAATTAGATCTTAATCACCTTTTTTAGATGTTAATTGGGGTCTTAATTCATTTTAATTGGATTTATTAGCTTTAATTAGGTTCAGAATAGTCTTAATTGTCATTTAGGCTTTAAATGCAGTTTTAATTTTCGTTTAGTTTTAATTGGATTTAATTAGGGTTTAATCATGTGTTAATTAGCTATTAATTTGAGTCAGTCCACTAATCATTTTCGGTGGGCCAGGTGTCTGTTTTTTGGGGCCCAGGTCCAGTCCGCGCCAAGTGGCGATATAAAGCAGTCCCACGTGTGCTTTTCTCCCCCCACCACTTCATTTCCACGTCTCACTCTCAGAAGCTGCCACTTCACCCTTCTGCATGAGGGCCACGTGTGGCAACCTCACACTCCCCAATCCCCCACGCGTCCCACTATCTCTCTCTCCCCTTCCATGCAGAGCCCCACGTGTCTCTCGTCTGTTTCACCGTCCCCTTCATCGGTCGGCCATGCAACCGCCGCCGGAAAGTCACTGGTAACCGTTCCTCGCCGGAAACCTGCAAGTCACTGATGAAGGTTCGTCCTCTTCATCCGTCATGTTCATCCAAACCTCGCCAGAAACTGCCTGATACCACCGGAAAACTCATCTGATCATCAATGGCGATTTTCCAGATCCCAGACCTTCATCGTTCATCATCAATAATTTTCATGATCTGTTCATATCGTCATCTGAAATTCCTTATATCCATAACTGTTCTTCAGATCTGGATCAGGTGTTCTTCAAGATCTTCCAGATCTCATCAACAATATTTGTGAACCTTCAACAAGATCTTCGTGAGATCTCCAGAATCGTCATCAATTCTTCATCGGTTCCGCTCATACATTCATCATTCTCCGATCAATGTTTCCAGAAAATCCAACTCCATTGTTCTTCATGATCGTGAGATCCAGATTTCCTCAAGAACATGCATCCAGGTCTTCGTGTGTTCATCACTTCTCCAGAATATTCGTCTTCCTCAAGATCTTCATAAGAACTTTCCCAGATCTTCACAGATCCAACAATCACTCTTCAATAGATTTTCCAGAAATTTATGAAGATCCTTCAAATCTTCAACATCGTCCATCAACACATGAAGATCCGTTCAAATCTTCATCAGATCTTCCATCGCTCATCATCAGAATTGTCGTTGAACATTCAATGAGCAACTTCATCCAGATCCTCCGATTCGACTTCAAGATCTTTATCATTTTATTCAACGAACTATCCAGATTCAAAGTCTTTGACGAACTTCAACATGCAATCCTCACAGATTATCAGCGAACTTCAAGATCTTCAAGACTCTTCATCTCCTTCGAGTTTCTCCGTTGATCTTCGACGAACTAACTCCTTCCAGAAGTTTGCTTCACGAATGACAATGGCGGAGGGTTCCAGATCACGATTGTTTTTGGTTGTTTGTTTGTTCATTTGCTTGTACAGGTTTTGAAGTGAGATTGATTGCGAAAAGACGAAGACGAGATTGAGAGACAGAGGGTTTGAACGAGAGGGAGGCTGAGAATGGAAGGAGCGGCGTGAACAGTGTTTGGGGAAGTTGAGA
This sequence comes from Lathyrus sativus, assembly GCA_963859935.3. Lineage (NCBI taxonomy): Eukaryota > Viridiplantae > Streptophyta > Magnoliopsida > Fabales > Fabaceae > Lathyrus > Lathyrus sativus. Next base: position 179,923,225 of record OZ012736.1, on the reverse strand, counting down.
GTACCCTAGGGTTTCAGAAGAGAGTGAGTGGAAGAGGGAAAGGGCTTTGTGGGCTCTCTCTTTGGGCCCGTTTGCATTTTCCAATCCGTACACCCAAAATCCTCGCTACACCCCCCGTTTTTGATTATTATTGTTTTGCTGGCTGATGGGCTAGGCCCACTGTACGTTTTTGCTTGCACCCCTGTTTTCCACTTCACACCCCCTCCTTAATATTTTTTGTTGCGAATGGGCTGGGCCCATAGGCTGTTTTTGCTGCATTACCCCTGGTTCTGCAGATTGTACCCCCTCCCCTTCAATTTTTAATTTCCCTTGTATTGGATGAATAATTGTAGATTTTATTTTTCTATTTTTTCTTAGGGATTATAGTTTATAGTTTTAGAATATTATGCATTTTTTTACTATAAATTTTTAATATAGAATATATAGATATTATCATAGATTTTTTTCTTATAGAATAGTATAGGATTTTATATAGAATTTCCATTTTATTTTCCTATACGCATTTCCCTTTAATATTTCTTTAGAATATTTTCATCAAGAGATTAATTGCCGTATTTTAGGAGTAGCATTTTATTTCCATTTTGTCATTGGATTTCTCTCCTATTTTCATTTCTATCCGATTTTATTCTTGATTTTATTTTTGGTTGGCCGTGTGACACGATTCAATTGGAGAATGATTTTCGATATCATTTCTCTATCTTGTCTTTGACACGGACATCAATACGCTACCTCTTAGAGTTCGATTTCTCGTATAAGTCGAACTATGGCGGTCTAAGTGTTATATTGTTCTGATTCAAGCGTCATCATCAAGGATCCAGAGAGGAGAAGATTGGAATGGAGCTTGCGCGCACGTCAGGAGCCCCGAAGTTGCTTCGTTCATCGTCATCATCGTCTTACTCAAGTCTTCAGGCAACCGTCGAGTGTTGTGAGCTGTATCGTTAGATACGTAGGAAATGACAGTTGAGGAGTTTCTTCTCAATCGTCTAGGATGTCTAGTATAGTACCCTTTGGGTGACATGCGACGCATTCGCTCCTACGTCTTAGGTTCTTGCGTGTGTGTCCCGAGTTCCTTCCCATTTAGGCGTAAGCCTGCTTCCTCTTTGTTCTCGCCCCCGTGCGATCGAAACCCCTCTTCTCTCGCGTTCAGGCGATCGAGACCCCTTCTCTTGCTCCCGTGCAATCGAGACTCGTTTTCCCGTCGAACTACGTTTGCTCTGATCTCTCGTACCAGACGAGAGTACGTAGGCATAGGATGCGACATCCTAGCGAGCTACCTCCCTCTTCCCCGTTCCCCGTTTAGATGTAGTAGGCTAAACTACAGCTGCTCTGATATTCTCTGAAGAGAATATGTAGGCATAGGATGCGATATCCTAGCAAGCACACTAACAACTAACCTTTTTGTTCTCTCGCTGCCGTGCGATCGAGACTTTCCCGCTGAAGACTGACGTTATCCTTTTCTCTTGCCCTTGCGCATTTGAGACCAGACCGTAGTTCTAGTTCCCGTAGGTTCCCATACCTCTAAAACTAACTTGATCTCTCACTCCTGTGTGACCGAGAACACCCCTGTCTAGCCGTAGTTAGCCTGAACTACGTCATGCTCTGATTTCTCTGACGAGAATACGTAGGCACAAGACGTGATGTCTTGACGAGCAAATTCCCCCTGTAGTTTCCCGAACTACATGGACTCTGATTTCTCATTCTCTGATGAGAATACGTAGGCATAGAGTGCGACGCTCTATCGAGTCAATTTCTTTCCGTTTAGCCTTAGCAGCCTTAGATAGATTGTTTTTCACCTATAGACAAACCAACAAGCGTGGATCCCATCGAGTACGATGGACGTGAGGGGTGTTAATACCTTCCCCTTGCGTAACCGACTCCCGAACCCAGACAATGGTTGCGATGACCTTGTCTTATACCTTTTTCGTCAGGTTTTTCCAATCGTTTCCTTTCCCGTTCCGAGGGATAAATAACGAAAGGTGGCGACTCTTCTGTTTTTCCGGCACCTTATTTTCGCGAAAGCGACAACTGGCGACTCTGCTGGGGAACTTTCTAGTTTCCTGGGGATCCAACGTCCCCTATGCGAGTCAATCGGGGGATCCAACGTCCCTTAAGAGAGTCAATCCTAGCGCTTGTTTGCGTGTCTGTGGGTGTTTATTTTTGTGTTGTATATTACTGATGTATTTACATTTCCCGCACTATATTATTATCTATTGCTATTGTGCTGTTGTGGGATGGGAACTCTGATGAGTGAGAAGCCAGACCCAGGCTTGAGTGCACCTTAGAATTAGTTGTGGAAATTAGTGGGCGCGTGCTTGCTTCGCAGGCACTAGTGTCTCATGAAATCCACGCTCAGACGAGGTTCTCCCGGTTGACTTCTTTTTCAACCCTTTGGGTTGAGGGGGTTGCTGGTTTGGAGGATTGTCGACTCTGGGGACCGATCATTTAGAAGTTGGCTAAGTGAGGCCTCTTCAGGATATGATGATGCCACACCTTTTGGGTATCGTATCATCAGTCTTGAAAGTCTGTGACACCGACGATCGCATAGGATGCCGAACTTGTGTCAGTTTAGGTCCATACCCGTGAGTGGGAGGGTTTTTGCAGGAAACTTGACTTCCAGCCTACCCGGTATTTTGGTTTTCTCTCGTCAGAGCAAACTTATCCCGTCAGCAGCGCAGAAGTAATCAGAGATTTATGGGGGCTGTGATCCCGTGTTTGCTGCATCTTGCATTGCATTTGCATAAACATTCCTGCATCATATTGCATGTCATTCTCCAGCTAGCCAAAGCTCTTATCCAACCTTTGTTTTGCTTCAGAGGGTGATTCTCCGGTGTTTGGTCTGAGCACGTGTTGATGGTTAGAAGACAACCAAGGGGTTGAAGCAGAATTGAGCAGAATCAAGCAGTGAAGTCAGTTGAAAGTTGTTGGCAGCTATGTCAGAGAGCAACTTCCATTTTGTTGATACCTTGTCAGGTTTCACTGTAACGTCCAATCCTCTGTATGGTTCTATGCCTGATGAAGACTTCCCGCAAGTGAACAACCTTACTGCAACTCGACTTGTACAGCCTTCTGTTGAAGACCGAGGTCTACATGAGCAGTTTGTTGTCCGAAGTGAACGTTCTCCTTCTGTTGATACCTCAGACTATCAGGGTGTTGTTTTCCCTATGCCAAATTCCCGAAGAGAGGTCCCTATAACCAAGAATGAAGACCCATTGGCTCTCGTGTATGCTAAAAGGTTTCGTGCGTTGGATGAAAGATTCAAAGCCTTGAAAGGTAAAGACGCTGTTAACCCTAATGCTGTAGACATGTGTCTGGTTTCTGGCCTAGTGTTACCTCCGAAGTTCAGAACGCCGAGGTTTGAAAAGTACAAAGGAGATAGTTGCCCGAAGCAACATTTGGTGATGTTCTGCCGAAGAATGACTTCGTTTGTGCATAACGACAAGTTGCTGATTCACTGCTTTCAGGATAGTCTGACTGGGGCATCTCTGAGTTGGTATATGCAGTTAGAGAGTGATCAGATCCGATCATGGGTGGATTTAGCCAACGCTTTTCTGAAGCAGTATGACTACAATCTTGATGTAGCGCCTAGTCGCATGCAGCTGCAAGAATTGTCTCAAGAGAACAATGAACCTTTCAGGAAGTATGTTCAGAGATGGAGAGAATTTGCTGCTAGAGTGCAACCACCGCTTCTGGACCGAGAGTTGAAAGGCATGTTCGTAAACTCCTTGCAGAGCCCGTACTTCGAAAGAATGCTTGGAGTTGCACCAAATTTCTCTGAATTGGTATGGGCAGGAGAGCGCATCGAGTATGGTGTAAAGACTGGAAGAATCCAGAATGTTTCGGGCGGTCAGGCTAGTGAAACTGAATCTCTCTATAGCTGTCAAACTGAAGAAGGAGTTGTGATCAATGCAATCATGCCCGATGTTGGGTATCCTCGAGATGAATCGGTGAAATCTGTTGGTTCCTCATCTCCTCAGCGGTCGGTATCTTCTGTATCTCATTACTCTGGACAGACAATTGTGCCTAGGGCACCATATCGGGAACCTTATGTCGCTCCTCTTGAAAATCCACGAGCCCGTGGCCGAGGTTATCAGAATCAGCGTCAGAATCAGAACCGACCTCGTAACAACTTGGAACGAAGGAGTGCTCCTTCTCATCCAGTGCCTGTGCCGTATAGCCAGATTCTGCCACAGTTGATTCAGAATTCTTTGGTGGAACCCAAAGCTCTTAAGCCCGTGCCAGAGCCTTATCCCCCTGGGTACAACCCCCATGCTCAGTGTGGATACCATGGTGGATCCCTGGGGCATTCAACTGAAGATTGCAAAGCTTTCCAGGCAAAAGTGCAACAGTTGATCGATAAAGGGTGCATTTCCTTTCCATAAGGAGTTTTGGTTGTGCATGACAACGTCTCAGCTGTCTGAGCTCGCAGATTCAGAGGGTTATTTCCAGAGGCCAGTGGTCCAGACAGGCAGACGTCCTCAGCATTGGCAGTCCTCAGACTTTTTATCATTTGCATTTGTAGTTTCCTTTCTGTTAGTTACTACTTGTTGTTAAACATTGTTTGTTTTGAATGGTAATATTGATAAAGTGACTATGCATTTTTCTGAATTAATCATGTCGCTGTCACTCATTTACTGCATTGCACTGACACTTGCATTTTATTCCTGCCCGAAAGCGCTTGCTTCTCAAAGACGTACTTGATCGGATTCATCTTCGAAATTAGCATGGTGGTGTGGTTGAGCATGTACTGTCGTAAATGTTTGGCAGCCCAGGCTAGTGCGCAACACGTCTTCTCCAGCATCGAGTAACGAGATTCACATTCTGTGAACTTTTTACTCAAGTAATAAATGGCATGCTCCTTTCTGCCCGTCTCGTCGTGCTGACCGAGAACACACCCCATACTATTCTCAAGAACTGTCAAGTACATGATTAAAGGTCGTCCGGCCACTGGGGGTATCAAGATCGGAGGTTCCTGTAGATACTGTTTTATCTTATCAAATGCCTTCTGGCAATCCTCGTTCCAGATAATCGCCTGATCTTTCTTTAGCAGTTTGAACATCGGTTCACACGTGGCCGTGAGCTGAGAAATAAACCTTGCAATGTAGTTTATTCTGCCCAGGAAACCACGAACTTCTTTTTTGGTTTTTGGCGCTGGCATTTCTTGTATTGCTTTAATCTTCGCAGGATCAACCTCGATGCCTCTTTCACTCACGATAAACCCCAATAGTTTTCCAGACCGTACTCCGAAAGTACACTTGTTAGGGTTCAGCCTCAACCTGAACTTCCTAAGCCTCTCAAAAAGCTTCAGCAAATTGACCAGATTCCCTTCCTCTGTTTGGGACTTCGCAATCATGTCATCAACATAGACTTCAATCTCATGATGAATCATATCATGAAACAAAGTAACCATTGCTCGTTGGTAAGTGGCCCCTGTGTTCTTCAGACCGAAAGGCATTACCTTGTAGCAAAATGTTCCCCAAGGAGTGATAAACGTAGTTTTCTCCATGTCCTCCGGCGCCATCTTGATCTGATTGTAGCCGGAGAAGCCATCCATGAACGAAAATACGGAGAACTGGGCTGTATTGTCGACCAACACATCAATATGAGGCAGCGGGAAATCATCTTTAGGGCTCGCCCTATTCAAATCCCGATAATCGACGCACATTCGTACCTTACCGTCCTTCTTCGGTACAGGCACTATGTTGGCGACCCACGGAGGGTAAGTAGTGACCGCTAAGAAGCCAGCATCAAGCTGCTTTTGCACTTCTTCTTTGATCTTAACGGCCATATCTGGTCGCGTCCTCCTAAGCTTTTGCTTAACGGGAGAGCAATCTTCTCGCAACGGCAAGTGGTGGACCACAATGTTAGTATCAAGTTCGGGCATATCCTCGTATGACCAAGCAAAGACGTCACTATACTCTCTTAGCATCTCGACCAATCTCTGCTTGACATCACTCTGCAATGCGGCCCCTATCCTGACGTTCCTGACAAGTTCTTCAGAACCCAGATTCACAATCTCAATCTCTTCCTCGTGAGGCAGAATAACTTTCTCTTCTTGTTTCAACAAGCGGGCCAACTCTTCGGGAAGGTCTTCGTCTTCATCAATCTCTTCTTCGGCTTGATAGATCGGGCAATCGAAGTCGACGTGAGTCGTAGAAGGTCCAGAGTCGATGTCATCTGCTATGTGGATCCTGCAATAACAAGGGTTAAGCTTAAAAAAAGGATATGCAGGTTAGCACAAACCTCATTGCCATTTTATTGTTTTTCAAAACAAATATAAAACAGGAATAACAGAGATCACAATATTTGAATACGAAGAAAAACGCCTTTTGATTTATTGATAAAATGCATGTACATAATCAAACAAGGCCCTGACAATAAACCACTATGCCCCGGGTAGGACATAGGGTTGTACAACGATTGGAAAAAGTAAATCATTACTCTTTGTCTGTCATTTGGATGATATCCCTGACGGACCAGTTGTTGAGGCTCTCGCCTGGTTTGCTTGGCTGAATCCAAGAGTCCAGATCGCAGTCACTGTCTTTGCCGTCTTCAGACACTGCGTTGACACTTTCAAATATCACCCCGCCACTGGTAAACTGGATTGGCCCTTTACCTCACGACGCACTGCTAGAAGAAGAGGAGGCTTCAGCCGCAGGAGAGTATCCCAACCCAAACTTGTCTTGCTTGTTAGGTATCTCCAGAATCTGCCCCCAACCTGGGGTAGATCCGGCTTCAACAACGGCCCGGGCTTCCTTTAAGGAAGAGAGAGTCATCTCTGGTTTCGCAGTGACTACAGGGGCTACATTCTTGACTTTAACAGCTTCGAACGCCTGGCACAGGGTTTCGTGGATTTCCCCATCCATCTCAACATATTTGAAGGACGACAAATGGCTCACCATTATGTCTTCCTCGCCACATATGGTCACAATGCTTCTTCCGACAGCGTACTTGAGCTTCTGGTGTAACGTGGAGGTCACGGCGCCAACCGAATGGATCCATGGCCGGCCTAAGAGACAGCTGTAGGCAGGCATGATGTCCATAATGTAGAAGACTGCATCGAAAGTTTCCGGCCAAACTTGGATTGGCAGGGTCACCTCCCCGAAAACACGACGTTTGGTTCCATCGAGTATCTAACTTCATCAATGCTTTCTTCGGAAGGACATTGAGTGACGACCCCGTGTCCACCAACACGTGAGACATAACCGTTCCCCTACACTCTATCGAGATGTGCAGGGCGCTGTTATGGTTTCTTCCCTTCGGCGTCAGCTCCAGGTCAGTGAACCCTAACCCATTTCCAGCATTCACGTGGGCTACGACCCCTTCCAACTGGTTGACCGATATTTCCTGCGGTACGTACGTGGCATTCAGCACCTTCAGCAGTGCGTTGCGATGTGCCTCAGAACACAGCAACAGATTCAGGATGGAAATTTTCGAGGGTGTTTGATGGAGATGATCCATGATCTTGTAGTCACTCTTCTTAATCAGTCTCATAAACTCTTCGGCGTCTTTAACAAGTAAGTATTTCTCTACCCCACGAGGGATCTCTTCAACGACTTTACTCTTCCCTTTATCAGTTACATCAACTTTGTCCGCTTTGTCCGCCATAATCTCAGGTGGAGAAAACAATCTTCCGCTGCGAGTGATTCCGCCAATGCCCCCTAGGTTATCCACAGACGACCCAGATGGTTCCAGTTCTAACTTCTGTCCGTTGCAGTAGACGTCTGCTCCATAGTGCCACGGGACAGCATTGGTGCTTTCAAAGGGTATCGGCCCAGCTTTGGTGATGGTAATCGTGGGCGGTCTGGGTGCATAAATAGTTATCGTCCGACGAGGGATGGTGATGGTGGCAACCTCATCATCTTGCTTCAGCATTACCTCTCCCGATCCGCTTTCAGCCCTTCGACTAAACTGTAAGATCCCTTCGGTCATCAGACTCTGGATCCCCTCTATCAACTGTTCGCATCCATCAGGACTAGTCGCACAGCCCATACACAGTTCCCTGCAGCCCGGGAAGAAACCTCTTTTCATCAACTTAGCTTTAATGAATCTAAGCGGTGTCTTTAGATCCTTGACATCATCAGTCAACAAATCCAAGCTCTCGTCTTCAATAATGGCATTTACTCCACCTCCCCTATGATTCGGCATAGGGTTCTTCGTGACGTTTGGCACATTATCTGAGAAATTGATGATATTAGCATCCACCATGTCCTGCACCTTGTGCTTGAAGGCTTTGCAGTTTTCTATCGTGTGGCCCGGTGCCCCTAAGTGAAACTCACAAGTCGCATTCGCATCATAACCTGGCGGAGGTGCCCCTGTCAAGGGAGCCAAGTTTCTTTTCTGGATCAGCTGTAATTGGAGCAGAGTCTGTAACAGCTGAGCATAAGACATGGGCGGAGTCTCAAGGTGACGGCTCGACAGAGGTGCCCTGTTCTGATACTTTTTGTACCCTTGCTGATTCGGCGACTGCTGCTGTGGCTGCTGCTGCTGTGGTTGTTGGATTGCCGGGATATTTATGCTGGCCACCTGCTGGTGTTGGCCCTTGCCTTTCCTTCGAGCGTTGGACACGGCGCTCGTCTCTCCTTCCCTTCTTTTTCCACCATATGGTTTCTTTCCTCCTCCAGCTGAGGATAGATCACCTTGAATTTTCCCCAGTTTGATCCCATTTTCGACGTGCTCACCCGTGATAATGAGATCCGAGAAACTTCCGGACATACTGCTGACCAATTTCTCGTAATAAACCCCGGGGAGGGTGGCTACGAACATTTCAACAAGCTCCCGTTCAACCATCGGCGGCTGAACCCTAGCTGCTAACTCCCGCCACCGCTGGGCGTATTCCTAGAACCCTTCATTGTTCCTCTGTGACAAATTCTGCAGTTGGACCCGGTTCGGAGCCAAGTCACTGTTATATTGGTAATGGTGCACGAATGCTTCAGCAAGTTCCTTCCACATGCGCACACTAGTAGGTTCCAGACTCATGTACCATTCCAGGGAGGGCCCGGAGAGACTGTCCTGAAAGAAGTGCATCAGCAACTTCTCGTCCTCAGAGTGAGCCGACATTTTCCGGTAGTATGATCTTAGGTGGACGCGAGGGCAAGTGGTGCCCTTGTACTTTTCAAAGTCAGGTACCTTGAACTTGGGAGGCACCTTGAAATCAGCAATCAGTCCCAACTTGGACATGTCAACACCCATGGTGTTCTGGTTCTCGAAATTCCTCATCTTGTCCTCGAGTGCCTTAAACCTTAGCCGTGCTTCAGCAGTCAGCTCCCCTTCAGCACCTCTCTGTGAGAACACATCGTCTTGACAGTCTTCTAACCATGGCTGAGGCCCATACAGATTTCCAACACCTGTGTTGCTGTTGCCCAGTCCAACATTGACATTAGCTTCAAAATTCCCATTACCGACGCCAGTCGTATTACCGTTGAGTCCCATGTTAGCGATTACATTGTCGTTGGCACTGCCATTCCCCCCAGTCACGGGGATGCCATTCTGAGGAGTTTCAACTGGTGGAGGGGTTGGCACAGTCCCACTATGGAGTACACCATTGCTGTTGACCCTTGAAATCAGAGGCTGAACCAAGGTTCTGAGCTGATCCTGGCCGTTGGCGACCACTTGCATGAGCTCCATGAAGCGGTCCATCCTTTCTCGGAGTTCTTGACCGTCGGCTTGTACTTGCTCCATAACTCTGGCTTGATTTGGTCTGGTCGGATAGCGGTGGATAGGTCTCTGATCAATCCTAGAATAACCTGAAACAACTTGTATACACAAAAGGGTTAGAAAAAACAACAAAGTGCTCGTTATGCAAGTGCTTCATGCAAATGCAAACGTGTGTCTGTGCGTTAGGGAGATTTCCCCCCCGATCCTAGTGCCAGTGCTGATAATAAGAAGCCCGAGTCCAGTCATGGAAATAATATCTCATATATATAAAGAAAGCCCATCAAGGCACTACATAACGTCACCGAGTACAAGCTGAATCAATGGCGTGACCTCGACCAACAAGCCTGGTGATGGTCAGCATACAACAATGACCAAAACAAAAGGATTACAAATAGTCAAGCACGGCCACGGCCGCGAAACTCTTCTAACAACCCCTTCGTTTCTGGATGATCAGGCCGAGTGAGCAACCCTTCGACGAGTAACTCCCTTTACATAATAGTGTACTGAAGACCTTCAACTGAGTCTTCCCATGCTCCTTCGCCGAAACAATCTTCTAACTTCCGCTTCTTGGATTCAAACGTCAGTTTGCGCTCCTTCAGGCTAGCAAGAGCCTTGTTGAGTTGGCCTTCAGCGGCATATCTGCGAGCGGTTTCTTCATCAAACCTCTTCTCACTGGCCTTCACCTGGGCTTTCAACTTGGAGATCTGCTGCTTCAGCTTATCTTCCCGTTCTTTGCCATTAGCTAGGGTGGCCTTCCAATGCTAGTTAAACTTGGATATTCTCCGATACGCTTCATCCAAGTGCTGCTTCTTGGTGGCCAGTACGTCATTGACAGCTTTGAAGTCCCGACCCAAGCGTTCACGCTCAGCTATCTGCTTAGTCAAATTCGTCCCTAACTGGTTCACCATCTCTTTCTGCCTCTTGAAAGAATGAACGGCTTCACTTCTCTCGCTTCTGAGCTGAGCCAATTCTTTCTCCAGTTCTTCATTCGCCTTCTTCATCTCATCTCTCTCAGCCAACACCTGATTATGCTACTGAATAGGCACGGTGGCAGGTTCTTCAATCACCGGAGGGCTTTCTAGCTGGGCAGGTGGAAACGGCATCCCTATAGCATCTGCTCTGGCTCTGATCCAAGTCACATACGGAGCGTAGGCTTGGCTATTACTTTTCCCCAGCAACGGCTTTCCCCGCTTACTGATACCATTCCAAGCGTGCTGAAGCTTAGATAACATATCCCCCTCTAAAAGACCAGTGAGGTACAGAGATTCCTGCACCTCTTCATCCTTCGGTGGAGCTCTCAAAGCATAAGAAAACTGTCGGACCAGCAGAGATGGATTATAGTTGATACAGCCCTTCCTGCCTATCAAAGGCACATTCGGAAACCCGCTGCAGCTGAAGATGATCTCAGTACCCAACCTATCTCTATCAAACCAGACAATATCCTCCGCTGACAGACTCATCAAACGCTCAGGCCACTCCGATGTGGCTGCAGACGAAGCAAAGGGACCCTTCTTGGGTAGGTGACTATCAAGCCATCTATAGAGCAGGGGCACACAGCACGAGACATTCTTACCCCTTCTGTTCTCATTTTTGTAGTGGACGGAATGGTAGACATCTCCTATCAAGGTAGGGACTGGATTCCCTGATGTAAAGATGTGAAACGCGTCGAAGTCTACAAAGTCGGGCATATTGGGGAACAGAATGATGCCATATATGCACAGAGCGAGAATGGCGTTGAACACGACCCAACATCCGTCTTTGGCGCACTGCTGAGCTTTTCCCACTAAGAACTGCAAGAAGCCGGGAACCTTGTTCCAACTAGACAAGATCAACTCGGAGGCATCCAGATGAAGTGAGGGAGCTAGACTAGCCAGGTCAGGCTCGGCATCCATATGAACAAAAGGCATCTGACTCTTGATAGGCACACCTAACAAATCAACATACTCCTCTAGTGTGGGTGCGAGAACGAAGTCCCGGAAAGTAAAGCATCTCAATGGCGGATCGTAGAACTGCAGCAGGGCGTGCAACCCATTCAACTCAAGCACAGAGGGTTTACGGACCAGGCTGAGCAGTTTCCCATAAGACTTTCTGAATTCATCTCTCACAGAATCATCTGCTAAAGCAATCAAACCAGACAACTGAACAACATCAGGAGTGGGGAGCTTGTAAGCCACGGTCTTCCTCAGAGAACCCATAATAGCACGACAGAAGGCAAGAAAACCTGAATCGGGGGAAACAGTACCTGCAACACAGACACACGTTAATGAAATGCAAATGAGGATGCAAACAATGCAAAATGCAATCATGCAGCAGGAGATCAAGACAACTGTGCTGCGAAGATTATGTATCAACAAAACCATAATGCTGCTCTATCAAGAACAACCACTATCTCTGATGAGAAGAAAACCCTGATATCGGACCGTAAATTCTGCTCTGCCAAGAACAAACACACATCTGATAATAAGGACCTCTGATACAGGACCATAAATCTGCTCTGTCAAGAACACATATATCTGATGATGAGAACCTCCAACAAAACTGATTTACTATCAAGAAAACCAGGTAGTCTGAAGGTTAAGGCTTCCTGCAACAAACCCAACCCTGCTCACAGGTATGGACCTATACTGATACAAGTTCGGCATCCTATGCGGTCATCAGCATCACAGACATTCAAGAGGGATGATACGATACCCGGAAGGTGTGGCATCACCGTCCCCTGAAGCGGCCTCACTCAGCTGAATTCCAAATGATCGGTCCCCAGAGTCGACAATCCTCCAAACCAACAACCCCTCAGGCCCAAAGGGCCGGAAAAGAAGTCAACCCGGAGGACCTCGTCTGAGCGTGGATTTCATGAGACACTAATGCCTGCAAAGCAAGCACGCGCCCACTAATTTCCACAACTAATGCTAGGTACACTCAAGCCTGGGTATGGCTTCTCACTCATCAGAATGCCCCTCCCACAACAGCACAGATAATCATATCATACTGAAAATAAAGGGCGGGAAATAAAATGCGATAAATAAACACAACCCAACAAGTAATCATACAAGTTCTAGGATTGACTCTCGCAGGGGACGTTGGATCCCCAAACTGACTCGCATACGGGACTTTGGATCCCAGGAAACTATCAAGTCCCCAGCAGAGTCGCCAGCTGTCGCTACCGCGAAAATAAGGTGCCGGCAAAACAGAAGAGTCGCCACCGTTCGTTATTTATCCCTCGAAACAGGAAAGGAAACGATAGGAAAAACCTGACGAAAAAGGTATAAGACAAGGTCATCGCAACCATTATCTGGGTTCGGGAGTCGGTTACGCAAGGGGAAGGTATTAGCACCTCTCACGTCCATCGTACTCGATGGGATCCACGCTTGTTGTGTTTATCTGACGGGTTTGTTTTATCTATCTACCTATCAAGACTGGTATGAAAAGAAAAGAAAATGACTCGGCAAAGTGTCGCGCTTTATGCCTACGTATTCCCATCAGAGAATGAGAAATCAGAGTCAACGTAGTTCGGCTAACTACGGGTAAAAGGGAAGGTGGATCGCCAATACGTCAGTATCGTGCCTACGTACTCTCAACAGATATGAGAGATCAGAGCTTACGTAGTTCGGGATAATACGGATTACGGGGATTCAGATTCATCTGTTTTATCGAGTAGGGTTAACAAACAGTTCCAACAGTTTGGTGTATGCAACTCGACCCTTGGAGACTTAAGCGTTACCGTTTGCAGTAGAACTGGGAGTTAATGACACTCTTTTCTTCAGAAAAGCTTCCTTTGAATTATGGGCCCACGGGGCAAAAAGGTTTGAAGTTTGTTTTCTGTCTTTTATGGAAGAACCGTTTTTTATGGATGTTTGCAACCAATATCGCACTAGAGACTATGACCTGAGAGTGAATGTGTCGCATGTCACCCAAAGGGTGCCATACTAAACATCCAAGTTGTTGAAAAGAAACTCTCCAACAACCTTTTCTCAGATGGCTTAAGGCTCGTAACGTACGACGTCAGTTAACCTTTATTACTGTATTTTAATTTGTTTTGAGATAAGAAGAGAGAATGAACAGGTTCAACTAAAGGGAAGACTATCAAGTCCTAACAGTTGTCATGCCAAGGATTCATCCTATGGTTGAGGTTTGAAACAGGGAACTCCTAGAAGTTATCATGCATAGGTTTCAACCTAAAGTTCTAATCATCACTTCCTTATAAAAGGAAGTGAGATTCTTAGGGGATCACGTCAATGATAAACAGAAACAGATGAAGCATCAGCTTAAACAGTAAACAGTAAACGACTGTAAAATGCATGCAATGCAAGTGAGGGAGGAAATGTGCGTGGGGCATCAGCCTCCACAAGCTCGTCTCGACCTCAAGCTAGATATGAATAACTGTAATCATACAGAGGAAATAACATGCTATCAAGCAAAATATGAGTAACTACAATCATACAGAGGAAATAACAAGCGATAATATGAGTAACTGCAATCATATAGAAGAAGTAACATGCTATCAAGCAAACACAAACCACATAGGCAAGGGAGTTGGGCTCTACCAAATACCAGCAAGCAAAGCCACACAGTAAAAATACAAGCAGAGGGAGCAACTCAACCTCTAGTGCAATCATGTTCCTAGCTTAAATCAGTCTAAACATGAACTTATTCTAATGCATCAAGCAAATCAAACAAGTCACACCAATACAGTTGCACAAAAAGAACACAGACAGAAAAGAAAGCAGATCAACCACCCCTACAACTTTACAGCAAAGCAACCTTCTGCCAGTATTCCAGTCTTCAGACTTCAACAGCTCCTCCAAGATTATCATCTTCAATAGCAAGTGGACACTTGCTTCTTCAAGCTTCCAACACATCAAACATAAGTATCAACTTATTCCCTCTACTTCAACTTCAAGCTTCAGCTCTCCAGTCATTTCCACCTTCAGGCTTCACTCCTAATATCAAGTATCAACTTGTTCCTTCAGGCTCTCAAAGTATCCTACACAAGTATCAACCTGTCCTCCAACTTCAAGCCTCAACTCTTTCCCCAATTTCAATTTGATCTCCTTCACAAAAGTCAATTTGGTCTTCAAGCTTCAGCTCTCTCCTCTTTACCAGTATCAACTTGTTCTTCTTTATCTACAAGCTTCAGCCTCTAAGGGTAATCTTCAAACACAAGGAAGTATCAACTCCTAGCATCTTCAATCATCTAGCAAGGACCTCCATCCTCTAGCAAGGGAGAAAGATTCATTTGACATGAGCAAAGTTTGGATGATTGACAGCAGAGTGAAGACCAAAGGTCACCACTAAGCATCCTATCATCAGAGAAAGGGACCCTCAAAGGTTCTACCAACTTGTAAAGAGCCACACATCCTACCAAAGGAGGGATGAGGCCTTCACAAGGGGACCTTACATCATAGGGAAGAATGGAAGTGATCAACATCTTCCATGTTTATGAAGGAAGAGAATCTATCTAGAAGCTCTGCCTACAAACCCTAATCTTAACACCTAATCAACACTACACCAAAAGAAAGGAAGATCTTCACATCCAAGCTTCTTCATTCAATCCATGGTAGCCCAAGCTTGTCTTCATCATCAACCAATAGCAAGCAAAGCAAAACCCTAATCTAAGGGAACTAAAGAAGTCATTCTAGTTGAATTAGTGCATTAGAATCATCCAAAGTTAGTATCTAAACTAAAATAAATAAAAAATAGTAAACTACATTGTAAATTCCTATAAAAATTCCTAAGGGATCCTAATTCAATCATGAATCTACCATACAAAAATCAGAGGTTGAATCATCCACCAAGTTCTAAAAATAAAATCTAAACCACAAGGTATCAACCATAAACCCTAAAAATGGAGCTCTTAAAGTTTCAACCTAAAACTACCTCCTAATTCCATCACAAAAATGTGAGAAAAATCTAGGGGGATCATGCATATCTATGCTAGCTACACACAAAAAATCAAGGCCAAAATCATCATCACATGATCAAACCAAATTCCACAAAATCAAGCATCAACCATGATTATTTTAATGTCAGTTAAAATGTAAAAATGCCCATAAAATCAGAAAATGCATGGAATATTAATATTTTTTATCTAAAATATTCTAGATTCAATCATGAACCCATGGCAAAAAGAATGGGATTAATTGAGTTATTTTTCCATTTTTTATGAATTAATCAATAACCATGAATGAAATGAAAAATAAAATGAAAATCAAAAGGAAAATGACAAGCGCGTGGTGTGGATAGCAAAAGAAATTAGTTCAACATCCAAACTGGGCCATAAGGGGGGTGTGGTTATCAACTACTGACTGAGCCCAAAACCAACACTTAAGTGAAACGCTGCGTTTCACATTATTCAGAGTCCTTCACAAACTCAAATCAATACGTGGCCGTTGGATCCTCATCTGGTCAAAGGTCTCAGCTCCATCCAATGGCTCTAAGGTTGTCTTCAACCTTTTGAATCTCTGAAACTCGCGTGCAGCCATGGCCACCGCCGGTGGTTCTCCGATCATTACTCCCAACCCTAACTCTCTCCACAGGCCTCCATTCCAAATGGTCTCTACATGAATCTTACCCCAATTTTCACAAGGAATCTTCCTATGCCCTTTAATCATGCTAACAGTTCAAGAATCCAAGAATAACAATCTCAACCGAAAATTCCATAAACCCTAATTGGTCACTAACCTCCAAATTTATGATCCATAAACCTTCCTACACCATTCTACTATGCATCTACCATAACAATTCCTCTTAATTCTACGTAATTTAAGCCATAGAACAAGAACTGCATACCTGGTAAAATTGAGCAAACAGAGTGGTTGAATCTTCAAATCAACCTTCAAGAGCTTACAGAATCCTTCACTGGCCTCTAACCAACCTTTTGTATGCAATGAAAAGAATTGAAACGTCCTGAATTCTTGAAACCAATTCTGAGTTGCAGATGAAAATTTTCAATGGCTATCACACGATTCTCCACCAATCTTGCTCAATCCTCCATCTGGAATCATCCACCAATGCTAGAGCAAGCTTCTGAGATCAAAATCTTGGATTGAAATGGCTTCAAACCTTGTAACCGATTTTGATTTGCAATGAGAAATTTCAAAGTGCAAGCTCACTCTCCTCTCTCAATTCTCACCAACCTTCACTCTGAACCACTTCTAAATCATATATAGAACATGCATGGATGATCTAGAAAGTTCTAGATCACTCTAATGAGAAATTCAATATCTCATGTCATGGAAAGTTCAATCTCATGGTGTGTTCATAACAGCTCATGTTGGCAGCTTGTATTCACCCTCATTCTCTTCCAATTTCTCTCCTAATGGTATTTTGGATGTGTTTGGATTGAAAGGAGCCTTGGTTATGCCTTGAATATTGGTTTGGCAATTGTTACTTAAGATGCAAGTAATCACTTTTCAAAGCAAGTCCTCAAATTGAACCTCAAGTCAAAATTGTGGCAATACCAATGTTCTTAAAATATGTTTTACAATCAAAATGGTATGTCATATGGTTTGGTTTGGACATGTAGATCAAAAATCCCAATTTCCATCTTTGGTTCATTTGAAATTCATCTTTATTTTAGGCCATTTTTGTGATTTTGAGCTACAAGCAATTCCAACCTCTCATGACCTCTTGACATGCCTTAAAACATCATTTTGAACAAGTTTGATGTTGAACATTTTCCCATTTGAAGCTTGCAAATAGGAGTTATGGCCTTATGATTGGAATGACCTGTAATATCCAAATGACCAAAATACCCTTGACTTGTCAAAGCCATAACTTGAGTTCTACAAATCCTATCAAGGACTTCTAGTACTCTATAGAAAGCTAAGAGGATAAGGAACAACATTCATGTTGACCAAAAGTTCATAGGAATCATCCTTCTAGGGCAAAAGCTCCAGGCAAGTTAGACAACTTTCAAGCTCCAAATTCACATACCTCAGATGACCTGTAACTTGTCAAAGTCATAACTTGAGTTCTACAAATCCTATCAAGGACTTATAGCACTCAAATTAAAACTAAGATCATGTTCTACAACATTCATGTTGGGGGAAAGATGATATGACAATCACATCTTAAGCTAAATTGCCTTGAAGATAGGGGTCAAACTAGGGGATTTTACACTGTCAAGCCTTAGAAACCCTAGCTTGAAACTTCTCAAACTCTTCAATCATGATGAGTTAACCTTGGAATCATCCTTATAACATTTCAATGTATCAATCAATGATCACATGGATCTTGGATTAGGTCTCAACCTCCTTCAAATCTTCAGTTGACTTAGGGTTGACCCAGTCAAACCCTAGCCGCACCACTCATGGTTGAGCCTTCTTATTCTTGCACAATGACCTGTCTAGGCCTCAAAGTGACCTTCAACACTTCTCATGAGCTCTTTTAAGACCTCAAGTCCATCTTCATGGCCTCAAAATCATCTAATGGCTTCCCACAACTCTCAAGTTAGGAGACACACCCTCTTGGTTTCAACCACTCTCTCTGAAGATCCTTTAACTTCTCTGACAAGGATATCAACCCTTGAACATCTGAATAACCTTCTTAGCTAGCTTCAAAGTCTTGTGTAGCTTTTAATTGGTACTCATACCTCTTGATCTCCTACATACATGTCAATGAAATGCAAATGATAATGCTAATGTGAATGAAATGAAACATAAGCTAGGTAAAGAAATGTTAGGCAAATTTTGGGGTGCAACAGTCTCCTAGGCTAGACTTTAGTTGCACATCTTCGGCGAGATTCATATGTTAGATCCCTCCTGATGAAACTCTAAGTTCCTTAAGCGAGGATTTAGATAGTATGTTCGTTGGAAAGTCTTAGTCCCACAAGAAAAGTTATATTAAGCATGACTAATGATACTATAAGTCCTTTAATCCAGACATTTGACTTCTCGAGTGGAACTTCTATATAGCCCCTAGACAAGTCTTTTAACTAAGTCTCTTAGGATAGACTTCATTTGCGCCTCTAGGGAGGGATTCATATGTTGTGTCCTACCCGAGAAAACACTAAATCCTTCGGTGAGGAATTTAGATAGTTCATTCATATTGTTATAGAATACGACAATTATCTTCTCCATGAAGTCCAACACAAAAAATATTTCCTTAAGAGGTGACAAGGATCTTTGTCATGAAGTCCAACCTACTAAATATTTCCTTAAGAGGCAACAAGGAACTTCACCATGAAGTCCATCGTACACAATATTTCCTTAGAGGAGAAAATAGTCTTCGTCATGAAGTCCATTCTATAAAATATTTCCTTAAGAGGTGGAAAGGATCTTTGTCTTGAAGTACAACATATGAAGTGTTGTCTTAAGAGGCGGCATAGATCTTTTCCATGAAGTCCAACATACAAACTATTGCCCTAAGAGGCACCAAGGATCTTCATCATGAAGTTCAACATATAACTTATTGCCTTAAGACGCGACAAAGATCTTCGCCATGAAGTCCAACCTATAAAATATTGTCTTAAGAGGCGGCAAAGATATTCTTTACGAAGTCCAACCCATAAAATATTTCCTTAGAGGTGGCAATTATATTTGTTATGAAGTCCAGCCTACAAAATATTTCCTTAACAGGTAGCAAGGATTTTGCCATAAGTCCATCATATAAAGTATTTCCTTAAGAGGCGGCAATGATCTTTTCCATGAAGTCCAACATACAATGTAAGTCCTTAAGAGGCGGCAAGGATCTTTATCATGGTCCAGTATACAAAATATGCCTCGCAGGGGAGCTTTTGGAATATGCAATATGGTCGTTGTCAGTTGGGTTGTAATTTTCTCTATCGTGTCTTCATAACTACTTGCTTCAAGACCATGTCACATTCTCGTATCTCTCTCGGCTTGACTTTGGAGATGTATATGCTGGCGGCTTTGTGTTTGGTAGTGAATTCTCAAACATGGGTGACTTCCCTCGATTCCTCGACCAAATATGAGGCACACTCCAATCCTACCTTGTTTACCTCTTTATCAAATTGATAATGTCACCATGAGGGTGCGTCAATCTCTATGATAAATATAGAATATCTTTCGTACACCATGGCGAATGGGGTTTCCTTGGTAGTAGAGTGAGGAGTGGTGCGATATGACCATAATATTTTGTAGAGCAGTTCTTCCCATAAGCCATTGACATCATCAAGCTCTTGTTTTACCTCCTTTATAATTACCTTGTTCATTGATTCACCTTACTGTTGCACCCTAAAATTTGACCAACCGGTGCCGCTTTCGGTTTATGCTTCGACGCATTTCGCATTCGCATTTGCATATTGCATATAGCGCATTTCTTCAATCATGGTGATTTTATCGGGATTACAGCCCTGTTGTCGCTTTTCAGGTGTCTCAGACCGGTTCGGGTAATCGGAGGTTATTTTGGGAAGTCGTGCGCTTCCTGGGTGTTTTCGGTTTATGCAGTGATTTTTGAGATTCTTGGTATCTGGATTTATTGTTTTGCTTCGATCTGGTCTCGCGCTCTCTTTTATGTTGGTTATTTGCATTTGTCTGCATTTTTTTAGGATTTAATAGCCTTTTGTGGATTTTAGATAGGCTTTTTAGATTTTTCTAGAATTTAAATAGATTTTTTATATTTTAAATAGGCTTTATAGATTTTCTAGGATTTAATTAGATTTTTTTTAGTATTTTTAATAGCTTTAAACCTTTTTTAGAATTTATAAAATTGTTTTTAAATAGATTTTAGAATAAAAATAACTTTTTTAGATATTAAATTTCTAGATAAATAGAATATTTCTCTTATTAGGTTTTTTTAAGTAGAAATTAATATAGTTTAATATAGGTTTCATTAGAAATTAAATAGCTTTTAATTAGTTTTTAGAATATTAGAGATATTATCTTTATAGTTTTAATATAGAATTAGTAGAAGTTTAATAGAAATAATAGAGACTATTAGAGTTTTTTTTACTGTCATTAGTCTAGTAATTAGCATAGATTAGATGTCAATTCTTTTTTTGGCTTAATAGAGATTAATTAGGATTTTAATCTTTTAATTAGAGTTTGTTAGATTTAATTAGGATTAGATTAGTTTAATTGTCATTTAGCATCTAATTGTAGTTTTAACTAGTTAATTAGGTTTAGTCTTTGATTAGTTTAATTGTGTTTAATCCATTTTTATTTCAGATTTTTTGGTCTTGTTAATAGCATTTTTCGTGGGCCCAGAATGGTTTTTGGAGGCCCAAAATCGTTTTAGTCCATTTCTCAGTCCAGAAATTGCCATGTGTCGCTATTTAAACCCAGCCACGCGTGTCATCAAGAAGGCCCCACCTCATTTTTCACTACACTCAGAGTCTTCCACGTAATCTCCCACTAACTCTCTCCCATAACACGCGGCAAGCATGCAGCGCTCACCATCGCCACGCGTCCTCCCCTGAGCATCACCGGTTGCATGGCCGGCGGCCATGCAACCACCGCACCTGACCCTCGCCGGCCACCGCCAACCAACTCCGGTCATCTTCCAACTGTCTCAGACCACCGCAACTAACCCTAACCACCTCGCCGGCCACCGTCAAACTCGCCGGAAACTGCAAACTAACAAGATCTTCATCATCTGTTCATCAACTTCACCAGAATTTGCTCAATCATCACCGATCTTCATAGATCCTCTAATACTTTTTCCAGAAACCAATCATTCATTCATCGGGATCTTCAATCTTCATCCATATCGGGATCTTCAGCAAACATCAACCACCAATATTCATCAAGATTCTTACGAATCTTCATCATCACGTTCTTCGTAATTCTCCAGACTCGTACATGTCCCAACAACCTTCGTCATCGATCTCCAGAACATCCAACAAGATCCCCATTAGAGCTCCTTACATGTTCATCAAACAAGAAATCCCCAACACTTTCAAGAAATCTTCAGGCAATCATCAAGATTCGTGTTTGAGCCTCATCTATCGTTTCCTGAATCTTGGAGAACTTGTGTGGTGTTCATCAGGTCCATCAACGTTCTTGCGTGTTCATCCAACAAATCCCTAGAAATCTCCAGGTTCCATCAACCTTCAAAGCGCGCTCACCTTCATCTCATCAACATATCATCTGAGGTCATCTAACAACGTCATCATCAAGAACAAGATCTGAGCTCAATCTTCATCTCGTCCTCAAATCTCCAGCAACGTCAAACTTCATACAACATTCAACAGCTTCAAGAACTTTCGATTCAACAACCTTCAACATTTTCAAGCTTCTTCTGAGTGTGCTTTGATGATGTGTTTATCATTGCTCGCTGGTGATTACAAGGTTAAGGCTGATTTGGTTTGTGAGGTGAGCGGAGTGGATGAAGGATTGAGTGAGGTTTGTGTGAGTAGAACAGAAGAGAGAGAAGGAGATGAGAGAGGAACGACGCAGTGAATGAACAGTAAAGGGAGAAGAGGATACTAGGGTTTTCGAAAGATGGAAGGAAAAGGGGACCGGGTGTGGATTGGGCCAGGCCCAATCATTTTCTGATTCGTACCCCCCCTTGTTTGCCACACACCTCCGTTTTTTTTTGCCTGCTGATGGACTGGGTTGGGCCCAGCGAATCCCAGCAGATGCTATCAACACCCCCGTTTTCACTTACAACACCCCCTCCCCTGGTTTCCTTATTTTCTGAACTGGAGTATTGGGCTGGGCCCATGTTGCTTCTGTTTTTGTTTTTTTACTTAACACATCCCCCTGTAATAGATTGTACCCCCCCCCCCCCTTGTATTTTTCATTTTTTTTTCTTATTTTCTTTGTTTAGAGATTTTAAAAAAGGAGAGAAAAGATATGAAAAAAGAATATATTTGAAAAAAAATGTGAAAAGAATATTTGAGAAAAAATAGTGAAAAAAATATAGAAAAGAATATGATAAAAATATGTTTCAAAAAGAATATGAAAAAATAGAGAAAGAATATTGGAAAAAAAGATATATGAAAAGAAATGAAAAAGAATAGTGAAAAAGAAGAGAGTATGTGGAAAAAATAAAAGAATATTAAGAGAAAATATTGGGAAAAAGGAGATAAAAATATTCAGCTTCACTTCAATTCTTTTAGGACATTTTTTTCATAGAGTTCATTTTACCTTTTAGAGGTAGTTTTAGAAGTCCACTTGTTAGGGGACTATTTTCCATTTGATTTTTTCCAGGATAGTTGGATAGTTTCTAGGAGATTATTTTCCAGCATTCAATCATTGTAACCATTTTTCAGAATGTTAATAAAACGAGATTTGAGCTGTGGTCCCGAAAGTAGCCGAACTACAGCTGCTCTGATTTCTCGTACCAGACGAGAATATGTAGGCATAGGATGCGATATCCTAGAGAGCACACTAACAACTAACCTTTTGTTCTCTCGCTGCTGTGCGATCGAGACTTTCCTGCTGACGACTGATTGTTATCCTTTTCTTTTGCCCAAGTGCATTTGAGACCAGACCGTAGTTTTTCCCATAGGTTCCCGTACCTCTAAAACCAGTTTAATTTCTCACTCCTGTGTGAGAACACCCAGTTTAGCCGTAGTTAGCCTGAACTACGTAAGCTCTGATCTTCCATGCTGTATGGAAGTACGTAGGCACAAGACGCGAGGTCTTGGCGAGCCAATTCCCTGTAGTTTCCCGAACTACGTTGACTCTGACTTTCTCTCTTGAGAATACGTAGGCATAGAGTGCGACGCTCTATCGAGTCAATTCCCTTCCGTTTAGATTTAGCAGCCGTAGATAGATTGTTTTGCATCCTTTAGACAAACCAAGCAAGCGTGGATCCCGTCGAGTACGACGGACGTGAGGGGTGCTAATACCTTCCCCTTGCGTAACCGACTCCCGAACCCAGGTTTTGGTTGCGATGACCATACCTTTTCCCGTTTTTTGCGAGGTTTACTTCGAGCGTTTCCTTTCCCTCCGTTGGGATAAATAACGCACGGTGGCGACTCTTCTGTCAGTCGGCGCCGATTTTCGCAGTAGCGACAGCTGGCGACTCTACTGGGGAATCCAACGTCCCCTGGCTGCTAAGGACTGCGATAGTCCCTATGCATGTGGGATCCAACGTCCCTTAAGAGAGTCAATCCTAGCGCTTGTTTGCTTGTCTTTTGGGTGTTTATTTTTTTCATTGCTATTATCTGTTGCCGTTGTGCTGGGGAGGGTGATATTTTGAGTGATAGTCGGACCTGGGCTGCTTGAGTATGCATTTAGACGTAGTTGTGGAGATTAGTGGGCGAACCTGTTTGCTGAGCAGGCAAGAGTTCCCCACGAAATTCACGCTCAGACGAGGTTCTCTCCGAGGTGCTTCTTTCCGATCCTGAGGATCTGAGGGGAGTCCAGACGTGAGGATTGTCGACTCTGGGGACCAATCAATTGGAAGTCAGCTAAGTGAGGCCTCTTCATGAGATGACGATGCCACTCCTTCTGGGAATCGTATCATTCCTCATGAAAGTCTGTGACGCTGGCGACCGCATAGGATGCCGTACCTTAGGTCCATACCCGTGAGTGGGGGTTTTTTTGCGAGAAGATTGACTTCCAGACTACCCGCTATCTTGGCGTTCTCTTTTAAAGAGAACGTACTCCGTTGGCTGTGCAGCAGCATTTAGCACGTGTTGTGGGGGCTGTGATCCCGTGTTTGCTGCATTGCATTGCATTTGCATAAGCATCTTTGCATCATATTGCATAGCATTTCTCCAGTTAGCCAGAGTTCTGATCCAGCCTTTGTTTCCTGAAGGTGAGTACCCGGAGTTTGGATTGAGCAACTGTTGATTGTCAGAAGATGACCAAGGGGTTGGAGCAGACTTGAGCAGATTTGAGAATCAAGCAGTGTAGTCAGTTATAGGTAATTGATAGCTATGTCTGAAGGCAATTTCCAGTCTCCTAACACCTTGACAGGGTTTATTATGACGTCCCACCATCCGTATGATTCTATGGAAGACTTCCCGCAAGCGAACAACGTTACTGCAGACCAAGTTGTACAGCCTACTGTTGAGAACCGAGATCGACATGAGCAGTTTGTTGCCCGAAATGAACGTCCTCCTCCTGTTAACAATCAAGGTGTTGTTTTCCCTGAGAGGAATCCACGCAGAGATATCCCAGTAGTCAGGACTGTAAACTCAAGAGCTCTTGAAGGTGATAGAAGGCTCCGAGTATTGGAAGAAAGAGTTAAAGCTTTGAAGGCGGAAGATGCTGTTAACCTGAATGCTGCAGACATGTGTTTGGTTCCTGACCTGGTGTTGCCTTATAAGTTCAAAGTGCCGAAATTTGAGAAGTACGAAGGAGATAGCTGTCCGAAGCAACATTTGATGATGTTTTGTCGAAGAATGACTTCGTTTGTGCGAGATGACAAATTGATGATCCATTGCTTTCAAGATAGTCTGACTGGGGCATCTTTGAGGTGGTATGTGCAGTTAGAGAGTAATCAGATTCGATCATGGGTGGATTTAGCCAGAGCTTTCCTGAAGCAATACGATTACAACCTGGATATGGCTCCTAGTCTCGTACATCTGCAAGAATTATCTCGGGCGGAGAATGAATCATTCAGAGGGTATGTGCAAAGATGGAAAGAATTGGCTGCTAGTGTTCAACCACCGCTTCAGGAAAGAGAAATGGTTGACCTCTTCTTGGGTACTCTAAAAGGCCATTATTATGACAAATTGTTCAGTTGTACCAGCTTTGTGGGCCTGATGAGAATGGGGGAGCTTGTTGAGAGAGGACTCAAGAGTGGAAAGCTTCGAGATGTTCCTTATATCCCAGTTGATAAGAATGAGTCAGTTGTCAGTTCTCAAGAAGAGTGGGAAGAAGGAAATGACATCGTCTCAGAATCTCTAGCATCTCAGGATCGGTTTTCAGATACTTCAAGTCAACGGTCATCCTGTCGTCGATCGCGTCAGCACGCCCAACGAAGACCAAGGAAACCTGAAAGGCAGTTTACTCAGCTACCGGTGTCGTACAGTCAGTTGTTGCCAGATCTGGTCAGAAGTGGATAGATCGTGCCGAAAGAGACTAATCCAAATATTCCACCATATCCTCTAGGTTTTGATGCCAGCGCCCGCTGTGAGTACCATGTTGGGGCACAGGGGCATTCAACAAAGGATTGTAAGGTGCTTAGAAGCCAGGTTCAGGATCTGTTAGACTCTAACCGGATTTTCATCGCGCCCCAAGGTTTTGTTCAGATTAACGATTCTCCGTCATCCAGTTGTGTGGGTTCGTCAGTTAATGTCATGGAAGACTCCACGGGGAGTGTGTGTTCTGAAGAATGTCAAACAGAGAGTTCAATTGAATATGGGAGAAGTTTCTAGAGGTTTCTGTGTCGGGTGTCGCATCTGTTTTCTCTGCCTAACCCGTTTAGCTTTTGTGCATTATTGTTGCTGACCATCACCAGGATTGTTGGCTAGGGTCATTATATTCGTACTCATTTGTGCTTACGTGCTGCTTTTGTGGGTTGTACATGTGTGGGAGGTGTTTGTATGGGTGCTTATAGCTTGAGTTTCTCTTTGTCTTGTCACGAATATGTGTTTGCTTTCTGCATTGCATTATCATTTAACAGGTACCTCAGAACTGCGGGTCTTATTTCCTCATCATTCAGTTTGTTGTAGGAGTTCCTTCAGAGATATGGAACAGAATCAGGTTGAATTGGTTGAAGTCCGAAGCCAGCTGGGGCAGATGATGAGAGACATGCAAGAGATGCGTCTGAAGCAGAAGATCCTCAAAGAGGAAAATAGTCAGCTGAAGACCCAAATGAGCTTGATCATGGAAGTGGTCAAGAATGTGCTTAGGAAAGAGAATGATCAGCTATTTGAAGCCGCAGTGAAGGAGCTCGTGCCACCTGTGCCTGGGGAGCCTGAGCTTAACGAACGTGTTGACAGACATCAGCAAGTACAACAAAGGATACGTCCGGCTCAACAGAGGGTTCAGGAGGGGAAGCCAAAGAGGGTATTTGAGGCGCCACCTTCAACGTATGCTGAGCTCTTTCAGACTTTATTGAGGTTCAAAATGGTTGAAAAGAGAACGTTGGACCCACCTACAGGATCGCTTCCTTATGGGTACGATACCAGTAAGCAATGTGAATTTCATTCTGGGGCACTCGGACACGACATCGAGAGTTGTCAAGCGTTTAAGCACAATGTTCAAGACCTGATTGACTCAAAAGATATTGAATTCACGCCAAGCGGTGTAGCTGTACGTATTGCTCCTGTCTCAGTTGATGCTAAGATGATGGATGTTTCTAAAGCTGCAGTAGGTCAGAAACGTATCCTGGACTCCATGGTGTCAGAATCTCCATGCCCACAACTATTGCCTATTCCTGGGGCAGATCTGAGAAAGAAAATGGCTAAGCATAAGGGGTGCCTTAATCAGTACGGTGGAAGTTAAGAAACCGATGTCGTATTTGCTACGAAGGTTGTTCAACAGTCAACCCGATGCCAGCGACGACAGCAACGATCCCAACAGCAGCAAAGGCAACAACATCCCAATCAGCGAAGAGCTCAAAATCAGAGGCCGGTGAGGGTATTTAGTGTGCCTCCGATGCCATATGCCGAACTTCTTCAGGTGTTGCTACGATTACAGTTGGTTGAGAAGAGGAAGTTAGCCCCGCTAACAGGTACGCCTCCAGCAGGTTATGATATCAATGAGCACTGTGATTTCCATTCAGGAGCACCGGGGCACAACATTGAAGATTGTCTGGCCTTCAAGCATAAGGTGCAGGACCTACTTGATAGTGCAGCTATCAACTTCGGGCAGGAAGGGCCCAAAATCATCTAAATGAGGAGGAAGGGCTCTATAATTTGGTTGGGTCGCTGAAAGCAGATCAGGACAGCAGCGAGGTACCTCTAATAACTGATTGTGAAGAGGGCTGGTTCAGCAGCAGGACAGATGTGAAAGTATGCTTCTCGGAAGCTGGCATTTTTCTTTTATTTTATCTTGTCATTTCTTTACGTTTGTAGTTTCTTTCCTGTTTAAATTGCAATCTTGTTTGTAAAGCTTGTTGTTTTCATTCAATTGATGATAATGAAATAAATATGCATGTTTTGATTAAATCCATTCGTGTTCACTAATTGTTTTTACAAATGTCCAACGCTTGGTTAAGAAGGATCTGAGGAGGATGACGAAAATGGACGACATGCAACTTCCGATATGGTATGCTTTTGAAATAAAACCTGCTGATGATGTACAGGCATTGTTTCAAATCCCTAAACACCGGTAATATAAGGAAGATAATCCCTTGCCAACCCCTTTGAGCCTAGTAGTAGGAGTTCTTTCTGAAAACGAAAAACCCTCCATCTTTAACCTGGGGCAGGGTAGGTGTTAGCTAATTTGGCCGAGCGTTCAAGTTGCAAAAGGAGTGTCCGTTCGAGGATCAATCACACCTCCAGAGGTCGTGCCTAAAAAACCACAACGGTTAAATCAAGAGTGAGACAGTCACATTATTCTCCAATGAGTCAGACAACCAGTGTCACACGACTTGTTCGAAAAAAGCAAAAAGAATCAAAAGCCCGCTAAGTCAAAGCTTCAAAATAAATGACTTAGGCAAATGAGGGCATCCCGCTGGACTTAAAAAAATCAAAAGAAACTCAAAAGGAGTCAGTCCAGGCAAAAGTTAGGGATATGAAAAGAAAAAGATGAAAGGATGACAAAAGAAAAAATCCTCAAATGAAATACGAGTCGTGTGACCCTAAGTGTCAAAGACGGAGAGTGAGTGGATGTCACTCCAAAAACTCATGGTTTCTCGAACCATCACTCCTATCTTTCAGCCTCTGAGAGGTGAGCGCTAAGGTCGAATTAGCTAAACGTAGGATGGGAGAACATCAAGGAGAATGGGTGGGTTAAAATCAACTTTGAGCCTTTATCCTTTCCTTCAAAACCGTGAACCTGACCACGTTATAACCTTCAAAAGTCCTAATTGAAGCAGATTTGTTTCGAAAGCATACTTCGGTAAAGATTGCGTCGAAACTGACTCCTAAAAGGGGTTCTTCATACCATGTTGGTACTGATGTTGATATTCTTGATAAATGTTTTGTGCATTATATGCCATAAACTGTTTTTTCCTTTTCCCAGTGAACAGATTGGATGTCAAAACTGTCATATGCGTTGCATTAGTATATCTTTCATGCATAACAACTTGTTTTACTTGCGAGTAAGCGCTTGACAGCAGGAAAGTTCTCTACAGTGGAAGGTATGGTCAGGATAGAATACAGAATGCCCGAATGCTCTGCAAGCCAGGGCAAGATACATCCAGTGATCCCCAGTCAAGTCAGCCTTTCGAAGTCAGTTATCCTGGGGCAATCAGGTTGAGATTCGGTAGATATCTCGTAATCAGGGGCACTACTCTGAATCAGATAATCAGGGGCAAAGTCATTGCAGTCAGGGGCAGGCCATCTTAAGAGCGCAGAAGTTATTCTTTATTCGAGAAGCATTTGATGTGAAGTATCTCTCCGAAGTTCAGAATGCCGGGGCATTTCATATCGGACTATCAGGGTACAGATTTTCAGATTTCCTTTTGAGGAGCATCCCCACAGAGGTCCCGCAGGCTGGGGCATATCAGAAGCGAAGGGATTGTTCTTCTCTGAATCATCAGAGTTATTCAGAGCTATTCGAGCAGACTCAGCCCAATTTTCGAGTGCGAGAAGAATGTCGGGAAGTTGTGTTACTATCCCTTGACTCTTCAGCCAGGAAGCTGTGTATTCAGACAGAATGTTTTCCAGCGTCAGTTGTACCTGACCCATCACAGATAGCCTAAAAGACCAAATCCATGTTGGCGATCACTGTGAGGCCCATCCGTGTTGGCGCATCAGTTTCCAAATCCAATCTTCATCAGTACGCAGGAAGACTCTGTCTATTTTCCCAGCAAAGTCCAATTTTTCATTGGCACGGGCCAGCTATCCCCAGAGAAGTCCAATCATACTTGGCACATATGTCATTCCCCAGCGGAGTTGATTTCACTCTTCCAGCATTTATTTTGCTGGAATAATTCTGTGATATCCGGTTTATCCCCCAGCGGAGTTGGCTTCGTCTTCAGCATTTATTTTGCTAAAGTGGTTTTCTGTACCCAGCTTTCTCCAGCAGCCCGAGCCTGCATTAGCATATTGCATACATCATCATATTTGCATCATACTTGCATTTCATTTTCAAAATGCGTAGCATTTCCATCCTGAATGGAGCATTATGCCCTAGAAAGATTCAAACATATGCATATGCATGCGAAGCATAAGCCAGGTTTTCTATCAGCCTCATATGGCACGTGAATTACTCTGTGATTAGTTCGAGGGCATTCATCCAACAGCAGTGTTCAGGCAATTCAGCAGTTTATTCGTATTTCAGATCATACAACAGTTATGCTTTGATCAATCAGTCATCTGGTATCGACAGACTTTTCTTCCCGTCAATTCATATTGACGATGTGTTCCTCCAATAAGTGGATTTCTCCGTCTATCATTAGACGTCTTGAGTTCGAATATGGCTTTCTTCCCGTCTATCATTAGACGATGTGAAGTTCCGGTTGATCTTTTTCAGTGGGGTCTCAAGATGGGGGTTTATCTAGCAAGTGGTTTTCTTTCCGTCTATCAGTAGACGATGTGAAGTTTCAGGTGATTTTTCAGCGGGTTTCTTATCGTCAGATCATATGGATGGTGTGTTTCCCCAGCGAGTATTCTCCGGCTATCTTTGGATGTTGAAAGGGTTTCAAAGCGATCTTTTGGATAGTGGTTTTCTTTCTGTTTATTGGATGAGATGACATTGCAAGAGGGGTTTTTCCTGACCATCAATCCTTATTGGCATCGAGGCTTTTTGAAGAATGTTCGGTTTTCCTGATTGTCGATTCTTATTAACGACATGGCTCTTTGAAGGTGGTTTTCTTCCCGTCGGTTCTTACTGATGATGTGGTCCCTTTAAGGATATTGCTATTTCCATCAAATCCCGTAGACGAAAGGATTCTGAAATTTGAGGGATGGTGTTGAATGGATTTAGGGTGTCTTCCCGTCTATCCTTAGACGATGTGAGTATGGATTTTGGGTGTCTTTCCGTCTATCCTTAGACGATGTGAGTATGGATTTTTGGGGTGTCTTTCCGTCTATCCTTAGACGATGTGAGTATGAATTTCGGGTGTCTTTCCGTCTATCATTAGACGATGTGAGTATTGATTTTTCCTTCGGGATGGGTGTCTTTCCGTCTATCCTTAGACGATGTGAGTATGAATTTCGGGTGTCTTTCCGTCTATCCTTAGACGATGTGACTATCGATTTGGGTGTCTTTCCGTCTATCCTTAGACGATGTGAGTAGTGATTTTTTCCTTCGGGATGGGTGTCTTTCCGTCTATCCTTAGACGATGTGAGTATTGAATTTTTCCTTCGAGGTCAGGGTGTCTTTCCGTCTATCCTTAGACGATGTGAGTATCGATTTGGGTGTCTTTCTGTCTATCCTTAGACGATGTGAGTAGTGATTTTTTCCTTCAGGATGGGTGTCTTTCTGTCTATCATTAGACGATGTGAGTATTGAATTTTTCCTTCGATTTGGGTATCTTTCCGTCTATATTTGGACGATGTGAGTATATTTCTCTTCCTGTCTATCAGTAGGCGATGTGAAGGATCAGGTGTTGTTGCAACCCTCGGGTTTGTTATCTGTGGTATCACACCGGTCACGGGCGTTAAAATCAAGAGTTTCTTTATCAGATGATTGATCAGTTTGTTGCCGGGACGACTTGACTCGGTTTTCTGGATTTTATTCCCCAAGCAGTTTACAGTATATTCTCACGGTTGGCAAATTTTCGGGTTTATTGGTATTCAACCGTCTCGTACCTCTGAATGTTTGAAGGCTGCGCGCTCTTCAACCCTTCAGGTCCAAGCCGCTTGAATAGGGGCAGCTGTTGCACCCTAAAATTTGACCAACCGGTGCCGCTTTCGGTTTATGCTTCGACGCATTTCGCATTCGCATTTGCATATTGCATATAGCGCATTTCTTCAATCATGGTGATTTTATCGGGATTACAGCCCTGTTGTCGCTTTTCAGGTGTCTCAGACCGGTTCGGGTAATCGGAGGTTATTTTGGGAAGTCGTGCGCTTCCTGGGTGTTTTCGGTTTATGCAGTGATTTTTGAGATTCTTGGTATCTGGATTTATTGTTTTGCTTCGATCTGGTCTCGCGCTCTCTTTTATGTTGGTTATTTGCATTTGTCTGCATTTTTTTAGGATTTAATAGCCTTTTGTGGATTTTAGATAGGCTTTTTAGATTTTTCTAGAATTTAAATAGATTTTTTATATTTTAAATAGGCTTTATAGATTTTCTAGGATTTAATTAGATTTTTTTTAGTATTTTTAATAGCTTTAAACCTTTTTTAGAATTTATAAAATTGTTTTTAAATAGATTTTAGAATAAAAATTGCTTTTTTAGATATTAAGTTTCTAGATAAATAGAATATTTCTCTTATTAGGTTTTTTTAAGTAGAAATTAGTATAGTTTAATATAGGTTTCATTAGAAATTAAATAGCTTTTAATTAGTTTTTAGAATATTAGAGATATTATCTTTATAGTTTTAATATAGAATTAGTAGAAGTTTAATAGAAATAATAGAGATTATTAGAGTTTTTTTTACTGTCATTAGTCTAGTAATTAGCATAGATTATATGTTAATTCTTTTTTTGGCTTAATAGAGATTAATTAGGATTTTAATCTTTTAATTAGAGTTTGTTAGATTTAATTAGGATTAGATTAGTTTAATTGTCATTTAGCATCTAATTGTAGTTTTAACTAGTTAATTAGGTTTAGTCTTTGATTAGTTTAATTGTGTTTAATCCATTTTTATTTCAGATTTTTTGGTCTTGTTAATAGCATTTTTCGTGGGCCCAGAATGGTTTTTGGAGGCCCAAAATCGTTTTAGTCCATTTCTCAGTCCAGAAATTGCCATGTGTCGCTATTTAAACCCAGCCACGCGTGTCATCAAGAAGGCCCCACCTCATTTTTCACTACACTCAGAGTCTTCCACGTAATCTCCCACTAACTCTCTCCCATAACACGCGGCAAGCATGCAGCGCTCACCATCGCCACGCGTCCTCCCCTGAGCATCACCGGTTGCATGGTCGGCGGCCAGGCAACCACCGCACCTGACCCTCGCCGGCCACCGCCAACCAACTTCGGTCATCTTCCAACTGTCTCAGACCACCACAACTAACCCTAACCACCTCGCCGGCCACCATCAAACTCGCCGGAAACTGCAAACTAACAAGATCTTCATCATCCGTTCATCAACTTCACCAGAATTTGCTCAATCATCACCGATCTTCATAGATCCTCTAATACTTTTTCCAGAAACCAATCATTCATTCATCGGGATCTTCAATCTTCATCCATATCGGGATCTTCAGCAAACATCAACCACCAATATTCATCAAGATTCTTACGAATCTTCATCATCACGTTCTTCGTAATTCTCCAGAATCGTACATGTTCCAACAACCTTCGTCATCGATCTCCAGAACGTCCAACAAGATCCCCATCAGAGCTCCTTACATGTTCATCAAACAAGAAATCCCCAACACCTTCAAGAAATCTTCAGGCAATCATCAAGATCCATGTTTGAGCCTCATCTATCGTTTCCTGAATCTTGGAGAACTTGTGTGGTGTTCATCAGGTCCATCAACGTTCTTGCGTGTTCATCCAACAAATCCCCAGAAATCTCCAGGTTCCATCAACCTTCAAAGCGCGCTCACCTTCATCTCATCAACATATCATCTGAGGTCATCTAACAACGTCATCATCAAGAACAAGATCTGAGCTCAATCTTCATCTCGTCCTCAAATCTCCAGCAACGTCAAACTTCATACAACATTCAACAGCTTCAAGAACTTTCGATTCAACAACCTTCAACATTTTCAAGCTTCTTCTGAGTGTGCTTCGATGATGTGTTTATCATTGCTCGCTGGTGATTACAAGGTTAAGGCTGATTTGGTTTGTGAGGTGAGCGGAGTGGATGAAGGATTGAGTGAGGTTTGTGTGAGTAGAACATAAGAGAGAGAAGGAGATGAGAGAGGAACGGCGCAGTGAATGAACAGTAAAGGGAGAAGAGGACACTAGGGTTTTCGGAAGATGGAAGGAAAAAGGGACCGGGTGTGGATTGGGCCAGGCCCAATCATTTTCTGATTCGTACCCCCCCTTGTTTGCCACACACCTCCGTTTTTTTTTTGCCTGCTGATGGACTGGGCTGGGCCCAGCGAATCCCAGCAGATGCTATCAACACCCCCTGTTTTCACTTACAACACCCCCTCCCCTGGTTTCCTTATTTTCTGAACTGGAGTATTGGGCTGGGCCCATGTTGCTTCTGTTTTTGTTTTTTTACTTAACACACCCCCCTGTAACAGATTGTACCCCCCCCCCCTTGTATTTTTCATTTTTTTCTTATTTTCTTTGTTTAGAGATTTTAAAAAAGGAGAGAAAAGATATGAAAAAAAGAATATATTTGAAAAAAAATGTGAAAAGAATATTTGAGAAAAAATAGTGAAAAAAATATAGAAAAGAATATGATAAAAATATGTTTGAAAAAGAATATGAAAAAATAGAGAAAGAATATTGGAAAAAAAGATATATGAAAAGAAATGAAAAAGAATAGTGAAAAAGAAAGTGTGAAAAAGGAGAGTATGTGGAAAAAATAAAAGAATATTAAGAGAAAATATTGGGAAAAAGGAGATAAAAATATTCAGCTTCACTTCAATTCTTTTAGGACATTTTTTTCATAGAGTTTATTTTACCTTTTAGAGGTAGTTTTAGAAGTCCATTTGTTAGGGGGACTTTTTACACTTTTAGAGATAGTTTTTTAGAAGTCCACTTGTTAGGGGACTATTTTCCATTTGATTTTTTCCAGGATAGTTGGATAGTTTCTAGGAGATTATTTTCCAGCATTCAATCATTGTAACCATTTTTCATAATGTTAATAAAACGAGATTTGAGTTGTGGTCCCGAAAGTAGCTGAACTACAGCTGCTCTGATTTCTCGTACCAGACGAGAATATGTAGACATAGGATGCGATATCCTAGCGAGCACACTAAGAACTAACCTTTTGTTCTTTCGCTGCTGTGCGATCGAGACTTTCCCGCTGACGACTGATTGTTATCCTTTTCTCTTGCCCAAGTGCATTTGAGACCAGACCGTAGTTTTTCCCATAGGTTCCCATACCTCTAAAACCAGTTTAATTTCTCACTCCTGTGTGAGAACACCCAGTTTAGCCGTAGTTAGCCTGAACTACATAAGCTCTGATCTTCCATGCTGTATGGAAGTACGTAGGCACAAGACGCGAGGTCTTGGCGAGCCAATTCCCTGTAGTTTCCCGAACTACGTTGACTCTGACTTTCTCTCTTGAGAATACGTAGGCATAGAGTGCGACGCTCTATCGAGTCAATTCCCTTCCGTTTAGATTTAGCAGCCGTAGATAGATTGTTTTGCATCCTTTAGACAAACCAAGCAAGCGTGGATCCCGTCGAGTACGACGGACGTGAGGGGTGCTAATACCTTCCCCTTGCGTAACCGACTCCCGAACCCAGGTTTTGGTTGCGATGACCATACCTTTTCCCGTTTTTTGTGAGGTTTACTTCGAGCGTTTCCTTTCCCTCCGTTGGGATAAATAACGCACGGTGGCGACTCTTCTGTCAGCCGGCGCCGATTTTCGCAGTAGCGACACTTACACATTGGCTTATGGATGTATAACAAATAAGAAGTTTGTCTACACTACCAAATCTCAACAAAAGTCAGAGACCATAGAATTGGAGAACATGGTTCCATTGTCATAGATTATGGCTCCGGGAAGCCCAAACCTGCACATAATTTTCTGCCAATTGAAGCAATAAACTCTTTCAGTTGTGATTTTAGCAACAGATTCCGCTTCTATCTACTTTGTGAAGTAATACGCTTCTACTATTAAGAATTTCAGTTGGCAAGGCTCCAGCGGTAACAGACTCAAGATGTCTATGTGATTGCAATGCTGCAAGTGCTCAACAATGCAAAGTAATATATATGAGATCGGACCACAGGGAGATGTGTATGCATATTGAATTTTATCCTAACAATGTTTAGATAAAGTGATCGCAATTTTTTTGGTTTAGTGCAAATTTGAAATAAGATTAACAAATAGTAAAAACAGGGCATGAGGTTATGATCATCTATCTAGATTTGCCCTATTGATTATCTCAATTTGAACAAGAAAATACCTAAGAAATTTATAAAAAGTAGATAAATATGTAAGACACCCACTTTCGTAGCATGCATATCTAGACGTGTTTATGGCATGGCTAAACAACTTTCTCAATCCAGAGTAAGTCAACATGTCAAGGCATGTGCCTCACTATATGATTGTTTAGTAATCTGTGATCTAACATTGACTACGGTTGTATCTGGGTTGCCTTTGCTTTTGCAATTGACACAAATATTTTTAAGATTTAGGATTCTAAAATAAAAATACCTATAATTCTCATAGACTGCATTCAAAAAATCAATTGATGGCTGTCATGAGATAGACTCTCATGACCTCTTGTCCTTATAAAACTACTCACACATGGTGAGGTAAACAACAATTAAGGAAGTAAAAGACATAG
Source organism: Lathyrus sativus (assembly GCA_963859935.3). Taxonomy (NCBI): domain Eukaryota; kingdom Viridiplantae; phylum Streptophyta; class Magnoliopsida; order Fabales; family Fabaceae; genus Lathyrus; species Lathyrus sativus. The sequence goes on along the minus strand of OZ012736.1, from coordinate 179,887,066 downwards.
CATGAAAAGTAAATAAAATAAAGCAATTCCAAATAAAGAACCTGAATAAGAGAAAGCTTAATTGAAATAAAGAAATCCAAAGAAATACATTAATGTTAAAAAGGAAATACACTGAAGAGCAAAGAACAAAAGCTGAAAGTTACAAAGTATGTGAAGTAACAAGTGACTCCCTTTGCCTCAAGCTCAAGTGAATTATTTATACAAAAATATCAATTAATCACTCATAATTTTGTGAACAATCATTAAGAAACATTAACATTGAGTCTTGAGAAGTTGTAAATGTCCAAAAGTCACAAAAGGCCTAAAAACACATGATTTTGTAACCGTCGTCGAGTGCAACAGGGGTATGTCATCTGACCGTGTCATGAAACATGGCCCATGTCAGATGAGATGACACAATTATGTTGGCCTCAGGTATTTTTATAAAGAGGCTTCCTTTTTGTGCGGCCTTTGGTCTTTTCCCTCCAGTTGGGTTCATTACTCTCTTATTTCCTAAAAACATCAAAAGAACACAAAAGCACATGAAATCAAACAAAAAATGAAAATGCACAATAAACCGTAAAGAAAATAAGCTAAAAACATGATGCAATAATCACTTATGAAACACCCTTAAACTTAAATCGTTGTTTGATCTCAAGCAACAAAGCTTGCTTATAAAAATTCAGATCAATCAATTAAGTTCTTCAAAAGCTTGAGAGAATGAAATTATCATTACTCATATGTGGCTCGTTGTTCCAATCGGCTAAGATCCAGGTTCCCCCATACTCATTGACACCAAAGGCATTTCAAAAACATAAGACTGTAAAATAGATACAGACAAAAGTTTTCTATTTCGATCATCTCCCTAACTATGCTTTGGACTTAAGTCTCTTTGTCGATTTTCCTTCTCTTTTGTTCATACAAACAAACTTTTGTTCATACAAACAAATCAAGGCATTTGAAATAACAATAGCCACTGTAACACCCTAAACTCCGAAACTTTTAAATAAAGCATTACACAAAAACTTAAGGTGTCACCAATGACAATCCTTCAAAAACATATCAAATCATTTGAAACTACGCAACGTAAAAACATCTTCAACACAACTTTATAAATAAAGTTATAAACTTAAAAAAACTGACATCAACTTAAAAAAAATATAATAACTAGCGTCCCCGATGTTACACGATCAGAGCACTAAACCACTAATGTATTATAAAGAGAATAAAATTAAAGCAAAGAATAGCTCCAACAATCCAGCATCCAACACACAACAATAAGGATTAGTCTTATGTGTCTGCAAGATGTCCATGGTGGACAACATGAAGCAAAGGAGGTGAGAAACAACATTCAATATAAACATTGTATAGAATGCTAAGGTAGAGAACATACAACATACACACATTCATTACATAATCAACAACATCAAATCTCACACCCATTCATAACAACATGCATATATATTTATATGAAATGTGACTGATGACACAACATGACACTTATGCATACGGTACAATTTAGGGAGAACTCATGTCCATCTCGCTCTTGAATTTCCACCATAGAACCAGAGCACACAAAATCATTACCATCACCATAGGAAACGCTTCACTGGTTGCCATATGGAACTAGTTACTTGCTTCTGAAACCCCATCATAGGACCAGAGCAAACCAAAGTTGGACTGAAGCCTGTAACACCCCACTTCCCAAATTAAAATAAAACACAATTAAATCAAATAAATATCAGAGTTTCCCTTCAACAGTGGGATATTACATTCAAACATTTCAACATAACTCTTCATTATACGATTTTCAAATTAAAGCAGCGGAAAATTAGCATTATTCTTCGCTCACGGACATCCGCCAAAATACACAAAAGTATTCATTAACAAGTTCATCAGACATGATACGTCACAGGAATAAACAAATTTATCATAAAACAAATAAACTCCCAGATCCCGTGCTACGTATCAGAGCATCCTAAGACTCGACTCGCACACCACTATCCAAGTTAGCTATGCACCTGGATTATCTGTACTTCCAAAGAAGCACAGACCACAACAACAACAGAGGGGTGAGAAAACATGATCAAAATTAATGGTAATAAAATACATGAATAAAAGGCAGTAAATAAACAATCATCACCCCACCAACATCAAACAGAACCTATTATCCAATCATCAACACAACATATCATAATGCATGAATGCAACCCAACACATGCATGCGGTACCAACTCAACATCACTGATGGACACTGGGCCATCAACCCTCCACGAAGGAGCACATCATAAACGGGATAGATCACTTACGCTCCTCCTGAGACATGATCTATCCCCACAATTCTTCACAAAGGAGTACGGGTGAATCACTTATGCTCCTCCTGAGACATGATTCAACTTCGCCATCACTGATGGACACTGGGCCATCAACCCTCCACAAAGGAGCACATCATAAACATCATAAGAGAGTACGGTTGAATCACTTACGCTCCTCCTGAGACATGATTCAACCCTACCAAGACATCATGCTATGCACAACACCCAATGCACAACACACCAACATCAAGCATACTAAGTGCACACGACGCTACTGATCACATCACCATACATCATATATATATATATATATATATATATATATATATATATATATATATATATATATATATATATATATATATATATATATATATATATATATATATATATATATATATATATATATATATATATATATATATATATATATATATATATATATATATATATATATATATATATATATATATATATATATATATATATATATATATATATATATATATATATATATATATATATATATATATATATATATATATATATATATATATATATATATATATATATATATATATATATATATATATATATATATATATATATATATATATATATATATATATATATATATATATATATATATATATATATATATATATATATATATATAATATATATATATATATATATATATATATATATATATATATATAATATAATATATATATATATATATATATATATATATATATATATATAATATATATATATATATATATATATATATATATATATATATATATATATATATATATATATATATATATATATATATATATATATATATATATATATATATATATATATATATATATATATATATATATATATATATATATATATATATATATATATATATATATATATATATATATATATATATATATATATATATATATATATATATATATATATATATATATATATATATATATATATATATATATATATATATATATATATATATATATATATATATATATATATATATATATATATATATATATATACACCAATCAATTATATCAATCAAGTTAACTATTAGGGAAATCAAATTCGAACACCGAGTACACACGATCCTCTCGATCACCTCACTACGCATCATATATATATTATATATATGTGTCTTACCCACCATTTAATCTTGTCAATTAAATTCGATATTTCACAATTCTACCTTTCAACACCAGGTATACTCTCTTCACTCCTGAACACCATCTCTCTACCCATCACAACCCAAGGAATCCTACAAAACGAATCACAAGACAAAACAGCACAAAAACCTCGTTCTGTCACGCTCGCTGGCTCACTCGCCTAGCGAGGCCTTAGCGAACGCTCGCTGCCTCATTCGCCTAGCGAACCTGCTAGCGAATGCAGACAGTGGCTACTGGAAGTATTCGCTACCCAACTCGCCCAGCGAATTCCTAGCGAATGCTCGCTACTAGCTCACTCAGCGAAGGTGCTGGCGAATGTCTGCGATTTCACAAAACCCTCACTGTTTAGAAATTCATCAGAAGCTCAAAAATCGTCTGATTCTCACCACACCAGTACCTGTAGCCTTAGCCCAACATTCTACGACTAATCTACACGACTTAATCCAATATTTACCCGATAAAACATCAACTCTACCGATTAGATCATTTTCGGCCTAAAACGGTAAACTATACCAATCCACTCAAACTATCCAAACAATCACCTTACAACCACATGCAATAAGTTCACCATAACAGCAATGATCAGAAACACAACAACACACCAACCATAATCATCAAATCCCTATGGGGTTAAGGAATCCCCTCTACCCAATTTCTTGCAAGAATACCAATTTTAACCCGTTTCTCCCAACCTTACCTTGATTAGTTGCTCGATTGATGAAGAACTCCCGAGAATCCGACAGCCTTAGCCTTCTTCTTCTTCCTTTGTTCTTCCTCCTTGTTCTTTCTCTTCCATCTTCTTTATCGTGTTCTATTTCTTCCTCTCCAAACTCACAAATACCCCTCTTATATCTCTTAAATCCTTATTTCTTTTATTTCAATAATAATAATAATATTACTATTAATTATTAAATTATTATCATTATTAATTATATTAATATTAAACTCCCAAAATTATTCAATAGTCTCCACAAAAGACACACCGAAAATAGAATAACACCAGAAAGGCTAAATAATTAAAAATGGGTGTTACAACTCTCCCCCGCTTTAATTATTTTCGTTCTCGAAAATTATCTGATGGAAACAATTCCGGATACGCTTCCTGCATCCTGCTTTCCAATTCTCAGGTCACACTGCCTCCTGCAGCACCATCCCCAAGCCACTTACACCAAGGATATCTCCTTCCCTCAGAGTTGTTTCCTCGTTCAACAATTCGCACTAGAAGTGCCTCAACAATCAAATTAATTCTCACTTGCATCCCATCCAGTTTAATCAAAGTACCTCCTCGGCTTAGACACATGAACACACCCTGCAGTTTTCATAAACAATAGTGGTAAAACAGTCTAACATGCTATTTTCCCCATGCTTCTGCTGCGCCATTCTGATACAGATAAATAAAACATAATGTGTGCTTCCGAGACTTAAAAGCTCGACCAATCCTAGTTACCATCATAACTCTTAACACACATCTTTTCTTGGATCCTTTTGATCCTTTCAGTCGCCTCTTAAACAATTTCCGGTCCGGGTACAACACTCTCGCCGGATACACATCAGCACAAAGGAGTCCTACACCTCCTACCATACAAAGCCTCATACGATGTCATTCCGATACTAGAATGATAGAGGTTATTATAGGTAAACTCAATCAGCGACAATTAACTACCCTCTGATCCATCTTGATCCAACACACAAGCTCTCAACCAATCTTCTACATACGGGATAGTTCTCTCTATCTATTCATCTACCCACAGATGCTAAACAGAGTTCAACTTAAATGTGGCACTCAAAGTGTCTGCCACTCTCCCAAAATTTTATTGAAAACTCAGATTCCCATCTGACACAATATTCGACGGTATCTCACACTACTTCGCAACTTCCTCACTATACTTCTTAGCTACCTCCAGCATAGAATGATTCATCCTCATTGGTAAGAAATGAGTTAATCTTTTCAATCCATTCTTAACTACTCAAATCAAATCATATTCCTTTAAATTCCTCAGAAAAATATGACACAAAATCCATGGTAACACTATTCGATTCCACTCAGAAATATTCAACAGTTGCATCAGACCCAACAGTTTCCGTTGTTCCAACTTCGACTTTCCACAAGTCTAATCAGCATACACAACCTCAACTCTCTCTCTCTCTCCACCTATGGCCACCAAAACGATCTTCCATTCATCTCAAAAAGCATCCCAAAACACAACAAATAATTCCATCGGATACGGCAAAACCAACACACGAACTCTTTGAACTTTCTTCACAGAGGCATATCATTGTTTCTTCTCCAACACCGATAACTCAAGTTCTCGATGCTCAACATAATCCTCTATAATCTTTGAATATATCAAAATATCATCCGTTAACACAACCATTGACTCGCTCACTTAAGTATGGAAAGTCACATGCCAACGGACACTCAAATTTGTGAGCTATGGCGAAAACACGAACCGCACCTTCTGTACTTACTACAACATCCAAACATATTCCATCAATAAATATCTTAATCCCATGCCGCTACTTCGCCATCACCTATAGCATTGTAAAAACTTCCAACGCTTTGAACCGTGCGTCATTCCGACTTACGGTTCTCCCGTTACGTCAAAAATACGACAACAACATTTTCTCACTTGAACGGCCCTTCAACACACCTTCTACTCTTGAAATGTTTAAAGGTCTAATTATATCAATATCGTATTCCACATTCTTACTTCCTTTAATATTCACCAGGAGTCACTATCCACCCTTTACATACTCAACCTCATAATCTGTTACCGTAGCACATCCACCAGACACGAGTCTCAAAACTACCCACTCAAATTAATTCCTTGACCACTCAAACAGACATACAATATGGAGCTCTCAATATTGGGCTAGTTTCCACAACTAAGTCGATCACAACTCCACTTCACGTCCGGACTGTATATCACTGTCTTGTCAGGATAACTTTCAGACAACCACACTTAATCGACAACCCGCCAACTTCTCTACTTTCATCAACACTCAAAATTCCCCTCAAAATTAAACATCTCAACACTGTCCTGCGCCGACTCGCCAAGACAACTCTTAAGCATTCGGCTTAACTCCAAACAATTCACTGTACACACCATCTAAGCCTGCAAGACACACTTATTCCCTCCAACATGATCATGTCAAACTATAATAGCGTCTAACAACACACTGAGCCATCACTCCACACTTGAAGTATCTTGGAGAAGCACAACCTTCTCCCCCACTTATTTCAATCCCACTCCTGCAGTCTCCAGTCTTTGGCGACTGTTGTCCCACCAAGCCTCAGTTTCTCCTTCCAGCATATGAGTACCAAACCTCACCTTTTGCTCATCACTACAGCCCATTGTCCTGAAAATTTTCTCAATCGCCTTCAGCCACTTCTGCGCAGCTTCAAAATCCAAAATTCCTCCTTCAAATATCGGCAGCTTGTTACTCCGAAACTGTGCCAAATCTCCAAATTGCGCACCCGCAGCTTGGTTCTGATTAGCAACCACCTGCACCTTTGCTTGCATAACGGCAGCCAAAGCAGCATCATTCCTTTCTGCCATACTCCTCAACCATAACAACACTAGGTAAAAAAGGCACACCAACTCTATCCTAAAGACAGACTCAACTACTACACTGGCCGGACGGATCGACCTGCTCTGATACCAATTGTAACACCCCACTTCCCAAATTAAAATAAAACGCAATTAAATCAAATGAATATCAGAGTTTCTCTTCAACAGTATTACATTCAAACAGTTCAACATAACTCTTCATTATACGATTTTCAAATTAAAGCAGCGAAAAATTATCATTATTCTTCGCTCACGGCCATCCGCCAAAATTCACAAAAGTATTCATTAACAAGTTCATCAGACATGATACGTTACAGGAATAAACAAATTTATCATAAAACAAATAAACTCCCAGATCCTGTGCTACGTATCAGAGCATCCTAAGACTCGACTCGCACACCACTATCCAAGCTAGCTATGCACCTGGATTATCTGTACTTCCGAAGAAGCACAGACCACAACAACAACAGAGGGGTGAGAAAACATGATCAAAATTAACGGTAATAAAATACATGAATAAAAGGCAGTAAATAAACAATCATCACCCCACCAACATCAAACAGGACCTACTATCCAATCATCAACACAACATATCATACTGCAAGAATACAACCCAACACATGCATGCGGTACCGACTCAACATCACAGATGGACACTAGGCCATCAACCCTCCATGAAGGAGCACATCATAAACGGGATAGATCACTTACGCTCCTCCTGAGTCATAATCTATCCCCACAATTCTCCACAAAGGAGTACGGGTGAATCACTTACGCTCCTCCTGAGACATGATTCAACTCCGCAATCATTGATGGACACTAGGCCATCAACCCTCCACAAAGGAGCACATCATAAACATCATAAGAGAGTACGGTTGAATCACTTACGCTCCTCCGGAGACATGATTCAACCCTACCAAGACACCATGCTATGCACAACACCCAATGCGCAACACACCAACATCAAGCACACTAAGTGCACACGACCCTACTGATCACATCACCATATGTAACACCCCCTTTCTATACCCCCAAATAATCAAATAAATCAGTTAGGCTCATTTACAATTCATTTATCAGAGTATATTAAAACATGGTATAAAAGAGGTATATCACATTATCCATGAAATTAAAACCTACAACACCTGCTCAACAAGATATGCAACAGTGGGGTAACTTTCAAAACGTAGGAACTTAGTCCTTACACCCACATCTCAATATTTAGAATAAAAGCGGAACATCTAAACATTGAATCACTCCAAACATATATATATATATATATATATATATATATATATATATATATATATATATATATATATATATATATATATATATATATATATATATATATATATATATATATATATATATATATATATATATATATATATATATATATATATATATATATATATATATATATATATATATATATATATATATATATATATATATATATATATATATATATATATATATATATATATATATATATATATATATATATATATATATATATATATATATATATATATATATATATATATATATATATATATATATATATATATATATACATACATATCATTCAACATGTTCTCATAAACATTCATCGGCAAATACATATACAACGTATCACAAAAGAATTCTATACAATTCTAGCTACCCGGTGCTACATATCAGAGCCAACCGACCAAAAAGGATGAAGCCACGCTTCACAAAAGACCTCCAGCAATTCTACTCTGCAATGCCTCATAGAGCATCATAAAACAGCAGAAGGGTGAGAAATATTATCATAATAATCAATGCATATAATTATATATTTACATAATAATATACATATCACCATTCTCACCACATTCATCACAAAAGATCATATATAATTCACCAAGCATATTCATCATGCATATATATTCACCATTCATTCATATACACCGCAATGTATATATTCACACTAAACATATTCATCGCTCCACATAAACATTTATAGTTATGTTTATTCACCAATACATAATTCATAATGATAAATGCAACTCATAGAGACTGACTCACGACTGTATGCAGATGCACATGCGGTACCGACTCAATCAGCAGGTTCAATTGAAGAACCAAATGGAACCGTCGCTCGTTACCGAAGTAACTCCCCGTCAGGCCTACGATGTTCACCTATCGCTCACACCCCACATGGGAACACGATGTTTCAGGATTGCTCGCACCCCACACGGGCACACAATCCAATTGCTCACACCCCACACGGGCACACAATCGTTCAGCAGATTCTACGCGGAATCAATTAGCACAAGAATGTATATCATGATGCTTCACATGAAAAATGGCTCCATACACTTCTTGAAATGCATGCATATTCATAATGTTCATGCATTCTACTCATATAATTCTCATACAATCATCATACATTCACAATGCATTTTCCATATTGTATTCCTCATATATCACATTCTATCGCATACAATTCAATTATGCATTCACAATATCATGCCATACGGCAACAAACTCCATCACAATCACCATGCATTTTTTTTAATCAATTTAAACAATGCACATATATATGCCAAAAGGCCACATTTCACAATCGATTCCATAATCTAGGATTCACGCCATACGGCTACCCACAACATATCATATAACAGCACACAGATATACGTTATAAACATATATATCGAAATCGTCAACATTGGATGGAAACAACAAAATAAAACAAGTTGCTGTCATGCTCGTTAGCTTGCTCGCCTAGCGAGTTCCTAGCGAACATTCGCTACAGGCTCGCCTAGCGAACGTGCTAGCGAAGCGTGATCCTGAGCTACTGGTTGTACTCGCTACTCACTCGTTGGGGCTTCGCCTAGCGAACCTCTCACTACCTCGCTCGCTACCAGCGAAGAGGATCATTTCCATTCTATCCAAGTCTGGGACCATTCGCTACGAGCTCGCTACAGCGAACACTCGCGACCTGCTCGCCTAGCGAAGGTGCTAGCGAGCATCTGCGATGTTCAAAACTCCAACTGTCCAAAATCATCAAATCATCACCGAATCAACCGATTCAATTCCGACAAGTTCCAGTAGTCTTAGCCTAACATTCCTCGACTAAACTACGCCATTCATTCTCGATTCTAACCGTTAAAACATCGATCCTACCGATTAAATCCAACTTCTGCCCTAAAATGGTAAATGAGTAGAAACTCTCCAACAATCCAGACCAATCCAACAAAAGCATACATAATCATACACATTGAGAGAATAATAATGTTTCACACCGTTACCCGATTAAATCGAAGCCTAGATGTTGTTCTTAATGATTTCCATGTTTTTCTTCTCTTTCTCCTCTTCTCTCTTTCTTTCTCTTCCTTTTCTCTTCTTTCTATTTCTATCTCTTTTCTCTCCTCTTTCCACTTATATTTCTTACCATTCTATTTCTCTCAAAATATCTAACTTAACGTTAAATACTAAATGTCTAAAATACCCTCCAATCTATTTTCCCCGAAAACTCTCAAAATCGGTAAAATAGCATAATATGCAAACATAACATTTAAACACATAAATTCCACAATTAAAATAGTAATCATCCAAATAAATCAAAAAGACTCAACAAAATGGGGAATCAGAATCGGGGCGTTACAACTCTCCCCCACTTTAGAAATTTTCGTCCTCGAAAATATTACCTGATCCAAACAACTCCGGATACGACTCTCGCATCCCATTCTCTAATTCCCAAGTCATATTGCCTTCCGAAGCGCCTCCCCACGCTACTTTCACAAGCGCAATATCCTTGCCTCTAAGTTTCTTAACTTCACGATCCAAAATCTTAATCGGTAAAACTTCCACCGTAAGGTTATCTCTTACTTCAACCTCGTCCATAGGAATAACATGTGACGGATCCGGAACATACTTCCGAAGTTGCGAAACATGGAATACATCATGCAAGTTCGAAATATTCGGAGGCAATGCCACACGATATGCCACAGCACCAACTCGTGAAGTAATCTGATACGGACCAATAAAACGAGAAGTCAACTTCTTCGACTTCAAGGCACGACCCACGCCCGTAACCGGTGTAACTCTCAAAAACACATGGTCGCCCTCTTGAAATTCAAGATCCTTCCTTCTCTTGTCATGATAGCTCTTCTACCTATTCTGAGAAGCTTTCATCTTTTGCCGAATAAACTTCACTTTCTCCGTCGTTTGTTGTACCATCTCCGGTCCAACTATCGACTTCTCACCAGTTTCATGCCAACACAAAGGTGTTCGACATCTCCGACCATACAAAGCCTCAAATGGTGTCATACCAATACTCGAATGAAAACTGTTATTATAGGTGAACTCAATCAATGACAAATAACTATCCCAAGCACCACCTTGTTCTAGCACACAAGCACGCAACAAATCCTCCAACGATTGGATTATCCTCTCGGTTTGACCATCTGTCTGCGGATGATAAGCCGAACTCAATCTTAGCTTAGAACCCAAAGCACTTTGCAAACTTTCCCAAAATATTGATGTAAATCTAGGATCTCTATCTGACACAATACTCTTATGAACTCCATGCAACTTCACAACCACACGAACATAAATCTCGGCCAACTTTTCCAAATGATAACTAATATCAATCGGAACGAAATGAGCAGATTTAGTAAGCCTATCCACAATCACCCAAATAGCATTATAACCTCTTTGCGTATTTGGAAACCCTGTAACAAAGTCCATAGATATACTATCCCATTTCCATTCCGGAATATCCAACGGTTGCATCAATCCACTAGGCTTTTGATGTTCCACCTTAGACTTCTGACACGTTAAACAAGCATACACAAATTGAGCTACATCTCTCTTCAATCCGGACCACCAAAGATTTTCTTCAAATCTTGATACATCTTATTCGCTCCCGGATGAATACTTAAGTTACTTCGGTGTCCTTCATCTAATATCATCTTTTTCAACTCCTCATCATCGGGAATACAAATACGACCACGAAATCTCAAAACCCCAAAGTTGTCAACCTTGAAATCCTCATTTTCATTCATCATCAAATCAACGAACTTCAAATCCAACTTTTGCTTCTCACATACGGTCGCAAGAAAATCATTCATAACATGTAGCATACCAAGTCTCACACTTCTCGGCGTCATTTCACAAACCAAACTCAAGTCTCTAAAATTCTCCAATAATTCCCATTCTCTCATCATCAATGCGGACATATGTAACAACTTCCGACTTAAGGCATCGGCCACCATGTTTGCCTTACCCGGATGGTAATTCAAACCAAAGTCATAATCTTTCAAAAGTTCTAACCATATTCTTTGTCTCATGTTTAACTCTTTCTGATCAAATAAATACTTCAAACTCTTGTGATCACTAAAAACTTCAAACCTTGTACCATAAAGATAATTCCTCCAAATTTTCAGAACAAACACCACGACCGCCAATTCCAAATCATGCGTAGGATAATTCTTTTCATGCACTCTCAATTGTCTTGAAGCATAAGCCACAACTTTTCCATCTTGCATCAAAACACCACCCAAACCAGTCAAAGAAGCATCACAATAAACCATAAAAGGTTCCAACGGATTCGGCAAAATCAAAATCGGTGCTGACGTCAATTTTCTCTTTAGCTCAACGAAACTCTTTTCACAATCAACATCCCAAATAAAAGCCTTCCCTTTACAAGTCAATTGCGTTAACGGAAGTGCCAACTTTGAAAATCCTTCAATAAACCTCCAATAATAACCCGTCAATCCTAAAAAGCTTCGAATCTCCGTAACTGATCTAGGAGACTCCCATCGCATCACTGCATCAATCTTGGATGGATCCACACTAATAACATTACCGGAAATAACATGTCCAAGAAAACTTACTTCCGACAACCAAAATTCACACTTCGACAACTTAGCGTACAATTGCTTCTCTTTCAAAATTTGCAATACAATCCTTAAATGCTCTTCATGCTCCTCTTGAGACTTAGAGTAAATCAAAATATCATCGATGAACACAACCACAAAATGATCCAACTGATCATGAAAAATACGATTCATGTATTCCATAAACACACCCGGCGTATTAGAAACCCCGAATGGCATCACTAAATATTCATAATGACCATACCGTGTTCTAAAAGCCGTCTTTTGAATATCCCCTTCTTTCACACGAATCTGGTGATATCCTGATCTCAAATCAATCTTGCTAAAAACGCACACGCCAACCAGTATGTCCATCAAATCATTGATCCTTGGAAGCGGATACTTGTTCTTAATCGTCACCTTGTTCAATTGTCGATAATCAATGCATAACCTCATACTTCCATCTTTCTTCTTTACCAACAATATCGGTGCACCCCAAGGAGAAACACTTGGTCTTACAAATCTCTTTTCCAACAAGTCATTCAATTGCCTCTTCAGTTCTACCACCTCCGATGCCGACATACGATACGATGTCATCAAAACTGGTCTAGTACCAGGAACTAGATCAATAGAAAACTCAACTTCTCTTTCCGGCGGTACATCCGTAATATCTTCCGGAAACACTTCTGGAAAATCACACACTACAGGAAACACATCGAACTCAACTTTGTTCTCCACCAACAGTGATGCAAACAAACCAAACAACTGAGCTTCATTCGCTAAAAGTTTCTTCAACTCTTTAGTGGATAGAAAGCTCTCATCTTCATCATCTTCCAAAGAAGGAAACCTCACTAACTTGTGATAAGAATCTATACGAACTCTATTAAATTGCAACCAGTTCATACCCAATATCACATCCAAACCCTCTAACAAAAAACACACTAAATCCATAATGAAGTCTTTACCATACATGGCCAAAGGACAACTTACACACACCAAAGAAGTAGTTACCGACCTTGAAGTAGAAGTCTCAATAACCATCTCACCACCACAAGAAGACATGCACAAATCCAAACACTTAGCGCACTCAAAAGAAATGAACGAATGAGTCGCTCCAGTATCAATAATAGCAACTAAAGGCATATTATTAATAAAGCATGTACCTTTAATTAAACGATATGCACTAGTAGTGTCTGAACCTGCTAATGCAAACACCTTTCCGCCCGCTTGAGCTTGTTTCGGCTTAGTACACTTAGTACTAATGTGACCAACTTCTCCATAATTAAAACACTTCACCACATTCCTTCTACAATCAGTTGTAGCATGTCCAATACCTCCACAGTTAGAACACTTCACAATGGTCTTCCCATAATCAAAAGACTTATGGCCCATCTCACCACACTTGTAGCACTTTACGGAACCAGAATTTCCTCCTCCAGATCTCTTCTCAAAGTTTCCCTTATGCTTGCCCTTATCAACAAGTGTCACATAAGGTCCACTCCTAACTTGTTGATTTCCTTTCCTATCATTCAAACTCTTATATTGAGTAGAACGAGCCTTGTTATCTTCCTCAAAAATCCTACAACATTCGGTCAAATCCGAAAATCTCCTTATTCTTTGGTATCCCACCGCTTGCTTAATCTCCGGACGCAAGCCATTCTCATACTTAATACACTTAGAAAACTCAGCAGTAACCGCAGCATAATGAGGATGAAATTGTACCAATTCCACAAACTTAGCAGTATAATCCACTACGGACATACTACCTTGTTTCAACTCAAGAAATTCCATTTCCTTCTTCCCCTTAACACTCTCAGGGTAATACTTCCTCAAAAATTCCATACGAAATAACTCCCAGG